>OU426988.1:248713373-249963373 GCA_911387755.1 Chrysotoxum bicinctum
AATGTTCAAAAATAAAGGGTTTTTCAATTGACACGTTTAGATTTTGGCATGTTATTTTGATGACATCTGTCAAATCTGTTTTTATTATTCATGTCTAATGTCATCATGGCAAGATACATGATTGAACAGCACGTCCAAATGGGAAAACTTTATTATCAAAATGATTGTTCGTTAGTGCAAACGTTGCGTTAGACGTGGTGGCCCTTCACAATCGGTTCTTCAATGTTTGGTGCCTAAATTTAAGACGACCGGTTCGGTAATCAATTAGCGTAGGTCAAAGGAACGCAAGATGAGCCAAGAGAGGGTGGCCGTGGCGCGATGGTTGTGTGCTCGCCTGTCAACCTCATTATCACAGGTTCGATCCCTGCCGTCGTCTATGTCTTCTTTAATTCCAATAAAACCTTCTAAAATTGTCATCAATGGGTTGCTGGTTTAGTCATTAAACGTTGTTTAGGCATAACACTAACAACATGTGATTGAGCTAAGCTAGTATGCCCAACAAGGATGAATACGAATAAAAAATAATGCGAATTATAAGGGACATAGAAATAAGACACGGCAGTTCTCCGCTTTAGTTCAGCCGCCATCCCTGGAGATAAAAAATTTGAGACAACAACCTTCAGTCTCAACATCCTGCCACACATCTTTCCTATCTCTCTTTCTTTTCCGTAACTTCACGCCCGCGCTGTGTTGAAACATTTAAAGGGTAATCATAATCCCTTGAGCGCGAGTAAAAATAATAATAAAAAAAAAAAAAAAACATCGCCGCGGTCTGCGAAACTGTACAACCGAGTACAAGAACTCTGCCATTCGAAGACTTCAACTTGGCGAATTTTTTGTCGGGACTTGGCACAGTGGCTCATTTTAGCCGTACTGGGTTCGATGAAAAGATATATTGAACAGAGGTATTGATTTCAAACTATGATGATTGAGATCTCACTTAACTTTGTTAAGTACGTCAACGCAGTCAATACCTCCAATTAATAACTGAGGCAGGAAGAGCAGGTGAGCTTTATCACTACGTTAGCTTCAAACGGTTTTCGTGGGAGGTTGTATGAATCGTCTCATACAAGGCACCTCAAAGCAAATCTAACAAATCTGCCTTGAACGGATTCAAATCTCTGAATGTGCACAAAGATGAGAATGACCAGACCTGAGACCTGTACATTTAATCTGTTTAGAGATACCAAAGTAAGCTCAACGTCGTTAATTCTTAACAAAAAAAACCAGAGGGCCTATGTGATTCCCTTGCGGGACACCTGATGTTGAGTGTGTATGGTATGGTGTTAGCCCTAAATAAAACTGTGTATATCAGATCATCTAAAAAAGACTGGAGCCAAGATATAACCAGAGATGGATAGAGTGGTTGGGGGACCATACCGTGAGAAATAGATAATTGAAAGGTAAAAACGACTGGTTGAGCGAGTTTTGTAACGCACTTCTTAAAAACAATATATGTTGAATCCCGTTAGGACCTGACTAGTAATCATCTTTAATTTTGTTAATCACTGGCGTTTGACATAATATGTTTGGTTGCAACTGTTCATATACGAGTATCTAAAGAAGTCGTGATTTATTTCGGAGTTGCTTGAAGAAAATGCTTGACCAAAGAAATCAGCGAAAAGTTTTGAGATAGTGTGAGAGACAGCAGAGAGGTATCAGAGTATTTCATGGTTGAGGGATAACCATCGGACTTTTTTTTCTTAGAGTGTAAATACTTTTATATGCCTTTAAGGCCACACAGGTCATCGCTGCCGTGGGATGTAATTAGAAGAGTTATTGAAAATTCGACTCTGCTACAACTTTCTCCTATGACTTTTCAAAATTTTTAAATTACTAAATTTTTAAATTGCATTTACTCGTATTTTACCAATTTACATTTATTGTTTATACATGAATAGTTGACTAGCATGTGTAAAACATATATTCACCATATGTACAACAGGTGTATATATACATACGTGCAATTTGTTCTTTGAATTTGAAAGGATTAAAATGACTGCAAAATATCGATAGTTTGGTAAAGTATTTAACATATGTAAGTTTGAATATGTTATTTTTAAGGTAGTCCCAAATATAGTTCACTGGTGGCCATTTCTAGCAATAAAGTGTTGGGAGAAAATTATTGCAGACTTTAAAAACAGCAGACTTCTCCACAATACATGATTGTGTATAGCCGGAACCAAACACATCTCTTGTAGTCAGTTTTGGGGGTGGCCTTGGCACGATGGTTGTGTGCTCGCCTGTCACCTCATAATCACAGGTTCGATCCCTGCCGTCGTCTATGTCGTTTTAATTCCATTAAAACCTTATAAAAATTGTCATCAATGGGTTGCTGGCTTACTCATTACATGTTGTTCAGGCATAACACTAACAACATGTAATTGAGTTAAACTAGTATGCCCAACAAGGATGAACACGAATAAAAAAAAATAATGTGAATTATACTCGTAAGCGACATAGAAATAAGACACGGCATTTCTCCGCTTTAGCTCAGCCGCCATCCCTGGAGATAAAAATATCTGAGACAACCACCTTCAGTCTCAGAACATCGTGCCACACATCTTTCCTATCCTTCTTTCTCTTCATTAACTTCACGCCCGCGCTGTGTTGAAACATTTAAAGGGTAATCATAATCCCTTGAGCGCGGGTAGATTATAAAAAAAAAAAAAAAGTATGTGATAATTCCACAGTACGAGTAATAGTTTAACTTTCGCCAAAAAGGTAAAAAAACTGCTTGCATCATTTTTAATTTAATCCGTATATTTTTTAATATTAAGATATCAATTTCTGAAGACTAATCCATGTGATGATGGTGCCACTAAAATAATGGGTCTGCTTTATTGTTGTTTTCCATGCTAAACGAAAAATGAAATAGTTAATGAGTAATATATACCAAAAAAGATTGTAATATTATACATTTATGCTCAATTCTATTTCATTACACAATTTCTTAACCAATAAAATTCAAATATAAATTTGGTTGCATTGTTTCTATTTCAAAAACAAAATCCTTGAAAGATTTATAAATGTTTGCGTCTGGCGACGCATATTCTATCCCCAAATTACACTAAACGTGGGTTATTCACTATATGTATAAATAAATATAGGCCTCTAAAAATGAAATCACTAGTTCATAAATTTCGGCTAATAAACTTTTGAAGTAGCTCACAAGTGTCCCGTCTGGTCCCCGACGTGCGTCTCGTCGATAGTTTAAGTGAATATTTTGTTTGCGTGTTGGTTCTAAAGAATTCAAGATGTCAGACAAGTATCAGGAAGGATAAACCATTTATAGATAGAAAAATGCGAATATAGTGAATACGAATGGACTTCAATATGAATTTATTAATAATAATAAAAATTCAAAGAAATGTTTTGATATTGGTATTGTTATGGTTACCATCTGTCCCAAATTTTAAATGTTTTATTAAAATTAAGAGTTTGTTTAAGTAAAGAAATGTTGGCATACACAGATTTATTGGAATATATTTGAATAGAATTGAACTTACGGAGGTAGTGAAGATTCAAATAATAAAAAAAAAAAAAATTTACGCTAACCGTTTGGAGACTTCCTTGAGTGGAAAAAAAGCTGTGGAAGAATTCACGAACACATAGGTTTTGGTAAAGAGAAAGGTGAAGTATTCAATAATATTGATAAAAATTCGCTTAACCAAGAATTTGTAACTCTTCCATAATTCACGAATGAATCACGAATAACTTTTTCTAGAAAATCTTTGCGTAGACGATACTTTTGAGTCGAGTTACAATTTTGGATTGATAGTAATTGACCAACTTAAAGTTGTTGAAAGCATATTCCCCTTTAAATCGAATGCCGTTGGAGCAGATGGTGTCCACTCTTTATTTCTAAAAATTAAACTATCCTTTATTCTGCGTCACAAAACTTTTGCTTTTAACACGTATTAAACTTTCTAGTGTGTTTCTTAAAGTTTGGAAGAAAGCTAAAATTAAACAATTCACTATTTCTAAATTTGTTTTTTTGTCGAAGGCTTTCGAAATAATAACGAAGGTACATGCTACAAAGCTGCATTACTGCATTTTTGACATTTGTTAATAAAATAAAGCAAAGCATTGAAAACGATCAATTTAATTTTCTTTACTGGTCCATTTTTCTCGAGCATTTGCAATAAACTCTTAAATTATTTTGATTTTACATCCCCTGCTACTAAATTTCTGTTTTCCTATCTAACTGGTCTGCTGTATATTCGGGAGTACCTCAAGGTTCTATCTTGGGCTCTTTGCTATTTTCTCTTTATATCAACGAACTGCAGTCTGTCATTTCTAGCTCCTCTGTTAACTTCAAATAGTCACCTTACCAATATTGACTTATGGGTCACACGAAAAATTCGATACATTGTGTAAAAGAAAACGAGATGTGAGAGAAGCTAGAAATAGGAAAGGCTTTTAAAAGGAGCTTAAGGATTTTTGCTATATTGAAAATTTTTAAAAATGTTTCTAATACTTTCATGTTTAAACACTATATCGTAAGTCAACATTATCGATTTAAAAATAATATTAACTTTTATTACTTTCCGTTTAGGAAAAATTCTCGACCTTTTTTTTTGTTTGCCCTATAGAAAGTCCTGTATTGGCAAATTTTTAAATTTTTTCTTACATTGTATTTCTCTACTAAATTTTGTCAATAAGGTAGCTTCATTTTTAAATGTAAATAAAACAAGTTGTATGTGAGAAATGGTCAATAATATTTTTGAAAGAATATTGTATGACATTAAGTGTGAAATAAACCGTTGTTCGATTATGTTGATAACTTTATCGAATAAATCTGACGTTGACGATAAGGGCCATTCTAGTTTATGTTTTGGAAAAAGTAAGGATCAAAATTTACCCCAAATAGTGAATTTTTCTGAATGCTTTTGCAGATGGTATATCTAATGTGTGTATTGTCATCAATCTAAATTAGACAAATCAGCATTTTCATGATCCTCATACGTTGAAAATCGCTATGATTTAAAACAAATTTGACAGATATTGCTTTAATAACACAACTGCCGAAACTTAACAAATTTCGAGCGTCGGCGTCGGTCGCTAACCCCACAACTCCATAAGCAATAATTAATATTAGAAAATGGAGCATCCAATGGAATGAATTTTCCCATGGAGCCACGAATTTAGTCAAATATTTTCAAATATATTAGGTGTGTTTTTTTTGCAAGTCCATATAGAATTGTAAAAAAAAACGACATCGGGACTAAGCGCTTTACATGCAAATGCAACAACTACTTAAATCTATACAGAGTTAGCTAAGACCAGATAATTATCGAGAGTTAATCTAAGACCCGATAAAAATGGTGATGCCAAAATAGTATTAAATATATGTTATCGATAATTTGCTCAGAGACGTCAAAAGTGAAGTTTTTGGATTGGTTGATGCTAGTCGTCAATAAGCTGACAAATGTCAATGCGTACACAGTGCTTCCAGCTATGTGGAAAAAAAGCTCCTAAATCCCGATGTCGTTTTTTTTTACAATTCTATATGGATTTGCAAAAAAAACACACCTATTATTTCATACCATCTCTTTGGCTATAAATGAAGAAATAATATGACGTCTAATGTCAGTTTGAAGGATATTTCGGCTGGCTTTCAATTTACATGCAGGTTGATTTAGAATTCCAGGCAAAGTGTTTTTTGTTTCATACATTGAAATAGTTTTCGATTGATAGATTTTCCGGCCATTTTGTTTTGGTGACATCTGTCAAATCTAATGTTTAATATTCAGTCAGTGATGCCAAGTTATCATCGCAAGTTGCATTGGACCGTACTTAAAATATAAAATAAAAATGAAATAAAAATAGAAATAGAAATCAAAACTGCAAAGGCGCAGAGTAAAAATACTTTATCAGTTTTCACTGTTTCACTCACAAGTCCAAACTTTACAGTCTACACTTCACGAATGTTTTAATATAAATATCTCTTAATTTTTTCAATACTCTTTCTTTTACTATGGTCACACTAAAGACAGTAAAAACAAAAATAAGTAAAAAACCATAACCTTTGAAAAGAATTTTCATTTTGCAGCCTTCATTTTATTTTATTTATTGTTTTTTTTTTTTTTTATTTTTTTTTAGTAGCCTAAGGATATATCAAATATACGAGTGAATATATTACTTTTTAATATCACATTCGAGAGGGTGTGTGGAATCTGTTGACGTCGTCAGTGTCTTCGTTTTCATCCTTGTCGCAGTCATATTTTTTATATCAAGGGTCAGATGGGAATTTAAGATGAAATCCACATACTTGGTTAACTTTATTATTTTTATTAGACATCAAGTAAAGCGTTTTCTTAAGATGATCCGCTGTTGTCGCTTCTGTCGCGACGGCCGGCGTTGTGCCGCCACTTCACCGCCGCCATCGCTCTACTTACACAAACGAAATGGCTTTTGGGAACATACTTAAACTTGGGATTTAAGTTGGATTTCTTTGTGGTGTTGTTGTTGTTGTTCAAACGTGACGGAAATGTTGAAATAACATGACCTTAACTTTTGATGATTGGGTTTTTTGTAACTATGACACAAAGGACTTGATGGGTGTTGTGTTTCCGTAAGGATATCATGATGGTGCTCTCTCTTTCTCTCTATTAAGAATTCGGAATATCAATTTCATATATGAATGAATGAATATAAAATAACGGTTCGTGACAGTACCTATGTACATAGTTGGGCAATTGAGGAGAAAACTCAGATAAACATATTGAAAGGATGTATTAAAAAAGTGCTTTTTGCGAAGGATTTTGTGTTGCCAAAGAATAAATTTTATCGTATTAAATCCGGCAAAAAACGAACGTTGTTTATGTTTTCTATAAAAAAATTATATTTCTTAAGAATGCTGGAGTATGAATTCTCGGGCATTATATATAGGCTTATTTGCGAATATTTGAATACAATATTTCAGGTTCATAACAGAATGAAATAAACCTGTTTTAAAAGATAAAATTTATGTCAAGTCTTAGAGTAATAAACAAAAGTACTACTCGTATACTTATTTGACATATCTAAACTTTAATATAAATAGGTGTTTTCAATAAGGACGTAAAAATGATATTCAGGATTTTCTTTAAACTATTGAACAACAGGATTTCGAATTATTAATGGGATTCAGTTCTTGACTTTGTTTCATCTTCTAGGTTAGGGTATAATGCAAGATCTTTACCCAAACTCTCAAAAAGCTTTTGACAATTCATGAGACTTTAAAAAAAAAATTGAAAAAACTTTGACCTAACGGTCGTTATGTTCTGTGGATATCTTCATATCTTGAATATAGATATTATGGAGTCATCATCAAAAACAATAACTAATGTAAATTTAAAGTTTATTCTGGTATGTATACCTCATGGAAGCCATCTCGGCTTCCAAAAAAATCAAACTCGAGATTTTGATCAAAGTTAAGATTACGATGATAGCGAAGACGAATAAAGTGGTTCCGACAATTCCGTCTGTCTGTCTGTATGTCTGTACCTTGATCTACAGGCTGTCACTGGAGCTATTTTCTTCAAACTCAGTCCATAAGGGTCGTCGGTGATTCCCTAAAGGGGAAATAGAAATTTTTTTAGCTCTAAAACTAACGGTACCCCCCATACACCCGTAATGCATAATCTTATTTATCTTAAAAACGACTCTAACTATTTTGATAACAAAAATTAGGTGTGATACTGTGGACATGGACTACATTTTAGTCAAAAAAAAAATTTGGGGGCAAAATGTTATTAACGGTACCTGTCATAGAACCGTATTTTTGATTTTCGGCTTTCTCATTAACGGCTCTTACGATTTTAACCAAACATTTTCAGCAGGAGCCCCCTAAGTTTAAAATAATATTGTATATAAAAATATTCGAAAACATATTTTTTGAGATTTAAAAAATAAATTCAATGGCGCAAAATTTTAAACAGCCTATTATTTATTAAGGTATTAGTATGATACTACTTAACAATTTGCTAACTTTATAGTATTCGTATATTTAATTTTAAACATTTTCTAACTAGTATCGTAATAAAAGAATTTTCTTTATAAATTGCTTCTGAACACACCTAAAAGAATGACATTTCGTGTAAAGAAGTAAGTACACGAACCTTTTTTGATGTTTGCAAATGTCAAAGAGTCATATAAAGCTAGAACGATACTAAAAAAAATAAAGTAGGTGTTCGATGATTTTAACTTTAATAAAATAGACTAAGAGCTCACAGCAATTTTTGAGTTTGATTGATAACAAAAAATAATTAGCATAATAGGCCTTTAGTAGTTATTTACAAATGTGAGCGTCTTGCATTCTCTAGTGGCAGCAATAGTGCATAATAGTGCATCATATATGCAGTTCTTTCCAAAGTCTAAAAAATTGTGATAACACATTTGCCATAACTTCAAAATGAAGAGCTAAATGCCCTGATTGCGAATATCGAGGTCCACGACGTTTTCAAGGTGGCATTCTTCATACAAGAAGTACCCTATTCTTACCGTGTGTGGCAGGCAGAAGGCTGTCTGCAAAACGTCTTGGACCCCGATATTTTCAATCAGGGGCCTTAACTCTACATTTTGGCAAAGTTGTTATCACAATTATTAAGACTTGGAAAGAACTGCATATATGTATGTTGCACTATTATGCACTATTTCTCCCACTAGAGCATGCAAGACGTTCACATTTGTAACTAACTACTAAGGGCCTATCTATTTATGCTAATTATTTTTTGTTATCGATCACACCCAAAAATTGCTGTGGGCTCTCGGTCTAAAAGGGTAGATCAAGTATGATACTAAATTAGATTAAAATTTGCAAATTCGTTGTTTTAGCCCAGTATCATACTAAAACAGCTTTATCATCGTACTAATTCAAACTAGCGCTAGTTAGAATATTATTAAAATTAAGAAAGATTTACCCCCAGTTTCACAGTGGAAATTTAAACCCCACTTTTGGTTTAAATTTCAGTTCAACAATAAATTTGGTTTCACAGTCCTTATTTAAGTTAAACGACACTATTCATTTGAAAATATAATTTGTTTTCATTTTTATTTTTTGTTTCCTGTCACAGGTCACAACTGAAACAAATCAAACTTTCTTTGATTCTTTTTTTGTTTTCTTCAGATAGAAAGAGAAAACAATTTACTTAAACTACGTTTAATGAACTGAAGTTCAGATAAGACTGTGAAACCGGACGAGTTGAACTTCAAATTTAAACTCGAGTTCAGGTTCAGCAGAACTTAAGCTTAAACTCTCACTTTTGATGTGCTTTTTGCTTCCCAGCCGAGGTTTTTGCTCGCCGGATTTCCAGGGTCGCTCTGAAGAAAACACGAAACTTCAGTAGGCAGGTCATTAAAACCTTATACAAAATCTTTATTGAAAACAAATCTTAAATTCATATAACAACTAAAACATTCTAGGCTTCAATTATTTTACAACTTGTATTGTGTATCTGGTAAACATCGGTTATTCTCCTTGTATTGTGCTCTTGTCGGTTTCCTTTAGATAGCTCTATTCTGGCATCAGATTTCTCATTTATTGGTTTTCGGTATCGGGTTACTCTACGCTCTTGGCGCTTAAAAGATCAACAGGTTTGAGGCCCCTGCTGTCACTAGATCAGCAGGTTCAAGGCCCCTGGTGGCACTAGATCAATGCATATGCACTGACAGATCAGCAGGTACCAAAGCCCCTGGTGGCAATTTGGACGTTTATTCTTCGAACCAAACTGAGGAACGAAATAGCTGGACAATTTCAGTTGCTTGTAAGCTAAAATCGAGCTCGTCAGCTTCGACCGTTGCAAACAAGTGACTTTCTTTCAAAAAATATTTTCTGTATAAACTGCGTGTGAACTATATACGGGTCGAACGCAAATTACCAAATGTGTTCACTCGGCTGTGACGTCATGATCTTATAGTGACTGTGTATTATATTAGAGCATGATATCAAATCCCTTATCTTGCCGAAGTGACTGGTGTCGTCGCACAGTGTGAAATTTTATTGAAGCAGTCAGCTCTGAATTTCTAAAAAATCTTCTGGCAGAATTTCCGTCATTTGTGTTGCCTGCCGTTTGTTTCGGCATATCAACAAGAAGACCCATTTCCTGTCGAAATCGTTTTTGAATGTACGACTTTCTTCCCGCCACTGAAGTTTTTTCCTGTGGTGACTTGGCTTGCCATTTTTTAATCTCCAATTTGTAGGATATGTGCAGCATAAATTCGAAAGCTCTAATCCATGAGTGTAACGGTGATATTCCGAACGTAAACATATCTTCATCTATGTTGGCTGGACGGGAAGTGTCTTGTTCCTTATTCATTTCTTTAGGGCTGCACCCACATATGTAGCATCTTTGTGATGATTCGTATTGTGACAAGGCACTACAGATTTTACCATAGTCATAATAAAAGTGTGGCTTACTTTTATGTTCAAACCATTGATTTCAATACTACTTAAAGAAAGGTTTTTAATTTTTGTTTGCATTTTGGTGGTTTCTGCCCTTATAACATCTTTTGTTTCTTTTTTCATAGTAAAACCAACAGGTCTACAAAATCTTGTAGTATTAGGCCTGGGATTCTGCCAAATGATGTTATTCGATGTTTCACATACCATCCTTATAGGGACCAAGTTTACAGAGAACATATTATATTCATCACTGAAGCCTTCAGTCAAAACTTGTTTATAACGGCTTTGTGCAGAACTTCCGTCACATCCCCATTTATAAATAAGCCTAAGCTTTTCGAACTTATCAGACTCAAGAACATTGGATTGAGCTTCGCATAATCTTTTTGATGTTATATCGACTAGGGCTTGTAAGTCGACTTCCGGTGGGTAGCATTGTTCTTTTGATTTCATGACCAGATAATAAGGGGGGTATAAATCACTTCCAGTCTCTTTAGCATTGTGTCTTATTATTTGGTATTGCTGATAGCTTAATTTGGGGGGTATAAATCACTTCCAGCCTCTTTAGCATTGTGTCTTATTATTTGGTATTGTTGATAGCTTAATTTGGCATCTATAATAAGGCCTAAAGCTCCTTCAGGTGAGATTTTTGGTTCATTTTTTTTCAATTCTAGCTTTCTTCAATTTTGTTCCACGAGCTGGTGAAGAAGAGGAAAGCTCTCGAACTATATTGGCTGTGTCATGCTTTCCACAAGACCTCAGGCTCATTTCATGAGCAAGCGCAATTTCCTCAGGCGATTTGGTGACCACTATATCACGGACTTTTCGTTTTTGTACTTTTATGTTGCATTCTTCAAATGGTTTCTGGGGCCTTCCAAATTTTGTTTCTTTTGATTCTACACTTGTACTTGGTTGAGCTTGGTACAGGCAAGCAGTTGGTAAAATAATAGGCTGTTCTAACCACTCTTGATTTTTTTTTACAAATTTGGAGTGGATTCTGTAGCTCTGCTCCCATTTTTGTTTTATAATACAAGCCTACCCACAAACATCTCCAACTCTCGGCAGGAAGGTTCAATTCCATTTTCTGCAGCAATGTACTCAACAACTTTTTGAAACTTTTCGATTTTTAGAGTTTGGTACCAAAGTTCAAAAATGGTCACCTTATTCATTTTTCTGTAAGTGGTAAATATTTGTATCGGAGCAGCAAATGGTTGCAAGAACTTACCTTTGATTGTGTTTAAGAAAAGCTTACAGAATAAATCTATGCAAAATTTAGCGCGGGTAGTATAAACTTCAAAATTAAAAAATAATAAATCTCTTTTTAATTCACAACACGCAATTCGAATCAGCGAAGCTTAGTTAATCGGCTATGTGATGACTTCAATTTTTTGTTTCACAGAGTGTATCACTTTCACCAACTAAAATCATTTCACTGTTATGCTTAGAACTGATTAAAATTCGTATTATACTTAATAGCTTAGCTTTATTTTTTGTATTAAGTTCCACTAGAATCGGAAAATTTCACACTGTGCGTCGGTAGCTGCAGTGTCGTATGGTGTCGTCGGTCGCTCGGTAGCTCTGCGTGGTATGGTGTCGTCGGCCGTTGCTGCGGCAGCGGCTTCGGAATCATGGTTGAACGATGATTTATTATTGATATTGGTGGAAGCATGGAACGCTTCGTTACAAACTGTGAAACTGAGGGTTAGTAAACTACTTTAAAGTTAGAAAATTGTTAAGTAGTATCATATACTAATACCTAAACACTAGACTTTTTAAAAATTTACTTCATTGTTTCTACAAATTACAATCTCAAAACTGAAAGCCTTTTGTATAATTTCTTTGCTTTAAACCTAAGAAGCATGCATTCATAATATTCATAATAGTATTGAAATACATATGTATGTAAAACAAAATAAAATGAAATAAAACTAAAATAAACAACGTTGAAAAATGTGCTCTGAATTCTCACTCTTACAGTCATATTATTCACTTACTTTAAAGCTACTTTTAACGTATTGCTAGTTGTATAGGGGTTTCGAGTTTCAAGTTTTCAATAAATCGGTATTATTCCAAAAAATAAAAACTAGGAAATATCTAGTTTGAAGGACATTAAAACTAGTTTTATATATTTTTTAATCTTAACAATAATATCCACTTGTCCTTTTTTTTCACTCTGAAATCACTACAAAAATTTCATATCACATCATATTCAATTTTGAATAGAGCCATAATTGTTAACTTTGTATTTTATCTAAATTGTCACCATTTATCAGTTATCACAACTCCACAATCATAATAATATAGAACTAACCCTAATTCGTTTAAAATTATTTTCAAAAACAGCAAACATCAGTATTTGCACATTGCGTGCATTCAGAAATAATTTTTATCCATTGAATGAAAATATGTATTTTGTACATCAATTTCCCAAAGGAAATAAACTCTCCACTAATTAGGGTGAATGTCATAAACAAACACATACCGCACAAAAACAGGTGTCCCAACATAATTAGAAAAACAAAAACAAAACAAAAGCAAACATAAACTTGGGAATACTCGTACTTAGTGCAAAACGCAAACAGAAGCTTTTCGATCCCACACTTAATTCATGAATTTATTTAAAAAGCTTCTCAATATTTGAATTATGCCTCCTACTTCTCCAACAGATAATATTGTGCATCACACAAATATACTCACACAAAAAAGGATTATTTAGCATTGTTCTTTTTTTGAGCATTGAAGTAGTTTTTATAAATAAAGAGAAGTTAATTGTTTTTAAATTTACTTTTTGAACTTTTTTGATACAGAGAAAAGGACATGAACATGAATTTAACAAAAAAAAAAAAAAAAAAACTATATTACACACATGGGAATGAATAAAATGAAATCCCTTGAGAAGTTCCCATATGGCACATAAGCGAAATGTAATGCAATTTGTCTGCTGCATGCATGCAAACTTCAAATAAAGTTTTTAATTTAATTTTCTGGAAAATATACTTTTTGGCTGAACTTTTCTCTATAATAACCCGCATAAAGAGAGCTTCGCAAGGAAACAAACAACCAACAACAACTAAAAAAAAATTATTAAATTAAAAAAAAAAGAAATACAAATTTATATAAATTACTTTATTTCCAATGCATATGTGGGGAACATCCTTCTTATTTTTTACCCGCAGGATAAACGCTAGAAAAGATGAATTTCTCGTTTTCTCTTCAAACTGTTTGAGGGCATGCAATTTACTATTATAAATGAGAGGCGGGTGTACACTGTACATTGGTGCAGTTTTATAGCAAATTATGCTAAATTTAGTGTTTGTTTTGTTGTGTGCAGAACTTTTGAATGCACTTAACCCCTTGAACACAAAAGGATGTTCATGTAGCGTAAAGAATAGTTATAGCAGAAGTTTAAATTAAAATCGCTCCCTCGTGTTGTAAAGGATGTCAGATTACACAATGGTTAAGGGCTACAAATATCTAGCTGTCAACAAAATTCGTCTTTCTTTGTGGAAATTTTGCTTTTATAAACTTAATGTTAAATTAGTATCATACACTACATAACTCTTTCGTTATTTTAGAAATTTTCTAACTTACATCATACTTATGCTATTTTTTTGAATAAATTGTTTTGAATACACGAAAAATAATGACAGTTCGTGGAAAAGAAAATAAGGTAACACACCTTTTTTGACGTTTGTAAATGTCAAAAAGAGTTCTTTAGCGCGATACTTAAAAACTAAAATAGCTGTTTGATGATTTTTACTTTAATGTAATGTTAGAGAGAGTTAGATGCTAAATTCGATTAATATTTAAAAAATCATCGATTTCACCTAGTTCTTTTCTAAAACATTTTTAACATCGTACTAATTCGATTTAAGTTTTGAGTCAATTTTTTTAGAAGCTACTTAATTTCATACAGATACTATTAGATTTAGCATTTTCCTTCATTCTTTTGGAACGTTCAATACAAGTTTCAGATGTATGGAACGACAATTTTTTTCTCGAATGGGTTTGATGCGTTCAAATCTTCTAACTTCTTCGTAGACAGCTGTCATAAAAATTATGACTTAATTTATAACCCTTTCACAATATCTTTTAGAATATAAATACACGTCAGAAATAAGTAAAAATCATATCTGCAAGTTGGCGCAAAAGTTGTCACCCTATCAGCTGATTCTATAATTTTTGCAAATGGCTGCAAATGTCAAATGACATTTGTGAAGTAAACACATAGAATAAACACGTCAAAAAATAATTAATGAATTGAGACATCGGATAAACATAATTCAAAAGCTAATCCAAAGTTCTTCATAGATAAATAAAAATACAGGCAAATAATATCACGTGTCAAATTTTAAGCCACCTGGTAGCTATAAATCGTCAATAATTTATCCTAACTTCAGACATATCGTTAAATATAGCACCACAATGTAGAATAATTTGCCTTTCCCGATTTCCTTGCGTCATTGCGGTGTTCAAACCAAACTTTCAAGAACAATGTGGATCTCCCATTAAATCCTCTCGATTTTACCTAACCGCTCGCACTGTCTTACACCATAGGATTATAAGTGGAGTCATCATAATCTCTTGAGAGTGTGGAAATTAAAAAAAAAATACTTAATTGATGAAATTTGAAAGTTTATCTAACACAACTTGAAAGTCCGTCTCACACAATTTGACATGCGTAAATAGGAAACTTTACGAATTTATTTTTGACAAAAGTGACAGCCGTTACTTTGATGTATGTGACAGATGTAAAACTGCAAGACATTTTTCAATCCTTTTGATTTGGATGTATTCTATGAAGCCTTTATTCGTACAAAACTCGGGTTCAATTCTCAAATTTGGACAGGTTCTCCAATAACCCACAGAAGAGAGTCTTAAAAACTATAACCGATAAGAATATAACAGAAGCGTTTTCATGTCTTCAATGTTTCATTTTTTCTTTTTTCTGTGGAAATCTGCAAAAGACAGATGAGTTTTCTTTCTAAATTTAACATCACATTGGGAGAAGTTTAAACTTTTAATACCTTCCCATAGCTCCTAAGACCATCATGAGGCTTGGTTCTTCTAAGTCTCGGATTACTCTACCTAGCTCTTATGTTCCTACCCATTGAAATATTCTAATTTCAAAACCTTCCCTGTTTTTCTAATAACCCATTGAGCGCACTCATATTACACAATGTCACTATTTTCTAACAAAAATATCCCTAAAATGTTTCATCAAAGTGAATATTTTGACATTTGTAAATAAACGGGAGAAGACTTGCAATTTCATCAAATTTTCATCATACTCGCAACATGAGGCAGAGCTTTGTGAATTTTTGTATTTTATTACTTTTTGCTAACTGTCAAAAATGGTTTTAAAATTGCACTTGTTGTAGTTTGTTTCTTTAACCCATTACGTTTATACACTTTGCCAATTTTCTGGCAGTTTGTCATTCTTGAAAATTCAGAATAATGCTTGGCCGAACTCATTAAATGGAAAAGAGAATTCATTTAATTATATTAATTTAATTACATTTTCGTAAGCTGAATATAAAATAGGCTTTACTTATGGAATGATTTTAATGGAATGATTTATATTCCAGACATACCAAGGTATGGTAGGAGTTCCGAAAAGAAAGATTTCCGACTGAGCTTCCTAAAGCGAGCGAATTGAACCAAACCCATTTCAGTTCAACGAAGAGTCGAAACCTTGTTCACACTCACTTCAATTATTCTCAACTTAATAACATTGAGCGAGCGCAATCGAGTTTAACCAAACTCATTTCAATTCAATGTTGACAAATAGATTGGAACGTAATTCAGTTTTTTTTCTGAATTTTTCTTCAATTCTGACATATGAAAATCTCTTGCATTTTGATTATGAATCTCGCTCTCAAAGTTTCGCAGATACAGAAATACTCGCATTACTTTACCTAGTGCATTTGGAATAATTATTCAATCTGCAAAATTTCGACTCAACTCCATATAGTGAATATAATTCAATTGAACCAAACTGTTGGCCGTAGCGCAGGACCGGCCCGAGCTAAATTAGAGCCCTGCGCAAGCCTTATCAGTGGCGCCTCTCATTTGGATTGGATTGGCGGAAAAAGTCATTTCCTCATTACCCAAGGGGTACCCTTTGCAATGCGTTTTTTAACAAGGGATCCCCAAGAGGCCTATTCCTAGATAATGCTTATATTTAATTAAAATAAATATTATTTTTATTAAAAACTAAGAAATCAAAAATATATCACAAAAATAATAGTCAAAAAATATATCACAAAAATTTAGGAACTGAAAAAAATATTTTTTGAAGTAAAAAATATTTGAAAACTAATTCAAAAACATAACAACATACAAATAAATAATGAACTCATTAATTGTTGTTGAATTAAAAGTTTTATATTCATATTTAATTTATTCAGTGTAGGAAATAATAATAAGATTATTATTTTAATAAAAATAAATAGATCCGAATTTATTGCAATAGATTAACTTTTCTGGCTTCTGTTTTAGCAAACTCAGTTACCAGATCATCATAATATAATGACTTGACAAGCTCTTTCTCTATAGCCATGATTGACTAGTCAACTTATCTTTCATGAGTCATTGGGGTCCTGAAGTAGTTTATTATTACTTTTAGTTTAAAAAAACTACGTTATTTGAGGAAACTGTGATGGTATTTATAGATTTAGAGCTATGGCTTCAGCTGATTGCACGTTAGTGAATTGTTCTTCTGATCGCATTTCCACTAAAGAGTTTTGAGTAGTATATTTAGTATAGATAAATTAGCAGACGGAGTTTGTAAATACTTACTAGTAATATTGGCGCAAAATTTTAAACAGCCTATTATTATTTGCTAACTTTATAGTAGTTTACTAACTCATTCTTAATTTTAAACATTTTCTCACTACAAGAATTTTCTTAATAAATTGCTTCTGAACACACCTAAAACAATGACATTAAGTACTAAAACAGCTTTAGCATCGTATTAATTCAATTAAAATTTTGCGCCATTACTTTTTTCTAAAATATCAAACTAGATTAATATGCAACATATAAACTTGAAACTAAAATTTTACTTCCTAATGACTGCATGTTTCTATTCTCAACGTTTCCAGCCTCAGATATTTCAATAAGAGCTTCATACTATAGCTTCTCAGATTTTTTTGAATGGTTTTAAAGCATTTAGTCTACTCCCATCTGGTTTCAGAAAGGGGTTTTAAGGTCAAAACAGCGAAATTTTTTGTATATATGTATGTCCCAACGCATTGTTGAACCTGATACAAAGTTTTATATGCATTGAGCAATGTCAAAAAACTAAACAGCTTCCAATGAACAGCAAGCTGAATCATTAAAAACCAACAACAACCAAAGGGAATGCAAGTAGCCTGAACAAAATAAGCTCTTGGTTCAAGACACTTAATTTTGTTTTGAATACCAGCCTCTTTTCCTTTCATGTTTGAACCATTATCATAACCTTATACATACTCGTATACACTACTGGAATAGTAGCGTAGCAAGTTTTATTGTCAATATAGATTCCCTATCCTTTCTTTTGTTTTGAGTTTTTTTTACCATAATACATAGCCAAATAAAGTAATTAGTTCAGTCAAAAAATCCCTTTTTTAAATGTAAGCAATAACTGGCAAGAACAAAAAAATAGAGAAAAAGAGAAATTGAATAAAACAGATTCACTCATAAACGACAAACCTCAACATTAATCATCGCATCATCATCACTCAAGTATTTCCATATTTCAACCCTTTGTCTCATTCTCGACACACGACAGTGATAAAATTTCACTCATAAACAGAGGCCAGTGCCAAACTAAAACATAGTACAAGAAACACTCAACCGGAAGAGTTTAAATTCCTAGACTCAACTTTTAATTCTGCGCACTGACATGTGAATGAGTATGAATTTTGTACCTCAGAATTTCTGTTTGAGTAACATTGCTGACTTCGATTTCATATAGAAGAATTGGCATCGTACTCATTTTTTCAACTTGCAAACTGTTAACTGTCTGTATTTGCTGTTGAAATTCTGTTTTATGTTACACTGCATAGGGGAGGGATAACAAAATAAAATAAATGCCTTCACTCATACATGCGATGGTGAGTGTGAATAATAACGTAACAGTAGATTGATAAAGAGAAAAATAGCAAATATGTAGGTATCTGTTGTTAAGCGAACAAAATTGTGCACTTTGTAAAGATTTTGTGATGTAGTTTTTTTTTACTGTGGGAATGGGGGTGTGTATAGGAAATTAAACATCGACTTATTTTTGGAAAAGTAGATATGTATCTATCTATGTATATATGTATATCTGCCTTTAAATTCAGAATTAGCTGTTAGTTATTTAATAAATACCATTATTGGAGTGAGCTATAAAAAGAAATGAGACTTAAAAAAAGAAGGTAGGTAGTGGTTATGAAGTAGTGGCTTTTTTAACGCTTGCCCAAGGCGCCTTTTGAGTTCAGCGCCCTGCGCATTTGCACAGCTTGCACGTATAGCTTGTCCGGCCCTGCCGTAGCGTTGAAACCTTGTTCAAAGTCGCCTCAATTCTACTCTGCTTATCGATATATAAGAGATTTTCAAAACGATATTTTGAAATCCGATCCAAAAATAAACTGATCTGTGAAAAAGCTTAATATTAGGTTTTCACCAAAAGATAATTCGAGATTTAAGAGAAGATTTATGTGGTGTTTGCACCGCACTAAAAAATCAAAAAACAATATTTAGTTTGACAGCACCTATCAAAATGCTAATAATGTTTCAATTTTTCTTATAAAGTGGAAGCGAGAGAGAGAAGTTTTCATTTGTGTCAAACGATGAAAAATCATCGAGATAATCTACCACGATATGGATATAGGCCAGTTCGAACTATAGAATAATTGATCCAATGAAGATTTAACAAGATTAATTTCTAATCTGCTATATTAACGATATAAAAATGTATGGTAAATCTTCGAGATTTGAAGAAGATTAATGTTAAATCCACATAAATCCAGGATTATCTCTTAGTGAAAACGTAGTATAAGCATAACGTTTAAAGTCACGTCCACACCAGGTACGTAAGTTCTACCAAGTAGAAAATAGTTCTGTTCAAAACGACCCACTGTAAGATCCAAGGTTAGGAGTGCGAGGAAAGAAGAAACGATATAGGGAATTGAGAAAAGAACACATTCGTTGTTTATCAGCAGAAAACAAGAAAAAGGGAACACCACCGCTTCTTTCTCATTTTTTGTTTGTGTTTGTTGGCTTCATTTTTGGAGATGCAGGGCAACTAAAAAAGAAAAAAAAAGACGAAAAATAAACTGCATAACATTCAAAGGGATTACATTTTCATAGGATATTATTTTATTTATTTTGTTGTAAGTTTTTTCCCGTTTCCTAGCTTACGAATGCAATTCGTATTTTTGTGCAAGGATATGGAAACAAATCGCAAGGTGGTAGGGGTACCCTTTGCCTCTCCGATCCTTCCATTCGGCTGGGGGTACTTATGCTTCTGTTGCTGATGGAACATTGGGTGCGTGATGTAAGTGAAAACTAAATTTGATTTTGTTTCTCATCGCTGAGTTCTCCGCCCTGTTCGTTTGCTTTTCTGCTACGCTTCTCTGGTTCTGATGTATCTACTTGTTCGTTTCATGATGCTCCTTTTGTGTATCTAATTTTGATGAAATTTAAGCGCGTAAGCAGTTTATCGAACATTCAACTATATACGATGGAATTATTTTTAAGTTTATTGCTTCGAAGTTTTCCCAGAAACGGGTTGACAGGGTTCATAAAAGGGTGGGCTCGTTGCATTGTTGTGCGTTTAACTTAATGCTCTTGTTTGTGAATCAGCAGAGATGCACATAGTTTGTTCCTTAGTTACCCAATGGGGTTATGAGAGCAGAATTTCAAAATGTTGCATCGTTAAGTGGGTATATGATGAGGATATAATAAAGGGAAATAAATTCATATTACAGAAATAGAAAGGATTATAAAAGAGGAGATATTATATTTTGTTAGATTTTAAGTAGGTAAATTTCAAATCTGCACATGAATTCCGGAAAATATGTAAGAAAGATATGCTAGAGAAGTGAAATCATAGTGATTCCTATAGGAACAAATTACTTTGTTACTCATATGTAATAACGATTGAATATAATATATAAATTCAGTTTTTAACACTTAATTTGAAGATCTCCATTTTATCTGTTTTCCCGAGATTAGTTGAATTTCATTAATATTCTACATAACGTTTTTAGTTTTCGTTGACTCCGCGATTCGTCGACTTTACTATCAAAATGATTAAATTCATTTTTAAACATGTCTTACCCTTTCTCAAAGACATTGGCTCCATCTAGGAGAGTTCTATTATAATGATCTTAGCGGCCTGTCAAATATAGAATAGACATTAGTAGTCTCGTACGTTTTGTAAAGAGCTCGAAGTGATTCAACGAGTAAGGATAAAGTTTACTAGATTTATGTGGTATCACAATCGACTAATTTATGTTCTAAGTGTTTCAAGTGTTCATGCTGACAACCACGTTTACTTAACCTAACACACGATCAAAATGAGTATTCGAAAGTTCAAACGTTGCACTAACGGCAAATGCAATAACTCTTCAAAATTCGACTCTCAAACGTTTTTAGCCAAATTCAATACGACCGGTTTGTAAAAGGAACACCGTATTGGACTAGAACATTGTCGTAGTCCGTAAAAGTGTGCAAAATAACTCGAAGCAGTCTATTCTTCACCATGCACAAGAATCCGGATTTTCACAGAATTCAACTTGGTGAATTTTGCATCGTCGGTTGGGCCTGCACCCGTACAATGTCAAACTAACACAAGAGATCAAAGTTAATGATCGTAGCAATTTTGTTTGTTCGCTTACTTAGTACATATTTGAATAAAAACAATCCTATGGAAAATAAAAATACTTTACTCTAAATATCTTTTAAAGGTCTTTAATCGACCCAAGTTGGCGTTTCGTTGGACCCATGAGTTGACTAGTCAGAGTCCTATCAATACACAATAGTAGTTAGTAACCAATTTATATGGTCTAATGGGAGTTAAAAGCTGTTTTAAATACTTTATAAAAAATCAAATAAAACAGAGCTATTTCTTCTACTTGTCAGATTTATGTCAGTTTTTCCAGTTAAATGTTCTCTGTCAAAAAAACACCCTTTATTAATAGTTTTTCCATTAAGCATTTTCTATCATTACTCGTAAATTTGAATAAAATAAACAGGGAATCTGATCTCATAAGACAGTTCATGTACGCTATTATGTATGGAAAATAAAATCATTCAAATGTCCTTTCCGACTTGGCTTGGTGACAAGCATCCGAAACTACAAAGAGTATATACATACCTCTGGTGCATAAATCAGGCTGAACTTGGGCTTATTTGTCAGTGATTATGATGGCTTTTAAGGCAGTGGTGGTTTTTGGTTTATTGACATAGACCTGTGACTTAAGAAAACCCCACAAGAAGCCTACCCGGATCAAATCGCACCTTCTCGGTGGACAGTTCTTGTTAAATCCACCTTTCATTGGAGTCCAAATCTTCGGCCAAAAGAAATTGGTTATCGACCGATAATGGTGATTGCTCGCTCGGCAAGTGTGGTTCTGAAAGAAGTATAGATACCGCCAGACCAAAATACACCCTAAGCAGCGACTTTATCTGTACCTAACCATTGCAAATCTCACAATTTTGCTTATTGACGAACCCATTCATGCACGGACCACGTCGCGCATGTTGATTTGTCAACCAATTTGACAGATGTAGTTTCAACAATATGGCCGCAATCGAAATTTGTCAAAATTTAAAAATCCCTATTTGAAAACCCCAAAAGTTTTCACCCAATTTACTTTAGCTGTAATTTTTGTTTTAATGAAAATCTTTGGTTCGCAAAATTTATTCCGCTTTCTTTCAGAGTAAAGCGATATCCGTTAGTTGACGTGTATTTTGTATCTGTTTACTTCACAATTGTCACAGTTGAATTGCCATTTTCCGCCATTACCTAATTGCGGAATCATCTTCCAATAGAGAGACAACTGTTCCGCTACCTTGTAGAATTTGTATAAATTAAATTTTATAATATATTGAGTCTTTTGGATTACATACAATCCTATGATTTCCAATAAGCTTCTTAATTACTTTGAAGTCTAAAAAACAATAATTTTTTAATTCTCGGAACGCATCTCAAATCAGGCAAGGCTATTGAAGTTCGTTGTCTTCCAAATTTCTGGCTCAATCTACATAATTTACATATATAAACTAAAATAAGTAATGGATTCAGCAAAGTAACACCTACCGCAAAGAAAATGAGCTTTATATTTTTAGTCTTCTAGCACATATTCTATACCTAAGGTACCTACGAAGATCAATTTTCCTTTTCCCATTGAGATACATTACGCATGAAACTTAAAATCACTTCTTCGATATTTTCACGTAACAAGCTTTATTTGTAGGAACCCACTTGGTGGTAGTTCATTCAAGTTGTTGTTGTAATATACAAAAATTCATAAATATATGAAGCTTCGCAGGCACAACTGCATGTATGTAACCATACAAAAACCCCTCCACTCGAGGTTTGTTTCGTAACCTTTTTTATCATGATACTTTTCAGCTATCAACCCAAAGTTTGCATAATAATTCTGATAACGAAGAAAGTTATCTATAAGAGTCATTCAACTTAAAAGATAAGACTTGCAATATCTATTATCAATTTTAATTAGTTATTTTAATGATAAAATCTACTTAAGGCTACAAATATATCTATATCTGCGTTTTGTAGGAATGAACTAAAATCTGGAAACTTGCCCTGGCGAAGGACGAAATAGAAGCATTTCAATTCTACTGCCCAAAGTCCATTTTGATGAAGACATGACCTAAAAAACCCTTTCTAAACGTCTGAGCTAAGCAAATCAAGGACAACCCAAACGTGGCAATTTCCTTCTTATTCTTACTTCTTGTCTCGCATTTACTTTTAATTTTCGATTAAGATTTGAGCTTTTTCCATTCAATTTGTATTCAGCGACAAACCAAACCAACAGAACGTGTGTCCTTCCCTGGGAATTGCTAGACATTTTCATATAAGCTGAACGACACTGTTAAACCAAATGGTTTACTTCACACCCTGTTTGTGAACATCCAGAAAAAAAATAGAACAAAATCATTTAATCCTTTTCGATACACGTCCGCCTTTAAACCGCGCCCAATCGTTCCCAATCGTCGCCATCGTCGGCATCATCATCATCCTCGCCCTCATTCTCATAATCGTTCAATTTTATTTCAGTTCATTTCCGCACGATTTTAATGTTTCGCTCTTCATTTTCTATTTCTTTTCAAAAGCAGGAAGTGTTTCCATGCAGCATACTACTACCTAGACGATCCCCCACATCATCCATCGGTTCCTCAGGTTGACTGGGAAGTTCCCGTCGAGATTGGTGGCGAAATACGTGCTGCTGTGCCGGTAAATGAGTTCAGTAAGCATGTAGCTTCGTTACACGCTGATGGCGACATCGGCTTCAGCCGGGAGTATGAGGCCATTCAGAATGAGTGCATATCGGACGACCTGCCCTGCGAGCACTCACAGCATCCGGAGAACAAACGGAAAAATCGCTATCTCAACATAACTGCATGTAAGTAAAGGCAAATATACCATTAGAGAAAAGGCAATCCAACTAATCGATTCTTTACAGATGACCACAGCCGAGTGCATCTCCACCCAACACCGGGGCAAAAGAAGAACCTCGATTACATTAATGCCAATTTCATTGACGGCTACCAAAAGACCCGTGCATTTATCGGCACGCAAGGACCATTGCCGGACACATTTGATTGCTTCTGGCGAATGATTTGGGAGCAACGAGTGGCGATTATTGTGATGATAACGAACCTGGTTGAACGGGGACGTCGGAAGTGCGATATGTACTGGCCAAAGGACGGCATCGAGACATACGGGGTCATTCAAGTGAAACTGATTGAGGAGGAAGTAATGTCCACGTATACAGTGCGAACATTACAGATTAAGCACCTCAAGGTGAGTTCGGTGAAACATTGCTTTTTTACCTGTCATAAAATGTCTATGATGTTTACTTTCAGCTCAAAAAGAAGAAACAGTCGAACTCGGAGAAAATTGTTTACCAATACCACTACACGAATTGGCCGGATCACGGAACACCCGACCATCCACTGCCAGTATTAAATTTTGTAAAGAAATCCTCAGCTGCCAATCCACCAGATGCAGGTCCAATTGTTGTCCATTGCAGGTATTTCCATGAGCAGTGTTTTTCGTTATGGCCAACTTGATTGACTTTTCTTTTTTGCTTATTGCAGCGCTGGAGTTGGTCGCACTGGAACATACATCGTTTTAGATGCCATGCTCAAACAAATCCAGCAGAAGGGAGTCGTCAATGTATTCGGCTTCCTGCGACACATCCGGGTGCAGCGAAATTTCCTCGTTCAAACCGAGGAGCAGTATATTTTCCTGCACGACGCTCTGGTCGAGGCCATAGCCAGTGGGGAAACAAACCTCCGTGCCGATCAAATCGAGGAGCTTAAAAATCTCACCACCTACCTAGAGAATCAGTACAAGAACATAATTCAGTTCCAAACGAAGGATATTCACATCGCGTCGGCGATGAAGCAAGTGAACTCAATCAAGAATCGTGGTGCCATATTCCCGATTGAAAGCAGTCGGGTGCATTTAACGCCGAAACCGGGCGAAGAAGGAAGCGATTATATAAACGCTTCTTGGCTGCATGGTTTCAGGCGGCTGCGAGACTTCATTGTTACCCAGCATCCAATGTCGCACACTGTTAAAGATTTCTGGCAAATGGTGTGGGATCACAATGCGCAAACAATTGTATTGCTATCATCATTAGATGAGATTGTAGGTTTCAAAAGATAATTTCTTCTTTTTGTGTATAGAGATATGATGTTCACTATTCACCACTTCGTTTTTCTTTCCACAGAACTTTGCGCAATTTTGGCCAGATGACACGACGCCCATCGAAAGCGATTATTATCGCGTAAAATTCTTAAGCAAGACCAACAAAAGCGACTACGTGAGTAGAGATTTTGTCATACAATCAATACAGGACGATTATGAGCTAAGCGTGAAGATGCTGCATTGTCCCAGTTGGCCAGAAATGACCAATCCAAATAGTATTTACGATTTTATCGTGGACGTGCACGAAAGGTGCAGCGACTACAGAAATGGACCAATCGTTGTCGTAGATAGGTAAGTGTTTAAGTTTTGTTTTTATTTGCCCTTTTGCAAAATGTGTTTAAAGATTCAGACAGCCAACTCTATTTAGGTATTACGAAAACTTCTTATATTAAATTTATCGTTTGAAAGTATATACATCTATCAACGTGCATTCCACTAGTTATTTAGATATATAAAATAATCATTTTATTCTAAAGAGTCTTAAGCATTGTAGTCACTCTTCTTTAAGAAAACCGTCCACACAAGGGATTCTACCAAACCATGTGTTTTCGTTGAGTTTTTGTAGAGAACTTCGATGTAGGGCTCTGTATTGTGTTAGCTCAAACACAAGAGACAGGTTTTTAATACAATGGGAAAGCTCTGATTATACTCTGCTCAGACCTCAGTTTATCCTTGAGCCTTGTTTTGGACATACTCGGCCTTAGCGAGGTATCCGTTCAGAGCGGAAAATTCTCCGATTTCATACGATTCCGAGGATTTTTGCTTCGAGGTAGTCTTCCGAAGAGCTGTTCAGATTTTTTTTCCCACATTATTTTAACGCACCCGGTGAACTGTGTTGAAGTGCGATCAAGTGCTTTATTTGTGAAATTTCTGACAGTTAAATGCAATTGTTTTTCCGATTTCGTCCGACACAAATTCTTCGCCGAACAAATTTCGCCAACGCATTTGTGTATTATTTTTCTCTCCGATCCATCCATTCCCGATAGGATACCTCGAAACCAATTTGAACCTCTGACAAAGTATGCGTTGCGGACAAATTTCCGCTCCGAACGGATACCTCGCAACAGAATTAAGACTATAAAACCTTTAGAAAATTCTTGTTTCGATAAAATCTGTAAAGAAGCTATCAAGTTGAAAGAAGCCAACAAAGGAAAATCGGAAAAAGCACAAACAATTCAGAAACAAATACAACGCTGTTATAAAAAGAACCAAATTATAATCATATCAGAAATTACAATCTTACAACGTCCCAATGATAGTAGAAATTTTGCCAATTGTCAAGAAGGTAGAAAATTCAAATTCATCCTCGGTTCCAACGTTCACCTACAACGCCAACCCGATAAACTAGCTTTTTAGATAACACAAATTTAGTCGATTTTACTGATAGCTATACTTTGCCTGACAGCAAAATTGCCCCTCATCTACTAGAGAACATAAAACATTCAATGGGACAGGTATATTAACGCACTCGTACAGTTGCAAGAGCACTTCGAGATCTTGATATAAACAAATCCGCTGGTCCAGATGGTATACCCCCATTCTTCTGAAGAGTTGTTCTTCATCGCTGGCAAAACCATTGCGTAAGCTTTTCCATCGCTCCTACTATTCTGGAATCTTCCCTAGAAGATGAAAAACAGCATTTGTCCAACCTGTTCCTAAAAAATCCACACTTCCTTCTATCGATTAATTGCACTTTGGTTTCTTCTTTTCAATCTTCTGAATTGCGGCTTTCGCAGCAATCGTTCCACTGGTGATATGATGTCATATCTGACCGAAGAGTGGAACAGATCTTCATATTGTTTTGGTAAAAGTAAGATCATTGCGCTTGACATTTCTATGGAATTTGAAAGAGTTTGGCAGCAGCAGGGGCGGAATCGGCTAAGGTGATAGCTGATTGTGATTGTCATTTTGACTATAACTGTCTCCATCATATCAATAAAGAAATATAGAGAGAGCCATTGTCAAAACGACAATCACAATCAACCATCACCTTAGCCGATTCCACACCAGGCTCTCGGTATGTGTGTCAACAATGTTCTTCGTTGAAATGACCTCATTCTAAGACCGCCAAAAACGCTGCTAAATGCTCAGGATTTCTATATCGGTATAAGACATTTCTCACTCCTTCTGGATACAACTTATTACGCGTTTATGTCCTATACGCGAGTATAACTCACATCATTGGGCAGGTGCCCAAACTTCCTTTCATTTACTGGATAGAATTCAGAACAGAGCATTAAAACTGATAGGAAAAAGAAGTATCATGAAATCGCTCCATCTCTTGAACACCGTCAGAGTGTTTCATGGCTTCCTTGTTCTATCGCTTCTATCATAAGCAATGGTAACTCGAAGTAGCCAGTTGCATTCCACCCATCAACCAGTTTAGCCGTCTTGTCCGTTTCGCTAGGAATGATCATCAGTTCACCTTTGAACCACCTAATTTTGGACGTACCGTCTTTGATTCGTTTTTTAGTTGCACAACACGATTATAGAATAATCTACCCGGCACAGTTTGCCCTTGCCATTTCAATTTGGAAACATTTAAGAAACACTTTGAAGAATTCACTCCAACTCTGACAACAAATAACCACACGAGTACATACAGGGGCCCTATTTTGTAAAACGATTATCGTTGAAATTACTTCATTATCGTTGAAATGCTATTATGTTTAACGAAAATCGTTTAATCGTTATCGTTAATCGTATCGAAAATCGTTAGTTCTAAAGACTACTGCCATATACCTACCGTTTAACTTTCGTTTCTCTTGATTTATATTTTTTTTTTCATTTATTTATGTCAACTTTTGACATTCCTAATGGTCGAAAAGTTGGTTGTGCTTCAAAAAAAAATGTTTTTTTCGGTTTCGCTCTTTGTCGTGACTATCGTATTCCTCAGTATCGTTGACTTGCCGCTCGTTTCGTAATACAAAATAGGGCCCCAGTATGATCTTGTGCCATTCTTTCAGACAAATTTGTTGGCTTAAGTGGTTCTTCTGTAGCAGGCATCACGTTTTATTGATTTTTTGAAAGAATACATTTTTTTTAAAAAGTAAACATGAACAAAGAACTACAAGATGAAACCAGATTTTTAGAAATAGTGGAATACATTGTACTTTTCAATAAATTCGGTAAACATCGACCAATACTTGCCTCTTAGAAGGGTACGACAGCTTCTAACTGATGAGCCCACTGTCGTACCTGGGCGAAGCTCACTTTGGAGTTGAGCTCAATGGAGCTTTTCATTGTAGTTTTGATCTGTCTTTTCTTTAAACAACATTTTAGTATACTTAAAAATAAAAATTTATTCAAAAACATGATTATAAAAATATTCTGTTTTATCAATTTCAGATACGGCGGTGCTCAGGCATGTACATTCTGTGCGATCTCATCATTATCCATCGAAATGGAATATTGCAATACGGCTAACATCTACCAATATGCCAAATTGTATCACAATAAACGGCCGGGCGTATGGACGTCTAGCGAAGACATACGCCTTATCTATAACATCTTATCATATTTGCCTCGTAATTTGCAGCTACTCAAACGCACTGCCTTGCGTACAGAATTTGAAGATGTTACGACGGCAACGCCGGATCTATACAGTAAAATCTGTAGCAATGGTAATATTAGTAGTACGTTACAAAATTCAAATACCCTAACTAACATTACTATAAATAATGCTGCAATAACTTCGCTAATAAATGGTGACGTTACAACAACTACAACAACAAATCCAACATTAACAACGACAACAATCATTCCAACACCAACAATAATAAATAACTTGGATAATGGTGATGATGATGATGATGGTGGTGGTGGTGGTAATTATATTACTAATTCAATTAATCAAACATCTATTACTAACGAACAACAACTAACTGGTGGTAATGATGATAACAATGGTGATGGTATTAATGTTAATGGTATTGTAAATCTAAATGTTAATGGAAACTTAAATTAAATTTCCATCAATATAGCTGTAACGGATGCTCAAAGCTTAGATATTGTAGGATAAACAAATAAATTATTTTAGTTTAACAAATTAACACGAAAATATTCCTAAGTAACATTAAAAAATAAAATAAAATAAATTTACACAAAAATAGTAGAACAAGCTGACACAACCATTCATTAAATAAAAAAACTACATAAACGTTCATCCAGTTATTATTGAATTCCTTTAAACAAGACAAAAAAAAAAACAATATACATTCTCCTCTATGTTCCTCTGGTTCCTTTTCCGTTTACCTATTTCTATTCATAAATTTAATAAAAAAGAATTATTATATGTATGTGTAAGAAGTTCAACAATACATCACACTCTTGGAGGAAATGATAAAAAAACCTCCTAAGAAAAATATAAGCGCACCCTTTTATGAATAAAAAAAAATATATAGTTAAACTAGTGAAAGCAACACAAAAACAATGTAGTTATTAACAATTTATACGAGAAACACGGTGATGAGATTGCATGAAATTAATTTAGTTCTTAATTATAATTATTATTATTGATAAGAAATAAATTCTTTGTATAAATGTGACGATGTGATTTGTGTATATGATGGATATTTAGTCGTCCGTCCGTCCGTCTGTTTTCTTGTTTTTTGTTTCATTGCCGTCCCTATTATTTATCAAATTAATTCAAATTCACCCAAAATTGTAAATTGTATAAAATTATTATTATAAATGAAAAAGAAAAAACAATATAAATATTAGGTATATGTAAAATGTATTTATCGAAATTTTAATTTAAGAAAAGTAAAAAATCCTTGTGTGCTTGTTTGAGTTATTTTTATGAATTTGTAAATAATCATTAAGATAAACAAATATAAATTTACATTAAATACTCTCCATTTATATGATTTCCAAAACAGTTAAAGTGAATAAGAAAAAAATAAAAAGAAAAGATTGTACATTATAGAAACTATATATAAAAACATATAAACATAAATATATATATATTATATATATACATAGATGAAAAAAAAAAACATATTTAAAGACTGGTTTTGTACACTTTTTACATAATTATGATTATTATTAAATTTAAATTAATTATTAATTATATTAAAATACACACACATTGTAAAAAGCTAAAGTAAAATTGAAAAGAAAAATAGAAAAAGTATGCATCTATTTTTTTTATTATTAAAATTTTTATTTCTGTATCTAATTAATATTTTTCAAAGTTTTTAATTGGAAAAATTATTATAAATATAATAAATTTTGCTTAGATCCAGGAAAACTTTAGTTTTATGAAAAAGAAAACAAATATTTTGTGTATTAAGAGTTTGTTCTTTGCATGTTTTATTTTTAATATTTTTTGTATTACATCATTATGAGAGTATGAATAAATAAATAATAATTATAACGATACATCTCCTAAGAAAATAAATAAATAAATAAAGTTTTAAATTTTAAATTTTGTTGTGTTCCTTTTTATTTGTTCTTGAGTTTTTATAAACATTTATTAATTTCAATATCGTTTGTTTTTTTTTTTTTTTGCTTGAAATTGCATACATAATTTAAAGCATACAAAACTTTTGTACTGTTATTTAACATTTTCGTTTGCTTGTCATCTTATAATCTGTCATTTTGCAATAGTATCAGAACCAACATAAGTCAAGGGTTCCCAACCAGTTGGAGGCAAATTATACGAGTATTATAGACGAATTGATTCTTCGGCTTCGTGCTCCAAGAAATTGATCAAATTACATTTAAAATATTCGGCCTTATCGAGGTAACCGTCGGAGCGGAATTCTCTCCGATTTTCTCCGAATCGGAGACATTTTGCTTCAAGGTATTTCTTCGATCAGCTGATCGGAAATTCTGTCCGACGAAATTCAACGCATGCCATTTGTGTGCGATGAAGCACTTCTAATGGTCTTATTTTTGACACATACAAACAAAATTATCTCCGAAATCCTCCGACAAGTTCTTGTTGCGGAAAGTATTTTCTTTTTAAAGAAATTGTTAATTAAAATGTAAGTAATAAGGAAATTAACTTTATTTGAGTTAACTTGTGTTACCTATTTATAATAGACTTAAATAAATAGATTAATAAATGGCTGAAATTAAAAAAACGACTTCTTAGGGTTAAGCAGCCATTTGTTCAATTTTATCTCTGGGGTTTTCAGTGCACTTCATCGCACTTCAACGCAGTTCGGCGGGTGCGTTAAAAAAATGTCGGAAAAAAATTCCGAACAGCTGTTCGGAAGAATACCTCGAAGCAAAAATCCTCCGAATCGTACGAAATCGAGGAATTTTCCGCTCCGAACGGATACTTAGGGCCAAACGTTATGATGTAACACAGTGCGAGCGTTTAGGAAAAGTAGAAGGGATTTAATAGCAGATGTCGATGCAGATTGGTTTTGAAAGCTCGTATATCACAATGAAAGCAAAACATCGGGAAGGGAAAAGTATTCAACATTCTAGTAATGCGGCTAAAGAAAGAACCTCTTTATTTGACAGTACGTCCGTAGTTAAGCTCAAGGGAAAACTGATATGCATTCATAGTTAGACGAGTATTACGGAGGAATTGTTTGAGGGGAAGAGTGCAACTGCTTCAACAGAGACAAAAGTTTCCTTAATTGATCTGTATCCTATAAGTTTTATGGCTCTGCTCCGTATTCTATCCAACAGGTTCAAATGAGTATTGGGTTCACCAGCCCAGATATGAGAGTTATACTTAAGTCTGGGCCGGATATATGCCCTATAAATACATAGTAACCAGATCAGTAAGGAAAATAAATTTGCATGCATCTTTAAAAAAACCTAAGCTTTTCGCTGCGTTTTTGGCTAAGTCGAATATAATGATTATTCATTAACATACATTGCGACTATGGAAAGTATGTCAGTTTCTTTGATGCACTCATGGATAATGGCATGGGTGGTATATTTCGCTTGGCCGACAGAAGACAGCTTTGTTTTTTCGAAGCATTAAATTCCACGCGGTTGTTACTCGTAGTACCCTATTGTTGAGATCGGAATCTAATGAGCTTAGCATATCCTGCCGTTTCAGTTGAACAACCGAAGAGCACGGTTTGAGTCTAGAAACGAATATGAAAAGCTGAGAGTCCAGTCGTCAGCGAAACAATGAAGTGGATTAGAAGTCTTAGACATAAGATCATTGATGCACATAAGAAAGAGTGTCGGTGACATAAGGGAACCTTGGGGTACAATAGCATTTAGTTGTTGACTATCAGACTTAAAACCGTCCAAAACAACTCGAATTGAACTGTCAGAAAGCTAATTTCTAATCCAACGAAGGAGAGAATCATCGGTTCTGAATTCACGTATTTTCTATAAAAGAGCTTCATGCCAATTTCTATCAAGTGCTTAAGAAATGTCAAGTGCAATAACCTTTGTTTCCCCAAAATGATGTAAAGATTTTTTCAACTTTCCGGTTAGATATGCGATCAAATCACCATTGGATCTATTGCTAAAGCCGTATATATTTCTTGAGCTGATTGTTGATCAGAGTTCCCATGACCTTGGAAAGAAGGGACGTTAGTGCAATTGGTCGGTAATTGGAAAGGGAAGAAGAATCAGCTTTTTTAGGAACCGGCTGGACAAATGCCGTTTTACATCTACTCGGAAAGAGCCCCAAAGAGTAGGACAGGTGGAAAAGCTTACACAATAGTTTTGCCAGCGTAGAAGAACATTTCTTCAGATCTAAAGGGGATATAGAATCTGCACACGCTGAGTGCGAAAGAAGATTTGTCCTATAGAACTATTTACGCTCAAGTACAGGAGGAGTCATAAAACTATAATATGGAATTGAAGCAACTGCGTTGTCACAAGAAGAAACCAACTCCTGTCGGTTCAAAGACTTATCAATAAAGCGAAGTAGTTTTCTAGAAAACTTTTGTTAGCGGTATTAAAAACTCTCGCGTTTATTAGAATATACTTGAAATCCACGTTGCAGTTAAGGGGATCTTTTTCTTTTTCTTCTTGGTTGTTGCTCAGGGAGTTGGCAAAAATTTATCTCACCAATTCGCAAAAATGAAAGAGGTTGAAATAGTAGACCGGACACAAGATACACACTTTATAGAATACCAATTAGAGAAGAAACGGAGTATTCTTTCAATGTTTATTAATGAAAGGCTATAAGGGTGCTTATACAGAAATTACCATAAGGACAAATATTGCAGCCACCTCTCGTTGTCCACCCGAAAACAAGTACTTTAGTCTAGTTTCTGGGGCTATTATGCAGTTTCACCGATTAAAACTAAAGTTTCAAATTATTTTACTTCTTATTTATAAGTTTTGTTTGCATTGTTTTTTTTGTTTTTTGTTTGAAATTATAAGCACACAATTTTTGATGTTTAATGTAAGCTTTTTAAAAACACCATATTTTCGAACGACTAAGGTATCTATATTTTGTTTTTACAAGCAAGAATACTATAGCTTTGGATAAATTTGTTGGTTTTTCCTGTTTTCCATTAAAAATTAATTTTAATTTAACTTAATCGAAACGAGTATTATAGATTTACATTTAAATTAAAATCACGAAATAGAAAACAAAATATTAGCATTAATTACTAAAAATATAGTAAATAAAAATTAATTATAACAATAGGTTAAATCAAACGGATACAAAAACAAAACAAAAAATAAATAGATATTTTATTAAAGAAAATTGTAAATATATGCAAATGGAAACAAATTTATTAAACGAAAAATAAAAAAATATATAATTTTAAGATAAAAATATAAATAAAAAAATAAATTAGGTACGACAACAAATTTAAATTTTAGCTATACATAAAACAGCAAAAAGAAAAAAAAGATTTTTATGTCGTCCTTTTTGAGACAAGGAAATAATTTAGTTCATAAGTACATAATTAATATAAAACAAGAGAAAATCAATTGTGAGATTCAATTCGTGTGATCAGTCTGAACTCTAAAAATGATTTTAAGTCATAAGAAAATATATATATTAATATGAAATAAAGTAAGTTACACAAAAAAAATGATCTAAGATTAAAACAAAAAACAATCTATTATTATTATTATTATTTAAATGAAATAATTACAGACACACAAGACACGTAAATATAATGTATGTATGTACTACAGGAGCGATCGTAAGAGATTATATTATTTAATTATTATGCAAAAGAATTATTAATATACAACAAACAAAATATGATGAAAAAGTAAAAACGAAATACAAAAAAAAATTGAAGTGTTTTATTCTAGAAAGTCTGTTAAACTACAGTGTGGACCAAAAATAACCACCACCAACTAACAAAATTGTTTCCTTTTTCTGAATTTTAGAATTATTCTAGCTATATAGTGCTAATCTTTCTTGCTGGAAGTCAAATAGTTATAGGAGTAAAACTTGATATAATTCATCGCCTAGATATTCTCTGGAGTACTTTTTATCACATTATATAGGCATTATGACTCAATTTACCTTTAATCATACTATATTTACACTCCAATAGTCAACCCAAGAAACTGTTATAAAATTCCTAATTTAGTATCCGATGCTTCATTCCTATATCGCTTGTATAGTTGAATAATGTAAAAGGTTTATATCTGTGTATGACAATTAAATTCGATATTTGTATTGAATCATTATTGGACAGTTTAAGTCAGTACACTATAATCATGGTTAATTTGTCCATCGGACTCTTATAGAAGAATATAGTACCGATAGTACTATTATAAAACTGCAAATGCATGCCTAAATTATATAGCTAATAATTGCCATATGTAATTCGAGGTTTCCCCAGTGAAAATGAGCACAACACGCGCTTTTGTACCCATTTTTACTTGCGATATAGGTACTTCTATAGGGCAAGTTCTGCATTTGGAAAAAAATCGAACTCGAGATTTTGATCAAAGTTGACATTACGATGATAGCGAAGACGAATAAAGTGGGTCCGACAATTCCGTCTGTCTGTCTGTATGTCTGCATGTCTTTAACTCGATCTAGAGCCTAAGCCATTGGACCTATGTATGTATTTTCTTCAAACTTGGTACTTAAGGGTCTTCGGTGATTCTTTAGAGGTAAAACTGAAATTTTGTTTTTAGCTCTAAAACTAACGGTACCCCCCATACACCCGTAATGCATAATCTTATTTATGTCAAAAACGGCTCTAACGATTTTGATGAACAAATTTGGTGTGATATTATGGACATGGACTATGTTTTGGTAAAAAAAAAATTTGGGGGGAAATGTTATTAACGGTACCTGTCATAGAACGGTTTTTTGATTTTCGAATTTCTTATCAACAGCTCTAACGATTTTAACTTAAAATTTTCACCACGAGCCCTCTTAAGTTTAAAATAATATTGTACATATATGTATCAAAATATTCGAAAAAAAACATTTTTTTGTTTGTTGAAAAAAAAAATTCCAATTTATTTTTTGAAAAATTAATATCTTGAAAATGTGTAAACGATTATTTTTTGAAATTATTTCCTAAAATCTATATTACTAAGCACTTAAAATTGGCATCCCAAATTTTGTTCTAGAAAAATTTGAAAGGAATTTGTTATATAAAAAATTACTTTACTAAAACGATTTTTAAACTTTATTTGCGTAAACTCATACTTTTCCCGAGGTCAGACGGCAATTCCATGCATTTGAACATTTTTATCTCATTAAATCCATGTTTCATATTTATAAAATGTATTTAAAATTCTAAAGTACTTTTATTTAAAAGCAAGTTCGTGCGATCCAGTCGTTAATGAAGGTCCAGTACAAAACTTATATCTTCGGGGGTTCAGAAGTTAACGTAAATCCTCTGAGATTATCAAAGTAAAATGCCATGTCAGGACATCCATGTTGTTTAAGAATAAACGACATTTCAAAACCACGAGTATTACACGATTCATGACTTGTCGATTTATCTTAACAAAACAATACAGACAATTGTCACCATTTTCAAAAGTTAAAGCGTTTTCCGAAAAGTGATACACTTTTGGCCGCGTTTGAAATTCGAGTAACTCATCCTCTGTCATTTTTCCTAAGTGAAAACACATTAATCTAGGCTTAATTGATCGGAATTTCCAAGCTGTTACGGGACTTTGCCTTTCCTTTTACTTTTCCACCTTTACCACGATCAGACATTTTTTTTTATTAAGTAAGGTGTTAAAGTGAAAAATGTATACCTACCTATAACGTTCAGAAAAACCAACAAAATTTAATCTTATTAAAGCTGTCAAACGTTCTTGGAAGACTTCAAATTGTTCTTTAAATTAAACCACATAAGAAGAAGGGTGTGAATCAAATTTTGATTAAGCTGAACTTGAATAATATTTTTAGTTCATCAAAATCTGTTGCAAATATTGTGATACTCGTAGTTTCGAACGCTGTATACAGGGTGACAGATATCGATATTTTTCCAATTGTTATATTTTAGCAGTTACGAATGACATCCAGCTGTTAAAATATTCAGTAAGGTTTGCTTTTTCACCAGGACAACAATAGAGTGACTTGGTTGGTTGGCCGCTGGAAATGTTCCACAAAGATTGACTATTTCGCGCAGTTTATGGCATGGCGGAATCATTGGAGCTTATTTCTTTCGAAATGAGACCATGTTACCATCAATGGATTCGGATATACGGATCTTAACTAACTTTCTATGGCCAGAGCTCGACAAAATCGATAAGCTATGCTTCCAACAAGATGGTACGTACCTTCGACACCATGCTAAAGGAGAAATTTGAGGACTAGGTGGTCTCCCGTCGAGCGTTAATCAATTAGCCACCACGATTATGCAACTTCACACCGCTAAATTATTTTATCTGAGGCTGCGTCAAGTGGTAGAACATAAGACTTTTCTTATAAATTCGATCTTTGATTAGAAAAATTTTAAAACTTGTATTAATACTAAAAACCTTTATTCTTTCTATGTCCTAAAAAAAAACAAACAATGTATAAAAACTGCAATCTAAAAAATTCTCGCAAATGTAATCGTTTTCTTTTTTTTTTTATTAATTCGTATTTCCATTTAGACGATGTTCTAGAGCCAATCCTTCGTAATATTCCCCTAATATAACGATACTTATAAAAAGAATAAGGTCCTTTGCAGTCCTTAATGCGGACATCATAACAGTTCAAGACGCGTATCCCAGTTTCCTATTTAAATAAAAATAAATTACACCAGATTCAACAAAGAAATTAAAAATATCGTGAAAAATAAATTTCAAATATGGGAGATACACAACTTCAAAAAAACTCAAAATCAAACAAAAACTTTTCGAGTCGAAATAAATTAAACTTTATATCGATTTATTTGTTAGAACACCAAGGACTGACAAACTTATATTTATAATTAATAGACAGACATAAATAAGTGCTGGCAACAATAACTATTTACTGCATTGCTAGTTCATAATATTGAGTATCCTTGCATCGCACCAACACCGCGTCCGTAATCATTTGGTTCCATTCATTGGAATACATTGAAAAGTCGGCTTTTCTAAATAACTTAACTTTGCTCTGTGTGGGAATATTTGAACACAAATAATAGTTTATGGCAATTTCAGTTAGTTCGGCGTGATAGTTCTTCATCGACCATTCAAGTACACTTTGGCAATTTGTTTCGTCCAACAGATAAACCATAACGTTGAATATGACTTTCTCCAGCTGAGGTATTATATACACTCTAGATAGATCGAATGCTTCGATAACAGATTTGTACTTTTCAACAGGTGGAATGTTAGGTGGCTTGTTTAGGGAACGCAGTTCGATGAGATTGAGAAAATATCTCAGTCCACTGGCAGAATATGCTTTCAAGTGAATCTCTCCTTCATTTCCTTCGCGAAAATCACTATTCAACATTGAGTTGAATACTTCACTCACGTCCGACAAGAGTTTTTTGTTGAAACTCACAGAAATCTCTTCGTCGTTGTCGTGGACGATGAATTTCATGTCGCAATCGTAAGATTCCTTAGATGGATTTCTATCGTCAAAGATTTGATCACAATCGAACGATTCTTTGTCACTGTCGGGTATGGCAATGTCTAGAGTTGCTTGGCTCATTGCTGTTAGAGCATCAACAGCTTCTGCAGTGAATTCGCTGTCTTCGGTTAGAATCATGTTGATGAGCGTAAAGAGAACACTACCCTCGGTTAGTAGATGGTAGAGAATTCGATGGTTTTTTATAATAAATCCAACTGCAATGGAAGCCCTTTTCTGGCTAGCATCATCAGAACGTAGCAAACGAGCCAGTTCACCTTTGCCGTAGTGTGTTTCTCCTACATTAGTGAGGGTTTCGAGAAATCCAATACCTCCCGTTTTGAGCTGAAACAATATAAAAACAGTTTTACAGATGTAAGGAAACACCATTGTGATTCGATAGGTACTTACCTCATCGACTTTTGTCATTTGGAAGAGCTGGTTGGCTACACCAAGTTTTATTATTTGAGCAAAGAACTGACTTTCTCTGTAAAATAAAAGAAAATTTATTTAAACTGATAAAATCTTTGTATTTTACTATCTTACGACAAAATATTCGTTAGTGATCCACAAAAACAATTATTGAGTCCAAATGTATTTATAGCTTCTATAAGGGTATATAACGTCTCCGGTTTGCTGAGCTCTGCTCCTTTATTAATAAATAGCGTCACTCGGTATATAAGATTCTCAATTATATCTATTGTGCTGTTCCCCAATTTTGGCAGCTTGAGTGGTGGCACATCTTGGAAAATAAACACTTATTGAAATACTTCTTCAAATTGCTTAGATATTCCCATGATTTATTTACCTTGGCTTTCATCTTCATCGTCTTCTTTGTCTAGTGCGTTATCTTCTAAATTTATTTCTGACTTACAAGCTATGTCCAGCAGTTTCATTATATCAGAATCATTTGGATCAGTCTTAATGTTATCATCATCATCGATACCTTCATCATCGCTACACACGGGTGAGTATGTTTCCGATTCCGAATCCATTTCTATCGATAATTCAAAGCTTTGTCATAAGCACATGTAATTTTTAGAACGTAATTGTGCTTAAATTTACCTGAGGTTGCTTTGAAACCACCTCCTACCGGCGACATACCTCTGGAGCTGCAAGGACTCGATGGTGACATAATGGAACGAGGTGAACTACATGGTGATTCGTAATCATATATTGATTCCTCACGAAGTTTTTGAGACTGGAATTTTAAAATATACATCAGTGAATGTAAAAATACTTAAATAAAATAGTTAAATTAGAGGCCAACGGCTCGATTCTAAACCTAATAACTTAGAGCTCTTAATCATTCTTGTGTGCGTAATAGCATGAATGGAAGAGACCTAGAATTTTCTGCCGAGTCCTAACGGCTAAGATGGGAAGCACTTTTTATGACAAGAGGACCGGCGCGCAAGCTCTTCGAAATAGCGAAGGGAACCTAGTCACCGAAGCACAGGGAATTGTAGACGTGTTTAAGCAGCATTTCCAGCAGCTGTCTAATGAGCATTATTTAGACGAAACCACAGGGGAGCAAAGAAGCATAAGACCAGTCAATGAAGATCCAGTCCTACTACCCAGTACTAAAGAGGTTAAGAAAGCAATACGCAAGCTTAAGAATAACAAATCCGCAGGCACGGATGGCCTACCTGCGGAACTCTTTAAGTATGGAGGAGATGTCCTGATAGGGTGCATGCATCAGCTCATCAACCGAGTGTGGGAGGAGAAAAGTATGCCCGACGACTGGTCAAATAGCTCCATATGCCCAATCTACAAAAAAGGCGATCCTATGTCCTGCAAACTACAGGGGCATATCCCTGCTTAATGTTGTCTACAAGATCCTATCCACCGTACTATATGAGCGTCTAAAACCTTTCTGCAACACTATAATCGGCACGTACCAGTGTGGCTTCAGGCCAGGCAGATCAACGATAGACCGAATCTTCACATTGAGGCAAATCCTGGAAAAGACCAACGAGTTTCAAGTCGAGACCCACCATCTTTTCATCGACTTTAAAGCCGCATATGATAGCATAAGTCGCCAAGAGCTTCTATTGGCGATGTCGGAACTCGGGATCCCGAAAAAACTGATCCAGCTATGCCGCATGACGTTACAAAATACGCGGTGCAACGTTCAAATGGGTAACAGCTCATCCGAGCTACTCCAGACGTGCACAGGGTTCAGACAAGGAGATGCGCTATCATGTGATTTCTTCAACCTAGTCCTGGAGCAGATAGTGCGCAAGAGTGGTGTTAACCTGGAAGGCACTATCTTCAATAGGTCTTCCCAACTGCTTGGCTATGCGGACGATATCGATATCATCGGCCGCTCCAAGCGAGCTGTGCTAGAAGCGTTCACAGCTATTGATGAACAGGCGAAACGCGTTGGTCTTGAAGTTAATGAGGACAAAACAAAGTATATGCTATCAACAAACAAAGCCGCATCTGTCCATCGCCTAGGTCAAAACGTCACTGTTGGTAGCAGTAATTTCGAGGTAGTCAAGGAGTTCACCTACCTCGGAACGAACATCAATCCCACGAATGACACCTTAGTGGAAATCCGACGAAGAATTACCCTAGCCACTTCGGTTTGGCCAAACAAAAGGGTTCAAAACTACTTTCTCTAAAGACAAAGTGCACGCTATACAAAACGCTAATTTTACCAGTTCTACTCTACGGCGCCGAGTGCTGGACGATAAGTACTCGTAAAAAATGGCAATTGATAATTGATACTGGGCACTTTCGAGAGAAAAATTCTTCGATGGATATTTGGTCCTATATGCGAAGAGGGCGAATGGAGGAGAAGATTCAATCGTGAATTATACGAGCTGTACCAAGATGTGGATGTAATCCAAAAAGCCAAAACACGTCGACTACACTGGCTCAGTCACATCGAGCGAATAGACAACAACGTTCCAGCCAAGAAAATCTTCGAATCCCAGCCCCCAGGTTCGAGACGACGAGGAAGACCGAACCTCCGCTTCAGGGACCAGGCGGTTACAGACGCCAGAGCGCTTGGTCCCGACGACTGGAGGGAGCTCGCGAAGGATCGCAACCGATGGAAGACCGCAATAACTCAGGCATAGACCCTCCATGGATCGGGAGCTAATCATACGCAGCCGTCCTAGATTCACATCAGAAGAAAAAGGACATGCATCTGCACACGAATATAAGAAGCTGAAAGTACTGTCGTCAGGAAAACAATTGAATAGATTAGAAATTTCAGACAAAAGATCATTAAAGAATATCAGAAATATCAGAGTCGGAGACAAAACGGAACCCTGTGGCACACCAGCATTTATTATTTATGAATTTCAGACTTAAAACCTTCCAATACAACTTATTTTGAGCGCTTTGAAATTTAGTTTCTAATTCAACGAAGAAGAAATTGATCAATACCAAATCCACGCAATTTCGATAAGAGAGCTTGATACTGAAGTTTATCAAATGCTTTTGAAACATCAAGTGCAATAATTTTACTTTCTTGCGATTTAAAAATGTCTGCCACGCTTGAGTGAGATATACCATCAGATAACCAGTGGACCTGACTGTGGACTGACTGTCATTGAGAAGATTTAGTTCTTGAAGATATTTCTTTAGCTGATAATTTATCAGCGTTTCCATGACCTTGGAAAGAAGGGACGTAAGTGCAATTGGACGATAGAAAGAAGGGAAGAAGATTCGCCTATTTTATGGACAGGCTGGACAAATTCCGGAAAGAAACCAGTTGAAGAGGACATATAAAAAGCCTACGCAATGGTTTCGCCAGCGTAGAAGAACACCTTGGCGGGATACTATCCGGCCCAGCGGATCTTCCAATACTCTTGCAAATGTACGAGCGCGATAGAAGATTTGTGACATATAATTATTAACGCTCTCAATTACAGAAGGAATCATAATACTATCTGGCAGCGTCTAATTGACAGCAAACTGCGCTGCAAGCGAATTTGCTTTGCGAGCTGAAATAAGAGTATCATTGAAAACGAGCGTAGAAACCGAAGGCGAAGTAGTATTTCATACATTTTTCATTACTTTTGGGACATTGTACTATTTTTTGTCTTAATTTTTGGGCATGCAAAAATTTGGTTTTTTGAATATGATCATTACAGGTCTTATTAGTTTGTTACCTTATTTTATTCTTTTTTTACCACTTAAATATATGAATTTTATTTAATAATTAGGTACTTAGGCACAAAAAATTGTTAAATACAGTGATGGAAAAAATAATAGAAACAAAGTTTTACATAATGATCAACCATTAATAACTATGTACATACAATTATGTCTTCCTCGGTTCTAATTTTAATATATGGGGCATTTCACGTGAAGCGGACAACGAAAAAAGTGATGGGTGTTGAAATTCATTCATCTTTGTGTTATTTATACTTCATTTGAATCTAAAAATACATTTAGAAGGATTTTGAATTTTGAGGTCTGGTACTCCAGTTATGGGCTTGTAAACTTTCGACAAGCAATGAGTAATGGTTTTTAAGAAAAATGTTGATAAATTAAAAGAAGCAATATAAAAATAATTTTAATAGTTGAATATATGGTAAAATAGATGTTCTTTTTATTTATGAAATCTAAACCGGAAGTGAAATTTTTTCTTATATATAAAACCGGAAGTTAATATTTCAATTAAAATTTTGGTAAACTTGGCCCATTTTTATATTTTTTTTTTATGTCTCAAAATAAAGCCCACATATTAGAGAAAATACATGCCAAGTTTCAGAGTGGGATACCCATACGTTTAGAAGTTACATAATTATTAGTGCGTGGACCTCGTGCAAAAAACAGATTTATTATACCTATAGAAAACCGGATGTTGGCGATTCAATTTTAATTTTAAGTAGCTTAGACCATTTTGATATTTTTTTTCTTTTCTCTTATTGTTCTTTATATAATAAAGATTCCAAATACCAAGTTTGAAGATGGGATCTCCATTCATTTAGAAGTTACATATTTTTTAGTGCTAAGGTGGCAACTTCGTGTCATGCGACAAGCCCCTCTTGGTCTAGCTTTCTCGCCTTCTCATAGTATGAAGAGACGCCATCTGTTATTAGTGTAACTTAAACGCTAGAAAAAGAAAGATATAATATGCAGCCACGTTACAATAATTTGTATTGTATGTTTTTTTGATTTAAGTTCTTGCTTTAAATGAATACAAAGCTTAGTTAGTTCGCACTTGAATTTAAGTTTAATAATAAATAACACAGACCCACAAAAAAAAAACTTCTCTGACTCTGGGATGTGAACATGTGTCTCATAGGTTTTTCGGGTCGCTGATTTCAAATCCGCGGTCCGTTTGACTCAATCAGGTCAGGTTTAAGGGCATTTGAGGGTCAAATCGCTAAATATTCGTTTACAAATCTGAAAACCTATATATATATGTTTTTGGCATCGCTGAATGCGAATTTAGGCTTTTTTTGACCCCAACATGTAAAGGTCAAGGTCAAACGAAGGTCAAACCTTTGCAATCTAACGATATGATATTTTTGACCCCAGATTCTGAAAGAACGTAAAATTTTACGTGCAAATATGTGTTGACTTTTTTTTTACCAACCTCTGTCATGTAGCGGTCTTCCAAAATAAGACTCGTTTTTTAGATTTTGGCCTATGTATTGGCTGTGAATTGGCTATTCTGAAGTTATATGGATACCTTCAAATGACCTAGAGTCTGCAAAATGGTATTATTCGGATTCAGTGACTCCAAAAACATAAGAATCAACTGGTTCGAGAGCCCAAATCCCTATTTACTGTCGATACATCAGCCGAGAGATCCAAAAGGAGTATTTGACCTTGGAATATCTTCCAGAGGTCATTCCAACCAACAGATCTAGATGAATTTAGATGTAAAATTTTACGCTCTTTCAGAATCTGGGGTCAAAAATATAATATCGTTAGAGTGCAGAGGTTTGACCTTCGTTTGACCTTGACCTTTACATGTTGGGGTCAAAAAAAGCCTAAATTCGAATTCAGCGATGCCAAAAACATATATATAGAGGTTTTCAGATTTGTAAACGAATATTTAGCAATTTGACCTTCAAATGCCCTTAAACCTGACCTGATTGAGTCAAACGGACCGCGGATTTGAAATCAGCGACCCGAAAAACCTATGAGACACATGTTCACATCCCAGAGTCAGAGAAGTTTTTTTTTTGTGGGTCTGTGTTATTTATTATTAAACTTAAATTCAAGTGCGAACTAACTAAGCTTTGTATTCATTTAAAGCAAGAACTTAAATCAAAAAAACATACAATACAAATTATTGTAACGTGGCTGCATATTATATCTTTCTTTTTCTAGCGTTTAAGTTACACTAATAACAGATGGCGTCTCTTCATACTATGAGAAGGCGAGAAAGCTAGACCAAGAGGGGCTTGTCGCATGACACGAAGTTGCCACCTTAGCACTAAAAAATATGTAACTTCTAAATGAATGGAGATCCCATCTTCAAACTTGGTATTTGGAATCTTTATTATATAAAGAACAATAAGAGAAAAGAAAAAAAATATCAAAATGGTCTAAGCTACTTAAAATTAAAATTGAATCGCCAACATCCGGTTTTCTATAGGTATAATAAATCTGTTTTTTGCACGAGGTCCACGCACTAATAATTATGTAACTTCTAAACGTATGGGTATCCCACTCTGAAACTTGGCATGTATTTTCTCTAATATGTGGGCTTTATTTTGAGACATAAAAAAAAAATATAAAAATGGGCCAAGTTTACCAAAATTTTAATTGAAATATTAACTTCCGGTTTTATATATAAGAAAAAATTTCACTTCCGGTTTAGATTTCATAAATAAAAAGAACATCTATTTTACCATATATTCAACTATTAAAATTATTTTTATATTGCTTCTTTTAATTTATCAACATTTTTCTTAAAAACCATTACTCATTGCTTTTCGAAAGTTTACAAGCCCATAACTGGAGTACCAGACCTCAAAATTCAAAATCCTCCTAAATGTATTTTTAGATTCAAATGAAGTATAAATAACACAAAGATGAATGAATTTCAACACCCATCACTTTTTTCGTTGTCCGCTTCACGTGAAATGCCCCATATGTATTAATTGCACCTAACGACTGTACGACTGTGTAAAAAAAGCCTTTTTCTTCATCAAACGACTTGAAAATTGAACTAAATGCGCCTGTTTCAAGTCGTAAAATAAGAAACCGACTAATAGAAGCAAGGCTTCCTGGAAGGAGTCTCAGAAAAGTACCAAGTCGAATGAAACTAAGATAAATTTATCTGGTTCCGATAGCAAAATGTATGTCAGACGACCTAAGAACGCAGAATTCGATCCAAGGTACACAAAAAAGACTGTTAAACATGGTGGAGGAAATATCATGATCTGGGGGTGCTTCTCAACATCTGGGGTTGGTCCAATTTTTTGGATAAAAGACAAAATTTGTGCATAACACTACGTCCGAATCATAAATGAAGTTATGCTGCCATTTGCCGAAGAGAACAAGCCAATTAAATCGGAATTCATGCAGGATAACGTACCCAAGCACTCCTCAAAATTGGCTAAGGAATACTTTAACAAAAATTAAATAAATTTTATGAAGTGGCCATCGCAGTCCCCGGATATTAATCCCATACAACACCTGTGGGGCATACTTAAGAGAAAAATTGGAGACTTCAGAGCCAAGAATAAGGAAGAACTGTGGTCTATAATACGAAATTTATGGTATTCCATACCTTCCGAGACATGCGCCAAGTTGGTTCATTCCATGGGGCGGAGATGTGAAGCCGTCATTAAAAATAAAGGTGCAACGACCAAGTACTAAAAGAATATGAACCAATTAAACTGTTAAGTTACTCTTTACCATAAAGAAAAACACAATTATAATATTGTAACTATTATTTTTTCCAGGGTAAAATGGCTGTTAATATTAATTCTAATTTTTCTTAATACTACTTTTACTTTTTATTAATAAATTTAATATTGTGTATATTTTAAACTTTATAGAGACTTAGGCTCGTATTCACCGAGCGCTCCTAAACGGCTCTTAACTTTACGAGGCTCTTAACTTGAAATTTCTGTGGGGTATTCACCAACCACTCGCAAGTCTTTTTCGAAGTTCGAAAATGAGAGCCACTCTCTCTTGTTCAGGCATACCCAAACTATGAAATGTTGTGCAATGTTGGTCTTGACAGCAAATGGATACTCTTCTACTTGGCATTGTTCACATGGATTCGAGTCAAATGCGTGCATGGCACACGCACAAGCGAAGAAACTTTCGAAGAGAGCGCTCGTAAGTTAGGAGTGGTCGGGACCACTTCTAACTTTTAAGAGCACTCGTAGATCTTCACTAATATTGCTTGGTGAATAGGTTTATGAGCTTCTTAAGTTATGAGCGCTCGGTGAATACCGGCCTTATTGTATGTATTTATAATTTTCAATTTCTTTCCAATAAACTTTTTGTTTTTAAAAAACGGCACAGAAGAAGCTTGTTTCTATTATTTTTTCCATCACTGTATGCTTAAGTGATTGATTAAAGATTGAATTGAAAAAAAAAGTCGTTGAGACTGTCCCAGCTGGTTTTCTCGTGTTGCCAAACGGTTTTCTTAGGAATTATTGCTCCAACTGGACTTTGTTGACATGAGCAATTTGCACATAATATGACAAAAGTGTCCGATGTGAATTAGGTTGATAATTCATTTTAACAAATTTAGCACGAAGAGCATTACATTCACTCAAAGCAAAAAAAATAGTAATAAGTAATAGAATAGATGAAGTGGGAACACAGAACATCATCTTTTTACCAAATCCCAATAGTTTTTATTCACGAAGGATTTTTTTTTTTTTGGATACTGGGAGATATGATCATTATGATCGGGCGAGTCTGTCAAATGGCGACCAAAAAGTTTCCGTACAGGCCACGCTTTTTGCAATAGTTGGCAAATGTAGAGTGTGTGATTTGGAATTGGGTTGTGTTTTTGTAAGTTTAAGGCCCATTTGCTGATACGGAACATAAGTACTTATGTTCCACATAAACTCTTATGTGACAGTTTACGTAGAGGAAAAAGTAGGACATAAGCGCTTAAGTTGAACATAAATATTTAAGTTTCGTATCAGCAAATGGCCCTAAGTGTTTTTGATAAGATGTTAGTTAAAAACATTCTTTTGTGCCAAGGAAAAAAAAGTGAACTAAAATAAAGCAAATTTTCTTGCCTAACACGAAAATCACTATCGACTTGAGGAATAAAGGATAGTCTCTGGGTGAAATCGCGAAAATTGTAAAAAGACCGCGTTCTTCAATTCAGTACATGTTGCAACAATTTAATAAAACAAAAACAATTGCAAGCAAAAAAGATCTGGACGGCCAAAAAAAAATTGAGCATCGTATGGAAAAGAGAGTACTTAGGAGTATTGCAGAGGATCCGAAGCAAAGTGCACCCGTTCTGCCAGGTAAATTAAAAAAATATCGACGGAACTGATGTGTGTCCCCAGACAATAGGGGACCTGTTGACCAGAAATGGATTTCATGGTCGAGTGAGCCGGAAGAAACCATACATTCGAAAAGCGAATAAGAAAGCCAGGCTGCATTTAGCTATGGAACATTTGGGTAAGGACAATTCGTTCTGGGATCAGGTTATATTTACAGACTAAAATCAATTTAACATCTTTGGCTCAGATTGTCGTCGTATGGTCTTGAGAAAGTCAGGCACTGCTCTAGATTTAACAATTTGAATCGCTACTATAAAGCTGGAAAACTGGGTCTCGCCAACAATTTTATCTTCCAACAAGACAACGACCCCTAAAACACTTCAATTGTGATTAAGGAATGGTTGTTATACAACGTTACAACACAGTTTAAGCATCCCGCTCAATCCCCAGGCCTTAATTAAATTCAGCATCTGTGGAACTGCTTGGAAAAAAAATTCGGGAGCGCACAATTAATAGCAAAACAGACATGAAAACAATCCTACTTAAAGAATGGAACAGAATTTTTTCGGATTCGATTTAAAACCTTACCAATTCCTTGAAAAACCGACTACAGGAAGTCATTGAAAATAAAGGAGGTCTAGATAGATACTAGATACTAAGTGTTGTTTTTTGTTACATTAAGTTAGATGTTTTACTTTTGTTTTTAAGGAAATCAAAAAAAAAAAAAACTAAATGTACTACACCCACGGATATCAGCTTTTCAGAACAAATTGTAAAGGTCCAAATAAAGATTTCCATCACTCAAATTTATTTTGTTTTATTTAGTAAAACAGTAATTCAAAAATAAAATTGGATCATTAATTTTGTGCCCCCTTGTAGTATATTTGTTAGGGTCAGATGTAAGAAACAAGTCTAGAGTGTTGGCGCTTGTTAACAGTTTGAGTCAAATCGACATAAATTCGTTCGGGTGTTGTCTGACCAGAAAAGCGCAACCACGAAGAATTGTGTACATTGAAATCGCCCGTAACAATGATCTCACTGTGCGGAAAATAAGAAATAATTCTTTGGATAGAGTCGGACAGTGCATCGAATTTGTTAGAAGTCAAGTTACTATCTAAATTTGGGATGCGATGAAAGTTAACCTATAAATTTGACTACATTTAGCTATGCTTAGCTTTGGTATATTCGTTTGTTATTGAGACATTTTTCATCAAATTGAATCGAACTTCATAGAAAAAGGGAAGTCGCAGGTCCTTACTTTAAAAATTTTTGAAAAATCCTGATTCCAACTCACCTTACATACGGATTCCGTACAGTTATCGGGTAATTTCCTCTTCTTTGAAGTGTTTTTCTTTTCTTCCCTTTTCCTCTTCCGATAATCATCGTCACTGTGTAGATAAGCATCTAATTCACTAATTAATATTCCTATTAATCCTTCACGAAGCATCAAGTCCATGCTGATGTTGTCATACTGGAAGTTATTAAGGACATAAAGGATCTGAAACATAAAACAAAATAAATTTTATTCTAAATGAAGCTAAATTTATACGAAAACAGATGATCAGTTGGAAGACTAATAATCAGTTTTGAAATTAAATTATGTTTTCCTAGTCGTTACCGAGGAAATCTCTGTATGTGACTTGGAAGTCCTTGCGATGTCCAAGAGTTTACCAATGGCTCCTGATCGTCGGATTTTCGACCGATTGCAAGCATCTCCCGACAACATGCAAATCACATTTATGCAGTGTCTTATTTCGCTCTCAGAAAGAGGTTTAGCTAGAGAAAGGAGGGATAAGTATAGGTAAGCAGGTGATCTAATAGAAATGTACCCATGTTCCGACAAATGAGCAGCTCACATGCGGCAACAATAGCATCGGCAGCACCTAATGCATGGATAGCACCAGGATTCTTAGAGAAATTCGATAGTATTTTGAGGGCAATCGCGCGATAGGTATTGTCTTCGGAAGCAAAGAACACTACGGCTGCAAAGCTATTGGTTCTGTTGACGACCTGGAATAAGACATTGGAAAGTTCAGGCGATTCAAAGTTTCAATCGAATCTCACCTCCCAAGCTTGGAAATTCAAGTTGATCTCCGAGATGATGAGCAGGCATTTCAGAATCTCACTGGCCAGTTCGACATTTGCCTTTTCAGTAGGCATTATGTAATCCGTACAGGTCTTTGAGTTCTTTAGGGTTGCCATATCGAATATGTCGCTTCGAGGGCCTTCCAAATTGCGAGCTACTTCCTCGAAATATTTCTCTCTATGCTGGTTCTTTTTGAGGCCCCCAGTTTTGTGTGGTAAGTCTACCACCGGTTCGGGGATCCCTTTGTTCTTCATTACACCTACTAGGGTCTTCAACACCAGAGTGAATCCATCCGATATCAGGAAGTGTCTTAAGAACTGCTCATCCGCTACAAGGAAACGACATGCTCGGAAGCACATGATTTGTGTTTGAACATCATCGCTCTCCTCTATGATTTGGCACACTGCAGAAGCTATAGCAGGACAATGGGTTGACAGCAACTTGGAGTTGTCGACCTTGGCAAGGTTCCCCAGAAGCCTACAAGCACGGCACTGGATCAATGCATTCGGGATGCTTTTGAGAATCGTCGCCAAGGGTATGGCAATTTTATTGTCCAAAGCCTAAGGGGGATAATCTTGTCAGAGAAAAACAAATAACAACAATGCTTAACTCACCTCCGTGCAGCAATCAACGTTTGTGCAGCAATTCCCCAGAATACTCAGCACAACTTCCAGAATTTGTTCGTGGGGCTTGTTTAGGAAACGCACCATTGGTGGAATGCCATGGCACTGATGAAACATTACTATACCGTCACGGTCTTTGACCAAATCCGTTCGTAGCTTGACCAAACCTTTGAGAATGACATTTTTGTCTGTGGAATTCTTGAGCACATCGAGTATGTGTGAAACTATTTCACGGTTCATTTTGTTCACTGAGATTTGAAGTATTTTTATTGATATTTTAATTTGTTAATGATTTTCGTAAAATATGTTTTTTAATGGAATAAAAAATAAATATCTTGAGAAACTTATCTCAAGTTTATTTTGACAGAAGAGTATCTGTGCATTTTGGAGATGAAAAATGTGGTATAACACTTTTGTGATGAAAAAACTATTGGCCGATAGATGGCGATAGAAAGTGTCATACTTAGAGTTACCAAGTGAATACAATATTTAACGGATGGAAATTTGAATACAATTTTAATTTGAAAGTTCTAACATTTGAAATTAGAAGTTAATTGTCTTTTTTGAATTTGTCGTCCTTTTCAAACCTTTAGAATGGCAATTTATTCATCTGAAAAAAGAGATTTTTCTTCTGGATTCAATTTCAGAACTTGTTTCATTTTTTGTTTGAACTTTTTTTGGATTCAATTAAAAACCTCTGTGATGGCGAATAGTAAAGGGTTTTCCAGTAAGCGTTCCCTATTTTTATATTAATAATTATTATTATATTTTTTTTTTTGTTCAATAAATTTTAATTTAATCCTTAATTTTTAAATTCAAATAAAATAAAACTTGATTAAGATATAATTGAATGTTTTTATTTATTAAGAAGCCGCTTCTATGCCATTATCATTGACTTACTAGATATGGACTGCTAGCAGCCAACTTCACGATGGTTCCACTTTTAAGCTTTCTTCCTAGTCAGTGACAAAGCGCGATCAAGAGATGTCACTTAAAAAAAGGAACTAATTTTTGACAACAACCGCTGGGGTTGAATTGTCAAAAATTAGTTCCTTTTTTTAAGTGACATCTTTTGATCACGCATTTTCGTTAGAGAGAACCGTCAAAGTCGAACCACTTTTTTTGAGGATTTTTATGAAGAAAATGAGCGACTAGCAGTCCACATATAGTAAGTCAATGGCCATTATTATTCATAATAAATCATGGAGTCCAATCGGACGAAATCGTTGGCCAATTCACATCACTTCCGAATGAGATAACCATGACCGGAAATCGGTAGTGCAAATTGTGCCCATTGTCGTACCGCCTGTGTGGCACGTAGCACCGCCCTGTTGAAACCACATGTTATGGGGCCAAAAACATTGGTTATCAACGACTGATATTGCCCGCTAATAACGTTGATGGCTCGGCCAGTATGTTGTGATCGCCAGTGTGTTGTGATCGCCCCAGATTTGAGAACTTTGCTTGTTGACTAATTCAGAAATTGCCTCGTCGCTGAACAGGAGTGACCTTTTTCAATCGCTATTAGATAATTTATAATAAAATAAAATATTTATAATCCATTTTCCGAGAAAAGTGCTGGAAAATTACATTTGTCTTTTGGACTTGAATTCAATCCCTGTAAGCTTGAAGCCTTGTTTGAAAGGTTAGGAAAAAGAGCAACAAAAAAAAAATACATTCCAGAACTTCGTGGTAGATACGCTGTCTACCCTGAGAATACAAAGGGTTATGCAATTGGCGCGAATAGATTTAAGCTGCCTGTAGCGGCCATGTTGTTTTGGTTGCATCTGCCAAATCTATTGTTTATTATTCAATTACTGGTACCAAGTAACCATGGCTAGCTACGCGATTGAACAACAAGTCAAAATGATAAAATTTTATTATCAAAATGAGTGTGTGTTTCTTATAGTGCAAACGTTGAGCATGATGCGCCCATTCTACCGTAGACGTGGTGGCCCTTCACAGTCGACTCTTCAACGTTTAATGGCTAAATTTGAAGTCACCGTTTCGGTAATCAATCAGCAAATGGCTGAGAACATCACCGTTGTCCGTGAAAGTGTACGGCAGGACCCAAGGTAGTCGATTCCTCGCTGTGCATTAGAACTCGGTCTTTCGCAAACATCAACTTGACCAATTTGCTTTAGTACTTAAGCCTACAACCATACAAGATCAAGCTGATCAAGGAGCTGAAAGTTCATGACCATAGAAAACGCCATCTTTCCGCTGATTGGGTTTCGGAGAGTTTGAAAGAGGACCATCATTTTGGACGAAAAATTATATCTAGCGACGAGGAGCATTTTTGGACGAATGGCCGTGATAATATTGCTATATGTATATGGGATGACACCAAACAACACGAGGTACAACAGGTGAAATATATCCTCAAAAAGGCCACCGTCAATGACGAGCTCTACAGAGAGATGATAACCAATGTCTTAAGGGCCACATTGAAACATATGTACCTAGACAACATGGGGTTCCAACAGGATGGCGGCGATAGGTGCCACATAGCGGAAGTCACGATTGACATTCTGCATGAAAGATTTGAGGGCAAGGTTATCTCTGGCACAGGTGACGTGAATTGGCTACCAAAATTATACGATTTGACCCTGCTAGACTTTTTGTTGTAAAAAGTTTCGTGAAGTCGCAGGTCTATACGAATAAACCACAATCAACCATTGCCCTTAAGGTGAACATGATACATACCATCTCTCGAATTCAGCCATGTCTATGCGGATTGTAATTGAAAATTGGTCTATTCAGATCTGTGCCTCTGTAAGACGCTAAATAAGACTTTTGACATACATGGGCCATATAAAGAAAAATAGAATTTTGTCAATGCCTCATGAACAGCTTTTTTTATTTCGTTTCAGAATACACCCGCCCTTATTCAAAAACCTTTAGGAAGAATTTCTCTCCAACCTGTGTAACGGCGATGTCCAACTGAATTCTGATGACCAAAAATACCACCCACTTAATAAAGACAAATTGAATATAGGTACATATCGCATCTTAAGTCCAACAAAGCCGCTGGAGTTGGTGGACTTGCTACCGAACTGTTCAAAGTGGCAAGCGATGACTAGGAGTATGTATCAGCTCTTCAGAAAAAATATTATCGGAAGCATTCATGCCCAATCAATGGAACCGACGTACTGTTTGCTTGAACCTGAGGAACTACGCCAACATCAGAGACATCATATGAATATGATTATAAGCCGTTCGTCAACAACTTATTCATGTCAGCGTGGCTTTAAACCAGATACATAAGTCTACCATTGGCCCAAAATTCAGTGATTTCAAAGCCACGCTTTCTAGCTTTTATAGGAACGAATTTTATAGAACAAAGTCTAGTTTTGGCACTCGTGCAAACTTGTCCTTCAGGATGAAAATGGAGAACGGTGCTCTAGGTGCTCTAACAACTTACTTGAGTCTCTTGGATAGAATGCAAAAAAGAGCTTTAAAAATGATAGGTGATATAACTATAACCGAAACATTTGAATCTTTCGAGCACCGCCGCAGTGTTGCATTCCTCCCCTTAAGCAAATTAACAGTAATACTCGCGGTTCAGGGAGTGCCCTTCAATTTACCCTTGACTCCAACTTCGGACATATTGTTAAATTAAGAGATTCTTTCTTGAGCCGCACCACACGAGTGTGGAATGTTTTATCCGACTCTATATTTACATTAAAACTAATTTGCATCACTATCTCCTTTTAAATCGTCTCCAACTTTCTTAAAATGCTAGCATTGTGCTCAAACATTTTAAGCGTAGTCATAATTCCTTAAGTGCGCGTAAAATCATAAACAAAAAATTCAACACTTTAGTTTGTATAATCAATTGCAAATTTACGAATCAATTCTCAGTAAACTCCAGTCAATTTTCTTTCTCAAACAATGTCAATACTATTTTTAGAAATACTATATAAGTACTTAAATAACACGACCATCAGACATTTCTAAATGAATGCAAATTGTTAAGCGTCTGTTAGGAAGGATATAAAATAAATTTCATTCACGCATAAAGTTCGTCATTGTATCTGATCCATTATCCAAAGACTGCATATTCGCAGACTTGAAAGACAAAAAAGAACAATTTTTTGATGGAATTCATAGCAAATTGTTTGAATGAATTTCAAGATTCGCATTATCATTATCATATTCTGACAATAGGAGGAGTAACCCTCACCCACCTATGAACAAACAAAGGCAGTTTGACTCATTTAAAAGCGAAAGTTATAGCCTTAAACAGTAAACACCTATTGTGAAAACAGCCGGGGGACACCGAACCGTCAAGACAATTATTGTAAACCTATTTTAACTTTGTTTATTCGCTATTTTTGTAAACGATACCTACATACAATTGCGGTCTTTATTTGCATTCTTAAAGTTCCAATAATAAATTGGGGGGTTCTGTAGAATAAAATTTAAGTTGTGTTCTATAGAAATTATTGTGGCATGACGATATACGCACAGTGGTGTGTTTACAGTTAAACTTGAGCCAATCTTAGAATAAAAATGGTATTTCTTTGATTAATTTATATACGACCAGAAAGAATTAATGGTCCTTATTATAAGAAATTCTTAGAAAAATCAAGAAAAAATTACATAAACATTTTAAGCTTTCAAATGCAGAACGCTTCTAGAGAACCGCCTTAAGATGGTTGTTTCCTTTTAGGCGTGTGTTTGGCGGCACTCTCCCGAGTGGATGGAACATTATAAGTCTGGTAAACATGTTTACCGAATCTGGAAGCATCGCACGAAGATTGTTCCATTGAGATCCCTATTTTCAGGCTTAGGACATAATCGCCGCTGTAGCCTCGTCAATAAAAGCAAATCCAGGCGTTTCGGGTCGAAACTTATCCGTGCACATGGGAGTTCCAAAAAGGTCATTACAACAGATAATTCATGACGACATAAACTTGTTTCCATACTAAGTCCAAACTACGAGCAAGCTAAACTCTCTGGATTTGCTTGTTCGCCTGGAATTTTGTCAAAAAATGATTGAATTGGTCAAAGAAGACAACAACTTGATAAATTGATCATTTATGTCTGATAATTCTAATTTTGATCTAAGCGGCAATGTAAACAAGCAAAATTGGAGTATATAGAGTAACTCTAGCCCAGACATGTTCCATGGGACGGAAATGCATCCAGAGCGAGTCACTGTGTGGTGTGCAGTTTCATCAGGGTGCATTATAGGGTCATATTTCTTTGAAGAAAACGGTTTAACAGTAACTATCACTGAATATAGTTATTTAAAGATGTTGAATGATGAGGTTTTTTAAGCCAGAATTGCGTCGAAGGAGTATCCCGCAAGGTTTGGTTATATATAGCAACTGCAGACATAGGCAGCCCAGTTATGGCGGAGGCGCAATAAAAAATCTGAAGGAAATTAAAATTCAGGAACTTCTCTTCCCGCTGTCCCCCAAGATCATCAAAGACCGCACCACATTATTTAACATTGTTATGTCAAGGAATCGGTTTACAAAACTAAACCAAGGAATTCGACTAAATTGAAGCACTAGATTAAAAAGATAATTGAGCCGATCTCGACTTCAACCTTTCATGCGTCATATATAATTTTTTGGTCAGGTCTCATATATTCGAGAATTAGCGTGGAGGAAATTTACGTTGTGTCATCAAAGGGCACCGTAGTGCCCAGCCAAGTTCGGGCACTACACCCTTTTCACAAGAACAAACTCAGGCGATATTTTACTCCTCCCTATCTTCAGTACCAATGAAGTCAGAAACTTAAAATTCCGAATATTTGCTAAACTAGTCAGGCACAGGCGCACAGTGGTGCTTTTGCGGAAATAAATACAAAAAATGAAATAAAGAATATGGATTTGTTGGATTTATTTTTTCATAGATATATAACTGTTCTATGTTTTCCCAAAATTTGGGAAATTTATATCAAGGAATTTGCAAGATACAGCGCTCTAAAGTTACCTTATCTTTAAGTTTGGAAATGTATGTAATTTCTTGCATTAACTTCTTTTTCATAAATAGTAGCATTTTAATAACTGTTTGTAAAAACAAAATTTCTTTAATAAATAATGTGCTATTGAACTTTCAATAATTTTTCTTACCTCAAATTTTTTTTTCCAAATTCAAACTTACTTTTTTTGGAAATATGTACATATTGAGCTTAATTGTGTGTTATTAGAATGAACTAATAGTACTTTAAAAAATGTCTACTTTAATATTTTAATCCAACATTTTAGAGACAGGTAATAAATAAAAAAGTAAATTTGTTTGTGGGTTTTTACCTGCATACAAACAATTAGTAGGAATTTTATTGCTTTTTATGATCGTGAGGGTCTTACATAATATTTTAAAATCAATGTCCTGAAAACCCTTTCACAGGTAGTACGCGGTCTTAAAAAAATGATTAATTAATATTGTATAAAAAACCAAACCAAAACAAATTTAAATTAGTTTAAAAAATTTGCGCGACGTGTGTGTTATTTTGTTTTAGTTTACAACGTTTTGTGTAAAGTTTTATTTGAAGGGATCGATTCGTTAGAACCGTTTTTATTGGAACAATAGAGGTAGATGAAACTTAATAAATGCAAATGATTTTGTCGCCATAGTATTAGCAGTTAAAAAGAGTTTTTTTTTCTCAATTTTAACAAAGGTTTATAAGGGTTGGCTATTCCAAATCATGATTTTATGAAAAATATAGTGATTGGTTAAGTGGTGATCCACTTTACTAGTTACAGTGATAACCAGTCTTTATTTTACGATGATAGATGGAAAATTAGCTCAAGCTGTGACAAATACTGCTTCAGCGAGCAATTGCATTATTTGTGGAGCTAAACCTTCAGAGATTAATTATTACTTATTCAAGTTGCAGTCTAAGATCCTGAATGAAGAAGCTCTTGTTCTAGGAATGTCATCACTGCAAGCACGGATTCGATTTATGGAGTACATATTGCACCTGGGAAATTACTTAAGCTTTAAAGCGTGGAGAACTAATAAGAGTACTCGTGCTATCAAGAAAGTGGAAAAAAACGAATTCAAGCAGAATTTATATCAAAGGTTGGAATAAAAGTTGACGTTATAAAGCAGGGAACTGGAACAACTAATGATGGCAATACTTCACGAAGATTTTTCGGAAATCCAAATGTGGCTGCAGATATCACCAAAATAGACATTAGATTGATAACTAGACTAGCATCAGTTATATTGAAAGTTATTTGCAGAAATTTTTGAATCGATACCTAAAAATTTAAAACTTAAAGTGAAGAGACAGCTAAGCTCGCGTACCTTATACCCTTGGTATCACATGCCCGCAACTGTTCACAAAAATTTGCTACACGGAGCAGAAGCAATAGAAAGTGCATCCTTGCAAGTTGGATCACTTTCAGAAGAGGCCCAAGAAGGCAGGAATAAGGACTACAAGTACTATAGGACCCACCACTCCAGGAAGTTTTCCCGGCTATCAACGAATGAGGATATATTCCATATATGATCCTAATATCATCCGATCCATTTATAACCCAATTAAGACTGAACCAAAGAAAAAACATCTTCCTTTGAGTGAAAAAGCTCTTGCATAAATTAAATAAAATAACTTATTAATATTATTGATTATGTGTACTCATTTATTTATTTCTAATATTTGTTATATGCTTGTGTTATTATGTATGTACATATTTAATTATTTAGCTTAAGAACAAAACAAACACAAAAACAAATACAATTTTTCTTTGTACTTGTGCTTTTCCCATTTTTTTGACTAGAGGCGGTTTGATTTTAACAGTTGTTCATAGCGGACATTGTATGTTCTCAAATTTCTCTTATTTTAGCATTTAAAACACATATTTTAATATCTTAACATTTATTTCAATAAGTTTCCTATTATTTAGTCTTGTTATTTTCAAGAATTTTATCTTACCCCCAATTTCATAGTGAAAGATAAACTTGAGTTCAACTAAACTTGAACTGGAGTTTAAATTTGAAGTTTAACTAGTCCGGTTTCCTAGTCTAATCTGAACTTCAGTTCATTTAACGTAGTTTAAGTGCATTGTTTTCTCTTTCTATCTGAATCAAAGTAAAAACAATCAAGGAAAGTTTACTTTGTTTCAGTTGTGACCTGTGATAGGAAAACAAAAATTAAAGAAGAAAATAAATTATATTTTCAAATGTTTGAAGTGGGTAGAGAACTGAGGTTTAAACGGCAGAATAGTGTCGTTTAACTCAACCTGCATAATGGTCTCTGTTCAAGGTTTAAATGAAACGGTTCAAATAATTTGTTTCCTATATGTTTAAAATTCACTATGACTCCTAGAACACCCTATTTTGTATACAGTCATACTAACTTATGTTCAAATTACCTCTTATTTACGTTTTACATTAAGAATTATTCTATGCATTGTTAACTGATACTTTACATTTTAATTACAGTTCCTTTTGAATCATCAATTTTCATTAACTTTAAACAGAAACCGAATAAATTGTTAAACTGAAGTTGAAACCAAAAGTGGAGCTTAAACTTACACTGTGAAACTGGGGGTAGAAGTTTAAGCCTATGAGATTTTAAATCGACATCGATTGTGAAGCATATTTATTTGGTACAATATCTCATTACTTCAAGTTAAATGTCATGTTTTGGGGTAAGACACCCCACTGTGCGACTGCGCGCCGGATTACTCATCCGCGTTTCAGGTCAGGTCGTTATTTATGACGACAGTAAATCGATTTTTTTTTAAAGACGTGTTTGAATTCATAAACAATTTGCGTTTGCCAAAATAAACACTTAATTTCGGCTTCGAATATATAAATACAAAAAATACCCACTTACGAGTAACTTGTGGTTTTTGTGTTTGGTTTAAATTAAGGCGCGTAAAATTTGAATCGAGTCACGTTATTGATATGACGGTAAGTAATTATACAAATGTTTTTTATTTCTAATTTTATGTATTTCTTTTATCAATTTGGCCCACATAAACTTTTATTGTGTATTTTTATTTGTTTTTATTGTTTCTTTTGATTTTTTTTTGTTGGATTGTTTTGGTTTAGTCGAACTAAGCAGACCATCATGTGAAGTAGGTATATTCAGTATGCAGTGCGGTATTTGTGTTTTTTATAATCAAAACAATTCGAATAGAATTAACATGTCTAACAAAAATGAAGTACAATTTTTCTTTTTAGTTGCAATTGATAATCGTTTTTATTTTATCTTTCTTAAATCTCTTCAATCAATCTAGTGCAAGGTAAGAGTTCAATGGCAATTTATTTAAATAAACATTCTTTAAAATTATGAATAAATAAGCCCAGGTGGTACACACGTACCACCACGTAATTTATAGGGAGAAACACTTTGAAGGCGACCCATTATGGTTATGGTTCAGAATGTCACACAGCGTTTGGAAACATATCAAAATTAATAAATTCTTAAGAATAACCCATTTTTCCTATTCTATTCAAAAATAAAACTAGTTTATAATAGCCTTTTAATTATCATCCTATTTTTTATAGTCATTTATCGTTTATTTTTTAAATTTACGAATTGAAAACAGTAATGGATAATTTGATTTAACATTACACAGACTAATTGCTAATTGAACAATGAATGAATGAATAATGTGAATGAATGAATAATAATAGACCTTTAGATCTATTAAGTCCCCGGATAGAACTGAGTAAGATCGCTCATATAATACTGTTCCTCTAGACTTGCTTCCTTGATAAACTTAATAATATGAACTATTCTTAGAGATTTTAGTTCACTGTCTTCTATCTGGTGATGTACAGAATCTTCCCTGGTCAGGAGGTCAAGAATATTGAGGTGTCTTCTCAGCCTGCAGTGACCAGTAAGGAAATTCGTAATTCTTCTGAGGTTGTTCCTGCTAAATCCAAAACGGATTGTAAAGGGTTCTTGGTTGTAGGTCTCAAGAAGCATTTGACCTGCCTCAGTTTGGGAGTATTATTGCTCCGACTTAAACCAGCCAGCGTGCCTCTTCATTTCCAATGACAACTTCATATCCCGTTACCCAATGAAGTATGACATTATTATTCTTGCCGCAGAGGTCGTTTAGCCTGCCTACAAATTTTTTGTCAAAATTAATTAAGCAATTTTCGAGGTTTTTCTATTGGAACAGGTAGATTTTGGCGGCCATGTTGATTTGGTGACATCTGGCAAATCTTTTTCTTATTATTCATCTACTAATACCAAATCACTATGGCAAATAACACAATTGAACAGCACTACTTCCAAATGATAATGGTGGATTTACATGTATCTGCATTTGATTTCTGCAAAAAAAAATGGAATGCCAAATACAGAATTCATATTTGTTAGATAGAGAGAGAAAGAGCAAAATGCAGAAGGACTCCATTTCTGCTTTATAGGAAATTCGAGAAATGCAGAAGTCAAGATTATAGTAAAGGCGAACATGTTCATCTTTATTATAGCATCTTCGTCTGCATTTTGTAAATTCGCGATATTTTCACATTTTTCTATAATTTTTGTTGACGGACGCATGATATGAAAAAAAACATTGAATCGAAATGGAAGAAAATTGAGGTAAGTTGAATTTTCATTGCATATTTTCGTATTAAAAAGCCAACAAGTTATAGCAGTTTAAGGAAGTGAAAAAGAGTTATCACCTGTGTATTCTATCCCACTTTCGACATACATCTGCTTCTCTCTACTTTTCTGCATTTTGCAGATGCAGAAACATGTAAATCTACTTTAAAACTTTATTATCAAAATAAGTGTTCGTTAGTGTAAACGTTGCGCCTATTTTACATTAAATGTTGTGGCTTTTAACAGTTGTCTCTTCCACTTTAGGTGGCTAAATTTAAAACAACCGGTTCGGTAATCAATCAGCCAACACTCGATCGTCAAATGAACGCAAGATTAGCTGAGAACATGGCCCCAGTTTCGGAAATTGTACAGCAGTGTACTTTCGGAGCCTTAAAATTGGCGAATTTAACGTCGAGAGCGTACGTTGGAGCGTACAAGATTCATCTTACCCTGGATGTTCACCACGTGACGTGGATGGATATGGATTTTGGCCAGCGGCACTTTTTCGTACTTTTCGAAACCGTGTTGGTGAGGCGGTCATCGTCATGGCAAACGCTACAGAATGATGACAACTACTTTCTTATATCTCTCAATTTCTGGCAGAGGTAAAGTCGCAGGTCTATGCCAATAAATCACAACTGACCGATGTCCTCGAGGTGAACAAAACAAAGGCCATCGCTCAAATTCAGCCAGATGTCTGTGGAAGTCATTGAAAATTGAACCACTCGAATAACTATCGTAAGAAGCCAAGCGGGGCATTTGAACGATGTAGTATTACAAACATAATGACATATATGAGTCCTTCGAGTAACAAGAAAAATATTTTTTTCAATTCCTCACAAGCTTCTTTTATTATATTTCAATATCTACCCGCTCTTATTGAAAACCCCTTTATAAGATCGTTCATGACGACTGTATAGCAACTACCGTTAGTTTTTGAGGTAAAACAATTTTTTTTCAATTTATTCTCTAGGAAACTCCAGTTTTTTTAATTTGAATAAAAATTCTTCAGTAGCTTTAGGCTTTACATCGAGGTACAGACAGGCCGAATTGAGGAAACATGTAAGTCTTTCACTAAAATTCGCAGAGATGGGTCTGCTGATGTCCAATTGCGTGGCCCGTTGTCTGCTTAATGTTTCTTCGTTGGCGATATTCCCGGCCGAACTACCAGTCCAGTCTCCAGTGGCGGCCACGCTCGTCATGGTCTCCTATGGTTCCATTCTATTAGAGTCGAGTAAATGCGCTAACACCGACACAGTTATTCCACGCTCTTGCGGAGTATAGCGCTCCATTGCTTGTCTGTTTGTATACTGTAGCTGTCTAATCCACAAATGTCAAATATGATTGACGTATACGACGCCATTTGCAAAAGTTATAACATCTTCCAATATGGTGATTCATTTTACGGCACCTTGTGAATTGTTAGCTACTAAAAGTCGACCTGATAATTTCTAAATTATCTCTAGTTTTAAATATTTTAGATATTTTAAAGTAAAAGTTCGGATTTGTGTTCATCAAAATCTCTACAAAACTATAAACTGACTTCGGTAACTTAAACTATGTCTATCTTTGTTATTAGCACTCTATACAAATATCAAACTACTACCGAATTTACAGAAATATAAATATGCCAACCTAGCTCAAGATATAGAACTCTCCTTTTAAGGTTATCTACTACGATCTACGAGTATCATGATGTTTCACGTTGAAAATAGGCTCATCGTGGAACTAATTTTGAAATTAAGGGCACGTTGTACATAACAAAGAAATTTTTTTTTGAAATTTAATAATCATATATGTATACTTATTAATTTTTATAAAATGTTGATCAAATAAAAAAAAAGGAATAGATGAATTAACATGATACATGACATAGGTAAAAAGATGTGTTTTAAAATGAATCGGTCATTTCAAAAACTTCTTAAGTCACATTTTTTTCCAAAATGATTTTTTTGCTGAAAATGGTTCTTTAAAGGGAGATGCGTATTCTGGGTAAGAACCACGTAAGTCTGTACATTCCTTCCTCTTCAAATAATACCGAGGGAAAGACGTTCATTGCATAAACATAACATTAGTCAGTGACTTGAGAGGTGTTTGCATGCACTACCAAAATGGCTGGAGTAGTTTTATGACTGATTTTTTAAAATTTGCTGATTGGTTCAACAACCGTCTTTTATTTCATATTTGCATCTTTTACACAACTGTTTTCTGCGAAAAATAATTTTAGTTTTAAAAATGTCTTAAAGTGAAACAGAGAGTGATGGTGCGCCGAAAAAGAAGAGAACGTGTAGTTCCTTAAAGTATACCTTAATGAAATATTATAACAAATTATAAAATTGAAAGACAAGCATAAACTAATTATCTAAGAGATTTGAAAAACCAAGGAACTATCAATATCAAGTTGTAGAAGAGTAGAATCATATGTCTAAGCAAGATCATTGAGCTTGATATTTCTAAGGCATTTGATTTTGACATTAAGCTATTATATCGAAAATACGTGAGTTTGGTATCAATGAAGCCTTTATTCGTTGGATTAGAAATTTTCTACTGGAAACTGGATTCTTCAATAAATTTTGTTTTAGAAGGTTTCAAAATCGAATCTTCACAAAATAAATGCTGGAGTCCTCAAGGGCTTCGTTTAGTCTCGGACTCTCTTTCTCATTTTTATGAATGATCTCTGAAACTGAATGATCTTTTGCACTTCATTGTTTGTCTTAGCTTTTCATACTAATCCGTCTCGTCTGCAAAATTCACGCCCATCTCATTCGAAATTTAGAAAATATAGTCATAGAGCTAAATACTGAACATATTTTGGAATTCATGAAAAGGTGGTCAAATTTATACAAAAAAACATGTTTGTCAACACTGAATCTTAAAGAAAAAAAGTCCCACAAAAACAGAAAAAAGCACCTTCGACATACATGAGCTTAAAGTATGCTTCACATAGAAAAGGTACCATCATAGGAATATATTGATTGATTGATTAAACATTCATTCTTATTAATATAAATATGTTGAAACTGCTAACAACGATGATTACTTTTTCATATAATGATAACAAATTTATTGTTTTTCCCTCTTCTCCTTCTTTTTCGTATGTTTTAATTTTTGTTGTTAAATTTTTTTGTTTGTATAAATTTTCTTTTTCTTTAAATGTATCTTAGTAACAAAAATTGTCAAATCCTAGCTTTCATAAAATGTTTAACTGTAGCCTGTGCCTAAGTTATAAGACAATATGTCTTAATGTGTATAGGTTTTTCATGAAATAAATAAATAAAATAAAATAAATAATAAGGAAAGTTACAACTTCTGTTTCACTTCTATCAGCCAAGGCTTATGTTTTAAAAGTGCCCATCAATAAGAAAATGTTGAAGATAATCAATCTATGTACCGTAAAGATATTAAAAAATGACGAAACGTTATTCTTAAGTGTAATTTTCAATAATAAGCTATACAAAACATGATTACTACCATTATTTTGGTTAAATTATATACCACTTACCCCAGTCCTTGCTAAAACGATTTAAGTCAAGAACAGTTTTTTAGGTTTTTTTCATTATTTTTATTAATATACTGTGAAGTTTTTTCGCTTTTTAATTTTTTTAACACTAAAATATTTAATTAAGCATAAAAAGTAGTTTAAAACTCATTTGTTTGTGCAGGAAACAGTTTTTATTGATTCCTGAAAAATTCTAATTGAATGACTTATGAGGTTTTTGAAATGACCGATTCAAATATACTTGAAGTTAAAAATATATCTGTTTTGGATATGAGTTGAATGATGGTGTTGTTGGAATTGGAAATCTTCCATCATTGCCTCCTCGAAATCTGCCTCGACCAGTGGCACAGAAAGCTTCAACAGCATTCGTTGATAAGGCAATCAAACAAATAAAATGCACGACTGGATCGCACGAACTTGCTCTTATGTAAAAGTACTTTGGAATTTAAGATACATTTTATAAATATAAAACATGGATTTAATGAGATAATAATGTTCAAATGCATAAAATTGCCGTCTGGTTTCCGGAAAAGTATGAATTTATGCAAATAAACCTTAAAAAATCGTTTTATTATTAAATAAATTTTTTATATAAGAAATTTCTCTAAAATTTTTCAAGAAAAAAATGTGGGATGCGAATTTTAAGTATTTAATAATATTGGTTTTAGGAAATAATTTCAAAAAATAATCGTTCATAGGTTTTGAAGATATTGATTTAAATTTTTTTTTTTTTTTTAAAAACCCAATAAATATTTTTTCGAATATTTTTATATACAATATTATTTTAAACTTAAGGGGACTCTTGTTAAAAATTTTGGGTTAAAATCCTTAGAGCCGTTAATGAGAAAGTCGAAAATCAAAAAAACGGGTCTATGGCAGGTACCTCTAATAACATTTTGCCCCAAAAATTTTTTTGACCAAAATGTAGTCCATGTCTATAATATCACACTTAATTTTTGTTATCAAAATCGTTAGAGCCGTTTTCGAGATAAATAAGATTTTGCATTACGGGTGTATGGGGGGTACCCTTAGTTTTGGAGCTAAAAAAAAAATTTAAGTTTTTCCTCTAGGGAATCACCGAAGACCTTTAACTACCGAGATTGAAGGAAATAGGTCCAAGGGTTTAGGCTGTAGTGAGAGGTACAGACATACAGACACACTAAAACATGTTTTTTGTGTACTAAATTTTCCTTAAAATTTTTATAAAAAAAAATTGATATGCAAATTGTTAGTATTTAATAAAATACATTTTAAAACGTAATTTAGAAATTTAATCGTGTATCGGTTTTCAAGATATTGAATTTTCAAAAAAAAAATTGTATTATTTTTTTAAAAATCCAAAAACTATTTTTGCGAAAAAATTTTCAGTTTATATATTTTCAAATGCAAAGCAGATCCTGCATAAAAATTTTGGTTAAAATCGTTAGAGCCGTTGGTGAGAAATTCGAAAATCAAAAAAACCATTCTATGACAGGTACCCCTAATAACATTTCCCCCCAAATTTTTTTTTCACCAAAATATAGTCCATGTCCATAATATCACACTTAATTTTTTTTATCAAAATCGTTAGAGCCGTTTTCGAGATAAATAAGATTTTGCATTACGGGTGTATGGGGGGTACCCTTAGTTTTGGAGCTAAAAAAAAAATTTCAATTTTTCCTCTAGGGAATCACCGAAGACCCTTAACTACCGAGATTGAAAGAAATAGGTCCAAGGGTTTAGGCTGTAGTGAGAGGTACAGACATACAGACACACTGAAACATGTTTTTTGTGTACTAAATTTTCCTTAAAATTTTTATAAAAAAAATTGATATGCAAATTGTTAGTATTTAATTAAATACATTTTAAAACGTAATTTAAAAATTTAATCTTGTATCGGTTTTCAAGATATTGAATTTTCAAAAAAAAAATTTTATTATTTTTTTAAAAATCCAAAAACTATTTTTTCGAAAAAATTTTTAGTTTATATTTTTTAAAATGCAAAGCAGCTCCTGCATAAAAATTTTGGTTAAAATCGTTAGAGCCGTTGGTGAGAAATTCGAAAATCAAAAAAACCGTTCTATGACAGGTACCCCTAATAACATTTCCCCACAAATTTTTTTTTCACCAAAATATAGTCCATGTCTATAATATCACACTTAATTTTTTTTATCAAAATCGTTAGAGTCGTTTTCGAGATAAATAAGATTTTGCATTCCGGGTGTATGGGGGGTACCCTTAGTTTTGGAGCTAAAAAAAAAATTCAATTTTTCCTCTAGGGAATCACCGAAGACCCTTAACTACCGAGTTTGAAGAAAATACGTCCGGTAGTTTAGGCTGTAGTTCGAGGTACAGACATACAGACATACAGACATACAGACAGACAGACGGAATTGTCAGACCCACTTTTTTCGTCTTCGCTATCATCGTAATGTCAACTTTGATCAAAATCTCGAGTTCGATTTTTTTTCCAAATGCAGAACTTGCCCTATAGTACCTATATCGCAAGTAAAAATTAAAACGATCAATACTACTTTTAAGTTCATTTTGAAAAATTGAATTTAATATTCTTCTAGAATCTAGATGATAAGAGCTGAAGGTCACTTCTAGATCTACGTTAGCGTTGTGATGATTATACAACTCGGATGATTCTTTTTATAGATGAATTATCTTAACTTAACAATATACGATCAACGAGATGGTATGACTTCAAAATATTTTATGTATTAATTGTTTTGTTATTATTTATACATGGGAAGTTGCAAAATTTGTATAGCGCACATTTTGGGAATGAAAATTTACGTATTCAAAAATATCTGAATTGGAATTCACATTATGTACAAAAAACACAGTTTTATTCTTTGAGATATATTTATTATGTGTGTAGTTCTCATATATGTATAATTGAAAGCAAGTTATAAAAACACATTTAGTTGAAAACACAACACGATGGAACTTCGCCTGCCATGTGGAATATAATAAAGCATTTTGCAGCTTTTTATTCGAAGTACAGGGTGCGAGCTGACGGCTAAGCCAGAGCATTTATTGAAACTATGTATAGATAAAACGATAAATAAAATAAATACTTACTTACTTACTTACAGGGTGCGTTTTATTTTCCAGGCCAATGTTTTTTTTTTAATAACTTATAATTGAAATACAATATTATATATAACATTTAATTGATCTCTAACATAATAACATAGCCTCACACACAACTTGTTTTATTCCATTTCAAAATCTACCCAGTTTAAGGAAAACCTCTTATATTTAAAGATGAGCTGCAATGAAAAATCCAATCACTATTTATGGATTAACACCTGGGATAAGTAGCTACAAACACTGCAAAAATAGCACATACCATGGCCCTAATCTCGGCTTAGTGTCAAACTTTAATCACTTTAAACGAAAGCAACCAGTTAAGTAGACAAAATATCAGTTTGAGAATTTGCCTTTTATATTCATGGAAAGTGAAAATTTTCCCCAATTCGTCTTTATATAAAATTTAAATTTTTGCCTAGTACTCGGATATTAACCTTTCTATTGATAATGAAATTATGGGTCTTCTTATCTAATGTTGACCCTGATTGACTACATTCTTCATTATTTATTTAAATTGTGTGATAATTTTGTTTTGTATTTTATCTATCAAAACCCCATTAAAAATATTCTCACCAATTCAATTGCAATCCAAAGAGTATATTTTCACACTGAATCTCCATTCAAAGAAATCTTTCCCAAGTAGGTAATCCAAGCAAATAATCATTTGCGGTAATTTATCCAAGCACTATTTTTAAACAAAATAAAATAAGCTACGATCTACGAACTGCGAGTTCATTGAAACTTTTTTGCACTGATATGCTAAGTGGCTCTTTCAAGTCAGTCCAAAAAAACACACAATAGAAAAGAAATTTTATAGCCGCTACAGCGGAATAGTTTACATTTTCCCGTAAACATTGTCAGATCGCCTTCTGTATAACATACTCAAATTGTAATTATTAACAGTAGAGGTATGCCACAGAAACCCCAAGTTTTTAAATAAAGTAAAATTAATTTTTTTTTTATAAGATTTATGATGTAAATTGTTGTATCGTTGGAGGGATTTTCTTCAATAATCAAACTTTAATGACTCTCGTAAAATGTCGTAATATGACTTTAGGTAAATAAGAATTTAAATTGAAAAATTCTTATATTTAATTTAAGGGTTATTTTTGTGTGTTCTTGTTTCTTATGCAACCAATTTTAGGAAAATTTTGATGGATTTTCTGTGTTTATTGTTTATTTTGAGGCAGAGAGTTATGTTTTGATAATATCCGTCCAATTATTTCTCCACATTAGAAAAAGTTTATGGAGAAAATTTATAGCTTCTTATTATTGAGCGTAGGATTATTAAATAAGTTAATAAGCAAAAGTGATTATGATTATTGCCTAACACTAGGTTAACCTAATCTTGAGATTCACGGTCTTAGTTTTATTTTTTTTCTTTGATTAGAGACATTATTTTCAAATTAATAATATTCAGCAGTTAAAATACCTAGGGAATTAAATATTGAGTAGCATGCGGATTTGTTGAAGAATTAAATAATCTGATCATTGTATTCTTGAAGCTGCAAGAAGTTGAAAATCCCATCGGGTGAATTCATTCACAAATGATTTAGTTCTTTGACAACATCATACTTTTTACTCTTAAGGAAACATTTTTACATTTTTTTTATAATTTGGTACGCACAAAATGGATTATGGTTACACTTTAAATGTTTGAGTACAGTGCGAGCGTTTTAGGAAAGTCGGAGAGTGTCTGAATATAACAATGGGAGGAAAGATAAGAAACATTGCTATATTTTCATCATCTATAATTTTTTTTTTTTTTGGATTTTATCCAGATGATTCCAGTGAGTTATTAGAGCACCTGCCCCAATATAAACTCTAGCTTTTGAACGAATGTAGGCCTTAAAAATTACACCCAGATCAGAAGGAGTGAAAAATTTCTTGCAACGTCCAGGCAAACCTGAACACTTAGCAGGATTTTTGGCGGCGTGAATATATCGTCATTCCACACGAAGTGTTCTGTGGTATGCATACTCCGTTATCACATGTGGCTTGTTTCTTCCTTCACACTTTTTCCTAATCCTCATCGCGTTCTTCTCTAGTGGATTCTTTGAATTTGAAGTTTATCAGAATGTATCTGTCCCACATAACATCAATTTGCTGACAGCTTTATAAGTCTTTTTTTGATGTGTGGAATGAATAAAAACAAAAATGTATAGTTGACATTATTCACCTATCTAGTCCGGTCAATATACACATTGCAAGCTACAAAAATAACCATCAGGCTGAAATTGAGTAAACTTGTTCAAAACACAATTAAAAACAACTTTTCAAAATTCCCCATCGTGACGACCCATGGAAAAAAATTGACTCAAGGTCAAAGGTCAAAAAAATTGGTTTTTCACGATTTTCTTCAAAACGGTAAGTCTTATCGTAAAATTACCTCAGACAAAAATTGTAGATCATAAAATTATCTATAAAAAATATACCTATCAATAATTTTTTTCCTAAAAGCTACCGCTTCTGAGATAAAACGATTCAAAAAGTTGTAAACGTCATTTTATGCACACGTTTCCACGCCACCTCTGGGGTAGTGTACTTAACGCGTTTTTTTTAACGTGGTTTCCCCTGTAGGCCTATTCCACAATTTGAAATTGATAAAAGCGATGGAAATGGAAGTTGGAATTATTCTTGTTAATCTTCTTCATCGTCGTCGTCTTCTTCTACGTCGTCGTCTTCTTCTTCTTCTTCTTCTTCTTCTTCTTCTTCTTCTTCTTCTTCTTCTTCTTCTTCTTCTTCTTCTTCTTCTTCTTCTTCTTCTTCTTCTTCTTCTTCTTCTTCTTCTTCTTCTTCTTCTTCTTCTTCTTCTTCTTCTTCTTCTTCTTCTTCTTCTTCTTCTTCTTCTTCTTCTTCTTCTTCTTCTTCTTCTTCTTCTTCTTCTTCTTCTTCTTCTTCTTCTTCTTCTTCTTCTTCTTCTTCTTCTTCTTCTTCTTCTTCTTCTTCTTCTTCTTCTTCTTCTTCTTCTTCTTCTTCTTCTTCTTCTCCTCTTCTTCTTCTTCTTCTTCTTCTTCTTCTTCTTCTTCTTCTTCTTCTTCTTCTTCTCTTCTTCTTCTTCTTCTTCTTCTTCTTTCTCTTTCTTCTTCTTCTTCTTCTTCTTCTTCTTCTTCTTCTTCTTCTTCTTCTTCTTCTTCTTCTTCTTCTTTTTCTTCTTCATCTTGAGTGCAAGTAAATTGCGTGAGAAGCGATGTATCCCATGCTGTTGGTGATTCAACTTTAGAACACGACCGGCCTTGACAGTTTTTACAGTTGCAAAAAATTGAGTTTAGCAGTTTTTGCGGCGCAGGTGGGAGTAAAGTCTGGATTGGTTCCAATGCATTATCAACCAACTTCCAACCCCAATCTGTTGGGCCCAGCTGATAACCAAGCCACGTCTGAACTTGATAATATACCCGAAAAAGATGTTGATGAGCAGCGACTGAGGTTGGAGGAAGACAAGCTAATTGTACTTGTTTTTTATTCCGAGTAGTGTTTTTAACAAAACATGCATATCGATACTTATCTAAGCAGGTAGTTTTTTTAGGGGCTCCGTACATACGAAGAAGAAAGCAAATTCCGTTGGTGATAACTTCTTGTGGCGTTGAATTACTTTTTTTTGAAAACTTCAGCACATTGAACTAAATCTTGCTTTTCAAACATTTTAAAGACTGTTGTTTTACCTCTCCTGTAAAATGCAGATGTCGTATCACAGCCTATTATTGCATATAAAAATTTCATCTATTGCCCATTCCAACATGAAGCAGGTATACGACCCTAGCCACGCACCACACTATTGAACAGAGGGACAGATTTTGCTTCAAGGTTACACTAGCGTATGAATTAAGGGACTGGGTTACATGTTACCTGATATTCTCATAGTGATACTTATGTATATTTTATATGTATTTTAAAAATAAGTGAAATCACCCATAGAAACATATTTTTACTTATATTATAGCTACAGAGGTATATACGTGGCGTGCTTATGCATGCAATGACGTTTACAACTTTTTGAATCGTTTTATCTCAGAAGTGGTAGCTTTTAGGAACAAAATTATTGATACCTTTTTTATAGATAATTTTATGATCTACAATTTTTGTCTGAGGTAATTTTACGATAAAACTTACCGTAAAAAACAATTTTTTTCCACCTTTGACCTTGAGTCAATTTTTTTCCATGGGTCGTAACGATAGGGAATTTTGAAAAATTGTTTTTAATTGTGTTTTGAACAAGTTTACTCAGTTTCAGCTTGATGGTAATTGTTGTAGCTTTTGCTCTTGTTTTTTGACCTAATTTGACCGGACTAATCTGCGTAACATATAATAGTTGAATTCTGTAACAGAATATTTTTTTGTAATTCTTATGAAGCTGTAGAGTTTATCAGACCAAAAACATAAATGTTAAAAAAGAGCCAAGTTCTTCTATACAAGAACTTTTGTGTAACAAGTCAGCCGTAAAAAGTACTGAGATCTAAAAGTACGCCAACTTTTTACTTCATGAAGGTTTAATACCGAATATTTAAAGTAGAATAATATTGAAACAGCTACAATGTAATAGAGAAATTTTATTATTTAATGATTACTGACTAAAATTTGATGGGTTCACTTGTCAAGTTTTTAAAACCTTTCGAATTTGGGCATAAAAAAAACTTGCCAAGTAAGCCCATCAAATTTTAGTCAGTAATCATTAAATAATAAAATTTCTCTATAACATTGTAGCTGTTTCAATATTATTCTACTTTAAATATTCGGTATTATAACTTATGAAGTAAGAACTTGGCGTACTTTTAGATCTCAGTACTTTTCACGGCTGACTTGCTACACAAAAGTTTTTGTATAGAAGAACTTGGCTCTTTTTTTAACATTTATGGTTTTGGTCTGATCTCACTCCTTTTTGCAAGGATTTTAATATTTTGCCAAGTCAAAACCTCGAACGATACGGAAAGATAGAAGGATGTACTCAACTTAGTTTAAAGCTTCCTATTTCTTTTGGTATATTTTCTTTTTGTTATTGGTTGTTTTGATTTGCGCTTCAATTATTTCTTCTTGTCCTGGCAAGATACCTAACACTAACATACCTACCTTAATTACGGCAATCAGAAGTGCTCCATATAAATTAAACATTTTCTCAGAAAGTGGGTGGATACCACGCCCCCTGAATGTAAAACCCCAATTCTTTATTTTTGGTCCTTTATATGCAATTTGAGCCCTACCGTTCTACCAAATTTCATTGTTCTACTGCAATCGGAAGTGCGCCATGTATAATTTACATCAGTTCTGGGGAAGTGGGCGGATACCACGCCCCTGAATGGAAAACTTCAAATTTTATAATTTTTTCTTTGTATGCAATTTAAGTCCTAACACTTTACCAAATTTCATCGTTTTACAGCAGTCGGAAGTGCTCCATTCAACCAACACCAATTCGGAGAAAGTGGGCGGATACCACGCCCCCTGAATGGTTAACCTTAATTTTTATTTCTGGTCCTTTATATGTATTTTGAGCCCTACCGTTCTACCAAATTTCATCGTTTTACAGCAGTCGGAAGTGCTCCATTCAACCAACACCAATTCGGAGAAAGTGGGCGGATACCACGCCCCCTGAATGGAAAACCTCAAATTTTTTCCTCTGCTTGCATGACAAGACCTACCGTTGTGCAAAATTACAAGATTCTACGATGTCGGGAAGTGCTCCATAATTTTGATGATCTGTCAGTCAGTCAGTGAGTCAGTCAGTTACGGTTTTTGTGATTTTTGAGGCCTTATATCTCAGGAACCGCTTATAATAGAAAACTGAAATTTGGTGAGGCGCCTTTGCTTGACTAGCTAAGCAAATATTCGGAATTTCAAGTTTCTAACTTCATTGGTACTGAAGATAGGGAGGGGTCAAAAGTCGCCTGAGTTTGTTCCTGTAAAAAGGGTGTAGTGCCAGAACTTGGCTTTTTGATGCCAGTATTGCAAAAAATTAAGAAAAGGATTATTTCTTGTCTACCATTTTTAACTAAATGAAGTTTTTTTATATTTATAATTTTCTCTTGGGCTTTCTGAGGGGGAGGTTTCATGTGCTCTATTCCCTTCCTTGAATAAATATAGTCATATACATTTAAAAATTGTGTCCCCAAATATTATATTTTATTGTCCTGGATCATATATAAATGGTAATTTTTACATTATTAACAATCATTAAAGCATGGCTTTGCCGTCTGCCTCAATGACAACTTATATGAAAAATAAAAAAAAATTATAAATGTAACAAATCAATTTCGTTTAAAAATACAAAATAAAAATCAAAAATTTTCGCTTAAGATCATTCTTCGATACATATGTAAGTGCAGTTTTACAAAATTTAAACATTTTGGGTATATCTAATTTGTTGAGATATTTTATAGAAAACTCTTCAGATAAAAAATCACTTCCAAAGACTTGTCTTCTTGTTTCTCTGAGTACGGGACATCTCCCAAGAAAATGAAAAATATCTTCTCTTTCTGCCATATTACGCATACCGCAAAATATGGGTATCTACGTCATCACGGTGCGGTATAAAGTTGAGATTCAAAAGTTCTCCTCTCAGTCTAAACATACATGATATTTATTCTATCGTGCAGTCATCCCGAAAATAGTTGTAATTGTTAAGATTGTGATTCAGCTTACTTTAAATCATCCTGTGTATGGATTCTTTCACTTCTTCAGCATATTGAAATCTAAAACGCTCTAAGTCTATTCTGCAGTACCGTTGTGAATATTTTATAGGAAGCATTCAAGAATGAAATACCTCTATAATTTTAAGGATGCATTGTGCTGCCCTTTTTATGAATGGGGAAAATCAGCGCTTCTTTGAATTCTTTAGGTATACTCCCGTGCTCCAGTATGATGTTATATACGCCTGTTAGATTCTTGAGAAGCTCATTTGTTCCATATCAGTAGAATTCCGATGGTATTCTATCAGATCCGCTGCTTTACCATCCTTGAGACTTTTAAGCGATGCACTTACCTAATCCTGTAAGATTGGCTGGTAGAATAGTTCATCATAAAAGCTGGGTTGAGCATATTGTATCATATGAGTACTCAAGGAGTTGAGATTAAGCAGTTGGTTGAAATGTAACATCAAGGTATCACAATTCAAATTTCGGTTTATAACATTAACTTTGCCATTAAGCCTCTGAACTGTCTTCCAGAATTCACCTGTGTTCCTACATTTTGCTAGTCTCCTCGCTTCTCTTTCGTAGAAAGCATCCTTTTTCACTTTGCATAGTGCTTTAAAATTCCGATTATGTTCAATATAATATAAGCTTTGCGGTGACTTCATTATGTGGCGTCTATACTGGTGGACCCCAAAAATATAAATTTTCAAATACAATCAATTCAAAGCAAGTTAATTTATTAAATAAAAAAGGTTTCATTTTTTAATGAAGGGCAAGCCCCAAATCAACAAGTTGTTACTAATAAATTAAATTGCTTCACTTCAGAAATAGATCAAGAGTTCAATACACCAGCATAGGCTTTTTGTAAATAATACCTTTCCTAACCAAATTACATGTCCCTTACAAATTGAAGATGCTTCCTTGTACATAATAATGAGCATAATATAGTTCATATTGTTATAAAATATAAAATTTTCCACACATCAAACAACTTTGGTTTTCCCTTTCTTAAGGCTAATACAAATTCAAGAGCGTATTAACAAAGAGGTGCTCGAGGTTTTGAGTTTTCTGCCACAAAAGCTTAATCTAACTTAAATAAAGCTCTTATTATTTTGAAGACGAAGATTAAGGCAGGGTGATAGGCAGGGTGATAGGTTAATAGGATCCTTGGCGCTATAAGAGGCATTGTGGGTGGGTAGATAAATCGGTCTCGATGCGGAGGTAAAATCAAAGCGTTTTTCCATGACAAATCATGAAGGGTGAAACATAGGAAACGACGCACGTTGAATGCTTTCTGTGCTAGATATATGAGCTTATTGATAAGAGAATCCCAAACTTGAGAGGCGTTTTTAAGAGGGAGGCAAACATGGTAAATGTAAAGGAATCGCATCAAGTAGGGGTCAGAAAATTCTCAGGACCATCCTTTCACAAAGCATAGTGCTGAGTTTGCCTTAAGAACAATCTCGTAAATATGTGTGAGAAAGTTGAACTCTCTATCACATAAAATATCAATGTCGCAAATTAACTCAGCGCTGTATTTGAATTTAAAATGGAGAAGATAGAGATGGGAATGCGAGATTGGATGCGTTTTGGTGAAAAAATGATTGAATATCATTTGGAAATATTTGACTCTAAGGTTTTTTCGGGCATCAGGCAGCAAAGCTGTCGAAATCAAGTTGAAGAACAGTAGAATCATATGTCGAAAAATTGGTCTTGGCACCGTCGCCGCAGAGTGAGATATGGGAATATTTGATTATCATTTCAACATCGTTAATAGTAGGAATAAAAAGCAGAGGTCCTAAGTGGCTGCCTTGAAGGACCCCAAATGTAGCTAAGAAATCATCGAAGAAGGTAGATCTAAATCGAACTTTATAGTTACGGTTTTTCATGCAAGAAGAAATCCATCTTAAAAAGATTGGTTCAAGCCCAAGGGTAGACAGTTTGAATAGAATAAGCATATGTGAAATTTTGTCAAAGGCCTTACTGAAATCGGTTGAGAAAACATTGACTTACTTTTCGTTATCGAAGGCTAAGAGGCTTAAAGACACGAATTCAACGAGGGTAGTCGTTGCGGATCTACTTGATAGAAATGAGAGACTTAAAAAGAAAACATGAAATTTTGTATAAAATGCTTTCAAAGATTTTGGGAATTGTGAAGTTTAGCAATTGGACGTTATTTGTAATTTCACACTTTGGGCCCTTTTTAATGTATTAGGGTTATAAGAGGTCTTGTATAGCTCAGGAAATTCTAATTGAGATAGAGATAAAATGAAGAGTTTTCAGATGGAAAGACATAGAATTTTATAAGAATTATGACGAGGATACCATCTGAGCCAGGACAATACTAATTATTTAGTTAATTAATCTTATGGGTAATGGTATGAGGAAAAAATGAGCCGAGGGAGAATTTCAGTAAAGAATTGAAATAATTACAATCAGATCGGTAAAAGATTGTTTAAGAAAAGTAGCAAAAAAGATGGCGATTGTTTGTGGTTCCTTTGAAGTTTTGGTATTAAAAGAGAGGAAGGGAGGGATTTTTGTTTAAAGCTCGAAGAAAGATGTTGGGTCTTTAATAAGATCGGTTTTGGATTAAAAAGTGTTCATACAGGGAGTTGTAAAGTTTACTGAAGTGAATAGCAAAATGATATGTAACAAGATAATTACAGCAGTCAGTTGGAAATCGAGAACGAAGGAAAATTGACCAAAACCTATTTCTCTTGTTTCTAAATGATCGTAGCTTATGATTATACCAAGGTGCAGAAGAACACGAAGTTTTTCGCCGAGAAAAGGGTATTTGAAAAAGAGATGGAATTAAATATAATTTTATATAATATGTTTATTGCGTCATATTCAGTCAAATTTTTGTCAAAATTAAAGGAAACTCCGGTGATATCACTACTAGGGTTATGGAGGTTATCATTACTGGAGATGTTACATAGGTTGAGGAGTGTTCGGAGGTTTTAGGTGTAGAGATTTAGGAGATACACTAAAATGGTTAACATTAGCCGTGTTTTATTGGTTAGTGAATATACTACATCGCAAAATTTAACATGGAAAACAACAACAAACGATTAGTGAATAAAAATAATCTAGTAATTGAAATGGATAATTTAGTGAAGATGGAATTTCAGATGTTGAAATGTAGGAGGTGTTTAGGTGGTGTCCGAAAAAATATATGTGGCATACTTGAGGGTGTGTTCGTTGGTATTTATTTTGTTATACTTTGCCTTTACTAATCCAAAGTGTGATCGCTCCGAAATTTATAGAACAAATATTTTTTCAAATGCAAAACTTTAATTCATAGCATAATTCTGGCTTCATTACTGCCATTAATTTTGTCATAAAATATTGAATAAATTTACGCGAAGGCGATTGGTTTCGATTGATGTTTTATCAGTTCACTGCCATTTGTTCAAAAATGCCGTATAACTGCGGCATTATGCTGAATTTATATACATAACAACTGAAAAAATTGCACATTTTAATTGAATTAATACGATGTTAAAGGGGTTTTAGTATGAAACTAGGTTAAGACAACGATTTTGCAAAATTTTAATAGGACACAGCATCAGACTTTCTCTACACTCAGAACACCTATTTTATTTTTTTAGTATCGTTATAACTTCATATGACTCTTTAACATATAAAAACGTCAAAATAGGTCTGTTTACTTAGTTTTCTGCACGAACTACTATTGTCTTAAGAATGAATTTATTAAAAGAAATTGCCTTAGGCTAGGCGGTTTCGCAACTGTTTGGTTCAAGAAACTAAAAAGTTTGTGTTTTTACACAAACTAGACGATTGCCTAAAATGAGTTCGCTATTTTGTGTAAGATATAATTATGTATATGCACCTGCGCGGACATTCAACCAAATTTCTATAAGTATCCAAACAGTTGTGCAATTAAAAATTGAATGTGCGCTCCCAGCCTTAGGGTGATATTAGTTAAAAAATGTTTAAAGTTAGAAAACTACTTTAAAGTTAGGAAATATATAAGAAGTAAAATACTACTACCTTAATAAAAGCTGTTTAAAATTTTGCGCCAATGTCATTTTATTGAGTACTATGTTTTTTTCTCCAATACTCAGTATATATATGCGATATATTTTCGCACTTTTGTAAGTTTTAAATCAAATTTAACAGTGAGGAAAACCCTAAATCAACTCGATCTGCATTTTCATGAATATTTCAACTCCAGCTTAAAAACGAGATACAGATCTTTCGAACACATCCGTATAAGTTAATTTAACAAGTAGAAAGGAAGTGAATAAAAGGTGACTTGAAATTTTATGCTTACAAAGTTACAAATTGACTCATGAACTGAAGACTACTGATCATGCAGCGACAAAAGAGTTCGTTGAATGGACTTTGGAACAATAACAAGCGGATGCTGATTTTTCGAACAAAATCATCTTGATGGCTTTGTTAATCGTCAAAACTGTAGTCTTTGGGGTTTAGAAAACTCACTGGTAATTGTTGAGAAAATCAAAGGTATATGTAAACAAACCATGTTTCGCATAGAACATTTCATTAAAAGAGAAGGTACTTGCCAGCAAAGCCGTAGAGGCCATTTATCCGATGTGCTATTCTATACATAACCCCAATCTATATACTCTATGAATCAATATTTTCTATCAAAATTACATTTTGCGTGTATTATTAGACATACTTTACTAAAGACAGTCATTTAAAAATTTAATTTTTATGAAACATAAGAGCAAGTTCGGACCACAGTTGCATTTTATCTAAAAAAGAAATATTTTATCAAAAAGTCTTATATCTTAATTGGTTTTAAGAATTGAAAAAACTTGAGCTGAGTTCTTGATACCGGAAATACTCGTAGTTTTGAATACGACTGATCTGAATTTGATTAAATGTTAAATACATAATTTGTGTTCAAAATTAAAAATAAAAAAAAAAAACAAAAAGAAAAACAAAAAACCCAGAAACCCAGAAACCTTTCACAGTTTCTTTAAATTAAGACCAAAATTAAAATTACTTTACCATAAGAATTGTCAAAGATTCTTATTTTTTTTTCAAATATATACGATTACTCGTAAATATATGAGTTTATTCCTGTTGGGTCTGATGAAAACTGAATCAATTAAGAACAAATAAACCTTTGCCAGCTTTACTTTTTGATTGTTTGTATCTTTTCTTCATGATCCACTTAAACAAAAAGGAAATGATAACCTATTAAGAACTCACCATAAGCCCCTTTACCTGTCAAATTTCGGATACAGGCCTGCAACCATTGTTTTTTTTTTTTTTAGGCCTTGTGATTATTGTAGTATAATCCGATTTTTGTTGTCCCTACAGCAATTCCCCCTTATTTGGGTTGAATATTTCAAAAGAAGGGAACGTAATTCATTGAACAATCAAAAACAAAAATCCAATTGATATACTCCGAATAAAAGCGACCGAGAACTGTGCTTTTCATATTGGCGCCAATAAAGTTTAGTTCAAAATCCACCTGAACCACCCTCAATAAAGATAAAAATAATATCTACAACAAACAGCTGATTGTATATCTTAAGATACACATTTTTTTTTTTTATCAAATACTTGAATTTCATTCATAACAACTAAGAAGCTTTTTCAACCCTAGCAACATGTTGGCTGCGAAAAGCAAATAGAGTATAAACATTTCTATTTGCTGTCGGCATTTTTCCATTCAATTAAAAATGTCATGGATTTTTGTAGTAAAAGTAAAAATCCACTAAAAAAGTTTGCCGGCATTCACAACAATCAGATGTATCTAGCAGATATAAACTGAAACTTGCATCGCGCTGGTGACGGGCGCCGGCGATACATAGATAGACTTGGATACTATACTAAAGTTTTCCTCCTTACGAATTCAGTTTTATCGAAAATGTCTTCTATAACGGTTCGTTGTGCGGAACTTGAATTTTAAATCATTGCCATATTTAAACAAAAAAAAATATCAAAATTGTGAAGTAAATTTAGTAAAGATTTATTCATTATTTAAATTTTCTGCAAAAATAAATAATTCATTTTGATAATAATTTTTCTTTTAAATATTTACAGAAAACTTAACGAAACAAAAGTGCAAGTGAATTCAAAGAAAGTCAAGTGAATCAGATTGTGGTCTAACATCTTAGATTAAAAATTTTCCAATTTAAATTTTGAAAAAATATTTAAAATAATTTAAATATATAAAAAACAAAATAAATAAATTCAAAAGTTAAGAAATAGAATCTAATCAACAACATAGTTCTAATTAATTAGTGGGTAGAAAATTATACTAAACACTTCTTTTACATAATACAAAAATTCGCCAAAAATATTTGAAAGTGAATTTAAATAACAAATTCAAGTGAAATTTGAGTTTAAGGTCAATAATTCCCCAGCAAAATTAAGTAAATTAAGTAAGGTGGATTAGAAAGCTTTCGACTTGCAATCTGGATAAAAGGAAATACATTTAAGAAACCAAAGGTAAGTAGAAGATAGTTTTAATTTTTAAAGATACTTCCGGAATGTGCCGAAAATAAATAAACTCAAAAACCAAATTAAAAGAAATAAATGTGTCATTAATATTCGGCGAAATAAAACCATCAAGCGTGAACTTATGCTTCGTTATTATTTTAAATTTATTATTCATCGTGGATTCACCTCAAAAACCAAGAAAAAAAAAACACAAATTAAATTATAGCATGCTCCCAAAAAACATCTTCGTTACGTTGAATGAGAAATTCGTATAATCAACTTCTTAGACAACTCAATCAAATAAAAAAATAATAAAAAGAACTAAAATGAGGGGGCGTATACGTAACATTTTCTATTAAAATTTAGTGCGTGTTACTGACTATTTGTTTAATTGGTTAGAAGATTTACAGATTAGTGCTTTGATCAGTAAGCACCTCATCACCTCTCATCACCTTAACATGCCATCCCCCAAAGTGCCCGGATGGTGATTGCGGTTGTTTTATAGCCCTCCTGAGCACTTTAATTGTGCTTAATAATTGATATATGAAAATCTGAATTTTAACAACTTAATTAAAATTAACGTTTTTTGTTTTGATTAATCCCTTGTTGGAAATATTCAGACAGAGAGAAAGCCTGACAAAATGGATGGATTTAGTTTTTGTTTGTTTACGATGCTTTAATCTATAGTTTTATTTTTCTGACCGACTTCCATTGCAAGCCCCTGGTAGCAGATGCTAGAAACTTATCATCTTTTGCCTATTGAATGGCAGAGTAAGGCTATTGTTTCAAAAAAAAAAATCATTCTACTACGTGAGTGTGGAGTAGGTAATATTATTTTGTAATAAATTTTCGTGTGCTGGGTGGGTGGAAATACATTGGAGAATTATTCAGAAAATGTCAGAAATTGCTAGTGAAAATAAAAAAATGTAAATGCAATAAATTAAGGGAATTTAAGTTATAGATTTGAAGGGAAAACAGATTTTTTTGTTTTCCGATTGAATTTTAATTAATTTTTTTTTTGAGAAATTGAAATATTTTTGAGTGGGTTTTGAATCTAAATGAAACTATGACTGATAGCTATATGGGTTAGGTCGTCAAAAGTTTGGCATTTTAGTTATTATCAGAAGCAGCTTGTTGTATAAATTACATTTGTTTGTGTTTTTTTTTTTATAATTTTTAAGATTATTGTGCAAATAGTATCTTCGCATTTTTAAAAATAATTAAAAAGGCTTATCAGACTATCATTGGTCCTTCGAGCCGGATTTCCTGTTGCGGGTCAGATTAATGTTGGGTGGTGCTTTCAGGATATGCCGAGGGTTGGATCAGTACCCCCAAAATAATAACAATAACACATTTTTAGGGACTGAAATATTCATACATCGTTTGCAATCGTATGAGTACAGTCAGTTTTCTTTGAAATATGATTTTATTTCTTATTGAAAACAGCGTCTAAGTTTATAATAAAATTTAATGAACTTACTGATCTACATAAAATGGTATATGCTCAAGTTTTTTTAAATAATAACAAAATTTCAAAATTGAATTTAAAACAAAAATAATGTTTTGATGTTAAAACAAATTAAATATTAAATAAATAAAAATAAATATGCATGTTTAATTTTTATAAAATTTAACAAAAGGTTCCTTTCCAATCCGAAACTGGTAAAAACACAAATTGCGTATTAGAATTCAGTAACTTTTTCATATATATATATAGTGTTTATAGTAAAACATCAAGAAATTGTAAATTAATATATCAACTGTCGTCTTCCAAATCTACGACCAGCAATGTACTGTGTTAAAAAATGTATTTGTTTATTCAATTTTTAATTTTTAAATTTTTTTTCTGTGCAAATAGCATCGTACCATTTTAAATCTTTATTAAATAGCAGCCACTCATTGGTCCTTCGAGCCGAATTTCCCGTGGTGCTTCCAATATTCATTCAGGGCATGTGCGAAATAATACATATAAGACATATTTAGGAACTGAAATATTCATACATCGTTTGCAATTGCGTACATATTACTTATACTTATACGTACTTATTTTGATGAAATTTTGTATACTCAAGTTTTTTCAAATTATAAAAAAATTTCAAAATTGGATTTAAAAAAAATGCATGTTAAAACAAATTAAATATTAAATAAATGTTTATGTTTAATTTTTGTAAAATCTTACAAAGAGCTCCCGTCCAATCTGAAACTCGTAAGAGCTTAAATTGCGTGTACGAATTCATTAACTTGTTCATATAGTGTTTTTAAATATTGTTGCATAATCTTCTTCTTTAAGGATTGAAAGAGTTCAAAGACAATTTATTAGTTTTTTTTTTCTTAATTGATAACCATATAAACTAAGCTCTTCCTTGGGGAGAATAAATTTCTACTCTCTTTGTATAAATATAAGACAGTGCCTAAGAGCAAAAATATAATAAAAAATAAGCAAAAAAAGTGGCTAAAAATCGGGTTGTTTTTTTAGAAATTTAGAAACAACTGTAAATCGAAAAGCGTTATGATTAGAAATGGACAAATTACTAATTTTTTGAGAGGTCATGACCTATAGTAGAAACTAAGAAAATACTGCACTGTAATAAACAATTTCTCGTAAGTCAGAGAACATATATGAATATTCATAAAAACAAAGATGTTTTTGGAGAAAATTGTTGAATATTAATTTTTTGAATTGTTAAAATTCCAAAATAAGGTTGGAAGTCATTTGATTTCTTGAATGAAAAGGAATTAATGGAAACACTGTGAGTTGAGGTCAAAATTCTCTACCTGCAAAAATTGGCTTTCCGAAATTCTGTATTCAAAAATTCTCTAAAATCAAAAATTCCGTAGGATATTTGAAATTATGTTAATCCATAGTACTGTATCCATAAAATTTTTAAAATTTTTTCGATAAACCTTTACAATTTTTTCAAAAACAGGAAGTGAAAAAAATTTTAAAACTTCAAATTCCACATAACATTTTGTAAAACTTAAACATTCAAAAGTTGAAAATTTATTTATTACATAAAAATTCAACATGTGCTCCTAATTTTAAAAGCTTAAGTTTTATCGTTTATTTTTTTTTTTTAATAATTATTTTAACGAAATTTTTGCATATTATTGAGAAACTTCGCACCATCTTCCACACGAAATACAAATATTATTTGATTGTTGAAAGGAAATGGAAAATTTTTAAAAGAAAATGAAAATGTAAAACCACCATTTATAGTTTGTAATGCACTTTTAGAACTGCAGTATGCAGTCTTATGTTTTCCGTGATGTGTTTTTCAAATCTGTTTCCGGTTTTTTTCATCTCTTTCTATTACTGAGATATTCAGAATGATTTTGACGTACATATATCTATCAAAATCATGAAGTTCAATTATTGTTTCACCGTAAATGACGAATTTTGGCATAAACGTAAAATTTTTCTTAAAATGTATAGTAAAATTTTATTTATGATTGGTTTGACGTACGTCTTTTTGTTGTTTTACAATGTCTGCCATAAAATTATAATCGCATGTTCAATAGGTATTGATTTGACTTGTGTGCATCCAAATTACAATGTAGTGTTTGCAGCTCGTATACACGTACGCGAAATATATTTCTTATTTTCATTTTCCGTAGCGATTTTTGTTGCTTTACATTAATTAACGAATTGGTTCTATGTATGTATATGCAGACGAGTTTAATGAAGACACAATCAATCCTTATTCTTCCAATTTAAACGAATCAGAATTTGTCATATAAACTTTTTATTATTAGAAATATTTTTTAATAGAAAGCGATTAAAGAGTGTCTATCTGCATGTCAACGACCGCACACCAACTGTTTGTTTCGTGAAAGCGAAAATCATAACTGTTAAAAAAAAAATTAAATAAAAATATTATATTATTTATACATATTATATTATTAACGCGCCGAAAATAATCAAAAAACAATAAAACTAAATTAATGCCTTAGAAATAAAAAAAGAAAACGCAGTCAACGAGTGCTTATCCCTTGGTCCATCGCTTTTCCCTTTCTCCACCTACAGTTGATCTAGCTTGATCATCGTATGCACTGTGTGGGGAATCTCAAAAAGAGTGTGAGGGCTCCGTTTTGACCCCGACGCTCTTCTTCATGTTTATCAATGATCTTCTATCTGAAAGTTCTAATCCATTTATTTTTTTTGCTGATGATACTACCCTCGGCTTTTTATATTCGTATCAAGATTCATTTCCTTGTTCCTTCGGAAGTGCAACTTGAACGGCAGCGTATGATAAGCTCTATAATTCTGATCTTGACAGCATTGTCTTCTATTGCACTGTTTTCTATCGTTATCCAACTAACCATGAGTTACACTTGCATTCAGGAAACCATAACAGCTTTCAGTTCTCGGTATGTGCATCACAGACCACCTTGTGTGGAATGATCACATATTCGACGTCGCTACAAATGCTGCTAAATGTTTAGGTATCTTCCCCTTCTAATCTTGCTATAATCTATAAGGCCTAAATTGTCCAAATCTTGAGTACAATTCCCATCTTTGGGCAGGTGCTCCAATAAACCACTTGAGTGTCTTGGATAGAATTCAAAAAAGAACTTTAGAAATGATAGTTGATAGATATATCACGGAAACATTTACATCTCTCGAACACCGCCTAAATGTTTCTTGTCTTTCTTTATATTACCATTTTTTCTATAAACAGCGTTCGAGCGAAATAGCCAGTTGCATTGCTCCCCTTTAACAATCTAACCGTAATACTCGCGCCTTTAGGAATGCTCATCAGCTTGCCCTTGAGTACAACTTCGGACGTACTGTGGAAAACAGAGATTTTTTTTCAGCCCCATTACACAATTGTGGATTGCTCTACCTAGCTCTATTTTTCCTTCCCATTATAGTATGCAGATATTTAAAACTAATGTGCATCGGTATATCCTTTTAAACCCTTCCTTGTTTTCCTACTGCTCGTACTGTGATAATCATTTTAAGAGTGGTAATAACCCCTTGAATGTGCGCTAATTATAAAAAAAAACTGATCTCTAAAATAAGCATCAGTAAAGAATTTAAAATTAAGTTCCCATCAGGAAAGGACTGGGATTTATCTGTATTGATGGTTCAAAGGTAAAGTGTGGTGTTGGTTCAGGAATCTTTTTTGAGACTTTGAATCTAAGTTTACTTGACTTTGTTAGTGTTTTTCAAGCTGAATTACTAGCTTTCAAGGAAGGGAAGCGAGGTACTCAAACAAGATCCAAACCCGAGCCAACATGCGGCTATTATCACAGGCAGTCAGATGGCTGTTAAAGCCAATATTTTTAGTACATCATCTTCTAAATTGGTCCCGCAATGCGGGAATAAACTTACTAGCCTCAATATCAACCAAATTGCCACACTTATCTGAGTTGTGGGTCATTGTGGCATTGATGGGAATGAATCGACGAACGAGCTGGCCAGGCGAGGATCAGTTAGTTATTCATAACTCACTTCCGGAAAGAAAAGATTCGACATTCTGCTAGGAGCTATAAAGTGTAATATTCTCTAAATTTTTCTAAACGAATAGAACCGTTAGTGGAGCAGTTAAACGTAATGGAATGACCCTCGGACGAGCTTCGGTTATTTCTGTGCCGTGTCCTCTGTTTGATTCTTTAGATCCCGAGCTAGCGGACTGTGGACTTTGACGGAAGTTTACTGCGCAGGCGCCGGATGAATACTCAATTGGATTGGCTACTGTTTCAGCACCAGTCAATAAGCTGCCTAGCCGTGCACAGTGTAGTTGATTTCGGATGATTGTGGTAGTCCGGTTGAGTGAGTGATCCAAATTCAGGATGATTTTACAAAAGCAAACATACAATAAGAGACATCAAAACCTACTAGTTCCTTTCTTGTTTTTTAACTCAATCCAAACTGGATGACTCTGTGAAAATATCCACAATTTCCCATATCAATTCCATCCACTTGAGTTATGGTTCAAAATGGCTCACTTCAGCGCTAATTGGGTCAAAGGACTAGATTGCCAGTGGTTGCCATTTCTACCTACCCCACCTATGATTGTACAAAATACTCGTAATTTAATTTTTTGAAGTTCTTTCAATTAGTATCTCTATATTTTTCACAAATTTGTATATTTCTATAATTTATTATTCAGATTTTGTAATTTTTTTTTTTTAAATTTTATTTCTCAAATTTTGTAGTTGCATATTTATTGTGTAAATCTTTGCAATTCTAGACCACTTGATATAAGGGTCCGAAGACAGTTAAAAGCCAGTCGTGCATTATATTTATTTTGCCGTTTCCGTTATTTATTTTAAACAGTACTTTAATTTCAAATTAAAGCCTCATATTTGTTTTTCTCTAAATATAGAAATTTATAAAGGTTACATTGCAAATATGATTATGCCGAAATGTGCGTGTTTTTAATTTATTACCCGTAGGTTCAAGTACCTACTTACTCTCACCAATTTTTTTTTAAAAGAAGATACAAACACATTTAAACAAATCCAAGTCTAAGGATCGACCTGAATAAATTTATATACATAAAGAGCATATTTTTCTATTAAATCTTCTGCCAGTTCCAAGAAATCTTTAATTTATAGCACAAGCATAGATATATCTTATAATAAATAAAGCTTCACCGACACTTAGTAAACAACTTTTGGCATACAATTGCTAGGACTTTGTGGTTGGCTTTAGGAAGAAAAGTATCTTTAATTTCATTATTAAAAAAAAAAGGAAGCACAATGGAAAGACAAGACAATTTAAGCTTTGTTGACATACAGGACACAGGAGAGATTGAATTTCAAACTGACCAATCTAAACATAGACAGAGAGAAACATGTGTAAAAGGAGATGAAGATTGATTTCGTAATTCCTATTTCAAACTTGAGCGACTAAAGTGCTTTGCACTATGTAGAGTTGCTATTTAAGTGAATAAAGACGTGATCTGTATTAAATGGAGATAAACAAAGTCATTTATATTTAAAACTCTTTGAAGTTACCCTATTCATGCCACTAATGGGAAGTGCTGAAGGGCAGAGAACTAGAAAGCTGAGAATCACTTTTGCTTATAACTATGTACCGTGGCGTCTGTTTCCTCTTTCGCTAATATGATCCCAAGCTAAGGAGCATGTCATTTTACAGAAAAAAAAATAATAACTTACAGAAAAAGTGGATGATTTTTCAAGTGATGGTTAATGTACAAGAAGTACTGTACTTGTTTTCTGCTAAAGATTAAAATTTTTCAATGGTAAACCCTATAGTAAAATATTCTTCAAAAATGGAGGTATACGAAAAGTATTAAGGCCCATTCGCTGAAACGATTCTTAAATATTTATGTTCAACTTGAACGCTTATGTTCTACTTTTTCCTCTACGTAAACTGTCACATAACAGGTTATGTTGAACTTAAGCTATTTAAGTTTCGTTCCAGCAAATTGCCCTAAGAGGTCTTAGCAGCGATCATTACTATTAGAGTTATTGACGAAATTTTGCAACAAATTACTTAGATCGACAGTAGTACGAGTAACATTGAATAAGGCATGTCATTTCAAAGACATTAAATAAAAAGACTTCTTTGGCCAGGGTTTAAAAAAGTCCAATATTACCAAGATTTTAAAAGTGCAAACTGGATTCGTCTTAAAGATCGAATTTGAAAACGAAACTTCAAAATTTTCCAACTGACTTGGAAAGAGTTATTAGTAAGGATGGTGTTGACAGTATTCTGTTGATGATTGTGTTTCAAAAGTTATTAAAAAATCATTTTCCTTTCGCCGAATATTCTAGAACTAATTAAAACTTGGAACATACAAAGAAGAAATGGGCCAAGATACCGAGAGATAATGTTTCAAATCGTATATCTAATGAATTGCTCAACAAAAGAAATAATGACTGGAATAACATAATGTTCCTTAGAGAAAAATTGAGTCTCACACTCTCGGCTACAGCAGCCACATTCTGTGCGCACCATAAGACGACGGGGACCATGTGTGTTTTCTACTAGCATACGAGTCCCACAAAATTTTTGCACAAACTTGTGTACAGCAGGCGTGGTGGGTGCTTCATTTCAGCCAAAACTTCTTTTGGAATTAAGTTTTCAATATTTTCCAACGTTGATACAGTGGTCAGTGTAAAAATAACCTATAATTTAAAAAGAAACCACTAGATGGCCCACCCTGTACTGTTTTAGAGATGATTAAAAACACAAAATGGGAAGTACCATTAATGTCCATTTTTCGGAAATTTTTTTTCAAGCATTACCTAGTTTTTAATAAATAAACTTTTTACAGTTTAAAAAAAAATCAGTAGAACAGTTTTTCATATTTTATAAAATTTCGAACAAAAATCGTACCGCAAGTACCGCAATTTTTGGTCTTAAGAAACAAAGAAAAATACGTGAAATAAGTTTAATTTCTTCCAGCAGATGTTGTTGAACCTTCGGTATGGTTGAAATAATAAATCTTCAGTTACAAGCTTAACGCTTCGTTCTACTGCTTGAGTGTGGCAAGGGAATTTCTGCAAAAACATTAAATTGTCCTTTGAAGAAATCATGTTCGATATTTCTGTATTGCTGTATTTCACTGTCATCGGTGGTTCGGTTATTTGTTCCTTCGACCAGTCTATTAAGTCGTAGTAACTAGATGCATCTATTTGTAGTTTAGGAAGTTGAAACTCACGAACTTCATTGCCTTTGTTCAGTTGTCTTATCTTTATTAATCTTCGGAGAGCTAGCTCTCTTACGTGTGATTGGTCATCATGGAACATAGCTAGCAACAAATTTTCTGGGCGTACGAAGAATGAATTTTTTTGGATAGTTCTTATAACGATGTTCTTAAGGTCAATGTGAATCGGACCATATTTACATGATGGCTTGGTTTTTATATCAAACCAGGTTGTCTAAAGGATTTTCTGTGCCAACAAATTATCGAAAAATCCTGTTTGCGCAAGTTAGCCATCGGGAATGTGCCAGTTTTCCTGGATCCTTGCTAGCTAAAGCGGGCAAAATTGAACATCTGAACAAACTTGAAGCAAATATTTTTGATTTATACTTAAAGAAGCTTTGAAGCTTAGGCACTTTTCAAGCATTTTGCCAATGCTTCCTTTACACAAACCATTGTAAAGGACGACCGAAATGTTTTTCTAATAATGTTATCAGACCAAAAACATAAATGTTTAAAAAAAGAGCCAAGTTCTTCTATACAAAAACCTTTGTGTAACAAGACAGCCGTGAAAAGTACTGAGATCTAAAAGTACGTCAAGTTCTTACTTCATGAAGGTTTAATACCGGAGATTTAAAGTAGAATAATATTGAAACAGCTACAATGTAATAGAGAAATTTTATTATTAAATGATTACTGACTAAAATTTGATGGGCTTACTTGGCAAGTTTTTTCCATGCCCAATTCAAAAGGTTTTAAAAACTTGACCAGTGAACCCATCGAACTTTAGTCATTAATCATTAAATAATAAAATGTCTCTATTACATTGTAGCTGTTCTGTCTGTCTGTCTGTCTTTTGACTGCAGCCTAAACGGCTCAGCCGATTTTTTTTAAACTTGGTAGATAGTATTTTTAATTTTGTCCCTAGATATTTTCTTCCTTTTTTTAAGACTGATACGATTTTTTTCTCAAAAACTGTCCCACAGATTAAAAACAAAAAATTCAAAACATTTCATTTACGAGTAGTTAAAGCTAGGTTGATTTTTTTTTTTTTCAAAAAATGGTTATTTTTGGTACCCCCCTTGGAACCACTTTTTTGGTTTTTGATTTTCTCAAAAACGGTACAACCGATTTTGATAATTTTTTTATGGTAAAGCTCCCAGCAGTTTCAATATTATTGAGTTTTCAAATTTTTCAAAAAAAAATTTTTGGATTTTAAAAAAAAATGTCAATATTTTTTTTTTCAAAATTTAATATTTGAAAAACTCCATGCTCGATTTTCTAAAAACTTTAAAAATTAAAGTTTCCTAATATATATTACAAGATGTGAGAAAAAAAAATTTATTTTACCTAAAAATAACGGTACAATGTTTAAATGTTTTTCGAAAATCGTATTTTTCTCAAAAATGATGCCGAAAATTTTCCTTAAATTTTTTTCTTTTGAATAAGTAATTTGTACGATCTATAATGTAATAAAAAGAAATTTGTAATCACGATATTACTGACTATAAATAAAATAGAACCATTCTTTCCAACTAAGAATTTCTCATTATCGACACAACTGATTTGAATGAAATTTTTTATAGAGAAGCTTCTAAAAAGCTTGAAACACATTGCATTTCAAAACTTTAAAAAAAGTATTTTTGGAATTTTGAAAAAAAAAAAAAAAATATTTTTGGAATTTTTGGAAAAAAAAATATTTTTTTTTGAAAATTTGATATCTCAGAAATGGCTCAATATTTTTTTTTGTAAATTTAATTTTCATTCAAACAATAATAAAAACTTTAAATTGGTGTACTAAAACTTTTTCTTAAGAATATTTTTAAAATTTTGTATATAAAAGCTTATTTTTTTAAGAATCCAGTACAGACTTATAATTTTTGTTCTTGCGTAAGCTAATATTAGCCTGAATCACATGATGCCATGTTTTTTAGCTCCAACTACTACTGTTTTAGTCTATTAAAAAATTAATTTTATGCTTATGAACAGTTTTTGTCTAATAACATTTATTTTTGAAATTCTTAGTCGTTTACATAAGAGCAAGTTCGTGCGACCCAGACGTGCATTTTATTTTAAATGAAGGTAGCCTACCAATTAATAGCGTAATTAGTGGTTTTATTATAGTTCACATCGCAGTTAAGAGTTTTTTTTATGTAAACTCATAATTTGTTCAGGTATGCAAATGTTTTCCTTTTTCATTCATGTTAACATAAACATAACATAGAGTACCAAATCTAGCACTCTAGTTCTAAGAAAAGTCATGAATTTTCAAGATGCATGTATAATTTAAAATGACAGTAAAAATACACTTCGAATGAAAAATCTTAGATTTTCTATTTTTCGCTTTGAATGTACATTAAGCTATACCGCTCTCCCAAATTTCATTATTTTACAACAATAGGAAGTGCTCCATACAAATTAAACATTTTATTAGAAAGTAGGCGGATACCACGCCCCCTAAATGGAAAACCTCAATTTTTATTTTTGGTCCTTTATATGCAATTTGAGCCCTACTGTTCTACCAAATTTCATTGTTCTATTGCAATCGGAAGTGTGCCATATATAATTTACATCAGTTCTGAGGAAGTAGGCGGATACCACGCCCCTGAATGTAAGACCTGAAATTTTATATTTTTTTCCTTGTATGAAATTTTAACCCTACCACGTTACCAAAATTTCATCGTTTTACAGCAGTCGGAAGTGCTTCATTCAACCAACACCAATTCGGAAAAAGTGGGCGGATACCACGCCCCCTGAATGGAAAACCTCAAATTTACGATTTAGTCTCTGCTTGCATGACAAGGCCTACCGTTGTGCTAAATTACAAGGTTCTACGATGTCGGGAAGTACTCCATAACTTTGAAGATCTGTCAGTCAGTGAGTTAGTCAGTTACGGTTCTTGTGATTTTTGAGGCCTTATACCTCTTGGCATAATGGTTAGTGCATTGGACTGTCTCGAGTTCGATTCTCAGCCGCTGCAAGAAAGTTTTTTTCACTGGTGTACTGCCTCTTGCAGGGAATTGACAAATTCTCCAAGAGTATCTCTTGTCATGGAAAGTGCTGCTCATAAGCCGTTCGGAATCGGCAGAAAATTGTAGGTCCCCTCCGTTCCTGGTAACACGCACACAGGAATGGTTGAGAGTTGTAAGTCACTAGGTCCTGGTTCACTCCGAGCTGTTGCACCACCAAAATTTATTTTGTATTTATTTATGTATATCTCAGGAACCGTCTATGCTAGAAAATTGAAATTTGGTGAGGCGCCTGAGTTTGTACATGTAAAAAGGGTGTAGTGCCAGAACTTGGCTGGGCACTACCGTACGCACAATTATACTTTATAGACAGCGATTCTGACGCATTACTTTGAAAAATAATCGAAGGAAAAATTAAATTTAAGGCCTTGAATTTATTTTAACTCAAATAAAATTTACGGCATCCGAGAGTAAAACAATAGGTTCCTGATTTAAAATAATTCTCATTTGAGGGAAGAATTTTTAAATATTAAGTATATTTTTTTACTTACGACTTATAGGTACTATAAGGCAAGTTATGCATTCGTAAAAAAAATCGAACTCGAGATTTTGATCAAAGTTGACATTACGATGATAGCGAAGATTAAAAAAGTGGGTCTTGCAATTCTGTCTGTCTGTCTGTCTGTCGGTTCGACTACTACAAATGTCAAAAACTTACTTTCAAAAATCGTATTTTTTTCTAAAATGGAGCCTAGAAATTTGATAAATTTTTTTTTTCAATTAATTTTAACGATCTTTAATTTAATAAAAAAAATTTGAAATTAAGATATTACAGCTTGTACCTACCATAGAACTACTTTTTTAAATTTTGAATTACTCATTATCGACATGACGGATTTTAATGAAATTTTTTGTAGAGATATTTCAAAAACGGTGTAATATTTTTTTTTGGAAATATAATTTTAATTCGTATAGTAATAAAAACTTAAAATTAGCATACCAAAATTTTGTATATAAAAGCTTTTTTTTTAAGAAACCACTACAAGAACTTACTTACTCACAGAAGACTCTTAACTACCAAGTTTGAAGAAAATACCTCCGGTAGTTTAGGCTGTAGTTCGAGGTACAGACATACAGACATACAGACATACAGACATACAGACAGACAGACGGAATTGTCGGACCCACTTTTTTCGTCTTCGCTATCATCGTAATGTCAACTTTGATCAAAATCTCGAGTTCGATTTTTTTTCCAAATGCAGAACTTGCCCTATAGTACCTATATCGCAAGTAAAAATTATGGCCGCACTGGAAAAAGGATTTGTAAGTTGCCAGTCGTGTTTCCTTGCTTTTCATCAACGATGATCTATTGCTATTACTAAATATCAGGGCAGCTACTCAGTTTCTTTAGGTTAAAACTGTTCTACTTCTAACCATTTTTTTTCACCTAATAAATTATTTTTAAAAGATTTTTGTTTTTGTTTTCAATAATCAGGTGAACAAATATGCCTGCCAAAATATTAAAATTTAAGAACGCACCATTCTTCAACCTCTTTGACCATCAGCATGACCCATGAACTCTACGAGGCCGGCCACTTCGTATAGAACTGAAAACCTTCCCCTCAAAACGTTTAACAATAATGCCGTATCATAAAACAAACTTTTTTTATTTCAATCATTTGCACAGCGCGCATTATACTCATGCGAAAAGTCGCTAAACTACCGTCGTCACTTCATTTAATTAATAAGTTTTCTAATATTTTAGCATCAACATCAAAACAATTCCATCCACGACAAGTTCATTTGGCATCGCAACTTCACTTTAACCCCAATCACTTTCAATCTCTGTTTATTCAGCTGAAAAATAAAATCTCTCCAACTTAATCAGCACAAAATTTGTGATTTCGTACAAATTTCAAAAGGAAAATGTAGTTTTTTGTTTTCGTTTGTTTTAAGTATAAAAGTTGGATAGCAATGGAAAAGTTCGCAATACCCTAACCTCTTTTGTTTGACTTGGCGAAACTTCTAAATTTCATTTTAAAGTCCGCAATTCGAGTGTAATTTTCGTTTTTCGGAATTGTGCAAACTAATTGGCCATTTAGTTGACATTTAGTTTAATTATCATTATCTTCCAGACGATGGGGTACCAAGTGGGATTTTATAGTGATACACAGAGGGTATTGACCTATCAAATAAGTTAACCGAACTCAACTTCTTACGGTAGGCGTGTTGTACGAGTTATGTTGGGATTTTCACAGATTAGGTGTACCTTCTTCGGCCTTGATTTGTTTACTTTAAGAATGACCTTCATGAGCTAAGGGTAGCATATGAATAAGTATCTCATCAAATACAGACCCCATCAGTTAGGATTTTTTTTCTGCAGATTTATCGATGGACCATAACGAAAATCGGAACTAATTTCCGTAGAACCTTCTTCACATCCACATATTTTGTGTTGGTCTTCTAAGCATCGAATGGAAAAAATAAAATAAAAATATAAACGAATGGACGACAACACGCACAATGCGACATCTGCAGAGGAAATTTTTCAAATACCACCACCCATCATCCATCCTTTGGAATTCGACGAAGGAAATTGGAACACTTATGATGCAGAAGCGTGTTTGGAATAAATTTCATAGCTTGCGAAGGGTATTTCCCTTATTTATATTGGGTTAACACATTCAATTCAACAGACTTGTGCAAATGGACGCGGGAGACAGATGGGAAGCAATATGAGGTCAAAGCTTGATGCAGAAGTCAAATTTGCATTCGTTTTAAGAAAACGGGAATTCTTATTGCAAGTAGCAGAATATTTTGCACTTGAACTTTTGCACAGGAGCGCTCTAAAATAAAGTGAGCATGATGTGAAGGGTGATAGGTTAGGAGGTCAAAGCATGCAATTTTAATTTAAAGACAAATTATAAATTATTTATGATGCAAATTTAGTTTTAAAAAAATGTATGGATATTCGAAAATATGGTGCAAGATCTCTTTGATATGTGAACAATGGAAATGGAAATATTGTAATAGACTTTGCCAAATAAACATGATTCATTTAAATGGCAAATGATTGTGTCAGTGTTTTTGGTCCATATACACCACAAATGCGTCTCCGAGTTATACGTAAATTATGTGTGTTCTTTCATATACCGTGATATACATAAATATGTTTATCAGATTTGTTTGCCATATCTACCTACATGAAACTTCGATTAGCCAACAAGTAGTATGGTGTGGCACAATACTAGTAAGAATATAATCTCCGCTTAAGAATTGAAGTAGAAAAAGTAAGAGAATTTCCATAGATCTACGATGGAAATGGATTGTTATACCTCGATTTACAGAATCCTACTCATTAGTTTAAAAAAAATGCATGGCATTGGCCTTTATGTCTTTTATTCTTGCCTAAATTGAATTTTGTATGAAAACAGCTGCAATTCGTATCTTAAAACTCTTCACAATGAACTGCTGGACACACCGAGTGGACCAGTTAGAATTCTTCTTGTGAGATTTTCCTATATCGCAGAGCTGTGCTAATTAACTACAAGCCACCACTGTCCTGAACTCCAACGTAATCAAAGCCATTGGTCAATTATATTCAGCCTGATTTAGGCGCCACAGCTATGAAAAGTTGGATTTTTCATATGCGTGGTCATTTTGTTTTATTCAAGTTTTACATAATATATAATGACAAATCCCTTATTATTTTGACCTCAGCAGATATGCGTTACAATAGCCTTAGAGGCTCAGAATCAAAAGAAATATTATTATAGAAGAATGTTTAAATAATATTTTAAATACGAGTAGATTAAGCTTAATACCTCAATAGTCTGAGCTTAAAAAGAGAATGTCATCTGATTTCTTGAATAAATGAATAATATGTAATCATCAAACTGATTTTTAAATATCGAATTTTCAGAAAAATAAAGTAATTTTTTTTTATTTAAAAATTCAATAAACATTTCTTTTTTAAAGTTTTGATATGTAATCTTTTTTAAACTTTTTAGGAAATTCTCTATAACATAATTATTTCAACGTTTTTCTAGGCAGGTACCGTTGTTTTTGCAGAAAAGCATAACATTTTTATAAATCGTTTAGATAGTATTTCAACTCGTTAAAAAAATCACGAATTAAAAAAATAGTATACATATATAAACAAAATGGATGTATTAGATATATTAGATAAAAATCCGTTGTTTATTTTGGTAAAATATCTCCTAAATCAAATATTATGAGGTTAAATAAATAGAAATAAATACAATAATTTTTTGATGTATAAACATCTTTGCCGGCGGTAGAGTGAATCGAAAACGTGGGTAAAACTCATACGTCCCGTGTAACCCGTTACGGTTACACGTTACGGTTACACGTTCCGTGTATCAATCTACCTTACCTACGATTACATTTAACACTGAAATCATTTAGTACTGAAATCTCGATTTTATTACTTTCCATTGCTGGCTAGACTTAATTAAATCCCCCAACATTTCTTTTGCATTTTCAGAGTTGACATTTAAAAAACCGAAAAATGTTGTTCAGGGCAATCAGTTGACATCTGCAATGCAATATTCTCGATACGTCAAAATTAAATTCGTCTCTTATCTGTCATACCATATAATTATTTTAATTATCGAATTAAATATTCTATATTATATCAAAATATACTTTTAGCTTTCACTTTATCAAAATATAGATCGTTCTCCATCTGTCAAGCCATGAACTGGATGATGACTTCGACTTCAATGGATTAAAAAATTTAGTGGCAATTATATTTACTTTAACAATTTGGGAATGATGTCAATCGGTTTATAAATCTCTGACAGAGGAGGTAAGATAAAGTACAGAAATCTAAAAAAAAGTTAAGGGATTGGCTTGATTTTGATAAGGTGAGCCCCATCTAGTGGCTTCACAAACAAATTTTTTTTTTGACATTTTCGCTGTATGACAAGCATGTTTGAGAATGTGAACGCATGTTCGTCAAGCATGCTGGTCTGCCATGGTCAAAATTCTAATGAGAAGTGATGTTTGACAGCATGTTTGTGAACGCTCCTTTTTGTATCCATCAAATATTCATCATGCCGTGCTTGTCAAACAAATTTGAGAATGTGAACGAAGCTATTAATGCTCCGAGCAAATAGTTGTAGTATGACTGCTTTCAAACGATGCGATATCATTCTGCAATTTGTAAACATGTTTGCGAGAGACATACATAATATGTGGTGGCGAAGTTAAGCCAGATATACATTGTTTAAATGCATGAAAAGCCCGTGCTAGTCTATTAGTAAATTCTGGTTAAAGTTGCATATACACACATCAAGCTTGAGTCTTCAATCTTTTATTTTTACATCGGAGAAGTGGCAAGAGGTTGCTCTTTGTGAGTTTTTTTTTCTGCAAAATTGTGTTTTTTTTTTCGAATTTCTTTGATATTTTTGTAATTTTATACGATAAATTTGTTTTATTTTGTCTGTTCATTTCACCATACAATTTTCGTTTGCTGTTTTAATATTTTAATCAGTGCTTGTGCTATGCTAAGTTCTCATCTTCTCAAATCTTCAACGTACTATACGCAAATGAACCAATAAATGCATGATCAATCATCAATCTTGCATAGGTATACAAAATTTTTATGCTGTACGCTAGATTGAAGGAAAATCAAAGGTTCGCTCAGTAAAATTCGCTTTACTGAGTAGAGTAAGGAGTGCGCAGAGATGACTCTTTTTCGCATGAAAAAAGTTAACTTATATTGAAAATCTGTGTTTAAAGGCACTCATGCATTTGAAATTAAGCCAAAAGAGAAACAGAGAATGAAATCGGATTCGTGTAAAAACAGTCTATTTTCTATCGTTAACATCTCGGTTTGAATATAAGTGTAAAAATTCAATGCTGTCTCAACAACATCCCTGTTTAAACATAAGTCAAACAAACTTTAAGTCACGTAGCGTAGTCCAATGGTGCATTTTTTTTGTTACAATATTTAAATTATGGAATAGATAGGTCTGTTCCTTTACTTTGAAATTCTACCACGTCAAAATAAGTCTGATGAGTAAGTTCAATTTTAATGTGAACAGTGTCTTGAAATTAAATATTAAAAAGTCAATAATAAGTTCAATGATGGCTACGTATGCATGTGTATAACTGGCGCATTAGTCGCCCATATTTCTATCGATACGATAGTTTCAGGGCATGGTCAAAAAATACATAAATAAGTGTTTCGGGGGAAAGCGTTATGTACATAGAGATGTTTTTGGATTTAAGTATAAGTGAAAGGATAAATTGTGGGAAAAATATTGGATTGATTTGAATATATCTAAAGTCACAAACTAAAACGATTGCATTGTATGTTTGATAAATACGTTCGATAACAAAAATTCGAAACTCGGACGAACGTCGATGTTTACACATCTTAACCGTGAGTCCCGGCACTCACCCTTTTTCTTTTATATATTTTTTCAAAAAATATTAGTAACTACGTAAATTTAAAATTTTTATCATTATGCAAATAAAAGATTAAAATTAAATTAAATTAAAATTAAAAAAAAAAATATGAAACTATTTTTGAGATATCAAATTTTCAAAAAGATATTAAATTTTTGTTCAAAACATTTTGTTTAATTATTTTTACATTTCTTAGAAGCTTCTGCATACAAAATGTCATTTAAAACCCGATAGAGGGAAAGTCGAAAATCGAAAAAATGGATTTGTTGCGATAGATTTTACCACAACAAGTTTCACCTACCTTTTCTTCCTTTTGTTTTTCAAAATATCTGTTCGATACATTTTTAAAAGACATTTGGTTTTAATCCTACTGGTAAGGTGAATATAAGGAACAAATTTTCTTTTCAAAGACTTTAGGTGCCGTTTTTTACAAAAATACCTTCCTCGAAAACCATGTTTTAACATTTGTATGGTAGGTACCATTATTTTTAGATACAGAAAAAACAAAAAATACCACAACTTCAAGATAGTAATTATTGAAATTAAGGGGAGAGTACGATAACTTAGGCGCCAAAAATTGATAACGGATTTTTGTAGAGGGGTCAAATACAAGCGTTTTTTACTATGGGAGGGGGGGGTCTATCTTGCCCCGTTTAGGAGGTAGGGGCGATCTTAGAAAAAATGACTTAAATTGAAAAAAAAAATATTAAAAAACAACAGCAACACTTACAATAAAATACTATACCGGTTTTGAAATCCAGAAGTCTGTTCTATAATTGTAAATTTAAATTAAATTATTTATGTCAATAGTTTTTGAAAAATTTGCATGCAAACTCAAAATTTTGTTAAAAAAAATGAAAAAAAAAAGTTTAGACCAATTTTTTTCAAAATTGTAAAATGAAGTGCTTAATTGGCTTTTTGTGGTCAATGCTACTATTAATTCTGAATCGAACACAAAAAACCGAATGGTTTTTTCCCTTCTAGTTTTTGAGAAAATCGAAAATTACTAAAACTACTTTTTATGAAATTTTTGATTTTTGGTATTTACCTACCTACGGTGATTTCATTTTGAGGATTAATGTTAATGTGGTTCATTTGTAAGTAAAGTACAGCAAATCATTTAGCGTTACCAAGAATGCACCAGAGGAGGTAGAATTGCATGGCATTTCGCGTCTCAGTCAGTCAGTTTGTGAGTAAGTCAGGTGTTACCTAAAAATAGTCAAGTCAATTTTTCAATGTTCAATGTATTAAAACCGTGTTTACAGGCATTTTGATCACAAAAGAGATAATTATAGCAAGCACCTCCCGAATCTCTAGCCAATATTGAGGCCCATGGAAAAATGCGCCGATAGATGGGTTTATTGCTCTGAGATTAACTTTTATATGGATTGCACCAGAGAAACTTTTAAATCATTAGTTTTAAGCAAAATTTAAGTAACGTTATTTATTAAAATAAAAGATTAACTATGTAAATCATTTAAATGTAATTTGAATTTTATATACCCACCTACAAATTTGTAACTATATATTTACTTATGTATCTTAGTCTGTAAGAGTATAATATGCTCTGGTTAATGAATAAATAATAATAACAATATTGTATTCTTACAATTTTTGTCACCTTTTTGAGTTGGACTTGAGGGGAGTTGACGCTTTAGTTGGAATTATACCAATTTCTTCTAAGAACGCGATGCTTTTGAAATATTTTTGTTTCAAATATTGAAAAGTTATTTAATTTAGGATGAAGTAGTGGATGCTTAGTCGCCATTCTTTATTCAAAGAAAAAAATACTTCACTCTTACAAAGGTTGAATAACGAATGACCTTGGTAAACAATAACTTGTACCATATTAGCATTAAAAATGTTAGACACAAACAATAAACATACATATTAATTAAGGAATTATATAAATTTGCTGCATTCCTACAGTAGTACCTAGGTAATGTGAATTTTTCATACTGTATTAAATTTTCATGTCTGAACATATTAAATGTGCAACTTTGGGCTACGTGCATACATATATTTAGTAGACATTGGATATAGACCATAGGGTAAATTCAAAGTTTCTTTAAATCCAGATTCTGTAAATGCAAAAGAAACCTTGCATACACCCAACCTCGCACCTACTCCAAATCCTATAGTGTGCCCAGGCAGGGGGGTTGCAGGGGGCCAGCATGCCCCCCCATACATATCTCACTGTTTATACGCCGTAATGCGTAAGCAAGCAAGAAAAGCAAATATCCCATAAAAAAGTAGTTTTAGTTATTTTCAATTTTCTCAAAAACTAGACGACATAAAATCATCTAGTTTTCAGTTTTTGAATAAGAATATATTAGAGCAACGAATTTTAGGAAAAATAATAATATGAAACTTTTCAGTTTTGAAAAATTAAACTTTAAACTTTTTTTTTATGTTTTTTTTCACCAAAATTTGAGTTTAAAACTCGTTTTTTCAAAAACTGTGCATAGATTCTACTTGATTTAAAAATTATCTAATAGATCAGAGTATTGGCTTTAAAAAAAGGTATAATACTTAATTGTAAGTATTACCGTTATTTTTTAATATTTTTGTTTCCATTTTAGTACCTTTTTTATAAAATTGCCCCTCCCGCCCAAACGGGGGGAGATAGACCCCCCCCTCCCATAGTAAAAAATGCTTGTATTAAACTGTTCTACAAAAAACCGTTATAATTTCTTGGCGCCTAAGTTATCGTACTCTTGCCGAAATTAATTTTCAAATTGGAAAAAAATCGACTATGTGGTTTTCGAAAAAATAAAAAAAGGGAATAAAGATTCGAATATGCAATATTATCTAAATTTGTAAGGATCTGAAGCACAGTTCTTGAGAAAAAAATATTCTTCAAAATTTGAATAATTTGGTATACATTACTATTTTAACTTTGTGAAAGCTTTTGCATAACTAAAATTGATCAAAATAACTAAGTTGTACTATTTGAAAATAAAAATACTTGTCTTTAAATATTTTTCAATTTGTTTTAATAAAAATTGTGAACGGTTATTGAGAAAAAATATTTTGATTCGTACTATTGTTGTTGGTCTAGAAAATTGATAAAGAAAACGTAATGTTATCAAGTTTAAGAGAAAATGACATGAGCGTTTTGACTAACAGACAGCTATCATAGTAATGCCAAGTTCGATCAAAATCTTGAGTTCGATTTTTTCACGAATGTATTACTTGTTAACTATACACATACATATACATAAATATATATCGCAAATAAAATCCTGTAGACATTGAGAACTGTGTTGCATATTTAAAATCTCAATCAACACTCGCTTAAGGAAAAATTCAATTTATTTTATTCAATAAGAAAAGTTAAGTCCATAAAGCAAACAAATCTTCTTGATTATTTTTTTCCAACAGTTGATTGATCAATTTCCAGATTATTTTGTTCAAGATACACAAAAAAACTTTCGTCGGAATCCTTAGGTAAATATCGATATTCTTGTAAGAGTTCGGTACCTCATGACATGCACTAATTAGGGGACACTTAAAACCTGAATAAATAATGATGTGCAGTTCATGTCCGATGTTCTTGGTTCAATCCATACGTCCTTACATCTTCGCTCAGTAAAGTGGGATATCATTACAATGGCTCGTTGATGGTCAAGGATACTTGACACTCCTTCTGCTATAGGCAAACAAGAGTCAAGTGCCATCGCGTACGAAGTAGTACAGTGATAATAATTGTGAGCATTCATCGTTGTCGTATCATCGGCGTCGTTCGTCATCGTCGTCATCGGTCGTCGTGATCAATATTTAAATCCACTTGAGCGGGATATTTATAATTATTTGAATTTATATGTTTGCCCATTAAAAGTGCCCCGGTGCAATTAACATTACTCATGACTCATGGGCAGCAAAATCTCACTGACTGGGTCAAAATAATTTTCTATCGCAAAAAGGCACCCGCAAAACAATGGCTCTTGCGGCAATGTAGGCATTGTTTTCCACCCATTCCCATACAGAGGATATTGAGTTCCGAAAGATTGACATATGGTTTCGATTTGGACTTGATTTAATATTATGGAATAAAAGCTTCAACACGCCAAGTGCTTTGGCAGTTTATACTGTGAGTGAGTGTTGAAACTGCGATTATAGTATATTGGCAAGCATTTGTTTCGGGGTTATCGTCAGCCCTGAGTGACTAAAGATAAAATTGAGTGCTCACGAAGATACTTAAACAAAGGCAACACAAAAAAAATGAATTTATAGAAAACCACTTAATGTTCGACCTAGTAGAACAAATGGTGGAGGTTTTTGAAAGCAACTAACATATAAGAGTTGTATTAAAGTATGTTATTCATAAGGTACTTGGGTATTTGACAAAGGACACTTGAAAATATTGCATTTTTGAGTGCACTATTTGAACTCGAGTGGCTTTACATGTGTTGTTAGATTGTAACGGGGACAATTTGTTAAATTAGTCAAATAGTTGTTTCAGATATTTTATAATTTATTTTTGTTTAAATGATACAAGGTCCGTTGGATGGTTATCAATTAATAAATTGCGTTTTGTTTTATATTTAAGGTTTTAAATTGCGTATTTTTAGACCCGGTTAAAAAAAGGTTCTTTTTAAGGAAACACATATCTTGTTTTGAATAGATACATCTAGAATGGAATTCGTAATCATTGTCTGGAAAAACAGTATGTTGACAATTTTAATTCTTTATCTGCTCTATAGGGTAAGAACGATTAGAAGATCTCCGAGATTCATTGCGGTATCACAATTTACCAACTCATATTCTAAGTGTATCGGCTTTTATTCTGGCTGCCACGTCAACCTAACCTAACCTAATCTTTGGGTAAGAAGTATTGATTTCTTAAGTACTAGTCAAATCATCAACAAAGTACTTCAAAACTGCTGCTGTACAGGACAATGGTCCTGCCAGTATGTACTCACATATGGATCCGCGACTTGGGTGCTTAGCAAAAGGAGCTCCGACCTCTTAGCTGCGTTCGAGGGAAAAGTCTTTAGGAGAATTGTTGGCTCCATATGTGAGGAAGGATGATTCCGAAGACGGTACAATCATGAACTGTACGCAATCTACCTTGAAGCAGATATCGTGACAAAAATTAAGCTCGGTAGACTCCGGTGGGCAGGGCACCTAGCTCGCATGAGCGAAGAGGAACCTGCTCGGAAAGTGGTAGAACAGGCTTGCGCTGGAGAGATGGCGTAGACCAGGACGCCCGAAGCCTTGGGGTGCGCAACTGGATGGCGTCGGGATAGGTAGAGAGACTTGTTGAAAGAGGCCAGAACTGGAACCCGGTTGTCGAGCCGATGCTGATGACACTGAGGAAACCAAACGATGATATTGCAAATCAGTCCTTTGAATGGAGTCCTCAGGGTGAACGGCGGGTTGGAAGGCCAAGTACAACATGGAAAATCGGATTCCTAGAGAAAAACGTGGCCACAGTTAAGATATCTAGCTACAGACTATGAAGGATGCAGACAATTTATTGGCGACCTTTAGCCCAGCTGGGTTTCAGGACATAATATTAAAGCAAGCCCTTGTCCGAGCAGTGTACAACTTCCCAATGCATGAGATGCCTGCTATTATCGTTGACTGGTCAGCTTGACTCAGGTCGTGCGTCAAACATCTGACCGTATTTGTGCCATCATTAGTTGTAATTGTAATAAAAATCGCTGGGAGTTTTGAACTCTTCATTAAAACCAAAATTTCTTATTTGGTCTAACTCTGAATGTGATGAAATGCATCAGCCTGAAACAAAAAAAAAACTTTTTTTTGAATAAAAATATAACATTCTTACATTTAAAAGTCACTTAAAGTATTTTCTGCAGAAATAATTAAAATTTAAAAAATAAACAAAAAACTAATGGCCATTACGGCTAGCAAAGAGCCTTAACCTAATGACTTACAACTCACAACCATGTGCATGTTAGCAGAAATGGAGGGGACTTTCAATTTTCAGCCGATTCCGAACGGCTAATCCAGTAACACTTTTTATGGCTATTAGATGATTTGTCACTTTCTTGCAAGAAGCACTACACCCCTGAAAAACATTTTTTTCAGCGGCTGAGAACTAACACACACTATAAGTACTACGCCAAGTAGTATTATACCTATAATTAATTTATTCCCAGCAAAATAGAAAAACAGATATAAAACTGACACAATTAAGAACAAACTCAAGAATAAAATTAAAAAATTTTCTCTTGTAATCCATCAACTAACCAAATAACTTCCCACTCATGCAAGTCGTACACAGACCTTCATTCATTCGAACAATTAATAACAGGCTCTTCAAATTGCTTTTTCCCAACCATGTTCCTTTGTTAAGAGACATGTCATTCACAGATTTTAACAAACAAAAACCATAAACGTGTCCCATCAATTCCGTTTGACAGTAAGTCTGAAAAAGTCCTATTGTAGGATTAACAAGATACATGTTTCTAATTAGCAAACACACGATTCCTACATAAATATTTAATTTGCCTTAACTGTTTGTTTTTTTTTTTCTCTAAAATTCGATTTTAAAAGTACATATATACATACATATCATTTCGCTCACGTAAACATTGTCAATGGATAACATTATTTTTGTAAATCAACATCTTCATTCTAAAATAATTTTTAATCAATTTTCTGTGTCTACATAAATTTTCACGAACTTTTTAAATTGAAATTGCATTGCCAGTTTAATATTTATTTGGCCGGCATCCAGGGCGTATACGTAACAAAAAATAAATAACCTTAAAAAAACAAAACGTCATCAATATGACGTGCTATATAGATACTCGTATGACTGCTGTTATTTGCAGAGTAAGAGTGGGAAAAATTTAAAATTCCATTGATTGACAGACAGACAGACATCTGGTACTAATTGTTTGTTTTAACTGTAGCGAATTTGTATGCGGTCCATTTGGTCAGCGGAATTTTCAAAATTTTGACCGATCGCCCATTCGGAAAAGTGATACAAGAAAGTCTTTTCACCTCAAGGAAAGCAAATACAGTTTTTGTCATGGACATTTTGAGCTTGCAATTAAAATGTTCCGCAGATCTGCCAAGAACGTTACGCCACAACAACAATGGATAGGGCTGATGTATTTTCTGCGTAAACGCAAATAAATTAAGACATTCGAAAAGATTGAGATAAAAATAAATCAAAACGCCAGTCATTTGCACGCCAAATTAAAAACCAAATTATGAGTCAGGCGAAACATTGCTTTGAACTAAATAACCAATAGTCCAGTTTGTGGCGTTGGCGTTGGTAGCAAATAATTTTTTACTTGCGACTTATAGGTACTATAAGGCAAGTTATGCATTCGTAAAAAAAATCGAACTCGAGATTTTGATCAAAGTTGACATTACGATGATAGCGAAGACCAAAAAAGTGGGTCTCGCAATTCTGTCTGTCTGTCTGTCTGTCTGTCTGTCTGTCTGTCTGTCTGTCGGTTCGACTACAGCCTAAACGGCTCGGCCGATTTTCTTCAAACTTGGTAGATATGGGTTTTAATTTTTTACCCCCGGACGTTTTTTTTTTTTTTTTTTTAAGACCAAAAATAACGATACCTGCCATACGATTTTTTTTCGAAATTTTATAAATATTTTTTTTTCTCAAAAACTGTCCCACAGAATTTTTTAAAAAAAATTTGAAAAATTTCATTTGGTTAAAACTAGCTAATGGTTGAAAAAAATTTTACAAAAAATTGTTATTTTTGGTAGACCCCCTGGGTCCATTTTTTTTGTTTTTGATTTTCTCGAAAACGGTACAGCCGATTTAAATAATTTTTTTTATGCCAAAGCTCCTCCAAAGTCTGAATATTATTGCATATTCAAATATTCAATTTTTATTTTTTTGGATTTTTAAAAAAAAAATCAAAATTTTTTTTTGGAAACTCAATATTTCGAAAACCCCATGCTCGATTTTTTTCAAACTTGACAAAAAAAAGTTTTTTAACATAGTCTACAAGATTTGAGAAAAAAAATTTTGTTTCATCTAAAACTAACGGTACCTTCCATACAAATTTTAAAAAATGGTTTTCGAAAATCGTATTTTTCTCGAAAATGGTTCCGAGAATTTTGCTAAAATTTTTTTTCTTTTGATTAATCTTTACAATTTATAATTTAATAAAAAAAAATTTTAAATCTAGATATTACTGACTGTACCTACCATAGAACGATTTTTTCGAATTTTGAATTTCTCATTATCGATATAACGGATTTTAATGAAATTTTTTATAAAAAAGCTCCAAACAATTTAAAAAAACATTGCATTTAAAAACTTAAGAAAAAATATTTTTTCAATTTTTAGAAAAAAAAAGTCGTTTTTTTTGTTTGAAAAATTCGATATCTCAAGAACGGCTTATTATTTTTTTTTTGGAAATTAGACCTTTATTCGTACAATAATAAAAGCTTAAGGTTGGCGTACCAAAATTTTTTCTTAAAAATGTTTTAAAAATTTTGTACATAAAAGCTTATTTTTTTAAGGAACCACTACAACGACTTATAATTTTTGTTCTTGAATAAATTCATATTTGCATAGCATTCTATTTTTATCTCTTACTACTAAAAGAATTTAAAAAATTAATTTTATCCTTATGGACAGTTTTCTTAAATAACATTCGTTTTTAAAATTGCTAGTCTATTACATAGGAGCAAGTTCGTGCGACCCAGTCGTGCATTTTATTTTATTTTGTCTCTTAAGTTTTGAAATACTACTAACTTAATATAAAAGAACCAACAATTAAATAAAAGTGACTTAATAGACTCATATTTAATCAAAAAATTATTTCATCTATTAACTTAAAAAATATAGGGAAAGTTATTATTGGTTTTGTGTGAAAAAATGTGTCCAAATTAACATTATCCTAAGGTTTTATCAAAGAACAAAGCCATTAGTGTTGACTAACACTAAAGAAATTTGACTTTGGATGCGTCAGCATACCTGGAGTTGATAGAGCTTACAGATGCTTTTAAACAGAATTTCCAGCAGGCAACTGTTAAATAAATCATGGAGAGCTTTTAATGGTTAAAGAATACGGCGTGCTTCCAATCATGAAAAAAGGGTCCACCACCCAGTATAGAAAAAGTAAGCTTTGCTTTAAGTAAGTTTTAGATTTATAAGCCCACAGAATCTGATGATAAACATCTGTCCACCAATTAGGACACAACGTCATTATTAAAAGCAAAAACTTCGAGGTAGTTAAGGAATTCAATGACCTCGGAGTTGATATTAACTCCACGAAATACACCTTAGTGGAGATCCAACGAAGAATTAACCTAGAAAACCGCTGCTACTTCGGTTTAACAAAATAAATGGGTTCGAAACTCCTCACTCTTAAGACGAAGTGCGCTGTACAAAACCCTTTTACTACCAGTCCTGTTTTACGGTGCCAGGTGTTGGACTATAAGCAAAAAGGCAGAGATGAGATTGGACTCTTTTGAAAGAAATAAAATGCACGACTGGGTCGCACGAACTTGCTCCTATGTAAGAGACTAGGAATTTTAAAAACGAATGTTATTAGAGAAAACTGTTCATAAGGATAAAATGAATTTTTTTAAATTCTTTAAGTAGTAAGAGATAAAAACAGAATGAAATGCAAATATGAATTTATGCAGGAACAAAAATTATAAGTCGTCGTAGTGGTTCCTTAAAAAAATAAGCTTTTATGTACAAAATTTTTAAAACATTTTTAAGAAAAAACTTTGGTACGCCAACCTTAAGTTTTTATTATTGTACGAATAAAAGTCTAATTTCCAAAAAAAAATACTAAGCCGTTCTTGAGATATCGAATTTTTCAAAAAAAAAATTACTTTTTTTTTATAAAAATTGAAAAAATATTTTTTCTTAAGTTTTTAAATGCAATGTTTTTTAAACTTTTTAGGAGCTTTTTTATAAAAAATTTCATTAAAATCCGTTAAGTCGATAATGAGAAATTCAAAATTCGAAAAAATCGTTCTATGGTAGGTACAATCAGTAATATCTAGATTTAAAATTTTTTTTTATTAAATTATAAATCGTAAAGATTAATCAAAAGAAAAAAAATTTTAGCAAAATTCTCGGAACCGTTTTCGAGAAAAATGCGATTTTCGAAAACCATTTTTTAAAATTTGTATGGAAGGTACCGTTAGTTTTAGATAAAACAAATTTTTTTTTCTCAAATCTTGTAGGTTATATTAAGAAACTTTTATTTGCCAAGTTTGAAAAAAATCGAGCATGGGGTTTTAGAAATATTGAGTTTCCAAAAAAAAATTTTGAATTTTTTTTTAAAAATCCAAAAAATTAAAAATTGAAAATTTGAATATGTAATAATATTCAAACTTTGGAGGAGCTTTGGCATAAAAAAAATTATTAAAATCGGTCGTACCGTTTTCGAGAAAATCAAAAACAAAAAAAATAGACCCAGGGGGGCTACCGAAAATAACAATTTTTTGTAAAATTTTTTTCAACCATTAGCTAGTTTTAACCAAATGAAATTTTTCAAGTTTTTTTTAAAAAATTCTGTGGGACAGTTTTTGAGAAAAAAAAATATATATAAAATTTCGAAAAAAAATCGTATGGCAGGTACCGTTATTTTTGGTCCTAAAAAAAAATAGAAAAAAACGTCCGGGGGTAAAAAATTAAAACCCATATCTACCAAGTTTGAAGAAAATCGGCCGAGCCGTTTAGGCTGTAGTCGAACCGACAGACAGACAGACAGACAGACAGACAGACAGACAGACAGACAGACAGACAGACAGACAGACAGACAGACAGACAGACAGACAGACAGACAGACAGAATTGCGAGACCCACTTTTTTGGTCTTCGCTATCATCGTAATGTCAACTTTGATCAAAATCTCGAGTTCGATTTTTTTTACGAATGCATAACTTGCCTTATAGTACCTATAAGTCGCAAGTAAAAATCTTCGACAGATATTTGATTTTAACTTCGCATTTTAACTTCGCATTAAGATTGAATAGAAGACAAAATAGTGGGTTTCGCAATTTTGCAATGACGGTACCCACCATAATTGTATATTAAGACATTACTAGCAATACTTACCATATCAACATTTTTCTTGATTTTCTGAAATTTTATTTTCATTTAAATAATAATAAATACTTCAAATTTGCAAACCAAAGTTTTGTCCCAAGATTGTTTCGATAAAAAGAATTTAAGACAAAACGAATTGTTTCAGGCATTTACAACATTTTTATACTTCCTATTCTCATAAGAGAGCAAATTTATGCGACCAAGCTGTGCATTACATTTAATTTTATTATAGATTTTGTCTTATTGAATTTTAAACACCATTGCTGTTTCCAATCTCTTATTTAACCTAATAAATTTTGCAAGTGTGCTGTTCCCTTCACAAAGCATAATGCAGACACCAATATGGCAGTATTTAATGATAAAGGTTGTCGAATGCAATATCTCTAGTATTTAAAAAAACAAAACAGATTTGGTATAAGCACAGTTTCTTGTGGTACACCGTTTTCCATCTTCTTAAATTTCGAATTTTCTTGATAGTATTGTTCTTTAGAGACTTGGTTTGTAACAATGGATTCAAGAATTTTATTATACTATCTGGGTTGATAGTAATGTAATTTGGCAAAACTTATCAAGGGCTTGAGCCACATCTAATAATAAACAACTTTCGTAATTTGATGGAATTCAATGTTTATTTGTCAATCGCAAATGACGCTTTGAGTCATTTTTTACTTGCGACTTATAGGTATTATAAGGCAAGTTATGCATTCGGAAAAAAATCGAACTCGAGATTTTGATCAAAGTTGACATTACGATGATAGCGAAGACCAAAAAAGTGGGTCTCGCAATTCTGTCTGTCTGTATGTCTGTCTGTCTGTCTGTCTGTCTGTCTGTCTGTCTGTCCGTTCGATTGCAGCTAAACGGCTCGGCCGATTTTCTTCAAACTTGGTAGATATGGGTTTTAATTTTTTCCCCCCAGATGTTTTTTGATTTGATTTTTTTAAGACCAAAAATAACGGTACCTGCCATACGAATTTTTTTTCGAAATTTTATAAATATTTTTTTTTTCTCAAAAATAGTCCCACAGATTTAAAAAAAAAAATTCATAAAATTTCTTTTAGTTAAACCTAGGTAATGGTTGAAAAATTTTTTCCAAAAATGGTTATTTTTGGTAGCCCCCTAGGAACCATTTTTTTTTGTCTTTGATTTTCTCTAAAACGGTACCACCGATTTTGATCATTCTTTTTATGTTGAGGCTCCCCAGCACAGTTCCAATATTATTGTGTATTCAAATTTTCAAAAAAAAAAATTTTTTTAGATTTTTAAAAAAAATTTCAATTTTTTTTTTTTTTTTTGAAAACTCAATATTTCGAAAACCTCATTTTTTTAAAACTTAATAAATAAGATTTAAGAAAAAAAAAATTGTTTTACCTAAAAATAACGGTACCCTCCATACAAATGCTAAAAAATTGTTTTCGAAAATCGTATTTTTCTCGAAAACGGTTCCGAGAATTTTACTTTTTTTTTTTTCTTTTAATTAATTTTTAATATCTATAATTTAATAAAAAAGATTTTGAAAACAAGATATTACTGACTGTATCCACCATAGAGCGATTTTTTAAAATTTTGAATTTCTCATTATCGGCATAACGGATTTTGATGAAATTTTTTTGAGAGAAGCTTCTAAAAAGTTTAAAAAAAATTGCATTTCAAAACTTTAAGAAAAATATTTTTTTGAATTTTGAAAAAAAAAATGTTTTTTTTTTGAAAATTTAATATCTCGAAAACGGCTTAATATTTTTTTTTGTAAATTTAATTTTTAGTCAAACAATAATAAAAACTTCATATTGGCGTACCAAAATTTTTTCTTAAAAATGTTTTAAAAATTTTGTATACAAAAGCTTTTAATTTGTATTCTTGCATGAACCTATATTTGCTTGAATCACATGGCATTCTATATTTTTACCTCCAACTACTAAAGAAGTTGTTTTAGTCGTTTAAAAAATTAATTTTATGCTTATGAACAGTTTTTCTCTAATTTTTTTTTTTTTATAATTAGCACACACTCAAAGGTTTTTATATACCCTTAATATGTCAGAGACACAGTGTGAGCATTAGGAAAAAAGGGAGGGGTTACAAAGGAGGTGTCGGTGTACATTGGTTTTGAATTCTTGAACATTGCAATGACTGGGAAAGACAGAGCGTGGTAAGGAATTCCACATTCGCGTAGTACGGCTAAAAAACGAATCTCTGTACTTCACAGTACGACCGAAGTTGGGCTCGAGGGTAAATTGATGGGCATTCCTAGAAGTGCGAGTATTACGGTTGAATTGTTTAAGGGGAGGAATGCAACTAGCTATTTCACTAGAGCAAAGTTCGTTAAAATAACGGTAAAAAAGGGCGACCCAAGAAACATTACGACGATGTTGGAGTGACGTAAATGAGCCAATGATGTTATTGTCACCAATCATTTTAAAAGCTCTTCTTTGAATACTGTCCAAGAGACTTAAGTAAGTTACTGGAGCACCAGCCCATAGATGGGAGTTATACTCAAGTCTTGGACGTATATAGGTTTAATAGATTGTAGCCAGATCAGATCTGTTACATAGGAACGAGTTCGTGCGACCCAGTCGTGCATTTTTTTAAGTTTACCGAGCCTTAAGTTATTTAAAAACTTCTTTTGTAATTGCGATTAGCGAAGTTGTGTGATGATACTTCTTTGGCTTCCTTGCTTGATTTTTTTTACAAGCGCAAGATCTTTATAAATTGTAATGACACATCTTCCTTACTTCTAAAATGTCACTTATGTATATCAATAAACTATAATTTATCTGTAGCAACATTTGATGAGAATGGCTTTTAGAACACACTAAGGAAGTACCGTCTTTTTCGAAATTCAGATCCATTTTACATCTTGTGACTTTATTGACGGATGTTATGTCTGCAGTCTTTTAAGATGCTTGGCTGCTTTCTCAAATTATTCAAGAATATTATAAGTAGTTGTTTATACTGATAAATACTGCCTTACCATCGAAAAAATATTTATTTAAAACAACTGTTATATTTATGACAATGATATTAATTCAATATGTGATTCAGGGTGGTTTCTGGAAGCTTGACCTCTGAAAATCAATTCATTCATTCGAGTCTATGGTTATTCTGGTTTTATGGACATCCTTGCTTCAAGACTAATCAGGTTTCTGATCAAATATAAAATTGTTTCTCTGTAAAATTAAGAGTTCGGAATGAGAATTGGAGGCACTAAATATTGGCAGGTAATAGGTTCTTGATGCCAGTAAGGATCAGCAGATATTTAGCCACTCTTGGCACTAAAAACAGTAAGCTTAGGACAATCGCCTTCGAGCTTATATCTCTCTATATGGGTTGTTTTTTTTTAAAAAAGTAATTGAACTTAATTGACGAAATCGACTAGGTTCCTCTAATGATGTTAAAGTCGAAGTTCCTAGTGTTTGAGTTAACACTCCGGAGCATACGATAGGATCGGGTCACGTATGGGTTGGAGAATTCCTTGGACCATCGTTTAACGAAGCCAAGTGCTGAATTGGCCTTAAGAATTATATCGTCATAATAGGAGATGAAGTTAGGTTCCTGATCACATAATATACCAAGGTCACGTATCGATTCGATGATAGATAGGGGCTGATCATGAAGAAGATAAGGACGGGGAGAAGATTTGAAACGTTTTCGTGAGAAAGTGATTGAATGGCATTTGGCAATTTTTAAAACTTAACTGTTTTTGAGACACCAAACTGAAAAATTATCGAGATCGAGTTGGATTAGAATAGAGTGCTGTGTAGAAGAAATGGTCTTGAAGAATTTGTTATCGTCGGCGTAGAGAGAAATATGAGAATATTTGATGATCATTTCCATATCGTTAATAGCAAGAATAAAAAGGAGAGGGCCTAAGTGGCTGCCTTGAGGGACTCCGGACATAAAGAATTGACAACAAAGCTTATAATTAACATACATATATTAAAAATTCCAGCTCAGAAGGAGATTGACTTATTTCTTATATCTACTAAAAATGGATTTCTTAATATTATACATTACATATTTTTGTCTTCTTAATCTAATACATGTACATATTTTTTATAAAAAAATGTTCTTAAAAAAAGTACAACTCTTAAAATTTAGAGTTTTTAACGATATCAAAGCATGTCAGCTTGTTCTTGGAATGGTCTTTCTTCATTATCAAGCAGGAATCTATCATCCATGATCGCTCTGGGGCTAAGATATTTCCTCCTAATGAAGTTGCTGTACCTTTTCGCTTTCGGTGTCCTTCGAGGCTTCTAAAAATGTTGGTGGTTAGTTCCAACATATGGTTGTCAATGTGTATTAATCATGCATTTTCGTAGAGCATTTTATTTACCTTGTGTAAATTCTCGTACACTTCATTTATGTCACATGACTTCGACAGTTATCTTACAAAATTGTTATACATAGGTTTTCCCTTGTGCCTTCTTTGCTTTAAAATGGGATATCTTGACCACTGAAAGTCCTTCTATCCGTAGTTCGTTGGCAGCAGCATATATATATGGTGAAAAAGTAGATTCTTTCTATCCTTGTGTGGTTTGAAGGAATTGAACTGGATTTTTCTGGATTTCAGAAGGTTTTTGATGTTGTCAAAAGGCTTCTCTGTTTCCAGCAGTTATTATGGTCGATACTCAATCCCTTACTTTAACATAACCTGCTCATTTCAGAAATGTTGCCAGAATAGCGAAAATTGGGGCCTTGATTGAGTTCACGGTGGATTCATTGGATGTCTTTGTAGGCTGAGCTGGAGTGGGCTGATGATGTTGAAGCTGGTGGCAGAGTCTTTTTGACTGACTTCTCGGCTTCAGTTTGGAAAGGCGTTGGTGCTTTAATCAGATTGTTTGAAAAGTCCTTGTCCAGTTGAATGCGCTTAGTTTATTTGTCCTTTAACGCTTTGCTTGGTCTGGTTATTTTTGTCTATCGGAGTAGGTCATCTGGATATGTTTTCAGTAAAGACGGAATGTGAACTGTATATGATGTACGAACAAAACAAAATATAATGAACGTTTTCAACGATGCCGTACGTAGTTATAAAGAGTATATTATACATTTATAAATGTACTCGTACATATAATCAAATTCTTCATAAAATGCAGCTTTCCGCTTCGGACTGTTTATAACTGGATTAAGAAGTCTATGATGAATTGCAAAAAAAAATTATGGACAAAGTTACTGTTTTTATGAAACATTATTTGCCTGTTCACTCACGTCAACGTCAGAATGTTGTTTTTGTTAAATTTTTGTTTGACACACGTTTTTTTTTTGTGCAAAGTCACTTACTCAAAACACCACCATGATGCCGCCAAAAATAGAACTGTCAAATATGATATTAGGATTCATTTAAATATAATATGCGCTGTGCAAGTTCACTGAGTTTTCAGAAAAAAATCTTGTGGTATAGCTAGTATGAGAGTGAGAGGGGGAATTTTAAGGACAACATTTACAGTGAATAAGGGTAAGAAGGCGTAGACGGTAGTTAAAACGATAATGGAGACACATAAATTTAAAATGCAAGCACACACAAAGTGAAAACACGACAATGACTTGATGATGAATAAAAACATTAAAAACAGATTTTCACTCGATGGTGTTGAAATGAAATATTTTAGGAAATTGTTAAAATCTGTTTCTTTTATTGTCTTTCAGACATTTTAAGATTTAATATCATTTGTTGAGTATTTAAGTGCGAAAGTATAAAAACTAATTAAGGTGTTGCACTCACAAAAGAAATCAAGATTTTGGTGCAAATGTATAGGACATTTGAGGAACACAAGACACAAAACGGTGGTTGACGAGTCAACATTACATTGAGAATTTAATTATAGTTGAAAAAAAAACGATTGCAATAAAAAGACAAAAATTTAAAATTCAATTAATGTTAATTAGCTTTAGAGGAAAAAGACAATTTACACAGGTTTGTATTTATGCGAAAAGGTGTCTGCATGCATGTACGAGTACGTGTTTTATACATCTAAACAAAAAATTGGTGGTGCAAGAGCTTAAAAAGAACTAGGACATAGTGACTTATAACTCTCAACCATTTCTGGGTGTGAGATACTCTTAGAGGATTTATCACTAGAGGCAATACATCTTTGATAATAGACAACTTTCTATATCAATTAGATAACCACCAAAGCTGATTCTTCTGGATCACTCTGTCGCTATGGTCTTGATAGAACACAGTCCTACTGAACCGAAGGCGCTCTCCTTCGCCAGATAGGAGAACTCCTGAACTATAGAGGAGTGGCCTATCCACAGTTTTACATTAAGAGAATCGCCGTTCTATCCTGGACCTGTCCTTGACTGTAGAGGAATGCATCGAGAGCACTATCGTAGTAATCGACTTTAAGGTAATAAGCCCCAAAAATAAGGCTTTAACTCCGTTTTATAGAACCTGAAACACATTATTTCAAGGGTTACTACGTTTGACATATAGCTGCTTGACATATAAAACTCATAGAATTGCGGTAGTCTAACCTTCAGGGAGACTTACGAGTATTTAGCATTAAGTTATTAAATATATTTTCGGATCAGATGAGCTTTAAATCCGTTAAGACAATTACTCGGACCTACTATTTTGGTCGAGAACCGACACTAATTACTTATTTCTTGTAAATGATACAAATACAAACAGCTTTCTACACCCGGATTCTCCAAACAAGACCTAATTTTTGTATCTTAAAATTTTATACTTACGCCTATATCAACCATATACATCTATCGCGATTTCAAAAACATTTATTACTCCCAACTTAAAGCAGATGCTAGAAATATAGCTTGGGATAATTTATTCAACTTGTCCTCATCTACTGAACAGGTACGGTTTTTTAATGATAACGTTGCTCAGCTGTTTAACAGACATGTTGTAGCAGCAACTAAGCAAAATAAGTCGGATAATCCCAAAGTATTTCCCCAAGAAATACGCATCTTATCGCAGCAGCGAGATCGAACGTTTCGATCATGGAAACGTTATCGTCTTCTTGAACTTAGACAAATGTATAATTCACTTCGCAATAAAGTTGTGTTTAGAAATTCGCTCAGCTAAGAATTGATTGCTCTCTTGAAAACTGAATACTTCCCTGCATAGTCGACACCAACAGTTGTGGAATAACTTTGTAGTATTGGCCTTGGTAAAGCCAAACACAATCATATTAAGAATGTTGACGACAATTCATTAAATAAGAAGTTTGTATCCACTCCCTCACTGCCTAATCCTTCTAACCCTGTGATTCAAGCTAATTTCTCTTTAAATAATTTTAGTTTCTCTTGTTTTGGGCTTACAGGGGTTAGCAGTGCTGAAGTCGTTGAAAGTATACTTTCAGTAAGGCTATGCCATCGGTCTCGATGAAATAAACCCCTCTTTTTTAAAGATAATACTTCTAATTGTTCTGCCGTATATCACGCATATTTTCAACGCCGTACTTACAACAGGGGAATTTCCTTCCGATTGGAAATTATCGAAAGTCCTATCCATCCCCAAATTGCTGAATGTAATGAATTTAGGCCAATTTCAATCTAAGCCTTCCTTTCAAAGTTTTTTAAGGCATCTTGAAAAATCAAATGGGTGATTTTCTTAAGACACATAATCTTCTTAGTGCAAGTCGAGAGAAACACAGTTTTGCTAAGTGTAATTGAGGTCCTTCGTCAAGCACTGGATGAAAATAAAGTAAATTTTTTAGTTCTCCTAGATTTTTCAAAGGCATTCGATACAGTTGTACACGGAAAACTTGCAGATAAACTTCGCAAGCTTTATAACTTCTCGCCTGAAGCTGTAAAAGTTATTTCTTCCTATTTATCCGATAGAATGCAAACAGTTGAAATAGGTAAAAATGTATTCAATTTGGTTTCTTCCAATAGTGGAGTTCCACAAGGATCCATTCTTGGCCCATTACTTTTTTAGCTTTACGTCAATGATATTCTCTCCGTCATTGATAACTGCTCGATATATATGTATGTACGAGTATGCTGACTATGTACAAATGTACCTCGGCTGCGTTCTTGGTCATATTGAAGATGGTGTTTGCTAGATATTCTTTGTTTAGCCGCACTATAAAAAATGTGGAATGTTTTACCTGTCTCGGCATTTCCCTCCTATTTCCATATTTAGACATTCAAAACTAATGTGCTTCCGTATCTCCCGTTAAATCCTCTACAACTTTCCTAAGCGCTCGCACACTTCTTAAACAGTTTAAGGTTAGTCACAATCCCTTTAGTTCGCGCAAAATTAAAAACCAAAAAAGTGTAATGTCTTCCTTGTTGATTCAAACAGGCACACACATTTCATACCCATAAAGTCCTATGACTTGTAAACAGATAGAAGTTCATCTAAGCGGTCAAAATAATGAAATCACATTTTGCTGGTTATTTTTCTAGCCAGGGCTGTCACTAATCCAAATGTTATTGATGTCCTTTCAAATCTTTTTGCTTACCAAAACATTGGTTTTTCTTTATGTCCACCAAAATATGAACTCACTTCGAAGGTCAACACAAGTCAGCCCTTTGGGAATAATTGTTTATATGGAATGGTCACTGAATATTGCTGACTGGAACATTGATGACAAGGTTATAGCTCTTTTGGGTTCATGGATACTTCCTTAATTTCTTGGAAATCATTTCATCTGTTAATTTTATTTTTATGTCTTTTTGATATTAAGATATGTAAGGACTTGAATCAAACGCCCAACAATCAACTTCATAAATACTTGCTTAAGGCCCTGGAGAGATTACTACAATCCTCTCGGTAGTAATAAAAAGATACCTCTAACAACAATGTATGTAACTGGCATTTCGCATTGGATTTGGCAAAAAGCTGGGGCGTGCATACATGTATGGTATGTTGTAACTGTTATATAGTGGGAGATGTACAAGTAACCATAAAACTAAGCATGCATTTAGTTTTTTTCTTAAATCCGACAATTTTTTATTTGGTCTGTAGGAGAAGTAATATCGAGGTTTTAATCATTAATAATATTACGATGATGAAGAGTTAAATTAAAAAAAGCTTTCGTCTTGACGTCTCCGAGATCTGTTTATTCAGCTGGAGCCTAAATGAGTGAACGGATTTGGTTCGAATTTTGGACAGAGTATTTTAATTTAATTTCCTTTAGGACATATCCGATTTGAACGGATAGCTCGTAAGCACCACTTTTGCTTTTTTTTTTTTAATTTCTTTAAAAACGACTATAACAATTTTGATTTTTGACTTCTTATTTTATATGAAAATCGCAATAAATAAATGGCAATATGGGTTTAAGGTTTATTCCTATAGTTTTATATTGTTAAAGGCTCAACAAATCTTGTTCCAATTTTGGAAACGGCTGGTTCTATTCACCTTAACGTTTCGTAGGTACATATGTACGAAGGTGGAAATGTGGACCAATGGCATTCTAGATCTGTGACTCAATTAGCGCTGCAGTCGGTCATTTTGATTCCATAGCTCGTGTGATCCTATGGATGGAATTGATATGGGAAACGTGGACATTCTCACAGACAGAGTCATCCAGTTTTGATTGAGCTCAAATATAAAAAAAGATCTAGTAGGTTTTTATGTCTTTATTTTTGTGTTTGCTTTTGTATGATCATCCAAAATTTGCATAACTCACTGAATCGGACCACCACATATCCGACGCCATATGCACTGTGCCAAACTAGGTCAACTGGTGCGGAAACACTAGCCAATCCGATTGAAAGATCATCCGGTCCTATTCCGGATTCCGCCAAAGTAAGAGTCTGCATCAAAATCCAAGATATTTAACTTTTATTAAACATCATCTGAAAGGAATTAACAGTCAATGGAAAAGAAGTGCTCATAGGAATCTTATAATTTGCAGTACTAAGAGTATGTAGTTGAGTAAAATATTTTTTTTTAAGAATTCTGCTCCAAGCTCGGACCATAGAGGAGGTGACTTTGGCGAAGGAAGGGCAGTTAGACCAGAAACAATTTAGGTGTAGGTAAATGTTCTAAAATACTCCTTTACTATTTGCAATTTTTTTTTAATAAAATAGTAAATCAATTTAACTTTAACGCAAATGGATTTAAGCCAAAGGACAATCGATTTAAGCTATCAGCAAATTGCGAACAGTTTAAATGGATTTGTATTCCTATGTTGGTTTGGGCAAAAACTATATATGTATTGTTTTACATCTATCTGGATTTATGTTTAATTAATTTGTTATTTGGTTAAATAAATTTGCGAATGGTACATTATGATCTATGATTATTCGCTTGAACCACATTGTGTTCCATAATAAATGGGAATGTTTGCTCTTAATGTCTTAATAATAAAGCCATAAAACATGGACAAAATTTAGTTTTGTTCATTTTATTTCATTTTTAAAAAGAACTTGTATTTGGCTCATACTGTGTATCTAATCTATACTCTATACTATTATATAAAAGCGAAACCAATTAAAAGTTTGTATTGAGCGATCTTAGAAAGTAGTCAACCGATTTATTTGAAATAAATTTTATTATTTTCTATATTGTAATAAGAGTGTTTGTGGCTATAATTTTTTTTCATTAATTATTTGTCAAACTTAAATATTATTAATTTTACATTTTTTGTCCATTTTCTTTCATTAGTTGACTTATACAACCACTTATATTTTAAAGCCTATATAATAATCGACAAAGATTAGCATTGCTTCATAAAGTCAACATTATTGCGCAAATTTTAAGCCCAAAATTATTTCTTAGTTACACATACAACCTGAGAAATAAATAAAAACAAATTATAAAATTATAAAATTATAAACTTTTTGAATTTATTTTATCCAGAAATTAGATTTCATCACAATCGCGAGGTCGTTGCTTTGTTTCATGCCATTATCATTCCAACATTTTTAATTTTCTTTTCTTCCCGTTCCCATAATCTCTCTCTCTCTCTCTCTCTCTCTCTCTTAATATCTGTTCCATTCAATAGTTACGTTTTTACTTGCGACTTAAAGGTACTATAAGGCAAGTTATGCATTCGTAAAAAAAATCGAACTCGAGATTCTGATCAGTTGACATTACGATGATAGCGAAGACCAAAAAAGTGGGTCTCGCAATTCTGTCTGTCTGTCTGTCTGTCGGTTCGACTACAGCCTAAACGGCTCGGCCGATTTTATTCAAACTTGGTAGATATGGGTTTTAATTTTTTACCCCCGGGACGTTTTTTTCTATTTTTTTTTAAGACCAAAAATAACGGTAACTGCCATACGATTTTTTTTCGAAATTTTTTAAATATTTTTTTTTCTCAAAAACTGCCCCACAGAAAAAAAAAAATCCAAAAATTTCATTTGGTTAAAACTAGCTAATGGTTGAAAAAAATTTTACAAAAAATTGTTGTTTTCGGTAGCCCCCCTGGGTCCATTTTTTTTGTTTTTGATTTTCTCGAAAACGGTTCAGCCGATTTTAATAATTTTTTTTATGCCAAAGCTCCTCCAAAGTTTAAATATTATTACATATTCAAATTTTCAATTTTTATTTTTTTGGATTTTTAAAAAAAAATTCAAAATTTTTTTTTGGAATCTCATACCTTCCATACAAATTTTAAAAAATGGTTTTCGAAAATCGCATTTTTCTCGAAAACGGTTCCGAGAATTTTGCTAAAATTTTTTTTCATTTGATTAATCTTTACGATTTATAATTTAATAAAAAAAAATTTAAATCTAGATATTACTGACTGTACCTGCCATAGAACGATTTTTTCGAATTTTGAATTTATCATTATCGACTTAACGGATTTTAATGAAATTTTTTATAAAATAGCTCCTAAAAAGTTTAAAAAACATTGCATTTAAAAACTTAAGAAAAAATATTTTTTCAATTTTTAGAAAATAAAGTAATTTTTTTTTTGAAAAATTCGATATCTCAAGAACGGCTTAGTATTTTTTTTTGGAAATTAGATTTTTATTCGTACAATAATAAAAACTTAAGGTTGGCGTACCAAAGTTTTTTCTTAAAAATGTTTTAAAAATTTTTTACATAAAAGCTTATTTTTTTAAGGAACCACCACAAAGACTTATAATTTCTGTTCCTGCATAAATTCATATTTGCATATCATTCTGTTTTTATCCTTTAACCACTTAAAGAATTAAAAAAAATTCATTTTATCCTTATGAACAGTTTTCTTTAATAACATTCGTTTTTAAAATTCCTAGTCTATTACATAGGAGCAAGTTCGTGCGATCCAGTCGTGCATTTTATTTCTCTTACCTACCTACCTACATTTATTCAATTTTTCTGTATTGTATAGTTTATATAACTAACCGACACACACAAATTTTTTTTGTTTCTCTAATTCTATCGTCACATCGCTGAGCAAGGTGGGGGTGGGCTCTTTTTACTTGCGATATAGGTAATAGGTACTATAGGGCAAGTTCTGCATTTGGAAAAAAAATCGAACTCGAGATTTTGATCAAAGTTGACATTACGATGATAGCGAAGACGAAAAAAGTGGGTCCAGTTCCCTAGAGGAGAAATTGAAAAATTTTTTAAGCTCTAAGACCAACGGTACCCCCCATACACCCATAATGCATAATCTTATTTATCTCGAAAACGGCTCCAACGATTTTGATAAAAAAAAATTAAGTGTGATATTATGAACATGGTCTACATTTTGGTTAAAAAAGTTTTTGGGGCAAAATATTATTAACGGTACCTGTCATAGAAACGTTTTTTTGATTATCGAATTTCTCATTAACGGCTCTAAGGATTTTAACCAAAAAGTTTCAGCAGGAGTCCCCTTAAGTTTAAAATAATATTGTATATAAAAATATTCGAAAAAATATTTGTTGGGTTTTTTGGAAAAAACTGTTTTTGAAAAATCAATATCTTCAAAACCTATGAACGATTATTTTTTGAAATTAAATACTTAAAATTCGCATCCCACATTTCTTTCTTGAAAAATTTTAAAGAAATTTCTTATTTAATAATAAAACGATTTTTAAAGTTTGTTTGCATTAATTCATACTTTTCTAGAAATCAGACGGCAATTTTATGCATTTCAACATTATTATCTCATTAAATCCATGTTTTATAATTTATAAAATGTATCTTAAATTCCAAAGTACTTTTACATAAGAGCAAGTGCATGCGCTCTAGTCGTGCATTTTATTTATTACTGTGCGAATTAAAATTGAATTCTCAAAAAAATAACTGACCCGTTTTTGAGATATCAAATTTTCAAAAAAAATGACTTTTTTTTCCAAAAATTCAAAAAATATTTTTTTTTACGTTTTGAAATGCAATGTTTTTAAAACGTTTTAGAAGCATCTCTAGAAAAATTTCATTAAAATCCGTTATGTCGATAGTGAGAAATTCAAAATTAGAAAAAATGGTAGGTACAAGCTATTATATCTTAGTTTCAATTTTTTTTTTTAAATTTAAGATCGTAAAAATTTATATTAAGAAAAAACAAATTATGAAAATTCCAGCCGCCGTTTTTGAGAAAAATACGATTTTTGAAAACCATTTTTTAACATTTGTATGGTGGCTACCTTTATTTTATTGATGTGTAAACATCTTTCCCGGCGGTAGAGTGAATCGAAAACGTGTGTAAAACTTATACGTCCCGTGTAACCCGTTACGGTTACACGTTACGGTTACACGTTACGGTTACACATTACGGTTACACGTTACGGTTACACGTTCGATGTAGTAATCTACCTTACCGACGATTGCATTTAACACCATGTTTACATTGTTAATATTGCGTACTTACGACATCGTGTTTACATTGGAGACTTTGAGTACTGAAATCTCGATTTGATTACTTTCCATTGCTGGCTAGAACTTAATTCAATCCCTCAACATTTCTTCACCTTTCGACCAATTAGGCATATTCTGCCACATTTGATATTCTGCTATAGTTTTTCTGTTATGAATCATAAAAGATTTCCACCTTAAAAGATCTTTTATGATTGGTATTCAGAGGTTCGAACTTTTATAAAAGTCTGTTAGGCTAGTCGCGCACTGGCAACTGTGATCGAAATCAAATAGTTTAATCACCAGTTGAAAGAAAACCGCGCACTGGCAACTCTTTACTCACGCTCACACTCTTTTCTCTCTTGCGCTTATGGAAAACAGCTCAACTATTATGAATTAGTTTTAGGCAATCGTTTAGTTTGTGTCAAAACACAAACTTTTTAGTTGCTCGAATCGAGTTGCTTTAAGTGCGCGGTGTCCAAATATAAGCCCATATGTTTCATTTTAGCAACTAAACAGTTGCGAAACTAAAAATTGAATGTGCGCGCCTGGCCTTATGCTACTTCGAAAACGAGATCTGTTATGAAACTGAACTAAATCTGTTATCGTAAACAGCTGTGATTATGTAAAATATTTCATCTGACATAATTTAAATGGGTGACGAACAAAAAAGTAAACTCTTAGGCTAGGCGCGCACATTCAATTTTTAGTTTCGAAACTGCTTGGTTCGAGCAACTAAAAAGTTTGTGTTTTGACACAAACTAAACGATTGCGCGCACATTCAATTTTCAGTTGCACAACTGTTTTTTTGCTTATAGAAAACAGATGAACTATTTAGTTGAATGTCCGCGCAGGTGCATATAATTATATGTTACACAGAATAGCGAACTCATTTTAGGCAATCGCTTAGTTTGTATCAAAACACAAACTTTTAGTTGCTCGAACCAAGCAGTTGCGAAACTAAGAATTGAATGTGCGCGCCTAGCCTAAGGCTATTTTGTGTAACATATAATTATATGCACCTGCGCGGACATTCAACTAAGTAGTTCATCTGTTTTCTATAAGCTACCAAACAAGTGTGTAACTAAAAATTTAATGTACGCGGCTAGCCTTGCACACTATGGGTATCCATACAATGGAACACGATTTTACCTCATATGTTTTTGGGAATACTATGGCCATACTCTACTTATATGTTTATATGATATGTGTTTTGATATATTTTCTTTCATTTGTCTCCTTTAAAGAACATTTCATTGAAGAAATAAAAGATAAATATTCATTATTACTTGATGCACCTGTGTACTTATTGAAATCTTTTATGATAAAAGTCACAGAAGTTTGTCTTTTATTCTTTTATGATTTATAACAGATTTCATAACAGATTTTGGCATGCTGAATACCAAAAATGCTATTCGTAAAAGATTTTTTCTATGTTCGAACGTTTGACAGTTCATAAAAGTTTTCTTAGCAGATTTTATAACAGATTTTAGCGTGCTGAATACCAAAATCAAAATTCATAAAAGATTTGTTGACAGCTCAAACATTTGTATGGAAATTCATAGCAGAATAATAGAATAGAAGAATAAAAGTTCTCGCCGAATAAGCCTAAATATGTGAAAAAGACGAAAGACAAATCAACTGGTGCAAAATTTCATAGCGGGTTCATTTAATGTCTTAAAAAATCCACTTCTTCAGGGCAATCAGTTGACATCTGCAATTATTGTCGATAAGGTTTTTAGGTCGTTTGAAATGAATAAGTGTCGACACGGCAGTGCGAACTTTGGGAATCGATGTAGTATGCCGACATGGCGTGTAAGGCTAGCCGCGCACTAGCAACTGTGATCGAAATCAAATAGTTTAATCACCAGTTGATAGAGTACCGCGCACTGGCAACTCTTTACTCACGCTCACACTCTTTTCTCTCTTGCGCTTATAGAAAACAGCTCAACTGTAGCGAATTAATTTTAAACAATTGTTAGTTTGTGTCAAAATACAAACTTTTTAGTTCCTCGAATCGAGTTGCTCTAAATGCGCGGTGTCCCATATAAGCCCATATGTTTCATTTTAGCAACTAAACAGTTGTGAAACTAAAAATTGAATGTGCGCGCCTGGCCTTAAAAGGATCGAAATAGTACGTCGACACAATTTTGTATGTTGTTATTTGGTTTTAGTTGTTAACTAATGTTTTTGATCCCATTAATCATAAATTCACTTTATAATTTTTTGATTATTACATTAAAAGTATCCTAAACATAAGTAATAATGGAAAATGAACAAGAAAAATGTGTTTGGACTCGTTAAGAAATAATTATTTTACTAGAAATAAGTAAAGACAACAAAATTGTTGATTATTTTAAAACGTTTTTACAGGACATGGTCCAAAAATACATGTGTTTAGGTGGAAAGCGTTGTGTACAGCTATGAAGAGATATTTTTGGATATTTTTTAAGTATAAGTGGAAGGGATAAATTGTGGAAAAATAGTGGCTTTCATTTGAATATCTAAAGTCACAAACTAGTACGATTGCATTGTATGTTTATTGGGTACGTTCGATAACAAAAATTCCGCACTCGGACGAACGTTGATGTTTACACATCTTAACCGTGAGTCCTGGCACTCACACTTTTTTTTTAAGATATAATATTTGAGTTTTTTTTTTAAATCCAAAAATTTTTTTTTGAAAATTTGAATATACAATCCTATTCAAATTTTTAGGGAGCTTTAGTAAAAAATAAATGATCCATATCTGAGGCACCGTTTTTGAGAAAATCAAAAACAAAAAAGTGGTTACATGGGGCGTACCCTCAATAACCATTTTACGGAAATTTTTTTTTCAAACATTAGCTTTAACTAAATATTATATTTGTTTGTATTTTTATTTTTTGAAATCTGTAGAACAGTTTTTGAGAAAAAAAATCGTATGGCAGGTAACGAAAAAAAACTCAAAATGATATTTACCAAGTTTAAAGAAAATCGGCCGAGTCGTTTAGGCTGTAGTCGAACAGACAGAGAGACAGACAGATAGAAATGCGAGACACACGTAACGTCAACTTTGATCAAAGTCTCGAGTTCGATTTTTTTCCGAATGCAGAATTTGCCTTAAAGTATTTATCTATAAGTCGCAAGTAAAAAAACATTTAGAAATTAAGTCATTACTTCCCATAAAACTTTCTCACTAGCGGCATAACGGCTTTTGAGTAAAATTTTCTATACAAAAGCTTCTGAAAAGTTTAAAAAAAAAATTGCCTATCAAAAATTTTAAAAAATTATTACTTTTTATTGTTACGGGCATTTTTTTCTTTATAATCTTGCACGAAAAGGATCATGACCTTAGAATGTTTGAGCATAGTGCGAGCGTTTTGGGAAATTTGGACATGATTTAAAAGGAGATAATGATGTACATACATTGGTTTTGAACGTCTGGATATTATAACAGGAGGAAAAGGTGCGTGCTGCTATAGGTGATTAGGCAAAGCGACCCAAGGTCTGTGTCAAGGCTAAGGTAGGTTACTTTGAATAGGAAGTGAATGATATTATTAATAATACAAAATTGTGTCCAATTTAATAAAATTTATACCTAACTTATTTGGTATTTGTCTTCCTTAATTTGGAAAAAATTGTGTATTTATTTTATATATATGTATATGTATCTATCGCGCCTTTATGACCCTTGTGGATCGTATTTATACGGCAAGTTTGCTATACACAAATATATGAAAACTTAATACCCACTTTAATAACTTAAAATTTTCAAATATTTTTTAAAGAAAGTTATTTTAACCAGTCAGAAAATTTCTTAAAAAAATTTGTCTATAGTTAAATCTATATTTTTTCTATGTACAATTATTCAGACTGCAAGGTACTTAAACATAAGAGCAGGCACGTGCCATCCAGTCGTGCATTTTACTTTTTTTGAAGTCCATGATTTGCGCATTGGTCCGGACCGAATAACCACCGTTATTCTTTATTTTCGGTATTGTTGGAAAATATGATTATTTTGAAATGAACTATTAGCATTTTTATGTTTCATAATTAGTTTCTTAAGTGAAACTTATTTAGTTATGTCCCAAAACGACAAATGTAGCGAAAAATAGAATTATTGAACAAAGGATAAATTTGTCATTCTAACGATACGCTTTTCTGTCTCTTATCTCAAATTATGCGTTTCACAATGAACGCCGTATCATCCCCGAAAATCTCTGTGATACTTCACAAATCCACTTCTGGTTATTCTATTTGATAAATAAATTCCACGCCCACTTCTGAATAGAGCACACAAGTCCCACGACAATAAGACGGCAGGAGGAGTACGAGTAAATTCAATTAAAAATTAAACAGCAAAACAAACTGCAATTAAATAACTCAAAGTGTTTAAAATTCAATTAGATTTTTGCAATAAACCCGTCGTCAGCCTGTTAAGAGGCGCCATAAAAATCCATCACACCATCCGCACTGTCTTGACACAAAATACTGTTTTTCTCTTGCCAAATCGAATTAAGTGTGTCACATAAATATCTGGGAAATTTATTATTACCATGCTACAACTCGGTCTCTCTTGTATATGCCACATCCTTTTTTCAAATAATAAAAGCATCCATTGCTGACCATTTTCCTTTTGTTATTCCAGATTCCACAAACCGCATCGTTTAGTGCGGTGGCTTTTCCATTAAAATTGCACTTTCTACTTTCTACAACACCGAACTGGGGCAGTTTAAATCATTGAAGTTCAAAAGTGAAACGATTTGCTATCACAACAGCAACTTAAATTGAAACAAAAGGCTATTGAAAGGCCAGTACTACGCTAAGTGTATTGCCACTTTCACCCCCCGTGGTGGCACGGAAACTGTTGTACAACAAAACGCTACTACCACACACAGGAACTCCATCATCATACAGTCATAACCCAATTATTATCCCCAAAGGAGGAGTACACTTTATCAGCTGCAGGAGTACAGAGCAACAGCAGGCACAAGTCGTTAGCTTTCAGGATAACAAAGTTACACAATAATGTTTCGGATGTTGTAATTGACCACCCCTATTCCGGATATTTAGAGTTAATAGCCCCCGGGTCTGGGGTGGATTTGGTTCCACAATTGCAACAACACAGACGCCGCCGCTGCCGAAGACAACTACCCTATCGAGTGGAGAATGCCAGTTGGGTTAAATTACTCATCGCAACAACGACCTTATTCAATGCAACAGTGACTTCAACATCAAATACTAGTTTCTACCGACATCAAGGTGCTGCGGTGGTGGAGAGTATCAGCATCGCCGGCGGCAGCAGCATTACGTCGACTGCGATAATTCCCGGATATTCCTCCTCCTCCGATGGCGGCGGAATGGGTATTTCCGGGGGTGGCGTCGTCGCCACTGCCGCCGATGGTGGATCTTCGAATGTCACCTCGAACGCAACCACATCGTCGGAGAATCACTTCAATAGCACCAGTGAGATGCCACAAATCCCATCATACATTCGGACGACGTCGATGTTTGTATGCATCTCAATTATGATTTTAGGGGTCATTGGCAACGTGATGGTGAGTAAAACTTTAAATGAGGTGAACTTTGCCAGTTTGAATGAAAAAGTTCATAAAGTGCATGTTAACAATTTTGACTTGTGGTCCAAATGGTATCTTAAGTTATTTGAAAACTAAAGTTATTTCATAAGTTGTATGAATTTTTGATACAATATAAATGAAAGACTATAAGTTAAATTTTTTTTATAATTTTATTTATTGGTAAGAAAAATTATCTTTAAAACTAATACTTTAAACTTAAAAAAATATTTACTTAAAAGCAAATTCAAGAAACTTATAAGTCTTCAATTTTGCATATTTACATTTTTAACAATCGGTCTTATCGAGGTAACCGTCGGAGCGAAATTTTCTCCGCAACGCAACCTTCGTCGGAAATTCAATTTTGGTTCGATGTAGCATTCATCCGAAAAATTTTTACAGAAATGCCACGGCACATTGCGATGGATAAAAATTTCAGGCAAAAATGTGCAAATTAACCGATATATCGAAAATGCGTTATATTTTCGATAATTTTTTTAAAAATAAAACACCATAAGCGTTTTAAACTATGGAAAATCGGTGAAAGAGTGTAATTTATTGTTTATAAAAAGTAATTTTTTTAACTATAATGCGCTAGCGTTTTTAAGAAATGTAATTAGATGCACCGATTTTAAATCAAAACTATTGGATAAATTCCCCTTCCTTTTTTTCAAACATATGTTTTTTGTTTCCATTTGAAGTGTAAAAAAAAATGAATGATTGTTCTGAAACTCAATATTTTATATTTATTTGACTTATTCTTTAATCACAATGAAAATGGATTAATCCACAAAACAAAAGATAACGAATATACTTTTTTTCCATCCACCAACATCCATCTTGGTCCCAATTTATTCAGCTGCTTGGCCAGATCTTCCCAAAACACAGCCACAATTTCTGTAATTTTGTGCAATATCGGGATATTCTCCCAGCAGATTCACTATCCGATCATATTGTTGCGAACTTGTTTTTTCGTAAGGTTACACAAGTTACGGGAATAAAGTTTATTTATTTTTTTACTTACATTTTAAACAAAAAGAAAACACTTTCCGCAACAAGAACTTGTCGGCAGACTTCGGAGAAATTTTTTTTTTGTATCTGTCAAAAATAAAACCATTAGATGTACTTTATCGCAAAGCATCGCACACAAATGGCATGCGTTGAATTTCATCGGACAGAATTTCCGATCAGCTGTTCTGAGAACTAACTCAGAGCAAAATGTCTCCGATTCGTAGGAAATCGGAGAGAATTCTGCTCCGACAAGGTTACCTCGATAGGGCCGAATATTAAAATTTATATTTTTAATTCTTATATAAATTTAAATCCCGAAGGTTTCCAATGTATTTAATACTTTGAGGTAGGCTATTCCACTAACGAATGGCATTGATGAAGAACTAGCGTTCTGAGGGTAAACATGTAAATCAAAATTGTAAACCAAAATTGTAAAAGTTGACCTATGAGGACAATTGCAATCTATTAAAGATATAAGATAGTTGGTAGATTCCACCCCATTGAAATTCATAGACCTAGGAATCCCAAGTGATTTCCGTTTTGAATTAATGAAGGCCCAGAATTGCTTTGGATCATTTTTTTAATTTTAATTCGACGTTCATGATATAAGGCGCGTTTTATTGGTAATCTATATCTAGCGCAGTAATACAAGCACCAAAAAAACGCTTTATTCACTCTTTAACTCACTCTTCCTTCCTACTTCTTGAATTAACTTACACGGATGTGTTCGAAAGATCTGTATCCCGTTTTTAAGCTTGAGTTGAAATATTCATGAAAAATCAATTCGAGTAGATTTAGAGTTTTTCTCACTGTTAAATTTGATTTAAAACTTACAAAAGTGCGAAAAAATATCGCATATATGTATATCTATAATAGGTATTGGAGAAAAAAAAACATGGTACTCAATACAATGACATTGGCGCAAAATTTTAAACAGCCTCTTATTAAGGTATTAGTATTATACTTCTTATATATTTCCTAACTTTAAAGTAGTTTTCTAACTTTAAACATTTTTTAACTACTATCATCCTAAGGCTAGGAGCGCACGTTCAATTTTTAGTTGCACAATTGATTGGGTACTTATAGAAAACAGATGAACAACTATTTGGTTGAATGTCCGCGCAGGTGCATATAATTATATGTTACACAAAATAGCGAACTCATTTTAGGCAATCGTTTAGTTTGTGTCAAAACACAAAACGACGTTACTTCTGTGCCATATCTTCCCTTTGATTCCTTAGATCCCGAGCTATCGAAATGAAGGCTTTGAAGGAAGTTTACGGTGCGGGCCGGATGATCACTTAATCAGATTGGTTACTGTTTCAGTACCAGTCAATAAGCTGCCCATCAAAACCTACTAGATCTTTTCTTATTTTTGAACTTAATCCAAACTGAATTACTTTGTGAGAATGTGCACAATCCCCATATCAATTCCATCCACAGGTTCAAAGGAGTTATGGTATCAAAATGGCGCACTTTAGCTCTTATTTGACCACAGGGCTAGACTGCCAGTGGTCGTCATTTCTAATGACCTACCTATAGATGGCCAAAAATCGATCGCTGAGTAACCTCTCTAGAGACAGAAGGAAAACTAGACCGTTATCAGATACAGCTTGCTTTCTTCCGGTAAAATATGAATTTATCAGCAGATCTGCGATAAAGCCTTTTTCAAAGGTGAACATGATCAATCGTGTCAAATGCTTTTTGAAAGTCGAGAAATATTATAAAAAATATGCTTACATCATCTAAGTCCCTTTGTACAACTTTGATAACATTTATCAACGCTGTGGAACAGTTATGTTCTTGCCTAAAACCAGATTGCTTAGGTATCTCCGAAGATACCCGTTGATTTGATTTTGAAAACCTAAGATCTTAGAAAGTATTGAAATAGATTTTTAAATCGTTTCCACTTTTCGGAATTGGTAAAATTTTTGCAATATTCCACTGTTCGGAAAAACTACCAGTTGTAAAAAAAGTATTTAAGATGAGTGTTATGTTCCAGTAGCATTTGATTTTATTAACTGGAAGAATTCAACAGCATTTTCGAATATAAGACCCATCCTATTCGGAAGGGGAGAATTTACAGAAATCAATGGAAAAAGTAGGAATGCAATTTTTTTATTAAAATCATCGCCATCTGCCTCATCCGAAACTCTTCACAAGTAAATTATTGCAGAGTTTCGGGCCACCCCAGGCTATGTTCAAATGTTTAACTTGTTGCATTCGGAAACTGAACTTTAAGAGTTAATATAATAATTAAATTAACTAATCCGAATGCTCCGAAAACCATTCAGCGAACAAATGGCGGGCGTTGCCTCTGGTCAAGAACATTAGACACCAATGCCAGTTGGATCTTGTACGGATCTAGGCCTAAGTTCCGACGCAAAATTCACCATGTTGAATTCTGCCAAGGGCCGAGTTCTTGTGCACGGTACGGAAAAGACTGATTCGAGTTCTGCTGTATACTTTTCACGGACCACGGTCGTTTTCGCTTTCCAATGTTTTGTGATTGATTGACGAACCAGTAGTTATGAAGGGTCACCACGTCTACCGTAAAATAGGCACAACGATCGCACTTTGGACTTTAAATCGTGCGTAACTTCCCATTGTGATTCAGCATCAAAAAAATAGACCAATTTCGATTAATAGTACAACAATGAATAACGAATTATAAACAAATAATAAAACTACTCTACTTCTTTCTTCTTCTAACTTTCTTTCTTTATTCTAGCTTTTCTCGACAATTTCTCCTTACAATTTAATTTTAATTTGTTTTCTTTTCTTTACACCTTAAATCAAAATATTTGACAATTCCCTTTCTCTGCTTTCACTATCTCCTAACAAACCTGATTATTCTGTACACTCTCCAGTAAAGAAGTGGTCTTCCAGATTTTCAATATATTTCCTGACCTTTTCTAATACTCAGAAGTCAGAACCCTATGCTTATGGCCAACTGGACTCAGCCGATTTCGATGACTTCATTTGACAAAATCCACCGATCCTGCTTACACGCACATTTCACCCTATAGACTGCTTTAAAAGATGCAATTTTACCTTCCGATTTTTAAGCCTGTTGGTGAGAGACGTATGTGGTGGCGGGGGTACAAAAAACTTTGATTTACTTACTTTAACTATAAAGAATGCGGATATATGACTCCTTTGCAATAGAACAAAGTTAACTTTTATTAAAAATCGCTGTGTGTAAAAACATTCATTCAATCAAAAGAAAGCAAAAGAGAAAAAAAGATTTAAGATTTAATTAGAAATATTAAAAATCGCTTTCATGTAAAAGTAGTCAAGTCATAGCTATGCGCACTGTCATAATGAAATTCGCTTACCACTGGGTGGTTTCACTGTCAGAAGCGTCGAACATAATGAACGCATTCAACCATTCAATTTTGCCGTGACAAACACAAAAATAATTTTTATTTTAGATTTTTTTTTAAACCAGTCTTATGAGACTTCGGGTACTAATTCTTAAAACTATACATATGTACCTCTTTAAGATGTCTAATTATTACTTCGGCTGCGCAAACGAAATTGAAATTGTAAGTCACTAGAAATTGGAAACGATCTTTCGAAATCAATTTTTCAAGCTTTTTCGAAATTTTTATTTATTGCAAAACTGCTTACAAAAATTGGTCCGTTGCGTAACATTTTTATTGCAATTTCCAAAACTTTATAAGCCACTGAAGCAAATTCCGAAAATAGTTGATAGTAAGAATGACATTTGGTGAGCTGTCAAATACACTACTTGCACAAATTTTGTTCTGTTCTATTTTGGTTAAGTGCAGGGACATAACTTAGATATTATCAGAGCAGCAAACAAATATTTCCTCCATTCTCAAAAAACATTAATTTTCTTTATTTGACTAATGTACAGCTTTTGTTCGTTAAATAAAAAACAAAAAAAAACCCTTTCCAATGATTGACCACCTAAATTTTTAATAGGTCAATAAACCGCCTTTTTGTTCTAAAAGCACCTACATCTCAAAATCAGAAAAAAAGATGATGATGGACAAAAAATGGATACTTTGAATTTAAAAGGAAATAAACGAAGAATATTGAAACAAAAAGAATCTATTTGAGCATTGTAGGTGGCCTTCCATTCCCTACAACAAGCACTCTTCTTATTAAAATAAATGTTTTTATTTAGAGTAGTCCACCCATTAGTTTTAATGCTTCATTGGACTAGGGACATGAACAATCTGTCTCATAAAACGAAAACGTAGCGGACAATTGTTCATAAACTCTAATCCATAACATAAAAGGTGAAAGCTAGTACACAACACGAATATAATTGGCTAGTTCAAGATTTAAGATATGGTTACCTAAAAATAAATTACAGGAACAAAGTTGGAACTAAAAAATGGAAAGCCAAGTAATATCATAAGATTAGTATGAATTTTGGCAAGAACAAAAACTTTAGGTTACTGTAGAGGTTTTTTAAAAAACAGTTTTCATATACACATTTTTTAAAACTTTTTTAAGAAAAATTTTTAATTTATAATTTTTTTTTTTCAAAAATCCTAAAAAAAAATTATTTTAAATTTTGATATTTAACTAATTTCAAAATATATTTTATATATTATAGATTGTAAAAATTAAGCGAAAAAAATAAAAAAACTATCAAAATTCTAGGTGCTGTTTTCGAAAAAAAAAGATTTTTGAAACCCATGTCTTAAAATACCGTAATTTTTTGAATAAGAACAATTTTACTTCCAGATCTTGTAAAAATTTTTAAAAAAACTGTTAATTATCAAATTTTTAAAAAATGAGCATGGTTTTTGAAACATCGATTTTTCAAAAAAAAAAATCAATTTATTTTAAAACTAAAAAAAACAACAAAATTTTAATACACAATATTATAAAAATCAGTTAAACCGTTTTTGAGAAAATCTAATACAAACAAAATGCACGACTGCATCCTGATAACTTGCTTTTAAACATACTTACAATTTTAAAAATAGATGTTGTTTGGATTGCCAAACCTTATGGCAATATTAAGGCGTTGATTCAAATAGAGATCTTTTTAATTCCCACTGACTGAACTGTACCTACCCGTAAAATAGCCACCATTAAATATTTTAAAGTTATGTTGACATCAAGAAAGGACTGGGATGATGTCGTCGTGACGAAAGGCTTCTACACAACTATCTTACTGATGACTCAAAGATGGAGTGTGGTGTTGGTTCAGGAATCTTCTCCGGGACTTTGCATATATATATATAGGTCGTTTAGGCTACCCGTCTTTGCTAGTGTTTTTCAACTAGCTATCAATGAAGCTTGCAACGTACTCAAACAAGATCCAAAACAGAACCGGAATACATTATCACAAACAGTCAAGCGACTGTTAAAGCCATTAATTCTAGTACATTATACTCCAAATTGATTGGGGTTGTGGCATTGATGAAAATGAACGGGCGGACGTGCTGGCCAAGCAATGATCAGCCCTTCATAACTCACTGCTCGGAGTTATGAAGGGCAAAATTATCTCAATTTTTCTTAGCGAATCAAACTGTAAGTGGAGCAGTTTAACTAACTACAACTAACTGACCCAGACAAGACATAAACAAGATCATACCTACGTGTAGCGGATACTGGCCAATAAGAGAGCATGCAGCGAAGCTAGGTATTCTTCACAACACTCACTGTCATAGCTGGGATCATAGGGAAAAAGACACAGTCCTTTATTTCCTCTGCAAATGCTCTGGTTTAACATTAAGAAGGACATTTTTTGACGACATTGACGAACTTTCGGAAATGAGCAACAAGAACTTGATCTCTTTTCGCAACGCGATAAAATGGCACTAAGACGGTTTACTTCTGTGCCGTGCCCTCCCCTTAATTTCTTAGCTAGCGGACTGAGGACTTTGACTTAGGCTTACGATGCGGAGGCCAGATAATCTACCAATCGGATTGGGTACTATTTCAGCACCAGTCAAAAAGCTGCCTTGCTTGGCACAGTGAAGATGGTGTCGGATAAGTGTGCTTGTCTTGCTGAGTGAGCGAACTTATTTCCGTATGATTGTGCAAGAGTAAACACACCTACTTAATTCTTTCATATTTCTTAACTTCATCCAAACTGGATGACTCTTTGAGAATATCCACAATTTTCCAAATCGATTCCATCCACAAGTTCTTACGAGTAATGGTATCAAAATGGCCCACTTCAGTGCTAATTGGGCCACAGGGGTAGACTGCCGGTGGTCGCCATTTCTTCTTACCATAAAGTATAAAAAGTGGCACTGTTTATACGACTACAGCCTAAAGCTCATCTGATTTTCCTTAAAATTTACAGATAGCATTTTTAAATGTTTCCGTTTCTATTTTTTAACAGTAGCTGTATTACAATTATTTTTACATATTTTTTAAAAAACAGTTGAAAAATTAAAAAATCATTCGGAAAAAGCAAACTAATAGTTGCACAAAATTGCCGAATAATGGTTATTAATGGTACCCCGATAAGACCATTTTCTCAAATAATATCACTTCTCTCAAAAACGGAACAACCGATTTTGATCAATTTTGTTCATGCTCATGCTAAAGCTCCTTAAAAGTTTGAATAGCTTGTATTCAATTTTTTCAAAACTTTTTTTTTGTCGATTTTTTTAACAAAATTAATTTTTTTTTTTTGAAAACTCCATATATTTTGAAAAACTTGATTTTCTTGAAACTTGACAATTTACCGTTTCTTAATACAATATAAAATATATAGTAATTTTGTCTCGCATACAATAATTTATACAATCTATAAAATTCAATAAAAAAAATCGAAATAAGGAGATTACTCGCTGTTCTTACCACAATACCATTTTTTAAAATTTTGACTTTCTCATTATCGCCATAACGGATTTTAATGAAATTTTTTTACAAAAGCTTTATAAAATTAAAAACAAAATATAGTATATCAGAACTACATACTTAATTTTTTTTTGAAAATTTGATACCTCAAAAAACGTTTGCGACTAAAAAAGAAATATCTGTATTTAACAGTACTTCCAAACTCAGGTTCTAGGGTGAACTGATGAACATTCTTTGCGAAACTGTATCACAGGTGAACTGATTTATGAGACAAATGCAACTGGTTTCTTCAAGTGAGCATTTCTGGTGAAAGAAGCTATAAAACAAGGAAACCGATGAAACATTCCGACGGTATTAAGGAGATGCGATTGATACCATGAAAGCTCTGTTTCCTATCAGTTATAACGCTCTGTACTGAATTCTAAACAGTTAATGAAGGGAAGTTTGGGCAGCACCTGCCAAAATATATATGTGACACTCGAGCTATACATTTTGTAACCAGATCAGCGATAGTGAAATCCTAAGCATTTAGCAATGTTTTTGGTGGTCTCAAGAATGTGGTCATTCCAAGTCTTCAGCTAAACAGTGAAGTGGGTTAGAAGTTTCGTACAAGACCTCATTTATAAAAATGATGAAGATAGTCGAAAACAAAACGGAGTTTTGGGTAACACCAGCACCTATTTTGTGAAGGTCAGACTTATACCATCCGCTACAAAGATCCAGAATTCAATTTCTATAATCCGAAGAGTAAGGGTTTCATTGATATCAACCTCTCACACTTTCGATAAGAGAGCCTTCTGCCAAACTCTATCAAATTCCTTAAAAATATCAATCGCAATAATCTTTCTTTCTCCAAAACGATGATGTTAAGATCTTTTTTACAGTTTTGCCAAGCAACATCTGGCAGTCGAGTGTGCTCATCTAGAAGCTGAGTAAGGTATTGCATTTTAGCAAAGATCTCAACATATCTTTCTTCGGTAGTTGTTTATCATGAATAGCTTGAATTGTTTACTTTCAAGTCACCCGCAATAACGACTTCAGTGTGAGAGTAGCAATTACAAAAGTGGATGGCTGGATTTTACACAGCCTATTATAGGTTCTCTTGGACTTGAGCGAATGCTCTTTATTGAATGCTCCACTTCATTGATTGTTTTGACAAAATTTTTAATTCACAGGCGATGCCACCATGTACGAGTATTTCACCTTTCCTTAGATAGTGTCACATGTATTAGCGAGTATCCATCTGAACATGATTACGATATGCCATCATTTTGATATCACAGATTCATGAATATCATTGTCCAGTGTTAGGTTAAAGGGAAGGCAGCAGGTGGTTATTCATTAAAATTAAATTATAATGCCAAGGTCAACCTTAATAAATGTTCATGTTAATTAATCTTCAAACATGTTCTTGTAATAGTTATATCCTCCCTTTTGCGGCTATATATAGGATATGAATGGGTAAGGATCTGATCAATAGTTGTTTGCCTTTAGAAGAAGCAATGCTAACATAGTTTGATAATGATTTCACCTTTAAGAATATGGGGCAATCCGCCGTTGTGAGCTATGGGAGAGTACCTATCTAGTTTGAGGGAACTACTCAATAAGCTCAAAAATTGTACCTTATGTAAAGGTTAGATTAGGTTAATGGGCTGACAGTTGATCATACTACTGTCACACTTAGATACACGTATATATCCGTTGTAATACTGTATGGATTGTGACTCCCATGTAATGAAACCCATGACAAATACTACGTCATTCAAGTCCGTAAAGGCAAAGGGTGTTGATGAGTTTCAGCAAGCTATAGCTTGAAATGTTGCAGGGTACTTCTAAGTCATTGAAGAAATGACTGTCATTACATAATCACCTGGTTGAGGAGAGGAAGATGGCTTTTTAGGGCATGATCCTTTCCTTTACCCCCAATTGAGAAATCATCCTTCCACTAGACCAATAGGAGCATGTGTCTCCTTGTAACATCTGGTAGATGAGTTTCATAGATCTGTGTTTGGTATACGTTTCCGGATTCCTGAACAAGTCAAAGGGGCTGTCCCTTTCCTCAAGAGTATTTTATTAATCTTAAGGAGATGTGGCCCCATCAACTCACAGATGCTCGTGTTCATCGTAAGAGTGGCAATCGCTTGTGTATAGGTGACGTATCCATTCTCCGTTCATTGCTGCTCGTTCAGTCATTTTCGTTCGTTCTATCATTGCCGCCCTGGACCCTTTATATTTATATGTCTTTTGACTGTGGTTGGAGGCGAGTATACCATTTTCGTTGTTGGATGGTTGATAGAGCTTAGGAGTTTTCAAGCCAATTGGTAGAGTTAATAAATTTCAACAGGTTTTTGCGTTGAATTTTAGAGAGTTCCTCCAAGAAGCCTGTTTATCAGATGATATAGCGCATCCTCTCATGATATCGTCACCGCATCCTCGGCATAAGTCGTCCGCACTGAGTTTCATCTTTTTCTTGTTGGTTGTGTCTGGTTATCATACCACGAAAATAAATAGAGACTTTTTACTCAGTTGGATGATAGTGTCGGTCATTTTGTTTTTTTTTTTTTTGTTAAAACTAGGCCATAGTTTTCTGACTATTACACAGGTATAGAGCGAACTCCATCTCTCGTTTGTTGGTGTACTTAAAACTTTGCTATCGTTCACCTGTTTAATATTCCATTTCCAGGCTGGGACCTGAACTGTTGTGTCTGATTCATTAAGATCAAATATTGATCCTTTTCTTGCAGGCGCGTGCCAGCGCTGACAAGCTTTCAAGTGCTATGTACCATGAACCCTTAGCTCTTCGCAACAGAAAGTTACAATCTTCGATTCGATTTCATTGACAGAAATGCACTTGACTATCAATAAAAAAGGTGATATCAGCTTGTGGTAGTGCCATCATTGGGACTTGTCTAGCAGCTTTCTTCACTGCCAGGACCTCAGCTCGAAAGACACTGCTGTAATTAGGAAGTCTGAATGAGCTGGCTAGTCCAAGGGTTTCTGAAAAGAACCCTGCACCAGCACCAGTATCGATCTTGGAACCGTCTGTATATATTGCTATCTTCGATTTGCACGTTTATGGCTCGTTGATTTGTCAGTCCTCTCTGCTACGAAAGGCGATCGTGAACGACTTGTAAAATTCTAAACAGGGTGTTATGAAGTGAGTAGATACCCTATTTTCCGTGTATTTCTTTAGAATCTGCGTATGACCTATGGCACTGTACCTCCAGCTACTAGTGTACTATTGGCTGCCGATTCTTGTATAAATAGATCTAAGGATCTTAAGCTAATTATAGCTTCCAGACCTGCCATGGGGGTGGACCTTACTGTCCCAGTGATTATAATACATGCTATTCTGCCATTTTTTGAACCTTGGTCATGATTATTTATTGGTTGGTAATTTTGTCTAATACACCCCACCAGACTACGTTCTTGTGTGTCAGTACAGGTCTAACTATGGCCGTGTACATCCAATTCATAATTTTTGGGCTTGGCTTTGGGCCCCAGGTCTTACTAAATATTCTGTTGCAGGAGTAGAAAGCAAACATGGTTTTATTCGTTCTTTCTTTAATTTTGAAACTCCAGTTCAATATTTTATCCAGGATTATAAATAAATAAATAACTATGGTGGTGCAACAGCTCGAAGTGAATCAGGACCTAGTGACTTACAACTCTCAACTATTCCTGTAGGCGTGTTACCCGGAACTAAGGGGACCTACAATTTTCTGCCGTTGCCGAAGGGCTAATGAGCAGCACTTTCTATGATAAGAGGTACTCTTGGAGTATTTGTCAATTCCTCGCAAGAGGCAGTACACCCCTGAAAAAATTGTCTTGCAGCGAGACCTTTCGCATGACAGTCCAACGCTCTAACCATTATGCCAAGGGGTACGGCATCCAGAATTACCCCAAGATATTTCGCGTGATCGGAGATTTGGAGTTGGATCCCTTCCATTAAGGGAATTTTAAAATTCGATAATTTCTTTTTATTTGTAAAGGCTTTCTCCATTTGTTTGCTAATATTGTAGAAGAAAATTTACCTGCAGCTGGTAATGATAGGTTATCAGCATTTATGCAATTACTTCGACTCCACTATATTTTAGTCTCATTAGAACTGCGCTCTTTACGAATGTCCAGAGAAGCGAAGAAAGGAACCTGCCTTGTCGAGTTCCTTTTCCTAGGCCCGAGTGCATCTGTCTGTTTTTTAACATGCACATTTTAAATATATCTGCCGTTAATCACATTAAGATTAACGAGCTCTCCTTCCACTCGTTTCCTCTACTTCAATGTCTAGAAAGGCAGCAAGGGTGTATGCTTTGTCTTTACCCGTTTTTTTTTTTTCTGCAATTAGTGCTGTCTCTACAATTTTACCTTTAGTATAAGCATCCTGGGTTGGAAACATGACTTCCGGGCTTTGTGTGCGTATGACAATTAGTCTCTCATTTAAATTTTAATTAAAAACTGCTTAATAGACTAATTGTTTCAGCTGCACTGCAAATTATTTCTGTAAAGCATAGGTTAGCAAAGATCAAAGCATATACAATTTCAACAAAATCAGTTGAATGGTCCTTTAAACCTGTTCATACAAAAAAGCTTGTAAAATTCTCCTTTTACTCCGCATTTGATTAAAGTTTCTGAATAAATTTAATCTTATTTTCCCTCTATTTTTGTTTTTAGGTGCCAATAGTAATCTTAAAGACGAAGGACATGCGGAATTCCACAAACATATTCCTCACAAATCTCAGCATAGCCGACCTGCTAGTGCTGCTTGTATGTACACCAACAGTATTAGTCGAAGTGAACACACGTCCCGAAACATGGGTGCTCGGCCAGGAAATGTGTAAGTATGAATGCCCGTTTTTCGGTGCTTAGATTTATAAGTAAACTTTAGTCATGATGTGGCCATGGCGTGTCGTGGTTTCGGTGCTTTTTCTAGAACTGGAACTTACAAATAATGCTTGTAAGTTCAAAGATTCACTTTTTATCGCAATCAACCTAATGATAGGACTTCTGCTGCTTGAAATTTCAATTTTGTCCCTCTTGCGCAAACTGTAAGCTGGAAGGAAGTATAAGGAACCAAGGAGCATCGTAAAAACAAATTGTCCTGTTTCTGCTTAATATGCAGGGAAGAACTTCATAATCAGAGCTAAGGCATCATCACAACAAGATTACGACCATAGATACATATTTCGATGTGTGTGTAAGCTTGGGTTCCATTTTTTTTTTGTATTTAAGTGTATGTGCCAATTTGCTATGCATTTCAGAGATCAGAATCTCTTTAGATGACAGTAAAATATTTGTAAATTGAAAATGTTTTTGAAGGGAGATGCACACTGGCAACTGAGAAGATGTTAAAATATTGCTCGTACGTGCAGGGCACATACTGTACAGTGTAGTACGTACATTGTTCGCCCTGAGTGACATTGCAGTTATATATGTATGCTGTGGAGTGGATTAGATAAAATTGATTTTTCTAAGACTCTGTCACTAATAGAATTGGCAAGCAGAGCATGAAGAGGATTAAAATGGGTAACACAATGTCAATCGCCGTTCGAGTTTGGCCTTAAATGTTATTCATTAAAGTCACATAACTTAGTGTTCTTTTATTCACATATGAATAGAGTTACTTACGGGGTTGTCATATGACATTTTTATAAATAAAACTTCGGTTTTCGAAAATAGTTACTCTCAAGAAAATATATAATATCTGAAAGATGCAATTGGACCCATCAAAAGATCACACAAATTGTTTTTAAAGATTTTTTGTGGTTGTTGTAAGCCTATAACTTAATCGATTTAATAGGTTTATGCATGCGAGTATGAAAATACATAAGATGCTTTTAGTTTGAAGCAGCGATGCTTGCATCATTTTCTTCCACCCTCTTCAGGTTACTAGTTTTTAAAGTGTATGGCGTTACCTAGGAAAGTCTACCTTTTGCTAAAAGAACAATTTTGTGGAATTGATCTTTAAGGACAAAAGACACCATTATATCGTTGAAGCCTTAAATTCTACGAGGTTTATGGTTCCCCATTTAACAATGCTATCGAGATTAGAATTTTAGGAATTTTCATATACCGCCATTCTAAATCCACATGGGAAGGACAAGGATGTGAATCTGTAAGCGAATTTTAGAAGCTAGGAGTACCGTCCTCAATAAAAGAATTTTATGGATTAGAAGTTTTAGGCAAAAGATCACTGATAAATATGAGAAAGAGAGTCGGAGACCAAACGCAGCCCTGGGCGGACCAATATTTATTTTATGAATAACAGACTTCAAACCATTTAAGCGGTTGAAAAAGTAATTTCTAATTAAATGAGGAAGCGATTTATCAATACCAAATAAACGGATTTTCGATAGGAGAAGTGAACTAATCTTTCTTTCTCCATAACGATTTAAAAATTTGTGCCACTGTTCGCTGAGATACACGATCAGATCACCAGTAGACATATTGGTACGGAAGCCATAACGCATCATATCGGTCATTAAGAAGCTTCGTTCTTAAAGATATTTCTTGAGCTGATAATTTATCAGCGTTTCCATGACCTTGGAAAGAAGGGACTTAAGTGTAATTGAACAATATTATTGACTGTAAATCATTTAATAGACATATTTAAAAGAAAATTATTTTATTCAATTTTTCTTCATATAACCTTCTTGGTATTTTTTTTTCAACTTACTCGTAGTATAATCACAGGCTACGATCGTTGTTGAAAAAGAAGAACAAGTTTTGGGTAATTCTACTTCGTTCTGGATCTCCAACCAACTATTCTAGTTATTTTAGTACTTTCCTTACTCCCACTATCAATGCTGTTTAATCTTAACCCAAAACAATCATATTAAAGACCCTAAATCCTTCTTCGAGTTAGTCAAAAGCAATTTGTGTTAGTTAACCTCCTTTTCAAACGAATCTTAAATAATTAAACGAATTTCTTCATAGACTCATTCCGTTGACTCATTGCTCATCAAAAATTTATGTTAAATCAACTTAATGTTGAGTATATTTCGGCCCTGAAGGTCTCCCCGCCATATTTCTTCAAAACTCCTTCTGCCTCTCTCAAAAATCCTCAGTTTACGGCAGTTTCAAAGTTAATTCCCTCAGATATGGTATACTTTTTTCATAACTCCAGTACATGTGTGGAGTAGATTTTAACTTCGTAACCGTCAATAGCTTAACTTTCGCATATTCCCAACATCATTAGAAGCATTTTAAGTTTTCTATCCGCAGGCGGATTTGAACCTATCTTCTTAAGATGTTTGTCTACTGAAAAGCTGTTAGGGTAGAGTCGGCACCCTCCGACACCTTAACAGAAAAAATGCAAAAGCATACGGGTTTTTCTTATTTTTTCAAAAAATTAACAATTAGTTTTCAAATTTATGATTTTAACAACATATTGGCGCAGCTTTATATTCTTAAAAATTTGTTTACTATTTTTTTTATTTAAGAAAAAAAAGTAGAAAAGTGTCGAATATGCCCCAGCACGGGGCACCTCCGACAATGGGTGGGGCACCTTCGACAGTAAGGCACATGATTGGAAATTGATGTACTATATGTTAGTTTTTTTTTTAAATAAATGTCATAATATATTATGTTATAAGAATCCAATTCATTTCTTTTTATTATTTGTATTTAAAAAAAAAGTTTTAACGAAAAATTAATAAGTGTAGGTAGGTACCTACCTAAAAAAATAACAAAAAATAAATTCATAAAAAAAACATGGGATCACATTGATTAAATTAGTCTCTAACGAACATTTAAGTTTCTCAAATCGATATTGAATATACTCTTCCTTTGGGACCTCAATGTTCCCGGAGGATGCGTCGGCATCGGCATTTTAGCATAAATATCGCTCCTTAAAGTTATGTGGATGTCTGGGACATTTGGATTGATGAAAGTCCAGGAGTTTGTCATTTTTTCGGAGAAAGGACACAGTAAATGAATTATGACCTTGGACTTCTACTATTTCACCAACAAAAAATATCATTATTTTTTTTTTTTCAAAGAACTTGACCAAAATAAAATCTCCTTAATTTAAGATATCATCGTCACACAAAAGAAAGTTACTAGAAGAGCAATTTTCATCGTTATAAAAGTCATCGCTTATTGCACTGTCATATTCCTGGAATATTTCTCCAGTAGATCGATCGCTATCGGCGACCGTATAGGATGACTCATCTGTAGACGAACTGCTGCTGAACTGTGTGATTTCACCTTGTTTATGACATCTGTAAGGGCTTTTTTCATAGCTTCTTCGTCCACAAGAAGTCTTTGTGCTTTTTTTTCATAAACGCGAACCATTATCTATAGTAAGCGAAAAATATTTTGCGCTTTTAGCAATTTTTTAGATGAATAAACAAAGAAGGGGTAGCTCCGACAGTCTGTCGAAGGTTCCCCGGCTTAAACTGTCGGAGGTGCCCATTGGATGTTTTCTTACTTTTCTTTTTTTAATTTTTTAGCGAAGCAGAATATTTGAAAATAAGTATTAAAATATAAATAAATACTTAATATTGTATTTCAAACACAACTTCTTTTCAAGAAAACATTAAAAATAAGAATATAAAAATCTTAAGAACATACCCTAAAAATTATATCAACCGCACTCCAAACAAATTTTACATCCCACTTTGGCGGGATTTGCAGACAGACTGCTGAACTTTTTGACATATGCTTGATATGTCTAAGGGCACGTTCACAATTTATTACAGATTTTTCAAAGGTTTACACACAGAGATAATAATGACTGTCGGAGGTGCCCCACTGTCGGAGGGTGCCGATTCTACCCTACTGCAAGATTCGTTTTTTCAATGATTTCTAAGCTAACTATAGAGTCCCACAAGCCTACCACTTAGGTCCTCTCTTTTTTATTCTTATTAAAGAGTTTGTCACTTGGTGCAGATAGATCTTGGCCATATTGTTTTGGTGACATCTGTCAAATTTGATGAATATTATTGAGCAGCTGATGCAAAATACACATGGTGAGTGATATGATTGAATAAAAGGCCAAAATGCTTGAACTTTATTATCGAAATGAGTGTTTGTAGTTACAAACATTGCATGCGTTGCGCCTATTTTACGGTAGACTTAGTGGCTCATCATCGAATCTTTAACGTTTGCTGGCCAAATTTGAAAAAAAAACCGGTTCGGTAATCAATCAGCCAACATTTAAACGTCAAATGAACACAAGAACGGCCAATTACATCGCCGTGTTCGTTGAAGGGAGGCAGTATATTCCTCGCAATGCACAAAAACTCGCCTTTTCGTAAACTTTATCTTGGCGAATTTCGCTTGAGTCTGCGACCGTAAAAGATCAAACTGACCCAGGTGCTCAAAGTTCACGACCAAAGATGAAGCCGTCTGTTCTCTACCTGGGCTTCGGAGCGTTTGAGAGAGAATCCTAATTTTTGCCGAAAATCATCTTTGGCAGCGATACGCATTTTTTGATGTGTCAAGAAGTAAAATTGCCGTAAAAAATTATCAGGTGGCAATGCATCCCCAAAAAGATATCGTTTGGTGTGAATTTTGCATGTCATTGGTCTGATAACAAATTTCAGCAGAAAGGCGCTACGTGTCACATAGCGGACGCCACATGAATGATTTGATGGTAAGGTTATCTCTCGCACAGCTGACGTGAATTCACCACCAAAAGGTCATGCGATTTGACCCCGCTAGATTTTTTTATATACATACACTTTCCTGAAGTCGCAGGAACATTAAAAGTTTCGCTTTTAACCCCAGTTTACCCTGCCTCTCCTTCTTCTTTATCGTCCTTCAAATTCATCCAAATTCTAGTGTCTGAGTTATAAGATACATATTAAGAGCTATTTTCAAGTTAGATTTAGTATTATCTTCCCGAACAAATGGGAATTAAATTTAAAATTTCTTAATAAAATTAAAAACAGCAGAAAACAAGGACTTTGAGTTAATTTTTATTTCTAGCTACTTTGACTTTATAATGCAACATGAGGTTTAAAGTACATAGAAACTCTTCAAAGGTAGTTCTTCTGATAAAATCTTGCATCATGTTTTCGCATAGATGTGGCTGTATTTCTCGAATAACAGTTCTTATATAAAATTGTTTGATAATTGGCGTAGACTTTAGTTTCCACAAAAAAAACGAATGGTGTTAAATCCCACGATCTAGGTAATTGGCTTCCTATATTCCATTTCCAGAATTGACTCATCTTTACTTTACTTTACAAGATTTGTGGCATATGGTGCCCTCCTGCTAAAAGCAAACATGGATTGCATTAATTCGATGTAAGAAATCTCGTTAATACGAAATCTCGGTTACGCGCGTTTTTTTTTTGCTATTACTAATATCTAATAAAAAACTTAGAGGCCATGACAGCTCATGGGCTCTCTATGAGTGACTTAAAACTCTCAACCATTTCTGTGAGCTTGTTTTGGAGAAATGGATTGAACCTACAATTTTCTGTCGATTCCGAACATAGTGACGTAATTAGCAGTACTTTTCATGACAATAAATGCTCTTGCAGGATTTATCAATCTATCGTGGGAGGTATAGTACACCCGTGAAACACTTTTTTTGTAGCGGCTGAAAATTGAACCCAATTTACTAATATCTGCCAGGTGTTAACTCATTAAAAAGACTTATAGGAGTTTTTTGTACAATAGCATACGTTCAGTAAGTCTGCAAAGCTTTTCGCACCATCATATAAATATTGAGGGTTTGACTATTCCAACAAGAACGTGAATGAACTACCACAGAGTTTATATTATAGGCTGGAGATAAAACTATTTCACGCTTACCAAGCCGATCTTCGAAAAGACTTGAAATGACAAGTTTAATATTGACAAATAAAAAATGGCGCAAATTGTAAAATAGAATCGCTTAATGATTGACAAAAATCGTAATTTCAGGGGTGCAGCAGCTTTTGTAAAGAACCAAAGTCTAGTGACTTATTACACTTAACTGTTCCCCTGAACGTGTTGTAGACAGGCGTTTTGATAATAAAACGTGTTAGAAAGCACATAGATCGGGAACTTGTCCATTTAATAACTTTTCTTAAGGTTTAATAAGAATATATTTCGTTTATGATATTTTCCAATTCTTTTCACTGAAATGATTGAAACATTTTGATAAATGCAATATTCATGAAGTGTAATGGTAAAAGTAAAAGCTTCTATCAAAAGCATCTGTGTGTGTTAAGAAGTTATACATTTCACGGACAACAAATTTGTGAAGATAGAAATAACCCATTGCTAGAATATTATCTAAAACTCAATAATTAAGAAGAATTACAAGTTAACTTATATTTATATACTAGCTCGAAGCTCATGCTTTTTTTAGATTATCTTATATTATTCACGTAGAAATATTGAAAAAAAAATCGGTCCCTCGTTTTTACCTACTAGTAATAGCTAACACAAAGACTGAATACTGTCACATGAAGTAAGATCTACGAAACCAATTCTACCCAAATTACAAGCGTACTTTAATGACAATTTAACCGACGAACATTGACAACGAACATTAATTCAAATCTGTGTCTTTTCTTATAATAAAGTTGAACTAATAAAAATGATAGTTTGAATTTTCAGTCTTCAAGTCAAGTTTCCAAACTTGTGACAAATCTCATACCTACATTTTCGGGACTCAATAAGTCATGTCAAATGATATTTTGGCAGTTTTATGTGTAGGTGTTGCTTATAACCGTTACTCTTGTGCGAATTTGATAAGACCTGGAGAAATAAATATGACACTCGAAATAAACCTTACGATAGCCTACTTCATTGGACTTAATTGATAAGCCTGTCAAATTATTTTTCTTCTGCGAAACTTAATACATCCCACAATATAAGTGTCATCTATAAATACCACAAATCGATTCACATAACAAGAAAACAAAAGCACGTCCAAAGTAATCTTATGATGGACACTCTCCACTTTCTACTCTTTCAACCCTGATATAGAGACATGAATTGTCTGAAGTAGTAAAACCATATCTTTCATCGATAAAACGATCCTTCTTAAACCCAACCGAAATTTTACGAACAAATAAGGACATTTATTGAAACTTCAAAATATCTTGGGCAATACATTTTAATGACGTACTCCACAAACTCAACTTTCCCAGGCTCATTATTGAAAGAAACCCTTTAAATAGGGATTCTTTTTTAAACTTGAAAACCATACCATTGACAACCAAGAGATACCAAACGGAAAGTGGTTTTTTTCTTTTTTTTTTTAATGAACGACAACAACTTAATGTTATGTCAACGTCTTTATCCTTTCGCTTCAAAAGAAGGACAAGATTTTGAGGGCATTTTTCTCTTTACAAAATATAAATCTCTCCGTTCAATTTCCTAATTTTATAACTTATAAGATACCATATAACTGAACCTACATAGTTTTGGAGGAAACGATAACAAGTGACTTAATGTTCTATTTTCGAAAGAAAAGCGTTACAAACTATAAATCCCTTTCGGTTGATAAAATAGATAAATTCCTTTCTTGAAAACAAAACACATACCTATGTACATATAATGGGATTCTGTTTATTAGGTTGTCATCAACCTACCTATCTTATGGAGGCATGTTATTCAGTCCCGGATGATGAATTTTTCATAATATCGAACTGTTTTCGGCCTCATCACTTCTTAGGGCCCTCGCATAAAAGTTAAAGGATAACTTTACGAATGTTCAATATTAGGTTTTTCGTATAACACAGATTTAAATCGATTTTGACACGAGCAGGTTAGACTTGTTCTAATCTAATGAATATTTTTGTGCTGGATCCGTATTGCGCTCAAATTGGCTTTTTAGATTTATAAGCCTATTAAGAAGACATTTTACTGCAATTTGTTAAATAGATCTTTGTTATTCATGCCATTTCAGAACTTGAATTATTATTCTATTATTAATATTATTAAATCTATACTTGTGCTTCTTCATCTTCCCATCACGATGGGTAGGGAGTTCCATAGGCAAACAACATGAATACGAAATTGACGCTCAGTATTAAGAAAGTTGCAATGGGGTAATATAAGCAGAAGACCTTGTTGAATTCAGGAAATCCAGCTTGACGTGTAGATAATCAGGCTGATGAGTTTGAACGATTTAATTTAGGTAACACTAAAATCGTACGTCACCTCCCTTGGTACAATAATGAACTACGATCTCTCCGAAGTAATACGAACAACTAACATACCTAAAATCAAGGACTGCTTCAAGATTTGCACGCTATCAACAATCATCTTATAATTTTTAAATACTTTCCGAATCCCTATATAACGATTATAATCGTTTTAGCTTTGTAAAAACAATGGCGCAAAATCTTAATTGAATTAGTACGATGCTAAAGCTGTTTTAGTATGATACTAGGTTAAAACAACGAATTTGCAAATTTTAATCGAATATAGCATCATACTTTCTCTACCCTTTTACTAAAGTTAAAATCATCGAATACCTATTTTATTTTTTTATTATCGTGCTAGCTTCTTCTGACTCTTTGACATTTGCAAACATCAAAAAAGGTTCGTGTACCTACTTTTTTGCACGAAATGTCATTGTTTTAGGTGTGTTCATAAGCAATTTATTAAGAAAATTCTTTTAGTACGATACTAGTTAGAAAATGTTCAAAATTAAGAGTGAGTTAGTGAACTACTATAAAGTTAGCAATTTGTTAAGTAGTATCATACCTTAATAATAGGCTGTCTAAAATTTTGCGCTAATATCTTCCACCTGAGATCTTAAAAGTATTTTAAATATTTTTTTGTCTATCCGTACGGAATGACTTAAAACAAGCGATTTTCTAAAAAAATTGTGTTTTTTGAAACTTTGAACGGCTTTTTCTTGATGATTGTTGGGCCGATTTACACAAGTCGTATACTGTTGGAAAGACAAACAAAGTATCTGTTCAAAAACATAAAGTATATGTCAATTAGTTTGACCGTTTTTGAGAATTAGGAGATAAGAATATCTGAGACAACCACCAACAGTCTCAGAACATCGTGCCACACATCTTTCCTATCCTTCTTTCTCTTCATTAACTTCAAGCCCGCGCTGTGTTGAAACATTTAAAGGGTAATCATAATCCCTTGAGCGCGGGTAGATTATAAAAAAAAAAAAAAAATAACTCCCTATGGGAAGTTAAAAAAATACAAGGAAAAGGAGCAAAAAAATGGTTTTTTGCTCATATCTCGAAAACGCTTCTTTGGGAAAATAAATGAGTGCCATTTTCGTGTTCAGAGAGTCAAAATTAGTCTAGAAAATACTTTTTTCTTGAGGTACTCGCTACAAACCGAAAATTTGTAAACTAGTGTTATTTAAACGATGTGCAGAACTGTCTAATTTCCGAGCCCGGACGTTTCTACCAATACATTAATGTTAGCAGAAAGTCCGATGGGTTCCCTTCCACTCTCAAATTTCTCAATACCTTTTAAACTGTTCTCAACTTAAAATTATCTATTAGCTTTAGCAGTGTTATATGATCACTGTCTATTGTCATTTGCCATTTGCCTTACTTATTTCATCAGTGACAAATAGTAGGGTGATTTGCAGCTGCGCTTGGGTAGATTTTTCAAACACCTTTGAAAGAAACGGAAGAATGGTTATCGGCTGGAACTCTGTAGCAATACCCGTTTGCTTTTTTGGTATGGGAATAATATTGGCCTTCTTTCATTTTAAAGAAAACCTGGAAGTAGTTTATAATGTCGAGGCCAGCAGAATTCGATTTAATCGACACTATTACCTCTGCAATGTCTTCCTCTTGTACTCTTAAAGCTAATTATAGTGGTAAGCGAATCAATGAGTGAAGCAATGCTTAAGCGTGATTGCACGGACGAGAACTTTTTGTTGAGTTCATCATAAACTGGCTTTTTAGATCGTTTACGAATACCGATTTCATGCATGTTTTTCCATAATTTTTTTCCCAGAGGTTAAAGAACCAGGTAAAGTCTTCTTGCGGTTTTGATCATAGTGACAACTCGAGTTTGTAAAGCCTCCATTGAATGAAGACAGCATCTCGTCATGACATTAGAGTAGAGATGTCGCCATACAGCCAAGGTGGAGCCGTATGCCTGAGTAGAAGGGTTTTGACAGTAACATGCTTTTTAAAAAAGATGATTGACGTTATACCGTAAAAAGCAGATTTGCTCATTACCAATTTGCATATATGGTACAGTGAGTTCCAGTCTATGCTGGAGCAAATATCAAATATCAAAAGTCACACACTAAGTCAGATGCGTTTAAATTTTTATAATCTCGATATTGATAACTTTGTGGTTGTATGGTCTCTAAACTGAGCTTATTGAAATGTTCTCAGTGTTACAAACGATACTAGCAAACACATATTTAATCAGCTTTAGAATTATATCGAAAAAAGAAAGTCTTTCGTAGCAATAGGTCCACTAGTGATATTATGGCATATCATATAATAAAACGGCAAACATGTTTTTTGTGGTACACTTTTCTCCAAAAGTATTTAACCGATTTGGCACTCGAATTTCGAGAGCTGGGTCGGCTAGTCTCATTAAAAATTACAACCAATTTTACATTATTTTGAGAAACAAAGCTTTTTGCACTTGATATTTGTAAATCATTTGATACAGTTTTCGCGTGAATCTCTTTTATCGATAATGGCTCCATATGTTATGGATGCGTCTCTTCTTCGTTGGATTTTAAATTAAATTTCTTACGGTTCAATTTGAATTGTTCTGATGGTTTTAAGTGCGATATTCATTATATAAATGCTGGTGGGCCGCAAGGCTCTGTTTTGTCTCTGAAACTCTTACTTATCTTCATAATTAATTTCTTGTCTGAAACTTCTAATCCACTTCACTGTTTCGCCAACCACAGCACCTTCAGCTTTTTATATTCATTTCCAGACTCATAATTTATGACGGACAAGCGAAATATGTCATCCATTGGCATTATCTATGAATGAATTCCATCAAAGAAACTGAAAAGCTTTCCATAGTTGGTATATGGATTCCCACCATTTCTTTTGGAATGATAAATATATATAATGGAATGCTTTGGTTTACATAAAAAAATGCAAGAAATTTGATTAATCTTCCGATGTGGCATCTATATAATGCATATACATCCGCCCAAAACTTGAGTATAATTCACATATCTGGTCTAGTGCTTTCATGACAACTTTGAACCTAATGAATAGAACGTAGAACAGCGCCCTAAGGCTCATAGGAGACACTTTCATTACTAAAATTTTTGTTTCTCTTGAATACTGTAGTAGCGTTTCCGGTCTTACATTGTTTTGTAGCTTTTTCTTTCAACAATGCCCAAATGATATAGCCAGTTCCATTCATCTCCCCAAACGATCGTCATTTTTTTCAAAAATTACTGGGGTATTATATTTGTTAAGCCGTGATAAAGATCAAGTTTATCGCTGGAATATCTTGACATACGAGTAAGAAATGCTATTAAAAATTTACAGCCATTGTTTCGTTAGCTGTGTGGCAAGTGGCACCGTCATGTTGAAACCTTTTATTGTCCACATCCATATCTTCCGATTCGGGCCATAAAAAGTTCGTTATCATCTCACGATAGCGAACACCATTCACAGTAACTGCCTGACCGGCCTCATTTTGGAAAAAATACGGCCCGATGATGCCGCCAGCCCATAAACCGCACCAAACAGTCACTCTTTGTGGGTGCATTTGTTTTTCGACAGTCACTCTTGGATTATCATTCGCCTAAATGTGGCAATTCTGCTTATTGACGAATCCACTGAGGTGGAAATGTGCCTCATCGCTGAAGATGATTTTCTTCGAAAATTGATCATCCACTGTTGCCATTTCTTGCCACCATTCTGACCATTGACGACGCTTGAAATATTCAAAAGGCTTTAGTTCTTGAATCAATTGCACCTTGTAAGCGTGTAGAGCGTGAGAGGTGCAATTGTTGGGCACGACGACGAGTTTAGGTGGACGGCTCTTCAGCCACACTATCGCGAACAGCAGCAATATTTTCTGCAGTACGAGCTGTACGAGCATGCACTGGTGTTTTCACATCTCCTACATACCCGGTTTGCTCAAATTTTTGCACGATTTTTCCGAACGGATATTTGGACGATTAAATTGACCGAAAAAATCACCAAGTGCAAGATATGCATTTTGATTTGAACGCCCATTTTCATAATAAGCCTGAATAATTTCAACGCGTTGCTCGATTGTGTATCTTTCCATAGTTCAAATTGAGTTAGTCTGAAATTGAGAAATGTCAAATGAAATGCAGAAAAGAACTTGACGTCTAGATGTGGTTCACTTTCAACATCGGCCCTTAAAATTTAACCACCCTTTACCTTAGTGATATCCATTTTGTTCCAATACTTCCTAACCAATCTTCACTAAGCGGTGTCAAAGACATGGTGATTATATCATACTCGTATATATAGCATCAGGGAAAGTTGTCCCCATACCTTCAAACATCCCATGACAAGTTGAGCTTCATGCTTAATGTTTACCCTCTTACGACACAAATAAAAACAGAATATTAAAACGGCTACGTATTACTGATATGGCAAATTATCTTTAATTGTTAAGAAATATTCAGAAAACGATATAAAAATATGTAGTGGAGAAAACTTCAATAGTATTTCACGTTTGCAGAAGAAGTTTTGGTAAAAAGTAGAATTCCAGCCACAAAACTATTCATTACATGTTGAAAGGCATAATGGGGTCAATAAAATACCAAATAAAATTAGTCTAGGGACGCACTTGCGATTTAAATCGCGTGGTTTTTTTGTCGCAAAAATACGACACATAAGCTTAAATGAGAACGAAAGGTCGAAATTTGTTGCATTTTTCTGGCGATGCGATTATCTTAAGTTAAAATGAAATAAATGCACTCAAATGGATATGCCCTCACTTGCGATTTAAATGACCAATACTTGAAAATCGTAGTCGCAATTAGAAATTTAGCATGTATGTACACACTTGTGATTTTCAATCGCATGTTTTTTTACCCGCGAGAAATAAGTCAAATGGCGTTAAATGCGACTTAGAAATCACAGCGTTTATAAAAATAACACAAGTTCTATTTTTTAAGCGTTTTTTTTTTTGTCGCAAAATTAAATAATCCTGCATGCACTTGCGAATTTTTAATAAAATTCTTGTCAGTTTTAAAATGGGTTTCATTGGAAAGTGTTTTGTAGTGGGTCTTTTGTTACGTTTAAAGTCTACTACAAAACGAAAAAAAAAAGTATTGGGTGCATCCGTTTATAAGTGGCAGTTTCATAAGATCCACAATAGTTTAAAAGAACAGCCACATAAATTTGTGCAATACTAAAGACAAAAAATCGCAAGTGCGTTCCTAGCCTAAGTCCCTTGAGAACTACACCAAACACAGCCGTTCAAACGTGTGTTCCACTTTTCCCGTTCGATATTTTTAAGGAAAAGGCTTAACTAATTTAACAGTTTAATATTTGGAAATGGGCATATCGGTAGTAAAACTTTATACTGACATACGCATTCAAATTATACAATATCAGACTTTTATTTCAACCTAGTGACTCTAAGAGGTATTTTACAAGGAAATTCTGAATGGAAATTCAGGGCACAACCGAAAATCATGTATCGGTCTTTTCAGACAGGTCTTTAAAAGGGTAGGATCAGGTAAAGACTGACGAGCTACAAAAATCAAAGAGAGTTGGAAACAAAACGGAGCCCTGAGGAACACCAGCATTTAAGTTGTAGAGATCAGACTTGAAACCGTCCAATACAAACATATACTATACAGTTACAGTACTCTTGTAAATGTACGAGTGCGAAAGAAGATTTGTCACATAAAATCGCTTAAGCCTTACGGTACAGAAGGAGTAAGGTGTAAGGACATATTCTGGGAGAGTGGAATCAACAGCAAACTGTGTTGCAGGCAAATTCGATCTTTCTTGTGAGCTGATAAAGGGATTATCATTGAGCTTTAGAACCGAAGTCGAAGTACTAAAAAAATAATGAAATACTAGTTCAACTTCCCTCCTATCAGACATTGTAGTATTTTTGGCCGTAACTGTTCGTCAGGCAAAAATTTAATTCATCGAATATGATCTCTAAAGGTCCTCCTTCCTTGGTTGAACTTATTCCGGTTTCCCTCAGTAGCGTTCCCAAAAGAATTAAGTTTGGAATCATACGTCACGTCATCATCGAGGGATTCGAGTAGGCCTGTGAACGAGCTGAGTCAAGTTGTTTAACTCAGACAAAATCTCGACATACTTTCCTTTAGATGTTGTCTCAGAATAGTGCAGCCTCGGGTAATTGTGTAAATTGAAAGCGCCCGTAACAATGATTTCACTGTGAGGAAAATTAGAAACGATTCTCTGGAAAGAATCGGACAGCGCATTATATTTGATATTCTAATTGAGTTGTGAGGTAGGTAGAAAGGGCGACCACATGCAGTCTAGCTATGTGGTCCAATTAGCGCTGAAGTGCGCCATTTTTATACCATAAATCGTATGAACCTATTGATGATATTGATGTGGGAAATTAGTGGACATTCTTACGGAGTCACACAGTTTGGATTAAGTTCAAAAATGTGAAAGGATGTAAGAGGTGTTGATGTTTCTTATTGTGTATTTGTTTTTGCACAATCATCCGAAAATAGGATCCCTCACTCATGCGCGGACCACCACTCTCATTCGACACCATCTCATCTAAACTGTGCCTAGATATACAGGTTATTGACTTCGAATGAGTAATCAGCCGACCACCGCCCCGTAAACTTCTGTCCAAGCCCTATTCACTAGCTCGGGATATAAGGAGTCAAACGGAGGGCACAGCACAGAAGTAACCGAACTTTGTCCTGGAGCCATTTCGTCGCGTTGAAAATAGAGATCAAGTCTTTGATATTCATTTTAGAAAGTTCCTCAATGTCACCAACAAATACCCTCCCAATCATGGTGAGCAGGGCATTTGCAAGGGAAGTGGAGGACTGTTTCTTTTTCCGCTGGTCCCCACAGCTAGTCACAGGACAGTGACTGTTGTTAGGAATCCACTATACGGTGCTACGATCCTATGCCTTGTCTGGTTCTGCATATCATATCAAGTGATCGAGATTTATTATAGGTGAGCAAGACCTTTCTAGATATAATGCATCTAGTTAAACTGCTTTACGTTCGCTGTGATTCACTAACTCTATACCTGCGAGCGGAATGTTGACCCTTTCAGCAACGGAGTTATAAAGGGCTGATCCTTGCCTGGTCAATTCGTCTGCCCGTTCATTCCCACCAATGCCACAATAACCCAGGAAACCAGATGAGAGTGCCGTTGTGGTTAAATTAAGGCTAGCAGGTTCATTTCGGTATTTCAGGGGTCAACTTGGAGTATGATGTTCTAATTAGAATTAATGGCTTTAGCAGACGCCTCACTGTCTGTGATAATGTATTCCGGTTCTGTTTTGGATCTTGTTTGAGTACCTTGCACGCTTCCCCGATAGTTAGTTATTCAGCTTAAAAAACACTAGCAAGGTCCGGTAGCCTAAACGACCTAGATATATTCAGACCCTCAGAGAAGATTCCTGAACCAACACTATACTCCATCTTTGAGCAATCAGTAAAGATAGTTATGATCAAATCTTTCGTCACGACGTCATCATCCTAGTCCTTTCTGGATAGGAATATAACATTAAAACCCTTACTGATGCCCATTTTAGAGGTGCAGTAATCAGTAGGATTTGAAAAAAATCTATTGGAAACAACTCCGTAATATTACTGTGGCCATTAGACTTGGCAACCTAAAAGTTCTTAATGTGTAAATCAAGTGGTAAAAGGTACAGAAAAATGCTTAAGGCATTTGATGGGCAAGATCTTAGAGCCTCTGTGGTAAAAATGCTAACAGTTTCTTGTATCTTCTTCAGTTTATCGATGTTATATGATTTGGTAAGTGCGGGCCACCATACAACCATGCCTGAGGATCGGTCGCACTACGGTTGCGTATGTCCACAAAATCATCTTAGGTTGACTTGTGAACTCTTTTCTTTAATTTTTTGTGAATGCAACTGTTATAGTCATCTGAAATTTCTTTTACTCTTTTTTGAACAATTCTAGCCTAGCAGGTATTTTATAATACAAAGAAGCTAAGTCCAGCCCTGTTATTAAATTTCGAGTTTGCACATTCTCCAATTGTTAACGTCACAAAATTACAAGCCAAGAATCCTGCCCATATTAACCCAGATTCTTGAAATTCCCTTCTGCAATCACGGCCTACAATCACCATCAGGACTATTATCCTAAAATAATCGTCGGCTACCTCGTTATCGTCTATTTTAGGATCATCCCTCTTATCCTTGTTACAAGTGTGCGGTCCGTACTTAAATGTATGCCGGAAAGTGTGATGCGAGTGGTACTGGTGCGGGTGGGTGGCAGCTTGACATCTTCACCATATATCCCTGATTTATGCTAGTTTGCCACTCTTTCACGAATCATTTTCAACAATTCAAGAGTGTTTATACTATATATAGATTATGTTAAATCTTATGCAAGGACCTCGTGTATAATGTGTCGATTTATGTCTATTTACAGGTAAAGCAGTGCCATTTGTTGAATTAACTGTCGCCCACGCCAGCGTCCTTACTATTTTGGCGATATCTTTTGAAAGGTATTATGCCATTTGTGAGCCACTCAAGGCCGGATATGTTTGCACAAAGACGCGTGCCCTTCTCATTTGTGTTTTCGCCTGGGGGGTGGCTGCTCTCTTTACCAGGTAAGAGGATATGTGTGTCCATGTTGCTTTATAGTTTTTTGCTTTTGAAATGTCATTTTTTCATGTTCGTTTTGTGTGTGTAATGTGTGTCATGTTTCATTTAAATGTTCTTGTTTGTGTGCTTTCATTTATTTGCAAGTTCAGAGCTTCTTCTTTATAATAAATTCATCCTTCAACTTTTTGCTTGAGAATCCTTAAATTCCAGTTCGCTCACAAAGGATTTGAAATTTAAATTTGTTTTTGTCATGAATAATAAATCAATCGTTGGTGTTTGATAATAAACATTTTTATAGTGCTCGGCAGAGATAACTATAGATACGACTATCGAGAACATTTGATAGGCCATTTAATGGTGTCTCCAAGGGATATATAAGAAATCTCCTAAGCAATAAAAAAAATTCGGAGAAAATCCTTCGTAGGCTGGTGGAGCTCAATTTAAAAAGAAATCAAACAACTGGCCATTGAGGACATTGTTTTCTGAATTAAATTAGGTACTTTGTTGGCTAGCTTTCATTTTCATGATGGGCTTATAAGGGTGTTTGCTTTAAGTTTTGAAAGGACGTTTGCTGGACGTTGAAGATAAAAAGCTTAGATAGTTAAAATTGTTATGAGACTAAATAGTAAAATAAACAAGCTAAGCACTTGTAAGAAGATCGATTTAAATAAGTATTTTAACCGTTTTGTTTAAATCCTTCAACTAGTAGAACTCTTCCTTTTTTTTAATTGCTTAAGGAACTTTTACAAGTTTATTTTATTACAGCATTTATCCCTTACATAATGCTATAAGATAGGGTAGTTGCACGACCTTCATTTGGACAGTCTGTCGGGCTGATTTCTGCACAGCTGTTTTTTACGAATATTTTTGGTTCCTGAAAACTCAAATTTACTTTGTGGATCATTTCGTCTTAACTCAAGTTTTCAATCTTAAAGGAAAAAAAATTAACTGCAGTAAAATACAGTGGAAAGACCACAGCGGAGCAATACTATCATTATTTTGAAACGCTTGAGACCTTTCGGCATTCCAAGATCATAAGCACATTCTTGTTGCTGAAAACACTGAACCAATCGATTAAATGTATGTTGGAGCACAAGAAACATTTTGAACATTGAACTAATTCTGATCTGTTCACAGCCACGTTCTGAAAACTTTATACAGTGGTATGAATGTTTGCTTAAAATTATGTATGTATGTGCAGTGCATACAATAAGGTTCTATAAAGCTCATTTTTTGTAAAAAAAAAAAGATTTCTGATATACATATAAATATGTTTTAATTTTTAAAATACGGCTTTTCAAAGTTACTAAGATGCAAATATATTCGGAAATAAAATTACGTTTTCGTCAGTTTGAAAGAACATACTTCAAAAGCTATAAATAAAATAATGTATATGGCCAAGGTATTGGCTTTATAAATAATATATTTTATTGCTGTTAGTTTTAAAAACTGATTTAGTGTAGGGCTTGAATGTAACGACATTTTATACAGAAATTGAGTTACGGATCGGCAAATACATTTAAGTTCTTTCGTTATGAAATGAAAAAACACTGAGCAAAAATCATCTGTCATCTGTCAATCTAATGGTCACTTTAACAGTGTTGCCAGAATACTAAGAATACATGGGCCACAAATTGCATGTGGTGTTCTGGTATCAATCTAAATTGCAAAATACTGAGAACAAATCATATGTCAGCTGTAAAATTTATTGTCACTAAAAACAGCGTTGCCAGTTTAAAGCGAAAAATTTGGCGAATTCTCAAAGCTAAAATCATAGCTGTGAACTGGATAGCGGCCTTGTTGTTTTTTTAGATCAGAATAGTTTTGAGCGGTAGAACTTTGAGTCCATGTTTCTGTTTTGGTTCGGAAGAGTTTTTGAATGCACCAGAAGCAATACAGTTGAGAGAACAACATAAATAAAATGCACGTTTGGGCCTCAGGAACTTGCTCTTATGTTAAAGAGAATTAAATTTTTAAAATATAAAAGAAAATCATTTGCTTGTTTTCAAAAAACAATCAATTTATGTAAAAAATCCAAGAAAATATTTGTTTCAAATTTTTTTTTTAAATATCTAGAAGAAATTGAACTCGAGATTTTGATTTTGACTACAGCCTAAACGGGTTGGCCGATTTGCTACTTGGTATATAGTATTTTTTAATTTGTCCCTTTTGTAATGTTAAAGTTCCTTAAAAGTTTGAATAATAATAGGGTGGCGGACATGTTCTTTTGGTGACATTTGTCAAATCTGTTGATTATTATTATTCAATAACTGATACCAAATTGACACGATTAAACAGTACTTCCAAATGACAAACCTTTATTATCAAAATGAGTGTTTGTTAGTGCAAACGTTGCGCCCATTTTACGGTAGATGTGGTCCTTACAATCGTCTCTTAAATGTTTGTTGCCTAAATTTGCACGCAAGATCGGCCGAGTACATGGCCGCGGTCAGCGAATGTATACTTCAAAGCCCGAGGCAGTCGTTTTCTCGCTGTGCAGAAGAACTCGGCCTTTCGCCTCAACTTGGTGAATTTTGTGTCAGGACTTGGACCTACATCCGTGATCCACATGATCTGACACAGGAGCTTAAAGGTCATTACCATAGACGTTTGTTCGCTGATTGAGCTTCGATACTTATGGAAGAGGACACCAATTTTGGCCGAAAAGTCTTCTTTGGCAAAAGGGGTTCAGTTTTGGATGAATAGCTGTGTTAACAAAGAAAATTGCCTTTTATGGGATGACACCAACCCATATGAGGTTCACCAAGTAATAATACATCCTCAAAAAGTAGCCGTTTGCTGTGGATTTTGGGCTGGCATCTTCATTGGTCCGTGCTTTATAAAAAACGACGTTGGTGAGTCGGTTACCATCACTTGTGAGCGCTACAGTGCGATAATTACCAATTTTGTATGGCCCGAATTGAACCATATGGGCCTGGACGACAAGTGATTCTAGAAGAATGGCGCTACGTGCCACACAGCGGAAGTCACGATTTACATTCTGCGTGAACGATTTGAGAGTAATGTTATCTCTCTGAGAGGTAAGGTAAGTTGGCCACCAAGGTCATGTGATGTAACCACAATAGAGTTTTTCTTGTGGGGTTTCCTGGAGTCACAGGTCTATTTAAATATTCCACAATTCGATGCCCTTAAGGTGAACATAACACAGCCTATCATTCAAATTTATCCAGATACGCGTATATGCGGATGAGTTATTAAAAATTAGACCAATCGGATCGTAAGAAATCGAGGCAGGTATTTCAATGATGTCACATGAGCTTTTTAAATAAAATTATATAATAGAAGGAGAAGTTTATGTTTGATTGGACTTTCAAGTGTTTTCGTATATTAAAGTCAGGCAGTTTACCGTTAATGACTATACGACTAGGAGATTCGTCATTTAGACCAAATGGAATGTATCTGTGTTCAGTGAAAGAATGTTTTCTTGATACTTTCCAATCCATAGGTTAGGTGAAGTTAGGAGGGGCGTGCAAAGCGTGTGATTCCCTATTAATAAAAGCAGAGATGCTCCTAAGCTAATGCCTTATGTAGACTGGTTCATTTGTGAACCAGCCTGTGCTTACTATGAATTTTCTAATATATTATGCCATTGAGACCTGCGTTAGATCATCCAGTTCTCTAACAAACCTGTTTCCAAAGTAACGGAGGCGATTTGCTTGGAGGTTCGGACAGTCGCAGAGCAGATGTTTAATTGTTTCAATCTCCTCGACAACCTGACAGCTCCTACAGAAATCGTGTGCAAATGCACCTATTCAAGTGGCCATTGTGCCAATGGCACAATGACCCGTTAATATAACTATCAGGATTCTAATATTCTTTTTACTCAGCGATAAAATATATCGAGTTTCCTTTTCATTAATTCTAGGCCATAAGCTTCTAGAGATAACACAGTCGTCCCTGAAAGACCAGGAGTTATTGATTTGTTCTTTCGTTATTAGGTCTATTTTCCTTTTAATCACACCAATCGGTATTTTTGGTCTCAGATTTAAATGGCTATTGACCCTTTCCTTGCCAGTTCATCTGCTATTTTATTCCCTTCTATATTACTATGTCCAGTAACCCAACACAGCTTGACTTTTGTCAGCATTTTGGATCTTATAGTCTAACTGGCTAAAGCTTTAATGGTAGCTTTGCTGTCCACGAAGAATGTGATCTCCGACGAGTTCAGTTTTTTTCATGCATTTGAATGATTCTTTAATATTGAGAGCTTCACAGAACACCCCAGCTCCCATCTGTGTAGAAGGAGATACCTTGTTCACTAATTAGTGAGTTGGGTTCCCATCCATGCCTTTCGGCTATTGTAATAGAGAAGTGTTTGTTGAAATCTATTCTGGGTGAGTGACATTAAGCCCGGCCACTGTGTCGTACCTTTGCAGGATAGACCCAAGACCATAAGTTCTGTGCTTCCAAGAGGTCATTTCTTTAAGCCAAACTGCGCTTTTTGCTGCTGTGCATCTTATGTGCTCGTTCAGTCAGGACTGGAAGATTTCCAGCCCTGCCTGTGGCGTAGAATCCTCTGCCCCGGTTATTCCTTAACAGGCTAGTCTCTGTACTTTATTCAGGTTTCTAATCCATAATCATGTGCTAAATGTTATCGGAGACAAAAGTAATATCTAGATCTTAATGTATATTTCTAGTAACAAATGTAGGTTTGTTTCCTACGTTACTTATTATAATGTTATAATAAAATCAAAAAAAGGCTCACCCCTATCGTTCATATCAGTACTACCCCATATTGTATGATGGGAGTTATCATAACTCCCAATTAAGAGGCTAATAATCTGCCATTTTGCATCAGCGATAATTCTCACCAGTGTTTTTTCTCAGGAGCTTTATGGTTTTTCAACCATTTGCTTTTAAATTCAGTTTTTGAGACTAAAATATATCTTCGGAATTTTCTAAAAAAAATTGCATTGCAGCTACCGTTATTTTCGTTGAAAAACAAAGAAGCCAATGAACGTTTCGGGGGAAAACTTAAAAAGGATTTCCACCGAGACCCTATCTTACTATTTTCCCTATCATCAAAACTGATCAAAATCTCAAGTTTTAATTTTTTTTTACGAAAGCGTAACTTGCCTTATAGTACCTACATATGTATCGGAAGTAATATCGACAGCCGAAACATGACAGCAAAAGTCCAAGTGTGTTTCTAAAGCAATTTAGAACAATTTTGAATATAAGAGAGAACATAAAAAAGGATTAAACATACACAACATTAATGTAAGATTAGAATGTCACCGTGACGCTTGTTATAGTAACGAGTGAGTTTTTAAGAGCTATCGGAAATTAAAATTCAAAAAAAAAACATATAAAATACAGAAAAATGCATGAAATCTTTATTTGAATCGATAGAACGCTCGATATAATTTAATGTTTGTAGATTATTTCAAGCTAATGTTGGCCGCAGCTGCGCATTAAACGGTCCATCCGCTTAGTCCAATTTTGGCATACTCTTTCTAACATTTCGGCCGGTATCTCACGAATAAATGCTTCAATGTTGGCTTCCAGTGCTTCAATTGAAGCGGGTTTTTCGCTATAGACATGAGTATGAGCCTTAACATAGCCCCACAAAAAATAGTCTAGAGGTGTTAAATCGCACGGCTAATTTACCGGCCACAAACGTGAAATAAACTGTTCACCGAACTCGCCACTCATTGTTACTCGTGCTGTGTGGCATCGCATATGGCACCGTCTTGTTGAAATCACATGTAAATGCAAGTCAAGCTCTTCCATTTTGCGGAAAACAAAAGTTTGTTATCATCGCACAGTAGCGCTCACCATTCACAGTAACGTTGCGATCATCATCTCATCATCTTTGAAGAAATAACGGGCCAATGATTCCGCCAGCCCATAATCCGCACCAAACACTGACTTTTTCTGGATGAATTGGTAGCTCTTGCAATTGGAATGCTTCTGGCTGCTCTTCACTCCAAATACGGCAGTTTTGCTTGTTCACGTATCCATTCAACCAGAAATGAGCTTCGTCGCTAAACACAATTTTTCGATAAAAAAGTGGATCTTCGGCCAACTTTTCAAGAGCCTATTCGCCAAAAATTCGGCATTGTGGTAGGTCGTTCGGCTTCAATTCTTATACCAGCTGTATTTTGAAAGGCTTCACACCTAAATCCTTCCGGAAAATTTTCCACGCAGTGGAGTAACAGAGGCCCAATAGCTGCTAACGGCGCCGAATCGATAATTCACGGTCATCACTAACACTGGCCGATACAGCAATGAAATTTTCCTCAGTTCTCACTCCACGTAAGCGTGCTGGTGGTTTAATGTCCAACAATGTAAATTTGGTGCGAAAAAGCCCGAATAGCCGCCTCAGTATGTCGATTAAACTGACCATAAAATGAAAGAAGCGCGCGATGAACTTTCTTAACAGAGCACGCATTTTGATAATAAAATTCAATAATTTGCAAGCGTTGTTCGTTTGAAAGACGATTTATGGTTAAATTTTAGACCAAACTGAAGATGTTTGACAGTGCCACAAAACACGAAACGTGCGTGAGCTGTCAAAACCAGTGCTGCCAAAAAGAAAATAGCAAAAAAATCACCCATTATAACATAAAGTCATAATTCAAACTCTTTACAGCTCTAGGAAATATATTTCTTTGGCTATAAAATCATTAGCTCTGAGAAAGGTTTTCAAACTGAACTTCCATCTTATTTTAACATCAGCCTTCAATATTTTTTTATTTTCCTTCTTAATCCTTGAAGAGATATCCTTCTGGTTCTATCATCAATTACATTGAAATTCAATTAAATGTGATTTTATTTATATTCATTGCTTTTAAGTCTCTCGCTTTATAGTTTTGCATGTCGCCTATTCTCCATATTTAACTTTGCTTCCATTTACTTTTGCATTTGTGTGTATGTGCTTCTATCCTAATTTGATAATACCTTCCCAACAAAAGGATATAATTCATTTCCTGCATCATTTCCACAGAGAAAAAGAAACAATATTTTTCATCTCAATTTACAAAACCCTAATGCAAACATGATTGTATTTCGTGTGATTTATTATGTATATACAGCAGTAGATAAGTGTGCTCCTTGTGTGTGTGTTGCTGTCTAAATTGTGGTTTTCCATATTGTGTTTTTCTGTTGTGGTAACTAATGATCCTTCGAATTTCAAGTGGTGTGACAAATTTGGGCAGTAAAAAGAGAAGATACATACAAAAAAAAAACACTTGTTAAAAAAATATAATCCAACATTTAAGTTCACCCAAATACCATAGCATCCTCTTGTGTGTTTCTGTAAGCAAATGTTGTTTCCTGATATCCTGATGCGATGTCCTTAGCATAAATAGGTCAAAGACCTTGAATCAACCGCTAAAGAGAGGTTTTTCTTTTATTCTAATCGAGAAGTGAAAGTTTTATCATCATATCATTAAATCACTTCTTGCCAACCCCATTTCATTATACGAGTACTACCCGAATTTAAGGTATTTGTATTTCTTCCTTTCACATTTACGCAATCCATAAGACTGGAGCTGGTAAACGTTTTTGAAATGTCATTTGTCAAAACAAAAATTAACGAGTTTTTTGTTTAATTTGAGATTAGCTAGATCACAAAAGTTGACGTAAATCAGTCACTTTCAAGAAAAAAGAGAGCTAAGCCCTGCAAAAATAAGCTTAACTTTTTAATCTTGTAAGTAATGTATTTTTACTCAACCTCTGAAAGAGCTATTTTTAGAGCCTGAAAAGGTATCTACTATCAATACAAGACCTGACATGTCGGTCTTTTCAAATTATTACTAATAAATGTATTTTGTTCACATTTATTAGTAATTTGGCACTAAAATTAAAGGCAATTTTTTGAGGTCTTACCCAAAATCTAGATTTAAAAATAAACTAAAATAAAAACCATGGAAAAAACTAAGAGTCCTATTAATAATAAACCAACACTTTCCGCTTGATATTTCTTGTTATTAATAAGCATATTTTGGTATTAGAAGCAGGGCTTCCATTTCAAGAAAAGCAAAGTAATAATGCATTATGTGCCCCATGATTTGATACTTATGACGGTAAACAAATTTAGTACTTTAGAGTTATCTACCCTCAACACATGTCGCAGGCCACAGAACATTTGTGGGTGTTTAACTTACCAAAAAAAAAAGTATTATATTCAAATTAAATTTTTGTATTCAATTAGTGCCGCCTCAGTGAAAAAGTATGTCGAAATTTCTAAAACGATCAATTTTAGGAATAAATGTTAGGTTAGGTTAGGTAAGGTTAATGGGCTGATACTTACTTACTTATCCTCCATCTTTTGCGATCCCTCGCGAGCTCAATCCAGTCGTCGGGACCAAGCGCTCTTGCGTCTGTAACCGCCTGGTCCCTGTAGCGGAGGCTCGGTCTTCCTCGCCGTCTCGAACCTGGAGGCTGGGATTCGAAGATTTTCTTAGCTGGAGCGTTGTTGTCCATTCGCTCGATGTGACCGAGCCAGTATAGTCGACGTGTTGTGGCTCTTTGGACTACATCCACATCTTGGTACAGCTCGTTTAATTCACGATTGAATCTTCTCGTCCACTAGCCCTCTTCGCATATAGGACCAAACATCCGCCGAAGAATTTTTCTCTCGAAAATGGCCAGAATCAATTCCAATTTTTTTCTTATCGTCCAGCACTCGGCGCCGCGCGCCGTAGAGTAGGACTGGTTAAATTAGGGTTTTGTATAGCGTGCATTTAGTCTTTCGAGAAAGAAGTTTTGAACCCATTTGTTTGGCCAAACTGAAATAGGAGCGGTTCGCTAGGGTAATTCTAGGCCTAGGCCTGTTCATCAATAGCTGTGAACGCTTCTAGCACAGCTCGCCTGGACCGGCCAAAGAAGTTGATGTCGTCCGCATAGCCAAGCAGTTGGGAAGACCTGTTGAAGATAGTGCCTTCCAGGTTAACACCACTCTTGAGCACTATCTGCTCCAGGACTAGGTTGAAGAAATCACATGATAGCGCATCTCCTTGTCTGAAGCCTATACATGTCTGGAATAGCTCGGACGAGCTGCTACCGTTTTGCACGTTGCACCGCGTATTTTGTAACGTCATGCGGCATATTATGATACCCTAAGGATTTTGAGTCCCATGTAATGAAACCTATGATAAATCCTATGTCATTCAACAAGGTTTGGAGTGTTGATTGGTATCAGCAAGCCATAGTATAAAAATGTCGGAGGGAACTTCTAATTCATTGAAGAAATGCCTGTTACCTGGTTGAGGAGATGTAGGCACCATTTAAAGGCATGGTTCCTTTCTTTACCCCTACTTGGGAAATCATCCTACACACCAGACCCGTAGAAGCATGCGGCTCCTTGCAATGTCTGGTAGATGAGTTTCATAGGTCTGTGGTTTGTACATGTGTCCGTTTGTTTGGTCAGGATTGCTGAATAATTCGAAGTGACTGTCCCTTTCCTGAAAAGGATTTTACCGATCTTAGGGAGAGGTGGCTCCATCAACTTACTGACCCTCGTGTTCACCGCAAGAGTGGCAATCGCTGGAGTTTAGGCGAGGTGCATATTCTCCGTTTGTGACGCGTCGTTTTCGTTCGTTTTACCATTTTATGTCTTTTGATTGTGGTTGGAGGCGATTTCCAATCTGGCCGTCAGCCGGTTGAAAAAGCTTAGGAATTTCCAAGCCATTCGGTAGTGTTAGAAAATTTTAACAGGTTTTTGCTTGGAATGTGAGAGAGTTCTTCCAAGTCGTTGAAAAAGTGATTGCCTAGGAGCCTGTTTCTCAGATAATATAGCGTAGGCCATGATCCATAGTTTCTAGAATTAATCGCTCCGATGGACGATTATTTACACCATAATACGCACGTTATACCGAATATGTTTCTCGAACTTGTACCAAGTTCTTCAAAATTTATTTGAACAATTTACAAACGATGCTCTGGCAGCGGGAGTTTTTTCATGATGAATTGCCAAAATCTACTCGCAATTCATTTTGCTTTCTAGAGACAACATTGCTGAAAGCCAGCAATATTACCTCTACCAACTTCAGACAGTTGAAATAGTTCTTGGAGATCTTCCTCGCTAGCAAACCAATTGATTCTATCCCTCCTATGTGGAATCTTTCTTAGAAGATGGCATTTTTCCAGTCTCTGTCTCTAAAAAAAGGCTGCCCATCCTCCCCCTCCTCCTACCAACCAATTACACTTACGTCCTTCATTCCAAGATCATGGAATCGCTGATCAATCATCAGCTCAAGAAGATCGAAAGCTTCTAAATGACCGGCAATAGTAGAGCTTCCGCAGCAATAGTTCCACTAGTGATCTGATGGCATATCTTCCGGAAGAGTGAAATAGATCTTTACATTGTTTTCGAGAACTTTAGATTATTCCTCTTGATATTTCTAAGCCATTTGATAGAGTTTGGCAGCAGGCCCTCGTATCGAATTTTCGTGCGAAATCACCTTCTAGATCATTCAATACATGTTTTATTAGGATAAGGCTGACAGGGAAATGATCTATTATTTCAAACTTCTAATTTATTTCATTGTTTTACCAACGACTCTTCCCTCAGCTTTTCATACTCGTTTTCAAATTCAGAAGTGGAATTGCCAACGTTATCGTATGATAAGCACATTAAACTCCGATCTTCACTGCATTGCAAACTCCAAACAAATCGTTTGGAGTTTAATGCTTCGAGAACTCAATATACTCTTTAATGTCGTTGAATGGCACTTTCGTTTAAGAAACTGAAAAATTATCAGAATTCGATATGTATGTATGTCAACGACGATATTCGATGGAATAACCACATTCTCGAGACCGCGAAAACGATACTAGATGCTTAAGATTTCTTTATCGTTGTGAGAAATTTTTGAACCCTTCTGATCTAGATACAATTTCATATCTTTGGGTAGGTGTAGCCCAAACTTCTCTTCATGCAATGGATAGTATTCAGAATAGAATCTATTCAATAGGTCGTATATTCGAAACTCAGACCTCTTCAACACTATCAGAATAATTCATGTCTTTCCTTGTTTAATCACTTCTTTCAAAAGCAATCCTCACTGGATCAAGCCAGTTGCATTCCTCCCATATATCAGTTTGCTAGAAATGCTCATCAGTTCACCTTCGAGCATAACTTTGAACGAACCTTGAAAAACATATATTTTTTTAGTCACACAACACGTTTACGGAATAATTTATCCGGAACGGTTTTCCCTTGCCATTTCAAGCTTTCGAAACCTATGTTTCTCTCCCTCTCTAATTTCCACAACACTCGTTCTGTGTTTAACATTATAGGGGTCTCAATATTCCTTGAAGCCCGTGTGAAAATATGAAAAATCCACTGTCACTTATGTTTTTCGCATTAAAAACTTCTATAAGGTCATCTGATGAGTTCTCATGTGAAGTTCACAGATTGCCCATAGATTTTTCAAAGACACATAGATCTACAGTTCACTGGCGTTAGCAGATTTTATTTACCAAGTGTTGCAGCCGTGAAACAATCCCCATTGAAAATCTTAGGGAACACTCTTAGTTTAGTTCTTATTTTTAAAAGAGGTAATTTTGATTTTTTCATTTACTATGGTTAAAAACCCGAACCGAAATTTTTCAATTTAACTTTTGATATCTTGTTCTATCTCGCCCTAAATAGGGATAGCACATTTAATATATTCCAAATTCCATCCTATCTCCAGAAACATCTACTTTTATGGATGAATTACGAGTAGTTCCAAGACGATAGTTTTTGTTTCTATTTCTCTACAAAAATTCAACAATTTCATTTCCTAAAATCACATTTCAAAAACGTTAACCACCCCTTAAATCAATACATCATATCAGAATACACATAGATAGCTTCTAGCTCATTTTTAACTTCTTCGATCATCGGTGTTTTCAAAGATTAAATAAGCCCAAATCCTGGGCCAACAATCGATGCCTTATATTTATTCTGAATATTTACTATTTGTAGTCCAATTCTCTGGGTGGCCGAATACAAATTTGTGGAGTACTTTGACGGATCATATGTTGCCGCCTGTCTGACGCAAGCAGTGACAACATGGGCAGTTGCATTCTTTGTAATGACAATATCGATTTTCTTTGTCATTCCCCTTGTAATCCTAATCATCTTGTACGGAATCATCGCAAAGAACCTCATATCGAAGGATGGACCAATGATGAAGATACGACCAACTAAGCCCGAGTTCAGTTACAAAGCTCGCAAGCAAGTTGTCCTAATGCTGGGAGCAGTTGTTTTGTCGTTTTTCCTCTGTTTGCTGCCATTTCGAGTACTCACACTTTGGATCATCCTAAGCTCAGATCAAGCGCTCTTTGGTATTGGCGTCGAACGCTATTACAACTTGTTGTACTTTTCTCGCATCATGCTCTACCTTAACTCAGCTATTAATCCTATCCTCTATAATTTAATGTCAACAAAGTTTCGCAAGGGATTCTTGAAGCTGTGCATCTGCTGCAAGCCATTTGCTGAGACATTCCAATTCCGTCACCGTACAACCACCCTCACCACCAACACCACATCGTCGAGTTTCCTATCACGCAGCTCCAATCGTCGTCCCTCCGACGACTTAAGGAATCGAGTTACCCTTAAAATTGATTTGCAACAAAAGGACTGCGAAGTGGGAATGCTGTCGAAGTGCGACTCCTCAACTGTTATCGGTGAATGCAGAAAGCTTTCTCTGGCAAACAACCGGCGGAAGTTGAGTTCCGTAGATAACGAAGATGAAGAAGAAGTCATCGCCATCGGAGTGACAATTCCAGATGACAACAGCAACATCAAGGACCATCCGGACGAGGTAAAGGGAAAATTATTGAATTGTCGCAAGAAGTGCAAAAGACAAATAAGCTTCGATGAAAATGTCATTGTGAATAGTGAACGTGGAGTCAACGGAGAGAGGATTGTTTATCAAACAAGCCTCGAAGATAAGATTTGTGGCAGTGGCAAGAAGGATACTAGTGTTATTAATTTTCTACCAACCAAAAGCCTACGAAATAGTTTACAAAAGTAAAACAAAAACTGCCCGATGCATCATAGATATACATCAGCAAGACGACCACGATTACTTTTTGAAGAAAACTGTGTATTTCGATTAAGGATGTGAGCTTTTTGAGGGTACACAGAATGGTGGCTGGAGGTTTTATGGTTTGAAAAATTAGAGCATATATTTTATTTATTTTGAACTTGATTGAGTCAAAAGGTCAAACATTTTTGAGATTTCGCCATTAAATTTTCTAAAATAAATAATATCCACAACTTGATACCTATTGAAGTTCATGGCAACAATAAAGTCAACCAGTAAAGTCATAAAATACTAAAATATTATGTCATTTTCTTGTTTGTAGGTAGCTTCGGCAGGGAATCGAACCCAGAGCTCCAGCATGACAGTTCCCCACATTAACCAGAATATGCCAAGGATATGATTTAAACATATGCTTTGTTATGCCTGTCTTCTTTTGTGTTATATGGTTTAAAAAAGTTAATGTGTTGTTGTTACAATTTATCGGAATAAAATTTTTAGATACTTCTTAGCCTAATTACATTAACTACCTAGCTTGGTACAGTGTATATGGTGTCGGATGAGTGTGCTGGTTCGGTTGAGTGAGTGATCCCATTTTCGGATAATTGTGCATAAGAAACCACACAATAAGAGACATAAGAACCTACTTCATATTATTTATATTTGACTCCGTGAGAATGTCGACAATTTGCTATAATATATCAATTGAATCCACAGGTTCATACGAGTTACGGTATCAAAATGGCGCACTTAAGGTCCTTGAAGCAAAACAAGGCCTTCTTATATCATTCATAATTTTGGATACAATTCCTACTGATGGTCTTAAGATCCTTGAAGAAAAATAACAGACCTTCCTATGTCATTCATGATGTGGGATACAATTCCACGAACTCCATATTTCCTTACTTGGATCATAATTTACTAAAATATCATTTAACAAAATGAGCATTTAATTTTATTAAAGTACCATTCATTAAACCACTGAAATATTAACTCCTTTCTTGTAAGTTGGTGAAAAGCTTTTAATTCTGAAGATAAATTTTCGTATTTAACCCTGACTTTGCATTAGTTTAAACTCTCCAAAATTTTGATTAAATTATGTGTACATTCACCAAAATTTGATCCTTCTACATATATGTATTATAATGTCGTTAACATTAGCATTTTACTTGGGACAGACCTGTTTAAATGTAATCCATAATATCTTCAAAAATGGCTGACGCACATTTCACACTTAAAATATGGCTCTTTTACCTGAAGAGCCCCCAATCTGTGTTGATTGTGAGAAACTGCTGACATGATTCCTAAACTTCTACCTGCTGGTATGCCTCTTTTAAATCCACAACACAGTAAACAGTAATACTACGTTTTCACCAAAGGTAAATCCGGGATTTAAGTGGATTTACCATAAATCTCCTTTAAATCTCGTAGATTTACCATACAAATGTAAATCACCTCAAATGAAGATTTAAAATAAATCTCCTTTGCAAAACAAACAAACCTTATTTTGTAGAACGAACCTATGTAAACCCACTTTCTTCATTGACAATCAACACAAAATAGAAATATTTGTTTTTTTCCTGTTTAGTATCCAATTGCAATTTTTTTTTTCTCTTGTCCAAATTGACAATTGAATGACAAGACAGAGTGAAAACGTCAAATAAATCTCAGTTTCTTTGATGAAAACACTTCAAGATTTATTTTATATCTCTAGCGGATTTACTCTTGGTGAAAACGAAGTATAAGGTTTGGCTTTGGATATTTAGCAATCCGTTACTCAACACATTGCGGTTTGTTTTCCACTTTTGCGTGGAATATTTCGTACTTGCTACATCGTATTTACATTGAAAAGTTTGATACGACTCAATAAGAGTTCATCTATGTGCGGTATTACACAGCGCATGTATTTAATGCGCTGTTCTCGGTTATTTTGTTTTCCACTGTCATTCGGTGATGCGCGCATTATTACTTTTTATTATTAAGACTTTTCTGATTTTTTCAGTGTTGTGCATTATTTGACAGTTGTCTTTCATTTCAATTTTCTTTGTTCGTTCGATGTTTCGGTGTTCAGTTTAGTAATTAAAAAAAAATAATTAAAATACAAAAATAGAATCAGGGAATGATTTTAACAATTCGAAATTCAAATTCGAAAAACAAAGGAGAAGGAGAAAGAGAAACGTCAAAAACATGCAAGGAATATCCTACCCGTTCATGTCGAGAAATCTTTCTTTCTGTTTCATTTTCTTTTTCTTTCTTTTTCGCACTTCATTCATGCGAGACTCAACATGCGCTGTGTAATACCGGACTATGGTGCCAATTTTTTATTGCTAGATAACTAAATATCTTCATTCAAAATATGTCAAAAAGACGAAAGACGAAACAACTGGTATCAAATTTCATTGCAGGCTTATTCAATGTTTAAAACAAATCCCCTTCACGTTAGTGAAAAATGTAAATGCAGAGTTGACATTTCTGCACCGGAAAATGCATTTTCAGTTCAATGGGTTAACATTTGCAACGAAATATTCTCAATACGTCAAAATTTATTTTGTACCTTATCTGTCAAAAAACAAAGCCAAATTTCGAATTAAATATTCTGTAAAACTATACCAAAATATTGATAGTTCTCCATCTGTCATGCCATGATGACTACGATGCAAATGAATTAAACATTTTTTCCACTTATATTTACTTTGACAATTTCTATTACAAGATAGGAATGATGTCAATCGGTTAATAAATCCCTGACAGAAGGAGTGAGAAACGGTAAAAGGTGAAGTAGTGAAGCTACATACGTTTCTATACTCCTCATCCAAACTGTCAAAAAGAGGAAAGATGAAACGAACAAAACTAACGAAAGAAAGAATCGTGTAATCAGGCTCCAAGCGTCAAACTGACTATCATATTTTCGTGCAATATTAGGCGTTTTTCTTTTTTAGTTCAGAACAGAGCCTGAGTTGTCAAAAAATAAATTGTGTTTCTTTTTTAGTTCAGAGCGTTCAGAGCTTCGTAAATGTGTTTCTTTTTTCGTTCTGAGCATGTTCTGAGCGTGTTCAGAGTGCGCTCTATAAGCTCAGAATAAAATAACTGAGCAGACAGAGTACAATGCTTAACACAGGCATTTGACAGATGGAAATTAAAAAAAAAAATGTCGACAGCTAAGTGTTCAGGTGTGTTCAAAAAATGCTCAGAGCGCTCTCAGAGCACGCTTGGTTCAGAGGATGTTCGGAACATGCTCGACATGCTCGGACTCTGTTCGGAGCTCTATACTGAACTAAAAAAGAAAAACGCCTAATAAGGGCGTTCAGATTCGTAAAATATGTTTGACAAGAATGGCATTATTGCCTTGACTTTGATAATATGAACGCTCTATGCAGTGGCTTTCAAGCATACTGGATGTACCTATTTCAAAATGTTATGATATTTTGGTTCCATGACAAGCATATTTGACAATGTGTACGCATACTTGTCAAAAATTTGGTGCAATTTAGCATTGGAAAATAATCTTTTGAAAATGTTTACTTTACGAGTAAAAGTGATTTTGTGATTTTTTTTTAAATTTCAGCAAAGTTCATGTCATTTTTGAGAAAATGTTTAGAAAGATTCTTCAGAAATTGTTTCTTTTTTAACTTACCATGAATTTAGAAGGATAAGTAATAAATGTTGTTGCCCTATCAACTAACTCCCTCTCACAAAAAATAAACTTACTTTAAACAAATTTATCAATTTTGTTCCATTGGATATCAGAGACCAATTTAGACGCTACGTGAATTGTATCTTGTCCTTCCTTAAAACTGAACTGAGTATGTGGTATAATATTGTTGTCCTCCTGATGAGCAGAGATAAGAAAACCAAAGTCGATCTTTAATCACAGAATAAAAACTTAAACTTGGACAGAGCTCTATTAATAACTTTTTCGAATAACTAACTGATAATCAGAAGATGACTTGTGCAGTTGAATGCAGTTGTTATTTCCCTTTTTTGGTAGAAGATGAATCAACCATGAACCAGTTGTCTTCCATCGAACTGGATAATGTCAATTATTCAATGTGTTGTTAAACAGTGTGGTTTAAATATCCACTGCCTCCGAAGGATATACCCTCGACTCCTGCTGACTTCTTTTTATTTTTTGAGTCAAAGATGAGTTGTAGCTCCACCCTACGAAACTAACAGGAAACTGGGTCTATTTTTTGCTCGGCGATTTAGCATTTGCCAAATTGTCATCATTGAACCCTGTGAAACTGCGGTTCTCCGATCGCCATTGTGTCAATTCATCTCGAAGGTAGATATAAATGGTAAGCAGGGCTCTGTTTTCCAGATCATGATTCGAGCGAATGCTAGCATTTACATTCTACACTTGATGAAAACCAGCACCTACCGTTTCCACTCTTTCCACTCTCTCCTTCGGATCTTCGACAATAGAGAGGTCATCGTTCAAGGGTGCGTCCTCCGGAAATACCCCTGCTGTCAGAAGTACGTCCTCTGATTTCTGTCGTCCTTTGAAGCTTAAGATACGGAAGATATCTTTTTGATCATTCCTTTTAAAGGTCATATTAATTTGTGGAAACATAGTCGGATCGATAGAATTGACGGCCCGAATTCTGTTATCCAAAAACTAAATAATGATCAAACGATAGGTCTCCTTGATCAACTAGTTGATGTTTTTGACTGACGACTTCAGTGTCCTAGAATCTAGATCGTATGAGTTCGTGAACTGTCGGTACAGACGTTAAAGTCTTGTAAGTAGTCCACTTTTTTGGCTGTGTAGTGATTCAATAGTTGCTTTACGGTACATGTCGTTAGTGTCACGTTCTTAGTATGTTGGTACTCGTATTATTCTGTTCGTTGTTCGTTTGATTGTATCATTTATTTGTTCGTCTATCTCAGTGTTTGTCAAATTCCTGTTATTTGGCAGGGACATGTTATTCGAATGTAGTTCGCTTGATAATGCGGGAATGAAGCGTGGTCATCGCATCTTACTATAATTGTTGAAATGAACAGGCACATATTTCTCCGACTCCACAAGCTCGTTTGGAAGCTGTATTAGAGCCGCCAGTCCTCAGTGGTACATGATCGTTCGTAAACAGTTTATTGGTTATTGACCCACAGAGTCTGTAATCGTCAGTTTTGAATCTATTTTATTAGTAAATCGGGATAGGCATTGCTTCTTGGAAACGATGGGCTTTTCATAGCTATAAGGTCGATCGCATATTCAGCACTATACCCACCCATTCAACTGTATAGATGGATACCTCTAGGATTTCGTATTTGATTTCACTAATTTAGCTATTTAACATTCAAATCACCGGCCTTGAGGTAATAAATCTCAAAACGATTTTCAGGCTCTGTTATAAGATCATTTGGTTGAGGCAATACCGGTGCATAAGCAGCAATCACATACATCCGTTTCGCCTGTTGGAGAGGAGTTTGTAATTAAAGTATTTAAAAGACTTGTTGCGGGGTTCTATTTTGTCAAATCCAACCTACAGTACATACATACATTTGAATAAAGGCCTCTGTACTGAGGAAAACATTTTCTCTCAATATTTAAATATCAAGAGTATATCAAAACTCTCCAAAAGATTGCTCAAACAAAAAAATCTATCATTTTGTTGGAATAAATGCAAACGATCTCAGATTTTTTTTGTTGGGATTTTATTTTTTAATTTCAAATATATAAAAACATCTATAAAGAATCAAGAGATACTTTTCAAATGATAAAACCTCCATAAGCTTCAGCACCACTCATAGGATGCCTGTTAAGTACAGTGGCCTTAGGGTAAGAAATTCAAACGAAAAAAAAAAACAAACCAAATGTGAAGGTAGCGATACAATAAATCTATATTAAATACATAAAAAGTTAATCTAGTAGTTAATGTATACGAAATATTGTAAAACAAAGCATAAACCAGATGGATAGGAACTACTTTAAACAGTAATCTTTGTCGTCGTTTTTATTCCATTTTATATATATACACACACCTGTTATATTTTTTAAGAATATAAAACAAATACTAAATTTTATATAATTAAATTAGCAAAATAAAACGAGACATGTTAGTTCAAATAATAATAAATAAAAATTAATTTAAGAAACTAATAATTGTTGTTGCCAGATATCAATGTGCTCAAATATATTTATTTATAAACAAAAACAAAATAACGAACAAAAACAAACATCTAATGTTAGCTTTATTTATTATACATGTACAGAATATTTATTGTAGCTTTAATTGTTGATAGTTTAAAAAACAAAAATTTAAAAGACTTAAAAATAAAACATTTTTGAAAATAGTCAATAAAAAAAAAAAAACAAAATAAACTTGACATTGTTTTTTTTATATATACTTCTCTCTCACTCAGTGGAATGTAATGGCTTTTTGGTCGGAAATTGATTGGATTTTTTCAGTTGACTGAGTGCCCCTGTAAGTCAAATTCAACGACCACGGTTTACATCAAAGGCTTGTTTGATTGGCAGGTTAGCAAACTTATGGGCGGACGAGATAAATATTTTTTTATTTCGATTAACAGTATGTGATTTTATGTTAAAAATAAGTGGTTTTTGAATTGATTTTCAAATGCCTCAAAGAGGGTTCTTTTATAGTATTTTGTTTAGGGTGAGTAATTAAAATGCAAGGGTAGCTAAATTAAACAATCATTAATAATTTGATGATGACATTTTGTAAGTAACGACCTTACCAAATTTGTAAGAAGCTGCTACATACTACAAAATGGTCTGCTTTTCATAGAAAGAATGGAATAAGAAAGATACATAAATAAAAGGCCATAACGACCCCAAGATATCCTTAATCTAGTGACTTACAACTCTCAGTCGTTCTTTTGTGCGTGCTAGTAGGAATGGAGGACACCTTACATTTTCTGCCAATTCCAAACGGCTTCTAAACAACACTTTCCAAGATATTCTTGAAGATATTTCTTGAAATGCTAATTTATCAGTGCATCCATGACCTAAGAAAAAAGAGATGTAAGTGTAATTAGACGATAGTTTGCGGGGGAAGAAAATTCTCATTTTTAGGGATAGGCTGGGTAATTGCTGTTTTCCAAACACTAGGAAAAAGACCAGTAGAGTAGGACAGGTGGAAAAGCATTCGGTTTTGCCAGCTTTGAAGAACACCTCTTCAGAATAATGGGAGAAATCCGGACCAGCGGATTTGTGTTTATCGATATCTTTCAGTACTCTTCCAACTGTATGAGTTCGAAAGAAGATTTGTCCCATAAAATCGTTTACGCTCTCAATTAAAAGGCGGAATTATGACACTATCTGGGAGCGTCGAAATAACAGCAAACTGTGCTTCAAGCAAATTCGATTTTTGTTGTTAGCTGGCATACGGAATGTCATTGGAGACTAGCATTGCAACCGAAGACGAAGTTGTATTCCGTACATGTGACTAAAGATTTTTACTAACTATGGGACATTTTAGTATTTTTTGGTTTAATTGTAGGTCATTGAAAAAATTTTGTTAGTCGAATATGATCAAATCAGGTCTTTCTAACCTGTTTTGCACCGGTTTTTCCGGTTTTTCTCAGCCTTACAGCCCAAATCCAACCATAAATTCTATTTCGGTTAGATTGATTTGTTCTTATTCGGGATACAATTTCTCATTCCGGAAGGAATTAAATTTGTAATCATATCTGGACTGAAGTCGACGTTACTATCGAGGAAGCATATAGACCAGTTAAAGTTGCTGAAAAAATTCTTGAGACCGTCCCAGTTAGTTGGCTTCCTCATAATTTCATTGTCATTGTCCCATCCAGTTAAGGATGAACCCTTGCCAAAGGGTTCGATAGTTTTTTTAAGCAACCGAAATTTTTTTCAACAGCAATAATAATCGATGCTGTTACATTTTAACAGCCTCCTAGCAATCTCACATTTGACCAGAATGTTCTTGAGACTTCATGGAATTAAGGACTGGTAGCTTTAACATTAAACATATTTTTTTGATTTTGAATACAAAGATTTTTGTAAACTTTATTAGCTTCTAAGTAAAGTTTTTTTTAAAAAATAGTGAATTGGTTTTCTGAGAAAGATTTTTTACGCAGTATCTTATTAACCTATTCGAACCGCTCAGCTTCAAATTTACTGCCAGATTATGATTTCTTAGTAAAAGAAACTTGTTGCATAATATGTAAAATATTTTCAGCTGCCTGGGCACCACCCTAAGGCTCCTGGACAGGAAGGGTTTTTAGTTGAGGATCTAGCCTAGGCTTATACATTTCCGCTTCCGATTTTCAACCCATCTTTTACTTTTCAAGGGCTCATACTGGCTAGAATAAATCTATGAGAGTTTCCCATCCACTAACATAAGTAACGGTGGAACTCAGAGCTCGAGCCGATTAAAAAAGCAGAAGAAAGCTGTATAATCGAGCAGAAAGAACTAGAAATGCGAATGATAATGACTCCTACAAGGAGTCCCTAAAAGTAAATACAAAGGATTTGGGGAAATATGAAAGATCTCCTGGAAAATATTCTGTGATAACATAGAAGAAACCTCCGAAGCATCTTGATTTGGAAAAATCTTCTCAACTAATCCAGTGATGCCTATAGCGACTTGAAAAATGTTAATAGCTCATGGACCAACTTTTACGAAGAATCGCTCAACCTTCTTCTAGATACCCAATTTTCAGAAACCTCCCAAGCTGTTAAGGGCACACACAATAATGTGTCTAATGATATATATATTTATTTATTTATCCACAAGGTTTGATTACAATTTACAAGGGAAAAACTGAACTGGGCATCCAAGAGACTAGTGATATTATTCTGCTAATCCTAGAGATGCTCTTTAATACCTGTCTAAATTTGGTTCATATTACTGTGCTGTGGAGAGAAGTTAGGGTTGTTTTTATACCCAAAGCGAGTAACTGTTCACATGCAGAACCAAAACATCTCAGACCTATTAGTCTACAATCATTCCTTAAAAAAAGGTTTGAACGGCTGATTGATATTCGTTTTAGAACAAGTCTTCTGTCTACGGCTCAGCATGCGTTCTGTAATGGTAAATCGGTGTAAACAGCTCTTCTTACACTTTTATGGACCATCGAATACTGCCTCCATGATAAGGATCATACTATGGTCTAATTGATAGACATCTCTAACAAACTGGACACATTGGCAGCCGCGTCTGCACTGTCACCTCTGAATGTAGAAGCTTAGAAGAATTGATCAACAAATTGCTAACTAGCATTATTATTAATTCAAAGCTGGGACGGATTTCTGTAAGAAGATCTGCCAGTAGAGGGACGTCCCTCAAGGCGATGTTATGTCTCTCTTCCTTTGGAGCTTGAAAGTGTATGACCTGCGGAGATATCTGGAAGCGGCGAGTTACAGAGTGATTGCCTATAGGAATGACATTGCTATCGCCTTATCAGAATAGATTACCGTAAAGAATTTCTTATAATATGCTTTGAACACCCTCCGATATATTCGTCAAACAAACGGCTGAAAACACAGCTATTCGTTTCAAAACCTGCTCGCAGTGCATCAATAATGAAATTGGCCACTCCCTCATTCTGGACTCTCATATTCGGTTTGATAAAAAACTTTCAGGTAACCAACCACCCCTTTCAGAGAAATCTGGGAGGACATGTCGTTCCTTAAAGATGATTCAATCCATTTTAATACTGATGGATCAAATACCAATGAAATTAAATCCGTGACCACGACAAGTGCCCTGTCGAAACGTTGGGCAATAAATATCAAATATAATTTTGATTAAAATAAATAATCGCGGAAAGTTCGTTAAGTTTTCGTATATTAAAAATGTCTCAGTACCGCAAACAAAGTCTTACATCTACACTCAGACATACTAAATAAAAGTGTTTCTTTTCGTCTTTCTATTCATTTTAGCGTGTTCCAGGCGGAACTTTTGGAGATTAAAGAAATCCTTCCTTGGATTAAAGAAAATATGATATCAAATAATGATATCCACATCTTCTCAAACACCCAAGCAGCCCTTAAATCTCTAGATTCTATTTCTACCAGTTCAATAACAGCCACATGGACATTTCAGGAAATTGTAAGGCTATCGAACTCTCCAAATTAGGAACAATGATAACTTTATTGCCAGATAAATAAAATATACTGTATATTAGCGGACTGTAATTTATAGGATGCTCAATACAAACATAAAACACATATTTTTAGAGTCGGGAAAACTAGGTAAAAAATCCAACTATTATTATATTTTATTGAATATATTCTTATCACTTGGATTAACTGCTAACGACCTGTACTTTCTGTACAGGAGCGCGTGTTACACGACTCGACTCTACTGCGGTTGTTGCCTGACTGCTGTATTGTTTCTTGTTATTTACCTTGATGCCTGAGGGGACATCTGTCTTTTTCATACATTTACAATTATATTAATACTAACATATATTAATACCTTCACCTTGGCGTTCGATGCAATGCATTTTCATTCCCAGCACTACGTGTAAACTTATGCTAAAGCAAGATGATATAAAGAGAACAATAATTATTAGGTGGAACAATATCACCACCTGCTTGACGACAAAGCCAATTTGCTGGATCTGAAGGGATCCGAATGTTCAATAACATAAAGCAGATTGCACATCGGCTGCTCCGTAATAGGTATTAAAACCGAATCTGTTTGTTAGACAAGCCCAGACCGTGGTTTGGAGTATCTAACGATTTCTGCAGAAGCTGGAGAGAAGAAATCGATTCCTCACCTTCTCTGTACATGTCATGCTTTATCCCAAAGACGTAGTCTCGTAGCCTCGGTATCCCCAGCTGATCATCAGCCTTCTTTTAATAAGTTATTAGCCTTTATAGTGCACTAGCCGACCCGTGCTCGCGTTGCTTCGCAAATTGTAACCACGAATATTTTCTTAATATTAATATTAGCATATTAAAACATTTCTCAATGGGACTGAGCATATTTGCTACAATAATATTAATTTTAGTTTATATGTATAACATACCGTATCGAATTAGATTCTCTTTCACACTTGAAAAAAAAGAGCTTGTTCATGTTTGTGCATATTATAAATATAACAATATAGAAAATAATAAAAATTATTTCAAATAAACGGGTTGACTACTTTCTGAAATCATTCAACCCAAACTTTAAAATGGTTTCGCTTTTATAGAATAGTTCATGTGCACGGCACTGTAGTCAATTGAATGTCCATTTTTGTCACCCAAAATGCTATTGAGTGTATTCAAGTAACTTAAAAAATAAAATGCACGACTGGATCGCACAAACTTGCTCTTATGTAAAAGTACTTTGGAATTGAAAATACATTTTATAAATATATAACATAGATTTAATGAGATAAAAATGTTCAAATGTATGGAATTGCCGTCTGATTAATCTTTTTAATATTTAAGTAATTTTTCATATGACAAATTTCCTTAAAATTTTTCTGGAACAAAATTTGGGATGCCAAATTTTAAGTATTAGGTAGTATAAATTTTAGAAATAGTTTTTTTTTCCGAATATTTTTATATACAATATTATTTTAAACTTAAGGGGGCTCCTGCTGAAAATTTTTGGTTAAAATCGTTAGAGCTGTTGATGAGAAAGTCAAAAAATCAAAAAACCGTTCTATGACAGATACCGTTATTAACATTTTGCCCAAAATTTTTGTTGACCAAAATGTAATCCATGTCCAATGTCCATGATATCACACCTAATTTTTTTTTATCAAAATTGTTAGAACCGTTTCGAGATAAATAAGATTATGCATTACGGGTGTATGGGGGGTACCGTTAGTTTTGAAGCTAAAACAAATTTCAAGTTCTCCTCTAGGGAATCACTGAAGTCCCTTAACTACCGAGATTGAAGAACATATGTCTAGTGGGTAAGGCTGTAGAGAGAGGTACAGACATACAGACGCACTGATAAATGTTTTTTGTGTACTAAATCGTCCTTAAAATTTGTATAAACAAAAATGATATGCAAGTTATTAGTATTCAATAAAATACATTTTATAACGTAATTTAAAAATTTATTCGTGTATTCGTTTTCTAGATATTGAATTTTCAAAAAAAAATTATATTAGTTTTATAAAAATCAAAAAACTATTTTTTCGAAAAAAATTTTAGATTATCTTTTTTCGAGTGTACAGAAGCTCACGCATAAAAACCTTGGTTAAAATCGTTAGAGCTGTTGATGAGAAATTCGTAAATCAAAAAAAACCGTTCTATGACAGGTACCGTTAATAACATTTCCCCCAAACATTTTTTTACCAAAATGTAGTCCGTGTCCATAACATCACACCTATTTTTTTTTATCAAAATCGTTAGAGCCATTTTCGACATAAGTAAGATTATGCATTACGGGTGTATGGGATGGTACTGTTAGTTTTAGAGCTAAAAAAAAAAATTTCAATTTCTCCTCTAGGGAATCACCGAAGACCCTCAAGTACCGAGTTTAAAGAAAATAGCTCCAGTGGCTTAGGCTCTAGATCGAGGTACAGACATATACAGACATACGGACATACAGGCATATAGACAAACAGACGGAATCGTCGCACCCACTTTATTCGTCTTCGCTATCATCGTAATGTCAACTTTGATCAAAATCTCGAGTTCGATTTTTTTTCCAAATGCAGAACTTGCTCTATAGTTAGTACCTATTACCTACTTATATCGCAAGTAAAAAGAGCCCACCCCCACATTGCTCAGCGATGTGACGATAGAATTAGAGAAACAAAAAAAATGTGTGTGTGTGTCGATTAATTAGATAAACTATACAATACAGAAAAATTGAATATATGTACATAGGTAGGTCTAGGACTCTAGGTAGGTAAGAGAAAAAACGTAACTATTGAATGGAACAGATATTAAGAGAGTGAGAGAGTGTATGGGAGCGGGAAGAAAAGAAAATTAAAAATGTTGGAATGATAATGAAATGAAACAAAGCAGCGACCTCACGATTGTGATGAAATCTAATTCTTGGATAAAATGAATTCAAAAAGTTTATGATTTTATATTTTGTTTTTATTTATTTCTCAGGTTGTATGTTTAACTAAGAAGTGATTTTGGGCTTAAAATTTGCGCAACAATATTGACTTTATGAAGCAATGCTAATCTTTGTTGATTATTGTGTAGGTTTTAAGATATGAGTGGTTGTATAAGTCAACTAATGAGAAAAAATGGACAAAAAATGTAAAATCAATAATATTTAAGTTTGACAAATTATTAATGAAAAAACATTATAGCCATAAACACTCTTATAACAATATAGAAAATAATAAAATTTATTTCAAATAAATCGGTTGACTACTTTCTGAGATCGTGCGTATCAAGGTTTAAAATGGTTTCGCTTTTATATAATAGTATAGATTGGCTTCTGAAGACGCTATGTCTTGATTCAAATCTCTGTCAAGGCCAACAAGTTTTTTGATTTAACTTGAAAGTATAAAGGCTAAGCACCACTGAAAAGGAGTCCGATGTTCGGCTTGGCACCCTTGAAATAGCTATAACTACAGCCAATACAATACAAACTTGGTGGTAGTTCATTTAAGTTGTTGTTGTAATATTCAAACCTTCAATATTCATATGAACCTTTGCAGGCCCTACTTCACGTATGTAATAATATAAAAACCACCTTCAATATAGGCAATATGCCGTACAAAAAGATGCAATTGTTTTAAAGATTATGGAGAGGTCTCCAAGATTCAAAGTGGTATCACAAAGGACCAACTCGTGGTCAAAGTGTGTCGGCTCTCCTGCTGACAGCCACGTCAACCTAACCTTACATATATAATTTCTATAGTATTGAGTCTTCTTTCTTCTTCCTTTTCTTCGGCGCTGTTCAGGGATGAGAATGATAAACCCAGAAAGTGAAACAAATTGGCCAAAAAACGAAGTAGATTTGTAAAATATGTAGCAGATAATCACAAGAAAATGTAAATAAGAAAAAAGCCACTTTAATTTCATTTTATTTAATATTTTTATATAAAGAAAAAAAACATTGACTAGAATAAGTCTAACAAATTCATAAATTAAGTAGCTTAATTGATATACATAGTAAATTATTTTGATATTTTTTTAATTTTAATTTGATATTCAATTTTTTTTATTGCGGCTGATGCACATAAATGCACTGAATGACATACACTACACATCCTAAATAAAATATATCTTTTTTTGTTGCCTGAAGTCGAGTTTTTACCCCCGTGAGCTCTCCCCTCATCACAGAAGCGTTGCCTGTGGCCAGGCGGATAAGATTTTCTAAAGGAATTTGGTTTTCCTTCAGAAAATTTATAATTTCATTAAGTTATTTTCAGCATTAGACTGCTTCAGTCTTATATATGTATGTAAGTTAAAAGTTTATTAACTATCTTAGATGTACTTTGCTCATAATAACGAACTAATAACACTAAACATTTTTGCATAGAGACATCTGTTGTTTCATAGCAAACATGCATGGAACATGTTTCTTGTAGAACAAATGGAGCGATCAAATTTGTACGTTATGTAAAACTAAGTAAAACGAAGTAGAAATAAGTTGCTACGTAGCAGATGCATAAAAATAAATTAATGAAGTAGATCTGCTACATATGAAGTAAATACTCATCTCTGGCGCTGTTATGATCTCGATATCGAGGGGATCATAACTCTCCCACGTATCTGCTTCACACTAGTGATCCGCCTGTGGGGTTCGCCGGGTTGACCTCAGAAATCGGCGGCAAGCCTCCCGGTTTTGTATTGTTCCATTTCTGAGGCCAACTGAATGCTGGTGTTTTTGCATTTGTTTGTACCAGGAGTGTTTAGGCCTACCTTTCTTTTTATTCCGAATTGGAACGTTGTATGATATTGCCTTTTTGACGGGGTTCTCAGGATCTCTCCTTTGAACATGGCAATACCAACTGAGTCGGTCGTGTTCAATTTTTTGGAAAATGGTATTCTTAACATGAAGGCTTCCTCGGATCTTCGTACTTCTAATTCGATCAAGCTTTGTAACTCCTGCTGTCATACGAAGCATCTTCATCTCAGCTGCCGTTAGCTTACTCTCATACTTTTTGTACATTGTCCAACATTGTGAACCGTATGTGAGTGCTGGACGCACAACTGAAGTGTAGAGCTTTCCTTTCAGCTTAGGGGGCATTTTTCGGTCACAGAAGATAGCAGAATTTTCCCGCCACTTCATCCACCCAACGCTCACGCGATGATTGATATCGTCATCACAAGTAGCTTCGTTATTTATCATAGACCCCAGATATTTAAACTTTTCACACTTGGGAAGCACTACTCCATTCAAATAAATGTCTGGAATAGGCCTGTGTGGATCAGAAAATGGGCAGCATTGAGTAGTAGTATTGTATAGTATTGAGTAGTTTTTGTTATTTTTTTTTTAAACATAAAATACATATATTAAACTAAATAAGAGCACATTGTGAGTGAATATATTTCAGACTTTTTTCTAGTTTCAATTTAACATGTGTGAAGTCTTTCTAAGTCGATTTTTTTTGTAATGGAAGTTTAACGGTATTTCAATGCCAAGAAAAAAGCACAATCAAAATTTGTTTTCTTTATAAATAAATCATTGAAATTGAAAATATCTTTCAAGGACACACAATGGAAGGAACTTTTCCCTATACAAACCTAGAAGAACTGAAAAATAAAACCTATAAATCTCCATAAATAAATTTGATTGTTAAATTCTTAGACGTTATTGCTAAGCTGCTAATGTTATCACTTATTCGAATGACTTGCTTTTTGTTTGTAATAAATTCTCAAACAATAACACATTAATATTATATTTTACTTTTTACATACTCATACACATAGAATTAGAAAACAACGTTTCCATTCATTCCCAATTGCATATAAATAAATGTTAACCTTATATACTTATCCATAGAGCTACTAGTAGAAAAGTTCAAATCCCCAAATGGCATGAAATTCAACACATCATGACACACTTTCATTTTACAGTACAGCGAATGGTATTGAAAAGATTTTCATTTTGTCGTCCATTGCAATTGAAACCCAGCGCGAAAAGTACTCATAAGGATATACGAGCAAGGAATTGGAACCCTTTTCTAAGCACTGACATTATTGAAAAATTATCTTCACTCTGCCGACATTGTTTTCGTTTTATGTTTGTGTGTGAACAAACGGTATGGTCAATCTATCATCTCCTTTGAAAATCAGCCAGAAAATTCTTTGTTCGTCCTTTTATCTACATTTAATTGAAAAGAACTCCATCGCTGAAATACTTCCAGGACCGTTGTGAGGTTAAATTTTATCACTCACAAAATTGTTAAATATTGTTTGTTTTTAATCCATTAGAACTAGGACATGAGAATTTAAAAAAAAATAAAAAATAAATCGCACGAGTGAGACTTAGGCTTACCACGATTAATTGTTTTACGGAATTTAAAATTTCATCGAAGATGTGATCCTTGTCATGTCATCCTTGATAAGCAAGGACCTCCCTTCACATAAAATATAAATGACCAACCAGTAGCCAAACCTGAAGTAGCAAAATCTAATTAAAAGGATATCAATTATTATGGCTACTCCTGATTCATGTTGACGTTTCCGGCAAACATCAATTTAAAATCATCAATATTCTATTTTTGGGACAAGAATTTAATTAAAAAATAATTAAAATTCCTTCTATAAGTGTTTACATGCCGCTGTAACTTTTATTTTTATTTTACATTTTTTTTTATTCAAACGGAGTAAAATCGAAGAACATCCACAGAAATATGATGACTGACAAATGCTTTGACCATTTCTCATAAAAATATCAAGGACTTGTCGAGTAAAACAGTATAATTCTCACCACAGTTCTATTCTGGTTATTTATTGTTCCATTTATACGGTACAAGTCGAACAAGACATAAAATGTACAACGTTTGTGTTTAGCTTAAGTGATGGTGCTGGTCATGTTATGGTTGTCATAAAAGAAAGTTAATTTTGGGATGAATAAAATTTAAGGAGCCTTTAGAGTTGGATGTTCTTGGTCAATGATGGTAATCTAAGTCAATAACGGATTGAGTGGCATCAAAATGAGGCGCAAGAGCAAATATGATTGGAGTAAAATTTCAAAAAATTGACTTTTCATTAACGTTCTCAGGCTTAGGTGAAAAATGTTCAAATTCCTTTTCTTAACGTATTCCAAAAATTCCATGGGTTTTTCTCTTAAATATAAGTCTTGTCGATGAAAAATTTAATTAACAAATTAACCTCTAGGTTAGGTTGACGTGGCTGTCAGCAGGACAGCTGACTCACTTATGACCACGAGTTGGACCATTGTGATATCACATTGATATCACACAGCGAAATTACCAATATTCATATTTATCAGATCACTAAGATCATCGTCAGAGAAATCTTCAATACGGAGTCTACGTCATTGAGATAAAGCAAGACATATTTAGAGAAGTTGAGGAATCGATTCCTCCTCTTCAGCTTCTGTAGAAATCGTTAGAAACTCCAAACCACATTATGTGCTTGCCTATCAAACAGATCCAGCGATGGTTGTGTGCTCGCCTGTCAATCTCAATATAACAGGTTCGATTCCTGTCGTCGTCTATGTCGTCTTTAATTCCATTAAAACCTTCTATAAATTTTCATCAATGGGATGCTGGTTTACTCATTACATGTTGTTTAGGCATAACACTAACAACATTTGATTGAGTTAAGCTAGTATGCCCAACAAGGATGGAAAACGAATAAAATAATGCGAATTATAAGGGACATAGAAATAAGACACGGCAATTCTCCGCTTTAGTTCAGCCGCCATCCCTAGAGGTAAAAAATCTGAGACAACCACTTTCAGTCTCAGAACATCGTGCCACACATCTTTCCTATCCTTCTTTCTCTTCCGTAACTTCACGACCACGCTGTGTTGAAACATTTGAAGGGTATTCATATTCTCTTGAGCGTGAGTAAATTATAAAAAAAAAAAAATTGGCGACTAATTTTAAGCCACCGTTCACATTATATTAATTTGTGTTAATCAACGTCACTGATCAATAATGTTGATTAAATGTAGATGTACTGATCAAGCGCGTCAATCAACCCGATTCAAATGAGTATTGAGTATGAAAATCTAAAAAACTTGTTTCGTCTGAAAAATAATTTTCTTTTCTGAACGTGTTCATCACCACGATAGTCAGCTGTCAGATTTATTTTGTCTGCAGTCAGTGCATTGTTGCTTTAAATTTTGTTTAAAGTGTTCTTTTTTTACAAGTTAAATTCCTGAGATGAGGAGAATAGTATCTTCCTCACTAATGATGAAACGAAATATGTACACAAATTATTTTGAATTAATTTTCAACACAAATGACAGTTTAGACGTCAACATTTATACACACTAATACCAGTTTCACACTATAAAGCCAATATAAATCCAATATCTATACCTTAAAATAATCGTACACTTTATTCAGTGAGTACATTTACACTGTTGATACTCTCATTTTAGACGATCAGTTGTTCCTTCAGTTATCAGTTCAGTTGTCAGTTCAGTTAAAAACGGCAGTGTATTAAGACGTCAGTCCGGTGTTCAGTTGAGCTTATATGCTGCTTCTCTTTCAACTGAATTGTGATTAAAAGGGTCACTTTTCTTCCACAAACATGGACACGCGCGATAAATTTCAATGAAATCGACCAAATTATCATTCTGTTTCGACATATTGAAAAAAAACAGGAACTCGAATGACGACTGAACTGACAACTGAACTGAAAAGAATTTACACATCAGTTTAACTGATAACTGAACTGAAAACTTATGGGAATTTCATCAATTTCAGTTTCAGTTAAACGCTTCAGTTTTTGCATTTCGACATCAGTTAAACTGAAAGCTTAACTGATAGCTCAACTGAAACGATCGTCTAAAAGGGGCTTAAATATTTTATCACACTCATTATGTATAAATATTTTATCAAGATTCGATCTTTTCAATAAATCATTCAGTCAATCAAAATAATTTGTTCAAAACTGAGACCGAGACCATATGAAAATTGTTCAAAAGAACGAAAGTTATACTACGTTTTCACCAAGAGATAATCCTGGATTTAAGTAGATTTACCATAAATCTTCTTTAAATCTCGAAGATTTACCATACAAATTTATTTCTTAAATCTAGCAGATTAGAAATAAATCTTGTTAAATCTTCATTGATTGTAGAAGTTGCTGTGCCAATCTGTTTCTCGCTTAATTCTTTCTGCAATTGAAATTTATAAATAATTAAACAAAGGGAATTAATCACATATTAAATTATTGTCTATTTTACTTACCTACTTATTTTATTTTTGCTTTGAACTGTCACAATGACAATACAAACGTTGCGAAGTTAAAGACGAATTTCTTCACTTTTAAATTTAAGGTGACGTTTAGCGTTGATCTGACTAATAATTGCTAATTGCTCAGAGTCCACTTAAATATTTAAGTCATCTCTAAATTTCTTTGTTGGTAAGGCCTAATGAAAAGAGGACATGTATACATTTTATTTAACAGAATAATTAATCCCATGTGCGCTTGGAGCAAAGTATGAATCTGGTTTTCTACCTGGTAGAATTCATCCCGTTTGCGCTGGTCGATTGTATTCAATCGTTCCTGGGTGAACGGGTTGTCAATCACGATTGACATGACACAGCTCTAGTCAACTGGTTAAAATCTTAAACTACAATGTTGATCGACAATGTTAATAACTAATGTTGATTGGCACAGTGCGTTAGCAGCTTTAAACTCGCTGGCTGTATGTTTAAGAAAAATATGTGTTTTTAAACTTGTTTCCTTATCTTACCTTAGTCAATAAGTTAACCCATTGTATGACAAATTTTGTTAACTATTTAATTAAAAATTAATAAAAATTTGTTTGTTAAACTGCTCTTATTTTATATTGAATTAATACGAACTACAACAAAATATAAAAAAGCCATTCATTCAATGTGTTCAGGGCTCTGAATTTATAGATCCATCCGTGTAGATTGTCGTCAAAGCTGCTGAAGGATATAAATTATTTTTACAACATAAAAACTAAGCAAATAATTTTTTTTCTTTTTTGACAAATTATACGCTCTAAAGATCAGACATTGAACACAACATATGTTACACTCTCATAAAACGATTTGAATTCTGGAATCCTTACATGGGAGTTTATGTATTGTAAATAATAAAAAAAAACAGCTCCTTATTTTGCTTATCCTGCACATATGTTTGTATATAAAGAATGAATACCGAAACGTAGTGTACAGATTCGTTTTTAGCCCTGCAAAATGTAAATTGTAAATGATAAATTATATTTAACCGAATTATTGTTGAATTAACGACTTGCTCTTTAAATATAAATGGAAAACACGAGAATGTAATGATTGCATGCAAAAGTAGTGTTGTAGTGATGGTTGTAATAAACTAAATAAAATAATTTAAAAACAAACCAAAAAAAAAGGATTTGCTATTTTGTAAATATAAATATTCTAAGCAAAAGAAAACAAAAAAAAAACATGGCTAATAAAATTTTGTAGAATGATTTTTTATGTACATTTTGATTAATAGACTCGTAAATGATTTAAATGTTTAGCATAATGTCTATGATATACGTGTGTGCTCACTCCTCGCATAGTAATTCGAGACAAAACACCCAATGCTGACAAAGCAAAACATCTTTACCTATAAACTGAGAAGGCAATGATGGCCTTTGCCATCGATTTGTGTTTAGTTTAAGAAAATCGGAAATAAGGAAAACAATTTGTAAACACTTTTGACCTTCAACTTGTCAGACTCAAAATGAAAAACTGACGGCAAAATACATGAAGACCTTCCTCTAGGTCTAACGAATGGTCATAATTTAAGAAAAAACCTTTCTAATCACATTTTGTTTTATTCTAAAATCTGAGAAATTTTGGTAGTTTATCTTATCGCAACTGTGAGAGGAATTTCAAAAAAAAAAACACAAATTCAACTAGAAGATAGAAGAGCCATTAATCGTCATGAAATAATGAGTCTTTGTATAATTTATTGACTTCTTACATTTTAAATTGTGTTAAAACTTTTTTAAATCATTCTTGTTATACAACTTTGTTTCTATATAAATCAAAAAAAGGTCAAATTGTATAAGCAGAGTATCGTGAACAAAAAGGGGAGATTACATTGCGAGCCTATATCTCAACCCTTATTCCGAATAATTGAAAGACAAATTATTTATCCGCGACTGAGATAAAATACAAAAATACTTCATTTTCTTTTTGGTCTTACGAATTTTTATACCGACAAAAAGGACGTTCTCAATTACTTAAAAAAAATATTTTAAATCTATAAATTTTCCATTATTGACCAAGCGAAATTGTTCTTGTTTTTTTTTTTTGAAGCCGTGCCAAAGGGCACTTTTGATATTTTAAAAATTAAAGCTATCGAACTTGAAAAATACATATAAGCTTAAACGGACAAAAATAAGGAGAACAAGTTTTATTTTTCGTTTTTTGTTTGTCTAAGGTCACTTCAAAATTAAATAACTTTTACACGCCAAACCATCTTGAAACTTATGGTCAAATTGAAACTCAAGTGTGTTAACTAGGTCGCAGAGGGTGAATTATCTTCAAGACAAATAACGGTGCAGATGCTGTGTAACAAAATATAAAGAGGAAATCTTTTTCATTATGAAAAATTTTCAAGGAAGATTGGCAAATATTAATCTTTAAAGTAGATAACTTTGTTTATGTATGAGTATCATCTTAATCTTTAGAACTTTTTACTAACTGGCAAGGAATATAACATGCCTTTTCAAGAAAAACAATTTTTTGTTTGAATATCAGGTTTTAATTTCATGGGGAACAGCACATTTAAGTTCAAGATAAACTTAAATGAATAGTTCTAGGTCATATTTATAAAGGGTGGGCCAAATACAAGTTTGTTTTAAAAAACACAATAAAATGAACAAAATCATATATTTTCTTTTTATTATGGCTTTATTAATAAGAGCAAACATTCCCATTAATTATGGAACACAACGTCGTTTAAGTAACTGCCTGGGCTGTCTTCGCAGTAGCTCATTCTGTCGCTCCAATTTTACAAGACTTTGTTGATGGTTTGAGACTGTCCTGTTGATGGTTTGGGACTGTAACTCACGGATTTCTTGGATGATATTGACCTTAAGTGCTTGAATCGTTTTCGGATTGTTGGCCCTTTACGTTTCCCCACAAAAAAAGGTCAAATCGCAGCTCCAACGTGGCCAAGCGACATCGTCATGACATCAGCCGTCTTGACATGACTTGATTGGGAACATGATTTGGGAATTTGGTGCGCAAAAGATCGATTGTGGCATGGTGCGCCATCCTGCATCAACCAGATGTCGTTCAAATCAATGTCTTCAATTTCTGTAACAAGAAATTCGGTTAATATGGCTCTGCAACGCCCACCGTTAACCGAAATGTTTTTCCCAGCCTCATTTTCGAATTAAAATGGTCCAATGATGTTACCATTCCACAATCCGCACCAAACTGTCACTCTCTGTCGATGCACGGGCTTCTGGACAATAACGTGCGGATTTTCTGAGCCCCAGATGCGGCAATTTTGTTTGTTAACGTAGCCATCGTAGATGAAAATGCACTTCGTCAGAAAAGACGATTTTTCGCCCAAATTCGTTGCTCAATTCAACTGCGAAGCGATAACGAAGCGGATGGACATGCGTCTTCAATTGCTGAGTCAATTGGACTTTGTAAGAGATCTTTGTGCTTTGTGTTTATATTCGCCAAACACTTAATAAAAGAATTCTCTTTTATCTACAAAAACATTATACCGTTATACCCGTATAACTCTTCTTCTTGAAGAAAAATCGGGGATAACGGTATCATTTTTTTTTTAATTTAAAAGAAGATTTATTTATTAAGCGTTTGGCGAACATAAACATTGCATTACATTTGGAACTTAACTCTTACGTCATATTGAACAGTTTCAGAATGGCTGTCTTTATACTTATTTTTACCACTGTATTTTTGTATCAAAATCGTTAGAGCCGTTTTTGAGATAAATAAGATTTTCATTAGAGTTGTATGGGAGGTACCGCTAGTTTAGGAGCTAAGCAAAAAAATTCAATTCCTCCTCTAGGGACTCACCGAAGACCCTTAAGTTCCGAAAATAACTCCAGCAGTTTAGGCTGTAGGTCAAGGTACAGAATTCAGACAGAAGGAATTACAGAACCCACTTTTTCGTGTTTTCTATATTTTTTTTTCAAATGCAGAACTTGCTCTGTAGTACCTACATATATCGCAAGTAAAAAGAAAAAACAATTTCACAAGTTATTGTTCAACTTAGTCTAAATTGTTTCATTCACGTCACCTGTCATCAAAGCCAATTTTATTTACGAGAATTAATGTTTCGCCCCTTTCTGGTGATATTTTGCTTACTATTTTTAGTTTTTCATTAGAATTCATTATTTTTTGCTTAAAAACAGTAATTAAATGAAATAACCCTCAAAAGATTGATTAGTTAAATTTTGTCACAAATGAGATACTTTAAATAGAACTTCGTGACAAAAATGACATACATAGATAAGAACGAAAAAATTCCAACAGAGCAAATGCACTTTTTATTTTTAAAATAGATTTAATATTTACGATTTTTTTTCTATAATAAGTATTTTCAAAAAAGTATGTCACGAGTAGAGGCGTCTTCAGACAATTGGTGGTCCTAGGTCCATTAGGTTTGGGAGCCAAAAAGTACAAAACGTTTTTTTTTTATTTTTCTCGGTTATCATTATCACCCTTAATAGTAATTTTTTTTGGGAAAAAAATATTCGCATAGGAACATACATGCAGTAGGCTGCAATGCTTTCGCACTATCATTATGAATGCACATAGTATACATTGGCTTCTGAAGAAACTTATAAAATTAATCCTTCCAGTTCTCCTTCCTTACCTGGTGCATATATTCAATTACTGTATCTACAGTTGCCAATTTCCTGAAAATGGAAAAATGCCAAAGTTATTCCAAATCCCGAAAAATCCTAACCCCAAAAGCCCTTCGGAATTCAGGCTCACCAGTCTTTTTATCATATCTGACGAAAGGTGCGTTTTATTATCCACAAATCTATCTGGATCCGGATCTGGATCTTCCCTTGAAAATAAAACGATACGGATCTTAGTGACAGCAGTGTTATAAGGCCGTCTCTTTTTATCCTTGGATTTGTAAATTTTAAATTATTTCTTGTCTCTTTTTCTTTACGCTGTAGTTTACACTACCTTACCATAAAAAGCCATCTACTCGCCACTGTAATAACTAATTTTTGGATCTTTGAAATAGATCCCGATAGAAAACAGGATCCCAAATTGTTTTTGTAATACATGATAAAACTTAATCCAGATCCGGATCCAGATAGAAGACGTTAAAAAAAAATTTTGCTGAACAAATACAAGAAAATTTGGAGAGAAACAATAGCTTATCAATATGGCAATAAAGGTTTAGAAAGAAGCATACCTAGTTGTGCATCAGCTGTATTAAAATTAATTAACTCCTGACTTAAGAAGAGCAATAGATCATAATGAAATCACGTTGATGCTTGATATTGATATTTCAAAAGCCTTTAATTGCTTTGATCACTCAATTCTTATGTGGAAACTCAAAAATAAATATCAATTTTCATGCTCTGCCCTTCAACTAATCAAGGATCTATTTTAGGGCCCTCTTCTATTCTGTGTCTTCATAAAAGATCTTCCTGATTTTATTGTAAATTGTAATGTGCATATTTAAGCAGATGACGTAACAATTTATTTGTCTAGAAGACCTGGATTGTTAGAAGACTGCGTAGTCCGAGTAAATGAAGATCTATTACATATTCAGGGGTGGACTAAGTTAAATAAAATATGATTAAACCCGTTGCAATCATTTGAAAGGGTATGTGCAAGAAGCGAAATATATATATGTGATGTTCCCTCCCTTAATTTAAATGGCTTTATAATAAACAGTAAAATGAGTTGTTGTAACGCTACGTCTGATTCCATTAAAAAATCATTGCTGTTGCCTATCTTTTCTTACAATTGTATCGTATACTCTTGTTAGGATTCTGAATGCAAGCTTAAAATAAATGTTGCTTGCATTCAATGATTGTTTGCGGTATATTCACGATATGACAAGGTACATATATAAGCCCACAAATTGGCGTTTCATCACGGCGATCTCACATGGAATCATCAGTTGACTGTGAGGGCCCTGTCAATTTTTGTGGACTAAAGGCCAAAAAAGCTATTTTGAATAAATAATTCGACAGGGCCATTAATAGTGCTAAGTCTTCTACTTGGCTGATTTGTTTCAGTATTATAAAAACCTTCATTAAGGCTTAAATTCAGCTTTTGGATTCAGATTTTCAGTCTACGTTTAAAATTTTCCAAAATGTTTCCTTAAAACATTAATAAAACTAACACGTCAATTGTTATTGTTTCTTTTGAAGGCTTTTACTGGTTTTGTCTATTCTTTCTTATATTGTATTTCAAATTTCTGTTCGAATTATAAATTCAAGTTTCGCCTTTTTTCTTAAACAGGCCAAGTGCTTCGTTTTTTGTTTCTAGAGATTGTTCTGGATCTCTAGAGATATAAAGAAGCTATCAGGTTCAGAGAAGCAAAGCATATCCAACTAAGGAAAATCAGAAAAAATATTACCAAGTCAGAAACCTTTGCAATGCTGTCATAAAAAGAATGAAATTCTTACATAACCAAAAATTAAGGCAAAAAATCCTGCAATGTCCCAAAGGCAGCAGAAATTTCTGGTCATTTGTTAAGAGTATAAAATATTCAACTTAATCTTCAATTGAAATGCTCATCTACAATGACAACCCGATAATTAGCTGTTAAGATAAGGCAAATGTACTTGCAGATCATTTTGCTGCTAGCTCTACGTTGCCTGATGGCAGCATTGCCCCCCTGTAGTTGAGAAAGTACAGTTGCAAGAGCCCTTCGAGATTTTGATATAAGCAAGATTGGTCCAGCATGTTCCTAAGAAATTGAAATTGAATTGTTCCTCTTCCAATTGAACTTACGTCCCTTCTTTCCAAGGTCATGGAATCGCTAATAAATCATCAGCTCAAGAAATATCTCGAAGATCAAAAACTTGTTAATGACCGGCAATACGGCATATCTTATCAAAGAGGGGAACAGATATTAACATTGTTCTGGAGAAAGTAAGATTATTGCGCTTGATATTTCCAAGGCATTTGATAAAATTTGGCACCAGGCTCTCTTATCGAAAATGCGTGCGTTTGGTATCAACGGAACCTTTATTGTTGGGATAATAAATTACCTTCTAGATTATTCAATACATGCTGTATTAACGGTTTCTGATCCTCACAAAATAAATTCTGGTGTTCCTCAGGGTTCCGTTTTGTCGCCGACTCTCTTCCTCATTTTTGTAAATGATCTCTTGTCTGAAACTTCTATCCACTTCATTGTTTTTCCGACGAATCTACTATCAGCTTCTCATACTCGTTCTCAAATTCACGTCCATCTCCTTCGGAAGTGGAATTGCAGAGGTAGGTATCGTATGATTAGCCCATTAAACTCCAATCTTTCCAGCATTGTTAAATGGAGTAAAAGAAATCTGTGGAGTTTAATGTTTCGAAAACTCAATGTTGTCTACTGTCGTTGAAGCAAAATGTCCCCCTTATGTCATTGCCCTTGAATGGTACTTGCATCGAAGAAACCGAAAAGATCTCAGTACTCAGTACTCAGTACAGTAACGACGATCTTCATTGGAATACCCACATTCTCGAGAATTTCAAAAATGCTGCTAAAAGCTTAGGATTTCTATATCGATGTAAGAAACTTTTCACACCTTCTGTTCTGGCTACCATTTATAGGGCTTTTATAGGTCCATAACTCAAATTTAACTGACATCTTCTGGCAGGTACAAACAAAACTTATCTCCACTTATTGGATAGAATTTAGAACAGGTTTTCCCCTGCAATTTCAATTTGCAAACATTCAAAACCAATGTTTATCGACACCTCCTTAATATTCATTCAATATACTCCAGATTACGATATTTGTCCTCTACAATTATTGGGACTTCTTATTCTAAGATTGTATCCGCCAAATATTCAGATTTGAATAAGTATAAATATTGAGAACCACTCCATAGGAACACAATTTTTAACATTACAGTAAACTGGTGAATATGAGATACATAGGTTGGGTGTACTATCAACACGAAAAATATTTATACCGATCTAATTTCATCTAAAATTTATGAATTGTGTCCCTTCATAGAGTTACCTAATGATGATCTGCGAGGAATGGACCAAACTCACTTCTAAACATCAACAATTTAACTGCAATGTTTATACTTTGAAATAAATTTAGTCGCAACATTGCCACAACTTTAAAAATTGATCGTTGGTTGGTTATACAGGAGCCAAAAAAAGTCGCAGGGTCCTAGCCAATGCCTAAAGGCGTCACTGGTGACGTGATGTTGTCTTAGTTAATATACTAAATAAAAAACTTTGAATAAAACTTCAATACTGATATCGAAATTCATTAGTTCGATATTTGTTGATTATTTTTTTTTAATTGCATAAGTTCCGTCACAATTCATGAGATTTATGTATAAAGAAAACTAAGTGATTATCTCAACATGTTGCAAAATGCCTCTACCAAATACTTTTTAATGACACTATACATTGATTGTCATTTCCATTTTTGCTGAATCTAAAGGGAATTTGAAAATAAACTCGGAAAACCTCGTAAAAGTTTCATTAATATTTAATTTAAAGTTAAAAAACTACAAAACCATTCTGGTGAGTGTAGAAATATACCAAGCCAAAATAATTTATGACAAACTAAAAGAAACTATGCCTAACCGCACAAGCTGTTTCTGATTATGCAGGATTACAAGGCCATCAGCAAACTACTTTTGCCATTTTATTTATTCTAGAATATATCAGTTTTTGCTGGATTAAATTTTATCTCGTTCTTTACTATGCGAAGAGTATACACACAATTATTTTTCACTCAAATTATTGACTTAATAAATTACAAAAAAAAAAATCAATCAAATTTCACACAAAAAAACCAACAAAAAAAAACAGCCCAATATTGGTAATAGCATCATACCAAATGGAAACTTATATTGATGGATCGGAAGTCGCCGTTTGCCTCACATCTGCCGACACTTTTTGGACAGCATTTTACTTCATCGGAAGCATTACGTTGTTCTTCTTGCTTCCGTTTATCATCCTCCTAGTGTTGTATACCGTCATTGCTTGGAATCTTATGGGTAATTCCGGAGTAATAATACAACACCACAATCAACCACCACCATCATCAGTATCAAAAAAACCACATCCGCATCAGCATCAACATCATCACCATCAACCACATCAACCCCACTCCCATCGAACCAATGTCCTGAAATACCGCAAACAAGTTATTTTCATGCTTGTCGCCGTTGTGCTAAGCTTCTTCCTGTGTCTGCTGCCGTTTCGCGCCTTTACACTGTGGATAATCCTAATGCCACCGGAAAATATCGTCTCCCTAGGGATCGAAGGATATTACAATCTTTTATATTTCTGCCGAATTATGTTGTACTTGAATTCGGCACTCAATCCAATTCTCTACAATTTGATGTCATCAAAATTTCGTAATGGTTTTCTGAGATTGCTAGGATGCCGCAGCAGCAGAAGGGTGGCTCTCAAATCTCTGGATGGCATGCGGAAAGGTACTTTCCATACGAACTCCACGAATCTCAGCACTTCTAGTTCGACGAGTATGCGGCGGGAGCAATTGCGAGTAAGTAGTGTTCGATCGCGCGGTGAAAGTTTAACTGGGACCTTCAATGGAGAAGTCGAGGTCACGCGGGACAATAGTTCTGGCAATGGAATTCAAATGAATGTCTCCGAGGATTCAGCTATCGGTGTCATCGTTATCGTTAAGAAGAAGATTGCAAGAAGGCAAAAAAGCTTCGATGATATCGATGAGCTGGAGGAGATTGAAGAAGCCATCACGAGTACCCAATCTGCATGTGATGCCTGTTAAAAAAGTGACATGGCCTTATCTGGTAAGAAGGATTGGAATCGTTGCTATTCAACTGCAATGGGTAGCCATCAACAATAAAAGGAAAGTAATAGTACACTTAGGTGCAAATTAAACCACCCATCTTTATTTAAATTTGTTTTTTTTTTTACTGAAATTAATGAATAAAAATGTTGATAGAAAGGTGGGTCTGACTTCCTGGTACATAACATTTTACTGAAAACATACTTCGATAAAAATTTGTCTATTTTTTTAGAATTTCAAAAAGAGCTTTCTTGTATCCAAGAGCCTTACCAACAATCAACTTAAGAGACGACTTTAATATTTGAGCGAAATGAAGCATTATTTAATGGATAACTGACCATATATGTATGCTGCATTTTATTTTTTAGGTTCCGTACAATAAATGGTTCATAATTTAGAGTTCACATAAATATTAAGTTCATAACATGTATGGTTAATTTTATAGAGCTCTTTAAATAATTGTCCATTTCGCTCAAATATTAAAGTCGTCTCTTAATTTGATTGTTGGCACGGCCCTAAGGGTCTTTAAAATATGACTATATGAATGGAAAAATACTATGAGCAGAGATAAGTTGTTTATTGTTGTTTATTGGCCGTAAAATTGTCAGAATTTCATAATTTTGTTCCGAAGTTATCGCTTTAATGGTAAAAATTGAGACCTTATGTGTATAATCCTGATACAAATTTAATTAATATTTTGTAAGTTATGGAGCTGAAAAAATTTCTTTTTTTAGTAGTTGTCCCTTAAGAGTAAGGAGTTCTTAAACTTAAGAAAAACTGTAAAATACAAAAAAGGCCATTAAAATATTACCAAAAAATCCTAAGGGAATGTTTTTTTTACAAAATACCGATTAGGAAAAGTCGAAAAAAACAATGATCTACATTACGTGTGGTTCCCCTTGCGGGGCATAGAGAATCCACTACTTCTACCCGCAATCGTGTACGCTTTCTGGAGATGTACCTCAGCTCTCTCCAACTCTTCCCCAGTTGTGCTGATTCTTCTTCGACCGTTCTTCACCAAGTACTTCTGGGTCGGCCCACTCCTCTGCCTCGCTGCATAAGAAATTACCATTGCATCGCTTGACTCGCAATGCACTCGTGGCCTTTTCGAAGCGTATGTCCAAACCACTGCCACTAACGTTTTCGTACTATATAGTCCATGGGTTCCTGACCTGGTCGCGCAAGTTCATCATTGGAGATACGGTTAGGCCAGAAAATCCGCAAGATGTTTCTCAGACATCTATTCACGAACATTTGCAGCTTTCTTGTGACAGTGGGTGTAACTTTCCAAGTGCTGCATCCATAAAGAAGCATGGATTCTACATTGGAGCGGAACAGTCGTAGCTTGGTGTTTAGGCTTATAAATTTGTTTCTCCATATTTTGGACAGCCTTTGCTTTCCCGATTCGGCTGGTTATATCTAGTTCGGTCCCGTCATCAGTAGAGACAATATTCCCAACGTATTGAAAACTCTCTACCGTCTTTACTTGTTGTCCAGAAATATCTATTTGAGTAGATGAGGAAGTTTCAAGGCTGATCCTTTTAGTTTTTGCCGTATTGATCTTAAGCCCGACGGTTTCGACTTCTCTCTCCACCCTTGTTGTCATTTACTACACGTCATCCGCGTAGTCCAGATGCTTCAGGTGTGATAGCAGATTCCACTGAATTCCTCCATTTAAAGTCGACAAAGCTGTATGCAGGACATCACTTATTACGAACTGGAACAGTATTGTTGACAATATACAACCCTGTCTAACACCTCTTTGCATTTCAAACTCCTCTAACAACCTTTCTTTATGCAGAACGTGACATTTGGATCCTTCATATGTAGCCTTTGACTTGATAATAGCGATCAATTTATCCGGGATGCCCCTCCTGCGCAAGGCAAGCCAAATAAATTTTCTATTGACACTGTCAAACGTCTTTTCGAAATCGATGAACAGCAGGTGAAGTGGTGTTTTTTACTTGCGATATAGGTACTATAGGGCAAGTTCTGCATTTGGAAAAAAAATCGAACTCGAGATTTTGATCAAAGTTGACATTACGATGATAGCGAAGACGAAAAAAGTGGGTCTGACAATTCCGTCTGTCTGTCTGTATGTCTGTATGTCTGTATGTCTGTATGTCTGTATGTCTGTATGCCTGTATGTCTGTACCTCGAACTACAAACTAAACTACCGGACGTATTTTCTTCAAACTCGGTAGTTAAGGGTCTTCGGTGATTCCCTAGAGGAAAAATTGAAATTTTTTTTTTAGCTCCAAAACTAAGGGTACCCCCCATACACCCGTAATGCAAAATCTTATTTATCTCAAAAACGGCTCTAACGATTTTGATAAAAAAAATTAGGTGTGATATTATGGACATGGACTATATTTTGGTGAAAAAAAAATTTGGGGGGAAATGTTATTAGGGGTACCTGTCATAGAACGGTTTTTTTGATTTTCGAATTTCTCACCAACGGCTCTAACGATTTTAACCAAAATTTTTATGCAGGAGCTGCTTTGCATTTAAAAAAATATAAACTAAAATTTTTTTCGAAAAAATAGTTTTTGGATTTTTAAAAAAATAATACAATTTTTTTTTTGAAAATTCAATATCTTGAAAACCGATACAAGATTAAATTTTTAAATTACGTTTTAAAATGTATTTAATTAAATACTAACAATTTGCATATCAATTTTTTTTATAAAAATTTTAAGGAAAATTTAGTACACAAAAAACATGTTTCAGTGTGTCTGTATGTCTGTACCTCGAACTACAGCCTAAACCCTTGGACCTATTTCTTTCAATCTCGGTAGTTAAGGGTTTTCGGTGATTCCCTAGAGGAAAAATTGAAATTTTTTTTTTAGCCCCAAAACTAAGGGTACCCCCCATACACCCGTAATGCAAAATCTTATTTATCTCAAAAACGGCTCTAACGATTTTGATAAAAAAAATTAGATGTGATATTATGGACATGGACTATATTTTGGTGAAAAAAAAATTTGGGGGGAAATGTTATTAGGGGTACCTGTCATAGAACGGTTTTTTTGATTTTCGAATTTCTCACCAACGGCTCTAACGATTTTAACGAAAATTTTTATGCAGAAGCTGCTTTGCATTTAACAAAATATAAACTAAAAACTTTTTCGAAAAAATAGTTTTTGGATTTTTAAAAAAATAATACAATTTTTTTTTTGAAAATTCAATATCTTGAAAACCGATACAAGATTAAATTTTTAAATTACGTTTTAAAATGTATTTAATTAAATACTAACAATTTGCATATCAATTTTTTTTATAAAAATTTTAAGGAAAATTTAGTACACAAAAAACATGTTTCAGTGTGTCTGTATGTCTGTACCTCGAACTACAGCCTAAACCCTTGGACCTATTTCTTTCAATCTCGGTAGTTAAGGGTCTTCGGTGATTCCCTAGAGGAAAAATTGAAATTTTTTTTTTAGCTCCAAAACTAAGGGTACCCCCCATACACCCGTAATGCAAAATCTTATTTATCTCGAAAACGGCTCTAACGATTTTGATAAAAAAAATTAAGTGTGATATTATGGACATGGACTACATTTTGGTCAAAAAAAATTTTGGGGCAAAATGTTATTAGGGGTACCTGCCATAGACCCGTTTTTTTGATTTTCGACTTTCTCATTAACGGTTCTAAGGATTTTAACCCAAAATTTTTAGCAGGAGTCCCCTTAAATTTAAAATAATATTGTATATAAAAATATTCGAAAAAATATTTATTGGGTTTTTAAAAAAAAAAAAAAAATTGTTTTAAATCAATATCTTCAAAACCTATGAACGATTATTTTTTGAAATTATTTCCTAAAACCAATATTATTAAATACTTAAAATTCGCATCCCACATTTTTTTCTTGAAAAATTTAGAGAAATTTCTTATATAAAAAATTTATTTAATAATAAAACCATTTTTTAAGGTTTATTTGCATAAATTCATACTTCTCCGGAAACCAGACGGCAATTTTATGCATTTGAACATTATTATCTCATTAAATCCATGTTTTATATTTATAAAATGTATCTTAAATTCCAAAGTACTTTTACATAAGAGCAAGTTCGTGCGATCCAGTCGTGCATTTTATTTTTTTTGAAGTGGTGATCGATATTCAACGCACTGTTCGATGATGATCCGCAAGGTATTAATGTGATCCACACAGGAAGATCCAGTGAAGATGATGCCTGCTTGTTCGGCGTCAAGCGTGTAGTCTTTTATATGCTCTAGGTCGATTTTTGCTATAACCTTCGCTACAGCAGGCAGCACGCAGAATCCTCTCCAGTTTTCGCACTGCGTAAGGTCTCCTTTCTTTGAAGCTTAACAATCATCCCTTTTTTCACTCCTCAGAAAAATTTTCTGTTTCCCAAGCTCTTTCTATTAGTGGGTGCAGGAGCTCAGACGATGTTATTGGCGCTGCTCGTAAGAGCTCTGCGGGAATACCGTCAAGTCCAACCGCTTTGTTGTTATTCAGTGCTCTGATTGCGGTTAAGATTTCTTCTCTACTGGAGGATTCAGTGAGTATTCGGGAATTTTTTACTACGGACGGATCGTTGGGTGTTAGGTTGACTTTCCTTCCACCTTTTGAGCTGGTCCTCATCCGAAACTAGTAGTGATCCGTCTGTGTCCTTTACCAGGTGTAGTTTAGAGCTTTGGACACCTGTTAGCTCTTTGGTAATTCTGTAGACGGTCCTACTGTCACACCTACTTACGACCTCTTCTGCTTCTGTTGCCATGCGTTGATATAGTTATGCTTGTCACGTCGCACGCTACGGTGAACTTCTCTCATCTTCATGTGGGACGCAGACTCTAGCTCGTTTCTGCCTGCTGCTGACGTTGCTGCAATGCGAGCTTTGAGCTGTGTTGTTTCTTCGATCCTAGCCCAGGCACTATTCATTCCTTGCGACCGACCCATTATAATTTCAGCACCTGATATGAAAACATTTTTCACAGCCACATCAATGGTTTTTGATGGAGGTGGTTTCCGTGCTACTGATTGCTCTCAATTAGAGATGCCTCGAATATTCGATCAGTCACTGACAGGATCTTTCACTGAAACCAAAATTTCACTTCGCGATCAGTCAGCGATTTAGAAGCAGTCTCCAGGACGTTCGAAACAGAAGAGGTGCAGACATGGGAATAACCCGGGACTACCATCTGATGGTTGCTACCGTAAAATTACGAACAGCTGCAGTTCGGATATCCCAAGAAAACACCCGAATGCCCAAGTTCAACACCGATAGACTCAAGGATCCCGCAGTCCGCCAACAACTAGGGGACCATCTTTCACAAGGATTAAGAGCACTCAGTAATACGGAACCCACCTCCATCGAAAGAAAATCGAACACATAAATTAAAAAAAGTTGAAGAGACTATTCTGAGCATTCTCTCAGTTGCTGTACTAAATTTTACAATTCTAAACTTATTCGAAAAATGAGTTAATACTAGTAACTAGTAAACAATTTTAGGAAACCGAAGAAGAAAGGCAAATATTCAAATTAAACTATCTAACGCGCAATGAAAAGTAGTATTAAAGGGAAATTGTTTAGCGTTCCATTCTTTTAAGTTGGTCTGTTATTTGAGTTAATTTTAAATAAAGAATTTTAGGATGAGCTCAACGCTGTCTTCAAAAATGGAAGTTAAATTATTTTAATTATGTTGATGTATGTTGTTCACATATCCACTTTAAGTGTACGTGTATGTTTCGTTCTGTTGTTGTCTTCCTCGTTCTCTATATAGATGGCAGTGGCGTGGCGTCCATATAACACGATTCCTATCGTCTTCCCTTTTAGAAAATCCACAAATATAACAATCTATCAAATAAACATCGAATAAGTTTAAGTTATTTATTCTGCCTCTCTTTTGTATCTTATACTTTATCCAAACACATTCTACAATCCACAACCAACATTAATCAAGAGAGTCACAAAAATACTCTGACTTAAACTTTTCAATTACCGTCTTATTTATTTGTTTTATTTGTATATCTTTCTTCCCCAAGCATTGTTTTTCGGATCCTCTTTGTTCAACATCCGCTTTTATATTCAAAAAATAAGACGCTACTCGTACATTCCGTCTTATAAAATTTTTGATGTATACCATTAGGAGTTGGAATTATTTGTATTTTATTCTCCCTTTAGCAATAAATTAGCATTGCATTTCAGTAGAAAGATAATACATTGCAGGAGCTCAGGTGCTCGCCTTTTTTCAACCTTGTGTAAGAAATAAGACGGTGTTCTTCGACTTATTTATTTTTTTTTTCTTTAATATGTCATATAAATATAAATATTGCATGTGGGTATTGTTGAATCTTGATTTTGAATTTGATGTTGACTTGCATGCTAATGTAAAATGCACTATTGATATTTTTTGCAAATTTACTGTGATAATTTTGAATTATGAAATAAATCATGGTAGAATATATGGAGGGCTCACAGCTGTACCGAACCAAGCCATAAAAGAAAAATCCAAAACTAACGCCAAAATTTCCGCAAAATTGACCTCTATTTAGAGCTGTAATGAAGTACATATGTAGTTCATTTAGAGCTACATAGTTCTATTTAGAGCTGTAATGAACTACATTACATTCATTACAGCTCTAAATAGAGGTCAATTTTGCGGAAATTTTGGCGTTAGTTTTGGATTTTTCTTTTATGACTTAGTTTGGTACACCTGTGAGCCTTCCATATGGCAATTTGTCATTGTGTGAATTTATGCCCCTATTATGGATTACAACTCAACTTAGTTGAGTTGTCATCAACACAACTCAACTCTTAGACAACCAAACAAATTTTTCATATTATGCAAGTCAACTAAAATCAGTTGTAATGAAAAAATACGTTGCCGTCTTTTAGGAGTCGATTTGCTGTCAAAACCAGCTGCTCAACATGAAATACATACAAAACCAAGAATAAGAAATTGTGTGATGAAAAGTTCTCTCGATTTGTTTTTCGGTGGCTTGGAAGATGAAAATTTCCTTAATGTAGCCAAAATAAAAAAGAATATCCGTATATTTAATAAATTCATGTACACTTCTATTCCTAAAGTATGCATTTTTTTGATTCGAAATAGTTTTCCTAAAACAACCAACGTTCCTCAGCGATTCCACCAATTGTTAAACTTGCTACTGCTCTTTGTTTCATGAGCGAAGGAAGTTGGCAAAAGTGATGTGATTGAGGAACTCATTTGTGGCTAAATGCTCAGCTAACATAGAGCAACAAGTCCTTCAAATTGTGATGGCCATGTAGTTTTCAAACTAAATTACACTCATTTCATTCTATTTTCATTAAAATTGTTGTTTAACTTACTGTTTTGTGTCCATATTTTTTATCCGAATGCAGATTTTTTCATTAAAATGTTCTACACAACTGCTTCGAACCAGTTGTCTGATTTTGACGCTTATTACAACTGAAGCACAACTCAACTTACTTACATAATACGAAGAGACAACTGAAAAGTCCACCATTTTGTTAGTTGTCTGCTAATCGACAACTGGTTGTGCTTTGACAGTCAACTGGTTGTAATCGATAATACCAATTTTAAGAATTACAACTAAACTATAGTTGAGTTGTCTTCCATAATAGGGGGGTTAGCATATCGCAACTCTGGACAAATACAATGCATTTGCTTTTTTTTTTAATAGGAATTTAAATTTAGATTCGATTTATATTCAATAAAAGACTGTGTTGCACAGATTCAATGACTTCAAATAAATCTAGTGTTTTGAAAAGCCAATTTAAACTAAATAAACAAAAATTTAGCTTCTTAATTTTAGTGCAGTTCTAGATTTTGTCTTGGAAATGTCTTTGATAAAAATATTGCTGTTTAACAGATTACCTATCGGAGAAACCAAATAATTTTAGTAAGGATAGTTGATAGTTTATATTTTATCATTTTTTCGTTTACACACCAGGGATTTCGATCCCAGATCGAAATTTTTTGTTTGGTGTGCGTGTTTCATGTATACATGTAAATCCCTCTTTAAATCTGAAATTAAAACAGAAATCATAGAAGCTCGGTTCGTGTCGATTATGATCGACGAATCATCAGATTCGAGTCATAAGAGACAACTGAGTGCCATATTTCGGTTCTTGTCAGAGAATGGAATACAAGAAAAATATCTTGTATTTTTTAATACAGATGAGTTGTCCCATCATGTCCCAAATATAGCTACACATTTTTTGCTAAGTCAATGTGGAATGCATTTGTAGATACCATATCCCTACTAGAAATGTTGTTTTTAAGGTTCTAAGATTTTTTTTTAATTTTTACAGGTGACAAAATTTTATAACGGGTTCCCATTTAAAATTATCCACGCCACGCCACTGCTAAGCACCATCTTAAAACTCAATATTTCCACAGATTTTTGACAGCAACTATTTTATCGAAAGAGTTGCCATAAATATTTACAAGCAAATGTTTTTAAAACAATAAATACTTTTTTTTGAAAATGGTGGACAATGTACAAAGCTGTTGTTAGAATGCCCAAAGGTTGTTTTTTTTATAAAAAAGAAGACAAGTGTCTTTAGCATTTGCGGAAACTTTGGATTAGTTTTAATGGACAAAGTTAACTTATTGGGCTTGATAAAGTATCATAAATTTAACAGTTATAATCTTCATAATCAAAGCTCCAGCTTAACTGTATAACATATAGAAAAACATGAATTGTTTACCGGAAACAACTCAAGTCAAGAAAAAATTCAAGGAAAATATCTCCAACTTGCATTTTAAAAACTCTGTATAGGCTGCTTTATTAATGGGCCCTATTTAAAAAATATTACTATCATATATTCATTAAAAAAAAAAAAAAAACTAATAATTACGTTTAAGATTTCCTTAAAAGTATGTGGTTTAATTTGCACGTGAGTATAGTTTCCTCTAACAATGTATTTGTTGGAGCTTATATTGTAAAAATAATAATTTGATTTTTCGTTTTGCATTCATTCACAATATAGGTTAAAACTACACTTTTGGAACCTACATACATTACATACATACATATGCAAACCTTATTTGTTTTGGAGGAAAACCTAAAGGAATATGCTGAAACAAGGGAAATGTTGTGCGAATATCTAAGACTGAAGGAAAATAAGGACTAAAACTAAATATAACTTGCGGAGCTTTCGACTACGAGTGCATCATAAAAAATATTTATGAAATAAATACAAATTATATATATTTTTGAAACATCCATTAAAATGGCTGGCTATGAGATTATAGATTATATCTTTAGGAAAATTACAATAAATGTAAATTTTTTTAGCTAAATATACCTTACTGAAAGAACAAAAAACAAAATAGAAATGAGTGTGAATATAAAATAAGTTTGGCATTTGCATTTTTGTACTTTATGGATTGTTTTCTTTTATTTATTTTTGAAAATTAAATTTCCTTGAAGCAGGATAAGTATATTTGGATAAAGCTTGAAGATCCCCCATGAAGGAGCAATGCAATCCAGGGGTTTGTATTTTTTGTTTTGAGAAATATTTTTAGAATGCAGTTAGAATGTACATAATATTTCAGAGATAGACGGTTTTAAATGGTTTTGAACATTATGAATATCGTTGTAGCCGTTCGATTTGGGAGAAAAGTTAAAGAAATATTAACAAGAAATCAACAAAACTATTTTTTAAATAGTGTACAAAAATTCTAATTTCTATTTATGTTGTTAGAAAGCAATAGGAGTGGAATAGGAATAGGGCTAGGGTAGTGGACATCGGGACTTGGAATTCAGAATGGGACTGTGAAGGCGGGGTTGAATAACTAGTGCGCGAGCAGTGGCACACTGGCTTACAATTAGGACATAGTCTTTCATAGTACAGTGGTGGATGAAATTAATACGGCCACTGGAAAAAAACACATATGTCTGATTGTCATATCGGAAATTTCTAATCCAGTCTCTTGGATCAAATTTGTTGTAGTCATACGTGACTTTTTCTTTTTTGCTTTAATCTCAGAGAGTAGGAGGACGATATAGTATTTTAAAGCCTAGATTTGAAATTGTGATAGAAAAACAGGTGATAGATTGCTGGTATCAATTTTTTTTCTTATAATTAGCGCACACTCAAGGAGTTAAGAATACAGTTAGAATCAAAAGAAGATGGCGATACACATTGGTTTTAAATGCTTGTACATCACAATGAGGGGAAAAGATCGAGTGAGGTAAAGTATTGCACATTTGAGTAGTACGGCTAAAGAAAGAATCTCTGTATTTTGCGGTACGTCCGAAATTAGACTCAAGGGTAAACTGCTAAGCATTCTCAACAAGACGAGTATTACGCTGAAATTGTTTCAAGGGAGGAATGCAGCTGGCTATTTCATTAGAAGAAGCGCTTAAACAAAGTAAGACAAGAGACATTACGACGGTGTTTGAGAGAAACAAAAGTTTCCGCAATTGAACTATCTCCAGTTAGTTTAATATCTCTGTTTTAGATACTGTCTAAGAGGTGCAGGTGATTTTTATTAGCACCTGCCCATATAAGGGAGTTATACTCAAGCTTTGGCCGAATGTATGCCTTATAAATTGTAGCCAGATTAGAAGGGGAAACAAACTGATTACATCTTCCGAGGAAACTGGCACTACGCCGCATTTTCGCAACATCAAATATGTGATCATGCCACAAAATATGGTCAGTAATTCACATGCCGAGGACAGAAAGCTTTTCGGTTACCTCGATGCAAGTGCTATCTATGGATGATGGCAGGGTTGGAATATTACACTTGGTGACAAAAGACAGCTTTGGGTTTCCGAAGCTATTGCGGACGCCTGATTAGGCCTTGAATTGTCCACTGTCGAGACCAAAAATCCCTGTAACCGCAACCTAGGAAGAAGAAAAGAAAAAGGAAATATAATTAATATTAAAGAAAATGTAAACTACTTTCTTACCTCGATTGTAGACATTTGGTGACCAAATCTATCCAGTGGAGATCATCTGGAAAAAGAGAAAAAAAAAGCAAGGGTACTGCGGATGTTTTTGCAGTGAGGCCATTGCCCACCATCTTGGGGAAATCGAAAATATGGCCAGAGATTCCTATGGTAGGGTGGGTAATGGCCTCACTGCAACAACATCGGCAATGCCCTTGTTGTGTTGATAGGCCGTCCGTCTGTTTCTAGTCCAAAATTGTCCTGTGTTTTTTCCTGGCCTGATATATGTACATATTTGTTTGCAGGCGAGGTTAAGTTTCGTGGTCAAGAGCCCCCCCCCCCCCCTCCTACGAGCTGACACCGTGCACCGCAAGCAGGCCGCGTCTTCCGAAACTTGAAATAAAGCGTTAAATTCCACGCGGCTTCTTACATCGCATTCTGCTGTCAAGATAGGAATTCAATAAGCTTATCATACAATGCACACAATGACACTTCTGAAGAAGAAGGATGAGGTACAGACAAGAGATCATTGATGAAGAGGAGCAAGGGAGTTGGAGATAAAACATAGGCTTGGGACACACCAGAATTTATTTTTGTGAATATCAGACTTAAAATCATCCAAAACAACACGAATTAAAGGGCCTAAAGGGTAATTTCTTATCCAACGAAGGAGAGACTCATCGATTCCAAAAGCACGCATATTAAATAAAAGAGCTTCATGACAAACTCTATCAAATGCTGTAGAAGTATCAAGTGCAATAACGTTAATTTCACCAAATTGGTGCAAGGATTTGTTCCAATTTTCGGTGAGATATGTTGCAGTTAAAGCCATATTGCCGGTCATTAAGAAGCTTTCGATATAATTATATATATTTCTTAAGCTAATCAGCGTTTCCATGACCTTGGAGAGAAGAGACGTAAGTGCAATTGGTGGATAACTGGAGGGGGAGGAGGATTATTTTTTTAGGGACTGGCTGGACAAATGCTATTTTCCGTCCACTTCGAACGACTCCAGAAGAAGAGGATAGGTAGAACAGGAGAAGCCATAACCCTATGCGGCAGGAGTATTATTGTAAACGAACCTTGGAGATCACCAACAGCTGGAATTTCCTTTTTCCTTTGGGAAAAAGGACATTGTACTGTAGTAAACAGTTATAGTTGCTAAAGAAATTATTGAGACCGTCCCAATTGGCTTTCTCATATTACCAAACGATTCTCTTTAATATTTTTTTAACAGTTTTGAATCTCATCTAAATCTTCATTTATTCTGTATATTTAGATCTTTCATTGAGTAAAAAGGTCCCGAAAGACAAATTTGAGCATCATCAGCGTAGAGATGTAACATAACATTTTTGCAAACATATGATAGGTAAATCATTTATAAATATACAGAATAAAATAGGACCTAAAATGGAACCCTGTGGAACATAAGCAAGAGAGCTGATTGAATCAGAAGAATTATTGCCAACTTTAATCTTTTGAGTTCGATGACTTAAATAGTCTTGTAAAAGACGAACTGATTTTTCATTGAAGCCAAAGTATAGTTTAAGTTTCTTGCACAGCATACTTTGATTAACTCGGTCAACATGCCTTGGTTATACGAATTCGAATATCTTCAAGGACATTAACAATAGCCGTAGAGCAGCTGTGTACTGCTCGAAAACCTGGGCCCTCATCGCGTAATACGACGATAGTTTGACGACGTCGTTCGAACGATTGAACTGCTTCGTGTAACACATACAAACTTGAATCGTCTGGACGATGTCGTTAAGACGATTCAACTTTAGCTTCATGTAACTTGTTGAACTGTCAAATATGGTCGACTGAACGATTGCGATTGAACGATTGCTATTTTACAATCGTCTCATACGAGTACATTTTGTGGATTTTTTGGAAGTTTTTTTTTTTTAATTTAAATTAATTAAAAAAAATGTTACTACATTACAATTTGTTATTTTTCGATGATAACGAAAGCGAATTAAATGAAAGCGAAACTATCGAATAAATGCGAAGGACACTAATTTCGATTTCCTTTATTTAACACTAGGGATTTCGATCCCGGATAATTTGTTTTCTTTCGGTGTGCGTATTTCGTATACATAAATCCATCTTCAAATAACGATTCGAAGATTTTGATCTCTGTAAAAAAAAATCGATTTTTTTGGTGTGAAGGAACGTAAAATCTGTCTATTAATCGAACTCTTCATACAGAAATTGATTTCTCATGTGTAAAGGAAATTAACATAAGGAATGCATTGCATCCTCTCTCACTTCCAACGAAAACTTTAGTTTGATTACAACCAGACAGCCCAAATGACATTTTATTGCTTCTTGATGTTCTCAAACTGTGGACGATGGACGACACGACCGAACGATGCGATTGAAACTTTACACGAAGCAAACTTTTGACGACGTCGTGCTCGACAATCGTTTGGACGACGATCGTCTTAAAAATTACGCGATGAGGGCCCTGACTGTACAGGAAAAAATAAGTTACGGACCCGCATGTGGTTTGAAATCGAGTTTGACAAAACTTTTTCTAAGATTTATGACAGCTTAGGGGATGAAAATCGGATGCAATTGAAGCATTGTTTTTCTTAGGCACATGAATTAGCTTCGCACGCTTCCATTTTGAAGAAGAAGAGGTGATGATACAAAAACTTATTGTATGAGTAAAGGTGGGTATAATTTGTGGTAATAAAGTTTCCTTACTCCATCTTCACCTGCTGTGTTGGTTTTTGGAAAACGATATATATGACAAATTCATTCTCAAAACGTTTTCAAATTTAGAATGAAGTTAGTAAATGGCTAAGTTGTTAATTGTAAATCTATAACTATAGGTTATTATCTACAAATTCGGTATCAAGGTGATTTGGATATGAAAATGAACGTAGGCTTTTCCAAAACATAAGTGAGGTTTGATCAGGGCTTTATTTTGAAACGAAATATCTTTTTTGAGCTTTACCATTTACAAAAGACTAGTGGTTACGAGCTTGACAGAAATTCTCCCACTTTAAGGGTGTTGGCCTGCGCTTTTACTAAGAATAGAGCTTACGGCGAATTTTTATAAAACATGCTTTAAGCCGAGGTCAGGCAATAAATGTTGAAAGAAATCGACATTACTCGTATTATGAACATTATACAAGAAATTACAAATATTAAATTGACAATTTAAAGCGTCTTCTTGTAATTCAAAATTATTAATAGATTTGAAATGTCGGAATTGAAAATAGAACCGAATAAAGCAGTAAAAGAGCCCAGCGAAGTCAACGCCAACGTTGTCGAAAGGCCTTAAAAGTGTTAATTTTTCGATAGGAAATGGTCTGAATTGCAGTGAAGCTGGCTTTTTTCATAGCCTTCAGCAGTCAGGACACTGTGACAACCATTTTTTGTAGTCTGACGTCCTTTGGCAATCCAAAACCGAGAACTCATCTATTATAAGCCATATTGACTTTACCATACATAGTTAGTTCGTGATTTACTGAGATTTTAATAAAATAGGAATCTTTTGGGAAAATAATTTAGCGTTTATGATTTAAACACTCTTCTATAAGCACTGAAGGCGGTCACCTAGTCTCATAAGGCCATTGACGTCCAGAAAGAGAAACAATTGTGCCATTTTGGACTACTTTGGTACTGGCTTTTTCTTCTGCAAGAAACAATTTTTTTAGAAAAAAATTAAAATTGAACGTACCTGCGCTAATAGGCTTCAGCGAGTTCCAGCTTTTCGGTGGTTAAATTAAATTAGTTGGCTCTTTCCCTCTTCCTTCTAAATAAGCCCCAGAAGCGTAATATATATAGGCTGTTACTCGTAAGAAACGCTTCCATGTGCTGAAGTGTTCGTAGTAGTAAATAATAAGTTCGAGTAGTTCGATCACGTAAAAGGAGGTACTTTCTCCAACATCACTGTCTTGTTCCGTCAGACGATTCACAAACACGAGTCCTTATGAGTCACTGTCTCACTGATTATATGTTCTACCTAGCTTAACGATTATTTAATTTGTCTTTGTTTGCCTTCCTTCCTAGTCTTGACACCATGTGATAAAATAACGTACATATATATATTTAGAGTGAAACCGGCGTAACAAATTAAAAAAGAAAGACTAAGCGTCGTTGACGCTTATGGCCTAGCGAACGTAGTTCTCATAGTGATGGTCCGATAATGCCACTAGTCCATAATCTACATCAAACAGTGACTTTCATTGCAATTTGGCAGAACTAGTATGGATTTCTTGACATGAATAGAATACCCATTTTCATTATGTACATATGTACATCTTTTTAAACAGTGATTCTCTCTGAATTTGCAAAACTTAAGAAATTACCGCTAATTTGACAGATGTAGCGTCAATAATATGGCCGTAATCACCTGTTAAAGTTCGAAAATTCCGATTGGAAAACTCGTTCAGCCTTATTTATTAGTTTTCACTAAAACTCGGTCCAACCTCGGAACAGTTAAACCGAAGCACTTACTTCGAGCTTACGCCACTTCAAACAAATCCTTATTTATTAAAAATTTTCTTATCCGTTGTAGCTACGCTTTGCTTATGTCAAATATACTACCAAAAAAAGTCACCAGTCTAAAACTCTGGTTATTATAAAGGTAAGCAAGCCCCAGCTGATTTCCATTATTATTCATTTTATTATGATTGTATGCATATTGGAAATTGGATACATTTAAAATTGGGTTGTATAAAGTTTAAATCCGTACAACTGTTAGAGCATTTGGAAAATATAAATCATTTATTATTGCAAAATATCTATCAACTTTATCTTAGTAACAAACGAAAAAAAAAATTCTTTAAACTGCTTTTTGTAAATTTCACATGATGTTATGTCAAAATGACATTTAGATACTAAAACGGCAATAAGCCTCCTATGAACCAGTTTTAGCTTATTCCGCCTCTATTCCTCGTGTATTTTTTTAATAAATAAGCTGTTCAGGATAAGAGTCGTTGTAAAGTCGAAATAATTTTACTCCGTCGCTAAAACGAGTTAGTAAATAAGGCTTGTTTATATCTGTACAATATTTAAGTACATATAATTTCCATATAGTTTAACCCCCGTGGAGGAAACAAGTACTAAAATGAATACTGATAGATGAAATGGAACTTTGTCATGAAAAGTTTGGGAGTACTATATTCGATAAGTTGCACAGAAATTAACTGCTGTTTTAAGAGCTTGCAAAAAAAATTGGTTATTATCTTCTAATTAACAAATAAATTTAAACGTTGATCAAAATTTAATTCACATTGCAATAGCTTATTGCCATTAAATATCAAAATCCTATAGGTATAAGCCAAAAATATGCTGGAAATTTTATTGTTTTGAACTGTTAGTCATGCTATTTTATGTAAATTTGACAGGAAAAATTTTGTTCTCACGACTATATGTTTTTACTTATTTAGCTTATTACAAGCAAGAACTAAAATCTATGGTTTTTGTTTCTTTTATTTTATTTTTTTTCTTATTTTATTTTGTTTATAAATATTGTATTATTGATCTGGGACCACGCATACCTGTTTGTTTTACATAAAAAAAACTTTGCCTTAATTTGTACGGTGATGACAAATGCGGAAGAGAATAGTGGATCTGAGGTTACTTGGGATAGTTTTGATGGGAATCATTTCCAAAAGAAAGGATAAATATATAGTTCCCGCGCGGATCTGGTGCACAAAGAGAATGTCAGTGAATTCACGACGTATGGTTACAAATTGATTAATTTTAATCGATCAGACCAAGGAAAACTAGATAGGGCAAAACGAAGAAATCTGCGTTACGCAGCTTCAATTTTCTTTGTGAATGAGAGTTCTGATATAGAGACCGCTTTTGGCTTGTGTATTCGAGGAGGGACCTAACAAATGTTATGTAAAATCCATAGATCAGCGTTTTATGAAACCTAGTGAAGAATTGCTAATTATTTGATCAATATGAGCACGGAAAATTAACTGACTATAGCAATAAATTCCCAGGTCTCGGATAAAACAAACAGATAAAATAACAATTTCGTAAAAATAATATATTCGGAAAGATAGGGGTAATCACTTCCGGGAGAAAGTTGTGGACTGACATTTGACAACATTTAATTCTAAAAGAATTTCGTCACACCAGGTTTGAAGCGAAATCGAATCAGTGGAAGTATGTACAGATTACTTTTATTATTTTTCATATTATAATCATAGATAGTAAATTAAGTCTAAAAGTGCGCAAGAAAACAAGTTTAAAGAAAATCGGCTTAGCCGTTTAGACTGCTGTCGAAAAGATATACAGAATTGCGAGACCCACTTTTTTAGTCTTCGCTATCATCTTAATGTCAACTTTGATCAAAATCTCGAGTTAGATTTTTTCCGAATGCATAACTTGCCTTATAGTACCTATAAGTCGCAAGTAAAAATTAAACACATGGATTAATAACTAATCAGTTTCACAGTGGGAGTTTAAACCCCACTTTTGGTTTAAACTTCAGTTCAACAACAAATTTGGTTTCACAGTTTCATTTAACCCTGGAACAGAGTTCATTCTGTAGCTTAAGCTAAACGACACTATTCTGCCGTTTAAACCTCAGTTCAACAACCCCTTGAAACATTTGAAAATAGAATTTATTTTCCTTTTTTAATTTTCTTTTCTTGATTTACATTACATTACATCTTACACTACTCCGTAGAGAAATCTACGAAGTAGAGACACGGAAAAGAACTGGCAACTGAGGCTATCGGCTTTAGACAATATCACAGAGAGAGACACACAGAAAGAAAGAACAACAGAAGAAACACATGTGAACAGCACACGGTTGGTAATTGATGATGCTTGATTTCGCTGATCGATGGGAAGCAATGCTTTCATCAAAGCCAAGGCCGTTGACTTTTCTTGATTTTGATTCAACTAGAAAGAGAAAACAATTTACTTAATCTATACGTTTAATAGAACTGAAAGTCATATTAAACAGTGAAATCGGACGAGTTGAACTCCAGTTCAGTTTCAGCTGAACTTAAGTTTATACTTTCACTGTGAAACTGGCGGTAAGCCATTAAAGATAGTGATTTGTGAATAAGTTTTCTGGAAATAAAGAAGAGCGCCAATCTTTTAGGGGTTTCCGAACTTTTACTGGTGATTGGGTCCATGTTGTTGAAGTGACATCTGTCAAATAAGCTGTCATTTCTTGAGTATGTCTTATCAAACCAACATGCGCAAATCATTAAATTATTTTATGAAAGTGAGTTTTCACTTCGAACAACATTTCGCGTGCTTCGCCTATTTTTCTGTCGCCATAATGACCTTCAAAGAGGGCTATTCACTCAACTCAAATAGACCACAACTTAGAAAATATTGCATCATAATTTATGCCTAAGCCCGTACAAACATCAACTTACTCAACAGCTCAGAGTTAATGACCATAGACATCACCGTGTGATCGCTAAATGGGCTCTCGAAAAGTTGGAAATTGACCCCAATTTCGGTCGAAAAATCTAATTCAGTGACGAGGCCCATTTCTGGGTGAATGATAGGTTCGTCAACAAGAGGACAATCACAATCCCGACGAGATTCACCGAATTACAATGCATCCAGAGAAAGTATCTATTTGGTGTGGATTTTGGGCTGGCGGCATTATCGGTTCATACTTCTTGGAGAACCACGTTAGCTAGGCTATCACAGTCAACAGAGATCGGTATCGGTTGATGATAACCAATTTCTTTTGGCTCGAATTGAATTCTCACATAGCTCATGCTATAATAGATATTTAGCATGAGCGATTTCTGAACATGGTTATCTCATTTGAAGGGCATCGCAATCATGCGATTTAACCCCGTAAGACTTCTTCTTGTGGGCTTTGCTTAAGTCATAGGTCTATGCCAATTAACCACAAGCCACCTAAAAGCCCTAAAAGCCAACAACAAAATCAATGGCATTGGCCAAATTCAGTCTGATTTATTCTAATTATGCGCACCACATAGCGAAAGACAGGAATTTGAATGACATGAAAAACATGAGGCTTCTTGGTAAACAAATATAATTTATCTAACTCACAGTTTGTTTTATTCAAATTTAAAGATACGAAACGCTCAAAGGAAATTCCTTGCGATATAATGATACAGGGTTTGGCATTTCTGTTTTTATTAGTTTATCCAAATTTCCTACACAACAAGCCAATCAAAAAACCCTTAAAACGAACATTATCCTAAAGACCCGCCATTTAAAAATAAAAAGTCCCAATTATCAATCATTGTAAGAACGCCTTCCGAAAAGTATCGTTTAACGAAATATAAGCACCTCTGAGATTGCAGCATAAGTCTGCTTTTATGTTTATTTTATCCACCCATCAATCATAAACCTGTCGCCAGTGAATCAAATCAGAACAAAAATGAGCGCACTCACACCCACCGCCAGTTAATGCATCATCCGTTCAGGCAAATAAAACAACTTTAACTTTATCGCCGCTCACGTTCAGGTGCACATCAAGAGTAAACACTAAATAATTTATTATCAACAAAAATACTGTTTAATGGTAATTGACTTTAAATGAAAATCTTAAAATAAGTGCTAGGACGATTAATGATGTTTTCTTTCTCAATGAAATGAGCGAACTTAGGGATGTTCCAATGCAGTCCATCTCTTTGATGTAAAGACCTTGCGGAGCTCAAAATGTAGGTTAATTGTTTTTTTTTTATGATGTGTCAAGTATTTCATCAAAGTATATCGGTCATGATTTTGAAAATAACATCTAATCGGTCAATGCAATTTGGTTGCATCTTTTCATATTTTGTTTCTATTTGTGATCCACGTTCGTAAGTAGGTGAAAGCAATAAAATTGATTGAATCCAAATCCAAATATTGATCAGAAATAAATATTTATGTTTGATATTACTTTTGCATGTCAAGCTAATGAATTATGGTATTATGGTGTACCGTCGCATAAATTTAGATGACAAAAATCGATGAAGGTGCTTACGTGGCTGGAATACGTAAGGCTATTTGGTTATAAGCGCCGATGTCGATGTATCTTTTATTGCAAGCACACTTTAATCTTTATTCTTGACTGAAGCTTAATTTTCTTAGATTCATTGAACAACTCTATAGATATGTATATTAGAGCTTTTGGCTTAGAGAGTGGAATTAGTAAGACTTTTGGTAAGACTTAGTGAAACTATTTAGTTGTTTATTTTGCCATAAGAAAAGTGTTAGTTCTGAAAACTTTTTCTAATAGTCAAGGTATTTGAGTTGCATTTTTTACACATAAAACACTAAACAGAAATTTTTTGGATATAAATGCATCGTTAAAAAATTGTATAAGGTGTTTGGTAAATGAGGTCTCTCAAGGTCTAAATTTTGAGTGGGTCAACTAGTTTGCTCGAATCTGCGATTAAATAATAGCGGGTCTAATTTTTGCGAAGTTGTTTGAACGGTAACTCCCTGCCATAGTGCAATAAAAAGCGTTTTTCAGCAAGGGCGGGTAAACGTTGAAAAGGAGTAAAACAAGCTTAGCCTGAGGTACTAACAAAATTCACGGATTAAAGTGTCTTATTTTCAATTACTCTTCCTCATAGATCCGGCTAAATTTGAGCGATATCATGAGTTATGCTCATCTTAAGGTAATTGGTCGCTTGTTTAGTCGCATAAACCTGCGACTTCAGGAAACACTACAGAAAAAAGTCTACCGGGGTTAAATCACATGAACTTTGCCAATTCACATCACATCTGCTAGAGATAACCTTATCCTAAAATTGATCATGCAGAATGTCAATCGTGGCATCCACAGTGTGGCACGTAGCGCTGTCCTGCTGAAACCATAGTCGTCTAGGCCCATATCATTCAATTTAGGCCAAAATAAATTGACTATCATCGTTCTGTAGCGCTCGCAATTGACGGTGACCGCCTCACCAACGCAGTTTTCAAAAAAGCACATTCTAACAATGATCCGAACCAATATCAACACCAAACGGTAATTTTCTCTGGATGCTTTGCAATTCGGTGGATCTTGTGTGCATTCGGATCGTCCCAAATTCGACAATTTTGCTATTGACGAACCTATATTCATTCGGAAATAGGCTGAATATGATTTTTCGTTGGAAATGTTCTTGAACGTTTTAACCATGTATCAAAGCCGACTCATCAAATGATAGTCAATTTGACAGATGCACCTTCAACAATATGGCCGCAATTACCTGTCGAAATTGGAAATTTTTTTTGGAAACCCTTTATAATAAAAAGACTAATTTCTTAATATTATCTAGTTTACTACTTTTTGTTGCGTCGCAAGAGGAGCAGAGTAGCGTCGGTAATAAGGATAGGCAGAGTTCGGACTTAGGTTTTAAATGTTCGAAGCAAATACGGAAAAAACTGAAGTAGATCCGAAATGTTTGAAGTAGTTTTAGAAAATTAAAAAAAAAAACAAATTAAATTTTTCGAAACAAAATTCTTAACAAAAAAACAGTGCTGTCGTTTCCAAAACTATGTAGTATAGAGTGATCAGCGCTGTCTTTAAATATGTTGGTTAAGAATTTTTTCAAGGGGAAAAAGAGAAGTAGAGAAGTAGATTAAATTTTTTTCTCAAAATCGAAGTAAATCTACTTCGATCGAAGTAAGGTCCGAGCCCTGGGAATAGATAGAAAAAAGGAAATGTTAGAAAACTGGAATAGGAATAGGTTAGAAAAGGGTAGGAATGTCAAGTTTCGGAGAACGCGGCCTGCTTGCGGTGCACGGCGTTAGCTCGTCGGACGGGCGGGGGGATCTTGCCCCCTAAAAATTATCCTTGCCTTCAAACAAATACATACACATATATATAAGGCCAGGAGAAAAACATATACAAAAGCCTAATGAACTTCATGTTTAAAAGTTTGGAATTCAGAACATTATTGAATTTAATAAAACTTAAATGCATGACTGATTCATAGAAACAAATCAAAAACTTCAACGATTCTTAAAACAACTCTTTTAGTAGTTTGTGCTAAAAATGCCAAGTGATTTATTAAGGAAATAAGAAATCATACTAGAATAGAAGCTTTTTTCTACAAAATTTCACTCAAACTTGTTATGGCGATGGTAAAAAATTCGAATATATGTTTCTATTGAGGTAAAGTCATCAAAAGAGAAAAATTTTTACTAAAATTCTAAGTGCCGTTTTCGAGAAAAATACATCTGTACTAAAAAAAACTTTTAGTTGTCAAGTTTTAAAAAATCGAGGAGGGGGGTTTTCAAAATATTTAGTTTTGAAAAAAAAAAAACTTGAAAATATTTTTAGAAGTCCAAATACATATAAAGTTGTTTGAAAATTTGAATACACAATACTATTCAAACTTTTGGGGAGCTTACGTATAAAAAAGTGACCAAAATCGGTTGTACCGTATTTTGTGAAAATCAAAAACAAAAAAAAATTAATCTTAGTGGGGTACCATTAATAACCATTTTTCAGAAATTTTTTGCCCAGCATTACCTAGCTTTAACTAAATCAAGTTTTGTTTCTTTATTTTTTTTTTAATCTGTGGTACTGTTAGTTTTAGTCTTAAAAAAAAAACAAAAACAAAAACAAAAAGACGTGTTGGGAGAAAATTTAGAAATGCTATCTACCAAGTTTAATAAAAATCAACCGAGCAAATCAGACCGTATTCGAACAGACAGACAGATTGCGAGACCAACTTTTTTCGTCTTCCCTATCATCGCAATGTCAAGCCTGATCAAAATCTCGAGTTGGATTTTTGCAAATGCATAACTTGCCTACCTATACATATAACTACATACGAGTATATATCGCAAATGAAAATGTTCCGGATCTGACGAGCAAAGTATATAGGTTCTTTAAAATATTTCTATAGGTACAACCGAAAATGTACATAATACCTAATATCATAAGATGAACTTTTTCTTACTGAAATATCTCGCAACCCTGTCTCGCTCTGTCCTTATTTCCATGTTAAATATGCTCTGCAAATAGTACCTCATAACCCAGGAAAATACTTAGTAGGCCAGTAAATTTTATAACAGACTCAACTAAGAAATAGATTATATCTTATCATGGAAAGTGCTGCTTCTTTAGTCACTCGGAATTGGCAGCAAATGTAGATCGCCTCCAAATATAATAATAATAATAGTAATAATAATAGCTTTATTTTTTTCAAATTATAAATAGTTTTAACAATTGTATATTATAAGAACAAATAAATTATGGCCTTGGTTTTTGGAACCGTCTTAGATCCCCTCCATTCCTGCATATACACACACAGGAATGTTTGAGCGTTCTAAGTCACAAGGTTTAGATTCTCCACGAGCCATAATGACCTCTAATTTATTTCATTTTTATTTTTCTTAAACTTAGTAAATATAATAATTATTGCATAAACGAACGTTAATACCTCATTGAATTATGCTGTCAAGATCGGAATCTAATGAATCTAACATACGTTGCCATTCTGTACTGCCGACAGCAGAACAATCAAAAAGGATAAGAAGATTCAGACAAGAGATTCATTTATGTACATATTTAAGAAAAGTATTGGCTATAAAACAGAGCCTTGGGATATACCAAGACGTATTTTTTTTAATATCAGAAAATTCAGAACAACTCTAATTGGATAGGTTAGGTTAGGTTAGGTTAGTGGGCTGACAGTTGATCTTGTTACCGTCACACTTATATCAATGTAGATCCGTTGTGATACCCTAGGGTTTGTGACCCCTTGTATTGAAACCTATGATAATCCTATGTCGATCAAGCCCGTTAAGCATATAGATGGGCTACAGCAAGCTTTAGCCTGAAATATCAGAGGGTATTTCTAAAGTATTGAAATTTCTATCGTCACATAATAGCCTGGCTAGGGAGAGGTATACGCCTTCTCGGGAGGTATTCCTTTCCTTTACCTCCACTTGAGCAATCATTTCTCCCACCAGGCCCGTAGGAGCATGTGGCTCCTTGCAACGTCTAGTAGATGAGTTTGAAAAGTCATAGTTTGGTGTATATGTTCGTTTGTTTGGTCGTTAGTTAAGTCGAAGAGGCTGTTTCCATACCAAAGAGGATTTTACCAATCTTAGGTAGATGTGGCCCCATCGACCCACTGATGCTCGTGCCCAACGTAGTATTGGCAACCGCAGGTGTATAGGCGAGGTGCCCATTCTCCGTTGGTGCTGCTATCACAAGGAACACGTGCGTCGCTCTCGTTTTCGTTCGTACTACACTGTCATACTGTAGTTGAAGGCGGTGTTCATAGATCAGGAATTCTCAAGCCATTTGGTGTCATTAACGAATTTTAACATGATTTTGCTTGGAATGTCAGAGAGCTCCTTCAAGTCGTTGACGAAGTGTCTCCCTAGAAGTCTGTTTCTTACTCTAATTGGATGGTCGGAAAGTTAATTTCTAGTTAAACGATGGAAGAACCTCATCGCTAACAATTGTTCACATTTTCGATAAGAGAGCTTCGTGCAAATCTCTATCAAATGCTTTTGAAATATCAACTACCCAAATTCTACTTAAAATTTCTATCAGTTTAGTTCAAAATCATTTAAAGCTCATATTCAAAAAATCAATTGTGTAAAAGTTGTCTATGATTAGAAGCACTTTTCTTGATAAAAGAAGATTATTTTCGAACATTTTATTCACTCGCAAGATGCAAAACCCCTGAAAAAAGTTTTTAGGTTGCAGAGGCTGGTAATCAAACCCAAGCCTTCGAAGTAATAGTCCAATTAAGGAGACATACAAACTAGACTACCATAGATAGTAAGTAAATAATTAAAAGTAGATGAAAACATGTACCTAACAGAAATCAGGACAAATAATATTAATAGAGAAGCATGAGAAACCAATTAAAGTGTCCTTTTGGTTGTTATTATTTTAATGTATGAGGATGGATCACTTTTTGTTGATAAAATTTCGGCCACTGAACGATACTAGAAATATTATAATTGAACGAACATATTAAAAAAAAAAAAAAAACATTTGAATTTTGTAAGTTTAAATATTTTTTTATAATTTTCAGTTGAGTGAAACTCAAAATTGTATAAACAGACCTAGAATGAGAACAATTTACTTTTATTCTGTCTTCGGTTTCAAACATTCCCAGTTGGTCTTCGTTTCATTAATTTTATATTTCTACTATATTATGAACTTTTCATTTAAAGACAAAATATAGGTACATATACTCGAAAATGTTGTGCCCTTTAAATACCCGTACAAATTCAAGTATGACACTGATTTTTCAAATTTATCACGTAAATATTTTCCAAATGGCTTCCTTAATTTGATAATTGTTAAGTTATTTTATTCATATATCTACTTCATTGGTTATATTGAAAAATTCTTTAACATAAAGAATGAACATTTTGTTTATGAGCAATAAATTGTTTCAGAAATCATAAACACTTTTTGTAACGACATAAATAACTCAGAGTTCAACTACCTCAAATGATAAGATACATTATACTTTGTGTGAACTGCTTATACATTTTATCGAGTGTTTTGAAATACGAGTATCTATCTATGTACATACATATGTAACTAAGTATTGAAGATCTATCAAACTTGTCAAAAGAACACATCATACAAGTATTTATGGGATAAAATTATCTCAACGTCAACGCACATTCTAATAAAAGAAAAGTCCTTTCGCAGAATGAATTTCTTTGTCGAAACCTAATTTATGTTATGTGTATGTAAATGTATCCATAGGGTTTGTTTGGTTTTTAACTTTACACATTTCATACAATTTTGTAGGTTCATTTGTATGATACAATTGATGTTAATATAGCGTTACAATTTATGAGTTTTAGACTTTAAAGATAAAGTCCACTTTCTCATATAAAGTTGCAGAAACTCAGAAAGTTAGACGACTTCAATAACATATTATGTTCATAATTAAGTTAACATGACATTATTTCTGATCAAATAGTACAGGGTGCGTTTTATGCACAAGGTCGATTTTATTTGATTGACATTTTTGTAAGAATGAAATTTGTCAGTTTTGTATTTGACAGTATTTCAAAGTTTCTATGATCTAAATAATATGTTCAAAGTCTTAGAACCAATGATGGATCAAAACCGATAACACCCATGGTGGAGACGGGTACTCACATAGTCTAAGTTTAAGTCTCGAAAGTTTTATTTGGCTTAGAGAAAACGTGATATCTACAATGGATATCCGTTTCTTTTCAGACTGCCAGATAGCCAAGCTTCTATAAAATCTCTGGATTCTGTCTCTTCAAACTCTTAAACAGTTCTAATCTTGTAATCTACTTACGTTGAGATGGCGATGGCGCATCAACTCTACATTCGCCTTTGCTGAGTGCCGGGTCATATGGACATTAGAAGGTAAAGCTGACGAGCTTGTCAAAGTGTAACAACATTACCTGTTGTAACAAATATTGGTATATCCATCGCTATATTTAAACTTATGCAAAAGCCAGAAACTATAAACATTTCAAACCTTAGGTGAAACATCATCGTACCTCGCTTGACGAGAAAACAAATCGGGCTAACATTAGAACTCAGGCGGTCTTAGCTTCTCATATCTCTTAACAGTTTACATACAATATTATTAATAGGTGTTATAAATGGACACTGTCTAATAGGTAGGCAGGCAGCGTGACTTGGCGCCTCCTCAAAAAATGTCTGCAGATGCTTCATAGATGATGATAAGAAGGAAACAATTTTTAACCTTCTAACTTACTAGCCCTATGCAGGCGCTATAAATTAAACAATATAAATTAACAATATAAACAATTTAGGGCTTTCGGCCTAAAAACTATATTAATAGCAAAAATCTTATAAGCTATTGATTTTCATTTTTCACCGAGAAGAAATTTATATAATATGTATATAAAACTTAACAATACATCATAAATCTCTCTTATTGAAAATGCGTGCATTTGGTATTGATAAATCCCTTCATCGTTGGATTAGAAAATTCCTTTTGAACATCTCAGTACAAGTTGTGTTTGACTTTTTTAAGTCAGAAGTTAATAAAACAAATGCTAGTGTACCACAGGGCTTCGTTATGTCTCCGTTTCTCTTTCTCATATTTATTAATGACCTTTGTCTGAATCTTCTAACCCATTTAATTGTTTTGCTGATGACAGTACTCTGAACTCTCAGCTTTACATACTCGTTTCCCGATATGCATCCTTGCTCGTCTGATGTAGATTTGGAACGTAAGCGTATGATAAGCTCATCAAATGGAAATCGAAAAAATCTCCAGTGTCCAGTAGTTATTTCGCTATCCATGAGAATTTCTTGCATTAAGGAAACAGAACAGCTTTTAGCTATCGGTATGTGTATTACAGACCACCTTGTGTGGAATGGCCGCTTAGGTTCCCTTCGATGATGCAAGAAATTTTTCAGCCCTTATGATCTGGCTGAAATCTATAAAGCCTATATTCATCCAATATCATTCCCATATTTGGACAGGTGCTCGAATAAACCACTTGAGTTACTTGGATATAATCAAAAAAAAAACTTTAAAAATGATAGGTGATAGCACCTCTGCAATGTTTCTTGTCTTTCAATATTTTATTGTTATTTTTATAAACAGTGTTCAATTGAAATAGCCCGTTGCATTCCTCCCCTTAAACAATTCAACCGTAATACTTGCGCTTCAGGGAGCGCCCATCAGTTTACCCTTGACCCTATTTCGTTAAATTCAGAAATTCTTTCTTTAGATGCACTACACGAATGTGGAATGCTTTTCATAGTAAAGGCAATTTTAAGACTTGATAGTCCCTGATTATAGACTTGATAGAGAATATGTTCTCTTGTCAGTTTTCCTAATTAGGATAATTCTTAAAATGTATTTTTGCCCCAGAAAATGCGTAGAAATACAAAAGTAAGCCAGATTTATTTTCTCCATTTCCATAAAAGTTCAAAATTCTATCTATAAAAGATGTTTTCCTCAAGCCATAGATTTTAAGGATTTTCCGGATTATAATAACTTCGTCCCACCCCCTAATAAACTGTTTGAATCCACTATACTAATTAAGCTTGCAGAATGAATACGTTCAGCATTATTATTATTTTAAATCTCCAATACAATTAATGCTATACTTAACAATATTGCACCCCGATCTAACTGAGTAATCAATTTGGAATCAATTTAACGCGTTGAGTTGAGAGAGTGACTGAGGTTACAATAGCAATCTCCAAATGAATACGTATAGCACGATAAATCTGGAACGGATTTACCCCAGCAGAATTGCCGGTAGTACCGACTGCTAGCAAGTAGTAACCTCTTTCTTGCTTCTCTAAATAACAGTTCCTAACTCCACACCTCCTTTGGGAATGAATCAATTCAAATAGTCTTTGCTCTACCGTGCATCCCTTGTTTTGTTTCAAGGATATTTCGCAAGTATAGCAATGTAGACCATATCCTGCGACTCGGCTCCTTCGTACCTCGTACGTGAATTTTATTGCCTGCCAATATTTCTTTCCGCATTCGGCTCTTATCGTGTGAATATATTACCAAGGGAGGCGACGACGTCGACGAGCGACGTTCCAATTAGGTTTCGGGATGCGCCGGTGATTCAAATCGGGAAACATGGTGCCGCCATTAATTGAAATGACAATAAGAACCTTAATTATTTTAAGAGTTATGATGGTCGAATATAAGTTCCTAGACACTAACTCTTTCGGCTTTGAACGTTGATTAATTTGATTCCCAAGCTTAATATCCCAATTTCAAAAATTGATTGACTATAGATAATTCGTTCGGCTTAGGACCCATTGTTTTGAGTGGACCCATGCCACTTGTTTCTATGATACGTACATCTGCGGATGATGTCCAATCATATAGCCACAGTAATTAAATTCGCGATTAAGTGGAGGAAAGCGAATTAATATTTAATAAATTTTCTGGGCACAAGTTTAATTAGATTGATAGAGGGGAGTCCAAAAAGCCGGCAGTGTTTAAATTAATTACATTTTCAAAGGCGGTTTCATACTCGTAGATACTCTACCAAATCTTTGATTTCTGTTCTTTTTGTTAGGCTCTATGGGTAGAATAGAAATGAGCTTTGTTTGCCTTAATCGATGATAAATTGCTGGTGTAAGCGATTTTACACATTTATAATATAGAAACCTTTCTGAGTAATTAGATTAAGATATAGGAAAGCAGTGAAATTTAACAAAGCTTAATAGGGCTTTAATTTTGGAAGTTTGTTATGAAACTTAAATGATTCTTCGATGAAGTTCATGAATATTATAATACACTCCGTGCCATTTGATTAAAGTCATGAATTTGTCGCTATATCTCTACAGTTTCGTGTTATGTGCGAAAACTAGTACAGCGTTCATTTAAAATACCCAGTTAATAATTTAAATACCTTTTACGTAAAATGCACAAAAATTAAAAAATACAATCAAATAAAATAAACTTAATAAATAATAAGTCATGAGCTTGCCGGTTTGGAAAACAAAGACCAAATAATTTTAATTCTATTGTGAATATGAAAATCAAAATACAAAGCAAATTTTGATTAGGTCAAATTTCAAATTTATCAAATACCTTTCAAAAAAAAAATGACAACTATACCTAAATATATATTTTTCTTTTAATTTAGATGCTGGTAAAAATATTATGCATTTTTTTGCAAGGACGACAGGATTAGAAGAAAAAAACGACATCATGCCTTAGCGGCGACAAAAGTGCAGAGCATTTTGACAGAAAGCTCGTAGCAGATTTTTGACGCGCATAGATTTTGACAGCCTGTGGCGGCCATGTTGTTTTGGTGACATCTATCAAATCTATTGTTTATTATTTCATTAATCATTATTGATGCTAAATCACAATGGGAAGAAACACGATTGAACAGCACGTCCAAATGAAAAGACTTTATTATCAAAATGAGCGTTCGTTAGTATGAACGTTGTGCGAGTTGCGCCCATTTTACGCTGGACGTGGTGGCCCTTCACTCCCAACATTTCAACGTTTGGTGGTCAAATTTGAGACGACCGGCTCTGTAACCAACATTCGTACGTCAAAGGAACGCAAGATCGACCGAGAACATTGACGTGGTCCACGAAAATGTACAGCAGTCGATTCCTCGCTGTGCACAAGTAATCGGCTCTTTCGCAGACATCAACTTATCGATGTCTGTCTTGACCATAAATTACCAATTTCTTATAGCCCAAATTGAACCATATGAACCTAGACGACATGTCTTAACATCGATCGAGGTCCTTAAGGTGAACAGAACAAATTCAGACGGATCTAAGCGGAATAGTCATTGAAAATTAGGCCACTCGGATCCGTGCTACCGTAAGAAGCCAAGACGGACATTTTAACGATGTTAAACTGTATACGTAATGGCATATGGCATACATCCGCCTCGCTCTAGGTTAGGTTAGGTGGTGTGATGGATCCAATGGATCTGTGGCAACACTGTGTTTTGTAGAATCTGCATTCTTTCACAGATACACACACAACAAAACAACGTCCTAGACACATTATCTTTTATTCATTCGTTCACCGATCGTCGACTTATAAGCATCGCCCAACAGAACGTTTTGTCAACTAGTTCATTAAGAATCATTGTAATTTTAGTTTAAATAAACATTTGAATATTGTTAACTTAATGGTTATCTTTTCATTTAGCCATATTGGTGACCCCGACGGTTCCGAAAATAATCTTTAAATTCCGTAAAAAGACTAACAAAACTGAATATACGCATTGGCCATTGACATCCGAAAAGTTTTTTTTTTTTTTGTTGTCTCTAGTATTTCCATCTTTTTCTTTTCGTGTTGGTTTTTACTGCTTGCGCATCAGTTAGACATAAACCGCAGATACAGAACACACATACATATAACAAAAATTAAAATTACAACAGTTGACTGTCGCCATCGACCACCTTTCTTGTCTGGAGCAGCTGCAGAAACATCAAAAAATAAAATTCGTACGTAAGTACATAAACAATTTTTTTATTGTATATTTTGATAAAAAAAAAAAACAATGGCTAACGAGGGGGGAAAGCAAATAGAACCCACAGTAGAAATTTCAAGAGTTGCAATCAAACCTGCGCCGTTCTGGAAAGCGAATCCATGGGTCTGGTTTATGCAATTAGAGTCCCAATTTACAACGGCAGGCATAACAGTCGATGAGACAAAATTCCACACTGCTGTAGGCAGCATCGATGGCAACATAATTTCTCAGGTCATCGACATCGTAGCAAATCCGCCGTCAAAAGACAAATATGCTACCCTCAAACAACGGCTACTGGAGCAGTTCGCGGACACAGAAGAAAAGCGCCTCCGTACCTTGCTCAAAGACATAGATCTGGGAGATAGACGTCCATCACAATTATTACGTGACATGAAGGGCCTTGCAACTGAGCAGATTGGCGACGATGTGCTACGTACCCTTTGGTTGCAACGGTTGCCTTCTCGAACCCAGGCGACTGACGACAGTGACCTTACTAATAAAAATTGTCGCTTATTCATCACAGACAATAAAACGAATACAAAGTACCTCATCGATACAGGTGCAGATCTCTCTGTGTGCCCTCGCACTAAAAAAGATACTGCTCAGGCAGGCACTCATCTGTATGCGGCTAATGGTTCAAAAATTACAACCCATGGTCAGAAGTTGTTGGATTTAGATTTGGGATTGAGGCGAAAGCTAAGCTGGCATTTTATTATTGCTGATGTCAGCCGCGCAATTATCGGGGCTGATTTCTTAACCCATTTCGATCTATTGGTGGATTTAAAGAGACAGCGCTTCATTGACAATAAAACCAAACTAACTGTCCCAGGCAAGTTGCAAAAAGCAGACAGTTACTCAACCATTAAAACTCTTGACAAAAATAGCGCATACTACAGTGTTCTGGCAAAATTTCCATATTTAACAAGACCTACCACCATTCGCAAGGAAATTAACATTCCTCTCAGGGTCAAGCATCAAATTGTGACCTCGGGACCTCCTGTTCACTGTCGAGTTCGAAGGTTGGCACCAGATAAACTTTCAGCAGCTAAGAAGGAATTTCAATTCATGATGGAACAAGGAATATGTCGCCCTTCTAAGAGTCCGTGGGCAAGCCCGCTCCATATGGCTCTAAAAGCAAATGGTGAATGGAGGCCTTGTGGGGATTTTCGATTGCTCAACGCCGTGACAAAACCTGATCGTTACACGGTACCTAACATCCAGGATTTTAATCTGTACTTAAATGGGAAAACAATATTTTCAAAAATAGATTTGGTCAGGGCGTTTCATCAAATTCCGATGGATCCTCAGGACATTGAAAAAACCGCAATTATTACACCATTTGGGCTTTTTGAATTTTGCAAGATGACGTTTGGACTCCGTAATGCTTCCCAAACTTTTCAACGTTACGTCCACGAGGTAGTGCAGGGTTTAGATTTTTGTTTCTCCTACATAGACGATTTCCTCGTTGCATCATCGTCTCTAGAAGAACATAAGGCTCACTTGGAACAACTTTTTCAGAGACTCAACGATCACAATTTCGTCATCAACATCGATAAATGCTCTTTAGGCAAAGAAAGCGTAGAGTTTTTAGGACATCTAGTTTCCAGTGATGGCATAAAACCACTTCCTCATAAAGTGCAGGCCATCTTAAATTTTCCGAAACCAAAAGATGTCAAAGCACTCCGACGTTTCCTTGGAACGCTAAATTTTTATAGAAAATATTTACCAAATGCAGCTCATCTTCAAAGCCCACTGAATGATTTCTTGCAAGGCAATCCGAAGAAAAACAAAGATTTATTCTGGACAGCTAAAACTTCTGAAGCGTTTGAAAATTGCAAAAAAGCCATGTCAGAAGCTGTAATGTTAACTCATCCTTGTCCCACAGCTCAATTCTCTATTATGGTTGACGCATCAGATACAGCGGTCGGAGGTGTGATGCAACAGAGACGCGGTAAGGACTGGGAGCCGCTTGGATTTTACAGCCAGAAATTAAAACCATCGCAAAGAAAATATAGCGCTTATGATAGGGAATTGCTGGCGGTCTATCTCACGATTAAGCATTTCCGTTACATGCTAGAAGGACGTGAATTTACCATCTTCACCGACCATAAGCCGCTGACTTTCGCATTTCATCAAAATCCCGAAAAACTTTCACCTTTAGGCAAGAACGTTATTTGAGTTTCACAAGTCAGTTCTCAACGGACATTGAGTATATTCCCGGTAAGGACAACGTGGTGGCAGACAGTTTGTCTCGCATCGACACTCTTGAATTGACTAGTACCATGGATTTCCATAAAGTGGCAATGGAGCAAAAAACTGATGCAGATTTAAAAAAGCTTTTGACCAGTGCAAATGCTTTAAAGTAGCAGCGTTTTAAAATTCCCGGCTACAATGATGTAGAGCTGTTTTGTGACACATCTACACAAAAGATTCGACCTTACATCCCGAGCTCATGTCGCCAAGAAATTTTTCAGAAATGTCATTCCTTATCACATCCAGGAGGCAATGCAACTTTAAAACTTTTACAGTCACGTTGTGTTTGGCCTTCCATGCGTAAGGACACAAAATCTTGGGTTAAACAGTGCATTGCTTGTCAAAGGTCAAAGATTGGAAAACACTGCAAATCACCCATAGGACTTTTTGCTATTCCAGACAATCGATTTGAACATTTAAACATTGACCTGATAGGTCCACTACCCATATCCAATGGTTTCTCGTACTGTCTCACGATGATCGATCGTTTCTCAAGGTGGCCGGAAATCATTCCGATAGTCGACATGACTGCAGAAACTGTGGCGCTAGAACTTTATAACAATTGGATTTGTCGGTTTGGAGTTCCTTTAAGATTAACCACGGATCAAGGCCGACAATTCGAGTCAACATTGTTCAAGGAGCTGAGCAGAATTTTAGGCATCGAATACATTAGGACTACACCCTACCATCCGTGTGCCAACGGAATGATTGAACGTCTACATAGAACTTTAAAAGCAGCAATAAAATGTCATGACTCCTCTAACTGGACCGAAGTCTTACCAACAGTTCTATTAGGATTGCGCAAGGATATTGAAGCAGCGGTTGCTGAGATGTTATACGGAACCACTTTACGGATTCCTGGCGAATTTTTCCACGAATCACCTGATACGACAACAGTTAACACGAATGATTTTCTACAAAGTCTTAAATCGAGAATGAATTCAATTCGACCGGTTGCAGCTTCAAACCATTCTAACAACAAATCGTTTATTTCCAAGGATCTTCTAACGTGCACTCATGTATTTGTCAGGACAGACTCAGTTAAAAAGCCTTTACAAAACCCTTATGAAGGCCCTTATAAAATTATTAGTAGAAACAAGAAAATTTTTAAAATCAATATTAAAAACAGTAATAAATATATTTCTATTGATAGGCTTAAGCCAGCTTATATCCAAGATTCAGAAGTAAGTTCCGAAACCAATGATCAACAGCTTTCATCCTCGAGTCATCCGGTTCACATCGAATCATCACCACCTTTTCCATCCACTACTCCTACTGAAGCAACAACATCCAGACTAGGACGCAGAGTGGTTATGCCCGCAAGATATCGCTAACACTAGGCAGGGGGTGCTGTGGCAACACTGTGTTTTGCAGAATCTGCATTCTTTCACAGATACACACACAACAAAACAACGTCCTAGACACATTATCTTTTATTCATTCGTTCACCGATCGTCGACTTATAAGCATCGCCCAACAGAACGTTTTGTCAACTAGTTCATTAAGAATCATTGTAATTTTAGTTTAAATAAACATTTGAATATTGTTAACTTAATGGTTATCTTTTCATTTAGCCATAGATCTATTGTGCTCCCCAAAGTGTGGTTAATGTAGGAATGGAAATGGTAAGACAAAGGATTTAGTAGAAGCCTTAGGCATGGGTGCCACCCTGAACCATCATGATTTCTGAATGCATAGTAAAGGATGCTTTTTAGCGGCAAAAATGAGACGTCGGCATCGCCGGACGCCGAGTTCGTCGAAAAAGTATTTTCCGAGCGCATCTTTTCTAGTTCTGATGGGTAGACATTCACAAAGGAATTGAGATGAGCCCTCTTCCACCACTTCGTCCTGACATCCTCTGCATAAGTCAGATATGATGATGCCCCTTCTGCTCATATAGGTTCCCATTGAGTTGTGACCCGTAAGGATTCGAACCAAGAGACAATTGAGGTCTGCTAAACTTCAGTAGATATCAAGTTTTTTTCCTTCATATATCTGGCCAGACTCCTTGAAACCCAACAGGTGCCAATTCTTGACCACCAGTCATTCGCGGTCCTGAGGAAACTTTGGTGAATTTTATACTTTTCCTGCTCCAATTTTATAAGTACCCAGGGTACTATTTGGGTCGCTTCAAGTGATTAACCGTTATTGGCCAGTTTATTAGCCATTTCTTTTCATATCAACGCTCTTGTTCGTTAGTGCACATGTGGAAATATATGTTGGGGTCCCGCAATGATCTATTTATGGGTGGGTTGTCTGAGAATATGTATGCCCCTATCCCAGCTTCCATTTTGGAATTACGGGAAAATTATTATTTTTAAATATTTACAAATCAAACTTTACCTTAAGGCTGAAAATTGCAACAAAGTAAAAATTATGTATTAGGTATCGCATATTAACCTTGTACGGATATTCAGCCTTATTTTGACATTCGATTTCACTAGAAAATATGTCGAATTCGAGCAATTTGTATTTTGAGATTCGTACGATTAGAAAGTTCACTTTATCAATAGAAAGTTTATTTATGTATATATTTCGTAATATATTTCGTAAACTAAGCAAATTTTCACTTTCGAACTGTTCGAAAGAAATGTCATTACAATCTCGTTCAATTTTTGCTGGCGAATATATTCAAAAAACATGTATGTAAGTTTAGTATAATGTTAGTGGTAATGGTCATGGATGCATCAAATGGATTTGATTTGATGCATCCATTATCCTTCTCCTATACAACTGCTTCTCACCGTCTTCTCTTTTCATAAATAAAGCAAATGCCATTTTGATTTTTAACGTCTTGCTTGAATTTTTCAATATTTTTATAAAACAATTTACAAATGGCATTTCGAAATTCAAGTGTGACCAGATATGTGTAAATTAAATAGGCTTTGAAGTTGCCTTCTTTTTTTTATGTTTATCGATTTGGAAAACAATTTAGTTTACATGAAAATTAAAACATAAATCAAGTATTTTATTATACAGAGAAGTTGTACCGTTACTTTACTTCTTTTTGATATCAATAAATTTACCATTCTGTTTTCTAAACGCTCCCAAATTTTAAAATGTTAGTTTTATTGATGTTTTTCAAATTTAAACTTAACCGGGCCGTTAGCATTATCTACTTTATTTTTCTTAAATGATAAAGTATTATTTTTATATTTTTAGACCATATATTTTTTTAATAAAAATCATCAAGAAAAAAACACAGTTTGATTATACTAAATCAGATAAAAATGTCGGTAAATTTCAAACAGCTGAATTCGAAAATGATTTTCATTAAGGTTCATTTTAGTCAATGAAAAATTTTCACTCGAATGTCAAAATTTGCAAATTTCATTCGAATGAAAATATCTATTCTATCGAATTAGCTATTCGTTCGAATCTTAAAATAAGCATGATTAATATGTATAATGGTTAAAGGAAAAACATAAAAGAGTGTCTCCATATAGATATAGTTTAATAACAAAAACTCAACAGTTAAATATAGCGATATTTCGAGAAAAAAAATAAGACAGCAACCGAATGACGCAGAGTGTATTTCAACTTAATATTGAGTTAATTTTCCATAAATTTGAAGAAACAAAAAAACCTGAAAACTTTGTAAGTCAGCTGAATTCTTAAGAACTTCGCTTATGGGAATTTTATGTATCTAATGGTCATACTCATAATATTAATACGTAGCTTCGAATTGTTTCCATTGTGTATTGGGAATTTTATCGAAGATAAAATTTCGTAACTTACTTCTCAAAACATCAAAGGTTATGTTCTGCTTTAATTTTGTTCATCCAAAAATGCTACAGAAGTAGAAAAGTTAACTACTTTCATAACACGAAAGGAATGGGTTTGGGTAGTTTACTACCTTTATGGCAGGGAAAATTAATATTATGTATGTACATAAATAGATACTTAAGTTGGCATTAATTGCATAGTAAACAACATAGTTTCTTTGGCTTATAATGTAAGGAAGTTTTTTGAGATTTTCAATAGGATATAAGTTTATAGTTAATACTCGTATTAACAAAGTCTGATGGCGGTCAGCCATCAGACGAATAGGGGGAACAACATGTAGCATACGAAAACATGCACGTGCCGTAACTATTCGGGACTGGTGGAAGTGTGATCATAGCCTCTCCGCGGCGGCCGCTAGAAACAAGCCTTTTAAAAAAGGTTTGGCTAATATGATCAGGCTGGTTCCTCAGGTTGGCGACAGGTTAATTCCCTGTCCCGTAAAACTAAAAGAATTACGAGACCGGCAACAAGCCTCGGAAACGGACTGATCTCACGACGACAACCCACGCAAAGAAAAAGGAAAAATGATTTACGAATTTTCTTATGGAACGTACGATCGCTCTATAGAGCTCGAGCTGCTCAGCAGCTAGCCGATGCCCTGTCAAAGTATAAAGCTGACATAACAGCTCTTCAAGAAATCAGATGGACAGGGAATGGTGTTTTACAGAAGAAAGAATATGACATATACTACAGCTGTCATACAAAACACCATGTGCTCGGGGTAGGCTTCCTAGTCAGCGAAAAAATGAAGTCTACTATCATCGGCTTGAACGCTATAAGCGAAAGGCTATGCACCCTTCGCGTGCGAGGCAAATTTACGAACATCAGCCTCATTAACGTTCACGGACCTACGGAGGAGTCCTCAGACGAAGAAAAAGAGACTTACTACGAACAAGTCGAGAGGGCCCTCAATGCCTGTCCAAGGTATGATGTTAAAATCATCCTTGGGGATTTGAACGGTATTCAGGCATTACGCAGGCACCCATAGTTTGTATGAGAACACTAATGACAATGGACTTCGAGTCTTACAATTGGCAGCATCGAAAAACATGGTCGTTGCGAGTACCAGGTTCCCGCGTAAAGATATCTACAAAGCCACCTGGGTATCACCTGATGGAGTCACTCGTAACCAAATAGACCACGTGTTGATAGACCGTCGCCACTACTCGAACTTGATGACGGTACGTACGTACCGAGGTGCCAATATCGACTCGGATCACTATCTTGTTGGTATGGTTTTCCGAGGGCGGATTGCCTTGCGAAGACGCATTGCATCCGCCGATCAGGTTCGAATCAACACGGCTGCCCTGCGCAATGAAAACAGCAGTAACATCTTTGGTAATGCGTTAGGACTCGCCCTAGAAACACCTGACTTAGGGAGAGTAAGTCCTGGAGCCAACTCCATCTTAGGCAGCAGTCGTAAAAATCGGAACGACTGGTTTCATGATGAATGCAAGCTAGCGACTGAACGTAAGAATGTTGCGTACCGAGCAATGCAACAATCTCATAGAACTCGGGCACGCGAAGAGGAATATAAAGAGCTCAGAAGAACAGAAAAACGGCTTCACAGACAAAAGAAATCAGCCTGGGAGAAGAACCTAATCTGTGAAATAGAAAACGGCCGAGAGCGAGGTCCGCACCAAGCGCGGAAGTTCTACCAATCCGTCCGAAACATGACGCAGTACACACCACGCTGCACATACTGCAAGGACGGAGAGGGAAATCTGATCACCGATCCTGAAAGCATACTGGAGCGATGGGAAGTGTACTTCAATGAATTGCTAAATGGTCAGCTCACTGCAGAAGTGGAGGCTCCACTACTTCAAGAAGAATACTCTATGTTGCCGCCACCAAGCATAGAAGAGGTTGAGAAGGCTATAGGCCGGCTTAAACAGAACAAAGCCCCGGGAGCCGATGGCATACCAGCCGAATTATTCCATCACGGCGGGCCAGCCTTACGTCAAGCAATTCATGATATTATAGTACACGTATGGGAGCAGGAAGAAATGCCAGAAGACTGGCGAAAAGGTTTAATATGCCCCATACATAAGAAGGGAGATGTCACAACGTGCAGCAATTATAGAGGTATCACGTTGTTGAGTACCGCCTATAAGATACTCTCCTCTATCCTACAAGACCGGATAACCCCATACGCTAAAACCGTTATCGGACAATATCAGTGTGGTTTCATTCCAGGCAAATCAACAACTGATCAGATATTTACCCTTAGGCAGGCGATGGAAAAATGTCTAGAATTTAACATCCCAACATACCATCTGTTTATAGACTTTAAGGCCGCCTATGATAGCATAGCCAGGGTAGAACTTTACAAAGCCATGAGAGAATTCGGCATCCCAAATAAATTGACACGACTATGTAGGTTGACCATGACCAACGTAACAAGCCAAGTAAAAATAGCCGGATTGCTATCCAGACCAATCAACATCTTTAATGGACTCCGACAAGGGGACGGTTTGGCCTGCCTCCTCTTCAACCTGGTGTTGGAGAAAGCAATCCGTGACTCTAGCACGGCAACAAGAGGGACCATCGTCAAGAGGTCCAGCCAGTTACTGGCTTACGCAGACGACATCGACATCATCAGAAGAATCGAACAAGCTGTACACGATTCCTTCATCCAGATCGAGCAGGCGGCACAAAATCTGGGGCTGCACATTAGTGAAGGTAAAACAAAGTACATGGTGGCGTCGAATGCGAGAGGAACAGTTGGTCAAACAATCAAGGTAGCGGCGCACGAATTTGAAGTGGTGCAATCCTTTAAATACCTTGGGTCAATAGTAGCAGCCGATAACAATATAGAAGAAGAAATACGCGGGCGGCTTCTCAAATCCAACAGAGCCTACTATAGTCTGTCAAAGCTTTTCAAATCCAGAAATCTCACCATAACTTCAAAACTGCTGCTGTACAGGACCATGGTCCTGCCAGTACTCACATATGGATCCGAGACTTGGGTGCTTAGCAAAAGGCACTCCGACCTCTTAGCTGCGTTCGAGAGAAAAGTCTTAAGGAGAATTGTTGGCCCCATATGTGAGGAAGGACGATTCCGGAGGCGGTACAATCATGAATTGTACGCAATCTACCTAGAAGCAGATATCGTGACAAAAATTAAGCTCGGTAGACTCTGGTGGGCAGGACACCTAGCTCGCATGAGCGAAGAGGAACCTGCTCGGAAAGTTCTTTGTGGTACATTCTATGGTAGACGACAGCGTGGTAGACCATGCTTGCGCTGGAGAGATGGCGTAGACCAGGACGCCCGAAGCCTTGGGGTGCGCAACTGGATGGCGTCGGCTAGAGACCGGGATAGGTGGAGAGACTTGTTGAAAGAGGCCAGGACCGGAACCCGGTTGTCGAGCCGATGATGATGATGATGATGACATATGTATATACATTAAAAATTGTCAGCATTTATGAAATTAAATAATAGGTTATACCGTTGGATAATACTTATTTATATTATACTTATTTGTATTGTACGAAATGTTTAAATTTCTTTTGAAATGATGTTCTACCAAAAATATGTTAACATCACGTGTGCAGGTACATAATGTGTAAAATGGTATTATGCCAGTGAAATTTGAAACGCAACAAGTTAGATAGAGGTTTTCTTCTTCTAATCATTTGCCTTTGGGGTTGTTTTCTGTTCAATAACTTGCATATTTTCAAATTTTCGCTAAAATTTCACTTCACCATACGTAAGTCGTGGAATATTTAACTGTTTTGAACTTCTGACTTTATATGGTTTTATCTTTGATTGATGGAATTAAGTTTTTGCATGACCAACTAAATATTAAGAAAAAAAAAATACAGTTTTTGGTGATTTGTAAAAAGAAATATTACTTCGTCTTCGGGGCCACCGCTCGTCTTTAATGACACTCCTTTTGACGTCGTTTTACAAGAAAAAGCCAATTTGCTTTCAGCATAATTTGATGTTAGTTCGACGCTGCCCAAAAAGGATCATGAGTCATGACTCGTTCTGTACTTGAGAGCATAAAGAGAAGACTCAAATATTAAGTGTTTTATTTTGTAGGTTCCATATTATGAATGATTTATTATTTGTGTATACTTCAATTTTACGAAAGAAAACAGATCTACTTCGTTACTCCGTTTTTTAAAATTTAGGTAGGTACTAATTTTTTTCCACACTGAAAAATTCAAAATTTTTTTAGCCAAACCACATGAAAGGGAATTACCACTGTGTTAATAAATTTTGCAACCAACTCTGACTCTGAATTACTAAATCTAAATCTACTCCAGAAATTTTCAATTCGTTTATTTTTTTATAAGCATGCTCCAAAATTTTACTACTGCGGTTTTAACCCTGCTGTAAGACTAGAAGTTGAGACAAAAACATTTCGTTTGTTTCGACTGATTCAATGTGAGTTGGCTCATATATTCGTATATTGTTGTATTTTTTATCTAAGGTGTGTTAGTCAGTTGTTTTTTTTTTCTGTTTTATTTTATCGTAAAATGTAGTAAAGTTTGCAAACATCCTAGTTAAATACAAAATTAGATGCAGTTTAACATTTAAATTGTCTCTGTTTCGTGTTGTGAAAATTTTTTAAAATTGTGTACGGACAGTATCTACCTACATAAGCGCAAGAGATTTTCATTTTACCCCTTTGGATTGATTACATAAAGTACTCGTAAGTAAATTGATGATACGAAATACCAAGCTGATGGCTCGGAAATAATCCATTGATTTTTCGGAGTTGAAACCCCCATTTGGAGTGTTTTCTTCATATCTCAAGAACCATAAGTTCCATAAAAAACATTTTCTCACATTTTTGTAAAAAATTGAGTTCTCTATTTTTACCGAGACATCTAAAGTTAATAAGGTATTATTAAAAATAGAGAAACGATTTCAAGAAAAATTTTATTAATAAATTAATCAATAAAAGTTAAATGACTTTTACTTGCGATATATACATACATACATAGGTAGGTACTATATTGCAAGTTATGGATTCGTAAAAAAATCAAACTCGACATTTTGATCAAAGTTGACATCGTTATCTCTATGATTACCTACGTTGAAAAAAGTGGGTCTTGCAATTGTAAACGACTCGGTCGATTTTCTTTAAACTTGGTACCTAGCGTTTTTTGGGCATTTTAATACCAAAAATAACGGTAGGTACCTGTCGTACAATTTTTTTTAGCAAAAAATGAAAATCTTAATTTTCTCAAAAACGTGCCCACAACTTTAAAAAAAATTCAGTAATTTTTTTACAAAAAAGCTATTATTTTATTAAAAAATTCCCAAAAATGGTTATAAATGGTACCTCCCATAGAACCATTTCGTTGACTTTCGATTTTCTCAAAAACGATGCCTCTGATTTTGATCAATTTTTTTTACAGAGAATGTTTTCTTAAAGTTTAAAAGTATTGTATACCAAAATTTTCAAAAATTTCGAAAACAAGTTGGTCGATTTTTACTAAACTTGGTACGCAACAGTTTCTTGACATTATCTAGCAGATTTCAAATAAAAAATTTTCATATAACCAAAAATAACGGTACCTTCCATACAAAAGTTTAAAAACCGGCATGGAAAATCTCATTTTTCTCAAAAACGACTCCTATGATTTTGATCAAAATTTGTGTGTGAGTTAACATACATAAATAGGATCTACGATAATATTATTGTAAAAAAAATTTCTATCGTCTAATAAAAGTATCTCTCATGGAACCATTTTTTTCGACTATCTCATTTTATCTGCTCAACCGATTTTAATGATTTTTTTTTTAAACAAGAGCTCCTGTTTAAATAATATTGCATATCAAAATTTTCAAAAAATCAAATTTTGAATTAAAAAAAAAATCGAAATTATTTTTTGAAGATTCGATATTTCAAAAATGGGTGGATAGTTTTTTTCAAAATAAATTTTTAACTCCGCATTAATAAGCACTAAAAAATGGCGTACCAATTTTTTTTTAATATTTTCAAAATTTTATATACATAAATGTATACATACCTACATATACCTAATATAAAAAACGATTTTTAAATAATATATCAGGCTAGGGCAGCAAAATTGGCTCTGTCCCGGGCGGCAAAAACCCACGCTACGCCACTGATACTACATAAGGATTGTACATTTTAAAGTTAAGGATCAGGGTTCGGACTTTACTTCGATCGAAGTAGATCTACTTCGATTTTGAGGAAAAAATTGAATCTACTTCCCTACTTCTCTTTTTTATGATCTACTTCTCTTTGAAATTCTAAACCAACATACATAAAGACAGCGCTGATCACTCTGCATTACATAAAAAAAACAAGTTTCGGAATCATTTAAACGTAAGCACTGTGGAAAATTTAATGTTTTTGAGATCACTTACAGAAAAACGTAAAGAATTTATGAGCCACCTATTGAATTGATACAATTCGTACAAGTTCGTTGATGGAAAATTTACTTTAAAATAGTTATATTTAATTAAAATTTTTTTAAAAGTCTGAAATCAGAATTTACTTATATGTATAAATGTTATGTTTATATAATTTAATTTCCTAAAACTACTTCGAAAATTTTAGATCTACTTCAGTTTTTTTCCGTATCTACTTCGAAAATTTAAAACCTAAGTCCGAACCCTGTTAAGGATCTTCGAATTGCAATTTCAAATTACCCCCTTATTACGGCTGGCGAGTCGAACAAATAAACATGTGTGTGAGAAATTAGTAATACGGTTGGCGAATCGAGAAGCTTTGATTCGTCTTAAATGTCATATATTTGATATTTTTAATAAACAATCAAATTTCGAACTCGAAATGTAAAGTTCGCCAACCGTAGTACTCGTATGTTGAATGTGTAGTTCGCTAATGAAAAAATCTCACCTCGAACGTTCGATTCGCAAACCTTAATAGGGGGGTAATAATTCTATGCTATGAATATTTATATTTTTTTATTTTTTTTTTTTAATTTCTTTGCGAAAGCACTCAGCATATAAAATTCGTTATATTTATCTGCGTATGTTCCCTATGGACTCCAAAACAGCGCAACAGATTATGATGAAATTTTCAGCCAATCTTGACTGGGTGAATATAGGTTGTATGTCATAGAAACTAAAAAAATATGAGTTTTATAAACCGAAATTTTCGTAATTTCAGCGGCTTTCAGATAAGGTTAAAATTAGAAAAATCAACGGCAACGCTACATATATACATACATACTCTGTACTATAGTTAAATGCATGCATGTTAGTTAGTTGGTAGTTAGTTAATTAACAAAAAATACTTCCATTTTTATGGCTTGACAACTTGACACATAATTTTACAAGGTTCCGCTTATCGGGAAAACAACCATTGAATTTATTTTCTTTTCAACTCATTATTGATTGATTAAAATTGTTATTGAGTTAATTTCCATCAAAAGTTGCAAAGTGCAGTAGAAACACGACAACCTTCCAGATCTAAGCCCCGTCGAGCGTTTGTGGGAATATCTGGACAAGCAGACCCGAAAGACGAACATATCAAGCAGTGAGTCGTTCAAGTCAACTTTAGTTGAAGATGGCAAAGAATCGCAACTGAATTGACAAAGACGAAGTACTAGTTTTAAGTTTGTTTACTTTAATTGAATAATGTACCTACACTTTTTTTTACGCTTTAAAACTGAAATATTTTTTAAATTTGTATTTGAATTTTGACTACATTATTTTTCAAAATACTAGCTTGTTTTGGCCTTTAGTCCACAAAAATTGGCATTTCATCCCGGCGATCTAACATGGACTAATTAGTTGACTGTGAGGACCTTGTTAATACGCAATTTTAGTTAAATTTAGTTCATGTTACATCAGTTTTTTGACAAAAAAAAAACAATGTGAACTATACCCAACCAATATTAAAATTGTAATCATTAACGTTGGAAGATTTTGCCCGTGGCCTGGCATTGATTCTATATGAAGGTTTTTATAATACAAACTCTATATACTACTGAAATAAGTCCTAATAACAAGTCAAATAATAGTGCTAGGTTTTCTACTTGGCTGATTTATTTCAGTAATACTCGTATATAGAGTTTTGTATAAAAACCTTCATATATACATATTATTTTTTGTTAAATTTTATATGGCAATTCATTTAAAATAAACCGCCTTAAAAAAATAACATAAGTATTTTACTAAATCAAGCCCACAGGGTTGCAAAAATGCAGTTCATACATAGCTGTACACTTTCTTTTGACGCTCATAGTAGGTGTGTTTTTTTTGCAAGTCCATATAGAATTGTAAAAAAAAACGACATCGGGATTTAGGAGCTTTTTTTCCACATAGCTGGAACCACTGTGTACGCATTGACATTTGTCAGCTTATTGACGACTAGCATCAACCAATCCAAAAACTTCACTTTTGACGTCTCTGAGCAAATTATCGATAACATATAGATAATACTATTTTGGCATCACCATTTTTATCGGGTCTTAAGTCTTAACTCTCGATAATTATCTGGTCTTAGCTAACTCTGTATAGATTTAAGTAGTTGTTGCATTTGCATGTAAAGCGCTTAGTCCCGATGTCGTTTTTTTTTACAATTCTATATGGACTTGCAAAAAAAGGTGTGTTTTTTTTGCAAGTCCATATAGAATTGTAAAAAAAAACGACATCGGGATTTAGGAGCTTTTTTTCCACATAGCTGGAACCACTGTGTACGCATTGACATTTGTCAGCTTATTGACGACTAGCATCAACCAATCCAAAAACTTCACTTTTGACGTCTCTGAGCAAATTATCGATAACATATAGATAATACTATTTTGGCATCACCATTTTTATCGGGTCTTAAGTCTTAACTCTCGATAATTATCTGGTCTTAGCTAACTCTGTATAGATTTAAGTAGTTGTTGCATTTGCATGTAAAGCGCTTAGTCCCGATGTCGTTTTTTTTTACAATTCTATATGGACTTGCAAAAAAAACACACCTAGTATGTATACGAGTATAATCGGCCCTAGCGAGGAATCCGTTCGGCGAGGAAAATTGTCCGCAACGCATACTTTGTCGGAGGTTCAAATTGCTTTCGAGGTATCCTATCGGAAAGAAAAATAAAAACAAATGCGTTGGCGCAGAGATGCGCTAATTAACCGATATATCGAAAATGCGATATATTTTCGATAGTTTTTTATAAAATAAACACCATAAGCGTTTTAAACCATAAAAAACCGGTGAGAGAGTTTAGTTTATTATTTATAAAAAGTATTTTTTTCAATTATAATGCGCTAGCGTTTTTAAGAAATGTAATTAGATGCACCGATTTTTAAATCAAAACTATCGAATAAAGTCCCCTCCCTATTTCCAAACGTATGTTTTTTGTTTCCATTTGAAGTGTCAAAAAAAGAATAAATTGAAAAAAACTTTTGAAAAACAATATTTTATATTTATTTGACTAATAGGTACTTTAATCACAATGGAAATGAATCAATGCACAAAACAAAAGATCACGAACGAACTTTTTTTCCATTCAAACATCCATTTGTCTTGGTTCCAATTAATTTAACTGATTGGGTCAGATCTTCACAAACACAGCTACAATTTCTGGTGTCTTTTTGATGTAATCCGCTGATATTCGGCCTTATCGAGGTAACCGTCGGAGCGGAATTCTCTACGATTTCCTCCGAATCGGAGACATTTTGCTTCAAGGTATTTCTCCGATAAGCTGATCGGAAATTCTGTCCGACGAAATTCAACGCATGCCATTTGTGTGCGATGAAGCACTTCTAATGGTCTAATTTTTGACACATACAAGCAAAATTATCTCCGAAATCTCCCGACAAGTTCTTGTTGCGGAAAGTATTTTCTTTTTAAAGAAATCGTTAATTAAAATGTAAGTAATAAGGAAATTAACTTTATTTGAGTTAACTTGTGTTACCTATTTATAATAGACTTTGTTCTTAGAACGAAAAAACAAGTTCGCAATATGAGCGGATTACACCAAAAACACACCCGTAATTGTAGCTGTGAAGATCTGGCCCAATTTAACTGATTTAACCAATTTTAATTTTAACCAAGGCAAATGGATGTTTAAATGGAATAAAAGTTCGTTCGTGATCTTTTGTTTTGTGCATTGATTCATTTCCATTGTGATTAAAGTACCATTAGTCAAATAAATATAAAATATTGTTTTTCAAGTTTTGTTTTTTTTTCAATTTATTCTTTTTTTGACACTTCAAATGGAAACAAAAAACATACGTTTGGAAATAGGGAGGGGACTTTATTCGATAGTTTTGATTTAAAAATCGGTGCATCTAATTACATTTCTTAAAAACGCTAGCGCATTATAATTGAAAAAAATACTTTTTATAAATAATAAACTAAACTCTCTCACCGGTTTTTTATGGTTTAAAACGCTTATGGTGTTTATTTTATAAAAAACTATCGAAAATATATCGCATTTTCGATATATCGGTTAATTAGCGCATCTCTGTCTGAAATTTATATCCATCGCAATGCGTCGCTGGATTTCTGTAAAATTTCTTCCGATGAAAGCTACTTCGAACTGAAATTGAATCTCCGACGAAGGATGCGTTGCGGAGAAAGTTCCGCTCCGACGGTTACCTCAATAGAGCCGATTGTTGCGAACTTGTTTTTTCGTTCTGCCTAAGAACAAAAAGTCTATTATAAATAGGTAACACAAGTTAACTCAAATAAAGTTAATTTCCTTATTACTTACATTTTAATTAACAATTTCTTTAAAAAGAAAATACTTTCCGCAACAAGAACTTGTCGGAGGATTTTGGAGATAATTTTGTTTGGATGTGTCAAAAATAAGACCATTAGAAGTCCTTCATCGCACACAAATGGCATGCGTTGAATTTCGTCGGACAGAATTTCCGATCAGCTGATCGGAGAAATACCTTAAAGCAAAATGTCTCCGATTCGGAGGAAATCGGAGAGAATTCCGCTCCGACGGTTACCTCGATAAGGCCGATGTCGGAGAAAAATTCCGAACAGCTGTTCGGAAGAATACCTCGAAGCAAAAATCCTCCGAATCGTACAAAATCGGAGAATTTTCCGCTCCGAATGGATACCTCGCTAGGGCCGAATTATTTTTTTTTGTTAACTAAAATTAAAAATTATTTCTTTGAATTACCTCCTTTTATTTGTAAATAATTTCAAATCTCAAAAACTGCGATATTATTCAAAGTAACCAAGAATTAAAGTTCCACCTATTTTGACAGTTAAAGGCGAACGTTCGCTAATTATAATAGAGCGATATTTCAATTCGGCAAATTTTCCAAATTTAGGGTGAACGTCCACTTGGGGATTCGGAAACATTCACCCATATTCTGAAACTCGTATTTATGACTCGTATTCGACTAAAGTCGTATGTTGTTATTCCAGGAGTCGAACATCCGACTTCACTTGTACTAATATTGTGAAACGAAAAACATCGCATACGAATGTTCCTACGACTGTAGTCGAATACGAGTTATAAATACGAGTTTCAGAATATGGGTGATAAATGCCATATAGTCACATTCGCCAATTTTTTCTTGCGACTAGCAAGATCTCCTTTTTTGTTTATTGTTCCCCCCAATTCTTCTAAATAAAAAATATGTTTTTTGATTATTGTATCTGCAAAAAAAGAATTGATACCAAATCAAAGAAAAGCAGTAGAGGTGAAATATTTTCAAAATTAGGTTTGTGTGTATGAAAAGTTGACTCTTTTGAAATCAAACAAAATAATTATATTAAAGAAAAAATTATTTTTATTTCCCCTTGAAAACATATTTACTTCCTCACTTTTTTTTTGTTTTTGTTATATTTTATACTATAAACTCTCACTAAAGTTTATTTTATTTTCATTTACGAATTCTCAATTTATGTAATAAATTAATATTTATAGTTAGTGTGTCTTATTCCTTTTCATTTTATTGGTTGATTTTTGTTTTTATTTATTAATTTTTTTTTGCCGTTTTCGTTTCCACATAAAAGAGAACAACTTATTGCGGAATAATATTTTTTTGTTTACTCATATCTCTCTTATGTTTCATTCGTTTTTTATGTTCCATATTTTTTTATATTAAATAAAAAATATATTTATGTAGGTTACGAGAATATTTGATTTGCAAAATACAAACGAAAACAAATGAACTAAAATACATAAACATACTATTTAAAAAAAAGCATACAATATAAAATAAGATTAAATAAATGAATGAATAAAAAATAGCGCGCAACTTTTTAAATAAATTGGGATTTTATAAAAAAGAAACGAAACAAAAATTGCGGCGAAGATGCAAAGTAGAGATTGACGAATAGAGTTTGCTTTTATTCAGTTAGAAAGTAACTAGGACGTCTTATTTAATGCTGTGTTCGATTTTTGTTTTATATTTATGTATATATATTTTGTATATAGGTTTTAGATTAAGTGAACATATTCTTTAATATTACTTTAGCCCGACTTTAAACTAATTTTAAAGTGGAATAAAGGGTACGCTATAAATATAATTTTTGCCTTTTTTCTTGTTGTTTTCTGAATGTTGTGCAACTAAGAGGAGAATGCACTTTTTTTGGGGTGGCTGACGACGCTTTGCCTGTCGTTGGCGTGGGGGCGTCATCGTCGGCTTTTGTTTTCTTTTTGTTTGCAACTTTAAATGTTTTTGTATGGTTGTTGTTGTTCTTTTTATTTTAATAAATTTTCTTTTTATTATTAATTAATTTTTTTTTTTATTATGTGTGTGTGTGTGTGTAGTTGTATTTTGTTTGATTTATATTTTAAAGCATTCAACAGCAACCAGATTTGGTAGTTTCCACTGGACGCCCTGGATCGATCTTAAGATTACTGGCCGGCTCGGTGGAGCTAGACGGCGGTCCAACGCGGTTTTTAATCTCAGCTGCCATTGTCATGAAAGCCTGTTCCACGTTAGTTGCGCTCTTAGCTGATGTCTCGAGGAATGGAATGCCTAATTGATTTGCATATTCCTTTAAAAAAAGAAAGAAAAAAATCTAAGATTTAGCTATTTTTTGGTAAAAAGTATTTGCTTGCAGAAGAATTTTAGTGTGAACGGAAACCCAGATGAAAACGTTAATGTTACAAATAGTCCTGATGAAGTTGATAACGAATTCCTTTTGTTTTCTATCACGTACCCTCGAATCTTAAGAAACCACAAGATATTCATCCCAAAGCTGAATAGTCGCTGAATATGAATATTGCTATTGCAGGCGTTTTAAACGCTGCAACACCCCCAATTTTTTGCATATTTGGAACTAGTTCTTGTTTGTAGTAGCCCTTTGTAAAAAAAAAGGTTAGTGTGTTTGACTGTCATGCAGATTCGATTCTCAGCCTCTGCATTACAGTTTTTATTTACTGCCCTTGGGAGGAAAATCCTGCTTACATCGGCAGAAAATTGTAGGTCCCCCTTCATTCCTGGTAACACGCACACAGGAATGGTTTAGAGTTCTCTGTAAGCTGTTTTTATGGTTATTTAATTATTTTTCTTACTACTACTCGTATGTTAGAAAACAAACTTGCACTCACAATAACTCCTATGCCACAAATTGTATATTGGTATGCTAGTGAGTGAGCAGGTTAAAATAATCTTCGAATATGTATAGCATTCCAAAAATCAATTATTTTCCCGCTTCACAAAAAGTGGAACTACAAAGGACCCAGCAGCCTACAGAGGAATTTCCTACTTAAACACTTGTGCTAAGCTGTTTGGTGGACTTTCATAACAGGCTGTCAAAGTGAACCAACAAATTCTATCAGAGTTCCAGGCCATTGTCGATTTTTCAAAAGAAGACAGAAGTAACTATACGTGTTCTTTATAGACTTTCGTGCAGCTTCTGACTTTGTCGATCGGGAAGCTCTTTTTTACAAACTCTCTGGGACAGAAGTTTGATAGGGATGAAGACTATATCCGACGAGTTTGCAAAAGCTACGGGTCTCAGTAAGGCTGTATTTTGAGTGCTCTCATCATTTTCATAAATGATATTACAGATGAAGTGAGAGGTAGAATAGTGGTAGGAGGATTGACTGTTCCAGCCTTTTTGTACTATGTTGATGACATCGTGCTCTTCTCCCAAACAGTAGATGGAATGCAGATCACGATAAATACGCTTGGGATATTGATTACTTGGAATAAAGATTTTCAGAGTTAGAGGTTCGAGGAACGAAAAGTGGACGTATAATGATCAGGCATTGAAAATTGTGCGTGAATACAAATATCTTGGGAGTTTTGGTAAGGTCATATCTGAATATGAAGAAGCATCTCGAGGGGAAATTGAAGGAGGCTAAACGCACAATTTTGTCATTATGGAAAGGTGCATAAAGAGCAAGCACGTTGAGCATTAGGATTGTGCGCTCCACAGTAATGTTAATCAAATTATAGATCCCCTTTTCATACACTTTATATACATTGCTAAAAAAATTGAAATGGAAGTTAATCGGATTTCGGGAATAGCTTTAAAAACAGTTATCCAAGAAAAGAATCAATCTTTAGTGCGTGAACTATCCTTGTCTCAATTTGCGACATTACCATAAATATAAATGCAAGGGATCAAACTTAAATGCTAATAAGAAAGTTCAACGAGGTCCTGCAGAAGTTTGGAAAAATTCTGTTTGAACAATTTGCACCTGAAGCAAGCTGTTCACTGTTTAGATGCTACTATAGCATACTTAATAGGAACTCATTGGATAATATAAACCTTAAATTCAAAGCTATATGTCCAATCTTGACGGAATTCCGGTTGGTGGAACTGAAAACGTTCGTTGAATCTTTATTTTAAGTCAGACAATTGAGCACATCGGAATGCTATACAGTTCTTGCCATAAATTGTAAAAATGGAACAACAAAAAAGAATATAGTGCAATTTGCCAACGTTTTGGCGGCGTTTTGAGCATCTGCCACTTACATATTCATAATCAAATAACCTAAGGCATTGAAATAAGTTGTTCTCGTTTATTCTATTTTTACCGAAACGGTTATCTTGATGAGCATTTATTTGTTAATCATAATTTAACATGACTGACAAATTGCCTTAATTCATTTCTGGTCAATCTCTTATGCCACACAATGGTTAGGGACCACAGAATCCTTTTGTGAAAAGTATACAATTTTTAATTTATTTTGGACCATAATTTCATGTTTTCTGGCAAACATGATTGCAGTTTCGCAGCAAAAGCTTTCGGATCATAAACCTATTCATCATTATCTTCCATAAAGACTATTTCTAACATGTTTATATATACATACATACATGTATTGTATTGTGTTGTATATTGATTTTTCTTCACATCAAAAGTATGTTGTAAACTCTTAGACTAAGATAATGTTTTTTGTTACTTACGGCAGCAGTGGTATGCTCAACGACCTTTTTGGTGGTCAAATCACTCTTATTTCCTACAAGCAATTTATTTACATTCTCGCAAGCGTAACGCTCGATTTCTTCAAGCCACTGTTTGACATTATTGAAAGACTCTTGGTCCGTGCAATCGTACACAACAATAATACCATGGGCGCCACGATAGTATGACGAAGTAATTGTACGAAACCTTTCCTGACCAGCAGTATCCCACTAAAAAGATATAACAAAACACACAATTAAGTAATAAGATTGAAACTGAAGAAACTGTAATTCTTACGATTTGCAATTTAATAGTCTTTCCATCCAACTCAATTGTTCTAATTTTCTGTTTATATACAAAAAGAGAAAAATAAGTCATATTAAAATAAATTTTTTTTTATAATCTCATCTTACAAAGTCCACTCCGATTGTGCTTATGTAACTCTCTGTGTAGGTATCATCCTATATGAATAAGAAAAAAACAAGAATACATGTAATTAGGAAAATTGTAATTTTTAATTATTATTTAACTTACGGCAAAACGAAGCAAAAGGCATGATTTTCCAACTCCAGAATCACCAATCAAAAGCAATTTGAATAGGTAGTCGCTGAAAGTAAATAAAAAAGGATTATTGAATAAAATTTAAAGCCGAAATCATTCTTTTCAAAGAGGTTTTGATATAATTGTTGAAGTATTAAAATAATTTTAAAACATTCTGAACATCCAATGTGATTTGAATTGTAGTAGTAGTAATAATAGTTGTTGTTGTATGCATTAGTCAGATTTATGTACTTATGTATTTATGTATTTATATGCAGGGTGGGCCATCTAGTGGTTTCTTTATAAATCATAGGTTATCTTGACACTGACAGCTGTTTCCCGCTTGAAATATTGACAGAAAGTCAGTATCATACCTCCGCGGAACAACGTTGGGAAATATTGAAAACTTATTTCCAAAGTAAGTCTGTGCAGACCAAACAGTGCGTTTTTTTTAAAACGAATTTTCTCAGAAATAAGGCAGTCACCGCGCCTGCTGTACGCAAGTTTGTGCAAAAAGTTCTTGCGACTGTAGCCGAGAGTGAGATTCAATTCACGAACATCAACTCTCCATCGATCTCAAATATCTCAAATTATTCACTTGAAGTGACAGAATGCGCTACTGCGAAGCTAGCTGAGGCAGCCACTTGAACGACATTGTGTTCCATATTTGATGGTAATGTTTGCCCTTACTAATAAAGCCAGAATACATGGAAAACGTTTAATTTTGTTCATTTTATTGCATTTTTAAAAAGAAACTTGTATTTGGTCAACCCTTTACAATACTATCGCTTTTTTTTACAAAAACTCAAAAAATATGGATTGGTATTCAAAGCAATAACATCTACATATGTCGTCTGTCGCAATCAAATTCTTTATTCAATTTAAGAACGCTGAATAAATTTGTATTTGGGTTAACTTTGCCTGTTTAAGATTTAATAATCAAATTCTTTTATCAACTGTGCTCTATATTGAAGCGCACATTTTAGGAAATTCACAAGTAGGCTCCAGTTCATAACTACATTTATCAAATTTACGACCAAATTTTCATCCGTCGTAGAAGTTCTACGAAAGGAGATGCCCTGACGTGTGCCAATTACAGAGGTATAAGTCTCCTTAACGTCGCATACAAAATCCTGTCGTCTGTACTGTGTGAGCGTCTAAAACCATTTGTCAACGAGCTGATCGGTCAATATCAGTGTGGTTTAAGGCCCGGCAAACCTACCCTGGATCAGATGTTCACACTTCGACAGATTTTGGAAGAAACCCAGGAGTTCCAAATCGATACACACCACCTTTTTATCGATTTCAAAGTCGCGTATGATAGCGTGGACAGAGAACAACTACTCGTATATAGAGCCATCTCATTTCCGAATCCCAGCCAAGCTCGTCCGCTTGTGCAGGATGACGATGGAGAAATCTCGCTGCTCCGTCAAGGTCGGTAAGAACACCACCGAACCCTTTGATGTCGAGAAAGGTCTGAGGCAAGGCGACGCACTATCATGCAATCTATTTAACATCGCTCTTGAAGCAATTGTACGAAACTCAAACGTCAACAATAGAGGTACAATTTTTCAAAAGTCAGTTCAACTGCTTGCTTATGCTGATGATATTGATATCATTGGGAGGACGAAGCGAGCTGTTACCGGTGCGTTTGCAAGTATTGAACTGGAGGCGGCGAAAATGGGTTTGGCTGTTAATGAGGACAAGACTGTTGCGGTAAATTTTACCGCAACAAAGATCAGCCTTTGGCCGTTTTCTTTTTCCTTCATTGTGGCTGCAAAATATCGGCAAAGTTGAGGGCAACCATGGTCTCATCAACCACAGGTGTACCTAGCCTTTATTTTGCAAAAGCAACAAATACAGGTGTACGAGATCGAGAACGAGTTCTTTCGACGAGGTCGAAAATGCCGGCGGATGAGCCGAAGAAGTATGAGGTCAGGCGAACCCCTACGTAACACCAACATATTCATTACAATTTTTTTTATTATGTATTTATATTAATTATTATTAACGTAGTATACTTTTGCTTTGTTTTGCCTATTATAAATTTTAACGTAAATTAACTTAAATTAATAATGTACAAAATGGGTTTTTAACAGCGTCTAATTTAGGTTTTCAAAATCGCGTTTAGAAAAATTATAGTAAGAAGAAATATTTCCCTCCGTACCTCCAAAATAGTAAAACTAGTTTTCCATTTCGAATCCCGCGTTTTAAAGTAAAATAATAGGATAATGCCTAGTGAGGATCCTTTCTCGATTTTTTTTTCGTTTTCAATTTTTCTCGAAAGTCAAAAATAGTTGGGAAGGGATCTGAACTCGGCCATTATGTTTCGGCAAGTTTTGGAAACTCATCCAACAACTTGTTGAAACCGTGTTTGTGTGTGTGAAAGTAAAGTTTCGCTGAGAGTCAACAACGGTGGCTTTCCTGATGAGCGTTAAGCTTCCAGGAAGCCGTGATGCCGTGACCGACAATCACGAAAACGAATGCTTGTGTTGTATGAATGTGTGTGACTGGAATGGACGAGGGAGGAAGACAATAGATGGGGATTAGCATGGAAGGCACTCTGTAGAGAGCTTACCAAGCGAACAGAAGCGTTTTAGTTTTTTTTTTTTCGAGAAATATTGAGAAGGAGAAACAAAAATCGAGGAAAGAGGAGATTTTTAATTTCGAGGAAAATTAATAATTAAAAAGGAAATATCGATCAGGATTCGAGGTGGAAAAGTAGGAGTTGCAGGAGATAGAGGAGAGGAAAAGCAAAGGAAAAACAGATAAGTAGATTCGGTGTTCTTGGATATATATATATATAATATATGTTCGTAATTTTGAAACATATATATATATATAGATAAAAATCCATTGTTTTAAAGTCGTGTCGTGTTATAATCGCCGGTGTTAAGATCCCATTTTCTTTGTTTTAATTGCCTTGTTAATTCTAGTTAATTTAATTGTAATTTCTTCCTTTAGTAAATTTCACTTTGAAAACATTTTGGGTTTTAATCCAGGGATCTTCAATCCCACGGTTTCCCAAAACAAATAAAGATTTACTTAAAATTAAACCTTTGTGCCATTTCATTTAAAATCGCTTCAATTATTACCATAAGTAGTTTTGGAATTTTCTATTTCGGTTTCTTAAACAAAAAAAATTCCTGGCGCCCACTTTTATTGCGACGTACCCCACTGTTCGTGCAATAAAACATTTTTCGCGTTTCAACTTGATCGAATTAATAAATCGATCAAGTTTATCAATTAAAAGAAAAGTTCTTCCACAAGAACCCAGCCCAGCTGAGCAGCCGCGGTGGTAGCTCATCTTAACGAGCTACAGGTTGCACTTTTTCTGTTGTTCGTCTCTCAGTTTCCTTTAGTTTTCTAATCTGTCAAAACAATAGTCGCGTACGATCGGGTCGAGTTGTTTCGGTTTGTTTTTTTTGTTAATCGAGTTCACTTAATTGGTTATTATTATTAATCAAATTAATAATCATAACAATTTTGATATAAATAAAAAAAAGGTCGGATACCATTATCGCGTCGAAGAAAAAGTGTAACAAATTGGCGCCCAACGTGGGGCCAAAGAAAGTGGAAGAATTGTGTTTTTTTTCGTGGGGACATTCGCCTGCTGTGATAAATTGTGTCGTGGAAATTGTTTAATTTTAATTAAATTTGTGGAATATTTGTTACTGCGTTTTTTTTTTCTTTTCATTAGGTATAATTAAATCAGATTAAATTAAAACAAAATCAAACGGAGAAAAGTGAATATATGCAGCAGAGGAGTACCAACATTAGCAGCAACATACATACATATACGAGTTTGTCGAGAAGGTTTTCCGCAAGTATTTTTTTTTGTGTTGTGAAGTTTGCGTGTATATTTCTTTTAATTATAGTTTTTTTAAATATCAATTTTTAATTACATCATTAGTTGTTTTTGGGTGTTACCTTTTATTTTCATTTAATTTAGTTTCATTTATTAAATTTATATTTCGAGACCGGCATTTTGTTTTTTTTTGTGACATTCATATGTCTAATTGATAGATCTCCCGTGCGAGTTGTTGTGAGTTTTTTTTGAGTGGATTAGGCTTTGATTGCAATTGAGTGACAATCATTAGAATTTATAGGTACAGTGGCGTGCTGATTTTTTTTGGTTAATATTTTTTTTGTATTTTGAGTGCAGGTTTTAATTTTCTTTAAATCGATTTTTTTTTTAATTTTAATTTATTAGAAAACATTTTCAATATTTTTTCGAAAGTTTTTTTGTTGTTTAGTTTAGTTGGAAATTTTATTTTTTTTAATACGTGAAAATTATATTTTTTTTTATTGACTTGTTGGATAGACTAGAATAATGAATATAGGTCGTTTAGCTCAGGACGAACTGGCCTATGAGATGAAGGTCAGGGGTTTAAAAGTAGGAACAGTTGAGGAAATGCGAAAGGCATTGAGGTCATCGAGATTACTCCATAAGAGAAACTCGATGGAAGTTAGTTCGGTCTACCCCTTCACTTATGAAGAGGATGTTGAGGCAATAGAGGCAAAGATTGAGGAGATTAGGGTCCTTCTTAAAGTACCTCCGAAGAATCCAAAGTCTTCGGAGTACATTAAGATAGTGACAAAGATTGAATGGTGTATAGGCAGGTTAGCTAGGACACCTTGTGAGGCCGAAGATGAAGAAGATGAAGTTAGTTCACTTCGGAACAAGGTTTTGTGTCTGTTAGGAGATCTCACTGGAGATAGTGAGAATAGTGATAGGGAAGAGGAGTTGATCAAGGAAAAGACTCCGATTAAGATCCAAACCCAACTTCAGACACAAGTTGGTCAGAACCTAGGTGTTAATTCGCGGTCTGCGTTAGGGCTTGCTACAGGGACATTAGCTGAACCAAGGAGTGGTGTCAGTAGTCCTGCAGTAGGGAGTATTTCGGTTAGGGTTCCGTCGGAACGTAGGCATGATAGGGTCGATGGTTTTTCTGGACAAATGGTCGTTCAGCAAAATTACATCGAACGGATAGGAAAGTGGGGGGTGAAGTTTGCTGGTGACTCAAGTGGAGTATCAGTAAATTCATTCCTGGAAAGAGTGGAGGAACTTCGTTTGGCTAACGATGTTTCTGAAAACCACCTTTTCAAATCCGCTTCGGAGCTTTTATCTGGTAGGGCCCTTATGTGGTTTAGGACGGTTAGGGAAGATTTAGAGGATTGGCAGGAACTCGTCAAGGAACTCAGAGCGGAGTTCCTTCCTGCGAATTACGATGATCTCTTGTTGGAGGAGATTAATCGCCGTTCGCAGGGAAAGGAAGAAACTTTCGGCGCGTATCTTACTACGATGAGGACATTGTTTCGAAGATTATCGGAACCTTTGTCAGAGGGAAGAATGCTTTCGATTTTGAGGAAAAATGTAGATCCGTTTTACCAGGTTCAGATAGCTAGTTCCAAACCAAAGACGGTTAAGGAACTTGCCATCTTAGGTAGGGAATTAGATACCCTTAAGGTTAACGTAGATAGCTTTACCCCGCCTTCTAGAGGCAAAAATTTGTTGGAACCGGAGTGCGGTTACCAACCGAGTTCGTCTGGACAACACCGAGTAGCGGCTGTTGCTCCAGTTTCAGAAAACCCATTTAGACAGGCAGTTAGGTGTTACAACTGTAACAGAGAAGGGCATTTTGCACATAACTGCTCAGTTCAGAAAAGATGTTTTGGTTGTGGAGCGGTAGGCGTTTATCGTAGGGATTGTAGGTGTTCGGGAACACCTCATCTCTCTCATCGAGAAAGGAATCTCAACATCGTCGACTCGGGCAAAACGTCACCATGGATAGGTATAACTTCGAAATCGTCAAAGACTTTGTCTACCTGGGCTCCACTATAACATCGCAAAACGACATCAGTGCAGAGATCAAGCGAAGAATTACTCTTGCCAACCGCTGTTTCTTTGGGCTAAGACGGCATTTGAGTAATAAAGCCCTATCTCAAAGAACCAAGCAGACCTTCTATAAGACCCTCATCATCCCGGTCCTGCTGTATGGGGCAGAAGCATGGACACTGTCTAAAACAACTGAAAATCTGCTTGGGTGCTTTGAAAGAAAAGTTCTTCGTTTGATCTTCGGTCCAGCCTGTATCGATGGAGGAGAAGGTTCAACAACGAGCTGTACCGGCTTTAGATCGACGTTGACCTAGTCAAGAAGCTGAAAATACAACAGCTGCGATGGCTTGGACACGTGGAGCGTATGGACACCGACGCACCAGCCCGTCGAATCTTCGAATCCACCCCTGATGGTCTGCGCAGCAGAGGAAGACCCCACCTCAGGTGGCGCGCACAAGTGGAGAGAGACCTCAAACAACTTTGAGTGCGTAACTGGAGGCAGCTAGCTAGGGGCCGAGCTAGCTGGAGGGGCTTGTTGGTTGAGGCCGTAGTCCACCCTAAATTGTGAGCGCCATCTAAAGTAAAGTAAGTAAGATCTTCCCATTCAGTTTTCGCGTATATCACTAAATTACGACCCAATTCCAATAAAGGGAAGTAGAGACTCTTCTTCCTACATGTTAAAGCTTTGAAAATCCATCTTATCGTTGCAAATTCATGATCATCACAAACATAATCCTTGCGTGTCTCAAAATCAAGTTATTAGTATAAGCCATGTGATCTTTGCAAATCTTCATTTTTGTTCTCTCCAACAATTCTTTCGGATACTTCGCGAACCACTATTGAAGCTATATCGGATAGGTTTTATGTTATTTTTCCAACCCTCAGACAGATTTTTCATAACAATACTCGCTAGGGACTTGAGTAGCCTGTTGTTTCAATAAGAGTTAGACTTTTCCCAAATAGTTTAAAATCGGCTTCTTGCGTTAGCATTAAATTCGATGTAAAGTTAAGTAGGCCGAGTATCTTTTTAAAGAAGTATCGTTGAAGCTTTTCTACTTTATCATGTTTTACGAATCCCCACACTTGAGTTCCATAGCATAAAATGAACCTGGAAACAGTGTTGAAAATGTCTATATTTGAGGGAAGCTTTAGATCTTTATTTGCCATAAAATTGTTCCATTTAACCCAGCTTAAACCTTTCATTAAACTATTCTATCAAGGATAATCCAGGTGTTAGCAATACCCCGAAGTACTTATACTTGTTGACAACTTCAATCAATAGGTTGTCTGTTTAACTTCCACCATTATTTTGCACCTATTTTCCAATCTCTTTTTCTGAACACAAGAACATAAGACTTATCAGGGTTTATGAAAAGATTCCACCTTCGAGTATATTTCGCAATTTTGTCAATGTTTGGAGCTTGGGCTATCGGCAAGTAACACAATATTGTCTGCATACATAAGAAGTCTGATCTGCAAGCCTTTCAAAACTGGTCCACCTTCAATGAAATTATGTATGTCGTTTATGTACAGTACAGTTTTACACATAGTGACGTCTTAAACCATTCTGAAAGCCTTTCTCGGTTACAAACAGCTGTCTCCATATTTTCATAAAGAACATGGATAATTTTTAAAAAATTCTCCTATATTCCTATTTTATGTAGCTTGTATAAAAGAGCTTTGTGTCCTATATAATCGAATGCTGTTTTGAAATTAAAAAAAAAAAAACAGTAAACTGTCATGTTTGCATTTCAAGTTTAATTATGCTGAAAAGATTAAAGAGATTCTCTGCTGTAGGGAATAAATTTAAAACATACAAAAAGAAAGAATTGCCTGAATTACCAGGGATTTACTAAAGTACATACTAGAGTTTCTCAGATCTGTAGTTTTTTTTCTGGCTTCTTTCCAGGCAAGTTTACAGAAGTTAATATTTCAATTACGTAATTATAAATAAATCCCACTTGGATATTGAGAAGTAACTGCGGAGATGCAATGTATAAGATGAATGGGTTTATAAAACAGACAGGTACATTATCAACTATGGAAATATACGTCAAATTTACATACCAACTAAATGATGGATGCGTGTTTGATTTGTGTGATTTTATGTTCCATATAGAACTTAGATAACATAATACTTGTGTGTGAATGCTTTTATCGCTTAATAGTTAATGCATCATAGAAACGAAGCAAACAAAAGAATAAAGTGACTATTTATGCACACTCTACCTGAGCGCCCTAATTTATATGAATTTATCTTCATAAATATTCCTAAAGAAATCACAACAAATTTAGATTCAACAATGCATTCCAAAATTGAAGCAGTATTTATCTTTCACGATATTACTTAATGCTTTAAAATGAATTCATTGGCGCAAAATTTTAAACATTTAAAACCTACTCTAAATTAATTTTAGAATGGGAGTAGACTCTAAATATTGAGTATAAAACGAGAACCGACTTTTTGTTAATTTTAAAGCACATAAACTATACTTTAACCTTAAATAGCTCGTCTTACTTTAACAGCAGCAAATAGCTAGTTTATCTTTTAAAAGTATACTTTATCCATATTGACAGTGGTCATTTCATACCAAAGCAAATGGAAGAAAAAATGTTTACTGATGTTTTATAAGACTTTTTAAAGATGTTCTTTGTAAATAGACTAACCCCCAGTTTCACAGTGAGAGTTTAAACTTAAGTTCTGCTGAACCTGAACTGGAGTTTAAATTTGAAGTTCAACTCGTCCGGTTTCACAGTCGTATTTGAACTTCATTTCATTAAACGTAGTTTAAGTAAATTATTTTCTCTTTCTATCTGAATCAAAGAAAAAACAATCAAGGAAAGTTTGCTTTGTTTCAGTTGTGACCTGTGACGGGAAACAAAAATTAAAAATGAAAATAAATTATATTTTCAAATGTTTGAAGGGGTTGTCGAACTGAGGTTTAAACGGCAGAATAGTGTCGTTTAACTTAAACTATAGAATGAACTCAGTTCAAGGACTGTGAAACCAATTTTATTGTTGAACTGAAGTTTAAACCAAAAGTAGGTTTTAAACTTCCACTGTGAAACTGGGGGTAAATCACTGAATATTATAAATTCGAAACAATCGTACGAAAGTGCTCTACAATTAAAAAATCTGTAGATACAAATGTACATATCTTATGTATGCACGCGTGCCGAGACGAGTATAGCTAAATGAATCTGCACCTTACAACAACAAATTGAGTTTTTTTAAGCTGTGAATTTGCGATTTATACTTTATTTCCATCTAAAATAATGTAGATAACTTTTATAAACAATCAAAATCTGTCCGAGTTAGTGTATTAAATGTACTTTTTTCGGCGAAAAATTATTTGGTTTGAAGTTGTCTGTTCTTTTTACTTTTTTGTTGTTTTTGTAGTTGTGTGAGTTATGTATCTGTCAAATTAAGGGTTGTTCAACGCAAATTCACTTAGATTCTGTTGTAAAACCCACATTAGTAAGAAGGGTTGTCTAACGTCATTAAAATTATGAAGAAGTTAGACAAAGTCTCCAAGCTAAACGATTGCGTTAAGTAGAGCCGGTTTTATTGCTTAAACGAGAACTCATTAATTTTTAAAGTTCAAGTCTGAAACCATTTGACACACCTTAAAACTCATTTTACTTTTGCAAACTCAAATGCTTTATTTCCCATATGTCTTTGAAATTGCATCTTCACAACTTCAATGCTTATGAAATTCAAAGCAAAAAAAGAAGTCACAACTAATTATTTGTTTTCACAAAATCAAAAGAAAACCATTAAACGGACATGCTTCGTCAAACATCACTCAGACCTTTCACGGTATTGTTACAAGAGACCATTACTTGGTTGGTACTTTTCTGATGCGTTCATATGCGTGAGTAAATAGTAATCACAATTAACCCTCATCTTTTTTTTGTACATTTTGAATGTAAATAAATAAATATTTTTTTTTTTGACTATTCTTCTTTCTTCGAACTGACCGTCTGTAAAATAAGGGCGCAGTGTACAAAACATGAATCATTTGAATTTGTTTTTTTTTTTTATTTTAACGATTATTATTCATCTGATTTGATAAATCAATGGTTGTCGTGTCTAGATTGATAGATACTACTGCGTGACTACTCATTTTTATATTGTGCAACTTTTCGAAGAAAGATAATAAAGTCTAGGCTGGGTAATGCAGTTAATACAAACAAAACGATGACGTAATAATGTTTGTTTTTTTGCTTATTTTTAAAACTCATCGCATGTTAACTCTTAGAACAAAAAACATTTTGCAAAATGAAGTTTCAACGCCAGGCACGTTTTTATTCTAAAGAATGAATACCTAGTTTTGTGAAAAAAATCCGTCTACATCGCAGTTAGAACCCGTTTCGCAGTCTGTGTAAGTGACACATAAATGGCCAATATAGACTTTAATCCCGCTTATTCAGGTAAGTATGACTTGTGTAACTGAGCTTTAGTGGGATGCAGGCGAATGTTTTTTTTACTTAAAACTAGATATTCACACTTGAAAATTTCTGTATATTATAATGGGACGGACCTGCCCAAATATGGGAATTATACTCTACCTTTCGACGAATATAAGCCTTATAGATTACAGTCAGATCAGAAGGGGTAAAACATTTCTTGCAACGTCGAAGCAAACCTAAAAACTTAGCAGCGTTTTTGGTTCCCCACTTGACAATGCTACCGAGATCAGAATTTAATGAGCTTATCATACGCTGCCATTTTAGATCCACATTCGAAGAACAAGAAGTTTCAGACAAAACAAAAGATCATTGATGAATATCAGAAATAGAGTCGGAGACAAAATGGAGCCCTTTGTCACACCAGCATTTATTTTATGAATTTCAGACTTAAAACCATGCAATACAACTTAGGTTGAGCGGTTTGAAGGTAGTTTCTAATCCATCGAAGAAGAGATTCAATACGAAATGCACGCACTTTCAATAAAAGAGCTTGATGTCAAACTCTGTCATATGCTTTTGAAATACCAAGTGCAATTATCTTTCTTTGTGCCACTAGTTACAGACTGGGTTTTTGTACATATGAATACATATTAAGATTATTTTAAAGGAATTTTTGTATATATGTATATAATACAGCAACGTAGAACACCCACCACTCATCATGGAGTGGAAAATACCAAATTTTCAATTTTTTTTACTGTATGCACCACTGTATGATCACAGGTTCGATCCCTGCCGTCGTCTATGTCGCTTTAATTCCATTAAAACCTTCTAAAAATTGTCATCAATGGGTTGCTGGCTTACTCATTACATGTTGTTCAGGCATAACACTAACAACATGTGATTGAGTTAAACTAGTATGCCCAACAAAGATGAATACGAATAAAATAATGCAAATTATAAGGGACATAGAAATAAGACACGGCATTTCTCCGCTTTAGTTCAGCCGGCATCCCTGGAGATAAAAAATCCGAGACAACCACCTTCTGTCTCAGAACATCGTGCCACACATCTTTCCTATCCTTCTTTCTCTTCATTAACTTCACGCCCGTGCTGTGTTGAAACATTTAAAGGGTAATCATAATCCCTTGAGCGCGGGTAGATTATAAAAAAAAGATTTATCAATGTGCGATAGGTTCTACGTGTCGAGAAGTGCTCCATAATATTGATAATCTCAGTCACTGAGCCAGTCTGTTACGGTTTTAATGATTTTTGACGTCCCATTTTTAAGTCAAGAGCCACTAATACAAAATAATTGATATTTGGTGAGGCGCCTGTGTTTGGTCAGCTCAGTAATTACTGTGAATTTTAAGTTTCTGACTCAATTGGCACTGAAGTTAGAAGGGGGTCGAAAATCCTCTGAGTTTCTTCCTGTAAAAAGAATGTAGTACCGCGAATTTGGCCGGGCACTACATTACCCCTAATATAATCAACTAAACAAGACCAAGAGGAATATCTTAGAAAACAGAAAATATATATGAAAAAATGTAGACGATTCGAAAAGACATAACTCTGAAATTCGTCATTTGGATATGTATTTTCTGCCAAATTGTACCAATTTCATGTCATAAAACGCGATTATGGCAGTAAATTGGAAAAAAGGAAATAATTTGTCATTCAATGAATACAATGGTTTCTAGCTTGCTTAGAATTCTTAGTGCTTATTTTTAAAGTTTTTAAAGATTTTTAAATATTTGTATGTATTTTGAAGTTTGACTTTTGACCTTCATGATCCCACAACTAGAACTCAAGATGAAGATTTTGAAATATCAACAAAATCAACATAATAGGTTCTGTTCTATTACCTGAAACTTTTGACAAATTCAAAATATCTAATTGGCACCCCAATTCAAATTTAGGAACTATGAACTAAAATGCTTTCAAGTTGATCCGTTTGTCACAATCATTTATGATTATGATGAAGGTTAGTTCATAGCGCAGTTTATTGGGATTCGATAGAATTTTCTCTCTGACGTAACAGATATTCAGAATTTAGATCTTTTTCGAGGTTCGGGTTAGCTGATATAACATCTGATTTGTTAAACGCAAAAAATTATCATGGGGGGTTTTGATAAGTTTGTTAGTGCTTTTGGCATAAAGTCATATTCATACATGCAGATGTGTTGTTCACTTTATGTTAAACTTGTTGGACCGTACCAACAATCAAATTATTTAAAGAGCTCTATGAATTTAACCATACATTTAATGAACTTTATATGTGTACAACATACTTAAAAATCGCAAGCTTTTAAAGCAGTAGTACTACAATTAGTTGCTCGGAGCAAATAATGTATAATATATGCATTTTATGTAATATGACAAACATACTCGTATTTGAGAATGTGAATGCCCCTTTTGACTATCCCCTTTTGACTACCACTTTTTTGCTATGGTTTTTTGATGACAGCTATTTAGGTGTCACTTTCATAAATTTTGTTTAATTTTTTTTCAGAAAGATAAGTTGTATGAGCTTCAGTTTAGTCATCTTCAGCTCCATTATAATTGAACATTTTCAACTGAACAAAACGTTTTTGTACGATCGTATGTTTTGCGATCGCTTGATTAACTATCAGGAATAAAAACAACAGCTGATAATTTTTAGCGATCACTTTACGAAGAACAAAGAAAAGTTAATGATTAAGATTAACTATCAAAACAATGACAGTCAACCATTGCTTTACGCGATTCATAGGTTCGATTCTCAGCCGCTGCAGTTTTTCAGGGGCGTACTGCCCTGAGAAACTGACCACCCAAATCTGAGATGAACGAAAGGAAAACAACCACATCTATAATGAATAAAGTTTACGTTCTCGTGGCATGTGAAATAGCCGCCATTTATAAGGATGTTTATATATCTTTGACGTTAGGCAAAAAGGTCTTAAGTCAAAAAATTGTATTTTGGGTTTTTGATTGGGTTCAACTCAATTTCTTTTTCTTTCGCTAGGTATTAACGACTTTAATCTAACATAACTGCTTTCCATCGTAATAATTTAGTCTTTAGGCAATAAGTCAGAAAAATGCATATTTGGTTAGGTATTAACGTCTTAAGTTCATTTAAGTCTTTGTGACCGATGTCTGTTAAACATTTAAGATTCTTCTAAGGACTTACCATAAGTTAACTTAAGTCTTTTATACCGAACGGAATAATCAAATAGGAGAATAGCATAGATGTACTTTTGCAAAATTCAAAAAGAAAAGAAAGAGAATAAAAATAAACGGTTATTGCATCATCTGTCTAGTCTAGCGCTTTTTTATGAGTTTTGATTGAATATACTCCGGTAGACTGTTCATGTACTATATGTACTAAATCTTTGGATTTAGGAAAAAATGCAATTCTTTCTTAAAGAGGACATTAGGAAAGTTATTTTGGTCGCTTGGCACCCACGACAAAAGAGTAACCTTCATCGCAAATCTCATAAAATAAAGAAAAACAGATTTCCCGCAAAAGAAAAGCTGGCAGTTCAAAAAGCAGGGAAGTAACTTATGAATACCTTTTTGAAGTAAACGGTGCAAGATTTTCTGTGTGCAAGGGTTGCTTCAGCAGAACTTTAGATGAAAAAGAAAGGTTCATATCAAACACCGTCAAAAATAAAATGCTTAACACATCCGGCATTGCAGTGGACGACCAAAGAGGTAAGAAATCTTCGAAAAACAAAATGTCTGCAGAGGAGCTTAATGAAATCGTGGCTCACATCATAACATCTTTTACAAGCTATGAAAGTCATTATACCCGACGCGCTAGGGATTTCGATTCGGGATCAATTTTTTTTATTTTGGTGTGCTTATTTCATACACATGTATGTAAGTCCCTCTTCAAATACGGATTCGAAGATTTTGATCTGTCAAAAAAAAATTGATTTTTTTTTGTGTTAAGGAACGTAAGAACTGTCGTGAGATCGAAATCTTCACCCAGAAATTTATTTCTCATGTATAAAGGAAATCTACATAAAACTCGCCTTTAAAAAGCCAAAAGTTGACACCTGCTTCAAGTGCGACACCCTTCACATGCGCGTTGAAGTTGCTGCTAATCAGGGAGAAAAACAGGCAACAGAAAACGATCTCCTAATCCACCAGGAGCAGGCTAATGCAACATATGATGCCAAAAAAGGTGATAAGATAAGACAGCGCGCAAAAGAAATGCGTCAGCTTCGATCTTCAGCAATGCTTGCCAACACCGTTTGCTGGATCTTCGGTAGAAGCATTTTATAAAAGGCAGCTATGGACGTATAACCTTACTGTTCACAATAATGCTACCGGAGTTTCAACGAACTACATGTGGCATGAAGCTCTAGCTGCTAGAAGGGGAAATGAAATAGCTTCTTGCCTATATGCTCATATGAAGAAGCTGCCTGATTGCGTTTCTGAGGTGACACAGACACATGCGGGTGGACAAAATAAAAACAGTCATGTGGCGGCAATGTTTTTCATGGCTCAAGTAAAGTTCCCCAATTTGACCATAAACCACAAGTTCCTTGTTTGCGGGTCATACACATATGGAATATGACTTGGATTATTCCATGATTGAACAAAAAAAAAAACACCTGTTTACCACCCCCACGATTGGTACCAGCTAGTAAGAACAACAGGCCTAAAAAAGAAGTTTCAGAATTCTTTGATTTTGCTGCTTTGTTGAAAACAGTTTTTGTTTGCAGAAAAAAAATACTACTAATAAGCAGTTAGCGTACAATGGCTCCAATACCAGGAGAATGGCTTAGTGAGGTATAAAAACAATTTAAACCACTCTGAAGAGTTCAAAATTTTAAGCTTTCTTAGAAGAGGAAAAAATAGATGTCTCAAAGATTATCCACTCCCAGTAAGGTACAAAACTTGAATCCCGATATCTGAGGAGAAAAAAAGGGATTTGTGCTCTCTAAGCTTAGTGCCACCTGTTTCACGAATTTTATAAAAATTTACCAACTTCTAACTCCGCAATAAATGATCATCTAGATTTGATAGATGAAGAAGAAGAAGCAGAAACAGAATATTTTTTTAGCTTTTGTTTAATTAAACAATATCCTATTTTATAACTTAATGACAATGCTTTATTTCTAGACTTAAGTCTTACAAAGTAACAAAACTTTTACAAATAATACAAAATAAGAGCACCCTAAGGACTTAAGTCATTGAAAAAACAGTAAATACTAATGAATTTGGAAATTTTTTTTAATATATAAGGTTTGTTCGTTGAGCCCTGAAGTCACCCGGGGGTCGCCCTAACTCGTTTTTTGAAAAACCTGATGTCACCCTGGTGAGCAAATTCTGTGTTTTATGAGACCTGGGGTCGCCCTGAACTCGCAATGAAGTAGATCTAGGTATTTTGCTGGGGCGAGTTCAGGTAACGATTAAACTGTCAAAAGTCATACGAGATTTCATATGTTGTCGTTTGGCGATTCGCATGTTGCATGTTATTGCTTGTATTTGCAATTAAATGTTTGTTGTACTCATCGGATGAAACATTCAGCAATAACGCGAAATTGTTTTCGTTCATTTTTAAAACTAATTTATAACAAATTTAAAGTTTTATCAGATCACAAAATGATTTTGTCTTGTCTTGCTTTTAGCAAAGCAGTTGAAAGCCCTTGGGTGTTTTTTGAAAACCGAAAACCCCAGTTTTTGTTGACAACTCTGAGGGTTGTCAAGAAAACCTGGGTCAACCCTGGGTAAAGTTCAACGAACGAACCTATTATATAGGTCTTCGTTTAAGAGCTTATTTACTATCATTTTTTTTTAAACAAATTTAATCCCGATTTGCAAATAATTAAACTATTTTCGATTTGGTTTTACGAAAAACTGCAGTTTCTGACTAAAGACCTTTTTTGCCTAACGTCAAAGATACTCGTATATCGTTTAAAAATGGTAAATAATTTCTCAAACTATTTTTAAAATGCTCGGATTAATACTTTTTGTTTTACAACTTTTTCTATTAAAATATATAAATTATAAAGCAAAATTCAATTAATATTATAATTTTCACGAATGGTGCTCAAAGGTGAAAGCACTTAAATTGAAATATCAGGTTTTACTGCAACCGATTCAAATTTGAACAATTTTCATCTCACACACAAATTGGTTTTTGTTTACATTTATAAAATCAAGCGTCCACGAAAGACCATTTATTTGAAACTTGTTTTATCTTTATTTCTCGTGTTATTTTTCTAAGAAAACATACATACATATACTTTGTAAATGAAAACTATCTCGATGATTGATAAGGATTGTAGATGTTTCTCAACATTCCTCGGTTTTTTGTTTGAATAAAAATGTTATTACAAGCCAGAGAACACGATTTGACCAGAACTTCATTGATTATGTGACTACAGAATTCAACAAACGCACGTTTACGTCTAAAAAATCAATCACAAGATATATAATAACCCCGACAACGACGCAAAAATTTAAACAATAAATAAATACAACAACAAAAATGGAGAAAAATAAGCAAGTGAAACAGGTGGATGCTGCCAAGTGTTTATGATGTCAAGCCTAACTCTCGAGTGCATACACACAATAAAAGCGCACACAACAAAATTAGAAATTTAATCATTTACGTCGCCGTCGCCGAGTCACACTTGGTCTTGGACTTTAATTAATAAATTAAATTACGACTCTGAGAGTTGAATTCTAAGTAAACGTTGTTTTCCAGTTCAAGCGGATAAGTGACTATGATAAGTAACTATGAACAAAATTCAGCCTATCTATGCAGAAACATAATCTTTATCGTCTCATTCTTGGACGATTATGACTCGTTCTTTCGCTTCTGTGCTATTGGCTCTGTCATCATAGGCCAATGCTTTCTGCTATTTAGCATGACAACGTATCATTTTAGGTTAGGTGAACATTAAGCGAACACCGAACGAGTTATATCTTGTGAATAATTGTGACTGTTATTATCAATCACGCCCTTTTTATAATAATGTCGTTACCTAGACCTTTGGCCTTAATCAAGCAAGGAGCTGGGACAAAGATATGACTTTAGCAAAATAATTGATGGACGTATGTTTTCCAAACGGGATTGCTGTAGCGAGCTTCGTTGGCAATTCAACTTATTTTTTTTTTAACTATGAATTTTGTGGGCGAAGTTGATAATTGTTTGATATCGTATCGACAGTCTTTGGCTCTGGTATGGGCCGAGAGCTGGCAGCAAGATAAAAAATAAATATGACAAAGAAAAATTGACGGAATCGTATCGAATTTTTTCACAATGCGTGGTGGGAAGTGAGATTTGTTGTGACGTGACTCATCATGGCGAAAATTTGCAAAGAAAATGAGTGAAAAACTCGAAAACGATTCCCTTCCAATCTTAGAAATATTGTTTTGTGTGCGTTTTTTGCCAAAAGCAACAAAAAGAAAAACTTCAATCTCATTAGTGCGCAGTAGAAAATTGAAAAAAAAGACTACATTGCAATCGAAGCAGGAGAGGAAAAAAACCCATGATTACTTTGGAACAAAGAAAATTTTATTCTAGAAATGCACTTTCTAATGATTGAGTGGACAAGATTCAATTATTTCGAGAATCTTCACCTTGCTCGTCAGAGAAAATAAAAACAAAGATTAAGAAATTTTGCAGGTACATTGAAAAATATAAAAACTTACTATTCCGGATTCATCGCAGACATTTCCTGGGTGATTTTTTTCAATCGAAGTCGCTGACACTGTTAAAAAATTATATTTTCCTTTTTCCTCCTTACACAATTGTACACACAGCAAGCACACTGATCTTTGATAATTAATAACTAAACGTTGGAGTTTTCAATCCTTGCGAAAACACTTTTTCAAAATTAATATTTTATAGGTGTTTCCTGGATGTGGGTATGTTTTAAAAAAATTTCTAGCAAAATTTTCGTTTCGTGTTTTTCTTTCTTTTTTCAACTTCGGGGATAGAACAATGGCGACTACTGTGATGGCAGACTGAATTATGTAGATGAGGTAGAAAAATGTACGATGGGAGTGTTGTTATCTCGTTTTGTTTTTTGAGTTGTGCGGCGTGTTGCTTGGGTTGTCTCTTTCATTTTCTGACACATCATAAACATTGGGTTATAGAGGGTGTGTATGTGTGCGTTGGAAAAGTACAAAATGCCAACAAATCGATATTTAATTATTATTCCATTTGGCTGGGAACACAATGTGAATTGGATGGTGGAGAGTTATTATCCGAAATTTGTCGGATAAATTTAAGGTTGCCTTTACACAAGAAGTTTTTCTTTTCAAAAGGAAGGCTTAAAATCGTTTTTCGGAAATGGCGTAACCTGTTATTTTTCATCCATACCTTCCGATAACAACACATTTAAAGTATACATACACCACAACAGGGGTGGCAGAACACCCCAGCCAGGAATAAATTAAAAAAAAATACTTTCGAGGACAACATAAAATTTTTATTCAAACACTACAACTCATATACTTTATCAGAAACAGAAAAAAACTTAATTCATAATTAAATAAACATGTATAATAGGGGTATTCATGTAAGCGCGGAAAACCCTCGTAAACCTCGTAAACCAGATAATTTTATCTCCGCAGAAACGAGCTGTCAAAATTTGTATAGGAAAAAGTTTCTACAAATCGCATAAAATTATCTCACAAATTTGCTGCGGAAAGTGCAGAAATAAACCTCGTAAACTAAAGAAGTATGGATTCTGACTTTTAATTTGACATTTCATGCAAGTATTTCTTAGGGGGTGTTCATGAAAACATGCTGCGGAAAGTTATATCTTTCTACAAAGCGGAAAATTATCTCGTTACATGAATACCCTTACAGCCATATTTATAAACTCATTATAGTGAGTACATAAGGCTATGCGACCCTTATAATGCCTCTAAACGCAAAATCGTTATTTATAAAACTTATGTGACGTTGAATAGAGGCATTATAAGCTAAACGCGTTTGGAGGTTGAATAGTGCCTACATAAGGACATTTTAGTATTTAACTGTCACATTCACTTTGACATCACATTGAATTATAAAGATTATCAACAAAATAAAATGCCTTTGACTTGATATTGAAACTTAAAGTTTGTGTTATTTTTATTTATTGAAACAAACATTTTATGCTAATACATATATTAAAAACAAACTGAATTGAATATTGTTTAGAATTAAATAGATAAATATACTTGTTGGTGATCTCTCTCCACGCATCCTTCTTCATCCGGTGTGTTAGTGTTGTAATTTTTATTTTGTATTATTGAATTTTATCCTCAAGAACTTGTCTGAGGAGTATTCCAGCTAGGATAAAACGAATCACAATTTGATTTCCAGTATTGTGCTAGAGATAATAACATACTTTATCTGATGAATCAAAGTTAATTGTTCGAATTCTTTTAGCTTTTTGTAGTTTCGTTTTTGTTTATTAAATTCGATAGACAGACAAGATGTTTTTTTTTTGACAAACAGCTGAGTGTTATGAAGGCTAAATGTAATAGATTCTTACTTTTTTGTACTTTATTTGACACAAGCTCATTATAACTATGCAGGGTAGGCAAATGTTTTATAAATATGAATTTGCATAGTGGATGAATAAGTCCTTATGCATTGCATAACTATTCACGCGTTTAGCGAATTCTAATAAATACGACTGTTAATATATTTACAAATAAATAATAAGCTAAATACAATTTAAGCATATCTCTTTTCTGTGTTCAGGGCATACAGGACATTGCCATTTAAGACACGTAGGCCGGTATTCACCGAGCGCTCATAACTTAAGAAGCTCATAAACGTATTCACCAAGCAATATTAGTGAAGATCTACGAGCGCTCTTAAAAGTTAGGAGTGGTCCCGACCACTCCTAACTTACGAGCGCTCTCTTCGAAAATTTGTTCGCTTGTGCGTGTGCCACGCACGCATTTGACTCGAATCCATGTGAGCAATGCCAAGTAGAAGAGTATCCATTTGCTGTCAAGACCAACATTACACAACATTTCACAGTTTGGGTATGCCTGAACAAGAGAGAGTGGCTCTCATTTTCGAACTTCGAAAAACACTTGCGAGTGGTTGGTGAATACCGCACAGAAATTTCAAGTTAAGAGCCTCGTAAAGTTAAGAGCCGTTTAGGAGCGCTCGGTGAATACGAACCGTAATCTTACTTTTCCGGTCTTTTTTCCTTGGACAAATTGCACATCGCGATTCCTTATGCTGTTTCGGAGGGGGCTCACCTTCATTGGACTCCATGGGGTGTCCTAGAACCCCCTTTATACCTTCAGCTTTTCACATACATGGAACACAACATGGGGTGATATGCAACTCTAATGCATACCTTTTGCCCTCGCACGCAAAAAATATAACCTATCGCGGGGACTACTCATCAGCAATTGACACCTGAGATATTAAACGACAAATACATAGAACGGCAGAAAGGGGAATAAAGAAAAATCAAAATTAGTTAAAATAAAAATGCCTGTGGTGCTATAGCACCCCTGTTGTGGTCGGAAGGTTAAGCCTAGTACGCAGATCGAGACAAGACAAATTTTATCACTACAATTTTAATTAATGTGTTTTGTATCTCTGGAACGGGTTAACTTATAAAAGTCGTTCATACCTCTTTGGAATCTCCTACTTTCAAGAGAAGCATCAGCACCTTTTACATAAAACCAGTTTTGACAAAAATCACTTTCGGAAACACGGTGGCTGTCAAAATTTGTCCCGAAAAATAATGCTTGTATCATTCTTTTTCCTTGCAAAATTTAGTGGAGACATTTTGTACAGCAATGCACAAAAGTATGAATTTTGCGCGCGAGCTGTGCACTGCTCGGAAAAATATCCAAGACAAAATTTGTCCCAGGAAAAAAATGTGTGCGAGACAAAATGTTTTCCGATCTGCGTACTAGGCTTCAGATTTGAAAGCATAAAAGTGAATTTACATGTTTCTGCATCTGCAAAATGCAGAAATGTAGAGAGAGGCAGATGTATGTCGAAACCTGAATGTGGGAGCGAATGCACAGGTGGTAACTCTTTTTTACTTCCTATAAATTGCTATAACTTGTTAATACGAAACTATGCAATGAAAATTTAACTTACCTGCATTTCCTTTTAATGTTTTTTTTCATATCTTGCGTTCGTCAACAAAAATTATGAAATAATCGCAAATTTACAAAATACAGACGAAGATGCTATAGTAAAGATGAACATGTTCGTCTTTACTATAATCTTGACTTCTGCATTTCTCCAATTTTCTATAAAGCAGACATGGAGTTCTGCATTTTGCTCTTTTCTCTCTATCTAACAAATATGAATTCTGTATTTGGCATCCCTTTTTTTTGCAGAAATCAAATGCAGATACATGTAAATCCAAAGAAATCGCTGCAAATCACCGGGGCATTCAACTGGTATCGACCTTATTTCATTACAATAGTTTTCATATGGGCTGTGAGGGATATGTTGGATCAATTTGCCAAGGCACGAATGCATTCGATGTTGATACTGAGGTAAGAATTTCAACTTCTCATATAAATTCGATTTTACGTTTTTTTTTTACCGTTTAGGATATTTTTTCGATGAAACTCCAGACGGAGGTTGCTACGGTGGTCCCGGATCAATAGACCCGATGGATGAGAATCAGACTCGTCAAGACATATCGAATATGAAAATTATTTTTGGCCAAATTTAAAATTCTTTTCAGATCTTATTAGAACGCTATAATAGCATTTCAAAACCGCTTCAATTGTCGAAATAGAGAAAGTAGTTTTGAAATACCGATGTTGTATACAAAGGGTGGCCCAAATTAAAAATTTTTGGCAATTGGACCTTGTAAGCGAATAATCCGAGGTCGACCACTAGATGGCCCAGCCGGTACTCACTTTCTTGAATTTCAAAGCATTTTTTATGAACGAGGCAATATGCAAATAGTTTCTATATGATATTAGTGTATTTACTCTATGGACGAATGGGCGAAATAACACACGAACTCAATCCACCGCTGAATGATACATGCGGGCATCAAATTTTAACAGGTGACAGCCAAAGCATTATTGAAAAACTATCTTAAAACAACAAAGTCTCTCTCTGTACACTTTGGAATGCAATTAATTTATTTATAACGATATCATCATTTGGGTGTGATCACATACACTCAATAATTTGTTCAATGGCATTTTTGATATTATTTGTTTATACATCACAAGCATAAAACTTATTATAATTAATCGTTTTTCTTTTTTGTCTTTACTATAAATGCAATGAAACACGATTTTTAAATTATGTATACTTAATTGTTGTGTATATTATATTAAACTAAATTGTTTCACTTGTTGAGATAAGGTACAGGAATACAATAATAACAAAGAATGTACAATAGATTACAATAGATTCCTTTCGTTTCCGTTAAAGTATAAATTTATTATAATAAATGACTGACTTTATTTTGCGCTAAATTAAATTATCATTTTATTTTTTTTTAAATGTCCACGAGTTACTTTCAGTGATAACATACAATTTATATTCGAACCAAACAAAGCCAATGAATGATATATTTCCTTTAAGGCTAAAAACTATAATATCCAAATTTAAGGGTTTTATAACAATTTCAATAGGAAAGGGGAATAGTTTTGTTTTATTTTTGTTTTTATTAAATTTGTTTTGGTTATTTATTCTAAGGAATTCAGTGTGAGCAATTGTTTGAGAACTTTCGTTTGCGATGTCTCTCGGATTTCACCGGCCAAGAACATTTCATCGACAACGGTATAGACTTTGTAGAAATTAAACACTAAATCCAGCTCACACACGTTGTGGAAGTATTCATTTAATACTTCTACGAAATTGTGTATGGCTTCTAAGTAGCAGAGATTGTTGTCGTTAACGTCAACGCATATGCAGAAGTAGAGACCTGCGTACCTCCGGTAGACGATTTTGAAATTGCGGAACTGAAATGAAAATTTATGGAAAATTGTTTACTTTGCTTAAAAATACCAATATGTAATGAGTTTAATCTTCATCCAATACCTTAAAAGTAAAAAAGTATACCTAAAAGTTCACCGATGGTAATCGCAGGTATGTTGTGACAACGTGAACTAGGATGGCATTCAAATTGTATCGAACTGCATGAGCCTGGCAACTCTGCAGTCGATGTTTTATAGATTATTCTAAGTATTAGTAAGAGAATTGAGAGCCAAGAGATATGTATACTAAAAACTAAAAGAGAAGCGATATAATGTTAGAGATTAATCAGACCTCGACCAAGACGGTCGTACTGGGAAAGAATAATGGTTTTCGTTTAATTTTCCACTCTAAATTCGTGTCTTTTATTTATTTATAAGATTTTGGCTTTTTTCCAGAAAGTTTACCCTGAGCTATCGATACACAAATATGATCAGGTGAGTGGAGAATAACTTAAATTTAGGATATAATCGTTCAGATTATTTAATTTGAATTTTAGGCGGAATGGAAAAATGATAAATAAATTCACTTTCGACTTATATTTCCGCAATGAGACTTGCACACAAAAATCGGGATGGTTCCATTGATAATTCTAAAAGATGAAGCGTCTTCAAGTTATGTGTTAGTAGACTCTCATTAAAAGTTTCGAGGATGGAAAACATTTCCTCCCTCCCGTCCTTTCTGATCTGGCTGTAATCTACCGACGGGACGTAACGATTCATATCTCTCAATGTTGCGAAGTTGGACTCAAGGGTAATCCGATAGGCGTTTCCTGGAAGCGCGATTTTTATGGTTAAATTGTTTAAGAGGAGGAATGGCTATTTCGCTAGAACACTGTTTATAAAAATAACGGTTATATAATGAAAGACAATAAGCATTGCGGCTGTGCTCGAGATTCAAATGTTTCTATTGTACTTCTATCACCTATCATTTTAAAGCTCTTTTTTAGATTCTATCCAAGAGACTCAAGTGCTCAATTGGAGCACTTGTCCTAATATGGGAATTGTACCCAAGCTTAGGACGAAGATAATGTTTATAGATAACACACAGATCAGAAGGGTTGTAACATTTCATTTTCTTCGTGGCAATTCCACACAAGGCTGTCTGTGATACACATACCAAGAAATTAAGCTGGAAGCCCAATATCCAAGAGAGAATCAACAAAGCCAACATAGCTCTATTCTCCTGCAAAAAAGCCGTGGGTAACAAATGGGGTCTACAAACTCATATTACACACTGGCTATACATCTCAGTCATTAGACCGATACTTACATATGGAGAAACAGTATGGTGGAATGCACTGGAAACAGCAACAAACTGCCATAAGCTCAGCAAAGTCCAACGAACAGCCTGCTTAATCATGAGCGGAACTCTCCGCTCAACTCCCTCCGCTGCACTTGATGTTCTGTTTTATCTCATACAGCTTTAGCAAACAATCGGCCGCCAGTACAACCATTCGGCTTAAAGCCTCCTCGTAGTGGATCAATAACGACATTGGTCACTCCACTATACTGAACTCGTTCAGATCCCTTCCTACTAGTAACGTCGATTACATCACCCCTCATCCAAAATTTGATAAAAACTTTCAAGTATGCATCCCTTCCAGGTCTACCTGGGAAAATGAGTCACTGTTGGTAGACGAAGCGATTCATTTCTACACAGAGGGATTTAAAACCGATGACAGTGTCGGTGGAGGCGTATACTCCGAAAGATTAAAACTTTGTCTATCTTTTCGTCTTCCAAATCACTATAGCGTGTTCCAGGCAGAGCTTTTAGCAATAAAAGAAGTCCTCTCTTGGCTCAAAGAAAAAATTATATCGACTAATGATATACGTATCTTCTCAGACAGTCAAGCTGCCATAAAGTCACTGGACTCTGTCTCCATTAACTCACTAACAGCCCAAAATTGTCGATCATCTTTGGTGGAGATGTCAAAACAGTTTAACATTCACCTTATATGGGTGCCGGGGCATAGAGACATTCCAGGAAATTGTAAAGCCGACGAACTTGCAAAAAACGGAACAATCTTACCTTTGTTGGATAGCAAATCTAACATCGGTATACGCCTAGCTACTTGTAAACTTATGCTAAATAAAGCTAACCACAGATGGACCAGCACCTCAACTTGCCGGTCTACTAAACTAATTTGGCCATTGTTTGATGCTAAACGCTCAAAACAACTAATTTCTATTGGTAGATTGCATATTTGCTTCGTTATAGGTGTCCTTACTGGACACTAATTAATAGGAAGACATCCTTTCCGTCTTGGAGTTCCTGCAAATGATTTTTTCAGAAGCTGCATGGATGAAGAAGAAGAGGAGTCAGTTCCTCACCTTTTATGTTGTTGTCCTGCCCTAGCACAAAGACATAGACTCCACTTGGGAGACTACTACTATAACGATCCTAGTAATCTAAATAATTTCGACATTCACTGTGTCAAACGCTTCATTGTAAGCTTAAAATGGTTTAACGAGTAAGGGTGATTTTTGAAATCCTGTGGTATCACAACGGACCAAATATTGGTCTAAGTGTGTTGGCCTTTTCCGGCCAGCAGCCACCTTAACCTAACCTAATCAAACCTAACCAAATATAAAAAACAAATTGGGTGATGGACATCTAACAGTTTTTTTTAGGATTTTTTTTTAATTGATTTGAACTAGGGAAAAGCGTAATTTTTTTCGGAATGACATCGAAAATCCTTTTTCAAATTAAAAAAATTACAAATCAAAGACACCAAAGGATGTAAGACCTCATCAGGAGCAAACAAATGATCATAATAACATCAAATTAAACAATTTGAGTAGATATATGTACTCCAACAACAAATCAAATTTGGTGGTGAAACGGCTTGAAGAGAATCGGGCCCTAGTAACATGCAACTCTCAACCACCATTTCTGTGTTCGAACGGCTTAGATGAGCAGGACTTTTCATGACCCTTGTGCGTCTTGTGGGGATCTTGCCTACGACTAGTCACACCCTTGAATCCTTTATCCTTGGTTACACCAACATAGTCAATAACCTCATCTTGTCCGAGGATCTTTGAGACGGGCATATTTTGTTGCAAGTGCTCCTTGACCCATTTAAACTTATCTTCAATTGGACCACCGTTTAATTGCATTTTCCATGATATCAGCCTTTTTTTTGATGTAGTTTGATAAAACAGATCTGTGAATATGCAATAACACGGATGACCTCGCAGTATCGAAGAATCTTCGGCCAAATTCCTAAACGCAAGATTTACAAAGCAAAACACCTGCAAAGCATATGTAGCAAATCAGAATACGCATATGTAAGAAAATTGCGCAAGAAATGTTTAACATTTGCACGAATTCCTCTGCATTTGCGCAAGAAAGTAGCATCAATTGCATTTTAGGACACTCTGCTTAGCAGAGATTTTTGTATTTGCATTTTGGAACCTGTTTTCTTAGCAGAATTTGCGCAAGATATGCGTTTAGGAATTTGCCCTTCCTGAAGTCGTTCTCAACACTCTTCCTTCCGACTCTTTCGTGAAAGCCTCCTTCTTGCTCTTATACCAGTTTTTGTAGAAGCGACTTTTACTAGGGCACGGAGACCAAATGAATTCTCATTGTAGCCCACAACTCCCACAACAACCACTGGAGGACTGTTACTGCTTAAACTACTTCCTTATGTTGATCAAGGACAGTCAGCCTCGAGGACAATGTGAGTTATGCCTGCCTTGTATCCAACAAATCATGTTAGATACACTGGTTTCGATGCTTCTTTGGTTAAAAGGCCATGGACCCATGGCGGGGTGCCGAAAACTTACAATCAGATATAATTAAATTTTATAACAACGCGTTCTATCTACTCAGACGTAATTACTTTTCCAATTAGAAAAACACCTAAGGCTGATATATGTAGTTCAATAACATCAAATAGCCCAATAATATCAATGATTTTTTTGAACTATTGCAAAAGCATGTTATCTCGTAATATTTAAGTCACCACTAAGGCGCCGACATTGTTAACACGGTGAAAGCACTTAAGTGAGGATAAAATATTAAGAGGGAGGTTAGAAGGTATGAACATTACGAAAAATTGACCTAAAAACTAAAGTAACGAGAATAAAAAAAGTGAAAAGAAAATCCAAAATTCTGATGTGCATATCCACAACACCCTGATAACGCTCACATATGGGACGCCAACAAATTCCAATACGAATCTTTATCGGAATTAAATGATTTTTTTAACTAGAATCGGAATTGCACCATAATGAAGAAGTTCATCAACCCTCTATGAACTACGACCTTCCAAAATTTTTATCGACCTAGCAGTGATTTTAGTGATTTTTCGGTCGAAGAGAATACGCCCCACAATCTTGTGTGCCAACATTCACACAAAATAGACCACAAGCGATAATAAATTATTAAATTCTATTCACTGATAAAAGTACCTCAACAAAATTGGTGTGTTTTGCATCTCGAACTGTGACCACTGCATGGACTTCTTCAATTAATTTTTGTTTTTCGTCATCGTCGAAGTTCATGTACCATTTTGCAAGGCGGGTTTTTCCAGCTCGATTTTGAATTAGAATAAAACGAATCTATGGAGAAATTTATCAATAAATATAAAGTGTGTAGTTTGTTTGATTGATTAACCATTTTATTTGATGCTTTTTAACTCCGTAAATTATATTTTTATTGGAAAATTGGTAGTCACCACCGTGCACAGTGTCTTCCAAAATTTCTCAAAGGAATAAAATTACAAAATAGTGTACATCAAAACTGTCAAATTGTCATGATTAATTTTTTTTTTCGATTATGTAGAATCAAGATGGGCATTTTGAAAAGTGTGTCCAGACCAAAACGCGTGGTGAATTTAAGCAAAGTAATTTATGTCGATTTCCATGTGAAATCAATTTCTGTGTAAAGATTTCGATCTCTCGCCTGATTTCACGTTCCTTTACACCAAAAAAATGGATTTTTTTTTTTAGAGAGATCAAATCCCTCGAATCCGTATTTGAAGAGGGATTTACATGTATACGAAATACGCACACCAAAAGAAAAAATTTGACAAGGGAAACAGATTAATACTACGTTTCCACTGAACGATAATCTAGATTAGGTGTGTTTTATAATTCACAAATCTGTCTGGATCCGGATTTGGATTAAGTTTTAACATGTATTACATGAACGATAATCTGAGATTTACTCAAATCTACTTGAAATCTTCTTGTAATCACTAAATTTACCATACAAAAATTAATTAATTTCAAATAAATTTACTTTACTGAACGGATTCACTTTTCCATTTCCAATGAATCTGACAGTTTGATGGAAGAAAAAAAAAAAAACAGTCTGTTGACAAACTGAACAAAAAAAAAAAACATTTTAATAACTGTAAACAGCTTCAAACTACTTGATGCCGCAAAAACTTTTGGCTGGAGCGTAACGGTAAATACGATTGTATTTTAGTTGAAAAAAAAGATTTTAAACATTTGTATTTCTAAGGAAAAGAAAACAGAATAGCTTTTCGACAGCTTGTATCCTTTTTTTTAAGGTACTGCAGACTGCTACAAAGGATTTGAAAATGATGGCGGTACATCCTAAAATTCTCTTTGAAGAAAACATCATCATTCCTTACGATGTCTTCTTCCCAAAAAGTACTTCTTCGAGGCTTCGAAAGACAAAAGAATGGATTTAACAAATATACAATTTATTTACATATGTATGTTAATAAAAAAAATAAAATTACTGATAACTTACTTTAATCCACATGTTTCTCGTTTTCAATCTTTTATGCAGTAACACGTTTGTTTTCCTCAGACTAATTATTTTTAAAATATACATTTGGCGTTTTTTCCTCTGAGGTTCAGATTGTCTGTTTAAAGGCTCGGTCAAACAGAACGCGTTTTCAACGCCGCGTTAAGATTTTTTAACGCGACGGTAAGATTATTTTGACGCGACGTTGCAAACGCCGCAGCTCAGATTCGGAGGAGGAATTATTGCTTCTATTTGCTATTTTACGAAATTCCCCTAAAAGAATAAGAATTTGGGTACATGCCAATTAACAAAAAAAGAAGAGTCGCACATCTCGAAGGCCAACAAGCAGAAGACCTATCAATGCGTCATTTATGATGAGAGACAAATTTGTCTCATATTTCAATAATAATAATTAAATATGTATGTAAAACAATGTTCTTATACGATTTATCACCCATATCGTATAGACATGGGTTATTTCTCACCAATTCAATTAATTTTTCCATCTTGAAAAAATTTAAAATTCCTTTGACTGCCGCAGCGTTAGAAATAATCTGTAATTTTACACAACGTCGCGTTTCACCGCCGCGTTGCAACGCCATGGTGAATTCAACGCGGCGTCAAAAACGCGTTCAGTGTGACATGGGACATGTATTGCAATGTAATACAACGCTTCGTTTATACGCGGCGGTGAAACGCGGCGTAAAAACGCGTTCTGTTTGACCGAGCCTTAAGGCCACCATCAAAAACTTGATTTTTTTTTCTTCATTTGAATAATTTAAAACTAAAATTTTAATTTCAGTTGAGAACATTCTTATTCTATTTTTAATAGGCAACAAAACTTTCAATTGTGACACTGCTAGTAATTAAGATTTTAGATGTCAAAATAAATCTAACAAGTGCAGTGGAAACACTACTAGATTATATTAAATCAAACTGGAAAATAATCTAGATTATCGTTAAGTGGAAACGTAGTATTAAGTCAAGAAAAATTCTTGTAAATAAGTGATTTTCGTCTGGACGCACTCGCACTCTTAACTCACCACACTTGAGAAATAAATTGCCCTTCTGTCATATCATATGCTAAAAAATCCTTTCGATCAAAACTTTATTTTATTTGTACTTTTGTAGTACAGTACAAGTTACAAGTACAAGTGCTCTTCTGTTAACCGAATTGAGGTCGAATTTACGAAAATACTTCTAAACCAAACACAACTTTTCTCAAATTTCTCGCATTCGCTTAAGATCTCTGTTAATTTAGTTAAGCTCAAAAAATATTTACGTACAAATTTCGTTAATTTTATTTTCCATTTATTAGTTTTGTCAACTATTGCGTTGTCGTGATAACTACAATTATGGTTTCCTATTTCCTTCCGCGTGGGAGATTCCTTATCAAAGCTGGAAATCTTCGAGAAGTTCAAAAACAGACCAAATGGCCTGTGCGATGGGCATTCCGTCGCACACTAACCACGAAACCGCAAGATAATAAAGTCGATTCTTTGATTAGCGGGACACAACTTCAACAAAAATCGAACACTATCACGACGAACAAAGAAAACTCTCCGAACACACTGAGAAGACTGAAAAATCCCTGGTTCAACTGGAGTCGCCTGTTGCTGCGATGGGCCCCGGTGGGATTTTGTGTATTTGGTGCCATCGAATGGCAATGGCATCGCAATAAAGCACAAAAGGAGAACTTGCCTAGAACTGCATCGGATTTCCAGGCAAAAGTATATTGTTCGCTTCCCTTGCGCATCATCAGTCGCTGTTGGGGTTGGCTGGCGAGCTGTTACATTCCCACTAACTTGCGTCCGTTCGTCTATGGTTGGTATTCAAATAGCTTTGGTGTTAACTTGGATGAGGCTCTGCACTCCGATCTGACGCATTATGAAAGTTTGGCGGAGTTTTTCACGAGACCGTTGAAAGAGGGAGCGCGCGTCGTGGATCCCCATTGTGCCTTGGTGTCCCCGGCTGATGGGAAGGTCCTGCACTTTAGCACGGCTTCAGAATCCGTTGTGGAACAAGTTAAAGGCATCAATTACCGAATCGACTCATTCCTTGGACCAAACAGCTGGGTCAAAGGAGAGGACAGCTCTGCAGCTGATTACGCAGAGGCCATTCGCATGAACAAGAACGAGCAGACGGCCATCTTCCAGTGCGTGATATATCTGGCTCCAGGAGACTACCATCGCTTCCACTCACCCGCCGAATGGGAACCCCAGATTCGACGCCACTTCACGGGGGAACTTTTGTCTGTCAGTCCGAAGATAGCTACCTGGTTGCCTGGACTCTTCTGTGTGAACGAACGGGCTCTGTACATTGGCAAATGGCAACATGGATTTTTCAGCTTCACCGCAGTTGGAGCCACCAATGTGGGATCCGTGAAGATCTATGTCGACGAACAGCTCAAGACTAACCGATGGGTCGGGTTCAAAGTCGGTTCTTCCCGAAAGACTTGTTCCGAGTTCGAGGAACTCCAACTACCGGAAGGCACAAAATTGGGAAAGGGAGACCTGCTCGGCCAGTTCAACATGGGCAGCACAGTTGTGTTGCTCTTCGAAGCACCGCGCGACTTTAAGTTTCACATAAAAGAGGGCCAAACAATTCGAATGGGAGAACCTCTGGGATATGTGGAAAAGAAGTAACCAACCCAGTGAATGTCTGTGTTTGTGGAAATACATCAATTTCCAGAAGAAACGTTAGGCTATTCTGAAACTGTTGGCTTAGTCACTCAAAGAGTCGACCAATACCCGCGACAGCAAACAAGAAGGCTGCATGTATTTTTTTACTTGTGCTTTATATTTCTCTAGTTTAAGGGTACAAAGAAAATTGTTGTTGTTGTACATTTGTAGAGATACTAGATAGATTTCGATACTTTTCTTATTTAAAAAAAAAAACGCTGATATAACTACCAGTGTGTCGATCGAGTAATTATTTCTTAATTTCCTTTTTTATTTCGTTATCATATTAAAATTATTTATTTTATTTTTGTAATCTTTTTGTCGCTTATTATTTAAATAAATCTTCTTTTGATTTAAAAGTGTATCCAATGCGATGTTTGCGGTTGTTATTGTTTTTATTGCTGGTGTTCGTTTCGATAGCAAAGTTATAGCCTTCGAATAATAATGGTGCGTACTATGCGATTGTTGCTGTGATTAAGCTCAATGTCGTTGGGCACTTTGTTTTGTTTACTTTTAACGAAAGAAAAAATAAAAAAAGTATGAACAAATAATGAATACTTATCGCCTAGTGATGTTTGAACTTTGGTTAATTGTTGAACGCACTCAGCATCGTTGCGAGACTTCCTTTAAAATTTTAGATAGCAGATATACATGCATATTTGTTTACCTTGCTTGATCTTGAGGACCACATAAGCAGCGTTCCCAACTATATTTACAATGGTTGAGCTCTTGTCGGAGGGTGATAGAATTATTTACAGCTGAAGTGAGACAGTTTTTTTTTGGTATGCATTCTCGCAGTATCATTTTTCGGCGTAAACAGCTAACATTAGTTTGCTTGCTCAATTTTTAAAAAAGAACGATTTTGAAAGGGAATTTAAACTAGAAAATAGCTATATGGTAGAATGAACAGCTGAATACAATTTTTCGTTACTGATTTCGTTGTGACATTTTTGTAGGGTATCCTTCGATTTGATCAGATTAATCAGCCCTATCACGAATTCCATCTATCGGAAACTTTTACGAATCCCGAAAAATGCTATCACCAAATCCGTTCGTAATGACAATTTGTATGAGATTTTCCACCATATTTTCCAATATATCTTAAAAACTAGATAAGTGAAAGCTTATAAGATTTTGAGTGTTAAAGGATCTTCAGAGGAATGAAAGACTAAGATTAAAATCAATGGTAATGGCATTATTTGATAGTCGTAACATTTTGGAGATAGGTTCAAAATGCCATAGTTGGTTGGGTGGAAGGTAAAAAAAAAGTGGGACAGATCTGATATTATGTGCGTTAATGTTTAACTGAATCATTCCCAATAATGCAGGAGAATCTATTGTGCCGGCTACGAGTTGGTAGGATGATAAGTATATCAGCGATTGCATGACGTTTAGCAAGTGTATGAATCTCTATGAGTGTCATGCGATCTTCACAAGGGGGTTAAAGTGATCTTAGGTCACTTAGGTAGACCGCGTTAGGCAAAACGGATAAATCGTCGCTGTTCGGCTTCAATTCTGCACGAATGAGTGATATAGTATTGACTAGCATACGCTACGACCATAGACCCATAATGTAATGTTGAGTGATTTTGTTACATACGACAGTATACCTATTCAGAAAGAAAACTATAATTTTTGTTTGGATCATCCAGATTTAGTGTAGTAGCTCTTATGTTATTGTATTAAATGAAAACGACTTTTGGGTTATTGGAGAACAATTAGCAACGGTCACTGTGTTTAGTCGATATTGACTTGAACTTCATTCTTCAGCGTGGATATGATTTCAAATGTAATTCTTTTTGGATTCAGAAATTGTATCTCTCATTCTCTCTCAGGGTCAGAAAAGTAAGTTTCCGATGTTATAAAACCAACCCTATTGAGGAGTTCAAGCAAACAAGAAAGACCTTGAATGATCATATTCGAATAACCAAATGTTTGCATGACAAACACTTAGGCAAAATATACTACAATGTCCCAAAGGTAGTTAACATTTTTGGTCATATGTAAAAAAAAACACGAAATACTACTTCGTCTTCGGTTCCTACGCTCGTCTTCAATGACGTCGCCTAATGTCACCTCATAAGAGCTGTGCCTAGAGCACAGTTTGCTGTTAATTCGACACTGCCAGAAAGTTTCATGACACATCTGTACTTGATAGATTTTAAGAGACAAAACTTTCGCACAATCTCTTTCCCAGTGGATAGAAAACAGGATTTTTTACCTTTCAATTATTGTCGAATTGCGCTACAAACGGATTTGGTGATAGCTTTTTTTGGGATTCATAGAAGTTTCTGATTACGATGGAATTGATGATAGGGCTAATTATCTCGGTGAATAGTAAAATTTAGTAAAAAAAAGGTATTTGATAAGGAAATATTTTAAATACATAATTGGAAATGAGGAAGATTTCAAAACTTTAAACATAAAGGTAGGCATCAGTCATGTTTCTTTTAACACTTACATACAGTTGCGTTCAGAATAACAGTAGTGTAAATAAAATCATTGGTAAGTCCCTGAATTTTCATGTTTTTGTGGAAGAATATTCTGTGGTCAGACAAGTCCAAGATTGTGTTATATGGTGGAAGTGAATCTCATCAATATGTAAGAAGGCCTCCAAACACAGACTATAATCCACACTTCACAGCCAAGACAATAAAACATGGAGGATCCAGCATAATGGCTTCGGCATGTCTTCTTTATTCAGTTGGTCCCATATAGCGGATGGAAGTCATTATGGATCAGCATCGTTATGTGAAGATCATGGGGGAAGTTATGTTCAAATATGCTGATAGTGCCACTGAAATGGGACTTTCAACGAGACAATGACCCATACTATACTCTGTTCAATTTATATTTGCAGTACAGGGAAGATAGGATATTTGCGTTTCAGTCTGACCATTATGGATTTGAATAAGCTATCTTTAATTTAAAGCTCTTACAGGATTGCCGTAGGAGCATTAAAAAATGCCGCAAATCTCAGAAAAATATTTGCTACCAAAAGCTCGAAAAAGCTTAAATCCTGAAAGTTACATAGCACAAACCAAAGAAAATGCTATATGAATTTCTATCAACTCGGGAATGGTAACTCTGATTCAGTGTTTTTTTTTAATAAACACAATAAGGGTTGGTTGCAAATTGGCGATCACGATCAGTCTCCTTTCACCCATGGAGCAGATAGGTCATGGTGGGCTGTACGTGAGCTCAAATAAGATTACACAAACAATTTTAATGTAACTCAGTGATTCTCTTTCTTTCTTAATTCAGTGACAATTTTTTAAGTTAAGGTACCGTGCAAACAGCAACAGGCACCAGTGTTTCTGAAAAAGCTCTCCCATAAGGGTTGTACTGCAAATATAAATTGAACAGAGTATAGTGAACTTGCGAAGCAGTTGTTCCAAGAAAAGAAGGTTAATGTCATAGAGTCAGCAGTCTCAGGACCTCAACCCTAGAGAAAATCTTTGGCGCGATGTGAAGAAGTATGTTGCTTAGACTGGGCCAAAAAAATTGACTATTTTTTTTTTTTGAAAGATATATCGAGAATATCATTCAGAATGACAAAAAAAAATTTTCGTAAAAGTTTGAGCCCTTAATATCAATTTTAAGAGGTCTATCATCGCTAATTTTGATTTTTAGTCATAATTTCATGTTTTGCGTCAGAACTGACAAAACATTGAAGTAAAAAAAATTCATTTTGACTTACTTTTATATAAAATTAAATTCCCTACAAAAAAGGTCTAATTGAAAATTTTCGTCAGACAAGCCGTTTTTGAGTAATTAAGCTTAATAAATTGTTATTTTTCTTCGATTTTACTTTTTTAATTTGGAATTTTGTAACTAACGAATCAATGAATATCTCAAAATGATCACAATGGATTTTTAAAGGAAATTTAATGCTCTACAAAAAAGGTCTCTTAATATTTTTGTCTAAATTTAATTCTTCAAAAGTTATTCACAATTAAAATTGAAAAAAAATTGAAATTTCAAGTTTTTCTTTCTTAACTCAATTTTTTTTTACTTAAAGGAACAAATTGACTTTTTTGAACATTATTAATCATCACTCATCGAAAATCTTTTAATATTCACCATTATTCTAACAATATTATTACAAAAATATATAAATTTAACAATAAATATGAATTTATTTTTGCCTAATTGATCATTTTTCAACAAAAACATGGTTCTACTATCTTAAAGAAATTTTTGAGTAAACAATTATTTAATTTCGCTGTTGAAAATTATTTATTTATAATATTTCATACATTTGTGAATTTTTATGTTATTAATATACACGAATTTACATCGATAAATAACATTTCCTCCCTTAACCCTCGATTTTGATTTGCTTTTCATCAACTTATTAAGCACTATACCGAATAAACGTATCCCCTCTTCTTTTAGTAACCACATTGTCTACTATGAGACCCAAACGAAAGAAAATGACGATGTAAATTCGTGTATATTAATAACATAAAAATTCACAAATGTATGAAATATTATAAATAAATAATTTTCAACAGCGAAATTAAATAATTGTTTACTCAAAAATTTCTTTAAGATAGTAGAACCATGTTTTTGTTGAGAAATGATCAATTAGGCAAAAATAAATTCATATTTATTGTTAAATTTATATATTTTTGTAATAATATTGTTAGAATAATGGTGAATATTAAGAGATTTTCGATGAATGATGATTAATAATGTTCAAAAAAGTCAATTTGTTCCTTTAAGTAAAAAAAAATTGAGTTAAGAAAGAAAAACTTGAAATTTCAATTTTTTTTCAATTTTAATTGTGAATAACTTTTGAAGAATTAAATTTAGACAAAAATATTAAGAGACCTTTTTTGTAGAGCATTAAATTTCCTTTAAAAATCCATTGTGATCATTTTGAGATATTCATTGATTCGTTAGTTACAAAATTCCAAATTAAAAAAGTAAAATCGAAGAAAAATAACAATTTATTAAGCTTAATTACTCAAAAACGGCTTGTCTGACGAAAATTTTCAATTAGACCTTTTTTGTAGGGAATTTAATTTTATATAAAAGTAAGTCAAAATGAATTTTTTTTACTTCAATGTTTTGTCAGTTCTGACGCAAAACATGAAATTATGACTAAAAATCAAAATTAGCGATGATAGACCTCTTAAAATTGATATTAAGGGCTCAAACTTTTACGAAAATTTTTTTTGTCATTCTGAATGATATTCTCGATATATCTTTCAAAAAAAAAATAGTCAATTTTTTTGGCCCAGTCTATGTTGCTAGTTGTAAGGCAACCACTAACACAGCCCTTTGGGAAGCAATACAGCAGTTTTGGAGGTCCAAACGTGTAGAAAGATGTGAAAATCTTATTAATTCGATGCAACGTCGTAGTGCTGCATTTTATTTTTAACAAGGGACATGCAACTAAATAATAATTTAAGGCCTAAAACACATTAATTTGAAAATCCGATGACTACTTATTTTTTTTAAATTAGTAGATTAATTTATTTTTGTTTTTGTTGTGTCAATAGGTTAACTACTATTACTTTGACCGCTTCTGTACATACATATTTGAATGGGATTTTGTTATTCTAGCAACTTTTTGTATTACTTTTTAAAAGCATTTGTGTTATTGTAGACTTAAAAAAATGGTTTTCAATTTTTTTTCGTACATTCTTGTTTTATTTTTATAATCCATACACTATAATCTACACTACTACTACAAAAGTATCTCCTTTCAAATTAATCCAAGAAATTCTGGGTATTTAATTGATCCGAGCAATCAAGAGCAATTGGAATAATATTTACTTATCAGTTCCGAAGTACAATTAAACGAAAACAATTTACAGTGACAGAGAATTAAAATCTTTCCATTTCCCACTCATATCACCTTTTTCCCACACAATGTGATAAGTTTAACATCAACTTGCCTGCGATGACTTTTGATGACTTATTCGAATACGTACATACTTTACATATGTACATATACATGCTACATGCTGGAGGTGAATGTTCTGATAAAAACCAATCGATTCAACAATTTAGAGGTTTAATAAACTGAAATTAGGTGACCACGTATAGTAAACTGATAAGTTTTAAAATTTTGCACAATAGGCGTGTTTTGTTGAACTTCTTAATGTACACATTACAATACAACAACAACAAGTTAACAGCACATTCACTCTTCAGTAATTTTAATGTAACATTTCTTAATGTGTACATTAAGAAGCTCAACAAAACACGCTACATAAATCTTGATACAAAAAATGAAAACTTGTATCAAATTTTTATTTAAATTAAATAGTAATGTATCAAGTATGAATTAACATGAATTAACTACAAATGGTTGTGTTGAAATTTTGAAACTTCCCAGTTTTGCCTGCAAAACTTAATGCTGCCTTCTGTTCCTAAAGCGAAAATTATCTCCATTGTCACAATCTATGAGTGGCACTTGCATTGAAGAAGCCCAGTTTAGTTCTCTGTTCTTGTTTCTCTGACCACTAGCTATGGAATAACCACATACTTTAAATCGTCAAAATGTTTGGATTTTGTTGGTCGATTGGTCGTTGCAAGAAATTGTCTGCCCCATCCAAACGAGGTACAATATACAAGTCATATATCCGTCCTAAGCTCGAATACCACTCTCACATCTGGGGTGGAGCTTCACAAACTTCTTTATATCATCTTGATCAAAAACAAAGCAATCAAATTAGTACCTATAAGTAAAACCATAGACAATCTTGAACATTGTCGAAATGTTTCTGCCTTTTTTTATTTACAAATAATGTTCTTGTGAAGTAGCCAGTTGCATTCATCCCCTGAAACAAATGTTCACGAAACCCAAGTCAAATCAGGAATGCACATCAGTTTACCCTTGAGCTCAATTTCAGACGGAATGTAAAATATAGAGATTCGTTCTGCAGCCGCACCACACGTATGTGGAATACTACCAAGCTCGATAACCCATTCAAAATCAATGTTCACGGGGTTCTCCTTCTAAATCCTCTATAAACCTAGCTGCTGGTTTAATTTAACAGCCATTTATTGGTTGAACGAGTGGTAATGTTGATTTCACAATTTTAATACACGATTAACAAAAACAAGGTATGATCTTAAGATACTTTTAACTTTGTTGAGCCGAATATTTTAGTTTAGTGTCACCTGTAATTGGTGACAAATGTTTTAAGGGCCATTTGAACCAGTGAATAGGCTATCCAAGACTTTATCTGAAGAATATCACAATCCGAGACCTTTGAAATCAATAGTTGAAGTTTACCTTGCAGATAAGATCGGAATAGGCTATCTGAGTCTTTATCTACTAGTCTTAAAAATGGCCCTTGAAGAACCCTATCGGTTTATACGATAATTTTGACTCTAGGTGAGAAGTGTAGTAAAATTTGAAGAAAGCTGAACTAAACTCCACACTCATTTACCTTGTGTTTTGCCGTTATATGATAGTTAAATTTTATAAAATTGAATGTTGGATCTTCAAAGTTCAAAAATAAAGGAAGCATTACCTTCTGTTCGTATTTCCTCAGTTATTTAATTACAGATTTCATTTAGTAGATATTATAATCATGATCCACATTAATTGTGGACATTCTATTTACCCAGCATCGAAGCATCGATTTTAACGGCAGCTGCAGCTCTTTATCCAGTCCGACAATACATAATTATTGTGATGTTTTAAATAAACCACAAATAAGTTGTTTTAATTCATTTATTACAACTTATTACTAATTATAAAATTATACTTAATTATAATGTTACTTGATTGGCGGAGCAATAAGAGACGGTGTTGGCTGTAAGGTATGTAGGTAACTGGCAATGTCTTATAGTAAAAGTGTATACGTATATAATTTATCAGTATTAAGGCAACTGCATACGTTGTATTGTATATTAAATATCTTTATTATACGTTACAACTCTCCCCTCTTACTGCTCTGTTACATTTTAAATATATGTTATTGTTCTGTTTCTTAAATTTGGTGATGGTGTAGGTAGTAACGGCGATGGTGTTTTTTGCGGAATTTCTAAACTTGATAAACTTGTATCTAATTTTGTATTATCTTCAAAATTAATATTTTTAGTGTTCATAAGATCAACGGCATGAGATAAATCATTTTCATTTTTAGGAATCAAGTTGTTTTTACATTCAATTTTTCTTAGTTGATTAACATGTCTTTTCCAATTTAAATTTTTAAAAATTACATTTACAATATAGTATTGTTTGCCGAGAGATTTTAAAATTTTGCCTTTAACCCAAGTTACTTTTCCTGCTTTACTAAAATCTTTTAGTCATTACAAAATCACCTTTTATTAAATTTCTTTTACCATGACCTTTATAAAAAAATTTTTGTTTTGATTGATTTTTTTTAACATTATTTTTAATTAATTCTAAGCTTACATTATTTTTAGATTTCATTGGATTAATTAAATCTAATCGTGTTTTAATACTTCTATTAAACATTAATTCTGCCGGACTTACACCAGTTGTACTATGAATGGAACTTCGATAATCTAACAAGAAACGTTTTAAACATTGGTTCAGATCACACAAATCATTTTTTTATGTAAAGACTTTTTTAAAGCTAATTTTACAATTTTGACACCGTTTTGCGCCTGACCATTTGAAGCTGGATGACCAACTGGTGAAGTTAAATGTTCAATACCATTATTTTTCAAAAAAATTGAAAATTCCTCAGACTTAAATTGTGTACCGTTGTCGGTGACAATTGTGTTTGGAAGCCCAAAACGCGAAAAAATACATCTTAGCTGTTCGATTGTACTTTTACTACTAATAGATTTATTCATGTCGATACATTGGATCCATTTACTATGAGAGTCCACCAATATTAAAAAGTACCTGTCAAAAATAGGACCCATAAAATCTAAATGGAGCCTTTCCCATGGCTTGGTTGGCCAATCCCAGGAAATGAGTCCATTTTTTTGTGGGTGTGCAGTGTACGGCAAACATTGATCACAGCTCTTAACTAAGAGTTCTAGCTGTTTATTAATTTCAGGCCACCAAAAATATGCTCTTGCCAAACTTTTCATTTTAACTATTGCTAGATGCGACTTATGCATCTCTTCCAAAACTATTTTTTGCATACTCAGGGGTATAATTAATCTGTATCCCCAGAATAAGACGCCGCTTAAAGTCCAGAGTTCGTTTTTTCTTAAAAAGAAAGCATTTAGACTTGCATCTATTGACTTGTTTGGCCAACCGTTGTTAACCAGATCTAAAACTTTGAGCAAAATTTTATCTTTAGCCGTTTCTCGTTGAACGTCCATAAAAGTAATAGATACAGGACTTTTATTGCTTGCAATATAATTTATAAACACATTGTTCGAAATCATCCCTGGTATACTAAGTTCTGATTCCTCAACCTTATCAACATGTTGAATTGTATAATTATACCCAGACAAGAAAAGAGCATATCTCTGCAGCCTATTTGCCGTCATAACAGGAATTCCTTTTTTATCCCCGAATATAGATATTAGGGCTTTATTGTCTGATACTAACACAAATTTTTTACCGAAAAGATACTGATGAAATTTATTGACACCAAAAACGATTGCTAGTGCTTCCCTTTCAATTTGGGAATATTTCATTTCCGTTTTTGACAGTCTTTTAGACGCAAATGAAATTGGAAGCTCTTTACCATCAGCATACTGATGAACAAGGACAGCGCCTAATCCTACTGGACTTGCATCCACTATTAACTTAACTCGTTCAGCAGGATCAAAATGTGCTAAACAAATATCGGATGACATAATTTTCTTAACGGACTCAAAAGAATCTTTTTGTTGTGTTCCCCAAACAAAATTATCAGAGAGGTTATCATAAAGAGGCGCTGCCGTTGTGGCTAAATCGGGCATAAACTGACGGTAAAAGTTAATAACACCAAGAAATGATTGAAGTTCAGTTACGTTCTTCGGTTCCGACAGATTCATAACAGCGTTTACCTTGGCTGGGTCTTTACGTAAACCATGTTTATCTATTACGTGGCCAAGATAGCACACAGATTGCTTAAAAAATTCGCATTTTTGTGGAGACACTTTTAACCCGGCTTCCTGAAGTTTGGAAAGCACCAACGACAGCGTGTCGAGGTGTTCCTTCTTATTCTTCCCTGTAGTTAGTAAATCATCCACAAAAAATGGTAACTCCATCTATTCCACTCAACAAAGATTCTATTTTTTCTTGAAAAATTGCAGGTGCCGGTGCGACACCGAACACCATTCTTGTGTATTCAAATAATCCTTTCGTAGTTGATATAGTGGTCAATTTTTTCGAATTTTTATCTAGAAGTAATTGTTGATAAGCCATTGCTAAATCAATTTTTGAGAATTCCTGTCCCCCATGCAGTTTCGCAAAAAGCTCCTCGATTCTTGAAAAAGGATACTGATAGGGCTCTAAATGTGGGTTAAGAGTGACTTTGTAGTCACCACATATTCTGACTGAGCCATCTTTTTTCATAAAGGGCACAATCGGAGTACCCCACTCACTATAGTTTACGTACTGAAGCACTCCAAGGTTAACAAGTCTATCAATTTCACACTCTACCTTGTCTTTAATTGCGAATGGCAGTTTCCTTGGGCGAAAAAACTTCGGCGTAGCACCTTCTTTCAGTTTTAATGAAACTGTGCTATACTTAAATGTTCCAGGCTTCCATCAAAAAGATCTTTATAACTTTCTAAAACTTTAACTAAATCATTATCTAGATTCTGTTGCATTTTGCTTACAAAATTTATATTTTCAAAGCCTATGTTGAATGCTTTCATCCAATTCCTTCCCAATATTGGTGGACCCCCGTTTTTAATTATAAAAATGTCAACTAATTTTGTCAGGTTTTTAAATTGAACATTTACCTTACACACTCCAATCGGTTTGATTACGGCTCCATCATACGTTTTTAAAGATATATTTAATGCGTCTACTATCAGTTCACTAAAATAGAGTCGATAAACGTTATCAGAGATCGCGGAGATCGACGCGCCGCTATCAATTTCCATTTTGATATCAATTCCATTCATAGTTACTGTTGTAGTGATCGGCTTTAACAAATTATCCTCTCTGAAATAAAAAAAATTGACAAATCATTACTTTCGTCATCTAAATAATTACAATTATAATTATTGTTGTTTCTTAGCTTAACTTTGTTAGCTGCGTTGGTTTGATGATTTTTGCACATTTTTTTTTAAGTGCCCCTTTTCTCCACACTTTTGGCAAATATAATTCTTAAAGCGACAACTTTCCGCGATATGATTTTTTAATCCACATCTGGTACAAGCTGGATGCAGCGTTGTTGGTGTTTGTGGTTTTTCCATTGATGATGTTGCTGAGGTAACGATGATGATGACGGTGATGACGATGATGATGGTTTTCTGTGGTGTGACTTGAGTCGAAAAACTCCTGGCTCATTTTTTATTTCCGCGTGCGGTGATTCATACTGATGCCGGATGCATTCGACTGCTAGAGAGATTTCCATTCAAACGTTAATGTGTTAACATTTTCAAGGAATAATTTATCTTTTTCTGGACCTTTATCCAATCCCATGATAAATTTATCTCGTAAAGCGATGTTGAGATGTTAGTCAAACTTGCAGTTTGCTGCCAATGACCGAACACGTGCTGCCCACTGTCGAAGAGTTTCATGAGAAAACTTCTTTGCTTCATAGAATTTTAACCTCTCTGCAAAAGCAGAAAAGGCTGGCTTGAAGAGATCACCCAATTTGTCAATTAAAACTTTGTATTCTTTATCTGGAGACATTAGGTCAGTCAGTAATTTGAGAGTATCATCATGCAAACAAATTTAAAGAAGCACTCTCCTTTGCTCAACGCTTGCTGCTTCGATATTATTACCAATAAAAAATTGTTCCAATTTGTCTTGGAATATTTTGAAGTCATTTACTTCATGATGAAACTTTCGAAGTTCACCAAACGTGGCCATTCTATTGAATGTTAATTCTAACATTTTAGAATAACACGTGCACGTTTACACTTAGTTCACTGAGTATGGACTATAGTTGAGATTCGTTTCGAGCAATCCTCGTAAATAAACCACAAATAAGTTGTTTTAATTCATTTATTACAACTTATTACTAATTATAAAATTATACTTAATTATAATGTTACTTGATTGGCGGAGCAATAGGAGATGGTGTCGGCTGTAAGGTATGTAGGTAACTGGCAATGTCTTATAGTAAAAGTGTATACGTATACCTATAATTTATCAGTATTAAGGCAACTGAATACGTTGTATATTATTGTATATTAAATATCTTTATTATACGTTACAATTATCAACAATTGTCTCTTCTCGTCCATTTCTTTTGCGAAAAATTTCTCCATCGTAATCTTTTATTACCAATTGATTTTTTAGCGCACATAATAAAATGTTAAGGGATAGTGGAATTTTACTAAACCTAATTCCATTTGGACCACAAACATCTATGAGTAGCTTATCTGTATGGTTTGGCAGGTCTTTGATCATAGCACACAATTGAGATTTTCTTTTGAGTAAAAAAAATCTATGAAATGAAAGACTATTATGTAAGAGGTATGAAATCAGGAAACAGAAACTTGATTTTTTTCACAGTTGACAACTGAAAAAAGGCTTGAAAAAAAGGCCCTGAAAGGAGAAAAAAAGAACTTCACAAAACATTTTGCAGGCAGATCCGTCTAGCCGGTACCAAAGTATATCTCTATAACATCATAAGCGATTCATTTTTGTACAAGAAATTTAAAGATTTTTATTAAACTGCTATACATGTAAAGTTAAGTTTGAAACTTAAACTAAAAACAAATACATTGTAGATACTTTCAACTTATTTTATTGATAAAATTTCGAATTGCACAATAACTAGTGTACCTTACCTACTGTGGTTCTTTTGGAAGACCCTCTCTGTCTGCCCATTCCAGCCATGATCCAACATAGTTGTGAACATTCTTGTATCCTAATTGTGAAGCTATTTGAGCCGCATTTTCAGATCTCTTTCCACTGCGGCATTGCATGATTATATAGGTTTTCGCTTCGGGTTTCGGTCGTCCATACTTTTTTTTGAAATCTGATGAACTTATATTCGCAGCCAATTCCTGATCAACAATTCCCAGAGGAATATTTATAGCCGTTGGAATTAAACCAGTTCCTTTTATTTCGTTAGGCTCTCGAACATCAATGAGAAGTTTCTCTGGGTGATTTGGCAGGTCTTTAACCTCAGCATAATCCACAACCGGAATATTAACTTTTGTGCAGCAATTGTTCATGGCAATTGATGGCCAATTAATAACAACTGGTTTTGTCTTTAAATTAATTCTAGCTCTTACTGAGTTACACATGCTGCAGCTTACACTGAGTATGAAGAGATTTCTTATCAACTGATGATGGTTTCGATGAGCACCACTTCTTTGCATCAAAAGAGCTCGTGAGCTAGCCATCGCACTTGTAAGCATTGTTGTAAATTGATTGGAATTTTGTTTTCGTGATGATACAAATAATGGTTATTAATTGGTTGTTCGTATACAATAATGTGTAAAGGATAGACTTTGCACTTCTTTTTATTTGTTATGATATAACTGAAATTTACTACACCAACAACACCGTGACAGGTCCACCGGTCTGAGTTTTGGTATAAAAAAAACCAAGTGACAGCAAAAACACAAATGTCAAAAGACAGACAGAGCCAGCACTAAGTTGGATGTATATTTTGTTTCACCATACATTTGCTAAGGCGTCGTTCACATTGTCATATATGCTTGACCGCTAGATGAATGTTTGACGGAAAAAAAATCATTAGCGTTCATATTTTTCAAACATCAGGGGCCGGCTTCAGTGGGAAGTTCGTTTTATGACCATTTGTTAAAGGGGGCGACTTTCCAAAACGACAGCAGGAGTTGAGTTTTGATTTTTTTTTTTAAAGTTAGGTATGGGTCTCAATAGAACAGGGTTAAAATATTAGAGTGAGGAAACCCCCCTAAATCCTAAAAAAAAATATTTTCTTTTTCGGTTTTAACCTCACTTTTTGTTTGACTCAATTTTTTTGGCGAAATTGTAAATTAAAGTGCTTAATTGGTTTATGTAGTAAATGTTACTATCTATTCTGAATCGAACACAAAAAACCGAATGATTTTATGTCTTTTAGTTCTTGAGAAAATTGAAAATTACTAAAACTACTTTTTGTTTTTTGCTTACATACTTACATAAATGCATCAGTGCTAGCATCCAGCATTATGGCGCATAAACAGTGAGATATGTATGGGGGGGTATGCTGCCCCCCTGCAACCCCCCTGCTTGCGCTCACTATAGGATTTGGGGTAGGTGCGAGGTTGGGTGCCCGCAAAGTTTCTTTTGTACTTCCAAAATATTGTAAATATTATTGTTTCTAAATATTCAAATTCGAAAAAAGGAAATTTCCCCGAAATTTCCCTTTAATAAATGAATAATTTCCTAAAAAAAATACAAACGAAAACAATAAATTTCAAGAATATCCCAAAAAAACAGCGCGTATAAGATCACTGAACCAAAGAAAGAGAGGAGAAACGTCAAAATAAAGCAAAAAAAAAGTTTTTCATGTGGATCGCAGCCATTATTGTGTTCAATTTGTATGAAAAAGTGAAACTTTAAAAATTAATTAAAAATAGAAATAATTTTTTCCTCACTCTAAGATTGCGATAAATAGTGTTTTTTAGTGATTATCTATCGAATAAAAAAAACCACATGTGAAAATTCCTGCTGTCGTTTTGGAAAGTTGAGCCTGTTAAAGGACTATTCACATAAGAGAGCGACCAACGACCGACGAATGAACGAACATTCGCCCATCTTGACATTTCGTTCACATGCATTTTTTGTATTCGTCGCGAATCGCGTTTACTTAAAGAATTTCACATCAAAATCAAAAAGGAAGTAAGATAAGGCGTGTTTTGTTGAGCTTCTTAATGTACACATTAAGAAATGTTACACATTACGCCGCACCTCCATTAGCAATATTTATTTCTGACATTATATCAGACACTATATCTGAAGTTTATATTTCTTTAACTCTGTGGGCAAATTATGTCATGATTATTCATTCCTCGCCATAATCTCACCAGGTTAGTCACGTCGTTTGATTTTAGCGATAAACGTAGTAGAAAACTGGAAGAGGAAAAACGGGAAGAATACAAAAGGAAGTACAGGTTTTGGGTCAATCCATTTTTGAGCAAAAGAGATTTGCACGACCTTGAAGAACATTTGCTCCAAAACTTAATTGAGTAGTCCCACAAGCATGAAAAATCTCTGAATGCCCTAACTAATTTTAAAAAAATTAATCAAAATACTTACTATCTTCAATGTGTTGCGAGACAAGAGGAGCGGAGGAGTGTCGGTATTGGGGTTAGGTAGGAAAAAGGAAAGGTTAGGAAATTGGAATAGGATTAGGTTAGAAAAGGGTAGGAGTGCTAAGTTTCGGAGGACGCGGCCTGCTTGCTGTGCACGGCGTTAGCTCGTCGGACGGGGGGGGGATCTTGCCCCCGAAACTTAACCTCGCCCGCAAACAAATACATAAATCAGGCCAGGTAAACAACACAGGAAAATTTTGGACTAGAAAGAGACGGACGGACTATCGACACACCAAGGGCACTGCGGATGTTGTTGCAGTGAGGCCATTACCCGCCCTACCTTAGGAATCTTCGGCCATTTTTAGATTCCCCCAAAGATGGTGGATGATCGGCTTCAGATCACGCCATCTTCACCGGAACTCAGCTACCCTCTGCACCCCTGAAATAAACTCTTCAATAGGTCATGTTTCGATTTATCGAAACATAAAAACACAATTCCACTTTCATAAAAACCGGCGTATTGAAGTTTATTTCATAACACAAACAAAACTAAATAAGAAAACTAAACTTTACATATCAAGCAAACAAAAGAAAATCAAAGAAAGAATGAAATAGAAGTATTGTGTCAGAGACCTGTTCCCCCATTCTATTCTGAAAAGTGCCCTTTTTGGCAACCGTAGCGCTTTATATTTATCTCCGTCAAAAGAACGTTCCCTACCTGCAACGAGCTCTTTGAAGGTGGTCTACAATTCCAGAAATATGAAATTTTGATTTGGTACTTTGCACAAACAAAAAAAACGAGGGAAACACGACTTCACAAGTTCGACACTTACCAAAAAAATTATTTTTTTTTTTTTTTTTAAAAGGAAATGCTTAAAAAGGAAAAAAAACAAAACTTAACTTCGACGCCTTATAAGTATCTTAAAACAAAATTCTTAGTAAACTTAAATAAAGGACAAGCACAAACACTTATTTGCAGAAAGATGATTTTGCTTTTAATTTATTTCATACCGCTATGGGTCTTTCCTGTTTTCGTTCATATTTTTTTGTTTTTATATAACTCACAAATGCTGGTTTTATTAACGCATTTACACCTGCGATCTAGGCTTAGAGGTGCTCTCAAATGGAGGTAACTTCCGGGCGTTTGCCAAAATCTTTATACCGCTGCCTCTCCAAAGAACAACTAGTTCACGGCCAATGATCCCGTCCGTTTGCGGTTGACTGGTATGAAGTCCAGAACAATATAAAAAAACACCAAAAAAATCGAATGCGGCGGCCCAGTACTCGGTTGATGATCTGGGGCCGCCGATTACGCACCTATAAGTTTTAGAGTTTTAAAACACCTTTTCAAACCAGACATCTAAACTCTCGACTCACCACTTTGCTTTTTTTATGTTTTTTTTTGTTTTGGTTTTATGTCTTTTATTATTTTATACGGCCACTAGACATCACTGATAATTTTGGGACCTTTTTTTTCCCTTTTTAAATTGTTACACAAAAATTTTCTAAAAAAACGAACCAAAAAAAACAGTAATTACACAGCTTCTACAAAAAAAAACAAAAAAAAACGCACCACCTTTGACTATCTAAATTAAACTTTTTCGGTTATTATTATTATAATTTCTCCGGCCCATCGGTATGACAGTCAAATTAACATTGATTATTTCTCCTCAGAATACTTCACCTGCATGAACACAAGTCTTACTCTCTCTCTTAACTGTCAAAGCAACATCCGATCATCATATCCATATTTAAATGGATCGTCCGATGAGTCTTCATATGTATGAGTTAACATTAACTCTCTGATAGCCTGGCTTTTCCATGGGCCTGTTCAAAATCAAAGTTCGGAACGTCGAACCGAACTTGAATCCTATCTTGAAGACATTGACACAATTTACATGGCAGGACATGACGTGGATTTAATTTCCTAACCCAACAAAAGGAAATGTAACACCTAAGAACATCAAAACCGGAAAAAACATGTCAGAAAACAGAAATTGACAATCATGAACACGAAACGAAAACAATAAAAAAGATAAAATAGTGTAATAACATGAATTGAAATAATTGTCTCCAAACTCTCCACGATTCGCCTATCCAAAATGTCCATAAAATCTTACTACGTTGAACGCGCCCAACTCCGAAGTTTGTTGTCTCGTATATAAATAATAGTTGGCTAGTCAGAGAGGAGATGGACTCAAACAACAACAACACTGTGGTTTTTATTTGTAAACAACAACCAACGACAACCACCATGGCCGACATTTCATTTGGGTAAGTACAAAAAATATTTTTTTGTTTATTTAGATACTTTTTAAAGAATATTTATTGCTTAAATACTCTCAAAAATTGACATTTGCTTTTCTCTATTCGCAGATGGTCTCAACTTGCCGGATTTGACCACCAGTCGCTCAGAATAAAGGTAAGAAGTTTGCTTACATTTTTTCTTCAGTGCTAAACATATTTTCTTTTTCTGTTCTACTTCCTAGGTTACTCTTACTAATTGTTTTGGCCTCAACGGTGGAAAACTCAATACCTAAGCAGGCGCCCGCAACAAAATTTGCTGTTTATTTGGATATATTCCGAATAAAAAGCAAAAATAAAATTAAACTACGGTCGCCTGGGGGAAAGTGTACCCAGCGAAAAATCAATCGACGCCAAGCCAACAAAAAAAACAAAACATTAACGGAACCGACAAAACCCAAGCCACAATTGCCAAGGTAAGTCTATTCATACAATTTTGCCTAGTCTCTGTACTGATGATATTCGTTTCAGGTTTTTCAAGAAGTTTTCAAAGCTGATTTCAACAGTGGGGAGCAACCCACGATTTAAGCCGGGCTAAAATACGAAGCCATGTTTTAATGAAACTCTGAAGCGACGACGACAGTGTAAAGGTTAGTGCTATTCATGTGAATTTTGTTCATTATTAATCTTCCTATCAAATTCTAGATTTCCTTCGTAAACGATTCAAGATCAAAGATCCCAGGATTACCGTGACATACGGAGCAACGGCTACCGGCACCACCTCATCACCCTAGTAGCTCCTAGGTCAGCTTTAATTGTACATGGGTGAGCTTTTATTAAGGCCAGATATTAAAAAAATTAGAAATAAGTATAGATATTAATACTAACATGCAAACATGCAAAACGATTAGACATAAAAATAAATGAATAAAATAAGTATACTAAACTAATATCACAGTTGACTATACCTAAGTTAATTAAATTAGTATCCCAGTTCTTTATAATTTATTAAGCCTAAAAAAAAAAGTGTAAATATCACAGTTGGTACCTACTAATAATTTAATTAGTTAGTAAGTTATCAGTCTTTTAAGAAATAAAAATATTAAAATATCACAGTTAGAAAAGTTGTTTTTATTAGTAAACTCATAGAAAATATCACAGATCATTCGTAGTTTTGTAGCATTGCAGATAGTCGTTAGTTATTATCACTAAAAATAAAAAAAAATATCACAGATGCTCGGTTAGTAAATTATCACAGTTGATTTAATAATTTTGAGTATTAGTAATTAAAATAAATAGCTAAAGCAGTCAATTTATAAACTAAAAGAAATTTGTTGTTTGATTGTATCAAAAACGTCAGGTACATTGTGGTAAAAATAAAAAGCCATTCTTTTTGAAGAATTTTCAAGAAAAGTGCAATTTATACGAAATATGTATGAAAGTGAAAGTGAATAAAACACATTATAAACTATCAGGTACTAGGTGCCAATAAATAAATAACAGATTGAACGATCAAAAACAAGAAATATGAGAAATGAAACGAATGATTTTTCAATAAATTTCGGAGTATTCGCGATTTTTCGTGCGAGTTTATAAAACATTCAGTGAAATTTAGTTTTACTTTCAATTAATTTATTGTTTTAGATCTTTCGCGTGAAATATTCCGATTCTTTTTCCATTAAGGTTTTCTAATTCGTACATTTGGTTACCGATTTGTTTTATTACACGACATTTCATATATTTTGGTGAAAGTTTTGCGGAGAGGTATTTTGAGGAGTCACTTAACGTGAAATTTCTCCGATATACCTCTTGACCGGGTAAATAATGAACTTTTTTGGTTCGAATATTATAAATTTTGGCCGATTTATCGTTGGCCTTCAAAATATTTTCGCGGATTTGGTTTCGGATACACTGCAGTCGACTTTGTCGGGGAAGAGTTAGCAACTCGTTGTCGTCCATCGCGTTCAACTTTTTTGCCAGTTCATAGCTGCTGCCGTGCATCATCATATTAGTCCCGAATAAGGCATAATATGGAGATACACCGGTAGAACTATGAACAGCACTCCTCAAAGCACACGCTATGTCATCAAGGTGGGTATCCCACTCACGTTGGTCATTTTTAAGGTATGATCGGATAGCAGCTAACAACGAACGATTAACCCTCTCCGACGCGTTCGACTGCGGTGCATAATTGGCAGTCTTGAAATGCCTTATACCATACTTCGTCATGAAATTTTGGAATTCTTTAGCCACGAATTGTTTTCCATTATCTGAATGGATAATATTTGGAACTCCGAACATATTAAAAATTTCTCGCAAATACTTAATCACGCTCGATGTATTTGCATTTCTTAACGATTTCAATAAAACAAATTTTGATAAATGATCTAAAACAACAAAAACATATACATTTCCTGATTTTGACCTCGGATAGGGTCCTAAAAAGTCAATGTATATTTTCTCAAATGGACGATTACTACAATAAGACGTTACGATAGGGGGACGAGATACTTGATTAGACGCCTTACACTGTTTACACACACTACAATTAGAAACATATTCACGAACATGCACAGTCATATTAGGCCAATAAAAGTATTGCTTAATTCGGTTTAAGGTTTTTGCTATTCCACCGTGAGCGGCCGTAGGAGGATCATGAGCCCTACTTATGATTTGTTCTGTGAGACCTGATGGAACCCAGAGGAGCCAAGAATGCTCTAACATATCCTCTTCACCTAACTTTTTAAAAGCTTTTTTATATACGTATCGGTCTTCATATTTTAAATCCGGAAGCTCGTCTCTACGTTCTATTACAGTTTCGATTAGGTCCAAATATTCGTCGGATAAGAATTCCGCTGACTCTAAGTCAATCAACGGGGCAACATCGGCAATGTCCAGAGAATCTACATGTACCCGAGAAAGAGTATCTGGAACTACATTCTGGCTGCCTTTGCGGTGCTGTATGTCGAAGGCATAAGACTGCAACGACAAACTCCACCTGGCGAGTTTACCGCTCAGGTCCTTCATACTCATCAGCCATTGAAGGCTGGAATGGTCTGTAATGACGGTGAAGTCCATACCCTCGACATACGGCCTGAATTTCTTCACAGCCATCACCGCGGCCATACACTCCTTCTCGGTGACGCTGTAGTTCCTCTGGCTTTTATTAAACTTTTGGGAGAAGTATGCAATGGGGAGTTCCTCACCTTCCTCGTCCCGTTGGAACAATACGGCACCGATTCCCGCGTCCGAAGCATCACATTGGATATAAAATCGTTTTGTGAACTCCGGACGAGAAAGAACCGGCGCCGAGACTAACGCTTTCTTCAGATCCTCAAATGCTATCAGCGCCTCGTTCGTCATTTTGAATTTTTCGCTCCTCTTCTTCAACATGTCAGTCAGAGGTGCGGTCAGGGTCGAGAAATTCTTTATAAATTTACGATACCACCCTGCCATACCAAGCAACCGCCGAACCTGCCTCGGTGTTTTCGGGATTGGGAACTCCACAATCGCCTCCACCTTAGCGGGATCGGTTTTAAACTTCCCACCACCAACAATGAAGCCCAAATATTTCAGCTCTTTAAAGCAAAATTTAGATTTCTTCATGTTGATGGTGAGATTAGCTTTGCGTAAGCAGTCGGCTACTTCGGATAGCAGAGCGATATGCGTCTCGAAATCCGGCGCCATGATGAGCAAATCATCGAGATACACGAAAACGCGCTCCCTGAGTCGTGCAGGGATCACCTTGTCCATCAACTGGCTCAACCGCTGAGCTGCATTACACAACCCAAACGGCATCACTGTGAACTGGTACAAGGGTCTCCCCGGTACCGCAAATGCAGTCTTTTCCCTACTCCGTCTCTCCAGCGGTATCTGCCAAAACGCTTCTTTTAAATCTATACTACTCATGTAGATCGCGTCTGGGAATCGGCTGGTGAGTCCCTCGATATGGGGGAGAGGGTTAGCATTCTTCTTCGTCAGTGAGTTCACCTTACGGGAATCCAAGCAAAGTCGATTTTTGCCGGGTTTCCGCAAGAGAACCACTGGCGAACACCACGGGCTTTCACTCTCCTCAATAACGCCGAGACTCAACATCCGATCTAGTTCTTCGTATAAAATGGCTTGTATCGCTGGAGACACAGGGTAGTGACGCTGCTTCACAGGAAGAGCATCTCCTGTATCGATGACGTGCTCCATTAGCGCCGTCTTTCCTAGACCATCCCGTTCAAAACATAAAAATTTCTGCCTGACCGCATCCAGCCTGGCCTGTTGATCAGAGTTCAACCGGTGAGCATTTGAGGAATCTGATTGTTCGTCAATCGAGATACTACCTATAACGCTTGGAGCCAACTGGAATACTCTCCAAAAATCGACACCAAGGTAGATCTCTTGATCCAAATTAGGAACGAGGAAGAAAGTAAGCCCTTCTTCTCTATTTTTATACTTTACTTTAAGTTCAACTTTGCCCACGATTGATTGACTTTTACCGTCAGCGGTCCTAACTCCTGATTTAAATGGAATTATTGGACAGTCCAACTCCTCAACCAGTTGCCTACAATTTTTGCCTAGTATGCTAACACTGGCTCCACTGTCCAACAATCCTAAAAATTCTTTCGAGCCTATACGAATTTTTGCATAGGGTCTAGGATCGGATTCTAAGTTAAGAATCGTTGACGATATTCTATTTTTCGTATCTTTTCTTAACTTGTACCTAGCCCTAGCCTTTAAAATATTTTTCGAGGGTAAGTCTATAGCACTATTAAAAATTCTTTTCTTGGCTTGTTCGTATTCCTGAATACGGATATGTAAGGGTTTTATCTGAAACACTTTTCTTTCTCTATTTTTCAATTCATTATCATCAAATTCCGTTTCTCGTTTTAAAATTTTTATTAATTTCTCACCCTCTTTCAACAGAGGGTCTAAAACTATTTCTTTTTCAGGATTTTCTTCAATAATCCCTTTGTTAAAATCTACTGAGGGTTCTGTTTTTGGGTTGTACGCGATTCCCCCAGAGCCTTCGCGTCCCTCGCTCGGTTTTCCGGGTGACATCGCGGGCAACTTGGTGTTTTTACACCCTCCTCACCACACTTGAAACAAAACAAGTTTCGTACGTCAGAGTCGCAATCAAAATAGGTATGACCCTGCACCTTACAGTTCCAGCAGACAAGAGCTGAAGCATCAGCGTATCTCCGAGGAGGATATTTCGGACGTGCCCCACCGAACTGGTAAGCTGCCACTTGTTCATCTGAAGGAGGGTATTCTTCTTCATATTCCAGCTCATTCACACCATACTTAATTGGAGGCCTACCAGCTGGTTTGGGTAGGTCCCGATCTCTCCTCGAAAATGCCGCTTCCGCTTCTTTACAGGCATATCTCAGCTGATCCAGAGAGAAGATCGCTTGCGGAAAAACTAAATTTTTTATCTGGTCTTTAAGATTCCGCTTTAAGATTTTGACCATATCCGCCTCCGGTATAGGCATCCTTAGCTGAAAACGCATCTTGTTAATGGCAGCGAAGAATTCCTCACTACCTTCGTACGAGTGCTGCTTGCGATCCAAAATGTTACGCACTATCTCCAAGTCGGTCATGGTATTTTTATAGCGGCTCAACAAAGCACCTTTGAGGGTGGGCCAGTCAAATGGGTTATCGACCTGAAATTGCCAGAACCAATCGTAGGCAGGACCGGAGAGTAATAAGTGGAAGTCTCTCAGGATTTCGTTCCACGAGCAGGCGTACCTACTCTGAAGTTTTTCTAAGCGAAAAACGAAGTCTTCCACTGTTAAATTGGTCGAAAGACCATCGAATTTTAGACCCCACTTATCTACATTGATAGGGGTTTTGTATCCTGAATGCATATATGGATCGAAATGTGGAGGTGGATACGGATAAGGAAATGGAGAATTGTAAGGCTGGTAATGCCTTTCCGGAGCTACCGAAGGAGCTGGGTATCTTCTGTGCTGATGTCCTACTGGCACAAACGCACTTCTACCTGAATCTGTCAAAGGGTTCCGTTGCGCCGGTGGTGGTCCTGCAGGTGCAGAGTCATACATAGGCGCAGGTAATGGATTTTGCCTTGGTGGCGGTCCTGTTGGAACCGGTGGCGGTCTAGGGACTTGGTTACTAGCGACTGGAACCGAACCAGCCAAGTTCAAATTTTTGAAGAAGTCGCTGAGCTGGCTTTGAATTTCCTGTTTTAAGGTATTTGCAACTTCTTGTTGCATCGCTTCTTTACAGGTAGAAACACCTTTTAATACCGCCAAATTTATATAGGACTTCAAGTCCTCTGACAACACTTTCTTTTGAATACTTTTAGGAGCTGGCTGAGCCAAACATTCTAAAATGTCTCTGGAGCCATGGTTTGAGACGCCTGGAGAAGATCTGTCACCAGAATGCCTATCTAGGGTTTGCCTCACAGTGTTGTTGAGTGAGCCAAAAGTTTCTTGCTGAGGTGAGACGTATTCAGCTCCTCTGCCACTGAGGTCACTATACGACGGAGCCGAGATCGAATCGTTTGTGGAGTTATCGTGAACGCTGGGATCCACAAAGCCAGAACTACCTACGTTTTGAGATGATGATCGGATATGTCTCTCAGAAACGAGAGGAGAATGTAAGACTCTTTGTCGGACCGATGAGTTCAAATTCTGCGTAGCCGATCTAGTAATTCTCGTCTCTTCTTCTATTTCAGAATCCCTAATTAAACGATTGATGCGTTCTTCTTCATCTTTATTGGAGTACGCCATTTTTTTTAAATATTTACTGTTTTCGGATTCGACCAAAAAAAGACAGTTAACGACAGCAAGCCCAAAAACAACAAGAGAAAATGGTGAGTCAAAATAGCTTTTTCTTTTAGAAAATGTATGCAAAAACAAAAACAAATGTATAACTAAACGAAAAGTATGTAAATCTGTCCAAAAGCAGATATTGTAACAACAAATCTAGCTGTTATTATAGCCAAAATTTATTAAATTTTACCAAAAAAATTTCAAAACTAAAAAACAAATTATCGAAAATAAATAAACCCTAAAGAAAATTGTTTTGGAAAACTATTTGAAAATGTGTTAACCAAAAAAACTGTTCAAATTGAACTAAAAACTAATAATTGTAACAAAAAAAAATAAATACTAAACCAAAAAAGAATAAATAAATAAATAACAAAAAAAAACTGTAAACTTTATCAAAAACGAAAAAAATATTGAAATAAATAAGAAAGAGAAATATTGAAATTGACAAAAAAAAATAAAAAAAAATTAAGAACTATCAAAAAAACTATTATAACAAAATAACTAAATATATTAAGAAAATCTAACTAAACTACCTATACTTAAACCAAAATTGAAAATCCTAAACAAAATAACAAAAAAACTTGCAAAAACTTAACTGACCAAAAATAATAAACAATCTAAGACCTATTAAATTTAAAAAAAAATATGTATTACAAAAACTTAAAGCAAAAAAATAACAAATATCAAGAAAACTTTATTCGAAAAATCTAAAGTACTTTTTCTTTAAGAAAAAGAACCTAAACTTAACAAACTAAAAATCTTCTAACGTTATCTATCCTAAAAGTAGAATTTTTTTTCAAAAAAACTAAATTTAGAAACAAAAAAAATTAAATAAATAAATATGACCAAAACTATGTATCTAAAATAAGTAACTGTAACAAAAACAAAATTAAACTACCTAAATTGAACTAAACTAAGCCTATAAAAATCAAAAAAAAGTATCAAAAAACTATTACTAAAACTGCCACCAGCGTTGAAAAAAAACTTTAGTTTATATAAATTTTAACTATTCAAAAAAAACCTTAACTTAATTTGAGAAAAAAAACGAAGAAACTAAATAGGTTATTAAAAACTGGCAATATTCTTTTAACCTCAATATAAGTTCATAACAATAAAAATTTAATTTTGAAACAAAAAAAAAGTATTTATTTTATACAAAAAATGAATAAACCAAAATTGTTGGTTTGCAAAAAAACGAAAAAAATGTAAGTAAGATTCAACGCAATCACAAAACAGTAAGAACCAACAAAAACAAAAATGTAGACTTGTTTAGATTAGAAAGTATTTTGGGTTAATTCAAAATTCTCTAATCTTTGAATTAACCACAATGAAATTTACTTATTAGCAAAAATGGAGATTTAAGAATTTTTTTTTATAGGTTTATAAGTTTGTTTCATAGACATTCGGGGCGCTTCAGGTAGCTTCTACGGTGGTTTCTTAGCGACATGGCATGATCCTACTAACGATATCACTAAAAGAAACAAGACATCAGACAGACGAACAAACTCCCTCGATGTGACGATAATAAAACTGGAAAACTACTAGAGACACTAACAAATTACATTACAAAGTTTTTCCTCACCGTTCCCGCAATCCTAGACTGTCTTAAGGACCTTGCTAGAAGACATGAAACGGTGAGTTAAAACTTACAAAAATTTGGAACGATGACGTTGGACTAAACGTCACGCACAATCAATCGTCCAAGTAGAAAATGACAAGACTAAAGGATAAGAAAATTGAAATTTAGAAATTGAAAAGTAAAGAAAAGTTTGGATAGGAATAAGGAAAAACGATACGAAAATACGCTATCTGTAGTTACTACAAGTTTCCGCAAAATAACGTCGCAATACACCTAAGTTCGTCTGAGACCTTCTTGGTGCAGACATACGCATCTTGCAGAAGCTCAAGTAACCCCAGATAAACGCAAAACAAACACTAACCGCAGTCACTCTGAATTTTCAAACACTCGTCGCAATTTATCTAGGTTCGTCTAAGACCTTCCTGATAAAGACATACGAGGTTTAAAAATCCAGAGTAAGTTTGGTTGAAGACTTCACAACATAAACGAACTGAAACAAAGACTACAAAAACTATTTTGTCCTAAAAACGTTCCAACTAGGTTGGAAAACCGTTTTAGCGACGTTGGGCGCCAATTTGTTGCGAGACAAGAGGAGCGGAGGAGTGTCGGTATTGGGGTTAGGTAGGAAAAAGGAAAGGTTAGGAAATTGGAATAGGATTAGGTTAGAAAAGGGTAGGAGTGCTAAGTTTCGGAGGACGCGGCCTGCTTGCTGTGCACGGCGTTAGCTCGTCGGACGGGGGGGGGATCTTGCCCCCGAAACTTAACCTCGCCCGCAAACAAATACATAAATCAGGCCAGGTAAACAACACAGGAAAATTTTGGACTAGAAAGAGACGGACGGACTATCGACACACCAAGGGCACTGCGGATGTTGTTGCAGTGAGGCCATTACCCGCCCTACCTTAGGAATCTTCGGCCATTTTTAGATTCCCCCAAAGATGGTGGATGATCGGCTTCAGATCACGCCATCTTCACCGGAACTCAGCTACCCTCTGCACCCCTGAAATAAACTCTTCAATAGGTCATGTTTCGATTTATCGAAACATAAAAACACAATTCCACTTTCATAAAAACCGGCGTATTGAAGTTTATTTCATAACACAAACAAAACTAAATAAGAAAACTAAACTTTACATATCAAGCAAACAAAAGAAAATCAAAGAAAGAATGAAATAGAAGTATTGTGTCAGAGACCTGTTCCCCCATTCTATTCTGAAAAGTGCCCTTTTTGGCAACCGTAGCGCTTTATATTTATCTCCGTCAAAAGAACGTTCCCTACCTGCAACGAGCTCTTTGAAGGTGGTCTACAATTCCAGAAATATGAAATTTTGATTTGGTACTTTGCACAAACAAAAAAAACGAGGGAAACACGACTTCACAAGTTCGACACTTACCAAAAAAATTATTTTTTTTTTTTTTTTTAAAAGGAAATGCTTAAAAAGGAAAAAAAACAAAACTTAACTTCGACGCCTTATAAGTATCTTAAAACAAAATTCTTAGTAAACTTAAATAAAGGACAAGCACAAACACTTATTTGCAGAAAGATGATTTTGCTTTTAATTTATTTCATACCGCTATGGGTCTTTCCTGTTTTCGTTCATATTTTTTTGTTTTTATATAACTCACAAATGCTGGTTTTATTAACGCATTTACACCTGCGATCTAGGCTTAGAGGTGCTCTCAAATGGAGGTAACTTCCGGGCGTTTGCCAAAATCTTTATACCGCTGCCTCTCCAAAGAACAACTAGTTCACGGCCAATGATCCCGTCCGTTTGCGGTTGACTGGTATGAAGTCCAGAACAATATAAAAAAACACCAAAAAAATCGAATGCGGCGGCCCAGTACTCGGTTGATGATCTGGGGCCGCCGATTACGCACCTATAAGTTTTAGAGTTTTAAAACACCTTTTCAAACCAGACATCTAAACTCTCGACTCACCACTTTGCTTTTTTTATGTTTTTTTTTGTTTTGGTTTTATGTCTTTTATTATTTTATACGGCCACTAGACATCACTGATAATTTTGGGACCTTTTTTTTCCCTTTTTAAATTGTTACACAAAAATTTTCTAAAAAAACGAACCAAAAAAAACAGTAATTACACAGCTTCTACAAAAAAAAACAAAAAAAACGCACCACCTTTGACTATCTAAATTAAACTTTTTCGGTTATTATTATTATAATTTCTCCGGCCCATCGGTATGACAGTCAAATTAACATTGATTATTTCTCCTCAGAATACTTCACCTGCATGAACACAAGTCTTACTCTCTCTCTTAACTGTCAAAGCAACATCCGATCATCATATCCATATTTAAATGGATCGTCCGATGAGTCTTCATATGTATGAGTTAACATTAACTCTCTGATAGCCTGGCTTTTCCATGGGCCTGTTCAAAATCAAAGTTCGGAACGTCGAACCGAACTTGAATCCTATCTTGAAGACATTGACACAATTTACATGGCAGGACATGACGTGGATTTAATTTCCTAACCCAACAAAAGGAAATGTAACACCTAAGAACATCAAAACCGGAAAAAACATGTCAGAAAACAGAAATTGACAATCATGAACACGAAACGAAAACAATAAAAAAGATAAAATAGTGTAATAACATGAATTGAAATAATTGTCTCCAAACTCTCCACGATTCGCCTATCCAAAATGTCCATAAAATCTTACTACGTTGAACGCGCCCAACTCCGAAGTTTGTTGTCTCGTATATAAATAATAGTTGGCTAGTCAGAGAGGAGATGGACTCAAACAACAACAACACTGTGGTTTTTATTTGTAAACAACAACCAACGACAACCACCATGGCCGACATTTCATTTGGGTAAGTACAAAAAATATTTTTTTGTTTATTTAGATACTTTTTAAAGAATATTTATTGCTTAAATACTCTCAAAAATTGACATTTGCTTTTCTCTATTCGCAGATGGTCTCAACTTGCCGGATTTGACCACCAGTCGCTCAGAATAAAGGTAAGAAGTTTGCTTACATTTTTTCTTCAGTGCTAAACATATTTTCTTTTTCTGTTCTACTTCCTAGGTTACTCTTACTAATTGTTTTGGCCTCAACGGTGGAAAACTCAATACCTAAGCAGGCGCCCGCAACAAATGTTTAATTCTTTTAATGTTAATTTTGGCCTGCAAACAACCAAACAACATTATGTATGTACTTCAACAGACAGTAAATGGTAGAAAAATTACATCTTGGCTTAACAGGACATAATTTCTATACAAAGTGAAAACGTAACATGAGTTTGTCAATGAAATGAAGGAATGAAACATGAAAATGTGGGAATTGGTGTCAAGACTCGACGTCTTGTCAGAAATTTGTGTCTAGTGAAGTCACAAGTCACGAAACGTCAAAATTTATATCTGCATTTATTTCTTCTACGAAGACAAGAAATAAATAGAAAAAATTATGTCTAAAAATAACAAAAATCGAGACATAAGACACATTTCTTGCAATCATTTATTTCAAGTGGAGGCTCAGTGTTAAGCTTATTTTGCACATATAAATACAACAATAACAAGTTAACAGCACATTCACTCTTCAGTAATTTTAATGTAACATTTCTTAGGCCAGGCGCGCACATTCAATTTTTAGTTTCGCAACTGTTTGGTTGCTAAAATGAAACATATGGGCTTATATGGGACACTCGATTCGAGCAACTAAAAAGTTTGTGTTTTGACACAAACTAAACGATTGCCTTCGCAACAGTTGAGCTGTTTTCTATAAGCGTAAGAGAAAAGAGTGTGAGCGTGAGTAAAGAGTTGCCAGTGCGCGGTTCTCTTTCAACTGGTGATTAAACTATTTGATTTCGATAACAGTTGCCAGTGCGCGACTAGCCCTAATGTGTACATTACTCAACAAAACATGCCTATTGCAACGACCAATTTATTTTCTCAAATTTCTCTTATTTTGCAATTACAGCGCAAATTTTAATATATTAAAATTAAATTAAACTAGATTTCTACCCTTTTTTAAGGTTTTTGTGAAGAATTTAGGCTTATACATATACAGTATCTAATACATTCGGCCAAGAACGTATGTCTTAAATCCCATTTGTCATGCGAATAGTCGTTAACAATAGTTAACTATGGTCGTTCTTTTGTTTCAAAATAGTAAGGATTTGTCTTAGGTCTTAAATGTTGGTTTCGATTCTCAGCCGCTTTTTTCAGGGGTGTACTCTGCCTCTGCGAAGAATTGACAAATCCTCCTAGAGTATCTCTAGTCATGAAAAGTGCTACTCATTAGCCGTTCGGAATCGGCAGAAAATTGTAGGTACCCTCCGTTCCTCGTAACACACACACAGGAATAGTTGGGAGTTGTAAGTCACTAGATCCTGGTACTCTTCGAGCTGTTGCACTACCAAATTTATTTATTTTATTATTTAGTTAGGATTCGAAACTATTGGCCTCACCTGGGAAATTGCCTTCCACGTAACCTGGAAGATTTGTCGTTATATCGCTTTGGAGAGAATAAGATTTTTATATTTCATAAACATTTGATAGAGTTTGGCATCAAGCTCTCTTATCAAAAATGCGCGCATTTGGGAATTGATCCATCTCTTCTTCGTTGGATTAATATTAGTTCATAAAATAAATGCTTGTGTGGCACAGGGCTCCGTTTTGTCTTCGACCCTCTTTCTGATATTCATCAATGATCTTTTGTATGAAACTTCTAATCGATTAAATTGTTTTGCTGACGATAGTAGTCGCCGCTCTCATATTCGTTTCCGAATGCATGTCCTTGTTCTTCGCATGTTGAGTGGATGTAAAACGGCAGCTCATTAATCATAGCTCATTAATTTCTAATCTCGATAGCATTGCCAAATGGTATAATTTGGTGCCTTTATTTGTTTCCCATCATGATCCGGTCATTTATAGGGAATGACGTTGCGTACCAAATTCTATCGCAATTTGGTTTGTGTTCAAACACAAAGTTCAATATTATGTGATAGAGAATGAGACTCTGTATCCCGAATAGTGAAAAATCTATCGTATTGAAAGAGAACTCATTTTTTGATTTGAGTTATAAAGAAGTTATAAGGGCCAGGGGAGTAAATTTCCGACGCTACTCGTATAAAGCCAAATCTACTGAGGAAAAACAGAATAAGTTCAAACAAGCTAGATGATCAAATTTGATGAACCAAATTTTTGCATGACAAATTAAAGCAAAAACTACTTAAATGTCCTAAACGTAGCAAACATTCCTACAATCGTTTTCAATGACAATTTTTTTGTCACCTCACAAGAAAAATCCAATTGCTTGCAGCATATTTTGGTATTGATTCGACACTGCCAGAAAGTGTCATGACTCCTTCTGTACTTGAGATCGCAAACGACTTTATCGGACAAATCTTCTTTTGCATGTTGATGTGTAAACATTCGCTAGCCTGGAGAGTATCTCTCCCATTATTTGGAAGAGGTTTTCTTCAATTCCCCGGTCTATTGGTCTCTTTTCGAGTGGGTGGAAAGCAGCATTTGTCCAGCCTGTCCCTTAAAAAAGGCGAATCTTCTTCCCCATCTAACTTTCGTCCAATTGCGTCCCTTCTTACAAAGTTTAAGTAAAGACTGACAAATTATCAACTCAAGAAATATCTTAAAGAACAGAAGATTCTTAATGACCGGCAGTACGGTTTTCGTAGATATAGGTTGATTCACTGGTGATTGGATGGTAGATATATCTCATCCAACAGTGGAGCAAATATTTACATAGTTTTGGAGAAAGTAAAAATATTGCACTTGATATTTCGAAAGCATTTGATTGAGTTTGGCATCAAACATCTATTTGGTATTTGGAATCTCTTCTTCGTTGGATTAGAAAATACCTTTCGAACCGCTCAATGTAGGTTGCTCTATACAGTTTTTATGTCTGTAATTCATAAAATAAATCCTGGAGTGCCACAGGACTTTATTTTTTCTCCGAATCTCTTTCATATATTCATCAATGATCTTTTGTCTGAAACTTCCAATCTATTAAATTGTTTTGCAGACGCCAGCACTTTCAGCTTTTCATATTCGTTTTTAGATTCATCTCATTGTTCTTTACTGTTGTTCAGCGGTAAACCTACTAGATATCATAACATATTTTAATTCTGATATTGTGTCGCCTTGAGTAATAAATATGTTTAATAGTGTGTTTTACCGTGCGAGTAACGTTGAATTTACTTAAAATTCCACTTTTTAATTCTTTATGTCTTCATCATCATCGGCTCGACAACCGGGTTCAGGTCCTTGCCTCTTTCAACAAATCTATCCACCTATCACGGCCTCGAGCCGACGCCATCCAGTTGCGCACCCCAAGGCTTCGGGCGTCCTAGTCTACGCCATCTCTCCAGCGCAAGCATGGGTCTACCACGCTGTCGTCTACCATAGAATGTACCACAAAGAACTTTCCGAGCAGGTTCCTCTTCGCTCATGCGAGCTAAGTGCCCTGCCCACCGGAGTCTACCGAGCTTAATTTTTGTCACGATATCTGCTTCTAGGTAGATTGCGTACAGTTCATGATTGTACCGTCTCCGGAATCGTCCTTCCGCACATATGGGGCCAACAATTCTCCATAAGACTTTTCTCTCGAACGCAGCTAAGAGGTCGGAGTGCCTTTTGCTAAGCACCCAAGTCTCGGATCCATATGTGAGTACTAGCAGGACCATGGTCCTGTACAGCAGCAGTTTTGAAGTTATGGTGAGATTTCTGGATTTGAAGAGCTTTGACAGACTATAGTAGGCTCTGTTGGATTTGAGAAGCCGCCCGCGTATTTCTTCTTCTATATTGTAATCGGCTGCTACTATTGACCCAAGGTTTTTAAAGGATTGCACCACTTTAAATTCGTGATCCGCTACCTTGATTGTTTGACCAACTGTTCCTCTTGCATTCGACGCCACCATGTACTTTGTTTTACCTTCACTAATGTGCAGCCCCAGATTTTGTGCCGCCTGCTCATTCTAGATGAAGGAATCGTGTACAGCTTGTTCGGTTCTTCCGATGATGTCGATGTCGTCTGCGTAAGCCAGTAACTGACTGAACCTGTTGACGATGGTCCCTCTTGTTGCCGTGCCAGAGTCACGGATTGCTTTCTCCAACGCCAGGTTGAAGAGGAGGCAGGCCAAACCGTCCCCTTGTCGGAGTCCATTAAAGATGTTGATTGGTCTGGATAGCAATCCAGCTATTTTTACTTGGCTTGTTATGTTGGCCATGATGGTCAACCTACATAGTCGTGTCAATTTATTTGGGATGCCGAATTCTCTCATGGCTTTGTAAAGTTCTACCCTGGCTATGCTATCATAGGCGGTCTTAAAATCTATAAACAGATGGTATGTTGGGATGTTAAATTCTAGACATTTTTCCATCGCCTGCCTAAGGGTAAAGATCTGATCAGTTGTTGATTTGCCTGGAATGAAACCACACTGGAATTGTCCGATGACGGTTTTAGCGTATGGGGTTATCCGGTCTTGTAGGATAGAGGAGAGTATCTTATAGGCGGTACTCAATAACGTGATACCTCTATAATTGCTGCACGTTGTGACATCTCCCTTCTTATGTATGGGGCATATTATACCTTTTCGCCAGTCTTCTGGCATTTCTTCTTGCTCCCATACCTGTACTATAATATCATGAATTGCTTGACGTAAGGCTGGCCCGCCGTGATGGAATAATTCGGCTGGTATGCCATCGGCTCCCGGGGATTTGTTCTGTTTAAGCCGGCCTATAGCCTTCTCAACCTCTTCTATGCTTGGTGGCGGCAACATAGGGTATTCCTCTTGAAGTAGTGGAGCCTCCACTTCTGCAGTGAGCTGACCATTTAGCAATTCATTAAAGTACACTTCCTATCGCTCCAGTATGCTTTCAGGATCGGTGATCAGATTTCCCTCTCCGTCCTTGCAGTATGTGCAGCATGGTGTGTACTGCGTCATGTTTCGGACGGATTGGTAGAACTTCCGCGCCTGGTGCAGACCTCGCTCTCAGCTGTTTTCTATTTCACAGATTAGGTTCTTCTCCCAGGCTGATTTTTTTTGTCTGTGAAGCCGTTTTTCTGTTCTTCTGAGCTCTTTATATTCCTCTTCGCGTGCCCGAGTTCTATGAGATTGTTGCATTGCTCGGTACGCAACATTCTTACGTTCTGTCGCTAGCTTGCATTCATCATAAAACCAGTCGTTCCGATTTTTACGACTGCTGCCTAAGATGGAGTTGGCAGTACTAATGACAATATTCTTAAGGCGTATCCACTTCTCATTTACGCCCAGCATACTGGCTCCAGGACTTACTCTCCCTAAATCAGGTGTTTCTAGGGCGAGTCCTAACGCATTACCAAAGGTGTTACTGGTGTTTTCATTGCGCAGGGCAGCCGTGTTGATTCGAAACTGATCGGCGGATGCAATGCGTCATCGCAAGGCAATCCGCCCTCGGAAAACCATACCAACAAGATAGTGATCCGAGTCGATATTGGCACCTCGGTACGTTCGTACCGTCATCAAGTTCAAGTAGTGGCGACGGTCTATCAACACGTGGTCTATTTGGTTACGAGTGACTCCATCAGGTGATACCCAGGTGGGTTTGTAGATATCTTTACGCAGGAACCTGGTAATCGCAACGACCATGTTTTTCGATGCTGCCAATTCTAAGACTCGAAGTCCATTGTGATTAGTGTTCTCATGCAAACTATGGGTGCCTGCGTAATGCCTGAATACCGACTCCCGACCTATTTTTGCGTTGAAATCCCCAAGGATGATTTTAACATCATACCTTGGACAGGCATTGAGGGCCCTCTCAACTTGTTCGTAGTAAGTCTCTTTTTCTTCGTCTGAGGACTCCTCCGTAGGTATGTAAACGTTAATGAGGCTGATGTTCGTAAATTTGCCTCGCACGCGAAGGGTGCATAGCCTTTCGCTTATAGCGTTAAAGCCGATGATAGTAGACTTCATTGTTTCGCTGACTAGGAAGCCTACCCCGAGCACATGGTGCTTTGTATGACAGCTGTAATATACGTCATATTCTTTCTTCTGTAAAACACCATTCCCTGTCCATCTGATTTCTTGGAGAGCTGTTATGTCAGCTTTATATTTTGACAGGGCATCGGCTAGCTGCTGAGCAGCTCGAGCTCCATAGAGCGATCGTACGTTCCAGAAGAAAATTCGTAAATCGTTTTTCCGTTTTCTTTGCGTAGGTTGTCGTCGTGTGATCAGTCCGTTTCCGAGGTTTGTTTTCGTTCTCGAAATTCTTTTAGTTTTACTGGACAGGGAATTAACCTGTCGCCAACCTGAGGAACCAGCCTGATCATCTTAGCCAAACCTTTTTTTAAAAGGCTTGTTTCTAGCGGCCGCCGCGAAGAGCCTATGATCACACTTCCACCAGTCCCGATTCCCGAATAGTTACGGCACGTGCATGTTTTTGTATGCTACATGTTGGTTGTTCCCCCTATTCGTCTGATGGCTGACCGCCTCTTTATGTCTTACTTGGCTTATTTTTAAGAATCTTTCTTATTAAATTGACTTGTAATTCCGGAAATTGTAAGACAATGTTTCTATTGATTATGTTATGGCCATTTCGAAGCTATCTTCATATCAACCTATTTATTATTTCCCAGGTCAGCCTAAAATACCTTAAGCCCACACATAATAACTCCAGGAAATAATTCTAAAAACTTAATGCCCAAATCATCCTCCCTAATTTAAAAATCTTCTTCCTAGCTCCCTTCTTTGGTCTTATTTACTACTAAGTACCATAAAGTTAAAGGCATATTTTACTTATTCATCCTACTCAACCCGATTTTTGTGTTGTGTGTTCCAATTTCCTGAATAATTTGTGTTAACTTGAATTTTTGACAACCCTCTTCAAAAAACCTACTACACATGCACACATAATAATATACAACCATCTTCTATAGAAATACACAGGCATACGTGTAAGTCGGTAGACTCCTTTTGTCCCTATTCAAAATATTAAAACCATATTTTTTTGCATGTACATAAGTATGCCATCGACCTAAATAACGAAAAACCCGTGAAGTTCTGAACCTAAATCATCTTTGCGATTCTGATTGACACCAAAGGTTCAAAATGACTTAAAGCATTTGAAAGTAAGAAAAAGATTTACATACTCTAATCTTGGTTTATTAGTGTAATAGGAATGAGGAAAACACAAAGCTAATAATTTGAATAAACTTGGTTTGTATTTATTCATTTAATGATTGACACTTGACACTGTTAACAAAACAGTTTGCATATTAGTTTAGAAATATTGTCTTGCGGAACTGTTGCTACATTGACTGTAATGTATATTAATATAAAGAACATGCGAGATACCATAAGATAATTCAAAGTTTAACTGGATGAATAAAATGGTATGATGCAACTGGAACTGGAGCTGCAGCTGTAATAAAAGTCGAAAAGTGTGGTACATGATATTTTGTTTAAAATACTGATGAAAACATTTCTGACATTTGATTTTTAATACCTATCATTTTTTTTATCACTTAATTTAAATCTTCTGTGAAATTATAAAACAAAGTCCTTTGGGCCTATTCTGCCGAATCTGCTATACTGCTTCACCGTAAAAGATCTTTTATAATTGGTATTAAGAAGTTCGAATTTTTATAAAATTCTGTTATACAAATTCGAAAACGAAAATATGTAAGCAGAGAACTTAATTCTTTTATCAATCAGCTGTTCGATTCTTGTAAAGAATCACTCAACTTGTTACAGGATAGCCGTTGGTGTACTCGGTAGTACGAACTATCGAATATAAAGTAGCTGCTTTTCTAGATATAGAAGTCGACACATCTGCATTCGTATCTGAATCTTCATACCTGAAAGGTACATTGATGGATCGATTGGTGAACTGATTAACCAAGTGCTGACTAGCAGGGATATCGATTCAAAACTGGACAGCTTTTCTGCTAGAAGATCTGCCATCACCGCAAAGCCGGTGTTCTTTCTCCCCTTCTCTGGAACTTGGTATAGTAAATGAGCAGTTGACATAGAATTCGTAAAAGATTTTTTCATAGTTCGAATTTTTGCGAGTTCATAACAGCTTTTTGAGCAGATTTCATAACAATTTTTGTAAACAAAGTTATGAATCATAAATTTTTTTTGACAGCTCAAACTTTTGTATGGAAATTCTTAACAGAATAACAATAAAAGATCTCACACCGAATAGATCCAATTTTATAAGAAATTTCAGATTGCTTGAAGGCTTGAAGCTCGCTTCAATCTTAGTAAGTAAGTGTGATTTTTAGTTACATTTATATAAGATCTAATTACATAGTTTGGTATAATTTTTCACAAAAGAGCATTGGCATGTGCCGTCAACTTCCATCTTATATAAAACTTTATCGAATAGATTGACTAGTTCGACTAGTTAGTATACAGTAGTGTTGTATACACATCACGTTATGTTTGTTAGTTTTCAATTATTTCTTGACTTTTTTCTTTACAATAAATATTAAATGAAGGTTTTTTTTTACGTAGTTTTCCTTCAAAAAAAAAAATAAAAATCTTTTCTTTTTGTAAATCCTTACCATCATTTTGAATGTATTTTTCAGTTGTAAGATATAAACCAAATATCATATCTCTGTGCAAGCTGTGTATCATTGTAAATTGTAAAGCCTTATTCTACGATAATAAATATACATATATATATTCTTTACAATACAGCTTACACTACCTTACCATAAAAAACCATCTACCCACCAGAGTAAGAACTAATTTTTGGACCTTTAAAATAGATCCAGTTAGAGAGCAGGATCCAAAATTGTTTTTGTTAAAAATAAATCCAGGTCCGTAAAAAACACACCCTTTATGTTATCATAAAACAGTAGTTTTTTTTTTGCAAGTTTTAACCTTGAACAGGAGATGGCTTTTATTATCTATAGACCCTAATCGATCACGATTAAGTTTAAACACGTATAAAAAGATAAGGCTCGCATTAAAAGCTTATATATTAGGGCATATTCATAGATCTTTGCTAAACTCTTGCTAAGTTGTTACTAAGCAATTCCAGAGTTTAGGCTATTCATAAATAAATTTAGTCCTAAGTTTAGGGTTATACCTGTGGTCTAACTTTAAACATAGGAAATGCTGTGTTTAAGTAAAGTTATTACCAAAGTAAAATGTCAAATTTGATTTATAAAAAAAAGTTCCAGAGACTCTTAAAGCCCTTTACATTGCAGCATTGCTTTTGTTGTTCATTTAATAATTATTATAGAATATTTGTTCAAGTTTCTTGTTTGGTTTTCTTGTTTAATAATTTTATTTTACTTAATTTTTTTCGACGTGCAATATCAAAAAAATACCACACAAAATTTAACATGACGTTTAATAGAGATGCCAAACGTAGTGTTTTTCAACTCTCAACCATTAATTTTTTTTCAACCTACAATTTTCTGCCGATTCCAAATGGCTAATAAGCAGCACTTCTCATGACAAGAGATACTCTTGGAGGATTTATCAATTTCTCGCAAGAGGTAGTACACCACTGAAAAAACTTTTTTGCAGCGGCTGAGAATCGAATCCCTTCAAGGCAGTCCAACACACTAACCATTATGTCAAGGCGTACGATACAAAATTAGCATTTTCTTTGACCCGTCATTATTTGAAGGATTATTGTAGTAGAACACAGCCTTAACCTGATGTTCTACTAAAAACAGCGGGGAAACTGACTATGAATAGTAGCTGTGTTTATTTAACCAACAAGCCTTAAACTAAGGATCTAGCAATCACAACTTTAGTAATTCTCTATGAATACGCCCCAAGTTCTATTAATCGGATCGTAAAGCATCATTTCCTGTTTATTTAAGGAATTGAATTTCAAGTCCAAGCCATCATCATCATATAATAAAACGGCAAACATGTTTTTTGTGGTACACTTTTCTCCAAAAGTATTTAACCGATTTCGATAAATTTTATATGGTTGGAAAGCCACAGTTACGGAGATGTGCAGAATATACTTGAGACACGCATTTACACACTGTGGGTCATTTTTGTTTTTGCACTGTCGAACACTTTGCATATTACATAAAATAAAATTTAATTTAATAAATTTGATTGAAAACACTGCCAATAATATAAATAATAAATAATAAATAATAAATAATAAATAATAAATAATAAATAATAAATAAATTGGTACTCGAATTTCGAGAGCTGGGTCGGCTAGTTTTAATAATACTGGTTAACCGAAAACTAAAAGTATATTTAATTCTTTAGCGAAAGCATTCGCAAGAAAGCAAGTCTTCAATTTGTGGACATTTTTTTTTAACAAATCACATTAAGTACCTTTATAATGTTAAACATAAACACAGCACGGGAGATGGGGAAATTAGGGAGGAGAAAAAGGAGGTCTCGATGAACATTGGTCTTGATTGTTTGCAAATTGAAATGGCACTGGAAAAACGTGGTCGCCTACAGTTGATTTTTCTTACAAACCGCGGATTACCTAGCGGCCACCAGGGTTAACAGTATGTTGCTAACTAGGAAATATTATATTTTATGACAGATTGGTTGTGTGGCAACTTCAAACTGTTCCCGTACTTACCTTAAATAAGAAACTATTCAAAGGACTGCAATTGGACATTATTTGGTTTTGTACGGCATTTATTTCTCTCTTCAAAATTCATACATACATCGATTTGTTGTTAAGTTTATTTTTATTCTTTTTTAAACAATTTTGTTGTTGGTTATTTTTTGTAGGTTTTCGTTATTTCTTTTTCATATATTATATAAGTAGGTATATAATTTCTGTTGTTGTATTTATTAAATATAATAACAATTCTTATAAGTCTGCATTTTGTGCTAGCCATAAATTTATTTATTGATTCATTTTTTTCTTTTCAAATATATAATATAATTCCTATGTACCTATAATATAGTTTATAAATATTGCGTTTGTATTCGCATTGGAATATGTATGTGTGTGTGCTCTTTCGACTTAAAAACCTTTCATAAAAAATTCTATTAAATGTTACACAAGTTTTTGTTGCTTATTCTTAAGTCTGTACCCTCAACACCATGTCATTTTTGTTTTGTTTTGTCTATTTTAATTTGTTTGTGAACTTAGTTCTGTTTGTTTTGTGTGTTTAAAGTGCATTTCGTGTGTGTTGCTGTTTTTGTATGTTTAATGTTCTAATACATATTTGTTCATATATTTTATTATAAAATACACAGAATGTAGTTACAGCACAGTTTTATTTTTTTTTTATTTTTATTTCGAAACAATATTATTATCCTTATACATGTACATATTTCCACAAATGACTTAAACAATTATTACATTACTTGTATGTTTGGGTAGATCTGTGCTTTATTTGATATTTTTGTTTGTTGTTTGTATTAATTATTAAATTTGTTGCCTATATGATATAAATATTTAACATAATTTTACTGTTGTTAATATTATTTTTGATGATTTAACTATATCTTATGATTGTGTTGTTTGTGTGTGTTCAGGGTAGTAGATTGTAATTTATATAAATCCTTTGAGATTTGCTGGGTTTCTATGAATAAAGATACTATAAGTAGAGGAAGTGTTTGTGATGTGGAAGTGGGGTGATTGGGTCTTGGGTGGGTATGGTGTGCTTACGATATTGGCTAGTAGGTAGGTTTTGTTCAGAAAGGTACTCAGGTTGATACTTTCTTGATTAAGGACATTGCTTCGGAAAAGGATGTCCTTTGAGAGTTGGTATTTAAAATTGTTCGTTCAGTTGGATATAAAAAATGAATAGAACAATAAAACAGACGAAGAAAAAGACAAGAAATACTTGCATACTTTGTAGACATTCATAAATAGCGTATATAATGGGTGATTTTACTTGGGATGAAAAATAGTGTTGTATAGTTGTACAATGGCGATGTTTGAAATATGATTTTTTTTTTATAATGTAGCACATTATTATTGTTTTTAATCCGTACAGTGAGGAGAATTTAAAGAGTATCAACATTCTTTGAATTAAATGACGAAAAAAAAATTAAAAGTTTGTTATAAATTAAAATTATTTCAGAAATTGAATAAATTTAAGAATGACAAAGAAAATAATGTTTTTTTTTGTAAGAACTGAATTAAACAATGAAAAAAATTTAGTTTGAAATGAGAAAAATTGCGTTTCCTTTTTCATTTCACGGAAGATGAGTAAGTACAAGGGTTTAATTTTATCTAAGAAAAACTTGTAAGGAGCCACATACTCCTACGGGCTTGGTGAAGGGATGATTTCTCAAGTGGGGGTAAAGGAAAGGAACACACCCTAAGAAGGTGTCTTCTTTTCCTTAGCCAGGTGGTTATGTGATGACAAACATTTCTTAAATGACTTAGAAGTACCCTCCGACATTTCAGCTTGCTGTAACCCATCGTCACCCTCAACGGGCTTAAATGACACAGGATTAACATAGGTTTCAATACACAAGACCTGAGTATCACAATGGATCTACAATGATCTAAATGTGACGGTAACAAGATTAACTGTCAGCCCATTGAACTAACCTAAGGGTTTAATTTATGGTCAACAAATTGAATAAATCCTATCGTTTGACTGAACTATGCATCGATGATGTCCAAATGAAAGCAAACGTGTGTATAATCATCACACATCTTACCACAGATAAAATTTGGTTTGACGACTTAGGTAGCAGATAATAATAATTTGACAAATTGGAAAAATTCTTTAAAGATAAGGATATCAAGGATAGTCGACACCATCCACACAGATTGTATAAAGGTATTTGGCTTTTCATTTTATTAGTTAAGTAACTATTAGCCATCTTGGTTCTATTCTGTTTAATATATTTATTTATATATTGATACAGATGATGTTAAATTATTATTAATGTGTACTAAAAACTCAATAGATTTTCATATATTTAAATGTATAAGTAGATTGGTGTCAAGGGAATTCGCTACGTTGAATATTAAAAATTGTAATTTCCTCACTGCCTATCGTATTTTAATCCTAATGATAGAAATACATATACAATTTTCAACCAAATTATGGTTTGCAAACTTGAGAATTAAGATCTTGTTGTTTACTTTACACATAGATTGCAGTATTGCGAAGGAAAATTCTATACATGGTTTTGTCAAACGAGTTCACATATTCATCCGTATTCTTTAATTTTTAAAAATAACTTAGAGCACGCTTGGTTGAGAGGATGTTCAAAACATGCTCGACATGCTCGGAGTCTGTTCAGAGCTCTATTCTGAACTAAAAAAGAAAAACGCCTATTGTGTTCACAAAAAAATATCACGTACGACATTTTTTGACAGCTATTCCGGATACAGCTGCAGTTCAAGTTGCAGCATTCCATTGTGTCAAGATGATACTTTCAGATTAATACTCCTTCATATATTTCAAGGGGTACTTTATTTAGCTTTGACCCTTTAGAAAAAAGACTTCGTTTAGTACTTGTTGTTTTTAATACAGAATTAAAATTGTTATCGCTGATATTGCAAGAAAAGCTGAAGAAGATGCAAAGCTATCCAGCTATCAAGACAATAACCAAAAGCGATAATGGGAGTCTGGATGAGAGTTAATCCATCTTTGACCGCTACACTCAACATTACCCTAGTTCTGGAATTGAAAATCATAAACCTTTGTAAAAACTAAATTTTGCTAGTAAAACAAGTTATTTATAATGGCATTTGCAAATTTTTTTTAACCAAATAGCAAATCAATTTAACCCAAACACAGACAGATTTAACCTTAACCCAAATCGGTTTAACCCAAAACGCAAATACTTTAAACTAAAAAAAAATCCATTTAAACTATTAGCCGATGAATTTAAACCAATTTAAATTGCTTATGGTTAAAATTGATTTGTTTATGGTTTAAACCGATTTGCGATTTGGGTTAAATCTTTTAGTTTTTAGCTTGGGATTTTTTAGGATATGCTATTTCGTAAATGGTGTATACATATCTGTGAAGCGAAATTATTAGTAGTGGACGAAGCACTTTTCGACTTGGCTGGCTATATTACAGAATAGTCGCTATTGGGGTACGGAAAATCTTCGATTAATACATTTAAGACCTCTACACCAAAGACCATATAATCAATCAATTAACTATAAATTATAAAATTGTATTTCATTTAAAATTTATTGAAAAAAAAAAGACATGGAACATAAAACGCACCTTATTTTATGTAGAACTTCTTCGTATTTATACGCAGATAAATTTTTGTTGGTGTATATCCACAGGTTTTCTTTTGTCTGTGATAAAACAACACAATGGTCACACATCAATTTTAATAAATGAATTTTCAATTTACGACTTTCAAAAATAAGAACTTCTATAAGTTTTCATTTATTAGTTATTTTATGACCATATTTGATTTATGTAAATAATATGTAGCTATGTATGAATAGTTTGACCAGAAATTGGATTTTTTCTTGAAGGGATGTCATAGTTTTATGAGGCCAATCACTTTTAGGGAAATCGATTTAAAAAGTCGCTAACCTGGTTTTGCTTTATGAGAATATATTTATTTAAAAGATATATTCACACAACTGTGCAGTATGCGTGCCCAGAACTTATTAGAACAGCTTAAGCTTTTATTATATGAATACATATGTATATATGTTCGTATTTTGTTTACTGCTTTGAAATTGATATCCATATGGGGTGTCGTAAAAATCGAAGAATCCAATAAGTAATCAGACAAAGTCACCAAAACTCACAAATATACTACATCACCATTTTTATTGAATGGCAATTCGTCAATATGCACACAAAACATCTATAAAAGATTCCCTTATTAAATCTTTTCTGCCAACCCTAAGACGGGTAAATTTTTTGTGGTTGCATAAAATTGTAGGAAAGTAAAAAAGGGATTTAAGATCAATTCCACTTGACTTTGTTGAGATGCAATGGTGTAAACATTTTTTTTTTCTGAATTAACACTATTCATCAGAAGAAATTTTTGCGATGAGAATAAAAATCATTTATAACGAATTATAACGACTGCAAATCAAATAAATGCAAATTTATTCCTAAAATTGTAAAATTGCGTATAGGTATAATAATAATTATTTTAATTTATTTAACTTTGTGTTTTCAACTTAAAATACAATTTAAAAAACTAAAGCAAACATTTACGCTGATACCACATTTTTTCGTCCTCACTGTACATTTGGTTTGGCCCATTAAATGGTAGGTTTGTTGTTTTAAACAATTTTTTTTTGTTTTAAACAAAACTTCAATAAACTCTGATTATTATTTGATAAATATAATATATAATATAATAATATGTATGTATAAGCAATCTGTTTTCAATTTAAAATTCTATATTATTTAATGCAAGATATCTAATAAAATGCATGCGAATACATTTTCATTGATCACACAAAATAAATTTTATTTACCTTATAGCGTTTTGCGCTTTTCAGTGGATTGTTTTTTGTATTTCAATTTGTTTTTATTTAATAATTTATTGTTAATTTTTTTTAAGTTTTTTTTTTTCTACTATTTGTTTAACAAACTGGGAAAAAAGCTCAAGGTTGCTCCAATTATTATAATATTTATTTTGTATTTGGTTTTAAATTTTAAAAATATATATAATATATGTATTGTATATAATGCATTTGGTAAAACATTGTTTTTTTTTTTTTAAATTTAAAATTTAAATATTCTTTGTTGCGAAGACGGTTTATTTTATTAAATTTATTTATCGGGTATACTCTTATTTTATAAAGTGCCCCCTCAAAAAATTATTTATGGACAAATAACAATTTGTTTTTTTTTTGTTTTTTATTTGTTGAATTCATTGTTGGCAGTGATTATAGTCGACAGAGCAAAAACGTACTTTTTTTTAAGTTTTTGTGTAGTTCCTTGTAGAAAATAAAATAAAATAAAATAAAACAAATTAATTATTTAACAGGATAATGCGCATATGACATAACACTGGTGAGATTGTTTAGTATGGGGCGAAAGTAAGGCCATTTTTACCTATTTTCAAACAAATTTCAATAAAATTTCTAAAAATCTTAGGGCTGACCAACGATGTTTCAGAGTTTAACTCGATTAAATCCTTCACACTTTGCGAGTTAAGTTGAGTTTACTTTAATTTTGTATTAAAAAAATTATTGCTACTTAAGGTATACCTTTTTTAAATACTTACTACACTGTATTTTGAAAGTGAATAATAAAAGCCTTTCATTTAATTTTTAAGTATAAAGTTTTCTAAATTGTATGGCGCTAAATTTTAAACAGCCTATTGCTAAGGTTTCTTATGATAGTACTTAACATTTTGCTAACTTTAAAGTAGTTTACTAACTCATTCTTTATCTATCTATTTTATTTCTTGACCATTATTGGGATAACGCACTTGTTTTTTTTTACAGGAGAAGCTTTTGGAAAGCTACATATCAAAATAAATTTTATCAAAATTTTAAGTATCGTTTTAGAGAAAAATACGGTTTTCGTTATTTTTAGATTAAATAAAAAAATGTATCAGAAAGTACCTATTAAATAACAGTTTTAGATTTAAAACATTTTTTCAAAAATTTCGAAAAAAATTTAAGGCATGTACCGTTATTTTTGGTCTTGAAAAAATTGTGTGGGGGAAAAATTTAAAAATGCTATTGTCTTAAGAAAATCGGCCGAGGTGTTAACGGCGACCAAATTGCGAGATCCACTTTTTTTGTCTCCTCTATCTTCGTAAGGTCATGTCTGATTAAAATCTCGATCTCGATTTTTTTAGAATGCATAACTTAAAATAAAGTTAAAATTGATTTAATTGAATTGAAAGCTCAAGTGACCTTAAATTTTCATAAAATGCCAATGCTTTGGATTCCATTTTGGCCGTCCAAAGATAACACCAAGTTCCGCGACGACATTCCTCCGAGCCGATGCGCCATTCTGAGACTGATAAACTCTTTTGATAGACATGAAAATATCCCGAGAAGATTTTGCCTTACCGAGATCGGACTTCAGACCCAAGATACAATTGCTGCTGTTACTGCAAACTTACAGACGAATCCAAGCTTTTCGACACAGAACTTATTTACACAAATAGAAATAAGCAGATAATTATTAAGTCACTACAGGCTATTCTCCACGATTGATGATTTTAACTTGGTTTCCTACAAAATGCAAATTACAAGCAGATTAAACCCTTTTGATTTGCCAGTTCGTCTGGATTTTTGCCAGAAGTTGATATAAAAGGTGGAGGAGCACAACAAAATTGATACCTCATGCTTTATATCTGATGTAGCTCATTGGTAAAGTTTTTGTGGAACATGGAGCCATTTTAAACCGGAGGTACTCTATGAGACTAAACTTCATCCAGCACGAATCACTTTGTGATATGCAGTTTCATCAAGCTGCATTGCCGGAATACTATGATTAAAAGAATTTTTTGTCAGAACTACGTGGAAAGAAATTTTTAATTATGTCTTGTCTTTTTTCTTTACACTATAGCTTAGGCTTACACTACCTTACCATAAAAAGCCATCTACTCGCCAGTGTAATAACTAATTTTTGGATCTTTGAAATAGATCCCGATAGAAAACAGGAGCCCAAATTGTTTTTGTAATACATGTTAAAACTTAATCCAGATCCGGATCTAGGTGCGTTTTATTATTAACAAATCTATCTGAATCCGGATCTGGATCATCCCTTGAAAATAAAACGATACGGATCTTAGTGGCAGCAGTGTTAAGCCCGTCTCTTTTTTATCCTTAGGTTTGTTAATTTTAAATTATTTCTTGTTTTTTTTCTTTACACTGTTACTTACACTACCTTATCATAAAAGCCATCTACCCTCTAAAGTAAGAACTAATTGTCGGATCTTAAAAATAGATCCAGATAGAGAACAGAATCCCAAATTGTTTTTGTAATACGTGTTAAAAGTTACTCCAGATCCGGATGCAGATAGATTTGTGGATAATAAAACACACCTAGTATTATTGCAAACAGAAAATCTACAGAACAAAGAACAAAACCAACTTGTTTGAATGAATTGGAGCAATCCATTAAAACAATTATTTAGGCAATTCCGACTGCACATTGTCTGAGTTATTAAGGGTTTTCCATTAAGCGTTTCCTATCTTTAAATTTGAATAAAACATTTATCTATTTAAAAGACCCATATGTGCCATTATGTATGGATTATAACATCTTTTAAAGGTCCACCGCGGGTTTGCTGAGTGGCACGCATCCGAAATGTCCAATTTTACATACATCTGGTGCATAAATGAGACTGAATTTGAAAAATGACATTGATTGAGTTGGCTTTCAGGGCAGTGTTAATTTGTGGTTTATTGGCATAGATCTGCGAATCAAGAAAACCACAAGACGAGTTCGCAAAATTTCGGTGGTTTAACTTAAACATTCGTTAAATGCTTTCAAATCATTGTTTCAAATTAGAGTGTATGGGGTAAAAAGGTAAAAAACGCTGCCTGTGAAATTTACGATTTTCTCGTTATAAAGGGGTGGAATTTGGCGGTCTAAAGCGGCCATGTTGTTTTGGTGACATCTATCAAATTTATGTTTATTATTCAGTTACTAACCAAATCATCATGTATGGTAACACGATCAAACAACACAATCAAATGATAAAACTTTATTATCAAATGTTGCGAGCGTTGCGCCTATTTTATGGTAGACGTGGTGGTCTTTCACAATCGACTGCTCAATGTCTGGTGGCCAAATTTGAGAAGACCAGTTCGGTAATCAATCAGCTAACATTTTAACTCGGCCTGGCGAGTTTTTCGTCGCAACTTGGGCCTACACCTGTACAAGATCCAACTGATCCCGGAGCCCGAAGCTCATAACGATAGAGAACTTCGTTTGTTCACTTACTGGGCATCGGAGTGTTTGGAAGAGGACCCTAACTGTGGCCGAAAAATCATCTTTAGAGACGAGGGGCATTTTTGAATAAATGGCTGTGTTAACAAGCTGGTGATAAAAAATCTAATAAAGTTACAGTTTTCTGTGGATTTTGGGCCAGCAGCGGCGTACTTTTTCGAGCACGACGTTGTTGAGGCAGTCAATGTGAATGGCGAGCTATGCAGAATGATGATAACCAATTTCTTAGGGCTCAAATTGAACCATATGGATCCAGACGATATGTGGTTCCAACACGACGGAGCGGCGCTACGTTCCACACATCGGTTGCCACGATTGACATTCTGCATGAACGATTTAAGGATAAGGTTATGTTTTGCAGAGGTGACGTGAATTGGCCACCAAGACGATGGGATTTAACTGCACTAGACATTTTCTTGTGGGGTTTCCTGAAGTCGCAGGTCTATGCAAATAAACAACAATCGACCGATGCCGTTAAAGCAAACATAACACCAGCCATCGCTCAAATTCAGCTGGATCTATGTGGACCGCTCGGAACGGTGCCGTAAGAATCCGAGACGGGCATTTGAACGATGCCATATTTCATATATCTAATAATGGCATACTTGGGCCTTCCACATAAAAATTAAATTACAGCTTGTTTTATTCCATTTCAATTTCTTCCAAGCGTTATTGAAAAATCTTTAGTTACATTTTTTTTATTATTTTAATTTAAAAATATTGATAAATAACCCAAGATTAAAATACATTTTTTGGTAGGAAATAAAACCGTATTAAAATTATTTTTAGGCAGAAATGCATAAGCCTGAGTTATTAGATAGGTATAGTTTAACCTAGATCACCCGTTTGAAGAAAGTTAAGTGTAAGGCTTCGGCCACGCACTGAGCGATGAGCGACTGAGCGATTGAGCGAAGAGTCGCTGATCGACGCAAAAAAATTAAAACACATGAAATTGTATGGAGGTGGCCACGTACACCCTGAGCGACTTGTCATTGTTTTAAGCGACAGAGCGACGTCGCTCAATCGCTCAGTCGCTCGTCGCTCAGTGCGTGGCTGAGGCCTAAGAAGTCTAGTTTCAGGAGTTCATATCTAACCTTAAGATAGGTACAGTTGAAAATATAAAACAGATTTGAGACCACGCTTAAATTTTGCAAAAAAAAATTAAAATTTGTGTTGGTTAAAGTTTGCGCTTAAAAAAGTTATGAAAGCCAGTATTATATTTTCAGTTTCTGTATAAGTGAAAAATAATTAAGACAAAAATAAAAATAGAAAAAATATTTCCCAAAACAAAAAATTATGGAAAGTTCATTAAAAAAAACTTTTATAACAATTAGTTTGAAAAAAAATGACATATTTCAATTATTTTTGTTTCCCTTCTTATTTCTTATCGGAACCTTATTTATTCAATAAAGTAAAATATAATTGGTAAACTGTCAGCAGCCTGGCTTTAGAGAGAAGCACTCTACATTACACCCACTCCTGAAGTTCCAGCACGACACCACTTTAGCTCTCAACAGTCATCGTGTAACAGTCGGATGCTTTCTGGATGTCGAGAAAGTATTCGATAGCGTCTGGTTAGACGCTCTTATACACAAACTACATCTGCTACATGCTACCCCCGCCACTAATAAAAATTCTTTTTTCATTTCTTTCATCCAGGAACTTCTTTGCGCAGTTAGGAAACTGCTCTTCAACTATAAAGAACGTCAAAGCCGGAGTCGCACAAGGTTCAAAACTTGGCCCCTTCCTCCACAGTCTGATGACATCAGACCAGCCCATCCCAACCGGTTGTGAAAACCTGCTGTATGCTGATGACACACTTACAACTAGGAATTCCACCGGCTACACCCTTTGATGAGGAGAAGATCAGGACTTAGCCAACAGACGAAGGTGCTCGAAGGTGAGGCTAGTTATCAGCTATTGTTTTCTAGTCTGGTTTACGATCTCAAAGACAGCGATGAAGGAACTCCAAATCTTCGAGAGGAAGATGCTAAGAATCTGCACCGGGCTCCAATTTGATCCACAACGAGCAAAACACTACAGAAACGAGGACCTTTACACAGAAGCAAAAATAATACCGCTCGACAAATACCTTCTTAATTCAGCAAAGAAGATGGTGCAGAACACCGTCAATCACCCTAATCACTTTGTGAAAAGGATTGCCACCGAGCAACGACATCCCAAACCGAGGTACCTTAGCGTGATAGAAACCCTGGTCAACACTATTTTCACGGACAACGGCGAAGCAACCGATCCGTTCTACCCTGACACAGGGTCAGTCTATACTGCCATAATTTTTTTATATTTTCAATGTATTATTTTTAGTTGTAAGCTAACACAAAATACCCTGGATTGCGGAAAAGTATCATACTAACAACCACGGTAATGAATAGTCGAATTCTAAGTTGGTTACCCATTGCTTTAAGTGTAGTTAAACTTCACTACTACTCAACTTAGCTTTGTCAATAGAAAGAAATGATACCTTTTTAAGAGGACATGTTTAAAATATGTCTTAATGTTACACATAATGCTGATTTTTGAATTCGTTTACTACGAGTATATTAGAAAACAGGCTTCTCAAACCTCCTTCAAGAAGACTTTCACAAGCTAGTTTGAATTTTTTAAAATTCTCTTAATTATGTGTCTTATTTCATACGTACAGGATATAAAGGACAGTTTTAGCATAAAAACGTTTTGGTTAAACAAACCCGTAGCTTTTTTTTATAATATGCGTGAACTCAAGGGGTTATTACTACAGTTAGGATTATGATCACAGTGCGAGCTTAAGGAAAACAGGAAAGGTTTTAAAAGGAGATACCGAAGCACATTAGTTTAAAATTTCTAAATATTACAATGGGAAGGAAAAATAGAGCTAGGTAGAGTATTCCACATTCTTGTAGTGTGGCTGAAAAAGAATCTCTGTATTTTACAGAACGTCCGAAATTCGGCTCTTGCAAGCTTAAGCTATTTTTAATTATAACTTTAGCTGGAAAACCAAGATAAAAGCGTAAAAGGAGCGTAATTTTGGAGAAAAACATTCAGGAGTTTTAAGCTTTATGTATCAGAAAGGCGAAAACATAGCGTTAACCCTGATTAGTATGTTTGCAAATCTTGTTTTTCGGTAATACAATAAAGAATTCTTCAATTGAAAAATTATTTTTTTCCCCGAAAACATCAAACTTGTACCACTGTAATGGGTTATTGTAGACAAATTTGTCTTTTGAAATTTGTTTTGCGAAATTTTTCAGTGATTTCAAAGAACTTACTCTAGACACTTTAACCCTTCCAAATTGAGGTTTTCACCACGCCAAATTTTACAATGTGTGCAAAGTTAAGTCACACATCTCCTTGTTTTGAAAATCGTCCTTCTAATAATAATTGCTGTCTGACAGAGAAAATATAAGAATTTTTTTGAAATTAAACTTAAAACCCAATAAAATGGAACTACACTTGTTATATTTTGTTTGTTTTCTAACCCAAGCCATGTACTGAAGATATTATGCTCTTTTCTGTTCCTCAACTATCTCAACAAAATATTTGCTGCCTTCTCAAATGTCATTTCATTTGATTTTTCGTTTTTTGTATGTTTTTCTTTTTACTCTTACAAACTTCTACAAAATTACAATTAGGTACATTTCTCTAGACCTCGCAAGTATCTTGGACAAAATCACAATTTGTTTTTGTTTTTGTTATTTTTGTTTTATTTTTTTTTGTTTTATTTATTTTTTTGTTTCTTAGTTTAAATAACCAAACGCTTCCTTACCGAACGTTTTCCCTGAGCCGACTATAGTAGTTGTTTTTGTTTTTGTTTGTTGTTGTTGTTTTTTGTAAACGGTAGCAGCAAATATTGGATTGTATCAAATTCTCCATCATCATCGTCATCATCATCATCATCATCCTTATCATGTTGAGAAGAGAGTGGATTTTTAATTTATTTGTAGGACCGCGACCATTGGGCGCTTAGTGAGTTTGGGGTCCTTCATTCAGAGAACTCGATATTTCTGCGGGGCGAATTGCCATTGCTGGACTGAGAATCAGTTTTCTTGAGGATCGATACATGATGACCGACGGCTGCTCCTTCATTGCGACTAGGACATCCAATGATGGAGTCCTGTTTTTGTAAAAATCCTCGACGTTGGTCGGCAAATGATATAACTGAATCTTGCTTAACTAATTGATGTCTTCTTGGTTCTGAAAGGACGAAAACAAGAAAAGAAAACAAAAATTATAGTTGTGTTGTGTACTTATATTTCATGAGGGATTTCCATTCATATGAATGGAAGTGGAAAGAGGATATAGCTATGCCATGGTCGAACAAACTATGAGAGGATGTGTAAAGGAAGACATAAAATTGGCTTGTTTAAAGAGGGAACCACAAGAAGCCATATATAAATTGGAAAAGATGAAGTTAGGGGTTTATTTTAATTAAAGTTTAGGATTTTATTTTGTTTGTGTTTATATTTTTACTTATGTACTTATGCCTGAGCTCGTATGTGTAAGGAAAAACTTAAATGGCTTAGATAAAAAAATTGATTCCGTCAATATTTATTAGAATTTGATAAAATTAGATAAATCATATCGTATTCGAGTTTTATGGGAAACAATATTTTGAATTTGATCTTTAATCATGTTATAAGTAAAATTTAATTTTATGAACTTTTCAAAAAAAACTAAAAATCAATTTTGTACCATAATTTTATCTTTGATTCTGGGTTTTTTGTTTTCAAACGAAATATAGGTTTTATTGTAAAATTATTGATTTGAAACAATAAAATGTTCTGAAAAACAAAAAATATCATAATTGTTTTTTTTTTTATAATTTTGGGCGCACTAAAGCTATTGAATCGAGTAAAGAATTCCACATTCATTCATGTGCGAAAAAAGAAAGAATATCTGAATTTAACAGCTTTTCCGAAGTTGTGCTCAAGGGTAATCTGATGAACATACCCTGAATTCTTTAAGGGGAAAAATGAAACTGGCTATTTGACTAGCAGAGAGGATTTAATAGGAGAGGATTAAATATGAGATGACGATGAACATTGGTTTTGAAAGCTTGTTTATCACACTGAAGGGGAAACATCTAGTAAAGCGGCTAAAGAAAGAAACTATATGTTTGACAGTACGTCCGAAGTTAGGCTCAAGGGTAAACTGATGTGCATTCATATAGCTAGACGAGTATTACGGTGGAATTGTTTGAGGGGAGGAATGCAACTGGCTATAGCTATATCAATTGAACATTGTCGATAAAACATTTAAAGATGGGAAACATTTCGGCGGTGTTCAAAAGAAACAAGTTTCCGTAATTAATCTGTTTCCTTTAAGTTTTAGGGCTCTATGCTGAATTCTATCTAACAGGTTCAAATGAGTTATCGGGGCACCAGCCCAGATATAAGAGTCATACTCAAGTGTTGGGCGGATACATATATGCCTAATAGATGGTAGACAGATTAGAGGGGGAAACAATTTCTTGCAACAATTTTTAAGCAACAATTTTTAAGCATTTCGCTACATTTGGCAACGGCGAATATATGATCATTCCGTAATAAATGGTCAGAACCTATGTTTGGTTTAATGTGAACACCTGTTGTTTATGACTTAATTGGACGGAGGGCCTACCCTCATCGGAGTCAGATTGGGTCCTGACCATTAACCCCGAGTCAGTCGAAGCCAACTCAGTAGCAAAGTTGTGACATGTTGCAGCATGTGCACATCTCTTGCTTGGAAGCGAGGTCTATCTAAAACCTCTTGAATTCAAGGAAGCTTGAAAACCATGTATCTCCGCATTCGGAATAAACCACGCCACCACGATACTCCCACAAGGGAGCCTACCTCATAGATAGTTTGAAGAAAGAGGGGTAGACATGGGGCAAGCAAGCGCAACAGCCCTCAACCTCACTATCACAAACATAGATAGAGGAGAGGAGTACGCACGAGCCAAGTGTCCAAGACGCAACAGCCCTCAATCTTCTGGGCACTATCGCCCATGGTACCAGAATATAGCTTCCGTTGGAGCTTCGCAACCGAGGTCAACCGAGGTCACTTCCAGATGAGTTACTGAAAAACTCAGGGCTTGTCAACCCTTTAGGATGCACACACCAAGAAGTCGGTCGAAGTTGTAACCAACAACTTAGTTTGCTTCCTTTTTGTCTTTGTTCGCCTTTCCTCGAACTAGGAATGACAATCCTACTCTTTGTTCACCTTACGGCAAACTAGGAACGACAATCCTAATCTTTGTTCACCTTACAGTGAACTACGAACGATAATCCTAATCTTTGTTCTCCTCGGCGAACTAGGAACGATAATCCTAAGAGTTTTCTTAGTTGTCTAAATCTCCAGCTGGGTTATCCGGATAAATAGACCTAAGCCCCTCCACCACGACAAGGTAAAACTCATCGGCGGGGCGTAATAAATGGTCAAGATCGTCTTTTGGTTTTACGTGAGCACCTGCCTATTATGGCTCAATCCCACGAAAGGCCTTCTTCCATAGGAGTCAGATTGGGTCCTGACCATTAACCCCGACATAGCAAGCTATCTCGGTCGCAAAGTTGTGATATGTTGCAGCATATGCACATCTCTTGCTTTGGAGGTGAGGTCTATCTAACACCTCTTAAATTCAAGAAAATAATCTTGAAAACCATGTGTCTCCGCATTCGGAATAAACCAAGCCACCATGATGTTCCCACTAGGGGGCCTACCTCATAGATAGGGTTCGAGCCGAGGGTAAAACTCAACCTCCGACTCAAATGAGCACTATCTCCCATGGTATCAGAATATAGCTTCCGGTGGAGCTTCGCAACTTCGCCATTTCATGGAGCTTCCTAGGCGATCCGAACTCGGAATTAGTCCAAGTTCTTGTCTCAAGCTTCGGAATCTCCAGATCTGAACCAGTCACTCTCAGATGGGCTCCTGGAAAACCCTGGGCCTGTCAACACTTAGGATACACACGGCCGGGGTAGAAACCAACGACTCAATGTGCATCCTAGTATTTTGCTCACCTTACGGCAAACTAGGAAAGACGCTTCTAGTCTTTAGTTTACCTTACGGCAAACAAGGAAAGACGCTCCTATCTTTTATTTACCTTACATCAAACTAGGAAAAACGCTCCTAGACTTTTATTTACCTTACGGCAAACTAGGAAAGACGCTCCTAGTCTTTAGTTTACCTTACGGCAAACAAGGAAAGACGCTCCTAGTCCTTGTTCTTTGCTACTACAAATAACCCTTAAAAACCCTTACATAACCTTAAAAGTCTCCAGCCACGTAAGCAGCCGGAGACATCACTAGTTAACTCCTCGTTATAACCCAATTAAACCTTAAAAGTCCCCACAGCCACGCAAGTAGCCGGAGACCTTACCAATTCAACCCGTTACAACCCGATAAAACCTTAGAAATCTCCAGCCACGCAAGTAGCCGGAGACTTTACCAATTTCACCCTTCACCAACCAAGATCCATCAAAAAGTCTCCAGCCACAAGTGGACGAGCCCCGAAAGTCAAGACCATCATCCATGCATTAACCACTTGCACCACCATCCAACAACCATGGCTTTATGCTCCCCGCCACCCATTATGATTATGGGAATTACCCAAGCTGTAATCGGACAGGTATATCACCACAACCATAATCTTGGACTTATGTACGCTTGCTGACATGGTCCGATGTGTGGTTCAGTAGCAATACACTTCCAATAGTCAATCCTCCCAGAGCCGAAACACGAGGAACCAAAGACTTCACAATTTCACCCAAGACCTCCTTAGTAGACCCTTCAAAACCTGGAGAATACCTTAAAAATCTCCAGCCACGTAAGTAGCCGGAGATTTTACCAACACACACCCGTCTTGACCCTACTCCCTTGGGTTTTCTTAGTTATCTATTATAAATCTCTTAGCTGAACGAGCAGCGAGAGAATAGGCGTAAGCCCCCCCACCAAGACATGGTGAAACCCGTCGGTGGGGGGGGGGGGGGTATAATAAATTTATCAGTAATATACATACCGACAGTAGAAAGCTTTTCGGTTTCTTAAATGCAAGTGCCATTCATGAATAATGGCAAGGGTGGTATATTTAGACAACAGAAGACATCATTGTGTTTTCGAAGCATTAAACTCCACACGGTTTTTAATCACGGGATCTAAGGAGCTTGGCCTACGCTGCCGTTCCAGTTGCACGGACAAAGAGCAGGGTTGTGAGTCTGGTAAAGGAATATGAAAAGCTGAGGGTGCTGTCCATCACAGAGAAACAATGAAGTGGGGCTACCAGTATTTATTTTATGGATTTATGGATATAAGACGGTTTTGGGTTCTCCACTAGACAATACTATCGAACCCAGAATTTAATGAGCTTATCATACCCTGTGATTATAGATCAACATCATAAGAATAAGGAATATTGGAAGCTGACAAAGGATCGTTGATGAATATGAAAAAAGAGTCGGAGATAAAACGGAGCCCTGGAGCACATCAGCATTTATTTTATGAATTTCAGACTTGAAACCGTCAAACACAACTCGTTTTGAGGGGTTCCAAATGTTGTTTCCAGTCCAACGAAGAGGAAGTTCATCAATACCAAATGCACGCATTTTTGATAAGATAGACTGTTTTCGAAAACGTCAAATCAATGTCAATTTGATCGTCAAATGATCGTCACTTTTTGACGCAAATATTGCTGTCGTCAAATATGCAATCGTCTTGCTGCACAAATTCTATTTGATCCACTTCAGTGAATTTTCTTGCAAATGCAGTTGACTTTTACGAATACGGTCAACAAAACTAAAAATGGATGCTAAAAATTTTTCAAAAATTGTGGTTGAAAATTGTTCGAAAATTTTAAATACGTGCTACTATAGCAAAAAAAAAATAATTTTTATACAAAAAAAGAAGGCGATTTGGTTTGAACTCCGAAGTTCGAGCCGTAAAATTCCAAAGTTGCGTATGCGTAATTACATCATTCGGATGAGGAATTATTCCGTCAATTTAGAATATCAAAGCAATTATTTCTTGTAAGTACAAACAAATGAAACGTTTCAATTCATAAAAAATAACATTCTTAGACCTAATTCTAGGGATTGAAGGAAGAACTAAGCCCTTTATGGAAAAAGGCAAAAACAGGGCGCCCAGGTACAGACTTAGAACAAGGCATATATAGGTACATTACTCTTTGAGCTTTAAGCAAAGAAAATTCATACCGAGAAATCGGACATCGTTTCAACAAGTCTATCAACTGGGTATTTCATACTTTAATTAAAACTTGTAAAACAATTGTGCGTCTACTTTCAAAATTTGTGAGATGGACAACTACAAATGAAGAAATTGATAATGTTGTGCGCCAATTTAACTACTTCACCCACACACACACACAAAAAAGACTCTAAACTCTATTTTATGAACTTCAATTATTTTCGTTGTCAACTCGATTTTTTTACTGCAGAGCTGCGCCGCAAATGATGTTATCGGACATATCACTTAAGCAAACTGCGTTATCGAAAATAATGCTTTGGCATGAAAATTTCGTTTTGGGTTTTTAAACAGTTGACTTTTGCAGTTTGCGTTTAAGAACATTCTCCAAATGCATTTTTGATGCAGATTACGTTTTCGAAAACTTGATGCCACTCTATAAAATACTTTCAAATATCAAGTGCAATAATCTTATTTTCTCCTAAACGATGTAGAGATTTGCAGCACTGTTCGGCGAGATCTCCAAGATATTTATTTAATTATTCATCTATACGAGTCTTTATCTTAACAGGCCACAATTCAATAAATTAAAATTTAAAGCTAACTTAAAATAACAGTTAGCGAAATTAACTATCATAGACCCAGCAAATACGTTATTTACATCATCTCTGGAGCATCTAAGTAGGATACTTAGTTTAATAACAAAAACTAGATGAATAGTTGTACGGGACTTGAGCGGATGCAAGCCCAAAAGCTTTGGCCTAGCTATAGAATTTTGATAAAAAATTTCAGCGCATTTTATAAAAATAATACCTTGTAAAACGATTCTGTGCCTTCTAGATTCTATTTGAAATCAATTTTTGGTGAGAGTACCAGATGGATTTGCATATTCGAGGCTAGATCTTACTAAGGAAGTATATAAAGAGACAATAGTGTATACGAATCGGAGAATTTTGTTGAATATAAATCCTAACATTGAGTTCGCTTTTACGAAGTTACGAACTAAAAGTAACACCCAAGTCTTTGACTTTTAGCGTTCTTTGCAGATGACTGCGATCTGGATCTAAAGAGTATGAGAACTTGTACATAAACTGGGGCCAAATTACCGCATCAGTTTTCGAGTAATACGTGACTGAATTATGTGAGTTTGGCATTACCACTTACGTCATCGAGCAATAATTTACACTAATTTGACATTTTCATTCAATCACTGATGGGACTCACTCACTCGGTCACTGAAGCGGTAATTTGGCCCCTGTTTTTTTTTTTTAAATAGAGATCATGAAGCAGTTTTTAACATTAAGGTTCAAGTGGTTTGGTCAGCACCAGAGAGAGAAATTATATCAAGATCCATTTTAAGCTTAAAGCAGTCATCAACGCTCGATTCTTTCAAAAATATCTTGATATTGAAAAATGAATACTTCAAGCTCACAAAGTTAGCAAAAGTTGTTGCAAAATCCATATAAATAGCATCAACTTGTTTTCGGTTTTCGATAGAAACAAAGCAAGATAAACATGCTTAATTAGATATAGTTGATCTTCACGAGATATTTATGCTGGGCATACTACTTATATGTTCTTTCACTAGAAAATCAATATTATTTTTTACTAAATTTTGTAAAAGTTGAGGAACTGCCGATAAATTGCAGATTCTCCTATAAATTTCAAAGTTGTTTTGTGAGCCCAATTTAAAAATTGTCAAAATACTCCGGATGACAATGAAAGATTGAAAATGATAAAAAATACTCCGGATGACAATGACATTGAAAAAAATAAGCAGAGGTAGACGCGTACTTGCAAATCTTTTTAAGATAAGGGCAGGAATATTATCAACACCATTCTTGGCATTTGGTTTAATTCCTTGTAAGCCTTTTTAAAACATCAAACAATTCTAATTGTATTGATCCTATATCGGAGATTTTCCACAAGGGATGACAAAGTTTACCTGCGAATTAGGATATACAGATTCAAAGAACCTGGCAAAAAGTTCAAGAGTCTTATTTACATCAGTAGATTCTTCACCTTTGAAATTCATAGACCTCGATTTCCGTTTTCAAATAACAAAAGACCAGAATTGTTTCGGTTAATTTTTTAGTTAAACTCAACATTCACGACTCTGTGTGAGAATTTACTGAGAATAATGAATTTCTTTCGAAGTTTACACAATTTCTATTTTATATTTCTTGGGTTGATAATTTATCAGCGTTTTCAAGACTTTGGAGAAAAGGGACGTAAGTGCAATTGGACGATAATTAGAGGAAGAAGAAGGTTACACTATATCTATAGTGTATGTATCAGAATCAGTGGTAAGAAGCAAGTCTAGGCGGATTGCCCTGCAATGTAAGGGGTTCAAGAAGGCTCGTGAACGAGCTGAGTCAATCTGCTTAATTCAGAAAAAATCTCGATATACCTTCTTTCGGGTGTTGTCTGACCAGAAAAACGCAGCCACGAAAAATTCTTTACATTGAAATCGCCCGTAACACGATTTTAATGCGCGGAAAAAGAGATGTCTAGTTCTCCATGGGTAAAGCTTGGTTTTCACACATGACAGCTGTCAAACAACAACACAATATAAGTCCGACAAAAAAAAATGGTGCTAAACAGCGTTACCACTTCCGGAAAAAAAGTCGAAGTAGATTTGAAGAAAAAAGTGAAGTAAATTGAGAAAAATAGAAGTAGATTTCAAAATGGCTTTTTACTTGCTTTTAGAAAAAATGTTGCATACAAAAATTTTTTTCCTTAAATGAATACATAGTACCTATTAAATATGTTTTTAAAATTGTCAATACATTTCTTTTAATTTTAAACAAATTTCGCATAAAATTACTCATTTGTGTATTTGGATTGTGTTGACGTTCTTTTATTGTATGGTAATTATGAGGTTATATACTACTACTTAGAGTGCAATAGCGAAAAAGAAGTAGATTTGGGCTTTATTTTGTAAAATTGAAGTAGATTGAAACAGAGATTTTTAAAATGAAGTAGATTTCAGTGTTTTGCTGCTGGTGCGAAGTAGGAAGTAGATTTTAAAATGTTTTGCAAAAAAGAAGTAGATCTACTTCAATTGAAGTAAAGTGGTACCACTGGTGCTAAATCCAAATTAAGTGTATTTAATGCCCGGTATGTGTTAGTCGGGGTTATATTTATCTATTTCACAATTAGCTTCTCCTCTTATACCCATTCCTTTTGTTTTATAAAATCTTTTCTACCAACGGTAGCATTAACACATTATTTTAAACTATTTATAATATTATTTTCCATTTTAATGGCAAGAATTTCCTTATCAACTTACCTGGCCTTTGATCGGCGAATGATATGACGGAATCTTGTTTCTGCAGTTTCTGCCTCTTAAGTTCTAATGGAGAAATATTGCTATCCTGATTGTTTAAATAATTCTTGCGATGTTCAATGTACGAGTATTGAGTATCTTGCTTGCATAGCGTACCACGTCGAGAATCAATGGAAATTGTATCTTGGGTGGAAAACGAATCGTTGCGATCCTGCTGAGAAATAAATCCCCGTTTTGTCTCAATATAAGATATAACCGAATCTTGTTTCGTTAAGGACATCTTCGAACCATTACTATCTTGTTTGCAAAGCATTCTTCTCGATCCATCACTCGACGCACTCTCTTGCTTTATAAGCATTTGACGAGATCCATGAGAGTCCTGCTTCAGAAGCATTTGCTGCGATAAATTACTATCCTGTTTGATAATTAAATTATGTCTTCGCAAGGCATTTTGCTCATAGATGTAAGATACAACATTTGGTTTTCGAATAGGGCTGCCGGGACTCTTTTTTGAGTTTTGCTGATATTGAGATGATTTACGAGTGCTGGCTGATGACGAAACGAGCAGTACATTATCATAGTAGCTATAATGTAAAAGAAATAAGATTTATTGAAATTGTTTTAAAATTTATTAAAGATTATTATTTGTACCGTAAACGTCCACAGCATGAACGGGATTTAATGATTGCCGCAAAACCACGTCGATACTTCTTATTGAAAAACGCGTATAAAATCGGATTGATGCAGGAGTTAGACGATCCCAACCATTGTGCTATCGGTGTTACTGTGTTTAGAATTTCTCCCTCTCGCTGTGTTATCTCGCCACCTTAATTTAAAAAAAAGAAGGATACTATTTAAAGAGAAGGTCTGGCAATCCAGTATAGTCAGGGAGATAGCGTTGCAAGTAATGATGATTATTTCGTACAATATTTGAAGTCTTGCTAGAAATTGATCCTAGATAGAAACAACTTCTTATTTTTGAATACTCAAATTCTACTAGGAACTCAAGGTAAAAATGTGTATTAAATGTGCTTTCTGCTCAATTTTGTTCAAGTATTTTTGTAAATTTAGTATTTTGCGAAAGCAAATCAAAATGGCGCCCGGGTGCGACTTTTATGTTTGTTATTAAAATGTCATAAAATTGAATTTGCTGCTGAATGCTACATCTTGAAGTTTTGTCCTGAAGATAAATTGAAGAACTTTCATTCCCCAACTACTAAGATGGTGTCAATTATTAATTTAAACAAGAAATCAAAATTTCATTGGTGCAAGATGAATTTACAAAATCCAACGCTACCTACCAAACTATTTAAATATATAACTTCAACACTTACCAAATTTAATTCGAGCAAATATCACATACAGCGGCAGCCAAGAGAGAACAAACAATATGACAACAGCTACGAGCATCTTGATTACTTTGACCTTTGACTTTTGTTGCATCTGTTCCATTTGGCCATCATTTGAATCACCCGGAATCGAACGTGTTGAAACTTTTATCCAAATCAAAACATAACACAATGTTATCAATGCCATCGGCAGCAAATAACATGCCACAAGTTGGGCAAGCAGAAAGTACAAATTGCCATCGGTGCCGGGTGGCCATACCTCTTGGCACAAGAACATGTCGGGTGCCATTGGAAAAGCATCAGATGCTGGCACCAAATCAAAGAACAGAATCCATGGAATTGTCGAACCTAATGCAATGACCCAAATGCAAAATATCATAAATCGGGCACGACTTTTGGTCATTTGTTTAAGTGGCCACCAAATTGCAATAAATCTGAAATGACAAAGAGCAAACAAAAAAGGATTTTGTTAAAACGATTTTTTTTACATTTTAAAAGGTTAATGCTAAACTCGGTTATTTATTGAATCACATTATCTTGTATTATTTTTGTTATTATTAAAGTATTAGAATACAGAAAGAGTGGATTAAGTCATCATAATTTTTCTTTTATGAAAAGGATAAAAGACTATAAAAGGATAGACGTCAACTAAGAATTTATTAATGAAATTATTTTTTGGGTATTCTTTTACGATGGAAACGTGCAACTTTCTTCAATTATATATTTTTAAAATATTAGAACCATCGCCCATTAGGCAAGTAATTCAAAATAAAATTAATATATTTTAAAAGTTCTTTTATAGTAGAACGTTTTCAATAATTATCATTGATTATAAGGTTCAAAATAGAGATGCCGCGAATATTTTTTTCTTTTCGGAACGGAATGAGAAAGTTTATCCCAAATAGGAAAAAATCTATTAAACCGAAAGAGAACTCATGGTTTGATTCGAGCTGTAAAGAGGTTATTAGGGTTAGAGAAGTAAGTTTTCGATATTATAAAGCCAACCCTACTGAGGAAAATCGGAAAAAGTTTAAGCAAGCTAGAAAGACCTGTAATGATCATATTCAAAGAACCAAATTCTTACATGATCAAAAATTACGGCAGAAAATACTACAATGTACCAAAGGTAGTAAACATTTTTGGTCATTTGTAAAAAATGTACGAAATACTACTTCGTCTTCGGTTCCTACGCTCGTTTTCAATGACACTCCTTATGTCAGCTCTCAAGAAAAAGCCAATTTGCTTGCAGCATAATTTGCTGTCAATTCGACGCTACCAGAGAGTGCCATGATTCCTCCTGTAATTGAGAGCGTTAATGATTCTATGGGACAAATCTTCTTTCGCACTCGTTAAGTTGCAAGAGTACTGAAAGATCTCGATATACATAAATCCGCTGGCCCGGATAGTATCGCCCCAATTGTTCTGAAGAGGTCTTCTTCAACGCTGACAAAACCATTGCGTAAGCTTTTCTATCTGTCCTACTCTACTGGTCTCTTTCAGAGTGGATGGAAAACAGCATTTGTCCAGCCTGTCCCTAAAAACGGCGAATCTTCTTCCCCCTCCAACTACCGTCCAATTGCACTTACATCCCTTCTCTCTAAGGTCATGGAAACGCTGATAAACTATCAGCTCACGAAATATCTTGAAGAACGAAAGCTTCTTAATGACCGGCAGTATGGCTTTCGTAGCAATAGGTCCACTGGTGATTTGATGGTATATCTCACCGAACAGTGGCACAAATCTTTACATCGTTTTGGAGAAAGTAAGATTATTGAACTGGATATTTCAAAAGCATTTGATAGAGTTTGGCATCAAGCTCTTTTATCGAAAATGCGTGCATTTGGTATTGATGAATCTCTTCTTCGATGGATTAGACACTACCTTTCAAACCACTCAATACAAGTTGTATTGGACGGTTTTAAATCTGTAGTCCATAAAATAAATGCTGGTATGCCACAGGGCTCCGTTTTGTCTCCGACTCTCTTTCTGATATTCATCAACGATCTTTTGTCTGAAACCTCTAATCCATTAAATTGTTTTGCTGATGACAGTACCCTCAGCTTCTCATATTCGTTTCCAGATACATATGCTTGTTCTTCAGATGTGAATCTAGAACGGCAGCGTATGATAAGCTCATTAAGTTCTGATCTTGATAGCATTGTCAAATGGGAAATGAAAAACCGTGTAGAATTTAATGTTTCAAAAACTCAATGCTGTCTCCTGTCGTTAAAGCAGAATCCACCCCCTATGCCGCTATCCATGAATGGCACTTGCATTGAGGAAACCAACCAGCTCTCAGTTCTCGGTATGTGTATCACAGACCACCTTGTGTGGAATGACCATATATTCGACGTCGCCAAAAACGCTGCTAAGTGCTTAGGTTTCCTTCGACGTTGCAAGAAATTTTTTACCCCTTCTGATCTGGCTGTCATCTATAAGGCCTATTTTCGTCCAAAGCTCGAGTTTAATTCCCATATTTGGGCAGGTGCTCTAATAAATCACTTGAGTCTCTTGGATAGCATTCAAAAAAGAGCTTTAAAAATGATAGGTGATACAAAAATAACAGAAACATTTGAAACTCTCGAGCACCGTCGCTCTTTCTCTATTTTACCGTTATTTTTATAAACACTGTTCTAGTGAAATAGCCAGCTGCATTCCTCCCCTTAAACTATTTAACCGTAATACACGCGCTTCAAGGAATGCCCATCAGTTTACCCTTGAGCCCAATTTCGGACGTACAGTTAAATTCAGAGATTATTTCTTCAGCCGCACCACACGAATGTGGAATGCTTTACCCGACTCTATGTTTCCCTCCCATTGTAATATTCAGACATTCAAAACCAATGTGCATCGGTATCTCCTCTTAAATCCTCTCCCAATTTCCTAAAACGCTCGCACTGTGCTAAAACATTTTAAGGCTAGTCATAATCCCTTTAGTGCGCGTAAATTATAAAAAAAAAAATGACTCGGCCGAATACCGAATATTCGGCCAAACTCGTCGGCCGAATACCGAATATTCGGCAGCTGAACATTCGGCCAACGAAACGGTGTGTGGTGTATCTATCTTCTACGTGACTTTTGACACAACAGTTTCTAGTAATGTTTTGAGAAAGTTGCCATAGACAAAATGATAAAGATGTTGAAAAAACTGCCATTGAAAACAAAATAGATTTTTTTAAAGAACTTTTCGCCAAGATCGGATAGCAGACCCTTACAAGTGGTGGTCAGCAAATACAAAACTGTTTCCCAATTTGACAACATTTGCTGAAATCTACCTCTAGTCTCCTGGTAATAGTGAGAGGTTATTTGCAGAAGCTGTCTCTAGTTCAAAACATAGAGAAGTGGTGAGGAGACTGAAAGAGTTTTGGATTTATTGATTCGACACGCATCTTTTCGCCAACTAAATAATTAACAGCAATAGTGAGCTGTTATTTCCCCATCTCTCTTTCCCGCATCACCCGCAGTTGCTTTGATTCGTCAAGGTTTGGTTTGGCAAGTTTTGGGTCATGCGATCCATTAGGCGTTTTTCGTTTGTTTGTTGTGTTTCTTTTTTAGTTCAGAGTTTTCACAGCTTCCAATATATACGCGTGGCTTCGGATCCCATCCTCGTCGTCACAATATGTTGTTTATTTAGGTCTGAAATAAAACGCAAAGCAAAGACTGTACTTTTATAAATCTATTAGTTTTTAATTCAGTTTCTAATTAAGTCTGCAGTTAACAATACGGCAAATAATATTCCAATCGTGAGTCGAACTGGTTATGCAACTGGATATTAATCGAATGTAACATCTGTTATTTAGTTAACCATATAAGCTGTCAATTTATTATTTACATTATATACTATTAAACTAGAGTTGCCAAAATGCGTATACAACATCTCCCCTTTTAAGTTATCGATATAATATACTATATCGTCCATCAACCGATGTTCTGATGTCGAAGTGTTGTGTTGGTTTTCGAGATCGCACTTCTCTAGGCAGGCTTTCTTCTTGTTCATCACATTTGGTTGATGTCGATGGTTCGTCTTCAAGCGGATTTTTTTGTACAGTTGAGGATGATGAATGTTTCTTGCCGAACTGGATCTTCGAGGTCGAACAGGTCAATAATGTTAAAATCGCTATCTGCACAGTGTCTTGAACGAAGTTGGTTGGTGACGCCTAGTTTTGTCCCCCAGGGACCCAAAACTTCTTATTGTTGTTGTATAAGATCACCTTCATTAAATTTTCTTTTTTCTTACTCCATATTTGATGTTGTATTGTTTTTCCATGTTATGGTTTCTTTGGAGTGCTTCTTTTGATGATGGGCGTAGCAAATCCAAATGCGTTTTTACTTTTCTTCCCAGCAAAGCTTCTGCTGGAGTCATTTTGTTTGGTAGTTGCGCGTTGGGTGTTATTCTGTAGCACTGTAAAAACGTTTGAAGAGCTGAAGGTATCTGCTCTCTCTCTATCTGCTCTTCTCGTAAAACAGCAATTGTCGATTTGGAAGTTGTCTAACTCATGCAAACAATTTCTGGGCACTTCGAGAATGCGTCCACAATGATGAGGAACATGCGACCATGGAATGGACCAGCAAAATCCATGTGAACTCGGTACCAAGGAGTGGAAGAGATCGGCCATGATGCCAATGGAGTTTTTACTGGGGCTGATGAGGCTGCTGCACACGAACTGCATTTTTAAACAACCTGAGCTATGTCTTTGTCTACATTCGGCCAATAGACAAAACTTCGTGCAAGCGCCTTCATTCTTACAATGCCAGGGTGCCGTGTGTGCAATTGTTTAAGCACCCTTTTCTGTAAGGAGAGAGGGATTAGTACTTTATTTTGAAGCATGATACAACCTTGAATTTCGCTGAGTGCATCTCTTCTGTGATACAGTTGCTTGAGTACTGAATCTTTAATATCTCTTGGTCATGTCGATTTAAGGAATTGAAGACATTGTTTGAAAGACGAATCCTTAGCCGTTTCATCAGATATCATCCTGGCATCCGTCACTGGCAAGTTTTGTATTACATCTGACAAAACGCGATTCAAGCTACGCTCGAACTTTATTGACGCAATAACAAAATCTTCAGTTGCACTTACTTTTTGGTTTTTGATGAGACGAGAAAGGGCATCTGCATAGCCAAATTCCGATGTGTTGATGTATTCGATGTTGAAATCATATATTGATAAGGTGAGCGCCCATATCTGTAACCGGTTGGCTGTGTAGACGGGTATTTCTTTTTTTTGAATTAAAAATGGCCAACGTCCTTAAATCATCTTGTGGAATTTTTTTACGCAAAAAATAAGGGATAACCGTTCTTTTTCTGCTTGGCCATATTTTTGCTCGGTTGGAGTTAGAGATCTCGATGCGTGAGCAATAGCCTTCATGGATCCATCAGCGAATGATTGCATTATAACACCACCTATGCAGTCTTTTGAAGCATCGCCCGCGACGATTATATTTTTTGTTGGGTCGAAGTGCACCAGCAGAAGCTCAGATGAAAGCACTTCTTTAGCTTTTTTTAAATGAAAGTTGGCACCCTTTTGATCAAGAGAATTTAAAATATTTTTGGAGAAGTTTATCTAGAGGAGCTCTGATTTCTCGCATGTTTTTATTAAACTGGCCGTAAAAACTTAGCATTCCTAAAAATGAAACATCTGTTGGCTCTGGCATCGCTTCAATTGCTTTCGGCCGTGATGGGCCAGGCCTTCTACCGTGCTGGTCCACAATGAACCCCTGGTAATGCACTTCATCATCATCATCATCGGCTCGACAACCGGGTTCCGGTCCTGGCCTCTTTCAAAAAGTCTCTCCACCTATCCCGGTCTCTAGCCGACGCCATCCAGTTGCGCACCCCAAGGCTTCGGGTGTCCTGGTCTACGCCATCTCTCCAGCGCAAGCATGGTCTACCACGCTGTCGTCTACCATAGAATATACCACAAAGAACTTTCCGAGCAGATTCCTCTTCGTTCATGCGAGCTAGGTGCCCTGCCCACCGGAGTCTATCGAGCTTAATTTTTGTCACGATATCTGCTTCTAGGTAGATTGCGTACAGTTCATGATTGTACCGTCTCCGGAATCGTCCTTCCTCACATATGGGGCAAACAATTCTCCTTAAGACTTTTCTCTCGAACGCAGCTAAGAGGTCGGAGTGCCTTTTGCTAAGCACCCAAATCTCGGATCCATATGTGAGTACTGGCGGGACCATGGTCCTGTACAGCAGCAGTTTTGAAGTTATGGTGAGATTTCTGGATTTGAAGAGCTTTGACAGACTATAGTAGGCTGTGTTGGATTTGAGAAGCCGCCCGCGTATTTCTTCTTCTATATTGTTATCGGCTGCTACTATTGACCCAAGGTATTTAAAGGATTGCACCACTTCAAATTCGTGATCCGCTACCTTGATTGTTTGAACACCTGTTCCTCTTGCATTCGACGCCACCATGTACTTTGTTTTACCTTCACTAGCCGTGTTGATTCGAACCTGATCGGCGGATGCAATGCGTCTTCGCAAGGCAATCCGCCCTCGGAAAACCATACCAACAAGATAGTAATCTGAGTCGATATTGGCACCTCGGTACGTTCGTACCGTCATCAAGTTCGAGTAGTGGCGACGGTCTATCAATACGTGGTCTATTTGGTTACGAGGGACTCCACTAGGTGATACCCAGGTGGGTTTGTAGATATCTTTACGCGGGAACCTGGTACTCGCAACGACCATGTTTTTCGATGCTGCCAATTCTACGACTCGAAGTCCATTGTCATTCGTGATCCGCTACCTTGATTGTTTGAACACCTGTTCCTCTTGCATTCGACGCCACCATGTACTTTGTTTTACCTTCACTAATGTGCAGCCCCAGATTTTGTGCCGCCTGCTCGATCTGGATGAAGGAATCGTGTACAGCTTGTTCGATTCTTCTGATGATGTCGATGTCGTCTGCGTAAGCCAGTAACTGGCTGGACCTCTTGACGATGGTCCCTCTTGTTGCCGTGCTAGAGTCACGGATTGCTTTCTCCAACACCAGGTTGAAGAGGAGGCAGGCCAAACCGTCCCCTTGTCGGAGTCCATTAAATATGTTGATTGGTCTGGATAGCAATCCGGCTATTTTTACTTGGCTTGTTACATTGGTCATGGTCAACCTACATAGTCGTGTCAATTTATTTGGGATGCCGAATTCTCTCATGGCTTTGTAAAGTTCTACCCTGGCTATGCTATCATAGGCGGCCTTAAAGTCTATAAACAGATGGTACGAGTATGTTGGGATGTTAAATTATAGACATTTTTCCATCGCCTGCCTAAGGGTAAAGATATGATCAGTTGTTGATTTGCCTGGAATGAAACCACACTGATATTGTCCGATGACAGTTTTAGCGTATGGGATTATCCGGTCTTGTAGGATAGAGGAGAGTATCTTATAGGCGGTACTCAACAACGTGATACCAATTATAGAATTGCTGCACGTTGTGACATCTCCCTTCTTATGTATGGGGCATATTAAACCTTTTCGCCAGTCTTCTGACATTTCTTCCTGCTCCCATACCTGTACTATAAGATCATGAATTGCTTGACGTAAGGCTGGCCCGCCGTGATGGAATAATTCGGCTAGTATGCCATCGGCTCCCGGGACTTTGTTCTGTTTAAGCCGGCCTATAGCCTTCTCAACCTCTTCTATGCTTGGTGGCGGCAACATAGGGTATTCTTCTTGAAGTAGTGGAGCCTTCACTTCTGCAGTGAGCTGACCATTTAGCAATTCATTAAAGTACACTTCCCATCACTCGAGTATGCTTTCAGGATCGGTGATCAGATTTCCCTCTCCGTCCTTGCAGTATGTGCAGCGTGGTGTGTACTGCGTCATGTTTCGGACGGATTGGTAGAACTTCCGCGCCTGGTGCGGACCTCGCTCTCGGCTGTTTTCTATTTCACAGATTAGGTTCTTCTCCCAGGCTGATTTTTTTTGTCTGTGAAGCCGCAACATTCTTACGTTCAATCGCTAGCCTGCATTCATCATCAAACCAGTCGTTTCGATTTTAACGACTGCTGCCTAAGATGGAGTTGGCAGTACTAATGACAGTATTTTTAAGCCGTGTCCACTTCTCATTTTCGCCCAGCATACTGGCTCCAGGACTTACTCTCCCTAAATCAAGTGATTCTAGGGCGATTCCTAACGCGTTACCAAAGATGTTACTGGTGTTTTCATTGCGCAGGGCAGCCGTGTTGATTCGAACCTGATCGGCGGATGCAATGCGTCTTCGCAAGGCAATCCGCCCTCGGAAAACCATACCAACAAGATAGTAATCTGAGTCGATATTGGCACCTCGGTACGTTCGTACCGTCATCAAGTTCGAGTAGTGGCGACGGTCTATCAATACGTGGTCTATTTGGTTACGAGGGACTCCACTAGGTGATACCCAGGTGGGTTTGTAGATATCTTTACGCGGGAACCTGGTACTCGCAACGACCATGTTTTTCGATGCTGCCAATTCTACGACTCGAAGTCCATTGTCATTAGTGTTCTCATGCAAACTATGGGTGCCTGCGTAGTGCCTGAAGTGGCTCCCGACCTATTTTTGCGTTCAAATCCCCAAGGATGATTTTAACATCATACCTTGGATAGGCATTGAGGGCCCTCTCGACTTGTTCGTAATAAGTCTCTTTTTCTTCGTCTGAGGACTCCTCCGTAGGTCCGTGAACGTTAATGAGGCTGATGTTCGTAAATTTGCCTCGCACGCGAAGGGTGCATAGCCTTTTCGCTTATAGCGTTAAAGCCGATGATAGTAGACTTCATTTTTTCGCTGACTAGGAAGCCTACCCCGAGCACATGGTGTTTTGTATGACAGCTGTAATAAACGTCATATTCTTTCTTCTGTAAAACACCATTCCCTGTCCATCTGATTTCTTGAAGAGCTGTTATGTCAGCTTTATATTTTGACAGGGCATCGGCTAGCTGCTGAGCAGCTCGAGCTCTATAGAGCGATCGTACGTTCCATAAGAAAATTCGTAAATCGTTTTTCCGTTTTCTTTGCGTGGGTTGTCGTCGTGTGATCAGTCCGTTTCCGAGGCTTGTTGTCGGTCTCGAAATTCTTTTAGTTTTACGGGACAGGGAATTAACCTGTCGCCAACCTGAGGAACCAGCCTGATCATATTAGCCAAATCTTTTTTAAAAGGCTTGTTTCTAGCGGCCGCGCCGCGGAGAGGCTATGATCAGACTTCCACCAGTCCCGAATAGTTACGGCACGTGCATGTTTTCGTATGCTGCACGTTGTTCCCCCTATTCGTCTGATGGCTGAGCGCCAGGTAAGTCACTCCAGTCAAGAAAAACTTGCATTTTTCGAACTTTACCCGGAATTCCCACTCTTCTAATTTCTGCATGACTTGGTTAAGTTTGGCTTTATGTTCATCCAACGATTTTGACGCAACGTTGATGTCATCAATATAGCTTGCTGCGAACTCAATATCCACCAACATAGCGTTCATTATGTTTTGGAACATAGCGGGTGCAGATTTTACACCAAATGGAACACGTGTATAATAAAGCAGACCCTGATGAGTGTTAATCGTCAAAAGTGGCTGTGATGATTCCTCCACTTTTACCTGAAGGTAAGCATCAGACAAATGAATAACTGAGAAATATTTACCTCCAGAAAGTGTAGCAAATATATCTTCAGGTAATGGCAATGGATACTGGTTAGACTGCAATGCATTGTTCAGTCCCGTAGCAAAATCAGCACAGATCCTTACGTCACCATTAGCTTTTTTTACAGCTACGATCGTTGCAGCCCACTCCGAGAACTTTTCCCAGGTCTCTTCTGATATTATTGTGATTTGAAGATGAAACGGTTTCTGATTAATATTCACCACGATGTATTTTCGACGTTGCTCGTACTTCACCTTTGAGACTGAATAAATGCTGTTGAATTTGGGCTTTGAGAAATTGAGGGCTATCGTGAACAAAATTTCCCTCGGAATTCTCCCCATCTTCAAAAATGGGAAACGACAATATTTCTGCACTGTTCATTGAAAGCTGGCTGGTGACCTTTTAAAATGAGAGCCAAAGGCCCTCTGAAACTTAATTCTCAATATCAATAAATTCCAAGGGAAACTATCGACATTATTCAAGTTTACAATTTTGAAGGTTATGAAAAATTCCGAGGGAAATTTTATTCACGATAGCCCCCATTGTGTGGGTTTTATGTGTTCTTTTGTGCTTGAACTTCTATTTGAAAGAATTGTTGTTTACCAGAGCACTTGTGTGTTTAATACCAACACTTATCAGCGTAGTGCATGCCACCACAGAACCAACAAGCGCTTTTTGGAACTTTATATTTCATTGATTGTTTTTGCACTGCTCTAACTTCTGTGCTTGAGCTGGGACCACCGACCATCTGCACATCATGTTTTAGCATAACAATGCGATCACATTCTGTTGCTAATAATTTTTGTTCTTCATTAACTGTTATTTGCTTGAGAAATCACATGGCATCCTGTTTTTAGCCCCAACGATTAAAGGAGTTATTTAAGTCGCTCAAAGAATTAATTTTATTTGTATAATAAATAAAACCTATTTTAAAAATTCTAAGTCTCTAAAAGATTTTTGTTCAATTTTTTAAATTACACAAAAGTTAAGTGTTCGCCCCCTTGCGATATACAATTTTATATTCAAATTTTACAAATCAGAATCTAAATTTCTGTTAATTTTTTTTCAATTCTGCTGTAAAATATAGATTCGCTTGCACAATTATTTTCAAACACAAGAGATATGGCGTACTTTTGACTTTTTGCTTATTATTCAGGTTTCGCCTTCACCTCCGCCTATGTAAGTTAATGGGGAAATACCTCCGACACTTAAACTAGATAATTTTCGTAGTTTTAAAATGCTGATAATACTTTTTCTCTATTGCCAAGAGGCAATTCAATATTAAAAGGTTGATTTTATATTTTTTTTTAATCAAAACTGTATATGTAATTAAAAATTATAATTTTTATTGGATTGTAAAATGAGTTTTATTTACTATTTCAAATATATTCGTCGGCTGGAGTAGGAAACCTGGTATTTATCGAAGGCAATATGGATAGAAATATATATCTGGATATTTTGAAGGCAAATCTTAAACAAAGTGCTGGAAAATTGGATATCAAAGATAGTTTTCGAATGTACCAAGATAATGATCCTAAGCACAAGTCTGGATTAGTCCAATCTTGGCTGATTTGGAACTGTCCCCATGTCATACAACGGCTTGCGCAGTCACCAGACATTAATGCGAATAAAAACTTGTGGTCCAAACATGAGCCCGAAATTCGAAAACACGACATACATATGGTCAAAGGCAGATCAGAAACAAGCTCTTTTGGAAGAATTAGGACTAATATCATCGGAATATACCCAAAAGTTAGTAAATTCAATGCCAAACAGACTGGAATCAGTGTTAAAACAAAAAGGATATCCAACAAAATATTAGTACCATTTTTAATTTTTGTTAATTGATTTTTTATATTTGATTCAACACAACACATCATTTGAGCTGTGACATAAATTTATTAGAAAAAAACTAATTTGTTCTTTTTTAGGGGTTAAATAATTAAATTTTATTTTTTTTAATGAAAGCAAATTTGAATTACTTCCTTAAATTATTACCTTTGTCTTTTCTTCAGTTCTATGTGTTATAGAAGTTTTATTTAAGATTTTTAGTTAACAAACTGAGTACATCATTTAAGCTGAGAGACACTGTATGTATGTATGTACATAATTTAAAATTATAATTTTTATTGGATTGTAAAATGAGTTTTATTTATTATTTCAAATATATTCAAAGCTACCCACTCTCTCATTTATGCAACTGTCTTTTTTATCTTGTGAAAAAATACTTCAACATTGCTGGTTCGCATAATTACATTCGACAAAAACTCAGGATATACTTTTCTAGGAAAAAAAATCTTTGCTGACTGTTTTGACACATCGTCGTTGCTGTGGTGACCCTGAACAAATTTATTTGATAAATTGCCAAGTGTTTTTATAGATTACGGTACACAACCACAAAAAAACAAACATACAAACAAAAAAAATCATTCAAAACTATACAATAACTGCATTTGCAAATCTTGAAATCGTGTAGAGCACCAAAACCCACCTAAACTGCATTACGAATAAAGTTTCTTATGAGATTTCTTTTTCTTCAGCTTCCTAGAATTCCAATATACCGGTGCCGGAAGTGTTATCGTGAAAAGACGTGGCACATAATAAATTTTCAATATCATCAGATTGCGAAAATATAGAAGAAGAGATGAAAATAAGAAAAAAAAGTTCAAATAAATTGAAGAAAATTTCCATTCAAATGAAAACCAATCAAATATCTCTTCGGCAAAGTGTCCCTGCAAGAAGGGCTTTTTTTTCAATTGGCACAGAATGGTTTTGCTTGTGGCAGTCACTGATGCTCAATGCTATTGCTGCTGCTTATGCCACAATAAAGTTTAGTCCTTTATATATTTTTTTTTTTTGGTATTTTTTTTTACTATGGTGAAAGCATGGAACTCGTCGAAAAAAATGAAAATGAAGCAAGTGGTTTTGCTCACAATCATTACTTTATAGTATGGGACTTAGCGCTTAAAGTACTACAGTCAAAGCTCGTTGAACGGACAGTACGGCAATGAATTTGGGAAAGAATTTTGTTTTAAGAACTCTCGGGTCTTTGAGAGTTTTTTGTTTTAAATAATTACTTTCACTTTCGATTAGGAAACAGTAAAGAACTTGATTACCTTAGACTTTCTAAATAATTAATAGGGGTTATAAAGTATACATTTATTTTATTTTGTTCTAGCAGACGAAGAAAATATTATAAACCAGGTACCAGCAGACATTTTTTTCAACACTCCTATTCTGGGCATTAGTAAGGACTTTAAAGTTATTTTTCTATCTAAAAAAGACTGGGAGGAAAACGTTGTGATGAGAGACTTAGACACAAACATCTTTACTGATGGCTTAGTGTCTCTCAAACTGGGGCTTTAGCACGCAACTTGATGCAATCGAGTTAAGTCGATACAATCTATATTAGTATCAGCTGATTGTTTTCAATTCGATTGAATCAAATAAGGGGCACGATACACCATTATATTAAGTTATGTGTTGTTACCTAAGGAAAACAGACATCGCAGTTGGATTGAATTGGCTCAAAAGAAAAAGGCAATTTGCTGCACAGGTTGCTTTTAATTCGCTGCTGCCAGAAAGTGTCATGATATGTCTTGTACTTGAGAGCGTTATAAATTTTGAGCTGAAGAAATATCTTGAAGAATGGCTTTCTTTGCAATAGGTTCACTAGGTAGATCTGATGGTTTATCTCCCCAAAACAGTGACGCAAATCATTTTCCTTACATCATTTTGGAAAAAGTAAGATCATTGCACTCAATACATGTCGTGTTGGAGGATCCATAAAATAAATGCTGATGTGCCACAGGGCTACATTTTCTCTCCGTCTCTCTTTCTGATATTCATCAATGATCTTTTGTCTGGAACTTCTAATCCATTGAATTGTTTTGCTGACGACAGTACTCTCAGCTTCTCATATTTGTTTCCAAAAAAAATAAGAAAATTCTGATATCGATAGCATTGTCAAATGGGGAACGAAAGCCCGCGTAGAATTTAATGCTTCAAAAACTTAATACTGTCTCCGGTTGTTAAAGCGGAACCCAACTCCATACTGCTATCCATGAGTGGTACTTGCAATGAGGAAACAGAACAGGTTTCAGTTCTCGGTATGTGCATTACAGGCCACGCACCGTGCGTGAAACGACCACATATTCGACGTTGCCAAAAACGCTGCTAAGTGTTTAGGTTTCTTTTGACGATCGATGCTAAGGTTTCCTTCTGATCTGGCTGTAATCTATAAAGCCCATATTCGTCAAAAGCTTGGGGTATAATTTCCATATTTGAGTAGGTGCTCCAATAACCCACTTGGGTAGAATCAAAAAAAGAACTTTCCTTCGCATTGCGATATTCAGATATTCAAGTACAACGTGCATCAATATATCCTTTTAAACCCTCTCCAACTTTACTAAGCGCTCGCACTGTGCTCAAAAATATATAAAAAATAAAGCAATGCCGTGATGAGCTTGCGAGTCTGAATACTAAACTCAATGTCACTCTTATATAGGTGGAACAAGCTTGTGGAACAGTGAAAAATCTCTGTTTCAACCTATTTCAATTTTACAAAAAAAAAAGCCCAAACCTACTTCTTTTTCTCGAATTCACTCTAACCCCAGATATACCATACAAAAAAGAAAAACAAACAAAAAATGAACCACAATACAAATACACAAATGAGTAATGAGCATAGAAACTCACCATACTTATGTGTACACGAATCTCATGAAAATTTTGCTTGCATTTGTGTTTTTATTTTAAAATTTATTTATATGTATTTAATTACAGTAATATTTATGTTATTATTTATAAAAGAAAGTTTTATTAATAAATTGATTTTTTATATACAAAATTTCCTTAAAATTTAAAGAAACGTATTGACAGTTTGAAGTATTTAATAATATTCATTTAAGGAACAAAAAATGTGTACACAATATTATTTCAAAATCAAAGAAGCTCCGATATAAAAACTTTGATTGAAATCGGTAGAGTCGGAAATGAGAAAGTTGAAAATCAAAAAAATGTTCTATGACAGGTACCGTTAATAACATTTTTTTTTTACCTAAATGTAGACCGCATTGGGGAGCGTAACGGAATCCCGACTTTTATAATCCCGTTCTTCAAAAATCCCGTAAAAAAAAGTTTTAAAATACCGTCCTTTATAATACCGTTTTTTTTAGATATCGCTTTTTAAAATTCCGTTTATTCAAAATCCAGTTCTATTAAAATCCCGCTTTTTAAAATCCCGTCTTATACCCCTTATCCCGTTTTTTAGAATACGTAGCTAAAACTTATTGATTTTATGTTGGTTATTTTTCAGATTCTTTAAATGCTAAAGAAACTTTGCATACATCCAACCTCGCACCTACCCCAAATCCTATAGTGTGGCCAAGCAGGGGGTTGCATACCTCACTGTTTATATACGTCGTAATAAGAAACGCTATTATTAAAAACGAGATTATAAGAGACGGGATTTTAAAAAGCGGGATTTTAGAAAAGCGGGATTATAAGAAACAGGATTATAAAAAACGGGATTATAAAAGCGGGATATCGTACCCAACCCCCGCATTTTTGGTATGGTCTATACATAAGTTTTTTTTTATTGAAACCATTAGAGCCGTTTTCGGAATAAATATGATATTTCTTAAGTAAGAAAACGATTTTGAAAAAGAAACCATTTCAATTTCTTCTCTAGGCTGTAGGTAGCTACAGACCTGCAGACATACGGACAGATGGAATCACTACTTTTTCATGTTGTAATGTCTGTTAGTATTTAAATAAGTTTACAGCTATGTAAATACTATATAAAGCAAAACCCATTGTTATTTTTTTTAGTCGTTTCAAATAAACTGCCCTGTGTGCACTGAATTAAATTACTCAGTTGTCGTCTCTTTCTTTGGTTGGTCCAACAAAGGTTATGGGCCCAGACTCATTAAAAGAAATAAGTTTTTTTTTTTTAAATCGCTTCATATTAATATAAAGAAATCGAAATGAGTTCCTCGCTTTACCAGATCGATAAGTTAGACGATTCTAACTATGACGCGTGGAAAATTCTAATGAAATCGGTTCTAATTCATTGTGGTTTGTGGGAATACGTCTCGGGAGTAATCGTTGCACCTCAGGTTCCCGCTGAACTAGCAACGTGGAAATTGAGAGATGAAAAGGCACTCGCGACATTAATTTTGTGCGTCAAATCATCGCAATTGCTACATATTAAGAATGCAACAACGTCCAAAGATGCATGGCAACGACTACAGGATATGCATTCCCCGAGTGGACCGGCCCGAAAGGTCACCGTCTTTAAATCTCTCGTTAATTTGAAGATGAACGAGGGAGCTTCGATGAGCGAGCATTTGAATAAATTTTTCGATCTGTTCGAAAAACTAGGTGAGTTGGATATAAAATTGCAAGACGAACTCCTTGCAATAATTATGCTGTGTAGCCTACCCAAATCGTATGACAATTTTGTAATTGCCATGGAATCCAGAGATGAATTGCCAAATACGGTTACTCTAAAAATAAAATTGTTAGAAGAGGAAAAGAGAAGGGAGAACGAAGACAAAACCCATGATGATGTACATGAAACTGCGTTTTTTGCTAACAGGCAAAAATATCATCCACAGCAACATCAAAAAAAAAACGGTGAAGCAGCGCGGTAAATGTTACAAGTGTCATAAGAGGGGGCATTACGCTTCTTCTTGCCCAGTAAGCAAACAGAATATAAATTGTGCGATGCTTAACCTCTCCAACACCTTCACAGAGATTGACCGTTCAGTTTGGGTTCTTGACAGTGGGTCTACGAGCCATATATGCAGCTCCAAATCAATGTTCACCAATATAAACATACACAAGGAGAAAATCGAATTGGCGGGGGAGAATTATATATACTCAGAAGGTGTCGGTGTTGTGTATTTAAAGACAAAGACATCAAACGTTTACTTACATAATGTTCTTTATGTTCCCCACCTAAAAACGAACTTCTTGTCGGTGAGCAAATTAACGGGATCGTGCAAAGTAAATTTTAATGAAGATTTTGCAAGAATAACAAATCGTGCGACAGGTTCAGAGGTGTTTCGAGCCAAGCGAACGGGTGATTTGTTCACATATACACAAGAGCAAAATAAGTTGTGCGTCGCGATGAATAATACAAATGTTATTGAGTGGCATCGGAAATATGAACATTTAAATTCTAAAAGTATGGAATTATTAGCTAAAAATGAAATGGTCCACGGTTTAAACTTTAAAAGATTTCCGAAATTCGAGTGTGATATATGCCTAAAAGGTAAGATAAGTGCTTTGCCTTTCCCGAAACACACTGAAATATTAAGTTCGTCAATTCTAGAAGTTGTACATAGCGATGTGTGTGGCCCGATGCCCACTTCATCCCTTAGCGGTGCGAAATATATGGTGTCGTTCGTCGATGATTTTAGCCGGAAAATATTCATTTATTTTATTAAAAATAAAAGTGATGTTTTTGAAACATTTAAAACATTTAAAGCTAATGTTGAGCTTGAAACATGCAATAAAATTAAAGTACTTCACTCGGACAATGGCGGGGAATACGTAAATCGCGAGTTCGATAACTATTTAAAAAGGGAAGGCATTCGCAGGCGGCTTACGGTAGCATACACACCGCAACAAAATGGTATCGCCGAGCGCCTTAATCGCACACTAGTTGAAATGAGCCGATGTATGTTGTTGGATTCCAAGTTGCCAGAATTTTTTGTGGGCCGAAGCCATAAATACTGCCGCGTATTTGCGTAACCGTTCACCGACTAAGATGTTGGGTATTACTCCATATGAAGCCTGGAGCTGTAACAAGCCAAACGTGTCTCACCTTGAAGTATTTGGAAGAAGAGGTATACTGCTCGACAAATCACCACGTAAGTCTAAATTCGCAGCCAAAGGTGTTGAATGCTACATGGTGGGCTACGCAAATGAAGCTAAAGGGTACAGGCTATTCGACCCAAAGCGAAAGACAGTCATAATTGGCCGTGACGTAAGATTTTTGAAATTAGAAAATAATATCAGTACAGTATTATTAGATGATACGAGTATTGATAACTCAGTTGATCAAAATGTGTCTTTAAATAAAAATTTGTTTAAGAAAGAGCTTGAGCCTGATGAGACTGATGACGAGTTTTTCGATGATGCAGATTCTAGTTTTGTGAATTCTGTTGATGATGGTTGCGCTATTAATGTTGTAGAGTCTGTTGATCCTATAAATTCTGTTGTTGGTGGGGGTATAGATACTGGTGATGCTTGTGATGGTGTTGATGTTGTTGCTACTGTTGATGGAAGTGACAATAAGGTTTCAAAGTTGAAAGTTCCCAATTTAAAAGTCCTTCAAATTTCGAAGGAAGTCAGAAAAGGAAATATGGAATATCGGAAAAAGCTGCGTTCTGAAAAACCGTTAAGTTCGCATGAAGTTAATTTCCTTAAAAACAGAACATCCAATCCACTGACGGTGAAAGAAGCCATGCATAGTCCAGATGCGGAAAAGTGGAGAGCCGCCATGTCTGCAGAATACGAGGCATTGAGTAAAAATGACACTTGGGAGCTAGTAGACGCTCCAGTTAACCGGCAAATAATAAAATCAAAGTGGGTTTTCAATATCAAACGCGATAAGCAAGGTGCTCCAATAAAGTATAAAGCTCGACTCGTAGCAAAAGGGTGTAGTCAACAATATGGGGTTGATTATAATGAGATATTTTCACCTGTGGTGAGATATTCCTCAATACGTCTTATCCTCGCATTAGCCGCTGAATATAAACTCTTTGTCCATCAAATGGACGTAGTATCAGCGTATTTAAATGGAACGCTACAAGAAGAGGTGTTTATGTTTCAACCGGAATACTTTGTCGATGAAAACAACAAAAGTCAAGTCTGCAGATTGAGGAAGGCGATTTACGGTTTAAAGCAATCTGGCCGTAACTGGAATAAGGAACTCGATTCTGCTCTCAGACAGATTGGTTTTAATAAGTGCAACGGAGACGCATGTGTTTATGTGCTGAGAAAGCCTGGTAAAATTAATCTAGTAGCTGTGTACGTCGACGACATACTTGTCGCGTGTTCTGATCTTGAAGACTTGGAGAAAATCAAACAACAAATATGTGATAAGTTTGAAGTGATTGATAAAGGTCCAATTGATCACTTTATTGGCATCGAAATCACAAGAGGACGTAATGGAATTCAAATTTCACAACGTCAATTGATTTTGAATCTTCTGGCTGACTTTGGAATGACGGAATGCAGAAGCTGTGCGACGCCCCTCGAACCAGGGACACATTTCAAGAAGTGTGAAGACTGTTCACATTGTGAGAAGGTAGATCCGAAGAAGTACCAGTCATTGATCGGTTCTTTGACTTACTTGGGCGTCTGTACGAGACCAGATATTATCCATTCTGTTTTCAAACTTGCTCAGTTTAACACAAATCCCCATGTTGAGCATTTAAATGCAGCAAAGCATTTATTAAGGTACTTAAAAACTACACTTAATTTAAAACTTAACTATTTTCAGAGCGGTATGAAGCTAAGAGGGTATGTAGATGCTGACTGGGGGGGAAACTGCATTGACCGAAAATCATATACGGGATTTGCATTCTTCCTAGCCGGTGCAGCCATATCTTGGGACAGCAAAAAGCAGTCAACCATAGCTCTTAGTAGCACCGAAGCAGAGTATGTCGCTCTGTCTACAGCATCTAAAGAAATTGTTTATCTTCGGCGATTCTTAGAAGAAATGGGCTTTGAAGAACTTGTTAATGGCCCAACTGAGCTCTTTAGTGATAACCTCAGTTCGCAAAAGCTGGCGAAAAATCCTATCTTCCACAACCGTACCAAACACATTGACATCAAGGCTCACTATGTGCGTGATGTTACAGAGAAGGAGCTACTTGTATTGAAGTATACACCTACCGATGAGATGACTGCAGATATATTCACCAAAAACTTGAAGAAAATTAAACACAGTAAATTTAGTTATATGTTAGGTTTAAAGTACTGAAAAAAAAAATTGTTCTTTTCGTAACTTAAATCAAACATAATGAAATTATATTTTTATTTTTCAAATCAATGTATTACACTCATACATACGTTAGAGTTTCTTGATAAGTTAATGAATTTATGAATTAAAAACAACAATTCAAATTAAACAAAATAATTTGTTTTGAGAGAAGGTGTTAGTATTTAAATAAGTTTACAGCTATGTAAATACTATATAAAGCAAAACCCATTGTTATTTTTTTTAGTCGTTTCAAATAAACTGCCCTGTGTGCACTGAATTAAATTACTCAGTTGTCGTCTCTTTCTTTGGTTGGTCCAACAATGTCAACTGATAAAATTCAAGTTAAATTTTTTCTAAAAGCAAGCAAAAAGTAATTTAAAAATCTACTTCGATTTTCCTCAATTTAGTCCACTTTTTATAGAGTTTTTTTTGATTATCTCAAAAAACGGTAGAACCGATTTTGATCATTTTCTTATGTTAAAGCTCCCTAAAATATTATTGTGTATTCAAATTTAAAAACATTTTTTTCTGGATTTTTAAGAAAAATTTAAATTTTTTTTTCAAAACGCATTATTTCAAAAACCCCAGGATCGATTTATTTTGAACTTGATAACTAAAAGTTTCTCAATAGAATGACAGTATCCACCATACAAATGTAAAAAAATTGTTTTCAAAGATCGTATTTTTATCGAAAACGGTGCCCAGAATTTTAACAAATTTTTTTTTTGATTGATTCTTACGATCTAAAATTTAATAAAAAAAATTTGAAACTAACATATTACTGACTGTAGTTGCCATATAACTATTTTTTCCAAATTTTGAATATCTCATTATCGACATAACGGATTTAATGAATTTTTTTTATAGAGCAGCTTCTGAAAAGTTTGAAAAGCATTTTAGAACTTAAGAAAAAAATATTTTTTGAATTTTTGAAAAAAAAAAATCAATTTTTTTTTGGAAAATTCCATATCTTAAAAACGGCTCAATAATTTTTAATTTAATCTTTATTCGTACAATAATAAAAACTTTAAGTTGGCGTGCCAAAATTTTTTCTTCAAAATGTTTTAAAAATTTTGAATATAAAAGCTTGTTTTTAAAGAAACCACTACAACGACTTATAATTATAAAAAACAAATATTTGCTTGAAACACATGCCATCCTGTTCTTAGCTCCAACTACTAAAGGAGTTGTTTTAGTCATTCAAAAAATGAATTTTATTCTTATGAACAGTTTTTCTCTACGAGTAATAACATTAATTTTTGAAATTCTTAGTCTTTTACATAAGAGCAAATTCGTGCGACCCAGTCGAGCATTTTATTTTTTTGAAATTCAATATTTTGAAAACATATTTTTTTTAATAATATCCTTAAATGCATGTATGTAATTAAATAAAATTAAATACTTAAAACTGTCATACCAATTTTTTTTTATTTTTAAGAAATTTTGTACATACATATATATCTACAAAATAGATTTGGGTGATTCTACAAACAATGGAATACAATGTTACAAATTTCGATACGACATTTTTGGAAGCCAAAAGTCGTAAAAGTTGTTCTAGTTGATCATTAGAACGTTTCTTTGCAGTGTTGAAAGCGGCCAGTCAAAAAAATAAAAAATGACGATTTAAAGGACATTTTTTGAAAAAGGATGTTCAGGGGACTGAATTTTTTTTAAGGGGACTGAATAAATATTTATTTTTTTTGTATTTTCTCTTGGGTACACATTAAAATATAGAAATTAAATTTAATTAGTCTTCATAAACATACAGATTCATGGTTAATACATATAACTTAGCATTTTATTAAAAGAATATAATTAAATATTTTTTTCTACTTAGAATAAATTTGAAATAAATTATATTCTTTTTAAAAATTTTAAAAATATTTCGCAATGAAGTTCGAAGTTTAACATAACTAAAAATTTCTCAGGTTTCTGAATAAAATATCATTTGTTCATTTATTAGCCAGGCTACTGAGAAATGATATTAAGATCTTACTTAAAAAAAAAAAAACAAAAAAATATATATAATATTACAGTTTTATTAAACCTATACTATACTGCTAACAAATATGCCTACTTACACACAAATTTGCTTTGTAAAACGTCACCAGAGGAGTAATAAACTAAACGGACAATCCACGACTTCTTGCACAAAAATGTCTTTTTCACAATACTAACATAAGAAAGAGAATCGAGTTGTACCACGATTTTATTGTAAGGAGACTTGATACTTCAAATTGCCAGTACTGGAAACTCGATCGATATCCTAGTTTTTGATTTTTTCGACCGTTTCAATATTCCAGGGGACTGATATGAAATGCAGGGGCAAAGTTTAATAAAGTTTTTTTAGTAATAAAATCAATTACTAAAAAATATTTATCTAATTCGTAGCAAAGATGTATTATTTGGCGTAACTTCGGTGGAAATCATCTTAGTATGAGACATGAAATAAGAGAACGGTAATAATTTTTCTTTGCGAAAACGCTCTGGGGACACGTCAGGGGACTGAGAATCAGATACTTTGAAAAAATTTTTGAGCAAAATAAAATAAGGTCACCCTAATAATATTGTTAGGCCAGGTAGATATTAATCAGATTTAATTTTATAAAAAAAAAAATCAGATTAAATAATTGAACGGAGTTTAAAATATTCCTTGGGCTGCCGAAAATTCTATCGTTTGTAGAATCACCCATTTATTAAATGTTTCTTTTTTAGTTTTTTTTTGCATAACCTCCTTTTTTTCCAGAAATCAGAGAGTGGGGATTTTAAGACGAGGTCTTGTTAAACAAGTGAAGTTGAATAACTGTTTAAAATGTATGTAACTCAGAAGGAACAGTTTTCTTCTAGAGAAATACTGACCCTCAAATCGTTCATGTAGATTGTCAATCGTGGTCTCCGCTGTGTGGGTCGTAGCAATGTCCTGCTAGAACCACAAAATTGGGGTTTTCTTCTTAAATTTTAAAAGTAGTTTCTTAAGGTTAAATCATAATGCAGCGATTGTTCTTTATCAATCAAAGATATTTATGTAGGTACATTAGGCATTATTTTATTAGCTTGAGTCCCAACCCGGGAAAAAAGCTTTATGCCTAAACTATAGCTTTGAGCTGCAAGAATAAGTCCGTTCGATCCAGTCGAGCATTTTTTTGAATCATTAAGAGATTCGAGTACATGAGTATAAACCCAAACTGCTGTCAAAGTTCGTCAACAGGTTCAATATAATTGATCTAGTATTTCTGAGTTTTTAAACAAATTTCTTAACAGTTTAATAAGTTAAATCAGTTCTATTTCGACCAAGACTTTTCCGTGCAAATGGCGTAAGATTAAAATCTTTCAAGGGAAACCCTTTGCTTTCATAATTGGAGAGTAGTCAAAGCATTTAGAATAAGTAACCTTCAAATATAATGTGATACCGTGCGACACATTTGAGCGCTATATTTTGTATTGCTCAATTGTTGACACTCCCATGTTTGATTTTTGGTTCAGAACTTTAATATCAATTATCAGTATTCCTTTTTAAAATGTTTTACACCTACCTTAATGCGTTGTCGGAGTATGTAGCTACAACCCAGTTGTAAATTTTATTTATGATGAGATAATTCTTCCTAAAAATAAACCACCCATTTATCCTTACTTACACTTTCTTGTATTTAACAAATTAATTTCCGAAATTTGACAAATGAGACAACTTTTCTTGTTGATTATACTCGTAGTTTATTTATTTCTCGACCTTGCTCCATCATCTCCTAAGACCGTCAGTTGGTGTTGGAACTCTTGAATAGATACAATTGTACTATGTCTTAAATGTACACGCTTGAGTGGTGAAAATGTGTCACGAATGATCTTGGATCTGTGCCAAGTCCTTAAACCATAGGATTAATTCTATTAAATTAATTAGATTCGTCATCAGAAGGTTTTGCTTACGACTATTTACCTAAAGTCACTGTGCCGCGCTCGTCACTCCATACAGCTTCAGCAAACAAGCTAGGATTCATTAGTTATTCGGTCATATAAGACAAATTTCCCAAATTAACAAAAACAGTTTCAGAGATGTATGAGAGATGCAAAAACAAATAACAACTGCTGGAAGCTATGAAATATCATATCTTTATAGTTCTTTTATAGGCATTTTCTTTCACATTCAAGGTCATATGAAGATAAAGATTAGATGATAGCGCAAGTAAAAGCCTTAGCTTCCTAGCTGTTTAGTATTAAACATTCAGCATTGATCCACACGTTTTCATTCGAAGCTCTTTTAATATTAATGACATTATTAAAGGCAAAGGTTATTGCACTACTGTTTCCTCCTAGAATAAGGAATCGTGGAAGAACGAATCCTTGTCACACATATTGCTTGATAGATAAGAAAAGCTGGGTAGTAAAATAAACGGAATGATTAATATTAGATACATACGTAAGGCGTTTAAGATTTTCGATTGGGATTGTAAATATACAGTTCCGGATCGTCTTTGAAGTGTATACTGGCCGAAGGTTGAAAATAAGAGTTTATCAACCACAAATCGGTGAAAACATTAATTTTTATGTTTGAAACCCTTTACGCCAAGCTTCATAGTGGGAATTTAAACTGCAGTTTTGGTTTAAACTTCAGTTCAACAAGTAATTCGGTTTCACAAAGTTCAAAGTTTGGAACCACTTGACAACACATCCATTGTTCGGTAATAGCAGACAATCTTGGAATTGTATTTGTTTGCAATGGACTACCATGCTATAGTTTATTCCTTTCCAAAACTAAACTAAACTAAACTCCATCAGCAAATTAGTTGTTGAAATATTAATTATTCTTTTTTATCACAATTACGTATTTATTTATTGAAATGTTTTTCCATTTTTTAGATTTCACAAGTGCGTTCCATTAGTAACCATTAGGTGTGTTTTTTTCGCAAGTCCATATAGAATTATAAAAAAACGACATCGGGATTTAGGAGATTTTTTTTCGAAATAGTTGGAAGCACTGTGTACGCTATGACATTTGTGAGCTGTATTGTATGACGTCACTTTTGACGTCTCTGAGCAAATTATCGATAACATATAGATAATACTGTTTTGGCATCACCTTTTTTATCGGGTCTTAGATTAACTCTCGAAAATTATCTGGACTTAGCTAACTCTGTATAGATTTAAGTAGTTGTTGCATTTGCATGTAAAGCGTTTAGTCCCGATGTCGTTTTTTTCTACAATTCTATATGGACTTGCAAAAAAACACGCCTATTGTAAACTATTTTTAACTTTAACTAACATTTATCGTTTCTTTATTTCAATACTGTTATAATTTGTAAAAATATATCGTCATAACCTTGTTCCTTAATTCTTTTTGAAGTGAAAAAATTTTCTATGGAGTTATCAGTGACATATCAAAACGACAAGTAATCCGTCAAAGACAGCGACATGGTTTTTACAATTATTGTTCGAACTTAGTTCGACGTTATTTAAAACACTTTAAAAACACCTTCTATCGACGAAAGAGAATGTTCTTTTAATGAAAAAAACCAAACAACTAACGAACAAAACAATTAAAAACATAATTTCATTAAAAAACACACAATAAATTTGTTTTTAATGAATTATATGGCCGAACAATTTCTCAATCGAAAATCACTACCCTTTGTAAGAAAAACACAAACAAATACATCTTTTTTATGCTTTTATATACTTATATATTATTTAACTTGAAAACTTAGCGCTTAAATTTACAAAATAATTAATGCGAAATATAAAAAAACACTAGTAAATAAATTGTCTGCTTTCTGTTGTCAAATATAAACTAGCATTGCCATATGCAAAGAATTTTAAATTCGGTGTCAAACTTAAATTAGCCCTGCCTATACAATTAGAAGAATCCTTTGGCTCGAACACAAGGAATGCGATAAGAAAAAAGAAACAAAAAGGAAACATCGTCGTTGTTGTAAAATCAGTTTCAAACTATGAAAGCAGATGAGGATATATGTACATACATTCGTTATTAGGCATTTCTCGTCGTCACGTTAAATGAAATTAATAAATGAAGTAAGAACAGTCGCGCACATTCAATTTTTAGTTTAACATCTGTTTGGTTGCTGAAATGAAAAATATAGGAGCTTATGTTTCTTTCTGCTATATATTTACCATTATGTTTCATTTTATCAACCAAACATTTGCGAAACTAAAAATTGAATTAACGCTCCAGGTTTAAGGAACTGCGGAACGATTTTATAACAACGAAAAGGTGACAGTGAATCATGTCTCGCTCTCGTTTCGTGGTTTCTTCACATTACGAATCGAGCATAATAATTATAAAAACTGTTGCCTGTCGTATTCAATTGGATTTTAAGGTCACCATTTGACAAATTTAAGCGGAGATAAAAATGCACTAAAAAATGTCTACTATTGAAATTTTGATATCTTAGACGTCAGTGTCCTTTCACGATTTATGAAGTGCACCCAGCTTAGTAATCATGTAAGTTTAAAAAGCACCATCTGTGCGTCACAAAAAACGCCATCTGTGTGTCAGAAAGAACGCAATCAATTTTTCTCAAACTTGGTAACAAACTTTCTTAATTTTCTCAACAAATTCAAGAAAGTGCCAGATAGACCAAGCTGTCGTTCCAAAACTAATTTTATCACTTGTATGATTAAAAAAGTTTTGTGTTCCAATTTTAACTTCCTAACTTATTTTGCAAATCATTTTCATTCGAAGATATATGTACATATTTCAAAAAAAATGTATTTGGAAATGATTTTGACATCTTTCAATTTTCAAGGCTATACTGAAATTACTTGTTGATTGAATTTTTCTTATGTTTTCGAAAAGCACTGAAAGGTAATGTCAAAAACCAACGAACAGTAGATTTCCGTATCGTCAAAAGGGGAACACACCCAAACAGTACTTTACATCTACATAATGTCATTCATTTTTTAATGACTCGAAAAGTAATCGGCTCTATAACAAATTTGTAAATTCATTATAATCTTAATCAACAATTAATTCTTATGTTGGTTTGTACAAAATGTTTGCACTTTTATAGGTAAGAATCTTACAGAGGTTTGTTTGAGGGAAAGATTTTCGATTTTCTTTAAACTTGGTAGATAATATTTTTAATTTTTCCCCCCACACGTTTTTTTTTTTTTTTGTAAGACCGAAAATAACGGTACCTGCCATACGATTTTTTTTTCGAAATTTTATAAATATTTTTTTTTTCAAAAACTATCCCACAGATTAAAAAAACAAAATTAAAAAAATGTCATTTAGTTAAAGCTAGGAAATGGTTGAAAAAATTTTTTTACAAAAAATGGTTATTTTTGGTACCCCCCTTGGAAAACTTTTTTTGGTTTTCGATTTTCTCAAAAACGGTACAACCGATGTTGATAATTTTCCCTAGCATTTTAAATGTTTTCAAATTTTCCAAAATTTTTTTTTTGATTTTTAAAAAAATCTTCAAATGTTTTTTTTTTTTTTCAAAACTCAATATTTCAAAAACCTCATGCTCTATTTTTTTAAAACTTGATAAATAAAAGTTTCTTTTCGTTTTTCTCTGATAACATTCATTATTCTTAGTCATTTACATAAGAGCAAGTTCGTGCGCCTCAGTCGTGCATTTTTTTTTTTTGCGAATATCCCATATATGGGGCGCCAATATCGCAGATCCATTTTCAACTCCGAATTTTCAAATAGATTTTACCTATTTGCGATTTTATGTATAATGATTTAATATAACTTGAAAGTAAAGTATATAAGTTTCTATGGTTATAGAATAAGAGCCCTTTTACGAAGATAACCCATTCAGGTTTCTCGGATTCTCAGCATCTACTTTAGGCCTGCCCTGAATAGGAATATAAGTTCGTATTGAGTCTTCAGGAAATAATCTTTGAAAAAGTAGGATGATATGATGAACCTTACTGTTAAATAATAGAAAAAAAGCAATCAAGCTGAATAAGTCATAAAGATAAGTTTGTTGTTTTCGGTACAAAACAAGAAGGAGAATGTGCGAACTTTGACTTATACTCATACAAAACGAAAAAATGGTTTCTTTTTTCAATTTGTTTTCCTCATGAAATGATTAAAAATTAAATGATGGTATTATTATTTCTAACCGTTTGTGGTTATTCTTTCTATTTTTATAATTTATTTCTGTGAAAAGCGGGTCCTTAAATTTGAGTGACTGCGGCAAATATATATTTTTTTTGTTGTTGATTTAATTTCAAAGTGATTTAAAATGATAAGTTGGGTAATTAATGGTACGCTATGCATTTTTTTATATTTTTAGCAATAATAATTTGGAATAAAGTTGAGAGATTTTTTTTTATTATATCATTTAGATGAAATAAAAGGTACAAATTTTCTGAATAATAAACCGCTAAAAATAATGAGGGATAATTTAAAACTTTTGTATTCTTCTTTACATATTTTTATTAATGTCAGAACGTTAATTAAACGAAACAGATTGGTGTTGACAATTATAGTCATTAATTTTTGAGTAGGTATAAAGATAAGGTATAAAGGTATAAAGGTAGGTGAAAATTAATGTAAGAAGTAGAGGTGTTTTTTTTATTGAAGTTAAAAAAGCTTAAAAGCTTTACAAAACGCTCTGTTCACCATCAGAAATTTACTTCAAGGCATGTGGGCAACACAAAGACCTCTATCTATATAAATATAATGTTGAATTTTATTTCAAGAAATCTGACTTCCCTTAGCTAAACGAAGTAAGTCATTCAAAACATAGGCTCTTACACACCTTTGAACTTTTGAATGGAAGTATTGAAATAATGGTTTTGAACTTCTATTTAAGTATTTTTGAATATCTCGTCTTGTCTGGACCGGCCAAAAAATCAAGACACTCGTCTCTAACTCTTTCTTCCACCAGCTTGATTTAACAGTTCCAATCCTTATATATAAACCTATATGATATTGTTATATTTTTCCAAGGTCCGTTAAATAAAACTTATTACTCCTTAAAGAATTTCTTCTTTATTTACACTTTTCAAATCAAAACAATAAATCTCAATTTATAATCAACTCCAATACTTAAATCACACTTCTTTAATTACACTTTCCACAATCCAATAATTCAGCTTTGCACACTTTCATAATCGAAAATAAACTGTCGCGCTCACCGTGAACACTCCCTTATATACTCAAATTAGTTGTTCTCGAAGGTTCTTGTCTTGGAATGTTCTAGTTGTTTGGAATAAGGGGAAATACATATGGAGGTTCTTGTCATAGAATGTTCTAATTGTTTGAAATAAGGGGAAATTCATATGACATTGAAAAAGAGCTTTTTGTTCCTTCCATAAAGTAGATATGCAATTTTCCAACAGATGGCGCTGTAGGAGTATAAAGCTCTGTTCACAACAATATTTATATTGTTTAAATGCATTCTTGGAAATTTGTTTTTGAGATTCTATATCTAATCGATATCCATCTTTTATATAGTACTTGGACGAGACAATCAACAACCTTCTCGAATTTCGTAATTTGGTTTCATATTTCTTTAAACTTTACTCATTTGAATAGCTTTTCTCAAACAAATCACAGAAAAGAACATCTTGAAAATTTAGACAATACCATTTTTATTCAAGACATCACTTAAACAAAGCCCATTCCCTTATATTTGGTTGGAAAAACATATCCAATATTCCCATTCACAAAAGTTGAATTCGCAGAGATGCTTCTAATTAAAGAAAAATAGTCGAACTTTCATTTCTGTCAAAACTATTGGTTTTGTGAACTTTTTCTTCTTTCTACTATTATCTATTAATCTAGTTGAATTCACGTCGTTTACAAAATAAAATCCACAGAGAAGGGCTATCAATTTGATTGTATCTAGGTATACAGACTTCAATAAGGCGTTTCGAACCACTCAATACAAGTTGTGTCCGACGGTTTTAAGTGTGAAGTTCGTATAATAAATGGTGGTGTGCCACAGAGTTCCGATTTGTCTCCGACTCTTTTTCTCATATTCATCAATTATCTTTTTTTCTGAAACTTTTAATCCATTAAATCATTTTGCGGACGAAAATACTCTCAGAATGGAAGCGTATGAAAAGATCATTAAATTCTGTACTCATTAGCTTTGGCATATGGGGAACCATAAACTGCGTACAATGCTTCAAAAAGTCAATGCTGTCTTTTGTCGTTAAAGCGCAACCCACTCCCATGCCGCTATCTATCAGGATGATTACCCCTCATGTACTCTTTTCTCAGCGAAAAACTTCATATACTTCCCTACTTTGTTATAATCACAAGCTACGATCTTTGAGAAACAAGAAATATAAATTTTGGTCAATTTTCTTTCGTTATCTCGATGTCCAACTGACTACTCTAATTATCTTCGTAATTATCTTCAAATTACCGAACTTATCAGATCTGTTTATCAACGCTTTTTAGTCCAAACCCAAAGTAATCTTATTGAAGAATTAAAATCCTTCCAGTTTGTAAATTTTAAACGAAAATCCGTTGGTTATTCTACCTCTCTCTCTTTCAATAACGAAATTTCAAACGAACTACAAGCAATCGCCAACTTTTTTGCTAGTTTTTTTTTTTAACATACGTTTACCGACGACTCCTTTATACTTGATTGTAATTATTTCAATTATTTACCGAATTTTTCTCTCGGCCTACTTCTACCTTCTACCATTGACCCATTTCTCATCGAAAACAAACTGAATCAACTCAATGAGAAGTAAATATATTCCCGGCCCAGATGGTATCCCTGCCATATTTTCAAAAAATGCTCAACAGTCCTTCTCTCTCAAAAATCTTCAGTTTACCCCTATCTCAAGGAGAATTCCGTCAGTTATGGAAGACCTCTTAACCTCATAACTGCAATAAATAAAAAGAGCAAAAGGTGTGAACCTACAAACTACCGTTCAATTTCTAAGATTTCACATATTCCCAAAATTTTTGAAAGCATTTTGTACGGAATCTTAAGTTTTTTATCTCAAATGATTTCAGTAAGGCCTTTGACAAAATTTCATATAAGCATAGCTGGGCACCGTTAATCAAACAGTTAACTTCGTTAATCGTTAATCCGCTACTAAAAAAGTTAGCTTCGTTAAACGTTAAAGCGTTAAATTTCGGAAGAATTAACGCAAGTTAACGTTAATCGATAATCCGTTAACATGTGATAAAAATTTCATTTTTTATATTTTTTTTTTCTCTAAGCACCGGCGCTAAGTAATGCCGGTCGTCCACTAGGCGATCAACGCACAAATTTCGAATTCAACGCATTCAACTCTAATCTACGGTGCCTTCAATTCTGTTCAACCAACGGGTTGGATCTAGTTGTTGTTGTTGGCCGTTGCTCAACGAATTGCGCAACAACTGTACGAGTAGTGTACGAGTTCGTGTTGCTCCTTGAAAATGTTCGATCAACACGTTGAGACACATTTTCAAGATAATGTGTTGCACATTATTTATTCAAAGCGTTGATCAACTTTTTAATTTTCTTTGGGATTTCTTGACGTAATATTTAGGCCTATTCTGCCACATCTGTTATTCTGCTATAGATTTTCTGTTATGAATCATAAAAGATTTTCATCTTAAAAGATCTTTTATAATTGGTATTCAGGGGCTCGAACTTTTATAAAAGTCTGTTATGCAACTTCGAAAACGAAATCTGTTATGAAACTGAACTAAATCTGCTATCAAAATCAGCTGTGATTAAATAAAATAATTCATCTGACAAAATTAAAATGGATGACGAACAAAAAAGTAATCTCTTCTCTTACACATTATTGGTGTCCTCTACTCTACTTACATATTCATATGTTTATATAATACTCGTATGTGTGTAAATATATTTTCTTTCATTTGTCTCATTTTAAAAAGATTTCGTTGACGAAATATAAAATATATCGTCGTCGTTCTATGAAACGTCCATTATTAACAAAAATGTAATTTAATTCTTATTTAATTCATTCCAGATCAGCCATATTTGCAAAATATTGTATTGCAGAATGGACGACGATGATATATCAATTTTTCATTGATATACTCGTATCTGTGTATGTATTGAAATCTTTTATGATAAAAGTCACAGAAGTTTATCTTTTATTCTTTTATGATTTTTAACAGATTTCATAACAGATTTTGGCATGCTGAATACCAAAAATGCTATTCGTAAAAGATTTTTTCTATGTTCGAACGTTTGACAGTTCATAAAAGTTTTCTTAGCAGATTTTATAACAGATTTTAGCGTGCTGAATACCAAAATTAAAATTCATAAAAGATTTGTTGACAGCTCAAGCATTTGTATGGAAATTCATAGCAGAATAACAGAATAAAAGAATAAAAGATCTCGCCGAATAGGCCTAATTGTGTTGCGTTGCGTTGGCTGCAGTGAAATGTGTCTACGTGGTTGAACTATTGCGTCGCCATGAACTTGCAGTTGTTGCAACTTGCAAACTGTAGTTTATTTTGGTTTTTCGACAAGGAAGGTGATAAAAAATCAGAGTGGACCACGGAATTAATTTTGCAAATGATTTCAGCAATTGAGAAAAAGCCCAATATATGGGACATTAAGAGCCCCTCTTATAAAAATCGAGATGCCAGGGAATTGGCTTGGTCTCGAATTTCCTCGAAAATGCAATTACCTTAACTTTGAATTCGAATTCACGGGCGCGGTGGGATCAATCGATTTTAATTTCTCATATACTATTTCATTGAAAAAACAATTTTCTTCGCGACTCAAGAAAAAATCATCTACCTGTAAGAGGTTGTAAATCGTTTATCCAACGAAAGAGTTGAATAAAAAGTTGAACGAAGTTGGTTGAACTTATTGCGCACATAGTGGACGACCGGCATAATGAAATGATCACACGTAACGAATCTCTTCGCAGTTTTCTCACTCGCACGCGCCGTCCAAATATAATACGTACCTAGCTGTTTTTGTTTCACCCGCGGCACGCGCCGCGCGGCACTTGTCTCATACTTGTCTGAACCTGTTTTTCGCGCCGCGCGGTAAATAGTAGGCATTTGGTTAACGATTAACGGACTTAACGTGGATTAACGGATTTAACGTGTCCGTTAAAATTTTTAAAATTTAACTTAAAAGTTAATCCGTTAATCAAAATTTTAACTTCGTTAATTAACGATTAACGGATTATCGAGTTAATGCCCTTCTTTAAATTTAGTAAGCAACTGTGATTTAGCTGAGTGGAGTCCAGATGAGCTCCTCATAAAATAATATAGGGAAACCATCACAGGAAAGTAAAATGTGATACGAATTCTTTTAAATAAATTATTATTTATTCATACTTTTATTTATTTATTTATGTTGAATAATCAATACAAAATGAACTGTTAATTTTTTAGTTTTTAGCTGACGTTGCAATAAACCTTAAAGTGATTGTTTAAATTATGTGTTTTCTTCAACTCCTATATAAATTCGTTGAGATGAGTGTGAAATTTGTTCCCTTAAGTCAATTTTCATACATACATATAAGGTGTTGTTTTGTTTTTAATTTTAAGTGCCACCTTTTTTTCTCGAGTGCCACTTTTTTTGCCACTTTTCCAAAATATCCTAAGGTAACGCTGGTTGTTGGCCGTTGCTCAACGAATTGCGCAACAACTGTACGAGTAGTGTACGAGTTCGTGTTGCTCCTTGAAAATGTTCGATCAACACGTTGAGACACATTTTCAAGATAATAAGGGTATTCATGTAACGAGATAATTTTCCGCTTTGTAGAAAGATATAACTTTCCGCAGCATGTTTTCATGAACACCCCTAGGAAATACTTGCGTAAATGTGGGAAATATTTTGTGAAATGTCAAATTAAAAGTCAGAATCCATACTTCTTTAGTTTACGAGGTTTATTTCTGCACTTTCCGCAGCAAATTTGTGAGATAATTTTATGCGATTTGCAGAAACTTTTTCCATACAAATTTTGACAGCTCATTTCTGCGGAGATAAAATTATCTGGTTTACGAGGTTTACGAGGGTTTTCCGAGCTTACATGAATACCCTTAATGTGTTGCACATTATTTATTCAAAGCGTTGATCAACTTTTTAATTTTCTTTGGGATTTCTTGACGTAATATTGTGTTGCGTTGCGTTGGCTGCAGTAAAATGTGTCTACGTGGTTGAACTATTGCGTCGCCATGAACTTGCAGTTGTTGCAACTTGCAAACTGTAGTTTATTTTGGTTTTTCGACAAGGAAGGTGATAAAAAATCAGAGTGGACCACGGAATTAATTTTGCAAATGATTTCAGCAATTGAGAAAAAGCCCAATATATGGGACATTAAGAGCACCTCTTATAAAAATCGAGATGCCAGGGAATTGGCTTGGTCTCAAATTTCCTCGAAAATGCAATTACCTTAACTTTGAATTCGAATTCACGGGCGCGGTGGGATCAATCGATTTTAATTTCTCATATACTATTTCATTGAAAAAACAATTTTCTTCGCGACTCAAGAAAAAATCATCTACCTGTAAGAGGTTGTAAATCGTTTATCCAACGAAAGAGTTGAATAAAAAGTTGAACGAAGTTGGTTGAACTTATTGCGCACATAGTGGACGACCGGCATAATGAAATGATCACACGTAACGAATCTCTTCGCAGTTTTCTCACTCGCACGCGCCGTCTAAATATAATACGTACCTAGCTGTTTTTGTTTCACCCGCGGCACGCGCCGCGCGGCACTTGTCTCATACTTGTCTGAACCTGTTTTTCGCGCCGCGCGGTAAATAGTATAGGCATTTGGTTAACGATTAACGGACTTAACGTGGATTAACGGATTTAATGTGTCCGTTAAAATTTTTAAAATTTAACTTAAAAGTTAATCCGTTAATCCGTCTCTACCTTTTCCATTATCAACTCATATCCATCGCTGAATTAATTCGCAACCGTGGTGTTCGATATGATAGAGAGCTCAACTTTCTCACACATATTTCAGAGATTATTCTTAAAGCAATCTCAGAACTAGGCTTTATTCGTTTTCTTTATGAACACGCCTCTCAAGTAGCGTCCCCATTCAACGTCGTTTCCTACGTTTCGGCCTTCGTGAATAACTCGGCCTGGTTTTGAATAACTCTTTGATTCTACCTCCATATCGAGACTGACTTCTATTTATCTAACTTGAATACGCTGGAATCTATTGACTGCACAGCTCTTTACAACACAAATTCCCGTTATCTAAGAAATTCTCATTCCTTCTATCTGCCCACCAACCGTACTTCTAATGGCTCCAACGAACCTATTACTCCCATTGTTACATTAAGTGTTGCGACTTTAACGTCAGTCGTCAGTTCACACTGCCTGAAACTCCGTCTTCTTAATCATCCTACAAATTCACTCCAATCCTAGATTAATTATTTAATAAGAGCTATTTTGAAGTAAGATTAAGAATTTGCTTCTATTAAGTCTTATGAATAAGGGTATTGCCTTCACGAAAATTACAAATTATTGTGAAATATACCCATTTATCAAAAACAAAATGTCAAACAGTCCAAGATTAAAGCTGCGCATTGTGAGGAGTTGAAATACTTAAAAAATTACAAAGAAATAAATTTATGTTTAAAATTTTCTTCAAATAAAAATTTTAATACTATTAGTTGACTATATTCCAATTTATGTAGATAAAAGCTTATAATTATTAACATCCCTACTGACAATGCAAATCTTTCTCTCAAATAAAAGATTTCCCATGAGAAAATTTGTTTTTGAAAACAATTTCAAGTCCGAAATCTTTAATAAAAAATTCCATGTAGAATTTAAGCTTAGCATGTACATACGAGTACTATTGAGCGCGTGCAAGACCGTTAAATGTCAAGATAAGCAACCATTACATAACATGATTGTACGAATAACTTAACATATTAAACAAGTCATCAACTGTCATCTTTCAAGTTATGTAAGGAATCCTTCTCGTCTGGAACGGGCTATGATGCCATACAGTCTAGAAACAACAAAAATAAATTACTTTTTGAACAATACATATCTCCATACATTTATTCGTATGCCAACTTAGCGACAGACAGCATCCAGCTATTAAAAGCTGTGGCCATAAAGTCATAATAAATCCCATTTTAATTGCAAATTAATTACACCGCAGTTGAGTATTTTGTCAAAAAGTAAAAATCTAGTATTTGCATTTGAAATTTTTGCTATTAAATTTTAAAGTATAGGTAGAACGAAAAGGCAACCACTGTCAGTTTATTCGTGTTGATAAAAAATGTTTTGATACCATAACTCCTTCCAAACTGTGGATGAAGTTGAATATTGAAAATTGTGGACATATTCTCATAGAGTCGTCCAGTTTAAACTTGACAGGTGCTGAAGCATTCATTAACTAGTCTGATCAAGTGATTATCTAGTCACCACCGCCTTTCATCATAATTTCCTAAAGTTCATCTATATCATCCAAAAATGCCTTGAAATGATTATGCTCTAATTTTTAGATTCAGCATTTGCAGAGAAAAGTCATGACTGTTTCCTTTTCCTTTTCCTGAGTGTTGTTAGGAATGCCCAGCTTTGCTGCATGCTCTCATATTAGCCAGTGTCCGCTACAAATAGCAACGATCTTGATTATATCTTGCATGGCTCTGTATTTCAAATCAATTGTTCAGACTTTGCTATAAGTGGGCCAAATCTCCCTAGATATAATGCAATTAGCTGAGCTATTTCACCTGGAATGTTGACTCGTTCCGCAAGTGAGCCATGATGGGCCGATCCTAGCTTGTCCAAGTTATCTACCCTTTCATTCCAAGCAATGCCACTATCTCCCGAAGCCGAGATAATAGTGACATTGTGGTTAATATCCAGCTTGAAAGTCATTCCGGCATTGCTGGACCAATTTGGAGGATGATATACTAGAATTAATGGATGGTCCGGTGGTGTATATATCTGTGTGTTGTTGGGTCCAAATTAAATGGGCGGTACATACAAAATTTCAAATAAAACGCGCTTATAGGCTCTAGGTTGATGTACTGTGGACAGAGGACTATGCTGTAAGAAGCCTTTTATAGTAGCTAACTTTAACGGTATCGTTGATGCAAAAATGTAATATAAAGGGTGGGCCGAATACAAATTTCTTTTTAAATATGCAATAAAATGAACAAAATTAAATTTTTTCCATGTATTATGGCTTTATCAGTAAGAACAAATATTCCCATTAATTATGGAACACAACGTCGTTCAAATGGCTGCCTCGGCTGGCTTCGCAGTAGCGCATTCTGTGACTTCAATTTTCCAAGACCATGTTGATGGTTTCGGGCTGTAGCTTTCGGATTGCTTGGACGATATTGGAATTTGGGAATTTGGTTCGCAAAAGATTTTCTGCGGCATGGCCCGCCATCCTGCATGAACCAGAGAGCGTCCAAATCCATGTTTTCAATATCACTAAAATTTCAGTCGGTTAACATGGCTCTGTAACGCCCACCGTTGATCGAAACGTTGTTCCCAGCCTCATTTTCAAAGAAAAATGGTCCAGTCATGCCACCGCTCCACAATCCGCACCAAACTGTCTATTTCTGTGGATGCATTGGCTTCTGGACAATGACGTGCGGGTTTTCTGAGCCCCAGATGTGGCAATTTTATTTGTTAACGTAGCCGCCTAGATGAAAATGCGCCTCGTCAGAAAAGATGATTTTTCGCCCAAAATCGTTGCCAAATTCAAACTGCTAAGCGTATGGTCGTGCCCCTTTAATTGCTGAGACAATTGGAACTTGTAAGTGAATAATCCGAGATCTCTGTGCAAAATCCTCTCAGGCTATTGCTGTTGAGATCGATGGCAAGTTGATGTTCATGAATTGAGTCTCACACTCTCTGTGGCTACAACAGCCACATTCTTGTCTGTACGCACCGTACGATAACGTAGACCATGATTGTTGTCCACTAGCATTTAAGTCTCACGAACTTTTTGCACGTTAGGTCCATCATTTCGGCCAAAACTTCCTTTCAAAAAACGCACTGTTTGGGCTACACAGCACTCACTTTGGAAATAAACTTTCAATACTTCCCAACGTTGTTCAAGTGTAAAGGGACTAATTTCGTTCCGCGGAGCGCAAAAACAGCTGTCAGTGTCAAAATAGCCCATGATTTAAAACGAAACCACTAGATGGCGCCTGTTTACATAGTATTATTTTAAATTTCGAAGAAACTTCTGTGCAAAATTTTGATAAAAATCAGTAGCACCGTTAATGCCACAAACATGGCTATTAATTTTGAAAACTAAATTTTTATATTTTTTCATTAGAATTTTATTTATAAGAACTTATTTAAAAAAATCGTTATGACGATTTTAATCTTTTTCTTGCATATTTCCTTAAGTAGTCACATGAGAAAGAGTTTTAAGTTTTAAGTTTTAGTTTTAACCATAGACCATTTTCAAAATTCAAAGTCTCTTAATTTTAAGATCAAGTTTATGCAACCGAGTCATGCATTTTATTTAGGTTTTGGATTACAACCAAATCAAAAAATTACCACTCGTAATCGAAACAGCAGTTTCTATATTTTTGTTCTAACTAAAAAAATCTGAATTATAATTTTAATAATAGCGAGTTTTTTACGTCGCATTTTGATGTATATATGAAAGATGGTATTTTGGAGGAACAGGCAGGGAGAGGAGTTCTTATTGCAGTATACACTGCCGATTTTACCAATACTGAAAATATCGAATTTATTTGCGTGAAAATCAAGGTCAAACAAAAAAGTATCCACATTGTGTGCTGTTATTTGAGACCTTGTAGCCCAATCGAAATTTTCAAAAAGCTGATTATATAAGTTGACTTTGTATGTGATGCCATGAAGGTATATGATGGTGGTTCATTGCTCATGGGTGATTTCAATCTTCCTAATCTGGCCTGGCCACGACCTGAAGAAGACTCCCATTCTGTTGCCAGTAACGCAACATTTCAAAAGGAAATGATATTTGCTGATAGCCTGGGTTGTAAAGCAAATATTTCTAATTACTTTTTAATCTAATAACTTTTTTAAAGTATTGTCTGCGACACTGTTTACTTTCAAGGCCATTGATAAAATTTCACAAATTTCACACAAAATTATCTCATTCAAACTAAAAGCTCTTGGAATTCCCTTAGGTTTTATTCAATAGATGAATCATACTTATTAAACCGTAAATATCGGGTCTTGTTTAGTTCTTCAATATCAAATCCTTTTACTGGGCAATCTGGCGTCCCGCAAGAAATCCAGAACAAAGTATTAGATTAGTTTTTCTGGTGTCATTGAAACCTAAAAATTAATTATAGATATTGGGTTTTGACTGTTTGGCGACTATATCACTATTAATACGACTTTAAATGTGTATATTTCATTTGTGAGTTATTATTTTTGGTGAATTGTAGATCTATTTTCTTGAACAGTTTAAGCTCTGTTTTGACATATAAAAATGCGTGGTCTTAAGAAGTCAATGAGATTGTATAGAATTTCATTTCTTAGGGTGTGTCTTTCTCCTAACGTTTGGTTTATCTTGGTTAATTCAAAAGTTAAGTGTGAATAAATAAAGAAGATATCCTTTAAGAATTAAAACACTTTTTTTATATTTTTTTAAAGCAGCTTATGGTTATATTGGAGTAACTCAGGTTTTCACTCAAAATGGTGTGGATTTGTTCCAAATTTGATTCGAGAGAATTTAATTTGTCATGGTTGATATGAGTTTTTGTTAAACCCTCTTTGATGATTTATTATCAACATTTTGATATATGATTGCTAAAAGATTTTGTGATATTCAGTAGGTGATTCAGATGAGTTTTTGTGGAAGCATACAATTTAAGGTCGTCCATATTATTATAATAAATGATTAATGTGGTGTATTGGGCTTCCGTTTTTTTTTTCTTTATTTGAAAACCATATCCCTTGGAAGATACCACAATTTATTGGGATGCTTCATAATATGTAGGTAAGTTTTGGTCTGAATTTTCATTCTCAGTAAGTTTTGTTTTAAAACTTCTGTAGAAAGATTTTTCATTTTTATATTGGCGAATATTATTGGTGGTTCTTTTCTCGGAGAGCGTGTATTTTTGTTTCTTGGTTTTTATGACAGATAGTTTTTATTTAAACGTACATACATATATAGGGCTCTTTGCGGACATCGTTCATCAATCTCAAATCTGGAATGGCTTTGATAGGTGGTAAATATTTTGTTTGTTCTTTTCCAAAGTCTACCCGATTTGTTTCCTTTTAAATATTATATTAGAGAAGATGTAGAAGATATATATCTTTGCAGCTTCCTGATGGTTTCTTTGAGTCTTCTTAGCCATTAGTTTCTTTATTTTTCTTTTTTCTTAGATTTTGTGGTTGAGTTTTTGACGCTTTTCCAACAAAGGTTTAAGTTGTTTATGCTGCATAATAGATAATAGTCTGTAATTCCTACAAACCGTCTAAATATTTAATTGTTTCGTTATTTGACATGCTTTTTGTGAGGTGTTTATTCTAGTTGTAGATGGTCTAGACTAGAGTTCCCACAACTTTACCGGAATTTCCGGCTCCAAAGCCATATTTGGTGGTTCGATTTCATTGTTGTTCGTATTCGTTTGTTCGCTTACTTTAGATTAATTAACAGTACGGTACGTTTCTTTCATTTGCACTGTATTTGAAAGGCTTTTTCATTTGGAGGCTGAATTTGTTTTCTGAAAGTTTCAGGCACAAGTTCTGTGAATACTTATTCCTAGCCGAGGTATTAAGCATAGTAGTTTCATTGGGAGGTACTGCTGTTTTTATTGAGTGAGCTCTAATTTGTGAGCTTGGATCTCTTATATGTAAGTGCCGATATGATAAAGATTTCTTTTACTATTAATTCGGTTAAACTAATTTTTGTATGTATTTATAAATTTCACCATATAAGTGAATATGATTGTATTGAGGAGCTTACGTCCGTTACGTTACTAGCGCTAATAATGTACTTAAAGTTGGAGATATTAACATTGATATTTTTAACTAGAGTTATTACTACTTCCAAAATATTTGATCATATTTTCTTAAGCGGCAAATACACACGACACTTGTGTGCACACCGGTGTGCCTACACCGGTGTAGCATTCCACAACACACGGCACACCGAATCGTGCACACTTTAGTTGTGCAAGAGATCTCATACTGGAGAGATCTAACCATGAGTGATATGGACGTCGCACAGTGGTTTGGTTTGTATGGGAGAGCGGAAAAAAATCTGTAAAATCTGAACTACTTAACGGATTTAAATGAAATTTGGCACACATGCTTAGATCTATCTTATACATATATGGTCCAAATTCGGTTAAGAAATAATTATTAAAAAAAAAGTTATTGACATTTTTCTAAAATTTGCGCGTTTGGATTAGAGCGGAAAAAAGTCTGTAAAATCTGAACTGATTAACGGATTTAAATAAAATTTGGCACATATGTTAAGATCTATCTTATACATACATGAGAAATAATTATTAGAAAAAAGGTACTAACAATTTTCTAAAATTTATGGGTTTTTGATGTTGTACTGAAATATATATATTTTTTGTTTTAGTAAAATATGAACTTTTTATTTTGAATAAACAGAACAAACTATGTTTGTATATTGTAAACATAAAAACAAATTCTTCAAAAATAATATTAAGAACATAAATAAAACATTTGCAATAAATTAATAAATAATATAAAAAAGTAGAAGCAGCTGTTTTACTGTGCTGAAATGAGGTTTTTAGCATCTGCACTCATTGGTAGTACATATTTTCTTTTTTGCCTGTTACCTCAATGCTGTTATTAGTGGATCTGAGGATACGGGGCATCACATCTTCGTTCGTCGCAATCCGATAGCATTTTTTCGAATTAGAACTGAGATAGATTTTACTGTCCTTATTTCGGCATTCTTGGGGTTCCTCGGAGAGTGATCCATGATTTCTTCTCCATGGATCAAAATTCAAAACCTTATGTACGGTCGCTGGCATATGGTACCATTTATAATTCTCTACAAAAAATTGTGCGTTTTCCACGCGTACTCTGCATTTTTTTTAAATCTATTTTTTCATTCGATGCAATTACTTCAAGAATAACATTAGTCATAAGTTCGGAACACAAAACCGAATAAGGAATTGCGATTGAATCCATTTTAATGGAGGAAAATTATCGCTCGAACAATTAAAAACAGCCGCTGATTAAACTCACTTTTTGTTTTTATTTATATTTCACTTCACTTTTGCCTATTGGTTGATAATAGAGTTATAATTTTTCTAACACACTTTGCACAAATGCACAATCAGTCAATAATGACTTATTTTGTTTTTAATCCTTTATATATATAGTTTTAAGTTAGAACTTAAACATTCTTATGGGGCATTACCTACTAATCCTAAAAGGTCATAAAAAAATTGTGCAACACACAACAAAAACAAAGCAATAAAACTTTAAACAACAATCAAAATTGTTAGTTTTCGATTTATGCCGGAAACGGAACATGTAGAGAAAATCTCATGTACAGAAAAAAAACCCTTTTTTATTTTACCTGCCTCTACTTTTGGCGTGAAATCAAGAAAACTGTGAGATTATCCTTAATGCTTTTGTTTTTTTTTTTCATTAAGCTCTGTTATATAATTCTAACTATCATAAAATAATAAAATTTTTAACATAATTTTGCCAAGAAAATTGAGTTGAATGTTGAAAAATGTTCGAGGCAGAAATAAATTGTTTTGCTAAAAATCGAATTTCGCAGATCTTGGTCAAGGTATGAATTTTATTTTATTTTTAAAATAAAGGTACGCATTTTTTCTAAAAATAATAGGTTTAAACACCTCGTTCTGATAATTAGAACCGAAGAAATTATAACTATTTGATATACACCACCCTCAAAACCGAGTTTTTTGAAAACCGATTCAATAAGACAAATTTGAACATAACTTCCAGATCCGCAGGCATCCGCAGCTAATTTTTTCTGCGTTGTTACTTGAAGGTATTGAACACACATTGGCGTACATCACTACGTGTAGGCAAGTGTAGCTAAAATTGAAACTCAAAAAGTTTTCACCAAAACCATTTTTGGTAGTACCCATATCTGACGCTTCTTATTATTTTCTTAGATAACCAAGAATAGAACAACAAAACGGTATATAAATTTTAAGAATTTAATTTAAGGAACTTCTGTAAAAGACCTCTAAAATTCTGTTGAAAATACGGTTCGCGACTTGAATACATTTTTCTTTGACTTTGAGGGCTTGTAAATTTGTATATAAAATATATATATAAAAAAATACTCTGAAATCATATGCTCCGGATATATAAAAGTACTTAGACATAAAACTTAAAAGGCTACTCATTACTTTCTGAAATGGATTTTTTCCGCTCTCAAACCACTGTGCGTCGTCCATTGGACGATGAGGTTGGCGCTTTAATTGAAATCGCTTCTTGCATGGAAGAAAATTATTTTTTGTTCTTCAAAAATTCAAAAAATATTTTTTTTTAAGTTTGGAATGCAATGTGCAATGAATGCATCTCTATAAAAAATTTCATTGAAATCAATTATGTCGATAATGAGTAATTCAAAATTTGAAAAAATGGTTCTGTGTGGTCGGTGGTACCGTTTTTGAGAAAATCAAAAACAAAAAAAAAATGGTTCCATGGCGGGTACTCTCAATAACCATTTTGCGGAAAATGTTTTTAAATCTGTTTAACATTTTTTGAGAAGAACAAATATTTATAAAATTCGTATGAAAGGTAGGTACCGTTATTTTTGGTCTTAAAAAAAAAATAAAAAAACCTGTGGGTGGAAAAATTAAAAATAATATCTACCAAGTTTAAAGTAAATCGGCCCAGACGTTTAAGCTATAGTCAAACTGACATATAAACAGAATTGCGAGACCCACTTTCTTAGTCTTCGCTATCATCGTAATGTCAAAATTATTATTATTATTATTATAGATTATAGTACCTATAAGCAAGGTTGCGAATTTTTGAATTAAAAAACAACATAAGTAATAAGTCCGTAGATGATTTGTGAATTAAAAAAAATTAATTCATAAGTTAGATAGTGACTTATGATTTAAAAAAAATTTAATTCATAAACTACTAAGTGACTTATGAATTAAAAAAAAATATTAATTCACAACCTAATAAGTGACTTATGAATGAAAAAAAATTTAATTCTTAATCTATGTAGTTGGTAGATTGGAAATGTTTAAGCTTGTTTTGGTTACATAATTATTTAATTATTAACGAAAGTAGATTTCAAGCTTTTGTGTATCATAAAATTATCATGCTAGCTCATAAATTTTCCAATTAATAATTTTTTAATCAGATATCATCCATTAGCTTATGAATTATTTTTTTTTAATTCATAAGTCACTAGGAAGCTTTTAAATAAATTTATTTTTTTTTTAAATTCTTAAGTCACTTGCTCATGACTTATTTGTTTTTAATTTCTAAGTCAGTAACTAGATGCTGAATTACATTGTTTTTAATATTACAACAACAACTTGAATGAACTACCACCAAGTGGGTTCTTATTTGGCTGGAGTTATAGCTATTTCACGGTTGCCAAGCCGATCATCAGACTCCTTTATTAGTGGTGCTTAGCCTTTATACTATCAAGTTTAATCGAAAAACTTTTTGCCTTGACTGAGATTTGAACCCAGACCTAGCGTCGTCAGAAGCCAATGCCCTACGCATCACGCTACCGAGACCACATGATCAGGTCCATCCCAATTTAGGTTTTATCGTTTATCAATTATCACTTGAGGACTAGCGTTTTTATTAGTCATTCAAGTTTTTGTTGTTGTAAATTCGGTTTCTTTCTATTTCTCCGAACTCTGTTTATAAGCCAACAATTCGTTGTATATTATAAGGAGGGAGATTTTAATGAAAGATTTGACTCTGGTCAAGTTTTTTAAATCTATTGATGGACCTTGGGATGGACCTGATCATGTGGTCTCGGTAGCGTGATGCGTAGGGCATTGGCTTCTGACGACGCTAGGTCTGGGTTCAAATCTCAGTCAAGGCAAAAAGTTTTTCGATTAAACTTGATAGTATAAAGGCTAAGCACCACTAATAAAGGAGTCTGATGATCGGCTTGGCAACCGTGAAATAGCTATAACTCCAGCCAAATAAGAACCCACTTGGTGGTAGTTCATTCAAGTTGTTGTTGTAATATTCAAAAATTCATAAATATATGAAGCTTCGCAGGTACACTGCATGTATGTAACCATACAAAAACCCCTTCACTACATTGTTTTTAATTCATAAGTCACCCACCACTGACATAAGCTTTCGCAACCCTGCCTATAAATCGCAAGTAAATTTTTCGACGTGCTTTACCGCACAACGATTCGGCTGCAACTGAATATAGTGAATAGTTAATACTGAATAGCAAATGTGCGCGCACATCGCAATACACATCACACCGATCGAGACACCGACACCAAAAATCAAATACTTTTGATTTTACCCACACGGTGTCGGACACCGAAAATCGGTGTGCGCACCAGCCCACAGACGGGACACATTTCCGTACACTAGTGATGGGTAGGACACGAATTTGAAATGAGTTTGTATGAGGTACTCATTTTTTGAAATGAGGTGGTACTTTGTCCCACCTCAAATGTCCCATGGTACATACCTATTTAAATGGATATTTTGAAATTCGAAATTAAACAATGCGTATTTTTTTTAATAGTATGTATATATTTTTTCCAAAAACAGTTTTTAAAATTGCATTAAATGAAAAGGTTACAAAAATTAAATATCAATAAATATAATATATTTAATTAAATATCCTTGATACAAAACACTTTATTTTAAAATAAAACATTTAAAAACAAAATTAAAAAAGTGTTAGTTTTTAACAGAAATAAAGTTTAAAATAAGTAAATATAAAAAGATATAATAAAAAAATTAACCTAAAAAAAAAGTTTAAAAGAAAAAGCGTTTTTTAAATTTTATTTAAGTTATTTAAAGAAAACAAAAGCATTTAATAAAAAGATAAACACAAAAAGATATTTTTTTAACAAAAAAACAAATATGTTATCACATTCAAAATAAATTGAATCTAATAAGTTTAAAAAAATACATCATTACATTTTTGCATTTAAAAACAATATTTGTCCTACTTTCTTCCCACTCAACATTTTTCTTCTGTTAAGACCTGTTCTGATCACTTTTTTTTCGAACAAATTTGATTACAGGACACTGGATTAAATACAACACTAATGACTCTTCACGTACGCAAACTCAGCACAATTGATTGACTGATTTTTTTTTTCAATTCTCATATTTGATCTTGATCTCTAAACCCTAGTCTCTTTTTTCTAACACTAAAAACAAAACAAATACAAATAAAAGGAATGCACTTGCATTTGCATATCAAAAACGAAAATTCCTACTCCTTCAAAAATTAACAAAACCTCCTACTCCAAACTGTAAAAAAACACCTTCCTTTTTTAACCCTTTGATTGTATAATTTTCGATAATGCTTCATACCTATCTTCATTGTTTGTTACATTGTAGTCAGTGCAACATTCATTCATTCATAAGTCCCACTCATTACCTCTTCTCATTTTGTCTCCTCAAACAGATGCAAAAGAACTCAATTCCTCAATCCTAAATGACAAATGTCCTAGTCTGGTACAAAGTCCTAGCCTGGTACAAAGTGACAAAGTCCCATCCTGGTACAAAGTTCCAGTCTGATACAAAAACCCAGCCTGCGACAATGTCACGAATTTTGTTTGAATGGGACGTTTGAGTAAAAAGTACTCAACAAGACAACAACTCAACTCACAACACATTCATTCATTGAATTTAAAATCCTCATCTTCCACAAACCTCATTCTATTTCCATTGGTTTGATCTTTGGTGGGTAGAGAGTTTGAGGCCTATTCCTCCTTTCATACAATTAACTACAATACAACTTCATTCTGCATCAGTCTCAGTCTTAGTATCAGCCAGGCCGATGAGTGAGATGCTCGATACGAATAGTGTTTTTTTCCATGAAAAAGTAAAGAGAAATATTTTTCGTTGCTTTTTAGGTGAGGTGTGAGGTAATACATTTTTTCGTTTTGAGGTGATGGGACATTTCAGATTGGTGTATGGGACATTTTGTATTGCCTCATGTATGAGGTACACATCACTACCGTACACCGACACCGGTGTGCACACAAGTGTCGTGTGTATTTGCCGCTTTATACCTCCCTTATATCAAGGGAGTGGTTAGAAAGGAGGTGTCGGTGTACATTTGTTTTGAATTCTTAAATATTGCAATGACAGGGAAAGACAGAGCGTGGTAAGGCATTCCACATTCGCAGAGTACGGATAAAGAACGAATTTCTGTAAGCTGATGGTCATCCCTAGAAGCTCGAGTACGAGTATTACAGTTGAACTCATTAAGGGGAGGAATGCAGGTGGCTATTTCACTATAGCATATTCCGTTAAAATAACGGTAAAAAAGAGTGAGGCAAGAAACATTACGACGATGTTCGAGTGACGTAAATGAGTCAATAATGTTATTGTCACCAATCATTTTAAAAGCTATTCTTTGAATACTGTCCAAGAGGCTTAAGTAAGTTACTGGAGCACAAGTCCAGAGATGGGAGTTATACTCAAACTTTGAACGTATCTACGTTTTGTAGATTGCAGCCAGATCAGTAAAGTGGTTCGTGATGCACATACCGATAATATCGAGATGTGCAGTTTCATTTTTATACAAGTGCCCCTCATAGATAGTGGCAAGGGGGTATATCTCGCTTCATGATGCAAATCACTAAAAAAAAATTCTTGAAAAGCTTCTAGAAGCGGGTTTCAGGGGTTTTGCTTCCGATTGGTTTTCTTCTTTTTTTTTAAATAAAAAAGCAAATGTTGAGAGTACATAGGTAAACAATTCCGTGAAAGCTGTAATGTTAACATATGAGTGTTTACAGATAAGTTCTTGGGTCGATTTTATTCAATACACAAAAAATTAAATCTAGGTTAATATGATAAAAATGTACGTTGAGCTGATAATATATCAATATACGTCCAACAAAACGTTTTATCAATTGATAAAAATTACAGAAGTTTATTGAGGTAGCAAAACAAAAGTTTGTTGTATTCACAAAATTGATTTGTCAAGCTAACAGATTTATTTGTTGAAATAACAAAAATATTTTGTCAATATGACTATTTCTTCGTAGAATCTACAAAATTAATTTATCAGATTAACAAAATTTTTTTGTTGTATCGACAATTTTTTTTGTTAATGTTACAAATTTGTTTTGTTAAATTAACAAAATATTTTGTCAATTTAACAAATTACTTTTGTTGCATCCACGAAATTTATTTGTCAGCTTAATAAAAATAATTTCATTCAATTTGACAAGGTTTTTTTTGTTTTTTTCCCGCAACACTTCTATCAGACATTTATCACTATTCAGATTTTTCAGACATTGTTTTGCAATACATAAACTGGTTGTAAGCGATAAGAGGAAAAATTATGTTTTAAATTTACTCGTTTTCGATAGTAACCTCCCCTTTCTGATTCTACATAGCAGCAGTGGCGGATTTACACATTTCCCAAGTATAGGCTGTTCAATTTTTGCCGCCCTTACCTCTACAATTGTGAATTGTCAGGTTCTAGATTATCTTTACAATCCAACAATTCAAATCGCACAAGAAATAGTTTTTCAGAATATTTCTGAGGTAATCAAAGTTCTATGATGTACGACTAATAAGGCGGGTTATGCCATAATCTTTATACAGTTAAAAAATAATAATTTCAATTAACTTATCAAAGTTTCTTACAATAACATTGTGCGCGATTTTGTTGGCAAAATCATCGATAATGTCGTCGTAAGTCATCTAGTTCATTAATTCTGACTCTATACACAAAAGAGTCTTTTCAAGCCTTAATTTTTCTTGAATTAAGGTCGATCTCAGATAATTTTGTACCCATTTTAGAAAAGAAAAGCTTCTCTCACCCGAAAAATTTGTCGCTGGAGTACATAATGCCCTACGAAGAGCTTTGTCCAAGTTAGGATAAATGTTCTGCAAATTCTGTTTTCGCAGAAACGAAGATTTAATTTCCAATGATTCAGAATTTGGTTTCATCTTTTCAAGATCTATTCTCCATCCGTTCGGAAAAAAACAATTCGAGGAATCGAAGGAACCCAAACCTTCGAAAGGAGATACTGAGGATCTGCACTGGACTTTACTTCGACCGTCAACGACAAAAACATTACTGGAACGAGCATCTCTACACAGAAGCGAATTTAATCCCACTGGACAAATATCTAGTCCATTCAACGAAGAAACCCGAATCAGCTTATGAGAAGGATGATCACAGAACAACGACATCCCGAACCGAGGTACCTCAGTGTGATGGAAACTCTGGATGATTACTTAATCATGGACAACGAGGAAGTAGTGTCGTTCTACGCTGGCATTGGGTTAGCCTACCACAGCGACTAAAACGCTATCCCTGCCCACAACCCACAAAAATCACCATCACCACTGATTATATCCATATCATATTATAATCACTGATTATAATTACCGGGAATGAACACCCGACCTTTTAAATTTTATTTTTTTCGTCATGTAAATTTTATATAAAAATACTCGTATTATAGCGTTAAAAAAAACGCCGCGTTCGGGGAAAAAACATTTGTTGTGCTGAAAAAAAAGACTATCGTTGTATCACGCATCATCATAATTGAATATAATCAATATTAATAATTATGCTATTTGTAATTTCCATATCAAAACAAATTGAAAAAAATAACAAGGAGATTCCAGATGAACTCACACGTATACGTATATTCAACGTCGTCGATTGTATCTAGTGTTCGATCTGAAAAGTATTTGAGTTTTTTTTTATTAGCAGTCAAATAAAATTTTCTGAAGTTAGCACCTGTTCAACAAATAGGATAGTTAACACATAAGATTAAAATTGATAAAATTCGATCATTATTTTTTAATTTTTGATCCATTCAAAACGAAGAATATCTCCAACAAAACATTTTTCCATGCAATAATTTTTTATTCAGATCTACGGACTTGTATGAGTCTTATTTCACTCATAGAAAGTGTAGGCATAGGCCGATTTCTGGTTGGGGCCGTGAATTGGGTGTCTTATCGTAAAATATAGAAGTTTGCGTACCGTTGAATGTACAATGAAAGAAAAGAGGGAAAAGTCATCGGAAAGGTGTCTTGTGGAGATATTAGAAAAATTTTTGTAAGACGGCTAAGAAAAAAATATCGGTTTTCAAATTTGCCGCCCCTAAAATCTGCCGCCCTAGGCTCAAGCCTACTTAGCCTGCTGGTAAATCCGCCACTGCATAGCAGTGATTGTTAGAAACTTAACCTTAAACTGTTCAACTGGTTCTGATTCCAATGTCTTAAACGTTGGGTGTCGGAGTTTAGATATCTCGCATTAATAATTATTGACAATAAAATGAACTGGAGAGCACATACCCTATATATTAAGAAATATCTGCTCTCAACTACATAATGCTTTGTTTCACTTAAGAAAACTATGCTGTGGAACACTATACTCGAAACTATATACTACGGCCTTGTTCAATCTTCACTCGAATATGGATTAATTTGTTGGGGTGACACTTCCAAAAACTATCTGCAAAACTTATTAGTTACTTCAAAACGTATTCCTCGCACTATTTCTATAAATAGTATAGATCTTTACGTTTTTACGTCTTTAGCACCACGACTTTGTTAAATTTTTTTGCTTTTTGCTATTATTGTTTTGTTTTTTTATTTATTCAATAAAAACTATATTAAGGTGGATGGTCTGTTGGTCCTGGGAACATAAAATTAAAAAAAAAGGAAGACCAATAAAAATCGATATACATGTTCTTCTGAATCGAATTAGTTTTATTAGAAAGTTAATGTACGACGCACGTCTTCTGTGGGGTACTTATACCTATCCTAACTTTCAGCTGGTTTTCACCCATTTCAGATTATATTATGCCTTTATTTAAAGCATGGAATCAATTCAATTTTGAAGCATCGCATCAATGCTAATAGAATCCCAGTCTTGTCGCATTGCTCTGTTCTTAAATTTATGTAAGCCCTACTCTATTTTAAGCAATATTCCTAGGGTAAATTCTCTCGAGTGTTCATTTCTCAACCGTGTCGATTACTTCATGAAAAGAAAAAACCTAGATGGACCACACAATTGTCTAATTTCATTTTCGAGACATGAATAATTCCTATTGAATGAAGATAAAAATAAGGTTGAAACGTATAAATGTCAAGGAACTTTTCAAAATGCCAGGCTAACAAGTTTTTAGATCAATTAGCTTAATAAATATTATTTTTATGAGATAAGTTGTTTTTTATTTTTTTTTAAATCAAAAATGAGCGCATAATGTACTTTTTTTTAAAAACATGCATCTTTTTTCTTGAGAAGTTTTAGGATCTAATCCAGTTTTAATAGTTTTCTAATAATTTCTATGTTTGCTTCTGATAGTGAATACCTTATGCACACAAGTGGTTTTTCATGCACGTTCAGGGCAAATATTTTATTCAAAGTCAACTCTTTGTGATTTCTTGCCGTTTGTAATATGTAATTCTTTCAACCTTCGATTTTTTCATGGTTGCCATTTGGAAAGATAAAATCAGCTGCAAAAAAACATGTCTTCATCATTTTTTTTCCTTGGATACTTAATTTGAATACAATCTGTCACATCTTTGTCCTCCCTTAAGATTGGTTGTTTCTAGCTGCTATCAACATATTGATCACGAGTAGCCTTGTAGTGTCTCATGCGAATGATACTCGTATACATACATAAAATTTATAGTATAAGCAGCCTTGAAATCAAATCAAATGAAGTAATCAAACTTTGAGATACAAACGGAAAAAAAAAAATAATGGACTTCAACAGAGTCATCAAGTGTTCCACATAGTAAGAGTATGTGAATATTTATACTAAAGCTAAGGCCAAGTCGTAAAGGAAAATCCAACAAAAATATGTGACATTAACTACTTCGTTGCATCCAGTCCCTTCTTCAATCTCTTAGACGAAATCCTCGAAGATTATAAAAATGAACTGCGCCCTGTCAGAAAAAGTCAAAGTCGAAACAAGAAATCTCTTTCATTTTCATTCTCCATGAAAGAAGAGTAGGTACGTTTAAACCAGATGAGGGTGGTGTGGTGGAAAATGATATGATTTCCCAGGGGCGGACTTTCAAAATGTCAACTTAGAAGTAGGAGTTATTTTTTGTGAATTTTGAGACATTTGAACAAACAAAACTACTAACTATATAATTACCGGGATATTGTTTGAAAAAGTTTTAAAGAATTTTTTTTTTCAATCTTTCAATGGTGTCTTTTTATATAGAGGTGGAGAACTTTAACTTAAAATAAAATCATATTTATGCAACTGGCTTTATTTGACAGATAATTTAATGGCACTACTGATTAAGTTTCATACATTGCGTAATGTGGAGTCTAAATTTTCACACAATAAAACATTATATCTAGATTTAGGGAATTCTAGTTTAACTAAGTAATTACTAAAAAATTGGGGCCCTGAGCTACCTGAGCTACAAGGGCATTGAATTGCTAAACATTAACTATAAGAGCTTTTATGCCTCATAAACTGAAATATCAAAATAAAGCTGACATTTGGCGACATTTGGAAAAGTTCAATGAATTAATAAATATTGAGAGGGGATCGCACTGCGACCTAAATATCTGTTGTTCCCCTATTCAGAGCTAGATGAGTTGTTAACCCAACGCTCTTCCTCCAAGTTTATCTCTTAGAGTAGACACCTTTAGAGAGGCCAAATTACTCTCTTCTACTTGATAGCGTCCCAAATACTTGTTTATTTGATGTATTAGTGCTTCGCATCCTGCCTAGTACGAGTATGTATTCCAGCGTTTCGTCAAGAGTATTACAGAATTTGCATGTGGGGCTGTATCCCAGGCCAAGAATACTGAAGTGTGTTTTGCAAGGAGTCCCGTTACTATTTGTAGATTGTTCCAAATTAAGCTGATACAGTTCATGAAACGATCTTGGTTATAAAGGGTGGTTAAATTTTAAGGGCCGATGTTGATTTTGAATAAAACACAATTTACTTAGGAAATTATTGTGATTTCTTTTTATTATGATAATATTGGTGTTTCAATTATGTATGGATAAAATATTGGCCAAATAGCCGCCGCGAACTCGGCGGTACACCTCCATCCGATGGTCCAAATTTTCGATGACGCTGAGGCATAATTGAGGTTCTATGCCGTTAATGTGCCGAATTATCTTATCCTTTAGCTCTTGAATTGTTGCTGGCTTATCGACGTACATTTTTTTCTTTCAAATAACCCCAAAGAAAGAACTCCAACAGTGTCAAATCACATGATCTTGGCGGCCAATTGGCATCGCCACCACGTGAGATAACACGGCCATTGAATTTGTCGTGCCAAAGAGCCATTGTTTCGTTAGTTGTGTGGCAAGTGGCACCGTCCTGTTGAAACCACATATCGTCCACATCCATATCTTCCAATTCGGGCCATAAAAAGTTCGTTATCATCTCACGATAGCGAACACCATTCACAGTACCTTCCTGACTGGCCTCATTTTGGAAAAAATACGACCGATGATGCCGCCAGCCCATAAACCGTACCAAACAGTCACTCTTTGTGGGTGCATTTGTTTTTTGACAATCTCTTTTGGATTATCATTCGCCCAAATGCGGCAATTCTGCTTATTGACGATTTCACTGAGGTGAAAATGTGCCTCATCACTGAAGATGATTTTCTTAGAAAATTGATCATCCACTATTGCCATTTCTTGCCACCAGTCTGAGCATTGACGACGCTTGAAATGGTCAAGAGGCTTTAGGTCTTGAGTCAATTGCACCTTGTAAATGCAAGTCTTTATGCATAATGTTCATCAACGACGAGCGTGAGAGGTGCAATTGTTGGGCACGACGACGAGTTGAGATGGAAGGCTCTTCAGCCACACTATCGCGAACAGCAGCAATTATTTCTACAGTACGAGCTGTACGAGCATGCACTGGTGTTTTCACATCTCCTAAAGACCCGGTTTGCTCAAATTTTTGCACGATTTTTCCGATTGTACGCACATTTGGACGATTAAATTGACCGAAAAAATCACGAAGTGCACGATATGCATTTTGATTTCAATGCCCATTTTCATAAAACGCCTGAATAACTTTAACGCGTTGCTCGATTGTGTATCTTTCCATGGTTCAAATTGAGTTAGTCTGAAATTGAGAAATGTCAAATGAAATACAGAAAAAAACTTGACGTTTAGGTGTGGTTCACATTCAACATCGGCCCTTTAAATTTAACCACCCTTTAGTTCCTAAGAAATAGTTTTCCCTGCCTCAGATTTGGGAGTTGTTTCCAATTTTTGGATCTTTTGGCCTCCTCTTCTATTTTGATTTCGCTTTTAAACCTGTTGTCTCTTATTACGCAGTAGGGCTCTGGCCCCATTAAAGGAGTCCTTGCGCCTATTTTTGTTACGGAGTGTGACTCCTCATTTTATTGGACACATGTCTAGGTACCCAATGAATCAAGACAATATTGTTCTTGCTAAGTTCGTTCATTCACACACCAACTCACATGATGACGTATGAGCTTAGTGCTTTGAGTACGGCTTGCCTATCTGATATAATGAAAATATTTTGGTTTCGGTTATTCCTTTCCAGATCTTGACCTAGACGCTATTGCATTGATTTTCGCCTGGAAAATGCTAGTGGATTGTCCCTTTGAAGAGTTTGGTCTTGGGATTGTTTGCTAGTGGATTGCTTCATCGATATGACAAGTTTAGTTCTATGTTCAAAAATTTCAGCACCAGCTTCTTCTGTCGTTCTCGAAGCATCCATGTATCATTTAATGGTATTAGCTATAAAGAGTGTATAGTTTTCTTTTTCGCCTACCCACTCTTTTTTGCAACTTAACACCGTTTTAAATTTTTTTTACAAAGTTGTATTTTTATTTTTATCATTCCATCCCTAGTAATATTGATAAGGTGAGTTGCTGCTGAATTTAAAAGGACTTTTTCTAGTGCTTTCCTATAGTTGTTTATAACTCGGTTCTTTTGTGCCAAGCAATCGCACCATAGATAATGATAGATCTTACCACCCTTGGTGTACATCCAAATTAGAATATATGGCTCGCACAACGACGATTTACCTTTAAGTTGTTACGGATTTCGTGTGGAATTTCACAGCGAGTTCCGTACAAGTTCGTCATCACCCTGTATTTTTCTTTCTTGAAACTTTCAAAGTCGATAATTGTAACGCGAAAACACCTGTTTCACCGGATGTTATAAATTAAAATGACTATTTTCTCACATTCGGATGATGTGTGACTGTCAACCTGTGACCAGCGTCCAGCTCGGACATACATATCTAAAGTTCTCAAGATAAAAGAAAGAGGACCATTTTCGTCTGTATAGGAGAAAAACAACACCGTTCTTTTATCTCACCATCACTTTTCAGTGAACGGAGAATCACCGCTTATCAGAAGTTCAAAGACCTGGGGCCAAATTACCGCATCCGTTATCGAGTAATACGTGACTGAATTGTGTGAGTTTGGCATTACCGCTTACGTTATCGAGCAGTAAATTACTACAATTTGACATTTTCATTCGATCACTGATGTGACTCACTCACTCGTCACTGAAGCGGTAATTCGTCCCCTGAACTCACCACGAACGCTATTGCGGAAGATCTGCTCACTGCACTTGCAAAAGAACAAGACACGAAGCGGGTTAGTTTGTATTTAAAGGTCCCGGAGGCCACTTGTTAACTACTCATTTAATAAGTTGTCGAGCAAGGTGCGGTGGACGAGCAATTCGTGGATCGTAGTATCTTTGTGGAGCGTGTGCGGGTGTGACGATAGGGCAGGTGATTGAGACTCTCAGGAGCCAAACATTTTACCAGCCGAAAGGGGGTGTTCAAAAGGATAAATCTCTTCTCGCGACAAAGTCAAGGGCTTTTGCGCCTTTCCCGACGGTTTATTCTACATGTTTATTCCAGAGGAGTTTACCATCTTATATGATTCCCAAATATTTAAGTTCTTTCTCTATTACTATTTCTGCTCCAACTAACCGAATAGGTCTCAAGCGTGGTAGAATCTTTTTCTTGGTAAATGGTGTTACAGTCGTCTTTGTAGAGTTGATTAATAAAATCCTACAGAAAGGCACCATTTGCTTGTTATTAGTTAGTCCTCTCTGGATAATATCAGAGAAAGTTTCCTAAAACTTCCCTAGGGCTATAATAACGATATCATCAGCACAGTGGATGCCGCGTATGCCCTGAGAGGCCAGATTTTCTAGCAGTTCATCCACTACAAGACTCCACAGTAAGGGTGATAGTATCCCTCCCTACGGGCAGCCTAGCCTGTTGTTGAGATGATTCTCTGTATATTTGACCCTGCTATTGCCTCTGCTGTTTTAGTGCCAAGCATTTCACTAATCCATCTAGTATTGGTAGTATTGGCTTTATTTACTGCGACATGGGATGTATTATCAAAGGCTCCCTCTATGTATCGGAACGCACACAAAGCCATTTCCTTAATGTCTTAAGCTTTTTGTAAGGTATTAGTAAGTTCAAACAAGGCATGTTGGAGTACATTAAGAGGCCTACTTAGTAAAACATTTGATTTTATGAAGATGTCAAATATTTTTTCTAAGGTTTTTAGTTTACAAAGGATGTTAAGCGTATCGGTTTGAAAGTCTTATGATAAGTTGTATCTTTTTACCCAATTTTGGGAATGAAAATTACCTTAGCTTTTCTATCCATAGAGTTGGCTTATACCCAACAGCAATACAACTACGCATTAAAGAGTTTCAGGACCGGCCCGAGCTAAATTAGAGCCCTGCGCAAGCTTTATCAGTGGCGCCTCTCATTGGCGGAAAAAGTCATTTCTTCATTACCCAAGGGGTACCCTTTGCAATGCGTTTTTTTAACGAGGGATCCCCAAGAGGCCTATTCCTAGAAAATACTTATATTTAATTGAAATAAATATGATTTTTATTAAAAAGTAAGAAATCAAAAATATATCACAAAAATAATAGTCAAAAAATATATCACAAAAATTTAGGAACTGAAAAAAGTATTTTTTGAAGTAAAAAATATTTAAAAACTAATTCAAAAACATAACAACATACAAATAAATAATAAACTCATTAATTGTTGTTCATGTAGGAAATAATAATAAGATTATTATTTTAATAAAAATAAATAGAACCGAGATTATTGCAATAGATTAACTTTTCTGGCTTCTGTTTTAGCCAACTCAGTTACCAGATCATCATAATATAATGACTTGACAAGATCTTTCTCTATAGCCATGATTGACTAGTCATCTTATCTTTCCTGAGTCATTGGGGTCCTGAAGTAGTTTTTTATTAATTTTAGTTTCAAAAAACTGTTATTTGAGGAAACTGTGATGGTATTTATAGATTTAGAGCTATGGCTTCAGCTGACTGCACGTTAGTGAATTGTTCTTCTGATCGCATTTCCACTTTAGAGTTTTTAGTAGCATATTTAGTAGATAAATTAGCAGACGGAGTTTGTAAATACTTACTAGTTATACTGGCGCAAAATTTTAAACAGCCTATTATTAAGGTATTAGTATGATACTACTTAACAATTTGCTAACTTTATAGTAGTTTACTAACTCATTCTTAATTTTAAACATTTTCTCACTAGTATCGTACTAAAAGAGTTTCCTTAATAAATTGATATGAACACACCTAAAACAACGACATTTCGTGTAAAAAAATAAGTACACGAACCTTTTTTGATGTCTGCAAATGTAAGAGTCATACGAAGCTAGCAAGATACTAAAAAAATAAAGTAGGTATTCGATGATTTTAACTTTAATAAAAGGGTAGAGAATATGATGCTATATTCGATTAAAATTGTTGTTTTAACCTAGTATCATACTAAGACAGCTTTAGCATTGTACTAATTCAATTAAAATTTTGCGCCATTATTTTTTTCTTAAATATCAAACTAGATTAATATGCAACATATAAAGTTGAAACTAAAATTTTACTTCCTAATGACAGCATGTTTCTATTCTCAACGTTTCCAGCCTCAGATATTTCAACTCATATTATAGCTTCTAAGATTTTTTTGAATGGTTTTAAAGCATTTAGTCTACTCCCATCTGGTTTCAGAAAGGGGTTTTAAGGTCAAACCAGCGAAATTTTTTGTATATATGTATGTATGTATGTCCCAACGCTCAACGCATTGTTGAACCTGATACAAAGTTTTATATGCATTGAGCAATGTCAAAAAACTTAACAGCTTCCAATGAAAAGCAAGCTGAATCATTAAAAACCAACAACAACCAAAAGGAATGCAAGCAGCCTCAACAAAATAAGCTCTGGGTTCAAGACACTTAATTTTGTTTTGAACACCAGCCTCTTTTCCTTTCATGTTTGAACCATTATCATAACCTTATACATACTCGTATACACTACTAAAATAGTAGCGCAGCAAGTTTTATTGTAAATATAGATTCCCTATCCTTTCTTTTCTTTTGAGTTTTTTTTACCATAATACATGGACAAATAAAGTAATTAGATCGGTCAAAAAATCCTTTTTAAATGTAAACAATAACTGGCAAATGGCAAGAACAAAAAAATAGAGAAAAGGAGAAATTGAATAAAACAGATTCACTCATTAACGACCAACCTCAACATTAATCATCGCATTATCATCACTCAAGTATTTCCATATTTCAATTTTCAACCCTTTGTCTCATTCTCGACACACGACAGTGATAAAATTTCACTCATAAACAGAGGCCAGTGCCAAACTAAAACATAGTACAAGAAACACTCAACCGGAAGAGTTTAAATTCCTAGACGCAACTTTTAATTCTGCGCACTGACATGTCAATGAGTATGAATTTTGTACCTCAGAATTTCTGTTTGAGTAACATTGCTGACTTCGATTTCATATAGAAGAATTGGCATCGTGCGCATGTTACGAGTTTTATTAACATGCATACTGTTAATTGTCTGTATTTGCTGTTGAAATTCTGTTTTATGTTACACTGCATAGGGGAGGGTTATCAAAATAAAATAAATGCCTTCACTCATACACGCGATGGTGAGTGTGAAGAATAACGAAATTGTGCACTTTGTAAAGATTTTGTGATGTACCTAGTTTTTTTTACTGTGGGAATAGGGGTGTGTAAAGGAAATTAAACATCGACTTATTTTTGGAAAAGTAGATATGTATCTATATATATACACATGTATATCTGCCTTTAAATTCAGAATTAGCTGTTAGTTATATAATAAATACCAATATTGGAGTGAGCTATAAAAAGAAATGAAACTTAAAAAAGATGGTAGGTAGTGGTTATGAAGTAGTGGCTTTTTTAACGCTTGCCCAAGGCGCCTTTTGAGTTCAGCGCCCTGCGCATTTGCACAGCTTGCACGTATAGCTTGTCCGGCCCTGAAGAGTTTTCTTACCTTTTTTTGGAAAAGTAATAGCTTCTGCCAAATTTTGTTGAACTTTGTAGAACAGTGGAAATATGAATGAAACCGAAAACCCGATGGAAGTCAACGGGAAGACAATGAAATCTCTATACCTCCTTATTTTTAGAAAATAACAAACAATAACAGAACTTGAAGTTTCAAGTGCTTCATGTACTACAGCCCTGGAAAGGCCAACGAACGCAGCAGCAGTAAGGAAAAAAATATTTGTCCGAATGTTTCCCAATTCAGAAATCCGCTCATGCTTTCTACCAAGAAGTACATCTACAACGACGGTTTATAAACTTTGAAAAACTCATTGTCATTATTGTTTGTTAAGCCATAAAAAATTGTTTCCTACGGTAAGAACATTTCATTAAAACCTTTGACAGTTTCAAGGGGTTTTATATGAGTTGAGTGTATGTCACGTCCTGACAGCCCAAACTTTTACTTTCGTTTGACATGTGACATTTAAGCATGTATTTTTGTGGCGGAATGTGGAACTCTAATATAAAATGCCCAAATCATCGCCATTACTCGAGTCCATTCATCAGCACAGCACAGCACAAGCGTTACACTTTCTCGTTTGTTGGTGGTCAATTTATTCAAAGCAAGTACTACCGCACTCTAATGGCTTGATCATCATTTGTATTTCCGAGGACGAAATAGAAATAATAGAGTCCTGGCGGAATATATCCGCAGCTTAGACATCCTTGAGTGAATGCATAATTTCTAGAATAATGGATTTGCTAACGAATATACGAAGCGTGTGTACAGTATGTCGTACACTTTATGTGGTGCACAACAACATGACCTCTAATATCTCATGAGGATGATGAAGAAATCCACTTCGGTGCAGGAAGGAAGTGGTGTATATAAATTCACGTTTTGATACTTGAACACCATGCAAGTATACTCCCTGTATACACGAGTAAAAGGGTGACTTTGGATTAGATAAATGAAAACCACCATGCGAACTTGACAGTTTTGCAGGATGTTATCCCAAGAACGCTCGCATCCTTGGCAATGCAAATTGTGGGAAAAAATTGTTGCAAAGATGAATATACTCTTGGCCTTAGAATTACTATCTTTTGCTTATAGGAGCGGAAAATATGTTTAACAAAGCAGCATAAGGGACTGAAGATATGGTGGTTTTTCTCGCTTTTGGTCTTGAGTTGGAAATAATCTTCCTTAGAGGCCATCCTCGGCAAGGCTGAAGCTGTAGGGTAACTATTTAAATTTATTTTGTTTTCTTTTCTTTTGACACAATTTCACTCCCTCTATTCTACCACTCCCATTCTGCTTAGTTTGCGCGAAAAATCGGACCAATTTAATGTGAATAAATTCTATAACTCATTGGGAATGTGATTCCTGTCACCTGTAGAGAACCCACCTACTCCTCCGGGTGTTTTATGGACACTTTTTTATTGAATATTCTCTTGCCATTTATCAGGGTTTTATTGGGTATTTATTTTAAGGATGTACAACTAGTAGATATTATAGGATAGTATAATATTTTTAGTATCTATGGCGACTGATCAAGAAGGACATTAATAAATACCGAGATTTATAGCTAAGGACTTAAGAAATTTTGTTGTTGTTCATCTTATGTCTTATGATTTAGAGATCCTTTGCCTATAAAGTAGATTATTATAAAGCACTGTACACAATCTGAAATGCCTATAAAGTATTTTGAGCATCATTCAACCACGCCAAATGATATCAGCAGTTAAAACATTTCCGGGAGCAGAAGATAAAAAAATATCCTTAGGGAGCAACATTTGAACTTATAAATTCGTTCTCTTGTATGCTGCAGTCGAATACGGAAAAGGAATTTATTGAAGTTATTATGCTCAAATCGATACAATTTTAACGGTTTCTGTTCTCAAGTGAGCCTTCAAAACAGTTTTTATTTAAAACTTTAGGCAGTTTAACTTAAGAAATTAGTTTCTTGTTGTTGATTCTCTTGATATGGCGAGGCAAGGAATTCCACAGACGTGAAGTGTAAGTGAAAAATCGGCTCTTAGTTGGTTAGAACTGGCTGAAGAGGTTAGGTTAGGTTAGGTTAAAGTGGCTGATGACCGGAAAAGGTCAGCACACTTAGACCAATATTTGGTCCGTTGTGATACCAGAAGGATTTCAAAAATCCCCCTTACTCGTTAAACCATTTTGAGCTAATAATGAAGCGTTTGAGACAGTGAATGTCGGAATTATTTAGATCACTAGGATCGTTATAGTAGTAGTCTCCCAAGTGGAGTCTACGTCTTTGCGGTAGGGCAGGACAAGAACATAGAAGGTGAGGAACTGACTCCTCTTCTTCTTCATCCATGCAGCTTCTGCAAAAATCATTTGCAGGAACTCCAAGACGAGAAGCATGTCTTCCTATTAGGCAGTGTCCAGTAAGGACACCTATAACGGAGCTAATATGCAATCTACCAATAGAAATTAGTTGTTTTGAGCGTTTAGCATCAAACAATGGGCAAATCAGTTTAGTAGACCGGCAAGTTGGGGTGCTGGTCCAACTGTGGTTAGCTTTCTTTATGGTATCATGCTTTAGCATAAGTTTACAAGTAGCTAGGGGTATACCGATGTTAGATTTGCTATCCAAAAAAGGTAATATTGTTCCGTTTTTTGCAAGTTCGTCAGCTTTACAATTTCCTGGAATGTCTCTATGCCCCGGCACCTATGTAAGGTGAATGTTAAACTGTTTGACATCTCCAGCAGAGATGATCGACAATTTTGGGCTGTTTGTGAGTTAATGGAGACAGAGTCCAGTGACTTTAAGGCATTTTGACTGTCTGAGAAGATACGTATATCAGTAGTCGATATAACGTTTTCTTTTAGCCAAGAGAGGACTTCTTTTATTGCTAAAAGCTCTGCCTGGAACACGCTAAAGTGATTGGGAAGACGAAAAGATAGACAAAGATTTAATCTTTCGGAGTATACGCCTCCACCGACCCCGTCATCGGTTTTAGATCCATCTGTATAGAAATGAATTGCTTCGTCCATCAAAAGCAACTCATTTTCCCAAGAAGACCTGGAAGGGATGGATACTTGAAAATTTTTATCAAATTTTGGATGAGGGGTGGTGTAATCGACGTTACTAGGTAGAGTACTGAACGAGTTCAGTATAGTAGAGTGACCAATACCATTATTGACCCACTGCGAGGAGGCTTTAAGTCGAATGGCTGAGTTAGCGGCCGATTGTTTGCTAAAAATATCTAGCGGTATGAGATGAAAAAGAATATCAAGTGCAGCAGAAGGAGTTGAGCGGAGAGCTCCACCCATGATTAAACAGGCTGTTGGACTTTGCTGAGCTTATCGCGGTTAGTTGCTGTTTCCAGCGCAGTCCACCATACTGTCACTCCATATGTAAGTATCGGTCTAATGACTGAGATGTATAGCCAGTGTGTTATATGAGTTTGTAGACCCCATTTATTACCCACGGCCTTCTTGCAAGAGAAAAGAGCTATGTTGGCTTTGTTGACTCTCTCTTGGATATTGGGCTTCCAGCTTAATTTCTTGTCCAAAATAAGACCCAGATATTTTGCTTTGTCTGAGAATTTAAGCGGTATACCTTTGATGAGGGGAGGGTCTATGTGTGGGATTTTATATTTCCTGGTGAATAGGACAAGTTCAGTTTTGTGGGGGTTGACACCGAGTCCACATTGATCTGCCCAGGTAGTAAGCTTGTTTAGAGCATTTTGTAGGAGTTCCTTCAGAGTGTTAGGATGCTTACCAGATATCGCTATCGCAACATCGTCCGCATAGGCAATCACCCTGTGCCCCTCCCCTTCAAGAATCACTAGTAGTTTATTTACGACTAGGTTCCAAAGGAGAGGAGAGAGGACGCTGCCGCCTTGCGGCGTACCCCTACTGACAGTCCTTCGAGGAGTAAAATCGCCCAGTTTTGAATTTATAATCCTGCTTATCAGCATATGATTTATCAAATTACTGATTGACTTATCCACCTTCAGAGATGACAGCGCAGATGTGATTGCGGATGCGTCGACATTGTTAAAAGCTCCTTCTATATCCAGGAAAGCAACTAAGGTGAACTCCTTATGATGAAGGGAATGTTCGATAGTACGAACCAGCGTATGTAGAGCGGTTTCTACAGATTTCCCTTTGTTATAAGCATGTTGAGCATTGGATAGTAAGGACTTATCAATGTTTACCCTCAAATGGATTTCAATCAGACGTTCAAATGTTTTAAGAAGGAATGATGAAAGGCTAATAGGTCTTAGATCTTTAGGATTAACATGGCTTGGTTTGCCAGCTTTGGGGATGAAAATAACATTTACTTCTCTCCATGACAAAGGAATGTGAGCCAGAGCGATACAACCATTTAAGATGTTTACCAGAATGGGTATCAGAATATCGGAATTTTCCTGTAATTCCGCTGGAATTATTCCATCTGGCCCAGGAGATTTGTATGGATTGAAGCTGTTTATTGCCCATTTTAATTTTTCCTCTGTAATCAGACCTTGTGGAGGAGTTATGCTACTGAATATGTTGTTAGGATCAGTGTTATTAACGCAAGGAGAGCTATCTGGAAAATGTACATCCAGGAGCAGATTGAGCGATTCTTCGCTTGAGTTTGTCCAGGAACCGTCATTGTTTTTTAGGCAACTTGGCATTACTGAATTTTTGGAGAGGATTTTTCTTAACCTTGATACCTCTCAGTTGCCTTCTATATTGTTACAGAAAGTTCTCCAGGACATACGCTTGGTTTTCCTCAGTTCTTTTTTATATAACTTGAGGGAGTCTTTATATGAATCCCAATCAGAAGCTTCTCTGGAGGTTTTCGCTCTATTAAAGAGTTTCCTGCAATCTTTTCTTAGTGAATCCAGCCCCGAGTACCACCAGTGTGGTTTCTTCTTACCTCTTATTTGTATAAGAGGGCAGGCAGTTTCCAGAGATTTGTTGAGGGCTGCTGTGAGGTCATTGACTTTAATATCAAGATCCTCAGTGTTGTAGGGTATGTTATATAACTCAGGTCTGATTGACTTTAGTATAGAGCTGCCCTATATAGAAGCCAATCTGTTTTTCGATGGTTACGAAAGGAAGATTGGCTAGGAGGTTCGTCCATAATTTCGAATTGTATGTATCTATGATCAGAGAAGGAATGATCATTTGATACTTTCCAATTCGAGATATTATGATAAATTTTATCTGAGACAAGAGTTATGTCAAGTACTTCCTGTCTGTTTTTAGTAACAAATGTGGGTTCATTGCCAACGTTACATATTGTTAGGTTAGTGTTTAATACATAATCGAAAAGAGACTCACCTCTGTCGTTTATATTCGTGCTACCCCACACTGTATGATGGGCGTTAGCATCACTTCCAAGGATAAGGCCAGTCTTCTACCTGTCTGCTTCAGTGATTAGACTCCTCAGGTTGTCTCCTGGGAGAGGGCCAAGGTAGTCATGGCCAAGATATGCCGACGCCAGCCAGAGAGTTCCTTTGACTGTTTCCAGTCTTGCGACGGTTACATCTCGATCACTGAATTTAGGTAGTAAAACTACATTTAGGCTACTTTTGACTAGTATGCAAGATCTGGGTTCACCTTTATCTGATGCATACAGCAAGTAGTAGTTAGGAGTCCTCAATCCTCGAACAATGCATTTCACAATCCAGGGTTCTTGGATTAGGACGATGTCTTCTCCACTGCTGGATAGACGAAGAAGCAGGGAGGCCGAGGCCTTGATGGAGTGCTGGAGATTAATCTGCTGAAGAGGAAGAATTAAACTTTTCAGAACTATTGCACCGCGTCTTCATTAGCGTGTATGACTGGGAGACCCAGGGTATGTCTAATGTTTGATATGCATTACAGACAAAACCATTAATATGCTTATCCCATGTTATGTAGAATGCGCGTAAAGGTTATTCCGAGATTTTGAGCAGAATTCACAAATTCAACTGTTGTATTACTTAAAGTTATTTAAGGGAAATAGGTTAAGTCCAGAATTTTTTTTAGATATAACCAAGCACTTAGATTTTGATGGGTTAAAGGCCAGACCATTTGTCTTAGCCAAAAGTGCCAGTTCTTCTATGTCATCATAATTTTCTAATAATTGTCGTTTATAAACAACAAAAAGAGAAGAGGACCGAGGATGCTGCCCTGTGGTACTCCCGAGGTAACATAAACCGGTGAAGACAGAATATAATTTATACGAACGTACTGAATTCCGTTCTTTTAATATGATTTCATCCAATCTAAAAAAAACTGGAGTAAAAAACTACCTTATTTATTTTCATTATTAAAGCATCATTATAAACTCGGTCGAATGCCTTTGAAAATCTGTGTAGACGATGTCATACTGATAACTCTTCTCAAGTCCGTTCAACACTAAATTACTAAAAACAATAATATTAGAAGCAGGACAGCGTGGGCCATCTAGTGCTTTTATTTTAAATAATAGGTTGTTTTGACAATGAAAGCAATTTGTTGCTCATAATATTGACAGAAAGTCAGTATAATACCTCCGCGGAATGGAATGAGTCGCTTAACGCTTTAACAACGTTGAAAAATATTGAATATTGGCCGAAATGAAGCACCCATCGTGAGACTGGTATGCTAGTAGACAACACTCATGGTCCCCGTGCGTCGTTGTACGGTGAATACATACGAGAATGGTGGCTGGTAGCCGAGCGTGTGGGACTCAATCACAAACATCAACTCGCCATCGATCTCAACAGTTCAACATTTCACGCATTAGCCTGAGGGCAAATCTACACAAAAATCTCGGATTATTCGCTTACAAGGTCCAATTAATTCAGCAATTGATGGCGCAAGATCCAGCCACTTGAACGACATTTTGTTGCATTATTATTAATGGGAATGTTTGCTCTTACTAATAAAGCCATAATACATGTAAGAAATTTAATTTAGTTCATTTTATTCATTTTTAAAAAGAAACTTGTATTTGGCCAATCCTTTGGATCTGTCAGATACGAAACCATGTTGGTAGGGGGAAATTATAGGTTTAAGTAAAGGCGTTGGTATATCATTTATCAATTTGTCAAACATATTAGGTTATATGTACTATACGTCAGTAGCAATATTTATAATATTTAAGAATGAAGTGTTACTCTCATTTAAGTCATTATTAACAAGCAATGCTTACCAATTAATACAATTGAGCAAATCAAAAATTAAAAATTGGAGGAAGATTAGCTTCATCAAATTTATTACAAATAAAATAAGAATCTGAAATTACAAGTCTAAAATAATTATAAGATTCAAAATGTAAACGGAATGCAACATGATATGTTTATTGTACATATTAGAGAAAAGAGGAACACTTTTTTTCGAAACTCAATATTTCGAAAACCTCATACTCGATTTCCTTCAAAAATATGTGAGGAAAAGAATTTTATTCTATATAAAAATAATGGTACCTACACCGTACATGCTAAAAAAATGGTTTTCGAAAATCGTATTTTTGTCGAAAACAGGGCCTAAAATGTTGATAATTTTTTTTCTTCTATTAATTCTTACATCTATAATTCAATAAAAAAAATTTGAAATTAAGATATTACTGACTGCACCTACCATAGAACCGTTTTTTTTTCGATTTTTTTATTTCTCATTATAGGCCAAGCGGATTTTAATAATTTTATTTATTTTTTATAAAGAAGCTTCTAAAAAGTTTGAAAAACATCCCATCGTAATAACATAAAAAAAATATTTGTTCGAATTTTTGAAAAAAAAAAAATTATTTTAGTTTTTGGAAATTCTCAAAAATATTTTGTCTTTGAAACTTATTTTTTAATCGCACAATAATAAAATTTTAAAGTTGGCGTATGAATATTTTTTCTTAAAAATGTTTACATTTTTTTTTAAATAAAAGCTTATTTTTATTTGTCGACCTACAGCCTAAATCACTGGAGCTATTTTCTTCCTTCGGTGATTCTCTAGAGGAGGAATTTAATTTTTAAGGATACCTGCCATGTAGCCGTTATGCAAAATTTTATTTATCTCGAAAACGGTTCGAACGATTTTGATAGAAAAATTAAGTGTGTTATTATGGACATATTGTATTACATTTTGGTCAAAAAAATGTTTGAGAAATAATGTTACTGACGGTACCTGTCATGCAGCGGTTTTTTTTATTTTCGGCCTTTTCATTAACGGCTCTAATAATTTTGACCAACATTTTTGTACAGAAACTCTTTTGAATTTAAAATAAAATGGTATAGGTATAAAAATATTTTTTTGGGTTTAAAAAAAAATGTTTTTTTGAAAAATGAGTATGTTGAAAATTTACATTACTAAATACTTTAAATTGACATCCCAAACTAGGTCGCAAGAACTTGCTCTTATATAAAAGACAAAGAATTTTAAAAATTAATGATATTAGAGAAAAACTGTTTATAAGCATAAAATTCATTTTTAAATGCCTATACAAATCATTTAGTAGTTGGAGCTAAACACAGGATGCCATGTGTTTCAAGCAAATATTAGTTTTTGTAAGAACAAAAATTATAATTCGTTTTAGTGGTTTCTTAAAAAAAAAAAATAACCTTTATGCACAAAATTTTTAAAACATTTTAAGGAAGAAATTTTAGTACGCCAATTCAAAGTTTTTATTATTGTTTGAATAAAAATTAAATTTACAAAAAAAAATATTGAGCCATTTTTGAGATATCGAGTTTTCAAAAAAAAAAATAATTTTTCAAAAATTCAAAAAATATTTTTTTTAAAGTTTTGAAATGCAATATTTTTCAAACTTTTTAAAAGCTTCTCTATAAAAAAAATTTAATTAAAACCAGTTATGCCGATAATGAGAATTTCAAAATTCGAAAAAATTGTTATATGGTAGGTACCGTCAGTAATATCTTGATTTCAAAATTCTTTTTATTAAATTATAGTCATAAAAATTAATCGAAGGAAAAAAAATTTTAACGAAATTCTCGGAAACGTTTTCGAGAAAAATACGATTTTCGAAAACCATTTTTAACATTTGTATGAAGGGTACTCTTATTTTTAGGTAGGTAAAACAATTTTTTTTCTCAAATCTTGTAGATTAGAAAGAAACTTTTATTTATTAAGTTTTAAAAAAATCGACTAAGGGGTTTTTGAAATATTGAGTTTTGAAAAAAAAAAAAAATTGAAATATTTTTTTTTTAAATCTAAAAAAATTGTTTTTGAAAATTTGAATACACAATAATATTTTAACTGCTGGGGAGCTTTAGCATGAAAAAAAAGATCAAAATCGGTTTTGCCGTTTTTGAGAAAATAAAAAACCAAAAAAATGGTTCCATGGGGGGTACTAAAAATAACCATTTTTCGAAAGAAAATTTGCAACCATTTCCTAGCTTTAACTAAATACAATTTTTTACTTTTTTTTAAAAAACATGTGGGACAGTTTTTGAAAAAAAAAAAATATTTATAAAATTTCCAGAAAATTTCGTATGGCAGGTACCGTTATTTTTGGTCTTAAGAAAAAGAAACAAAAATTTTAAAATGTAGGCTGTAGTCGAACAGACAGACAGACAGAATTTCTAGACCCAATTTATTAGTCTTCGCACAACTTTGATTAAAATCTCGAGTTCGATTTTTCAACGAATGCATAACTTGCCTTATAGTACCTATAAGTCGTAAGTTAATACATAAATGTAGTTAATAATAAAACGATTGTTAAACTTTGCTTGCATAAATTCATACTTTTATAGAAATCAGACGGCAATCTTATGCATTTGAACATTTTGCCCTAATCAAATCTATTCCTTTATATTTATAAATAATTTTTAATTTCCAGAGTACTCTTACATAAGAGCAAATACGTGCGATCCAGTCGTGCATTTTATTTTACCCCACACTAGAAAATCCAATACTGTAAGGGTAAGAGGTCCGAGGACTCTCGAGTCCGATTTCGGTCGTACTATTGAGTACTGAGATTCTTTCTTTAGCCGGACTTCACGAATGTAGAAAGCTCTAGCCAGTTCTGTAATTCTCTCTCATTGTCATATACAGAAGTTCAAAACCAATGTGCATCGGTTCGTCCTTTTTAATTCTCTTCACTTTTCCTAATGCTCCCACTGTGTTATCTTACATCTAAAAGGTATTCATATCCCTTTGAAGAAAAATAACAATTACACCGTTTTTCAGTCTTCAATTTACCTACTCCAATATATTATATTTATTGTTAGAAATATTTTCTTTTCTATAAAACGTAGCTATAGTTTCTTTTTTAAAAACAACGTTCTATACCGCAATCCAATGCTTGGTGTCTAAGAAGAAGACAACAAAATTCGGGAATTTATAGTTTAAAGTGGGTACTATTGGACCATTTAAAGAGGGTGAATATCTTAACAACATTCAAATATGTTTTTATTATTCACAACACAACCTTGCCAACCCATCTTGTTCCCCTTTTCCATCATTCATCTCAAATCAACAAATCTTATATTAGAAATAAACTCAAGCATTTACTCAAACCAAATTTAATTAAAATTTCAATAACGCCCAGTTCCATAACTTACTCGCCCTTGTGTTAAAAAAAATGCCTATCGACAAATTTTACAAAATCTATAAAACCAGTCACTCACGACATTTGTAAAGCAATTAATTTTTTAACCTTTAAGGAAAAGAGAGGCCTGGGGAGTTTTGAATTTTACGGAAAAAAAATTATTTTACAAATTTCGATTTCTACTTAAACCAATAGGTATAGATAGGTCCATCGTCCATCCAAATGTCCGCATCAGTTTTGGTGTCATTACCTTGACACAGAAAAGCACTTGCACCTGCCATTTCCAAACCAGATTACCCGGTCACAAATTCAAAAACTTAATTTGCATATGAATTTCCATTCCAGTTCAAAGTCAATCAATTCAATAAAGGAAGACAAAAAACGTATCCGCCATCCGGCGAAACGGCAAAACTATAATCAATTATCCCCGCAAAATATCCTTCAATGTCAAATAACTGACCCCGCTGACTGAGTAATTTTTTTCGATTTACTCATTCGTGTGCCTCCAGGCCGGAGGCTGCATTGACAGAGAAAAATATAAACCCATAAACATTTTTTTTTGCGGAAAAATACAGTGCTGAGTAAAAAAACTTGGGATATACTTGTTTTTTGTCTTTGTACCATTTAAAGATCTTTTATTTTTTTTTGTTTAGTGAAGTAGGTTTTCATTAAACAACTTTATACTTAAACTCTTTCCAACGACCTAGAAGGAGTAATCTGACGTTCCATGTCTTCTCATAGCTGGAGTTCGCAGAGGTAGCCGAAATCCTATGGATAGAATCCGTGGTATGATGCCTAATGACAGAATATGGCATATCGATACCTTCCCGTAAAAATGTATTAAGCGACATTTTTAAATTTGTTTCATCCAATAAAATACACAAAAAAATAACTAAATGAGACGTTTTTTTCGTTTTCTGAACAATTTTAAAAATGTCGCTTAATACATTCTTACGGGAAGGTATCGATACATAGTATTACAGCTGAAGGAGTTACAACAGTCCTACGACTAAATCACCATGCGGAGGTTAAATTAAAGAAATAGCAAATGGTTACTGGTTGTTGCAGGACTGGGATCCAGACGATTCTATTATTCGCAGGAGCTATCGAGGCATACCGTCGTAATAAGACTCTTCTTAAAGTAGTGTCTAAGCATCTTAAGCAATTTTTCAACACTTTAATCAGCAAGTACAAGTCAATCGATAGTCTTGAAATCTTCACACTCAGGGGCTTTATGGAAAAGACCAAGGAATTTGAAGTGGAGACACACCATCTTTTCATCGACTAAAAATTATCATTTGATCATCAGGAGTCGTATTCTGGATCCCGATGGAGTATTTTGGCTGCCTTGCGTAGTATTTATAGTCAAGAGTTAGTTTAACCTTACCAGCTTTGCCTTTGAACGCAATTGACTGTTTCGATTTCAAATATATGAATACATTTTTGAAAAAGCGTTTACGAACGAAAAAAAAGTGTCAAAACGAGGGTTGACAAGTTGTTTCTTTTAATTAGTTCTTACGCATTGAATCTATAACTGAAAAAAAGAGAAACATTTTCGGTTGTCCGAAAAATCGTTCAAATGCCCGCCTCGGCTTCCTACGATGACACGGATACGATTGGTTCAATTTTTAAAAACTTTTCCGCATAGATCCGGCAAACATCAGGAAACTCCACAAGAAAAAGAAAAAGTCTAGGTAGAGGTAACCTTAATCTCAACACAGAATGTCAATCGTGGTATCTGCTCTTTAGCATATAGATCCATATAGATTAATTAAGGCCATTATAAATTGTTATTCATCGTTCTGTAGCGCTCGCCATAGACTGTGACAACATCACCTGCAATGTATTGGGAAGAAGTACAGACCCATTACTGCGCCAGCACAAAATCCACACCAAACGGTAATTTTTGATGAACTTTGTTTGCGTTGGTGTCATCCATATATACGGCAATTTTGCCATTCATCTGAAAGTGTGCTTTATCGCTAAAGATTATTTTCAGTCAAAGCCTATAATCAGCGAACAAACGGTATTGCCTATAGTCATGAACTTTGAGCTCCTGGATTTTGTACGGGGCAAGTCCCAACCAAAAATTCGCGAAGTCTGCGAAAGGCTGAGTTCTTATTGAAGAACCGACATTGAATGGCTCCACTGCGTCTACCGTAAAATGGGTGCACCGCGCACAACCTTCTAACTTTCGAACACTCATTTTGATGATAAAGTTTATCATTTGAATCATTTGAACGTGCTAATTAATGGTGTTACTTCCCATGGTGATATGGCATCAGTTACTGAATATTAAACGATATATTTGACAGATGTCACCAAAAGAACATGTCCACCATAATCTACCCACAGCAGTTGAATACCCCTTTGTTAGGAACTACTACCTCTTGTCATGCCAAAGGTCTGTGCTCGGTTCCCAGCCACCGCAAACATGTCTTTCAGGGGTGCATTGCTTCTTGGAAGGAAGTGACAAATCCTCCATGAGTACCTCCTGTTATAAAGTGCTTCTCATCGAAGCCAGTCGAGCTCGGTAAAAAATTATAGCCTCTAGTTTAGACCATGGTTAAAATGAAACTAATGGGTTGAAACTGTACAAAACCCTTATATTGGCTTATGGCCTCGAATTATGGACGATAAACAGAAAGGGAAAGCCGAATTCACGGAGAAAAATGCTGCAGCCAAAAGAGTTTCAGACGGTAAGGAATACTGAGCCTCCAGCTTAGTCTAGCCATACCAAAGGCTGAGAACATTCAAGGGTCATGGCCCGTCAAGTGTTATTTTAATTTGCGATCGATTTTATATGTTATTATTAAAATAAGTTTTATATATACATTTTTAACATTTTAAAATTGTGCAAATAAAATTAAATTTAAAAATAATATAAATTTTTTTTATTTATTTATCTACAAGCATTTAGGCTAACAAATTTAAGATATTTATATTTACATTATGTATATATAAAACAATATTGTGATTAACAACAAATTAATAAATAACAAAATAAGTTATAAACAAATAGTAAATATTAAGACTAGTTTAGTTTGGAATAAATCTCTTGTCCAGCTTAGCTGAATAAAATGGGGCAACTTTATTGAAATGCGTTTTGCATCTACAAATTGGTTCGTTACTATGTATCATAGCTTGGCTTGGGGTATCACTCAAATAACAAATCCCTGGAACGTTAAAGTGCTTAAATTCGAAGTATGCAGAGTTATATGAATTCCATCCATCCGATATTAAGAAATTTAAAAATAAAAAAAAAGAGTTATCTAAGTTATCTAAATTTCAAAATTTCGTCTGTTGTATCATAGATCATAAAAATTAAAGGAAATGGAAAAAAATGCTTCAAAATTCTGGGTGCCGTTCGATTTTCAAAACCCTGTTTTTTAAATTTGCATTGTGGGTAGCATAGTTTTTCGCTACATTAACAAGTTTGTGCGTACGTATTGTAAATAGTACTAAATACAAAACTATGATTTGTCAAGTAAAAATTGTGCAAAAAACAAAATTGAAATTTTAATACAAAATACTATTCAAACTTTTTAGGAGCTTTACCATTAACTAACTACTAAAAAGCAATTGTACTATTTTTGAATTTTTTTTTAAGCACTAATTTTGTATTTTTACTTGCGACTTATAAGTACTATAAGGCAAGTTATGCATTCGTAAAAAAATCGAACTCGAGATTTTGATCAAAGTTGACATTACGATGATAGCGAAGACCAAAAAAGTGGGTCTCGCAATTCTGTCTGTCTGTCTGTCTGTCTGTTCGACTACAGCTAAACGGCTCGGACGATTTTTTTTTTAAACTTGGTAGATATGGGTTTTATTCCCCCCCCCCTGGATGTTTTTTTATTTGATTTTTTAAGACCAAAAATAAGGGTACCTGCCATACAATTTTTTTTCGAAATTTTATAAATATTTGTTTTTATCAAAAACTGTCCCACAGATTTTCTTACAAAAATTCGAAAAATTTCATTGAATTAAACTTAGGTAATGGTTGAAAAAAAAATTGTTATTTTTGGTACCCCCCATGAAACCATTTTTTTTTGATTTTCTCAAAAACGGTACAACCGATTTTGATCATTTTTTTTCTGCTAAAGGTCCCCAAAAGTTTGAATATTATTGTGAATTAAAATTTTCCAAAAATAATTTTTTGGATTTTTCGAAAAACCCAATGCTCGATTTTTTTAAAACTTGATACATAAAAGTTTTTTAATATAATCTACAAGATATGAGAAAAAGAAATTTATTTTACCAAAAATAACGGTACCCTCCATACAAATGTTAAAAAATGGTTTTCGAAAATCGTATTTTTCTCGAAAACGATTCCGAGAATTTTGCTTATATTTTTTTTCTTTCGATTAATTTTTAAGATCTATAATTTAATAAAAAAAATTTTGAAAACAAGATATTACTGACTGTACCTACCATAGAACGATTTTATAAAATTTTGAATTTCTCATTATCAGCATAACAGATTTTAATGAAATTTTTTTAAGAGAAGCTTCTTAGAAGTTTAAAAAACATTGCATTTCAAAACTTTAACCCCCAGTTTCACAGTGAGAGTTTAAACTTAATTTCTGCTGAACCTGAACTGGAGTTTTAATTTGAAGTTCAACTCGTCCGGTTTCACAGTATTATCTGAACTTGATTTCATTAAACGTAGTTTAAGTAAATTGTTTTCTCTTTCTATCTGAATCAAAGAAAAAACAATCAAGAAAAGTTTGCTTTGTTTCAGTTGTGACCTGTGACAGGACACAAAAATTAAAAGTGAAAATAAATTTTATTTTCAAATGTTTGAAGGGGTTGTCGAATTGAGATTTAAACGGCAGAATAGTGTCGTTTAACTTAAACTACAGAATGAACTCTGTTCAAGGACTGTGAAACCAAATTTATTGTTGAACTGAAGTTTAAACCAAAAGTGGGGTTTAAACTTCCACTGTGAAACTGGGGTTAAGAAAACTATTTTTTTTTTAAATTTTGAAAAAAAAATCTATTTTTTTTTTGGAAAATTCAATATCTTGAAAACAGCTCAATAGTTTTTATGTAAATTTAATATTTATTCGAACTATAATAAAACCTTTAAAACTTTTTTGCATAAAAGCTTATTTTTTAAAGAAACCACTACAAAGACTTATAATTCTTGTTCTTGCATTAAACCTTTATTTGCTTGAATCACATGGCATCCTATTTTTAGCTCCAACTACTAAAGAAGTTGTTTTACTCATTTAAAAAATTAATTTTATGCTTATGAACAGTTTTTCTCTAATAACATTCATTTTTGAAATTCTTAAACTATTACATAGGAGCAAGTTCCTGCGACCCAGTCGTGCATTTTGTTTAAATATGTAGGTATGTGGATTTTTTGGATAATCAAAATAATTTGTAAAATTAAAAAAAAAAACAAAACCGTTGTTTTTGGTCTTAAAAATGTGTGGGGGAAATATTTAAGAAAATTCCACTTTTGAGAATAATTGAATGGGCCGTTCAAGCTGTATTCGAACAGAAATGTGAGCACTACTTTTTCCGCCTCCCCTATAATCGTCATTTCAAGTCTGATTAAAATCTTGAGTTCAATTTTGATTGCAATTTTAATTGCGAGTCAATAACCTTTAAGCACGTTAGCACAAATGATTTTTAAGTAACCTTTTAAAATTGATTATAAATACACTGATTCAGTAATTAAGAGTTAAATTCTATAAATCTAAATTTAACTAGCCTTTGAATTATCTAAAATTGGAACCTTGTTTAATTTAAAATTAGCTGTAGTTCGGTTTTGATATTGATAAGCTATCGAACAGGTTGGATACATAACTTTCTACTGAATAATATTGATAAATGTTATTGAATGCATAAATAAAAAACCAATTGAAAGTTTTGGCGACCTTTAGTCCAAATGCGTTTCGCCCAGGCAGGACCGTGCGTTGGGCTCATCAGTGAGATGCTGTCCTCCCCTTCTAGGACGCAATATACAATTAGTCGAAGACAAAAACTATAAACAAATTTTTTCTTTATATTTTTCGTTTTTCCTTCTCCTTAAATATACAAACCGTTCAATTAAAGAAATGACAACATTCTTAAAATAACATTTCCACTAAACCACTAAAATATTTTGCACAGCACTATATTACATAGACACAATACAGTTTTCATTGCAATAAAATTGGTAGATGTCATTTGGTGTTGCCTTAACCTTGGCAAGTTTATGTTGGCGGGACTGGTCGGGCCAAGCTGGGCAATGACAAATCAATGGTGGGGTTAAGGGGTTATCTGTCGGACAGATAGACAGACTTTGCAAAAAGAATTGTCTCCGTTTATCTTCTTTCATTTCTTTTTGTTTTGTTAATCTTTTCTTGGGTTATGCAACAGACAAGTGCACAGCAGGCTGCATGCTTCCCCAGCTACAAACAAGCTTCAAGCAGAAAAACCAGTTTCCTTTTCACATCTGTTTGTGGAGGACGTGAGCCAAATTGAATGACAATCAGAATCAAATAGCAAATTTGAAGAGAACAACCGACATGTCAAACCCGGAAACGGAAGTCTATGCTTTTGACATGAGATTTATATGTCAAAACAGAAAAAGTCGTTACTTAACGGTTTTTCATTTTTTATTAGATTGTGTTTTTTTTGTTTATAAAATTATAGCAGCTCCTGCATTGCTACTAACCTCCTTATCGTTAAGATGATTGTAAGTTCCTCAATGATGAACCAAGACAGCTGGATGATGCACTGGCACAATAGTCTTAACAACTGGCACTGGATGCAGAGCCACGACTGGTTTGACAATTGGGACAATCGTCTTCACTGGAACAATGTGTCTAACCACTGGAGCTGGATGAATCACCCTGTTGTTGTGCAATGTGTGGATAACAAAATGTGTGCTTAGATATCCCGTTGGAATGACAAGAGTTTTATAAATTGTTAACTTACGAATGGCTGACATGTCCCACAGAGGCAACTGGAGCATGGTGCACCACTGGTGCAACTACGACACCGGGAGCAGCATAGGCGATAGCGATGATTGAGAAAATGGCCAACTGCAAAAAAAGGAACGCACGTGATTAAGTTCGGAAGCCTGATGTGGAGTTTGCACTATGTATATGGTCATGTGATGATGGTTTACTCACCAACTTGAACATATTGAAAGGTGGTTTGGTTGTTTTTGGAGCTGAGATAATAATTTAATCGATGAAACGACGATCTGTGACTGTTTGATGATCGAGTATTGAGAGTGCCTTTTATACACCACAGGTCTGGGCTCTCGGGTCTGTAGGCTTCAATAACTGCCATGGATGGCGTCAGTGGAATTCAAGGAGACAAAACATTATATGAGTTGCATTGTAACTCGCAGCATTGTTTATGCTAAACGATTTATTTCAAGTTGTGATGCTATAAATGTATCTACAATATCATTTATGTATGATTTTCAATATATACCTATGTGTACCCTTGATCGGAACTTGTGATTTTCGAGATTGTTAGGCTTAGTAAGAAAAGGTGAAGAAAAAATTGATTCAAGAGTCCCAGCAGTTTTCTGTGCTTAAGTTGGTATGTTGACATCAATTTTAATTACAAATTTTTATTATTGCAGTTAATCGGGCATGAAAATCTTGGATGAAATTAATTGACTTCGCTGATAAGCTAAAAATTTAACTTGATGTACTCGTATCCTCCTTCGATGGGATAATGATGCGGTTCATTGCCGATTTAGGCTAAAATGTATAATCAATTTTCCTAGGCTAATAGATTTTGTAAATGCTTGGTTTTTTCCCCAATTTTCGGGGAACATTACGAGGTCGTTAATTCCAGAAGAATTGCCGGGGTTTCCCTAACCATAGTTTGTTATTTTATTCCTCGGGAGTAACCTATTTCTTTTCAATGTTGCTGGTTGTGCTATTTTCATGATTTGACCTCATTTCAAGTAGTGTGTGTCTGATAGAAATCGATTTCCTTTTCAAAATTATATCACGATTCTGAGTGCGTATAGATAAAATTATAGTACCTACACACAAGTCTCAAGAGCTAACCACTTTTGTCACATGGGCTTATTCAACCTTTATGTATAGAGTGATTTTTAATGTCAAGCTGTATAGAAAGGCAAGTTTATAGGAGATGTGTTGCTAGTAGTTTTTGTGCCAGTCACTGTGGGTTGAATATTTTAAACTGACGAGCTTCTCGTTGACAGACATTTATAAATCTGAAACTCTATAAACTGGTACAAATCAATCAAATAATTGCTGGACAAATTAGGCAAATATCCACATTACGGATAAATAAATACTTGAAATGTCTATCGAGTTTTTTTTTTTTTTTGATGCAGGTACATGCTGGATTTGTTTCTGTTTAAATATGTCAATGATGAATGAATTCGATTTGTATAGATTCCCAATGAATTTGAAGTTTGGTTTTCGGAAGAGAGCATGCAGGTTATGAATTGTTTGAAGGGTTATGTTCAGGGCTGTCGTTTCATTCTTTGAGAAAGCAGTACTTTAAGAGAATAAAAAGCAATTCGCAGCAGTACGGCAGTAAAATGAAACTTTTTTTCATAAAATATTTTTTTTTTATTTTATTTTTATAAAAAAATTTATCTCATTGAAATTTTTTTTTGAAAAATATAAGTTTTTTTTCATCAAATTCACAATTAACAAAGAATTATACAAACGAAAACAATATTATTGAATTTTTTATATACATATATTACATATGCTTTGGATTTAAATCTTATAATATTACTAGATGACCCGGTAAACTTCGTATCACCTTCATATATTTTTGGGAAATGTGGTCAAAACTTAATACAAAATTTTTATCTCCATACATTAAATACAACACAGTTATTCAATTAATCAATTTAAGACTTTCTGATGTACTATATTTTTTGTCTTATTTTGCGATGCGTAAATATATAAGAAGATAGTTTTCCGACTCGCAAACTCGCACCTTATAATTGCCCATGCGCGAAACAGGGAAACTTCAAGTTGATTCCGTAAACTTTAAAAGACTGGCCTTGTCATCGCAAAGGCCAAACGGACGAAAAAATGGCAAATCCGTTGGAATTATCGGTATACGCGGGATGGAGACACCCTCTCGTTTGTATTTTCCCTTGATGATATTGGCCTCGATGACGTTATTCATTAGGTTTTTTCCAGCCAGTCTCGTACCATTGCACAGTCGAGTTTGATTAATGTTAGGCAGAATAATCAAAACTGATCCTACTTTTAATTGTAAATTCTGAGGAGGTAATGAAAACATAATAGCAGTTTGATCTTGTTGCAAAAATACTCGCTTGTGAGTTGTTAATAGGAGTGTACTTACATATTGCCACAAATTAGAGAATTTTAAGCATGCGTTTAGTTTGCAAAGACGTCAAATGTTTCACAGCTAGGAACATTTTGTATTGGAAAATTAAATTTTCGTTTTTAGTATTTTTCCGTTACTTATTATGTATGTTTCTCACCGCTTCAACCTTCCCTGAACTTCCACAAATATTTTAAGATTAAAATTATCAAAATCGGTCTAGCCATTCTCAAGTTTTAGCGAGACAAACGAACAGCAATTGATTTTTATATAATATTGTGAATCTAAACCATTCTCAGATCCACTTGAACACACACAAAAAATTTCATCAAAATCGGTCCAGTCGTTTAAGAGAAGTTCAGTGACATACACACTCACAGAAGAATTATATATATAAAGATTGTGAATCTAAACCATTCTCAGATCCCCTTGAACACACACAAAAAATTTCATCAAAATCGGTCCAGTCGTTTAAGAGAAGTTCAGTGACATACACACTCACAGAAGAATTATATATATAAAGATAATGAGTTTTATATTTTTGATTCAATACGTTGGAACATTTAAATAATAAGCAAAATTATGTTTAAATTGCACATGTCAAAAATAATTTTTTAGTCTGGCGATCTCTCTTATATTTAATTAAACACAATTATTAATGTACATACATATCACATTTTAAAAATGTAAGTCTTCTTGTATCGTTTTAATAAATTTGAAGATAGTTTCCATTCATCTATCTGTTACCTGTCCAACAACGACTTGGCTGAAAGGATGACGCTTCAGTAGTCACATTTAAGGAATTTCTAGTTTTTGTTCTTATAAAATTTATGTTTGAAAACTCGCTCACAAGTAGCACTACTGTGTGGCAAAACAAGTAAGGATCCTATGAAAATCGATCTTCTCCCAAACCATTTCTGGCTGAAAATACATCACACCAGAATCATTCTAGTTTAAGGTCTCTAGACAAATCTGTAAAATGCAGTAGAGCCCTTCACTCAAATTCCCGATCCTCAATGCTAATGTCTAGCTCAAGGTTTGGAAATTAAGAGATGAGTTCTACTAAACTTTCACCTAAATTTCTTGGGGTTAATTTTTGTATTACTATTAGGATTTTATCGTTAAAATTGAATCTTTTTTATAGCCTGGCAAAGAGTTTTATAATAGTTTAGGCAAATCGATTTTATTTTTAACAATTCGTGTAATAGACATATTTTCTGCTCTTATCAGGGTTCCACTTTAGGCCCAATTTAGACGTCTTTAATACTTCACAGAAGATGATCATCATTTAAATTTATGTTAAAACCACATACTATTTTATCTTAAAATAACGGCGCCTGTAGAAATGTTAAAAAATATTTTTCGAAAATCGTGTTCTTCTCGAAAACAGCCCTCAGAATATTAATAAAAAAAAATGTCTGTACAGTTTAATAAAAAAATATCAAATTAAGTCATTACTCGCAGTACCTACAGTAGAACGATTTTTCTATTTTTTTACTTTCTCATTATGGGCATTATCATATCGAATTTTAATGAAATTTTTCACACAGAAGCGCTCAAAAAGTTTAAGAAACGTTGCATATCGAAACTAAAAAAAAAAAAAAAAAGAATTTTAGAATTTGAATTTTTAATTGAAGTACTAAAAAGTGTTTTACAAGATTTTAACTACGTATACATGAATGGCACGTGGTAGATTTTTAAATTTTTATGAGTTTCCTTCAAAGAGTTTATTCAAGAAATCTTAATAGGTATGACGACAGAAATAGAAACAAAAACAAACGGAGTGAGAAGAGAACAGAATAAATGGATCCGTATGGCTAATGCCTTGTCGCTTTCAATTTAATTTTTGGGTATGTTCGCAGAGAATAGTTTTTGAGTGCATTTATACAAAGCTTTAAAGATTTTTGTATGGAAAAGTTGAAGAGAAAAAAAAGCAGTACTTCGGCTATGTTTCCAGTATGGCAGTACGGAGCTTCAAAAAGCAGTACGAATACTGCAATTGCAGTACTTCGACAGCCCTGGTTATGTTTAAAGCATTGGATATGCGTGAGGAAACCTCGTTCAAAATATTTGTATGAGAAATGAACTTTGCAGAATTATTGAATCATTGAGAGTTGCTAGTCGCTGGGCCCATAACACCACCAAAATTTTTAGATAACTTATTTATCCAACGAAATTGCAATGAAATTTATTTTTTCTAACGTATGTGTTGTTTTATCCCGATGTCCTGCTAATATCCTCTATTTAGTTGAAGTCTCCGTTTAATTGAAACATATTTTCAATTGAAATTAACATTTTACACTAATTCCACTCCGCATAAGTGAAACTGCTATTGAAAACTGCCATCAAATTTTGAATCGAATTCACCTTTTCAATTTGATGTTTTCATTTTCTTCTCTCATTGCTTGTCATTTCTCTTGTTATGCGCGAAACAGATTAAACCAGGAACAGCACCAGCGCCGTCAACAGCAAACAGCACGCTGGCCAGCAAACATTTCTCAAACACATTGCCACCAGCAACGTCATTTCATCTGCTTGACATTTCATACAGTACATAACGCTTATAAGAAACTCAAAAATTGCACAAGATTTGTTTCTTATAACCGAGTGTTTCTTATATTCATAGAACGGATATGAGAAACAAGTTTCTTATACGGATATAAGAAACAAGTTTCTTATACAAATATACCCAGCAGTGTTACCACTTCCGAAAAAAAAGTCGAAGTAGATTTGGAGAAAAAAGTGAAGTAAATTGAGAAAAATCGAAGTAGATTTTAAAATGACTCTATACTTGGTTTTTGAAAAATTAGAACTCAAGATTTTTATCAATTGATATTACAACACGAAAAAGTAGAGATTCCGTCTGTCTGCAGGTGTATACCTCAACCTGCAGCCTAAATGAGAAATTGAATTTTTTTTTTTGCTCGTTTCCTACCATTATGAAATATCATATTTATTTCGAAGACGGCTCTAATGGTTTTATAAAAAAAAATCATGTTCAGATGCAGTCCGCATTTTTGTAAAAAAACGGTACCTATCATAGATCCTTATTTTGATTTTCTACTTTCTCATTTCTGAGTCTACCGATTTCGATCAAAATTTTCATACATGAGTTTCTGTGATTTTAAAATAATATTGTATACAAAACATTTTTATCCTTAAATATATATTATTAAATATTTAAAATTGTCAGTACATTTCTTTTAATTTTAAAGAAATTTGTATAGCTATAAAGAATTTATATGAACGTTTTTATAATACGAATTCTATATACTACTGAAATAAATCAGCCAAGTAGAAGACTTATCACTATTAATGGACTTGTTGAATTTATTGATTCAAATTAGCTTTTTTGCCCTTTAGTCCACAAAAATTGGCGTTTCGTCCCGTCGATCTCACATGGACTCATCAGTTGACGAAACGCCAATTTTTGTTGACTAAAGGCCAAAAAAACTAATTTGTATAAAGAATTTATTTATTAACACTGAACACTGAACTAAAATTCTCTTCAAATGTCGAATTGAAATGACATTTGCATACCTAGGTTGCTTTGAATTTTTCTCAAAGGTCTGTTCAAGTTTTTTGAGTTTCGTGATTTTTTTGAAAGTTTCTTAAATCCAACCAACTTTACATTGAAAAAAGAAAGTTCGTGGTTGAAGAAATGTTTCTTTTATCAGTGTTTTTGTCGCTTCTTCCTGATTTGTTGAAGTTTCCGGTAAAAACATCTGTCAGTAGCGGCTCCGACGACCTCATTGTTTTAGTGGTAGCTGATGTCTCTTCAAAATGAGTTTCCACATCTTCGATAAAGTGGGGTAGGTGTATCGTAGCGCGGTTTTTACGGAGTCTTTGCCCAAGAGCATGTATTGCTTTCATATGCTGGGGCAAGTTTGTGTATCTGTGCCTGCTGGCCCATGGAGTTTTCTGCCTGTCTAAAGCATTCTTGAGTACTGTTTTAAATTGACCAATGGGAGGGTATTAATAAACGTGATAGCTATGCATGAGTCAAGTTGTCACTACAACACCCCAAAGGGTGTGTATTTACATCTTCATCCTTGGTTGTTATTAGTTCCTCATCTAGTAGTTCCATTGCTTCAAGATACCGCTGCTCATGATGTCTTTGCAGTTCTCCGACTACAGGATTTGTGTGGTTGATTTTATTCTGAAGGCATCTTCTGTTGGACTGGATGACGTGTCTATCGAGTTGTGGAAATTTTCTCCCTGTGCAGATCAGAAAAATATTTCTCTTAAAGATTATTCATTCATTAAGTTGTCGTATAAAAGATGTGAAAGCAATAAAGCTAGAGTTAAAATGAAAGTAAGATTATTGAACTTAATATTTCAAAAACATTTGATAAAGTTTGACATAAAGATCTCTTTTAGAAAATTTGTGCATTTGGCATCGATGAATATCTTCTTCCTTGGATTAGAAATTACTTTTCGGACCACTTAATACAAGTTGTATTAAGTCTCATATTCAAAAAATAAATGTTGGTGTGCCACAGGGCTCCGTTTTTCTGCGATTCTCTTTCTGATATTCATCAATGATCTTTTGTTAGAAACTTCTATTATTCTATCCATGTGTTGCTGACGATGGTATCTCAGTACCTCAGATTCTCATATTCACTTACAGCTTTTATGATGAGCTCATTTAATTCTAATCTCGATAGCATTTTCAAGTGAGGAACCAAAAACCACATCTTGTATAGAATTAAAAATGATATGTGATAGACCTATACCAGAAACATTTGCATCTCTCGAGTATCACCGTAATGCTTGTTGTATTTGATTCATCAGTTTACCCTTGAGCCCAACTTCAGACGTTAAATTCAGAGATACTTTCTTAAGCCGAACTACACGAACGTGGAATGCCTTGGTCTGAACAATATTTCACTTGCGATCTTAAGATAACTTAAACCATTATGCATCGGTATGTCCTTTTCAACTTTCCTTAACGCTCGCACTATGCTTAACCCTAGTTTACGGATTGGGGTTCGCGCGAACCCCAGCGCATGTTTGAATGCTTTTAACTTTTTTTTAAATCATGTTTTTGACCTGGGATGAAAACTCAGTGAACAAAATTGATTTTTCCTTACGTTTTTTGTCTTTTTTTCATCAAAGTAATTTTAGATATTTTTCTGGAATTTATTTCTGAAAAAAAGTCATAAACCAAACTTGGGGTTCGTGCGAACCCCAAGACTTAAAATGGGAAAACGAATATTTTAACAAAACATATAAATGTATACTTTATTTGAATATGAATAATAATAGATGGTGATTTACAAAATGAAGATTATGAGTCATGAGTATTAGAAAAACCCTCAATCAATCTGGAATCTGCGGTAGTTCTGGAAGGCATTTGACACAGACAGCATTTTGGTAGTGCAGACAACAGTTTTTTCCACAAACATCACATGCGGTTTTGCTCTTCCTGTCCTCTGCTCTTGGACAAATGTGACACCTGGTCTGAAAATAAAAGATCTTCTAGAAATAAAATATTGGATTCACATTATAAAATACCTGTTTACGAGGAAGTCTTTCGCCAACTACTCAAAAAACTGGCAAATTTCTTCCCATAATGCGAAGCGCATCCAAGCTAGATCTAGAGATTGTATTTTGTGCCGATGGGTGTGAATGGTCATCTAGTTCAAGTTCCATAAGCTCCTCTGCCAGCTCAATTAGTTTGTCGTTTCTAAATAATTTTGTATTCTTTGTTGGTGGATTGAAATGCCGAAAAATAATGACTGTGGCTAAGGCTGCAACATCTAATAAATTGTAAAATACAACCATGAGCCAGCGATTAGTTTGGCGTGAACAGGAATAAATTGACACCATTTGGTCGAAAACACCGACTCCACCTTTTGTCCGGTTGTAATCGAGTGTCATTTCCGGCTTGTTATGACAGCCTGAAATAGCCTTTTCAAGATTGTACTGTGTTGATAGTAAAACGACTTGTTTATTTGGTTTTGGAACATAAGATACCAATACGATTCTCTGCGAAAATCCAAAAATCGATGAATGAAGTGGACGGTACTGTTTCTTTTTGAAGTAAAACTTCTTTTCCGGCGTTGGGAGTGAAAAAGTTTCTATGTAGCTGTCAGTGACATGTCAAAACGACACGTTATCAGTCAAAGACGGCGACATGTTTTTAGAATTCAAAATGTTTGTACGTTTATAGGTTTCACTCGAGGGAAAAGAAGTTTTACTTCTACCGCGCATAGGTCAATACACACAACCTTTTTTTTTTTATTTATTTTGAAGGGTTCGTTATTTTTATCTAAAAGCTCTTTGACAACAAATGGCTTTGGGACATCTCTTTTATTCTTTCGGATTGAATTAGACACTGAAATATAAAAACAATATAAAGTTGTACAAATATTTATAATAAAACTTAAAATTATAATTTTACAACTTACTTTTTGGTAACTTTAAATTACAAAAACCAAACACGTGTTCTCATAATAAGACAGCGCAATTGTCAACTTAATCAATTACAATATAGACAATGAATCAATTTGTGAATAATAAACAATTAGATGTGAATAAAAACTTTGGGGTTCGCGCGAACCCCAAGATTATTTATTGCATTATTTTGCGTGCTGTAAACTAGGGTTAAACATTTTAGGAGTACTCACGAGTCATTTTTATGTGCGCGCAAATTATATAAAATAAAGAAAGGAAACCAGTTATCGACTGCTTATAATTTAACGAGGCTCATAGAGCTTTTTATCCAGATATAAAAATCTATGCCATGATTCGACTTGCCTGAAAAATTTGTTACAAAAGCTTTCGAAGTAATAGACTCCGCCAGCTTTCTCGATCTCCAGCTCATTGTCTCCAATTTTGAATACCAAGTCGGCGTGTTTGTCCCTCAACTTGGTCACGCCACCAGATATGAGCTCTGTCTCTGTTTCTCGTTCCCTTTAGCTTAGCGTTGAAAACCTTATGAGCTGGAGCGTCGATGTTTATTCAGAGCTTTCATTCGCATGGGATAGGGTCCATGCTTCTGCACCACAGACCAGGACGGGCGGGTTGATTGGAGTTTTGTAAAGCGTATCCTTCGTACTTCTCGATAGGACTTTATTCCTTAATTGCTTACTAGGTCCAAAAATGATGTAACAGCAGTGCCCAAGTAGACAAATTCAATGACCCCTTCGATGGGAATCGACACTATTTGATGAGAGCATAATACGCATTCTTCTCCTCATTGATGAAAACAATGATTTTGCTCGTTTCTGACTCGATGCTGGAAAAGGCACCCGTAACTGCTCCTTTGATTCTTCCCACTATGTCGAATTCATCCGTATAACCAAGATTTTGCGTGTGTTTTTCAAAAGAAATTGCAAGTTGCGTTGGCCAGGGTGTTGCGCACCACTCTGTCAAGAACAATATTGAAGCAGTTACATAAAAGCGTGTCGCCTTTTTGCTGGCGGTGTCGAACGTTTTGGTTGAATCTCTTTTAATTTTAACGGAGCAGTGAATATGCTCCAACTTCCGTATCCGGCGTGTCAGTTTGGCAGGGACATGGCACGTTAAAGGTCATCCCTGTTCTCACTTGATAAGTTGCTTTGAAATCGATGAAAAGGTGAGGTGTGTTGATATTAAATTCTTAGATCCAGGATTTGTTCGATGGTAGACTTTCCAGGTCTGAAACCAAACTCATAAATAACAATCATTTCCTCAGTAAATGACTTCAGGCATTCACATAATACATTTGACAGGGTCTTGTAGGCGATCTTTAAAAAACTAATGCCTTTGCAGTTGGTATAAAGGTGATTTTTTTGCTATTTTTTTTTGGCAACACTGGTTTTGACAGCTCACGCACGTTTTGTGCTTTGTGTCACTGTCAAACATCTTCAGTTTGGTCTATTATTTAACTATGAATCGTCTTAAAAACGAACAACGCCTGCAAATTATTGAATTTTATTATCAAAATGCGTGCTCTGTTAACAAAGTTCATCTGCGCTTCTTCCATTTTATGGTCAGTTTAATCGTGACTAAATTTCGCACAAAATTTACATAATTGGACATTAAAACACCAACACGCTTACGTAGAGTGCGATCAGAGGAAAATTTCGCAGCTGTATCGGCTGGTGTTAGTGATGACCGTAAAATATCGATTCGGCGCCCTTCGCAGCAATTGGACCTCTATTACTCCACTACGTAGAAGGATTTAGGTGTGAAGCCTTTCAAAATACAGCTGATGCAAGCATTGAAACGACCTACCATAACGCAGAATTTTTAGTGAATGGACTCTTTAAAAGTTGGCTGAAGATCCACTTTTTTATCGAAAAATTGTGTTCAACGACGAAGGTCATTTCATGGTTGAATGGATACGTGAACAAGCAAAACTGCTATATTTGGAGTGAAGAGCAGCCAGAAACATTGCAAGAGCTACCAATGCATCCAGAAAAAGTTATTGGGCCGCATTTCTTCAAAGGTGATGCGAATCGCAACCCTACTGTGAATGATGAGCGCTATCGTGCGATGATAACAAACTTTTTTTTGCGCAAAATGGAAGAGCTTAACTTGCATGACATGTGGTTTCAACAAGACGGTGCCCCATGTCACACAGCACGCGAAACAATGGACCAATTGAGAGGCGATTTCGGTGAACAGATTATTTTACGGTTGGGGCCGGTCAATTGGCCGCCTAGATCGTGCGATTTAACGTCTCTAGACAATTTTTTGTGGGGCTATGTTAACGCTCATATCTATAGCGAGAAGCCCCCTTCGATTGACGCACTAGAAGCCAACATTGAAGCATTAATTCGTGAGATACCGGCCGAAATGTTATAGAAAGAGTATGCCAAAATTGGACGAAACGGATGGACTATTTGAGCTGCAGCCGTGGCCAACATTTGCATGAAATTATCTTCAAACAATAAATTATATCGACCGTAATATCGATTCAAATAAAGATTTCATGCATTTTTCTGAATTTTATGTGTGTTTTTTTTTTTTTTAATTTCCGATAGCTCTTAATAAATCACTCGTTAGAAGGCGATCATGTTTTTTATGTATGGGGCATTTTTTGTTTACGAATTGGTGTAGATATGCTCCTCACCAGATCATCACTAGCGAGCTTGAAAAGCTCCACCTGTAGACCATCGTCACCGGCTGCCATAATCGTATTTAGGTCGGTTGGGTTTAACTCAAGATTATCTACCAAATAAACTTGACGCGGCCGCCCGTTGACGGAATATTGATCTTCATCGCCATAAGCAGTTGGTTGAAGTGATCTCTCCAGATTTCTTAAATCTACTGCGTTTGCACCAGCTATAGTGTTTCATTTTTACTTGCGATATAGGTACTATAGGGCAAGTTCTGCATTTGGAAAAAAAATCGAACTCGAGATTTTGATCAAAGTTGACATTACGATGATAGCGAAGACGAAAAAAGTGGGTCTAAAAATTCCGTCTGTCTGTCTGTATGTCTGTATGTCTGTATGTCTGTATGTCTGTACCTCGAACTACAGCCTAAACTACCAGAGGTATTTTCTTTAAACTCGGTAGTTAAGGGTCTTCGGTGATTCCCTAGAGGAGAAATAGAATTTTTTTTTTTAGCTCCAAAACTACCGGTACCCCCCATACACCCGTAATGCAAAATCTTATTTATCTCGAAAACGGCTCTAACGATTTTGATAAAAAAATTAGGTGTGATACTATGGACATGGACTATATTTTGGTGAAAAAAAAATTTGGGGGAAATGTTATTAGGGGTACCTGTCATAGAACGGTTTTTTTGATTTTCGAATTACTCACCAACGGCTCTAACGATTTTAACCAAAATTTTTATGCAGGAGCTGCTTGGCATTTGAAAAAATATAAACTAAAAATTTTTTCGAAAAAATAGTTTTTGGATTTTTAAAAAAATAATACAATTTTTTTTTTGAAAACTCAATATCTTGAAAACCGATACACGATTAAATTTTTAAATTACGTTTTAAAATGTATTTTATTAAATACTAATAATTTGCATATCAATTTTTTTAATAAAAATTTTAAGTAAAATTTAGTACACAAAAAACATGTTTCGGTGTGTCTGTATGTCTGTACCTCTCACTACAGCCTAAACCACTGGATCTATTTCTTTCAATCTCGGTAGTTAAGAGTCTTCGGTGATTCCCTAGTGGAGAAATTGAAATTTTTTTTTTAGCTCCAAAACTAAGGGTACCCCCATACACCCGTAATGCAAAATCTTATTTATTTCGAAAACGGCTCTAACGATTTTGATAAAAAAAATTAGGTGTGATATTATGGACATGGACTACATTTTGGTCAAAAAAAATTTTGGGGAAAAATGTTATTAAGGGTACCTTCCATAGACCCGTTTTTTTGATTTTCGACTTTCTCATTAACGGCTCTAAGGATTTTAACCCAAAATTTTTAGCAGGAGTCCCCTTAAGTTTTAAATAATATTGTATATAAAAATATTCGAAAAAATATTTATTGGGTTTAAAAAAAAAATTTTAAATCAATATCTTCAAAACCTATGAACGATTATTTTTTGAAATTATTTCCTAAAACCATTATTATTAAATACTTAAAATTTGCATCTCACATTTTTTTCTTGAAAAATTTTAGAGAAATTTCTTATATAAAAAATTTATTTAATAATAAAACGATTTTTATTTGCATAAATTCATACTTTTCCGGAAACCAGACGGCAATTTTATGCATTTGAACATTATTATCTCATTAAATCCATGTTTTCTATTTATAAAATGTATCTTAAATTCCAAAGTACTTTTACATAAGAGCAAGTTCGTGCGATCCAGTCGTGCATTTTATTTATACTCGTATTTATAAACTCCAGAACAGCAAATGAATCCGGTTGTTTTCTGTTTGACTCTTCTATAGAAGTTCCGCATCTGTTTTCTGCTAAAGCAGAATATATAGCGAAGGCTTATTATAAATATTTTTATAAGTTTCTTGTCAATTAACTAAGATTTTAATATTAATATCATTTTCATTACATATTCTTCAAATTAGGGTGCAGGTAGATACGTTAATAAACAAAAATGTCGCTTTAGGGAAAGTGAAAATCCACAAGTAGAAATCTACTGAAAGACCATTGCATCCAAAAAAAAAAAAACAATTTATGGTGTTCAATTTAGTCCGGTGGTGTCATTGGTACATGCTTATTCGAAACTGAGGAAATTGTTACCGTCAGTGTCAATTCTAATTGTTATAGCCAAAAGTTAACCAACATTCTTGGCTTGAAATCAAAGATTTGGATTTGAAAGACATGTAGAAGTCGTCTGAGAGGACGATTCCACATCTCACACAACACGTTCGCATGTTCGCAGTTGCGCATTCTATAATTAAAAATTAAAACAAAAATTAATTTCCATTAACAAAGAATTAATTCTAAAAATATTCCATTAGTCTGGATTTTCGCAAAAAAAAAAAAAAAAACACTCAAGCAACACGTAAACATCATTATGATTAACATCCTCCTGCAAGGATTATTTTAACCTTTTTCGATTTGTTCAACAGTGAAATATGTTCATCCATAAAAACCCTTCTACAAATTGGCTAATTTCTCGAAGACGCAAGCAACCAAATAAATTTAGCATGAACTTTTGGCATTTAATCAATGCTTCTATATATATTCACTTGAAGATGACTTGAAGGGTTGGTACACGGGCACAGACTATGTTTCCAAGCTTCTTCACATGTATATGTATATTTTGTTTATGCGATCCTTTGCCGTTCTATGTTGATGGTATAGCGTAAATCCACGGAATGAATAATGAGTTGGTAATAAATCAAAGTAAAAAGAGAATAAACGCCAGGATGAATTTATTATTTCCGGTTCAATTTTTCTCACGTTTGGTTTTTTTGTGAGCATCGAGAAAAGTTTGTTAACATGGCTTCTGTCTTCCTCGCGGGTATATGTGTCATATTCAATTTTTGATTGAATGATGTTTAAATAAATCAAATAAATCAGGCTTTAATGACATTCAAATACAATTTTTATTATTTTTTTTTTCATAAAAACCTTTTAGAGTTGAGAAGGATGAGAAGGAGACTCGCTTGCACTTATATTTTTTTTAGAAAAGGTTTAAATTTCAGCGTCTTCTGAGCTTCTTAAGGCATCACTCTAATGCAGGACTACAATAAGCAATTAAGTCACTTTTGAGTTATTTTGAGACTTGAATTAAGAGAACTTGGTTCATATATAAAGTACATATTTTTATGACGACGAGACGCCGGCATGACTGAGAAACAGGCTAGATAAGTGATAAGAACCTAAGTGATGATAATAAAAATAATAAAAAGAATATAAAATTTAAAGAGCGCATAAAATTTTAAATAAAATTCACCATAAGGCAGCAATATTTCTCTAGGACTTAACTGTTTGGCAAAGTGAAATTAGATAAGAGTGACAGTTACTCTGATGTTTTGACATGTGTGTCGTTGTCGTATGAGCTTAGGTGTTCGCAGACAAAAAAAAAACGCATGCTTTTTAGAAGTCTGATGGTTGGACGACATAAAACACTGGGTAAAATAATATATATTTTTTCTACCACATCCTTCAAGACAAATTGTCATAAAAATTTAGTCAACGGAGTGATATTGTGTATTATAAACATAAACATATCCTTGGAAGTTTATTATTCAAGGAGCTTTGAGAAAGTCTATTGTCAGCATTCTTCGTTGGGAATTATATATAAAAGAACATATACAACGAAGCCGTGGTTGACCCTGATCTGTTAAATTTGTAATAATGAAATCCTTAAAACCTTCCTAGGCTCTTACTTTTTTATCTATATAAGGAGTTGACAATATAATTCTGTACAAAATACCTTGGGATTCATAATATATATGTACAATATATTATTTGTTTTTTTTTTTAATCAAAGAGTTTGGAAAAATTTCAAGGTTTTACGAAACAGAGTTCTTATATGATAATAAATAAACGAAAGTCTACCGTTCCCTGAAGCTGTGCTATTTGATCAGGAATCAGATTCAGAAAATTGTTTTCCTTTATTCAGAAGTCTAAAATTTATAGAATTCTATGAGGTTGCCGAGAGTTTAACTGAGTTAAATAGCCTGAATCATCTTAATGAGATCGCTCATTTTGGAAAGGTTTCAGAAATTGTAGTTTTTGCCAAAACGAAAATTTCATGCAAAAGCATTATTTTCGCTAACGCGAAGTCATATGTTCGATCATTTGCGTTGCAGATCTGCAGTAAAAAAATCGAGTTGACGACAAAAATAATTGAAGTTCAGAAAATAGAGTTAAGATTGTTTGTGTGTGTGTGTGTGTGTGTGTGGGTAAAAGTAGTTAAATTGGTGCACAACATTATCAATTTCTTCATTTGTAGTTGGTCATCTCACAAATTTTGAAAGTAGACACACATATTGTTTTACAAGTTTTAAAGTATGAAATATGCAGTTGATAGATTTGTTGAAACGATCTCCGATTTCTCGGTATAAATTTTTATTGCTTAAAGCCCAAAGAGTAATGTTTAGGCTTTGTTCTAAGTCTGTACCTGGCGTTTTTTTTGTCTTTTTCCATAAAGGGTTTAGTTCGTCCTTTAATCCCTAGAAAAAGTTATTCATTAAGAATGTTACTTTTTATGAATTGAAACGTTTAATTTGTTTGAAAAAATAACTGCTTTGAAATTCTGAAATGACCAAAGAATTCCGCAACCGAATTCGAACTTCGATTTATTTGATGTAATTACGCATACGCACCTTTGGAGTTGAAACCAAATAGCCTTTTTTTTTGTTTAAAAATATTGTTATAGCACGTACTTAAATTTTTCGAACAATTTTCAGCCACAATTTCTGAAAAATTTTTAGCATCCATTTTTAATTTTGTTGACCGTGTTCCTAAACGTTAAATGCATTTGCAAGAAAATTCACTATCGTTGATGAAATAGATTTTGTGCAAGCAGTACGATTGCATATTTGACGACAGCAATATTTTCGTCAAAAAATGACGATAATTTGACGATCAAATTGACGTTGATTTGACGTTTTCGAAAACAGTCTATGTGATCCTGTTTTCGTTCTGAGCATGTTCTGAGCGTGTTCAGAGTGCGCTCAATGAGTTCAGTTCAGAATAAAATAACTAAGCAGATAGAGTTAAATTCTTAACACGAGCGTTTAAGAAATTGAAATTAAAACAAAAATTGGTGGCAGCTAAGTGTTCAGGTGTGTTTCAAAAACTTTATTATTAAATTAATTATTTATAGATCCCAGTTTTTTTTTTCAAATTTAAAAAAAAAAATTGGGATGCCAATTTTAAGTATTAGTATTTAGTAATATAGATTTCAGAAAATAATGTTAAAAAATAATCGTTCACTCTTTTGGAAGATATTGATTTTTCAAAAAAAAAAAAATGGAGTTTTTTAAAAAATCCAACAAATATTCTTTCGAAAAGTTTTATAAGCAATGGCGCAAAATTTTAGTCGAATTAGTAGGATGTTAAAGCTGGTTTAGTATGAAACTAGGTTAAAACAATGATTTTGCAATTTGTAATCGAATAAAGCATCATACTTTCTCTAACCTTTTATTAAAGTTAAAATCATCCAATACCTATTTTATTTGTTTAGTATCGTGCTAACTTCACATGACTCTTTGACATTTCCAAACATCAAAACATGTCTGTTTACTTAGTTTTTTGCATGAACTGCTATTAATTTAGGTGTGTTCAGTTCAGAAGCACTTTATTAAGAAAATTGCTTTAGTACGATAGTAGTTAGAAAATGTTTAAAATTCAGAATGAGTAAGGTACTTTAAAGTTAGCAAATTGTAAAGTAGTATGATACTAAAGCCCAAATAATAGGCTGTTTAAAACTTTGCACCAATATTTTGTTAAGATTTATGGAATTGATTTCTTTTTCTAAATCTGTTGTACATTTTTTTTTTTTTTGAAAACGAATTGCTTTATTTTATTTTAACTAAGAAAACAGAATCGCTTTAAAAGTTAAATTAATTAACGATGTGCATATTTGATAGCAACAAATTTGTATAAGTTGATTGTCGTTTACGGAACAACTGATTTGTTTCCATATTTACGCTAGTATTTCTCAGTTGTCGTTAATGCAAATATGTGGCAAAAGAAAAAAAATCGAAAATATGAGACGGTAAAAAACTGGTCTGTGTCGCGTAGTTAAAATTTTCGGTGAAACTATCTGACGTTTCTTTTTTATTTTTTCTCTTCTACGTTTTTTTACTATTCTGCTTCATATGATTTCGTTGTTCGATAAGTAAACTTCAATGCAACGTAGAGAAATACTCTTTCCATTGCTTCTATATTTCAAAGAGCACAGACACGGACCATCACTGAAATAAAAAAATAAAGAGAACTGTCAAATTAGATGCATGTACAGTAGACTCCCTCTAAGTCGAACTCCCTCTAAGTCGAAGTTCCCTCTAACTCGAACTTTTTAGCCGTACTTTTGCATTCCCATCAATTTTCCATACAAAAACTATCCTCTAAGTCGAATTCCCTCTAAGTCGAAGTTCCCTCTAACTCGAACACATTCTCTTGATTATTGACCTATTGTCTTTCCCTCTAAGTCGATTTTTTTTCTTTTGCCGAAAAAAAAAATCAAAAAAATCTCAAATCGCAACTCGTTATTGTTTGCACTTCTTTTCAAAAGCACACACTCGAACTCTTTGATTCTCTATGTTGCATCGCCTGCGCCGTCACCGTCATGCCAGTGTGATGCGCTATATACCTGCAATTTAAAATATTATCAAACACAAAAATCTCTTCCTAAAAAGATATTCATAAAAAAAATTGCAAGACAATAAAAAAAAGAATGTGTTGGTTGGATCCATTCCATTCCAACTTCAAAACATTTTGTGCTTTATTTGCAAGCAGTAAAACAACAGATCTCAAAGGTCGTCGGAAAAGCTAAAGCTTCTGGTTATAGGGAAAAGCAAAAATCCTCATTGTTTCAATAAAATTAAAACTTTGCCGGTGGACTATGTAGCAAACCATCGTTCTTGGATGACATCAGACCTTTTCACAAGTTGGCTTTTGAAACTTGATTCTAAATTTGGAAGATCAAAGCGCAAAGTATTATTCATTATCGATAACTGCCCAGCTCACCCAAAACAAGTTAAGGATAAATTAAAGTTTATAAAGCTTGAGTATTTCCCCCCCAATATGACCTCAATAGTTCAGCCAATGGACATGGGTATAATACAAAATTTGAAAGATCTTAAGAGTTTGGGAAACCAAAAAAGAGCAATATAAAATATCACTTCTCGATTGTGTGCGCGAAATCCTAAAGGCATGGGGACGTTACTCCATTGACAATTGAAAATTGTTTCAAAAAGGGCGAATTTAAGTCTGGGACGTGGGATGACGAAGATGATATTCCGCTTAACTTACTTAGATGTAACAACGAAGACACCCAAGAAATCGAGATAATCTGAGAAAGGCTAACAGAAGCTCATTATAATGTTGAAGGCGTACATTGGAAGGACTATGTTAAAGTCGATGAGGGCATCGTAGCCACTGAAATACCTGATAACAAGTCAATTTTGGAAGCAGATGCTGATGATACTAATGACGGTGAAAATGGAGCTGCAGAAGAAGATGAAGCTGAAATAATAGACTTTGAAATACCAGAGAAAAATTAAATTGAAAATGCAATTGGTACATTGCATTCTGCAATTGAAATGAAAGAAGAAATTCAAAATTGCTTATTTAAAATAGAATCTTTTTTTAAAAAGGCGATCACTGATGACACGGCGACTGTGATGTCTAAAATTACAATTTTTTTTAAATAATTAAGTTGAAAAAATATTTTTTTTATAATACATAGTTATAGATTAGTGAGCGATAAAAGCAAGAAGCTTAGGTTTATTTATTTATTTTACTTGTTATTTAATTCAATAAATCATTAAAAAAAAAATCTCTCTAACTCGAATTTTTCTAAAACTCCCTCTAACTCGAACTAGTTTTGATATCCCGTTAAAGTTCGACTTAGAGGGAGTCGACTGTATTTGATTTCAACGTATAATAGCTCTTGAAACAGCGGTCGAAATAATTAAGAAGAATTCAAAGATCTTTATTCATACTCTAATAGAACACCACGCGACACAGATGAATTTATTTTTCCGTCTCATCTTTGGATATTTATTTCTTTTTTGCACGTTTGTTGTTTGCAATGTCGTATGCGTCTAGATGCATCATGTAATAGCAGACTTATGGCTTAAACACATGTGCAGCATTTTCCCTGCAGCGGAATTTAATTACACAGGTTCTTATGGGAGCAGAATCATTGAAAAATTTCCAAATAATTGCTATTTGGCATTACTGATATTGACAGATTGTTGACATTATCTGTCATATTTACAAAAAAAAAGTTTGTTTTTGTCTTTGGTGGAAAACTTGATATTGATACAATAATGGAAGAAAAAATAAAACAAATTCATTTATGACAAAACAAATCCGTACAATGAACAAGAAGTGAAAAGAATTTTGTTTTGTTTTTCATTTGTGCTTTGTATCTTCTTTTGCTTTTCCTACTTATAACCAGGAACAATTCTCTTTCTGATTAATTAAATTTGTCCAATGCCTTGAAGTTTTGGTCTGGAACAAATTATATTCATTTAAAAACTTGAGGTATTTCTCATACACGGCAATCAAAATCAAAATTTTGTCCTTGTTTGTTGAAATATCCATTTAATTTAAAATAAACTTATAAAACTTTAAGTACAAAACAATTTAAGCAAACAAAAAGAATGAAAATTTGGCAGATTTCATTTTTGTTTTAACAGAACTAGGCATCATTAAAGTTAGGAAGTATGCACATGTGTTCTGGCTGCAGCGCTGCATGCATCACTGCGTGCAGACTTGCTGCACATCTGTTTCAGCCATAAAGCAGCCTTTTCTGCCGAACCACCTAACATACCAAAACCATTGCATACCTTATGGCGCCCGAGGAGATGCACATACAACATACATTGGAGTTAAGTCATCAGTGGTACAACAACAAAATATGTGGAGTAGATTTTGTTTAATTTTATGTATTCACATTTGCTGATGGCCATGGATATGATATGGAAAGGTGGAAAATCGGTACAAAAGCGGATTTTCTTCTCGCCTATTGTTGTGGATGTACCAATACCGAGTACCAAAGTAGAAGAATATCCCCTGAAACACGCTGATAGTAGAGTACGTAGTGTACTGTCCAGAAGTTTCGAAGCTTTTTTGGCTCTGGCCGTAATCTGTGTGTGTGTTGTTTTTGCCTTCTCGGTACCTCTCCTTTATTTTGTCTCGAACTTCGTTTGATGCCAGAGATTTAATCCTACTATCTAAGTTTGTACCCTGCTGCGATTTGAGCCGAGGCTAGAGATTAATCTCACTACCGATTTTGCCAGGCAATTCAATCAAAGCTAAGGATTTAATCCTACTGTCCGACCGTGCCCTGTCGCTGCCTTAGGCTAGGGATCTAATCCCACTTGGGTTCTTCCTATAGCTTCAGTCAAGACTAGGGATCTAATCCCACCGTCTCGCCCTTGTATATGAAATACCGTGTTAATTATTATTTAAGAATTTGGAACTAGTGTATGCGTATATGAAATTAATTGTTAGTTAGAATTAAGTTAAAACTGAATAAAGTCGGACATTATTTGGAGTTCTGAACTTTCAAAAACCGAGTTTTGTGCTTTCTTCGGACTAACCCTGGACAAGCTGACGCTACCTCAGCCTTTGAATAAAAAAGCATCACACCTTGACCATGACTGTCACAACAAAAACGAATATAAATCTAGCGGGGTGTCGGCAGAAGTCACGGCTGCCGGCGAGAGCTTTGATTCGCAAGAAGCTAAGTCGCCAGTGACAAAAAATTTACTGAACGAGAACAATAGGGACAAAACAATGACAATTACGGGCGAGGATGGGGAGCTACTTCTCAGCCCCTTTGCCAATATTGGAGTAGAGGATGGAGCCAGCGACGAGACAATTGACAGTGATGATGTCATTGAATGCTTTTCCGTTACCAGTTCTAATCTTTAGGGAGTGTCGACTTCCTCTAGGCGGAGTAAAATTTCCAACTGTAAGAAAAAAGCCAAACAACTAAGCACAAAAGGTTGGGCACGCAGAACATAAAAGACTGCACAACGCACGTGCGTTTTTGCAGGAAGATATTTTAATGAAGAATTGGTAACCTGCTCTGTTGCTGAAACTCATCAGCACTCTTTATGGGTCTGAATGACATAGGATTAACATAGGTTTCAAAATAAATCTGACTGAGAATCCCCACATTCATCTTAGAGTGATGGTAACAAGATCAACTGTCAGCCCATTAACCTACCCTAACCTATCTAGCCAATTATGTAATTGTGGAAATATTTTTGACCCTAAAATGCGTGACAAACTTGACCTCTAGTTTTCAATAAAATTTATTTGAAAAAATGTTATTACAAAACAGTAAAGTGAATTGAAATATAATGTATTTACACAATCTAATTCATAATAGAAAACAAGTTGGAATTCATTAATTAGAGTGCTGTGTGACTTCACTATAATCTTAAGTAAAATACTGCCTCAACAAACCTATACAAAAATAGACTAATTTCCAAAATAACATAGCCTCACCCTTAAACCTCTCATAGCTATTAGCAAAAAAAAAACATATAAACTCTTTAACTCCCCCTTGAATAACAGTAAGGACCATCATAAATTTGGTTTTGTCTATAGTCCTGGTAATTCAATTATGTATTTAATTCCATATCCTCTGATGGATGAGTCAAGTCAGAGTATAGCAATTTCTTCTAATGCTCCATATAGTGTCTTAAGCTTTGTTGTAAATTTCATTTTAATCCTTAACTTTTATAATAGATATCATTTAATTTGTTGCAAAGGATACTCAATAATACAATTTATTTTCATGAATTAGTTGATTTAATTGGGGTTTCTTTGCCTGTTTAATTTGATGTGATTTTGCAGCCATTTATCATGGGAATATAAAAATGTGGCGAGTTCTCAAAAGTGTTTGTTGTTTAATTACAAAATAAACGTCCTTTTGTAAAGGACCACCAACCACAGAAAAGTGGAATTTAATGTAATATTTACAAAATTCCTTTGAGTGGTAAATTCATACCTCGCAATTCGGGCAGCTATATAAAAACACGTCGGCAACTAGGGTTGCCGATATGTGTTTTTTTTTTTTGGAAAAACTATGGGTGACGTCAAACTTTATAAAAAATACAAGTTGGCGCAAAATTAATCATCCAATTTTGTTTTTAAATTACATTTTTACCAAATCGAAAACAATCATTTTAAGTAACTGAAATCTTCGTTTAGACCTTTACGATTTTTCTGTGGAAAAGGTGATATCCGTCAACTGGCTGCCGTGCTGTGTCGATACACATTTGTGCCCATTTTATGGCATTTTCTATGACTTTTCTTAAGATTTCCGCTGATAACTGTTCAAATTCATATCATCGAGTCGAATATTCTTAAGGGCTGCGATTGTCTTAGGCTCATTGGCATAAATCCGTGACTTCAAGAAGCCCCAAAGAAAGAAGTCTGGGATGGTTAAATCGACCGAAATTGCTAGCATGCCAAATCGCCAAAATGAGAGATTAAATGACCAGAAAAAGCTTTCTTTGCTAAAGGGTGGTTAAATTTTAAGGGCCGATGTTGATTTTGAATAAAACACAAATTATTTGTGAAAATATTGTCATTTCTTTTTATTACGATAATATGGTATGGTTCAATTATGTATGGAACAAAATATCGACCAAATGGTCCCCGCGAACTCGGAGGCGCACCTCCATCCGATTGTCCAAATTTTCGATGACGCTGAGGCGTAATCGAGCTTCTATGCCGTTTATGTGCCGAATTATCTTATCCTTTAGCTCTTGAATTATTGCTGGCTTATCGACGTACACCTTTTCTTTCAAATAACCCCAAAGAAAAAAGTCCAACAGTGTCAAATCACATGATCTTGGCGGCCAATTGACATCGCCACCACGTGAGATAATACGGCTATTGAATTTGTCGCTCAAAAGAGCCATTGTTTCGTTAGCTGTGTGGCAAGTGGCACCGTCTTGTTGAAACCACATATCGTCCACATACATATCTTCCAATTCAGGCCATAAAAAGTTCGTTATCATCTCACGATAGCGAACACCATTCACAGTAACTGCCTGACCGGCCTCATTTTTAAAAAAATACGGCCCGATGATGCCACCAGCCCATAAACCGCACCAAACAGTCACTCTTTGTGGGTGCATTTGTTTTTTGACAATCACTCTTGGATTATTATTCGCTAAAATGCGGCGATTCTGCTTATTGACGAATCCACTGAGGTGAAAATGTGCCTCATCACTGAAGATGATTTTCTTCGAAAATTGATCATCCACTGTTGCCATTTCTTGCCACCATTCTGACCATTGACGACGCTTGAAATGGTCAAGAGGCTTTAGTTCTTGGGTCAATTGCACCTTGCAAGCATGTAAATGCAAGTTTTTATGCATAATGTTCATCAACGACGAACGTGAGAGGTGCAATTGTTGGGCACGACGACGAGTTAAGGTGGACGGCTCTTCAGCCACACTATCGCGAACAGCAGCAATATTTTCTGCAGGACGAGCTGTACAAGCATGCACTGGTATTTTCACATCTCCTACAGACCCGGTTTGCTCAAATTTTTGTACGATTTTTCCGATTGTACGCACATTTGGACGATTTAATTGCCTGAAAAATCACGAAGTGCACGATATGCATATTGATTTGAACGCCCATTTTCATAATAAGCCTGAATAACTTTAACGCGTTGCTCGATTGTGTATCTCTTGATTCAAATTGAGTTATGAAATTGAGAAATGTCAAATGAAATGCAGAAAAAAACTTGACGTTTAGGTGTGGTTCACATTCAACATCGGCCTTTAAAATTTAACCACCCTTTATATCCATTGTAGCTTGTGCTGTCGAAACTACATTTTACCAAGCCTCGTTCATCAAATTTCGTCAGTAAAAAGTCGTTTATCATGGCCCTGTAGCGTTCACCAGTAACATTGACCGTATTGCAGTTGGCGCCCTCAAACAAATTCGATCAAATCACTCCTCCCGCCTGAACGCCACACCACAAAAAGCCTTTGAGAGGATGTAATGGCTCTTCGTACATCAAACACGGATTTTCAGTGCCCAAGAAACGAAGATTTTACTTATTGACGTAACCGCTTAAGTGGAAATACGCCTCGACACCCATGATGATTTTCGGCAAAAAATCGTCCTCTTCGTTGTTCAGATGAAGGATGTTATACGAATTGACGGACGGTCAGCATGAATGAACTGTACGGGAACTTGTGTAAGTCTTTTACTAAAATTCGCTGGTGATGTCCAATTGCGTGGCCCGCGTCGTCTGGTTGATGTTTCTCCGTTCTCTGTAACATCGGCAATCACAGGCGCGATATTCTCGGCCGAACGACCAGTCCGGTGGCGGCCATATTGAAAATATTATCAAATCTTCCGAAAGGGTGATTAATTTTGCGCCACCTTGTAAAACAAAAACATTGATATTTTTTTCGCTCTAAGGCTTCGTCTTAGAAATACCAGCTTTGACATAAATACTCGTAGTGAACCGACAAAAAAAATATTTGTAATTAAAATTATATACTTATAATTTGAGCACGATAACATTTATTTCTTAAATGGGGATTATAATCACCACCTAATTTGTAGCAGCATCATTTTGTCTATCACACATTTTAATAGGAAGAGAAATTCGATTAGCCCAATTTGGATGATAAAAAAAAACTCTTGATTGCAACCCTGCCCTACCTCCATCTGCAAACCGGCATGTTAGGATAGCATTTTATCATCATCGTGATGGTTCAGTTAATTAATTCGGTAAATTGCATAAGTGGTTCATAGCTGTTACGAAACAACACTTTTTCCTCACACCGCCCGCGCGCCGCCCGCCGCTCGTTTGTCCTTCAAATTTTTGCATAATTTAAAATTAAATCTCATGCACAATATTGCATTTCTATATGCCAAGGAGCATAAGAGGTGAAAGGGTTAAGGGCAGAGGTGGCCAAAAATTTACAACTCGTATAATTTCATATTCCGAAGATGGTTTTTCATACCCTACCTATGTAGGTACTCTACGGTGTTCGTCCTCGTGTTAATTTGTATTCATTTCGTAAGATCTCTTTAGCTAAAGGAAGTATGCTCTCTCAGATCTAAAGTGCATCAGCAGCTTCACTTGTGGGACAAGTTTATCAAGCGTCAAATAATTGGAAATTGTAATTCACCAGAAATATGATTTATTATTACAACTTTGGGTTTTGGTTCGACAAGTAGAGGGCTATTGAGCGCTAGCATCATGTATATAGTGACTTACTTGAAGGCTATAAATAAATTTGTATCTGGATGAATACGAAATTGTGTAATCCATAAAGAAAATCTTGTACAAAACGAAATACTAAATAAGGTATAATTTGGAATATTTACATTCCTGTTTTTTCTTATGCTAAACTAATTTAGATACTCGTACTATGCCGGGAGCAGGACTTTTATGAAGGTTTCGAAGTAGATATTATGTTAATCATATATGTTGGCTGCGTTAAAGCTTTTAAGCTTGGTTTTATGTTAGGAAAAGAGAGCATAAATTCGAACAGAAAGCTTATATTCAAAACTACATGAACGATTTTAATGAAATATGAAGGGGCGGAGTAATAAAAAAAACGATACTTAAGGAACAGGATTTTCATTATATTGAAATTAAGTCTTTTTGGGAAACAATTTGTTTTAAGTTTATTTCAACTTATACAAAGTTAAATAAAATAAATAATGAAGATTTGTACGGTGTGTTTTTTAACATATTTGGAAAAATGCTCTTAAGTTTTGTAATCTTTCCAAGCCATTAGAACTTCTCATTTCAAATAAAAGCTTTCCTTAAGGTAGAAAAAACATTTGACTAAAATAGAGCTTATGTAAATCCACTTTTGACATCGAACCTCTTGTTTTATTTCGAAATCGACAAAATATTCTTCGATTAGCAATATTGTATATAAATAAATAGTATTGGCAATTAATCTGTTGCTGGCTAAATAGGCCTCAAAATTCATGGAACTTGTTGTGGTCGCTTTATAGGATTTTTGTTTAATATTATGAACATTAACTAAAGACATATATGCTCTTAAATCGGTTTCAAGTATAAACTTATTAATTTATTCCGCCAAAACAGGAAATATAAGACATCCACATTCGTGTTGTACGGCTGAGTAAAGAATCTCCTTACTTACCAGCACATCTAAAATTGGGTTCAGGATTAAATTTATGGAAATTGCCTTTGAATTGCTGAGAGACGGGAATACTAAAGAAACAATAAAATAACAAGAAACATAAAACATTATAACAGTGTTCGAGAAGCGTCAATATTTCAAGATCAGAAGGCAAGACAAATTTTTTGCACTATCGAAGGAAATCCATTCACTTTGCGGAAGCAAAATCATGGTTGTGCTTCTTCCACAGAAGATGGTTAGTAATACTTACCAAGGATTGTCAGTTTCCTCAATGCAAATACCAGGGACAGGGATGTAGAGGTACGTTTTGCATTGGATTTTCAAAATAATAAATTCAACGTGGTTTCTTATTCCCCATTAGACAATACTTTACCTTGAATAGGGTTAAAATCATCAGTTTGTTTGAAACTCAATCCCACAGAAGAAAACCGGAATCCTATAATAAAACGGCAAACATGTTTCTTGTGGTACACTTTACGCGGCCCACAAAAACCGAAGGGGCATAAATTACATATTAAACGAAAGCATTTCTTGCATAGATGTGCACAATGCCAAAATTATTTAAATATACTACACATAAATTGTTTAAAACAACAAATAAAAATTGCAAAAAAATGCCCGGACATCTGTTGCTGAATAGAGCATACATTTACACTATACTGTCATACAGTTACTGTCATATTATATATATAATTATCTATGGTTTAAGTTTAGTAAAAGTTAGAACCATTTTAACTTTTGCTTTTGTTGTTGTTGGAAAAATACAGCACATTTTGTTCACTTTTCACTCTTTGAAGTTGAATGTAGTTAAGTCTTAAAGTATTAACTGCATCTACGGGCAATTTTTGTATTAGGCTAGGCACGCATCACATTCAACTTTTAGTTGCTCTGTTTAGTTCTGTTTGGTTGCTTATAGAAAACAGATGAACTATTTGGTTGAATGTCCGCGCAGGTGCATATAATTATATGTTAAATAGCGAACTCTTTTGGGCAATCGTTTAGTTTGTGTCCAAAACACAAACTTTTTAGTTGTTTGAACCAAGAAGTTGCGAAACTAAAAATTGAATGTGCGCGCCTAGCCTTAGTGTTTTCAAAAATTGAAAAGTGAAATTTAGAACTATTTCAACTTTTACTTTTTGTGTTTTTCGAGATGGAAGATAGAAATTTGAAATGAGTTGGAAAAAGAGAGCATGTAGTTCTAGCTTTATTCTATGCGTTACTGTTTTCAAATCTTCCCTGAAAATAAAATATCCCCCTGGTTTGACAAGAATGCGTTAACAAACAAACAAAATATCAAATTCGAATTAGAGCTGAGTAAATCGTTCATTTCAAATGATTGAATCGTTCAACAATCGATTACGAAAATGATCCGATCATTTCAACCAACCGATCACTCGATCATTTTAATTTCACAGAAATGATTCAATACTGTTCCTATTCGATTTTAATTTCGATTTCGATGATAAGATTTGACTTATTTGTCAAAAAAGTTTTCGGCTGATATTTTGTACGAAATACACTTTGTACGTCATAACTGGATTCGTCCTTTATTCGTCAAGTCATAAACTGTCAAATTCCATCAAAGGATGGCTAAGATTTCGATGGATTAAAAAACGTCTATAAATATCCAAAAAAAGGTATTTTATTTGTTGCTCCGGAAAGAGCAATTTTAGGGTTTTCGGCTAACATTTTGCACGAACTACTCTTTGAACGTCATAACTGAATTCGTCTTCTATTCGTCAAGCCATTAACTGTCAAATTCCATCAAAGAATGGCTACGATGTCGATGGATTAAGAAACGTCCAAAAATCCACATTAAACATACCGGATTCTGATACATCAAATAACATCAGTTCAACCCAACAATTGTTTTTGCGGCCTACAACATCAACAACCAATCTGCAACGTGTCGAAAATCTGCAATGTGTCAGAAATGTGTATAGGTTTTAAATTTTGTTTACCATTAACTGTTTTCTCTGTACTCCAGGATTGAGTGCTTAGTAGGTACTTCTCATTGCATTCAAAAATTTAAAAAAATCATGAATTCTCTGTCTTTTATTGAATGCTAATGAATTAAATAAATAAATTGGCACTCGAATTTCGAGAGCTGGGTCGGCTAGTAAGAATAAATAAGTTAGCAAGGCCTGCAACGCCCACAGGCTAAATTCTTACATGACCAAAACTTAAGACAAAAAATACTTCAATGTCCCAAAAGTAGTAAGAATTTTTCGGTCACTTGTACAAAATATGTATTCGAAACACTCCCTTTGTTACATCTCCCGCAAAGAAGGATCTTCTAGAAAGGCAGTTCGCTTGAAATCGAAGAAAATGTCACCCGGTACATGAGTGCTTTAACTATTCAATGGCACTTAACTCTTTGTGCACTCTTACTATTACGAGAATCCTGAAAGATATTGACCTACACAAATCCGCTGGCACTGATTATAACACTCAAAATTATCGTGAAGAGGTGTTATGTAATGCTGGCGAAACCATTGCGTAAGCTGTTCCATCTGTCCTACCCAATGGTCTCTTTCCAAGTGAATGGAAAACAGTATTTTTCAAGCCAGTCCCTAAAAAGCGTGACTCTTCCTCATCCTTCCACTATTGACCGATTGCACTGGCATACCATCTTTCCCAGGGCAGGCAAGCTCTGATCAACTTGAAAAACGTAAGCTTCTTAATGACCTGCAGTGCAGCTTTCGTAAATGCCTACTGATGATCCGTCGCGTGTGAAGTACTGTCAAGCTATCCTTAATCTCAACAACGAAGAGGACGATTGTGTCGAAAATCATCATAACTGACGAGCAGCATTTCCACTTAAGCAGTTACCTCAATAAGCAAAATCTTCGTTCCTTGGGCACTGAAAATCAGCGTGTGCTGCACGAAGCGTCATTACATCCCACTCAAAGCCATTATGTGTTGCAGCGCTCACACGGGAGTAGTGATTGGGCCGTATTTTTGAAAACGCCAATGGCAATACGGTCACTGTAGCTGCCTTTTTATTGCCGGGTTGCGTATTGCCAAACTGTATATCAGCACAGATCTCCATAGTCTGTGCTCAGCCATTTTCTGCTCACCGAATTTGAAAGTATTGTAGAGCAAACTGTATGCTACCACAGAGTGCTCTGTGGTCACTTGCAGTTTGCTTGTAAAATATTAAAAAAGCTGAAGCAAACTATATGCTAGTTCAGATCGAGCAATGTACCTGCGATTACAGAGCCATCGTTCACGTTGGTATAGTTATTGTGTGTGGTGAGTTCTGGGTTGGTATACATTTTGCTCAGGAAACTAAGAGCAAAGTACCTGTGATTACAGAGCCATCGTTCACGTTGGTATAGTTATTGTGTGTGGTGAGTTCTGGGTTGGTATACATTTTGCTCAGGAAACTAAGAGCAAAGTACCTGTGATTACAGAGCCATCGTTCACGTTGGTGTGGTTATTATGTGTGGTGCCGTGACATAAGGCCAAGTGACAAAAGGCCAAACATAAAATGTTTTGTCTTGAGCAACAGTACCTTGGGTGGCCCGCTTCGCGGGTTTTCAGGATTTTAACTCCCTTTTCGGGGCTCACACCCGCTCACGCAACTCCGTTGCTCCGCTTAGGGTATGTTCAGTCGCCAGGCAGGCGCCTGTAGCAACAGTTTTCCTGAGCAGCAGTACATAACTGTTAGTTGTTTACTCCAATTAATGTAAAATACAAAACTGTTGCTACAGGCGCCTGCCTGGCGACTGAACATACCCTAAGCGGAGCAACGGAGTTGCGTGAGCGGGTGTGAGCCCCGAAAAGGGAGTTAAAATCCTAAAAACCCGCGAAGCGGGCCACACGAGGTACTGTTGCTCAAGACAAAACATTTTATGTTTGGCCTTAAGTCACAAACAAATTTGGCCTTTTGTCACTTGGCCTTATGTCACGGCACCACACATAATAACCACACCAACGTGAATGATGGCTCTGTAATCACAGGTACTTTGCTCTTAGTTTCCTGAGCAAAATGTATACCAACCCAGAACTCACCACACACAATAACTATACCAACGTGAACGATGGCTCTGTAATCACAGGTACTTTGCTCTTAGTTTCCTGAGCAAAATGTATACCAACACAGAAAAATCTGCTTTTGATCTGACACAGTATATAGTATGCTCTTAATTTGAATGAGCATTCTGTAGTCTATTATAGAGCGTCGGAGCTCTGTACTGATATACAGTTTGGCAATACGCTGCCGGGTTAGTGGGACTTGGAGAACTTGTGGTTTCAACAAGACGGTGTGACACACAGCACAAGCCGCAATGGATATTGTAAAGGAAGCGTTTCCTGGTCGCGTAATCTCCCGTTTTGGCGATTTGGCATAGCCAGCAAGATCACCCGATTTAACCATCCCAGAATTTTTTACTTGGGGCTACTTGAAGTAGATGAATTTATGCGAACAAGCCTTAGACAATCGCAGCCCTTGACGAGATTATTCGAAAGGAATGCGAACAGTTATTACCGGAAATCTTGCGGAAAGTCATGGAAAATGCGATAAAATGGGAACAAATGTGTATCAATACCTGTCGTAAGTTAAAAGAAATCAAATATACTTAGACGTTTATGATAAGATATATTTGTTATTTGACTTCTGTTTTTTAATTGGACGATTTCTTATTTGCAAGAGTGCATAGGGCCTGCATGTTACTTCAAAATCCAAGCAATTTAAAAAACATTATCAAGTCAAACTATGTATTATATTGTCCCAAAAATTAGAATACATTTAAAAATGTAACATCAATTATTCGAGTTGGCTTGTCAACTAGATTAACACCCTCATAATTTATGTAATTCAGACATCTGTTATAAATATTGAATTAATGTGAAATTATTTTCCTTTAAAATGACATAAAATTATAATGTTCAATTAAAGAAAACGATGATAAGACTTCTTAGTACCTAAGTCTGCCTAGAAAATTCACCCCCAATCAATTCTTTGCTTAAACTAGGTCATCCCAATATACCAAACCCAGCATATTCTAATTTATTTATCCCCATTCCCATTCCCACATTGAAAAAAGGTTCAATTACAGTTAAAATTACATTTGGCATAGTCGCACGAATACATTATAATCACAACCCTTGTTAGCACAAAAGTTCCTCGAATTGCATGTCCGACGACTTACCCAGTATTTCAATTGCACATGCTAACATCCCATAATACTGCAGATGGCATTTCAGCATATTGATATGTAAATGTGCAATCATAGTTGTGTGTGTTCAAGCGCACTTACCTGTCTAATGATACAGCTATTAAACTGTAAACTGATGCCGCTACTGAAACTCCTTGAACATATGTAACGGTCTTGCACATAAGCCAGCCAAGGACCCAAGCTGTAATGAAAAAAATAGAACAACAATCAGCAATCAAATGAAAGTCGAAATTTGATTTATTGAAAATTATGAGTTAGACAAATATGTACCTACATACATACATACATATGTACATATTATTAAGGATTCAATTCACCAAGTCCTGATTTAAATTCGTTAAAACATCGAACGGCACACGCATCCTGGGAATCTCAGCCGACAAAAGTGACAAAATGAACAAAATTAAAAGAGCCACACTTGACAGCTAAAAATGTCAAAGGAAAATCAAATTCTTTCATACCACGATAATAGGTTCTACGTGAAGTGGCATAGACGATAATGACATAACCTAGAATAGGGGAGAGAGAGAGATATTTATATAGAAGAGCTCTTCAATTGGATTTTCTCGATTAAAGCTAAAATAACAAAAAATTAGAATAAAAAGGTCACGTAATCGCATTGAACATTTTAGATTAGAAAACGTGCTGGCTTGATCGCAGGCAGCTTTGTTAGACAAGGCGGAAACTCAAAAGAAATACATACCTCCCTATGTATACATATTCATGTCTGCTGATTTGCTTGCCAGACAATTACACGATGAAAAATGCAAAAGGACACTTTCTATAAAAATAAAGTAAAGAACAAAAATACATGAGGAAAGGAAAAGTCTCATCTCGGCTCATCCTCTTGGGAAGTTCCTGTATCCATGTATAAGTTCATTCACCTCTCAAGTCTTCAAACGAGATTATGAGAACGAGACTAAGGATGTAAAGGATTCATTTGTGGTTCGATTTTTTCTGACACAATTATACTCGGCACTTGGAATTGGAGACAGGGACGACAATTTGTTTCAGTCGAAGTATTCAGTAAAAAGTGTCGGATTGAAGTACTGCACTTGAATAAAATAGCCCTTAAGCAAATTGCAAGTTCTAATTCAGAAAAATATAAAATTTAAATTTTTTGATGAATTTTCAAAGTTGATTCTCCAAGGTTTGGTGGCCAAATTCGAGACGAATGGTTTGTTAAGCAATCAGACAGCATTCGTACGTGAAAGGAACGTCAGATCAGCCGAGAACATCAAGTCATCACTCTCGGCATAAGAACTTCGAATTTCGCAGACTTTTACTTAGTGAATTTTGTGGCTTGGGCCTACACAATGTACATGATCCAACTGACTCATCAGGAGTTCAAAGTTAAAGAGAATAGACCACGACGTTTATTCGCTTACTGTGCTCCGGAGAAGATGACCCCCATTTTGGACCGGAAAATCATCTTTAAAAATGAGGAGCATTTTTGGATGAAGGACTATGTTAATAATAAAAAATTGCGGTATATGGAAGGACAAGAACTCACATGTGACTTTGTATCCACAAAAAGTTAGTGTTTAGTGCAGATTTTGGACTGGCACGCGATGGCGTTATCGTACGTACCTCTTCAAAAACGCAGTTGGTTCCAGCAGATCAGTGGCGCCACGTGCAACACACTGAACCTTAAGCTGCGCGTTCAGTGAATCGACAAGCGATTCGAGATGCGATATAGTGCGCACAATAAAGGCGATCTTATGCGGTTGTATTGTTAATTCCTTTATACTTATTGCAACCAAAATTATCAAAAAATTGCTTGCACCACACGACACAAGCACTGAAATAACAAAATTTTACTCGTTTGATTTCTTTCTTTTCGTCAAAGCAAACAAATTGAATCTTCTCGCTTGAAAAAGTTGTCAGCAGAGTTTATAAGCGAGATGCTTGCGATAGATATAGATACGAGAAACTCTAAACACGCGTAAATATTTTTCTCGCAAGCATCGCCTTATCGCAACCTTCGTTTTCTCGATCTTAAAAAAGCTCTATGAATATGAACGCAACATTCAACTAAAAGACTACGACGAACTGCATTTGACAATGGCATTTTCGCAACTTATCGCTCAGCGATGAAGCTCAGTAAATAACAACCCATCGCTCAGACTCATCGCTCGGTCGGGTCGCTCAGTCGCCCGTCTTCACTCAGTGCGTGACCGAAGCCTTACAATGAACATACTGAATGAATGACTTGACAGTAGAATTATCTCTCGCGGATATGACGTGAATTGGCCAGCACAATTGTGCGATTTGATGCTGTTTGCCTTTTTCTTGTGATTTTTTTTAAGTCGTTGGTCTAAGCTCTAATCGACCAATGGGCTTAAAGTCAACGTAACCCAGGCCATCGGTCAGATAAAGCCGGATATATGCGGCATAGTGATTGCAAATTGGATTTCTCGTATCCATTCTACCATGTGAAGTCACAGGGGACATTTGAAGACGCCATCTACCATACTAGAGACGTTGCGAATATTCGCAGCCGCAAAAATCAATACGGATATTTCTCCGAAACATGAAAAGCACAGTTCAAGTGTGTTTTTCTTGCTGTTATTCTTAATTGTTAATATTTAATAGTAAAGAATTAAAAACGCTAACTGTCATAGCATGCAGATTTATTTCAATAGTGGGCAGTTGGTAAGTAGCGCAGGTTAATTTATGAACCTTAACGATATAGGCCCAATGCATAAATGGCTGCAATACTACTCTTCACAAAAAAATTACACATTTTTTATCAAAGTTAATAGAGAACACGAAAAAAAGTGGGTCCGACAATTCCGTTTGTCTGTCTGTATTTGACTCCTTGTTTACATGGAGTCTTGGCTGATTGCCTAAAGGTTAAAATGGGGCCTAGTGTGGCCTGCGGCTATGTTCTTCCTGGGGTCCGGCGTCCGGTAGCTCTGTCAGGTCAAGGATTCTATGAATCCATAACCTCTTGAGTCTCTAGGTGCTGGTATTTGGGCGGGAGGTGGTCTGTTTTGGTCTCATTCTGACTCACTCATCATCATCTTCAACACTGTTCCTTGCCATGGCTATGGCGCCTTTTGTCCTGAGTTACTGGCATTGGGGCCTGACCTGGGTTGAGGCGCTGTGTGGAGCTTGAAGTGCCTGGCATGTATGCTGCGGTTATTCCCGATTACTACGTGCCTGTATAAGGTACATCAATCTTGGAGTGCATAACGATGGTGGCTCGTGTGCGAATTTACCGTAGGCTATTGGCTTCTAACTTGGCTGATGGTTAAATGTGTACATCGGAGGTTGCTAGGCCTCAAAAGTTGAGGCAGTCATCTAGAAGTGGTCTTCACGGTTGCGAAGCTCCATCGGGAGGAGGTGCAGGTGGTTTTTTGTGTCGCAAGACACTTGGCTCCTCCGCTTCAGAGTATCTATAAAGTAGACCCCCTTGTGGAAGTATCGTGGTGGCTGTGGTCGTGGGAACAATTGGGTTCAAGATTTGTCTTCGATGCAAGAGGTGTTAGATAGGAGATGTTTAATTGTTGGGCACGACGACGAGTCGAGGTTGACGGCTTTTCTGGCACACTATCGCGAACAACAGCAATGTTTCCCGCAGAACGAACTGGGCGAGCATGAACAGGTGTTTTTACATTTCCTACGGACCCGGTTTGCTGAAATTTGCGCACAATTCTACCGATTGTTGACACATTTGGTCAATTATGCTGACAGAAAAAATCACAAAGTGCACGAAATGCATTTTGGTTTCAACACCCATTTTCGTAAAAGGCGTCAACAATATTAACGCGCTGCTCAATTGTGTACCTCTCCGTCTCCATGGTTAAATTTGTCAAACACTGAAACAAAGAAATGTCAACTTAAGTTGGGCAAAAAACTTGGCTTTAAGGTGTGAGTCACATTTGGTTGGACCACCCTAATAATATCGATACCTTCCCACAAGAATGTATTAAGCGACATTTTTAAAATTGTTCAGGAAACGAAAAAAACATCTCATTTAGTTAGTTTTTTGTGTATTTTATTGGACGAAACAGATTTGTTTCCCGTAAGAATGTATTAAGTGACAAAAAACTAACTAAATGAGACGTTTTTTTCGTTTCCTGAACAATTTAAAAAATTTCGCTTAATACAGGAAGGTATCGATATCAAAATATAACAATATAATAGAAAGAGGATCGAACACATTCAGTGGAACGATTGTTTTCCAAGTTAAAGAAACAAAAATCAGCTGTTAAATTAATTTGATTTCTATCAGTGAAATAAAAAATTGGATTTAAAAGAAAGCTTAGCCGCGTTTTATTATCACCAATGATCGATATAGATTAACCCCTTGAAAATAAAACGATACGGATCATAGTGACAGTTGTGTTCTATGCTCATCTCTCCAGGGCCGGACCAACCATATGTGCAGGATGTGCAAATGCACATAGCGCAGAGTTCTGGAGGCGCAGTCTCGAGAATAATGAAATGTGAATTGATCTGCATTTAAAATAATAGCAAAATAAAATCCATCGCAACAGAGCGATATTATTTCTTGCTCACTTATTTACATCATTTCCATTGTGACTTTCTTACAATAAAATATCCCACCAGGCCTTTGCAAGTTCATAATCTTAATCGGAAAATATTCCACCCCATTTGCGCTCGTACAACAACAAAAAAATAAAAAAAAATCTCAACACAGAAATCATTCACACCACCTCATCAGTGCAAGTTTTATTTCTTACACACTTGGTCCCAAAACTTACATTCTAAGGAATAACGAAAAAAAACTATTCATACCGAAATGTATGGGCTTTAACATGCAGGTTTTTTACTATACACCGTACCTGTGTTCTTAGTGCATGGGTATTCTCACTCGCATCTCTCGTTTATGAAAAAAAATACAACAAAATTTCTCGGAACAGGTAGGTAGTTAATAAGTAGGTACATATATAGCAATACATGCATAGGTATGTTTTGCGTTGCGTTGTCTAGTTTTATTTGTTACACAACCGCGAAACTAACATGAGTAAAAGATGTAAACAAAAAACTTATTCATAAAATCATTATGGAGTAGAGCGTGCGGGTTTTTCACTATGCACTGTCTAGTGTATGAATATTCAAATCTACGTATGACGGTTATAACGACTATTCCTGGCATTAGTGAATGTTTCACTTTTTGATGTACTGTGGTCTGGTGCAGATGGTTTTAACTTTTTTTCGCATTAACATTTGGTAGTTTTAAGGATTTAGATGGAGCAGAATTGTGCCAAGAATTAGCAGTCATTTCCCCGCTTGTTGCACCACAATGCTCAAGCTTAGAAGTGTTAAATTTTATTTTTAGTTCAGGCCTTGAGGACCTTGCTCCTAATTTAGTTATTGATCTCCAAATTATAAATACAATTCCGGTCACAGTAGCTTCAGGACAACGTAGTTTTTCTAAACTTAAAATTATTAAAAATTATCTCAGGAAAACAATGACTCAAGAGAGTTTGGTAGACTTAACTACCAAAGAAATTATTAAATTCTTTAGACCATGATGACCTCATTTCTAAATTTTCAAAGGCAAAGGCAAGAAAAATAAGCGTTCTAGATTAAACGTTCCCCTCTGCCCATTTTTTCACTGCGTTTTATTTAATGGTTTTACTTTTTTTTTCCTTAAAAAAATTCAATCAAGTTCTTTAAAATGAAGTTCCGTAGAATTTTTATTTTGTTTATGTGCATATTATTTATACATTTTTTTATTTAATTCTTTATTTATTTTTTTTTTTTGTTATTTAACTCAAGTTCCTCAAAATGAAGTTCAGTAGAATTTTAATCGTGTTTATGTACATATTATTTATATTTGTCTTTATATAGTTTTTCGTTTGTTTATTTATTTATTTAAAATTTCCATTAAATAACATACATAACACATACTCATACATACAAGCAGATACATATGTAAAAGTATATGTTTGGTAGTGAGGATTAGGCCTAAAGGGGATACCTCAATAAAAAAATGAATTGCAAGTCTACCTCCTTGATAATGTGAAAAGGACCTTATATGTATCAGTGTATGTATGTATGTATTTGCTCAAACATAAAAAGGGCGCTTTCTAAAAATCTTGCATAGGCGCAGTTTTTGCCGGGGCCCGCCCTGCATATCCCTCTTACTTATGATTGTTGATTTTCAAATGTGTCTTGTCTTTTTTTTTACACTGTAGCTTACACTACCTTACCATAAAAAGCCATCTACTCGCCAGAAAAAGGACTAATTGCTGGATCTTTAAAACAGATCCAGATAGAGAACAGGATTCCAAATTGTTTTTGTAATACATATTAAAAATTAATCCACATCCGGATCCACATAGATCCGTAGATAATAAAACGCACCTTATATGTCTTCATGAGAATGTTCAAAACTGTATTTGAGGCGTGAGTAAAATTTCTAAAGCAAATCAGACCGCAGGGCGCAGTGCTTTGAAAAACCCCAATGTCAAATTTAAAATTAAATACAATCTCGTTGAAGTGAAAACAAACAAAACAAAAACAAAGCATCATAATGGGTAAGGAGTTTCAGAAGAAATGTCATTTATGTAAGAAGTAAAAATTTTAATATAGAGTTCGGGTGGCGACCAGAAACATTTATTTTGTAAAATAAGTCCAAACTTGAAATCGTCCAATACAATTTGTATTGAGTAGTCCAAAAGGTAATCCAATCCAAAGAAGAAGGGATGCATCGTTGTCAAAGGTAAGTATTTTTCGGTGCCAGACTCTACCAAATGCTTTTGGTATATCAAGTGGAATACTCTTACTTTCTCCAAATTGATTTAAAGATCTGTCCCAACGTTTGTTTCGGCCCTATGCTTTCGTTCTCTAAGATATTTTTTAAGCTGATAATTTAGTCAGTGTTTCCATGACCTTGAAAAGAATGGACGCATAGTTAGAGGTGGATGAATGCTCGTGTGGACAAATGCTGTACGCCTCCTATTCGAAAAAAAGAACATAAGAATAGATTGAAAATTTTAGACAATGACTTTGCACGGAAGAACACTTAACGTTTTTGAAGAAATGTTTGCGAACAAGCCGGATTGTTCTCTCGTACTGCTAAATGGTTCCCTTAGGAATTATATCTCTAACTGAATTTAACACGAGAAATATGAGAGGTATGTATAAAAAACAATTTCGTGACTGTTGGCACTCGTTGGTCATTTTCACGAAGTTTTTGGAAACAAATTTTTCAGCGGTGAAGTTTTTCTTTGGTTAATGGGTTATTGGCATGTATCTTTTAAATTATAAGGCCTTGCATTATGGTGACTCTTAAAAGTCTCTTGGTTAAACGCACATTGTGTATAAAATGTGAAATGGAATGTTAAACAAATCTTTTCAAATCGGCGGCGCCGGCGGTCAATTTTTTCACTTACCTTATTTCGTGCCCTTTACAACTAAAAGTACAGAATTTCTAGTGTGAAAGAGGTGGGCAGAACTGTTAAGTGAAAACCCTTGATGATTTCGTTTTGACGTTTTATGATGCGTGTGTCTCGTAGTTGAGAGTTCTCACACACGTCATTTTTATACTTAGGTGTATATTTCGATATTACCTATTATTTTTTTAAAGGCTTTTTGTCAAAGTAAATTACCCCACTTTGTAGCCAAAGGATTTTCGTCCCTGCTTCAATGGTGCATTATGCCATATCAGATAAACTTCTACACATGGATGTGAAGATGTGTGAGGCAGGCTCTCATGCAGTTTTGTGTTTAAATTTTTTGATTGAATTCGAGTAAAGTTTTTGTTATACCGCATAAAAAAAAATCAAAAACAATCTGCAGCAGAGAAAAAACTTCTCGTATATGCCAAAGATGTTTCTGCCATCGCCTACGTGTCGGGAACAAAGATAGCAGCGCCAGAATAACCCACCATAAAATACTTTGTCAAAGTACATTCCTCACAGTGTCCTCACACAACGATCTACAAGAACTCCTCTTCATAGTCCTGTGAGTTGGAGAAGCTGCCTTCGGTCGCCACCGCAGCCACTGCCACCGTCCGTCACCACACCGTGCGTCGTCGTCGTCATCATCAACGTGGCTCCTATTTAAGGAACTTTTTAGTTCCCACGAGCGAAAATGGAAGTAGCCGAGGTGTTCAAAAATAGTTTAAATGACTTTGTGAAGTGCTTGGTGGTGATGGCGTGGTAACGTAGCATGAGCCCTTGCTCGTTTCTGTTCCGGTACTTGAAAATCGTTTTCATGTTTAGATTGTTTTCGTTTTTGCTGAGGGTAGGTTTGTTGTTCGGGTTTGTTTTTTCTGGTATTTTTATTTCGAGTGGAAAACATTTTAGTGTGGACGGAATTTAATGAATAGGTTGCGGTTAGTATTACGATTTTAGTTTTTATTGGCGTAAACAACAGTATGGGGTTGTCGTCAACATCTTGCGGGGGTGTATAACCTCACTTACCTACATATGTTGATGTGTACCACAAAAGTGTAGTTATATATACTCGTACCTTTATGTTTTCTGTTTTTTTTTTTTCGTTAAAATGAGTCTGCTATTCGCTCTTTGTGAAATTAAATCCATATGGAAAGAAACTAATTGCAACTAACTTTTCGAAAGGATTTAGCTATAAGCCCTAGACAATGTTGTTGGCTTCAATTTAGACTTGTGTTATTTTTGTTTTTTGCTGTTCTTAATTTTCAAAGTGAAAGTCATTATGAGATTAATGTTACGAGTTGCAGTTTTGATAAACTTTTTGACTATTGAAATGGGAAAAATGAAAAAAGTTTTCAGCCATTAGAAGCAGAAGGCATGCGAAACTTATAAAGGAATTTGATTTTGGGATAGAATTTGATACATAAGCTTGTTAGAACTGAAATAGGTTTGGTGGGTACTTATTATTTTGTGTGAACTTTTAAGCTTAAAATTGTTCAGAGTAGTCTTTAATATAGTCAAAGAAATTCGTAGATTCAAATATGAGTATCAACAAATGGTTGGATGATAGACGTGGGGACCTGACAGAGGTTATATATGCGTTCTGTGTAATGAAGCCTTACACTTCAGTAAGAAGTGGAGAGTCTCCAAGTCCTCACTGTCTGAACAGAATACTTTTGCTTAACTTAGAAGGCCTTCTCACAGAGAATACCTCTAGTCTGAATCCCAAGAAAATAAAATGGAACCTATATAAAAACGTTCTTCAAAACATTCCTAGAACATGTAGGTCTAGAAGAAATGACAAATTGTCACTTTTAACTAGAAAATATTGCAAACGAGTTTAGTGGATCTACAATAAAAAGTAAAATTGTGGAACAAAAATCTATCAAACTAAGATCCAAGGTAGGGAAACCTTTCAATGAGGCAAAAAGAACTAGAGAGTCTAACAACTACTCAACAGAGCTGACGAAGCACAACAGGGAAATAACGAAAGCCAAAAGGAACAGCTTCATTGTAAATACTTATTTTCCGGGTAGTATTCCAATGGTTAACAATTCAGTAAAGAGAATACCTCTCAGACTGGCAAATAGCTTCAATTATCTGCTGAGGAGAAAAGATTGAATAGGGAATTTGTAACTTTCAACCTTTTAAATCACCGGGTGTCAATGAAATTTTCCCTGCACTTTTACTTGAAGGAAAAAAAGAATTAATAGCCTATTGAAGAAGTATTGCACTTCGGTATAGACCAAGTATATGGAGAAGAGCTAAAGTCATCTTGATTCTTAAAATTTGAAGTCTTTTTCACCGATAAGTTTGACATTATTTTTACCGAAGAACTCTGGAGAAGATAATTAATAACTTCAAAAGGTGGGAAGTATTAATATAAATGCCTCTAAGCCTTCACGAAAATAGTTATTTTTTTTTTTTTTATTTTTATAATTTACACGCGCTCAAGGGATTATGATTACCCTTTAAATGTTTGAACACAGCGCGGGCGTGAAGTTAAGGAAGAGAAAGAAGGATAGGAAAGATGTGTGGCACGATGTTCTGAGACTGAAGGTTGTTGTCTCAGCTATTTTATCTCCAGGGATGGCGGCTGAACTAAAGTGGAGAATGCCGTGTCTTATTTCTATGTCGCTTATGATTCACATTATTTTATTCGTGTTCATCCTTGTTGGGTATACTAGTTTAACTCAATTACATGTTGTTAGTGTTATGCCTGAACAACATGTAATGAGTAAACCAGCAACCCATTGATGACAATTTTAGAAGGTTTTTAATGGAATTAAAACGACATAGACGACGGCAGGGGTTGAACCTGTGATCATGAGGTTCACAGGCGAGCACACATCCATCGCACCACGGCCACCCCCTATTGGGCGGGTAGTTCTACTGAGACCTCACTTTTTCAACTTACAAACACGATACAGACAGCTTTAGCTGCTAAAGAAACAGCCTTATACACTTTCTTATATATCGAGGGTGTTATCAAACCTCTCATGAGGCTGATGAGGCTGTAATCAAGCACTTCTAAGGAAATGCGCACCAATCACAACTATCAGTTGGATAAGTGAAATGCTAGGCACGAGAACTGCGGAAGCATACGCAGGATAAAGTGTATGTAGATCGCAAAAAGAGGCTGCCCGCAGGGAGGAGTTGTATCACCCTTGTTGTGTGTGGAGTATCGTAGTGGATAAATTACTAGAAAGTCTTACTTCTCAAGGTATACGTTGCATCGGTTTTGCTGATGTCCCAACATAACATAAGGAAAGAAACTCTCTGTTTTTTTTTTTATAATTAGCACGCACTCGAGGGGTTATTACTACCCTTAAAATGATGAACACAGTACGAGCGTTAGGAAAACAAGGAAGGGTTTAAAAGGAGATACCGATGCACATTAGTTTTAAATTTTTGAAGATTACAATGGGAAGGAAAAATAGAGCTGGGTAGAGTATTCCACATGCGTGTAGTCCGGCTAAAGAAAGAATCTCTGTATTTCACAGTACGTCCGAAATTGGGCTCAAGGGTAAACTGATGAGCATTCCTAAAAGCGCGAGTATAACGGTTAAATTGTTTAAGGGGAGGAATGCAACTGGCTATTTCGCTAGAATACTGCTTAAAGAAGTAACGGTAAAATAATGAAAGACAAGAAACATTGCGACGGTGCTCGAGAGATTCAAATGTTTCTGTTATACTTCTATCACCTATCATTTTTAAAGCTCTTTTTTGGATTCTATCCAAGAGACTCAAGTGTGTTATTGGAGCACCTGCCCAAATATGGGAATTGTACTCGAGCTTTGGACGAATATAAGCTTTATAGATTACAGCCAGATCAGAAGGCGTAAAAAATTTCTTGCAACGTCGAAGGAAATCTAAACACTTGGCAGCGTTTTTGGCCACGTCGAATATGTGATCATTCCACACAAGGTGGTCTGTGATGCACATACCGAGCACAGAGAGTTGTTCAGTTTCCTCAATGCAAGTGCCGCTCATGGATAGCGGCAAAAGGGGAGGGTTTCGCTTTAACGATATAAAACAGCATTGGGTTTTTGAAGCATTAAATTCTACACGGTTTTGTATTCCCCAATGGACAATGCTGTTAAGATCAGAATTTAATGAGCTTATCATACGCTGCCGTTCAAGTTCCACTTCCGAAGAACAAGGAAATGAATCTTTAAACGAATATGAAAAGCTGAGGGAACTATCATCAGCAAAACAATTTAATGGATTAGAAGTTTCAGATAAGAGATCGTTGATAAACATGAGGAAGAGAGTCGGAGACAAAACGGAGCCCTGGGGTACACCAGCATTTATTTTATGAGTTTCAGACTTGAGGCCATCCAATACGACTTGTATTGAGCGGCCTGAAAGGTAATTTCTAATCCAACGAAGAAGGGATTCATCAATACCAAATGCACGCATTTTCGATAAGAGAGCTTGATGCCAAACTCTATCAAATGCTTTTGAAATATCAAGTGCAATAATCTTACTTTCTCCAAAACGATATAAAGATTTGTGCCACTCTTCGGTGAGATATACCATCAGATCACCAGTGGACCTATTGCTACGAAAGCCGTACTATCGGTCATTAAGAAGCTTTCGTTCTTCGAGATATTTCTTGAGCTGATTATTTATCAGTGTTTCCATGACCTTGGAAAGAAGGGACGTAAGTGCAATTGGACGATAGTTAGAGGGGGAAGAAGATTCACCTTTTTTAGGGACAGGCTGGACAAATGCTGTTTTCCATCTACTCGGAAAGAGTCCAGAGGAATAGGATAGATAGAAAAGCTTACGCAGTGGTTTTACCAGCGTTGAAGAACACCTCTTCAGAACAATGGGAGGGATACTATCCGGGCCAGCGGATTTGTGTATGTCAAGATCTTTCAGGACTCTTGCAACTGTACGAGTACGAAAAAATATTCGTCCCATGGAAAAGTTTGTGTTCTCAAGTACAGGAGGAGTCATAATACTCTCTGGCAGCGTCGAATTAGCAGCAAAGTGCGCTGCAAGCAAACTGGCTTTATCTATTGAGCTGACATAGGGGGTGTCATTGATAACGTGTTGGGACCGAGGACGAAGTAGTATTTCGAATGTTTTTTACAAATGACCAGAAATTTTTACTACCCTTGGGACATTGTAGTATTTTTTGCCTAATTTGTTGGTCATGCAAGAACTTGGTCTGTCGAATATGATCATTGCAGGTCTTTCTAGCTTGTTTAAACTTATTCTGGTTTTCCTCAGTAGGGTTGGCTTTATAACATCGGAAACTTACTTCTCTGACCCTGATAACCTCTTTACAGCTCAAATCAAACCATGAGTTCTCTTTCGGTTTGATAGATTTTTCCCTATGCGGGATATAATCTCTCATTCCGATGAGAATTAAATTTGTAATCATATCTGCACTGGAGTCCACGTCACTATCGAGGAAGCATAGTGACCAGTTAAAGTTTCTGAAGAAATCATTGAGACCGTCCCAGTTGGCTTTCTCGTATTGCCAAACGGTTCTCTTGGGGGTTTTCTCTTTAACTGGGGTTTTTTGACACGAGAAATTCGCAGATATAATACAGTGGTCTGATCTGGCTATAGAGGAGATAATACACTGATGGTGTATTTATCAGGATCAGAGGTAAGAAACAAGTCTAGTGTGTTGGCATTTTGACCTGCAACGTCAGGAATTCGAGTTGGCTCATTAACAAGCTGAGTCAAGTGGTTTAACTCAGCAAAGACCTCAACATACCTTCCTTCGGGTGTTGTCTGACCAGAAAAGCGAAGGCGACTAGAATTGAAATCGCCCGCAATGACGATTTCAGTGTGAGGATAATGGGAAACAATTCTTTGGATGGAATCGGACAGAGCATCAAATTCGTTAAAAGTTGAATTTCTGTCCAGGTTTGGACTTCGATAAATGAAACAGGTATGAATGATATGTGCTTGTGTACCGTGAATTTTAACCATATAAAATTAAAGTTTGTATTTAAACATTTACCATATTGGGGTTGAAGTTGGTACGCAACATCATTTCTTATATAAATCGCGAGTCCGTGATGTGGGAAGAATAATGGCACTAAGCTATACCCATGCAGAGTAAATTCCGAATCATCGGTGTTTTCACCTACCTGAGTTTCACTTAGTGCCAAAACAGCTGGCCTGTTGTTTACAGTGTGGACGTACGTGGCATAGAAATTCATTCGCAAGCCCCGAATGTTGCTAAAATCAACCCTAAAATCACTTACCATTGAAAATATTCACAAAACGAAAAAACTAAAACAAACGAGTAGTCTAATTTGACAATTATGTGATATGTGATATAATCCAGACGGGATTGACAATTATTTATTAATGGTATCTATCAGTAGGCTTAAAAATCAATCCTGCAACAAAAGGAGCCATTCTAAGATTCGCCAGGAATGGTACTGGGAAGGGGACTTCATAGAAGGGAAGGAGACTGTATACATTTTAGAGAAAAAGGCTTCGTTTCCAGTTCTTCAATACCAAACAACCTTGACTTTCCAATGGATGGAACGATTAAAAAAATATAACTTCGAGCAAAAGTTCTTTCAGTAGCAAGAAAGATTGGGTAACCGAACTACTATTTCGAACTACTCTATCATTGCAAATGCAAGTGATACTGATGGATCGAGAACGTACAGATCGAGAAGGCACATGTGCAGGGATTTTCGGGCAGATCCAAGCTTTCTCTGTCGTAGGGGCAGCCCACAAGCATTTTTCAAGCTGAAGTAAATGCCATAGGAAAATGTGCCGAATGTTATATCCTAACCAAAGGGAGTAAGATATCCTTAAACCTATTGCAAAACTGGTGAAAATAAATAAAACATAAAAGCAGAACAGAAATCAATGACAAAATATGGAAATAACTTCTGAAATAAAACTAAGGAAGGTAAAAATGTTTCTTTGGAGCTACAAAAACGAACTCTTTATATCCTGCATCGGTTGATGCAGGAACAACCTCCGAATAATCACGCTTTATTTTAACCTGCCACTGTAGACTGAGAAGACAGCTTAATTTTCTTGGTCCGGTGAGCACTGAGCAGTGCTACATTCAGATTCTGCAATACTCACGAATATACACCGCACCATATATTATAATATGTGATGCACTCATCCATCAAAAACGAAGACGTCACCAGATAGAAGGGAACAAACCATAATCTCTAAAACCACTCCATATATTTAAGTTTCTCTAGGAATATTTTCTGGAGGAAAAGCTGTAAAATGTAAAATAAACGATCGTACGAGTATAAAGCTCTAAACGGGGGCACAAAAGATGTATAGATGGTAGTTAAGCTCAATACTTTTTTTATTCATTCATTCTGAAAAGTTCAATCTGATTGGTTTTTTAAAAAGATGAAAGGAATAAAAAGGACTCCAAAGGGTCCTTAGGGTAACTATGGTCAGAAAGTGCCAAGACTTCTGCATTTTCCGAAAAAGCAAAGTCAACTCCAGTACAAACAAATTATAAATAATAATTTAATTCGCTAGACCTCACCATAGCAGAGCTAAGAAACGTATTGTTTGCCGGCTTAATCAGATGATTACCAGCAAAACCCGTTGTTAACCAGTGAAAGATGTCGATTACTAGTGAAAACCGGTAAAAACCAGTGAAAGCTGTTGATAGCTAGTAAAAGTTGTAGATAGTTGGCGTAAACACCGATAGTTGCTGAAAAACCCGAACCCTGAAGAAACTGTTCTTGACTTGTAACCAGACACCAGGATCCATGAAGCCAGTCGCACATAGCTGTCTCAAGTAATAGGTACCTAGGTAAGTCAAAATGGCAGCCAGATATTGCTGGAGTGTGCTCTTTTGATACCATAACTAACTCGTTTGACCTGTAGTTTTATTGGGATATGATTGGAGATTCTCTCCTCAACCTAAGAGTTCTAAGTTGCGGTCTTAAGATCGAGGAGAAGACGTCCAGGTTAGTTTCAGATCTTTTTTATTGTCTTGATCAAGTATATTATCTTCAGTTCAGATAGTTCGTTAAGATCGTTGAGAAATAACTTTACGAAGTTGGGCTCTCATTTTGGCCAGAGCAGGATATTTACGGAAGAATTGAATAATGGTTTCCTTTTTGCTGGTGTTTCCCACAACTACGACAATGAGTATTGTAAGGAATGCCAAACTCTGTTGCATGTTCCTTTTGGTGAGTATGTTTACACATTGCAACAATCCTGAGGGACCAAGAGGCATATTTTCTCAAGACAGCTAAGAAGGGCTGATACTTACTTGACCGGTTCGTCAGCCAGTTTATTTCCCTCTATTCCACTGTGACCAGTAACCAAGTAAGCAGTCTCGCAAGCTTATCCCAGCATTGCTGGACCAATTTAGAGGATGAAGAATCCCAATAAATGACTTTAACTCAATGATAGATCAATAAGGTAATTTTTACACGAAATGGACCAAAGGATAATCCTTCGATAGATCCCCGCTAAGAAGTAGTTCGTGAAGTTAATAATTCCTTCGAAGTAGATGAATTCTTAAATTTTTTAACGTTGCTCCTTTCAATAGTGACTTAATGGACAGATGCTTGTTTGAATGTTGAACTGTTTCATCTGTTTTTCAAACGTAGTGAAGAACTCTGTTGCGGAATGTTGGGAGCGGTCGATGTGGACCACATACCATAATAGTTAGACATTTCTGTACGTTATTGGTAACACGCACACATGGTATCTTAATAACGGCCTTTTTCATGAAATTTTGATCAACAGCAAAAATAACTCTTGTTTTTTTACTAATATTCCTTAAATATGATAGTTGTTTTATTTTCTGTATAGTAATATAATAATTTTAAAAGCTGTACCGAAATAAAAAAAAAAAGAACTAACACACCAAAGCAAAGCATAAAAAACAAAGTAAAGTCTAAAAATACTTATACCTTACTCAGTTAAAATATTTATGATGTACTTTTATAAAGGATTATTTTTTTCATTTTGTAGGAATTAATTTCATCTTTATTTAGTTATTTAACTTAAGGTTTCTTAAGGTTTAGAAGCACAAAATTATGCATGTTTGAGAAAATAATTAGTTGAAGTATTTTCGCCAGTGAAAAAAAGTTTTTGAAGTTGAGACTTTGGTTCAACGTAAAACGTTATGTAGCGAAACTCATGCACGCGAACTTCGACAAGACTTGAAAAATTTCAAGCATTAATTAAAAGCCAAATGGGAACGATCAAAAAAAATGTTTCTTGCCTTAGAGTTAAAATTGATCAAGGGATTCATTTCTTTTAAAAAATTTTCTTCATCTGCTGGACGTCCATCGCTTTTTTTGAAACATTCAGTGAATCAACAAAACGCAAACGAACTGCGGAATTAAGAAATACGGTTCCTACAAATGAACTTGATTATGCTGCTCAAATGAGTTTACGGGCTTCGGGTCAAAAGCAAGCAGAAGATTTGGTAAAAGGAGCAATAACGACTTAAATTTTCTTACAAAGCCACAAAAGTTTTGATGAACCAAGAAAGGTGTCATCAATAGAAGGAAGCTTTGTCTATGATGATTGAAGCAAAATTGTCAAGGCACCAGTACAACGTTATAAGAACCTTTGCCAAAAATGTGTTCCCTTGTTATAAAGAAATTCAAAAAGAAAAGAAAAATTGTTAACCTCCTGAAATTAAAATAACAGAAACTTGTGCTGAGGTATCCATGCAAAATCTACTCGATCACACTAGCGACAAAAATACTTATTAATCAAAGAAACGTTTTGGAATCTTTCAATCAGATAGAAAACGAATTTAAGTTAGTATCGAAGTGAGGTTTCGATGGCAGTTCGGGGCATAGCCAATACCATCAAAAATATTTAGAGAGCCATGAGTGCGATGACAAGTTTGTTTTTATGAAGTGTCTGGTCCCACTACAACTTTCATTTAACCAAAAAGTTCTGTGGAAAAACCCCTGTCCTTCATCCCCGCGCTATTGCCGTCCGTTAAAAATTGACTTTCGAAAAGAGAGTGACGAACTTGCAAGGATCGAAAAGGATATAGCAGATACTCAAATCCAAAATCCTCATGGCTCAAATAGTACTATTAACACTTAAAAGTTTGTCGTAAAACATGAAATGATATTATCAATGATTGATGGCAAGCTTTGCAACAGTTAATCTAGCACAAAATCTTTCATGTAAAGAGTTCAACAACGTAAACAAAATGATTCAATTGCCTGTATCCGAACAATATTTATCATTTGGTCTTTCTGTTTTACATGCATGGATTCGACTTTTTGAATGTCTTCTGCATGTTGCATATACATAAGCTTCCAGTTTAGGAGTGGAGAACAAGCCAAGCAACAGAAGTTGCCGTAAATGAAAATAAAAAGCGAGTTCAAAGAGAATTTAAAGAAAAACTTGATCATCCTAAGCCATGGGATGGAATCGACTAAGGTGATAATTGATTGTGATTGTCATTTTGACAATCGCTCTCTCTATATTTCTTTATTGATATGACGGAGACAGCTATAGTCAAAATGACAATCACAATCAACTATCACCTTAGCCGATTCCACCCGATACGGAAATGCCAACACATGTAATGTTGCGAGGAGATTTTTTGAACAAAGTAATTTATCCGCCACCATAATTGGAATTGATGAACTTATAATTCAAAAGTTTTATATAATTTTGCAATGCCTTTCAAGTGGTTTCAAGCTCAACAACGAAAAATTCAAAAACTATTGTGAATATACAGCACGGTATTTCATTACACTTTATCCCTGGTACTATATGAGAACAACAGTGCACAAAATATTAATTCATGGCCATTTAATTGCTTCTACTTGCCTCATACTGTTGAGTGAACAAGCTTTAGAATCACGAAACAAAGATTTTAAAATTTTTAGAGGGCAATTCAGTCGAAAAACATCCAGAAAAGACAATTTAACGAATATTTTTAATAGAATGATGATTTCGTCAGATCCTCTGTTATCAAGTCCCAGAAGTCAGAACATTTTTGTTGATAAAAAGGGTTTTCATTCAGATGCTATTAATATGTTTGACGCGGAAAATAGTTCTTTTAAAAATGAATGAACAAAATTTTATTAAATATTAAATGTATTATTAAATGTTAGTTATGAGATTTATTACAAAATATTTTTAGTATAAATTTTTATTTCAAAAATTAAAAAATTATACTATTAGTTTTCATTTTTTTTTAATTCTTTGTATATTTATTATTAAAAACACATTCGTCTTTGAAAAAACTACATTATGCCTGAAAATAAATGTTAAACTAAAAAAACAATGATTTTTGTTGGTGTTGGTGATTTTTGTTGGCGCGTAAGTTTATCTTTAAACAACCCTCCAAATTTGAACTAATTTTTACTTTAAAACATAAAAAGTCACTTTAAACTTTTCAAAATAATTTATCGCACGAAACCACTAATTTTGCCCCACTGTGCGTCGATATATAGTTTCTGAAATAATAAGCTTTATATGAGAATTGGTGGTTGAGATTCCCGAATGTTGTTGAGAATGCTTTGGAAACATTTTTAATGTCATTTATATTTAGCAAATAAATCTGCAAAAACATAAACGTTTTTAGGAATATCTTTAAATAGCTTTAAACTCCTCGATGTAAGATATCTAAAAACCTGTGCAAACACACATGTGATGACTGTGGCGTCAAAAACACGATATTTGGATACCAGATCAACTTTTTGAATTATTTATTAAGTCTAAAAGTATATATTATTTTCCTAGACATAGCTCAATATTAAAAAATAAAATGCACGACTGGGTCGCACGAACTTGCTCCTATGTACTCGTAATAGACTAGGAATTTTAAAAACGAATGTTATTAGAGAAAACTGTTCATAAGGATAAAATGAACTTTTTTTAATTGTTTAAGTAGTAAGAGATAAGAACAGAATGATATGCAAATATGAATTTATGCAGGAACAAAAATTATAAGTCTTTGTAGTGGTTCTTTAAAAAAATAAGCTTTTATGTACAAAATTTTTAAAAAATTTTTAAGAAAAAATTTTGGTATGCCAACCTTAAGTTTTTATTATTGTACGAATAAAAGTCTAGTTTCCAAAAAAAATACTAAGCCGTTCTTGAGATATCGAATTTTTCAAAAAAAAAACTACTTTTTTTTCTAAAAATTGAAAAAATATTTTTTCTTAAGTTTTTAAATGCAATGTTTTTTAAACTTTTTAGGAGCTTTTTTATAAAAAATTTCATTAAAATCCGTTAAGTCGATAATGACAAATTCAAAATTCGAAAAAATCGTTCTATGGTAGGTACAGTCAGTAATATCTAGATTTAAAATTTTTTTTTATTAAATTATACATAAATCGTAAAGATTAATCAAAAGACAACAAATTTTAGCAAAATTCTCGGAACCGTTTTCGAGAAAAATGCGATTTTCGAAAACCATTTTTTAAAATTTGTATGGAAGGTACCGTTAGTTTTAGATAAAACAAAATTTTTTTTCTCAAATCTTGTAGATTATATTAAGAAACTTTTATTTGCCAAGTTTGAAATCGAGCATGGGGTTTTCGAAATATTGAGATTCCAAAAAAAAATTTTGAATTTTTTTTTTAAAACCCAAAAAATTAAAAATTGAAAATTTGAATATGTAATAATATTCAAACTTTGTAGGAGCTTTGGCATAAAAAAAATTATTAAAATCGACTGTACCGTTTTCGAGAAAATCAAAAACAAAAAAAATGGACCCAGGGGAGCTACCGAAAATAACAATTTTTTGTAAAATTTTTTTCAACCATTAGCTAGTTTTTACCAAATGAAATTTTTGGAATTTTTTTTTAAAAATTCTGTGGGACAGTTTTTGAGAAAAAAAAAATATTTATAAAATTTCGAAAAAAAATCGTATGGCAGGTACCGTTATTTTTGGTCTTAAAAAAAAATAGAAAAAAACGTCCGGGGATAAAAAATTAAAACCCATATGTACCAAGTTTGAAGAAAATCGGCCGAGCCGTTTAGGCTGTAGTCGAACCGACAGACAGACAGACAGACAGACAGAATTGCGAGACCCACTTTTTTGGTCTTCGCTATCATCGTAATGTCAACTTTGATCAAAATCTCGAGTTCGATTTTTTTTACGAATGCATAACTTGCCTTATAGTACCTATAAGTCGCAAGTAAAAAGGAAATATCAATAATAGTAGTATAATACAAATTAATTTAATCAATTACATTGGTAATCATAATTCTTTTTTTGAACAATTTTATAGGACATTTAAGTTCGATAACATCGGCATATTTGTTGAAAAATGACACGAATTTTGTGCGATAAAGAAAAATTGATTAGCCCTTGGCTACACAGTTAATATGACCTGTTATTACATCACTTGCAAGAGAAATCAGGAAATGAATTCTTCTAGTTTCTAGAGGTTTTATATGTTGCTAAATGCGAGGTCCACTCAAGTTTACGAAGCAAATATGCGAATATTTTGTAAATCTTTTCTATATTCTTTCAATTATTTTAGTTGCACTCTTGTAATAATGAGACCAAACTACATAGCAGTATTCCAAAATTGGACGAACAAAACTAGCAAAAAGAGATTTCATTGTAATAAGGACTCTTAAATTTTTGAACAAAAATCCAAGCATAGAATTGCCTCTACGATATAATCAATATGCATTCTGTAATCCAGTTTGAAATCAAATATAACTCCCCGAAATCCTTATGACTAAAGACTCTTTGAAGAACTTTCTTGGAAATACAGTTGTCAAAGGAAATCGGACTATAAGGTCTTGTAAATGTCATGACCAACATTTTTTGTTATTAAGTCTAAGTTATTAAACAAACACCACTTGGATAAGCAGTTTAAATGGTGATTTTTGTTGGCGCGTAAGTTTATCTTTAAACAACCCTCCAAATTTGAACTAATTTTTACTTTAAAACATAAAAAGTCACTTTAAACTTTTCAAAATAATTTATCGCACGAAACCACTAATTTTGCCCCACTGTGCGTCGATATATAGTTTCTGAAATAATAAGCTTTATATGAGAATTGGTGGTTGAGATTCCCGAATGTTGTTGAGAATGCTTTGGAAACATTTTTAATGTCATTTATATTTAGCAAATAAATCTGCAAAAACATAAACGTTTTTAGGAATATCTTTAAATAGCTTTAAACTCCTCGATGTAAGATATCTAAAAACCTGTGCAAACACACATGTGATGACTGTGGCGTCAAAAACACGATATTTGGATACCAGATCAACTTTTTGAATTATTTATTAAGTCTAAAAGTATATATTATTTTCCTAGACATAGCTCAATATTAAAAAATAAAATGCACGACTGGGTCGCACGAACTTGCTCCTATGTACTCGTAATAGACTAGGAATTTTAAAAACGAATGTTATTAGAGAAAACTGTTCATAAGGATAAAATGAACTTTTTTTAATTGTTTAAGTAGTAAGAGATAAGAACAGAATGATATGCAAATATGAATTTATGCAGGAACAAAAATTATAAGTCTTTGTAGTGGTTCTTTAAAAAAATAAGCTTTTATGTACAAAATTTTTAAAAAATTTTTAAGAAAAAATTTTGGTATGCCAACCTTAAGTTTTTATTATTGTACGAATAAAAGTCTAGTTTCCAAAAAAAATACTAAGCCGTTCTTGAGATATCGAATTTTTCAAAAAAAAAACTACTTTTTTTTCTAAAAATTGAAAAAATATTTTTTCTTAAGTTTTTAAATGCAATGTTTTTTAAACTTTTTAGGAGCTTTTTTATAAAAAATTTCATTAAAATCCGTTAAGTCGATAATGACAAATTCAAAATTCGAAAAAATCGTTCTATGGTAGGTACAGTCAGTAATATCTAGATTTAAAATTTTTTTTTATTAAATTATACATAAATCGTAAAGATTAATCAAAAGACAACAAATTTTAGCAAAATTCTCGGAACCGTTTTCGAGAAAAATGCGATTTTCGAAAACCATTTTTTAAAATTTGTATGGAAGGTACCGTTAGTTTTAGATAAAACAAAATTTTTTTTCTCAAATCTTGTAGATTATATTAAGAAACTTTTATTTGCCAAGTTTGAAATCGAGCATGGGGTTTTCGAAATATTGAGATTCCAAAAAAAAATTTTGAATTTTTTTTTTAAAACCCAAAAAATTAAAAATTGAAAATTTGAATATGTAATAATATTCAAACTTTGTAGGAGCTTTGGCATAAAAAAAATTATTAAAATCGACTGTACCGTTTTCGAGAAAATCAAAAACAAAAAAAATGGACCCAGGGGAGCTACCGAAAATAACAATTTTTTGTAAAATTTTTTTCAACCATTAGCTAGTTTTTACCAAATGAAATTTTTGGAATTTTTTTTTAAAAATTCTGTGGGACAGTTTTTGAGAAAAAAAAAATATTTATAAAATTTCGAAAAAAAATCGTATGGCAGGTACCGTTATTTTTGGTCTTAAAAAAAAATAGAAAAAAACGTCCGGGGATAAAAAATTAAAACCCATATGTACCAAGTTTGAAGAAAATCGGCCGAGCCGTTTAGGCTGTAGTCGAACCGACAGACAGACAGACAGACAGACAGAATTGCGAGACCCACTTTTTTGGTCTTCGCTATCATCGTAATGTCAACTTTGATCAAAATCTCGAGTTCGATTTTTTTTACGAATGCATAACTTGCCTTATAGTACCTATAAGTCGCAAGTAAAAAGGAAATATCAATAATAGTAGTATAATACAAATTAATTTAATCAATTACATTGGTAATCATAATTCTTTTTTTGAACAATTTTATAGGACATTTAAGTTCGATAACATCGGCATATTTGTTGAAAAATGACACGAATTTTGTGCGATAAAGAAAAATTGATTAGCCCTTGGCTACACAGTTAATATGACCTGTTATTACATCACTTGCAAGAGAAATCAGGAAATGAATTCTTCTAGTTTCTAGAGGTTTTATATGTTGCTAAATGCGAGGTCCACTCAAGTTTACGAAGCAAATATGCGAATATTTTGTAAATCTTTTCTATATTCTTTCAATTATTTTAGTTGCACTCTTGTAATAATGAGACCAAACTACATAGCAGTATTCCAAAATTGGACGAACAAAACTAGCAAAAAGAGATTTCATTGTAATAAGGACTCTTAAATTTTTGAACAAAAATCCAAACATAGAATTGCCTCTACGATATAATCAATATGCATTCTGTAATCCAGTTTGAAATCAAATATAACTCCCCGAAATCCTTATGACTAAAGACTCTTTGAAGAACTTTCTTGGAAATACAGTTGTCAAAGGAAATCGGACTATAAGGTCTTGTAAATGTCATGACCAACATTTTTTGTTATTAAGTCTAAGTTATTAAACAAACACCACTTGGATAAGCAGTTTAAATCTTTTTGAAGGTGCATACAATCAGAAAGAGAATTGACTGTTCGATATGTCTTAAAATCATTTGCGAATGACAGACATCGTAAGTCTGAAATAAAACTAGGTAAATCATTGGCAAAAAGTAAAAATAAGAGAGGGCCCAGATGACTACCTTGGGGAACGCCCGAGTACTTAATAGTTACTGGATTTATCAATGATATTAAACTCTGTGAAATGAAGAATTTACTAAACATGAAATGATTTTGCCTAAAAAAAAAACAAATAGTTCCAAGATATAAGTTGTTCTGTTTTTAATAATTTTGTGTACACTTGTTGACAAAAATATAGGGTTGGTCAAGTAGGGTAGGTCAAGGGTCCATAACTCATATCCATAATGGGCCCACATTAACACACGGTTCATTTATTTTTACTTGCAACTTATAGGTACTATAAAGCAAGTTATGCATTCGTAAAAAAAATCGAACTCGAGATTTTGATCAAAGTTGACATTACGATGATAGCGAAGACCAAAAAAGTGGGTCTCGCAATTCTGTCTGTGTCTGTCTGTCTATCTGTCTGTCTGTCTGTCTGTCGGTTCGACTACAGACTAAACGGCTTGGCCGATTTTCTTCAAACTTGGTAGATATGGGTTTTAATTTTTTCCCCCCGGATATTTTTTTCTGTTTTTTTTTTTAAGACCAAAAATAACGGTACCGCCATACGATATTTTTTCGAAATTTTATAAAATAAATATTTTTTTTTTTCGAAAACTGTCCCACAGAATTTTTTAAAAAAAAAATTTGAAAAATTTCATTTGGTTAAAACTAGCTAATGGTTGAAAAAAATTTTACAAAAAATTGTTATTTCTGGTAGTCCCCCTGGGTCCATTTTTTTTTTGTTTTTGATTTTGTCGAAAACGGTACAGCCGATTTAAGTAATTTTTTTTATGCCAAAGCTCCTCTAAAGTTTGAATTTTATTACATATTCAAGTTTTCAATTTTTAATTTTTTGGGTTTTAAAAAAAAAATTCAAAATTTTTTTTTGGAAACTCAATATTTCGAAAACCCCATGCTCGATTTTTTTCACACTTGGCAAATAAAAGTTTCTTAACATAATCTACAAGATTTGAGAAAAAAAAATTTGTTTTATCTAAAACTAACGGTACCTTCCATACAAATTTTAAAAAATGGTTTTCGAAAATCGCATTTTTCTCGAAAACGGTTCCGAGAATTTTGCTAAATTTTTTTTTTTTTTGATTAATCTTTACGATCTATAATTTAATAAAAAAAAAATTTAAATCTAGATATTACTGACTGTACCTACCATAGAACGATTTTTTCGAATTTTGAATTTCTCATTATCGACATAACGGATTTTAATGAATTTTTTTTTATAAAAAAGCTCCTAAAAAGTTTAAAAAACATTGCATTTAAAAACTTAAGAAAAAATATTTTTAGAAAAAAGTCATTCTTTTTTGAAAAATTCGATATCTCAAGAACGGCTTAGTATTTTTTTTTTGGAAATTAGACTTTTATTCGTACAATAATAAAAACCTAAGGTTGCGTACCAAAATTTTGTCTTAAAAATGTTTTAAAAATTTTTTACATAAAAGCTTATTTTTTGAAGGAACCACTACAACGACTTATAATTTTTGTTCCTGCATAAATTCATATTTGCATAGAATTCTGTTTTTATCTCTTACTACTTAAAGAATTTAAAAATTCATTTTATCGTTATGAACAATTTTCTCTAATAACATTCGTTTTTAAAATTCCTAGTCTATTACATAGGAGCAAGTTCGTGCGACCCAGTCGTGCATTTTATTTATTGATGTTAGACAACAATGCTGAACACCTAACACCTTAAATTGAATTGCCAACTTTGTCGAATTGTATTGAATTGCTTTGAGGCATAATTAAGGTTAGAGAGATTTTGGTATAAGTTAACCCAATAAGTAACCATTGTCTAATCAATCCTATTCCTCCTCAAGAAGGGTTTATTGACTTTGTTTCATAAATTATTCACGTGGATAAGGACTCCATAAGAATAAGCAATACCTTCTTATGGAGTCCTTATCTACTTTTTGTTTCTATTACCTATCCTATGATTCCATTATTCTTTCTAAGAGAGCAAATGAAAAGGATTGTCCAATAAAGGTCTGATAAAATCAGATAAAATGAAACAAAAGGGTATTTATGTCACATCGTTAGTTTAGATCTTCTTCTTCGTTATGTAGTATTTGAGTGACATAAATGGACCCAAGTTGTGCTTTTATCTTTAACATAATATTTCATTAAAAATGTATAAACTTTAATATGAACATTTTATTGTAATTTGGATTTGAAATATGTGACGAATTTATACTACTATTATATTCATTATAGTACCTTATCAAGTATCCAGTTGAAATTTCATTTAATTTTATATCTTTAATAGACAAACATAATATGTATTTATGAACCTTACGAGTTTTGTTTAGTCACTATCAGAAGATCTTTCTAATATTTTTTTTTTCGTAACAACTAGACTTTTGTATTTTTATTATGTTTAGAAAAAAGCTTCCACAAATTCTTCGAAAATTCTAAATGTCAAGCAACTTGATAACAAAATTTAGCATAATAAAAAAAAAAGAAGATTGAAAAGAGTCGATAAAAGTATTTATGTTCCAAGTGTTTCTTTTTTTTTTTTGTTTAAAGGAGGAAATAATATGACGAAAACTATGATGAAACTTTGAATTATTATTTTATTTGTCACGAAAACAACTCGTAAGAAGGAGATGTGTCCACAGAAAAATACATATACAGTAAGGAACAAAATCGATTTTTTTTATCCTTACTTGTAAACGATAAATTGTTATGACGCAGCGAAAATATCAGCATCAGCTTAGGATTAAGAGTTTGATAACTCGGAACTGTAGATTGTGAGGCTCCAAATATCCGCGGGAAAGACACTGGCACGGCATCAGTAACAACGATCCAGGTGCACTTTTGGTGCGGAAGTGCGAAAGTGTGGGATAATTAGCAAAACAATGCGAAAAACAATAATTCGTTAATGACACCAAAAATCCAAAGAATTATATCCATACAAATATACCATTCGTAAATTTGTTTAACCACATATCAATTCAATATAACTTAAACACAAATAGATTTCATCCAAACAAAAATCGATTTAAATTAAAAGCAAATCTGTTCAAATTAATACCACGTAGTTTAAATTTATTTGCATTTGGGTTAAATCTATTTACGATCTATCTGAAATCACATAATTACATTTCAGCGCATGAACCGTTGATTTCTTTAGATTCTTTCAACTTTGCTATCTTTATTTTATTAATCAACAAATTTCTAAGGCAAATATAAACCAACTGGAACTTTTTTATTTCTAAACGGAAATCGTTTGGGATTCCAACTACAAGTATAACGACCTTAACCTTAAAAGGATACAGTTCTACGGATATTAATAAATCTCTGGAGGTTTTTGCTGAATTCTTTAAATCGGTTTATTCAAATTTCAAGAGAGCCCTGTTTTCTATTTAGAAATTATCCTAAATTCGCTCAATTCACTTGAATTTCTCTGATGTTTTGAAATGTTTACAAGATCGTAAGCCAAATCACATTGTTGGGCCCGATTCCACAAAACAACTTATCAACTTTTCACTTTGCACTTATCAAATTTTTCGACAATTTGCAAAACTTTATGTTCCTCAAAACTATAAAATTTGATAAGTGATAAGTTCAAATTGAAAAGTGTAATTTGCGAAGTCTTTGCAATTTTTATATTCTCTTTGCAATTTCTGTTCCACGTACGTTCTCATGTGCAAAGTGAAAACTTAATATTGAAAAGTGTAATTTGCAATGACTTTGCAAATAATTATGCTATTTCGTTCCACAAAAACTCTATATTCTATTTTTGCAAAGCAAATTTATAAGTTTATCAAAAGTTTGCAAAGAAAACAATCGCTTTGCAAATTCATATAGTTCAAGCTTTTAAAATGTTAAGACGTGAGTTTTTGTTCGACGATAGTGATGACGCGGTTATAATAAGAAATTATAGAGACACAATTAATTTTTCGGGAGTACAAAACTTTAATTTTAAAGAGGGTTTTCGTTTAAATCAAATTCAAGTTGATTTCCTTTTAAACAAAATTGGGGAAAAATTAGAGCACAATAAACAGCGCAGTCATGGTTTGTCGGCTGAAAATCAACTGCTAATGTGCTTGCATTGGCTCGGAAATAGTTGCCAGTTCCTTGGAGTTGCAGATATGCATTGGGTTGCAAAATCAACCGTTTGCATAACCGTCTATAGAGTTGTCGACGTTATAAGAGACGTTTTATTTCAAAACACAGTGCCGTGGCCCGGTGACGTCAAAGGTATTGCGGCTCGGAGCTTTACACTGAAAATAAATTCCTATGTAATATTGATAAAAACGTTTTTGTTGACCTTCAATAAAACAATTGTATCGTGGATTCAACAAAATAAATTTGTTAAATTGACAAAATTTTTTGTTGATTTAACAAAATAATTTTGTTAATCCGATAATGAAAAAAAAAAACAAATTTGTGACATTAACCAAAAAAATTGTTTATACAACAAAAGAATTGTTAATATGACAAATTAATTTTGTAAATTTTACGAAAAAATAGTCGCATTGACAAAATATTTTTGTTATTTCAACAAATCAATCCGTTAGCTTGACAAACAAATTTTTGTAATTTTTATGAATTTGTTAAAAAGTTTTTTTGAACGTATATTGACAGAAGTTTTATCAGCTCAACCTACATTTTTTATACCTAGATTTTATTTTCAATGTAGACCTTAACTTTTAGACAACCAATTTTATTTACCGATTATTAAGATCTGTTCTGGATTTTGGAAGAAAAACACTAAGTTATGATGTCATGTCGATTTGTCGATTTTTATTAAAATCGTAGGAGAAACAATAAAAACAATTTTAGAGCCTCTACTGTTGAATTGAGCCTAAGGCATTGTTTGGTATTAATTAAGAGTGGAATTCAAGCAAGAGGTGGGTTGTAATTTTTTTTTGAATTATGAAATTTTTGTATCTTGGATGATGGGCAAATTTGTAAATTTCAATGTAGAATAATATTCCCCCTTTATTTATGTACCTCAACGATGAACATCTGTTAGATATTATTGAAGTTATAAGCTTTCTTAGATAGTCAAATCGACAATTTGGATTTACCCCTATAAAACCACTTTCTTGTAGATCAGAATTGGGGCAATAACTTTGTAGAAGAATATTTTTCGAAATTCCGAAAATTTTCATCAACTTTTACATTTTTAAAAATTTAAATTGAATTGAAAACCGATTTACCTCCCTTTTTTGCTTGAAAGGGTACACCCCTCCCCAATTACTTTTATACACAAAAAAAAACCTGTCATTTGGTGATTCTTTAAAGACCTCAACATTGAAGTTCGGACAATCAGAAGAGAAGTTATAATTATTTTAATCTCCCACTGGTGTACGATGATTGGCGGCAATGAACAAAACAAAACAAACTCGAAACGCAAAGTGAAAAGTGATGAGACAGAAATGCAAAGATGATAAAATTTTTGTGGAACACTTTGCAAACTCACTTTGCAGGAGAGAGCAAAGACTTTGCATAGAGAGCAAATTTTCGCAAAGACTTTGCATAGAGTGCTTAGTGAAAAGTGAGATTTGCAAAAAAATGTAATTTGATAAGTGCAAAGTGAAAATTTGATAAGTTTTTTGTGGAATAGAGCCTTCGTGTCGATAATATTCTTGCCCTTTTCTAAGAAATTGAAAGTCAAACTCTAGTAGATACTATCTACACGAATTCCAGTGAGTTATCTAACTCAATATGCCACGACATACTGCTTCACAAACTTGAACATTTGGGGATTCACTTAAATCTCATATAATGGATGTCATCCTTTTTAACTAATAGGTTGATTACACCCCGAACAACAACACGAAGAAGTGGACCAATCAAATCAATGACAGCCCCACCTAAGAACCTGAACATGAAGTTAAAAGGATTTTTGGATCAGACTTACTCACGGTCATGGGAAAAGCTCGGAGTGCAGTTCCATCAAACTATACTCAGCTTAGCGAAGGCGAGCAATCCGTAGTTCTGGCTACCTTCATATTCAACTTGATAATTTATCGTAAATGTGTACGATAAACTGTTCAAAACTTAACATTAAGAAATACTTTGCTATCTCTGGCTCAAAGAAACTACCAACTTATGAGTTAACGTATTTTACTTACAGATTTGAGTGTTTCCTTTGATTCCAAGTTTTCATTTGTTCCAAATATTGATACGATTGTTACAAAAGGCACCAAGGTTCATTAAATGAAACTCAGCTGATGTCATATACAGGACCGCATTAACCCTCAACGGGGCCCTAGGCAACCATCAATTTGGGGGCCCTTTTTCACGTCCGTTTCCTTCTTTTTTCGATTAAGAAATACAAACTTATATCTTTCATAAAAATTTTACTGTCACAATGTAATAATATCAATAATATTACTATCTACATTTTAAACATGTCGTTTTCTACATTTGTTTTCGGCAAATTCATCAATTAACAATAATCAATATCGATTTTGTTCAATAAATCTGACTAAATGCAAAGTATACCTAACATCTCGAGTCGCTCTTGTAGTGTTGTAGCTCTTTCAGCAGCTTTGATTCTTTTTAATTGCGAGAAGGATCGTTCGGCAGAACAATTTGTGATCATTAATGTTAAAAAAATCCGAAGAGCTATTTCTGTGTTAGGAAATACATCGGCTAATTGATCTTCCATTAGAATCTTATACAAATGACTATGAGTTTTTTGTGCATCAGTATAGTTCACGTAAGTTTGGAATTGTTTCATTTCAATGAAAAATTCTTCCAAATCTCTAGAATACAAACGAACTATGTAAGTTATTTATAGCTTCGTGAAGGTTTCCATCACTTAAAGAAAAGTTGATGAGAAATGCAAATCTCTCTGAAACTTCCATATACACTTTCACACGTCGTTTGATTTCACTGTGAAGATTGTCGATGATTTCGAAGAAACCTTTTGTCCTAAAATCATCGCGAGGCGAAAATTCTACTTCTGGAGCATTTCCGTCATTAGGTTGTTTTTTTCTACGACGAGTACGTTTTACGATTTCTGTATAACCTACACCAGGTAATAATTGTTTTGTTTTTTCCTCGAAATCATTGAACTTTTCACGGAATGAAACTAAACTCTCTTCTAACGATCCGTACAAAAAAGCACATGTTTGCAAATCTGCTTTTTCACTTTGCAATGACTTACTTACCGCGTGTAAAATTTAACTAGAAATTGGCATCAAGTAGTGAAAAGGTTGTTAGAATTTTATGTTTGTAAGAAAATTTTAGAAGTCTTTTTCATTTTTCGGGGGCCCCAGGCAACTGCCTATTCTGCCTACTTGTTAAGCCGGCCCTGGTCATAAGCTCCCTTGCCAATAATGGTTATTGAATATATAGAAACGGTTTAGAACCGTTTAACTAAGTTTGTGTTTTTTAAAATGCATTAGATTATTTGTCCGGAAAATCAAGCTCGACATAATCTTCTGGGTCTGAAATCTCTTAAATCACGAAGAACTGTTCCCGATTTAGTATTTGTGCGAGATATTTTATGTTACCATATAAAGTGCCCCAACCTTCTATCCTTAATTTGTAATTATACGCCAATGAGACCATTGAGAGAAAGACATCTTCTTTTTGAGCCTAAATAAAGGACAAACTGCGATATGAATGGAATGGACCTATTTCAAGGTCAATTACATAAGTAGTTAAATGAATTAAATGTTCATATTTATATGGATTAGAAATAAATTTGTATTATTTTTTTGTAAGAATTTAAGTAAACATATCGATACCTTCCCGTAAGAATGTATTAAGCGACAATTTTTTCGAAAATGACTTTTTGATGTGGAACTATACTAGAAGTTAAGCGCCACATTTTGGCCTGGGTTTCACTGCCCTATCATGTATGCAAAAGAAACTAGAGAGAAAATAAAATTGTAGTAACCGCCAAGTTTTCTCACTGGAATAATGTTGCTCCCTGAAATTTGTATTATCCGCCAGTAAAATTGTGCTAAGCGACATTTTTAAAAATATTATTGTCTTAAGCAACCAAACGTCCACGAAAAAAATTTGTTAGATGTCGCTTAGTTTAACCGAAATTTTCGCTTAGCACATTCATCCAAATAGAACTTGATCCATTTTTGTCGCTTATAATACCCCAGATATGGTTGTTTTTGCTTTTAAATATTTTTACTATCAAGTAGGCTACTACTTTTTTCCCATTTTTTGTGTGTTTTTTTGTTGTTGTCATCGTAAGCGCCACTTAACAATGTATCAAGCGCCAATGCTTTGACCACGAAAATGTACTAGGCGACAAAAACTTCTTATCTGATTAAAATTTCGATTTTGCAATGATGGCAAGTTTTGTATTGCTAAAATCCCTCTCCAAATCTGTTTCTTCCAATAAAATACACAAAAAAATAACTAAATGAGACGATTTTTTCGTTTCCTGAACAATTTCAAAAATGTCGCTTAATACATTCTTGAGGGAAGGTATCGATCGATATGTTAATTTTTAATATAATACCTTTGAGTCTAAAGGTCGTAAGTTATTTTAATAAAAACAATAATTCAATTAATGGCGGTAAAGTTTAACATTATATTTCAATGTTATGTTACATTAAAAATCAATTTTTTCGTATTTTGAACTTAAAAGCTGTTTTCCTGTAAATTTCGGTGCCTTTTAAAATGCCCGGTTTCGGTTCGTTGTCAAAATTCGTCAGGTATTGAATTTCGGAGTACTTTATTTTCTAGACAGACTTTCGTAGAGATCGTAGCAGGAATGGAGATTACTTACAATTTTCTAGCGAGTCCAATAGACCAAGGCAAAAACCGCATAACAAGATTTTCTTTTGGGCGGCTTGTTTTCTCGCAAACAAATAAAATACAAATATGACACACTTAATTTGTTAATGGATTAAACTCCTTAGTTTGAAAGAAATGCAAGACAACTGTAAAATACTTAACCTGACAAGTATTTCTTATAATATGTAGCTTAGTTAATGGCATAAAGCTTGTCATCGTTTTTTATAAAAAGAATTCATTTAATTCAACTCTTTTTTCTTCTTCTTTTTCTTTGTCAACTTTCATTGTTTCTCAACTCTCATTTCTGGGTGAATGTTTGCAGAAATGGAAGACCTACAGTCCTACAATTCTTACCAATTCTGAACGGCTAATGAGCAGCACTTTTCATGACAAGAGATACTCTTAGGGGATTTGTCAATTCCTCGCTGAAAAATTTTTTTGGCTGCGAATCAAACCCAAGGGCCTCTGCGCGACAGTTCAACTTACTTACCATTATGCCAAGGGGTACTCAAAGGGTTATGTTTAAGTTTAACCTTCTAATAAATAGTACTTTCAATATTTTGCTCGAAGCTTAAGCCTAGGATGCTGCTGAAATACCATACAAAAATGGAAAGAAGTATCCAATCTTTTTTTCGTGTATAGAGTAAACTGTCAGTACTATTAATAATGTGAGAAAGAACTTAGTTTTTGTTATTTAATGTACTACAGCAGGAACTTCTAAGCTGTTTAGTTTTTTTTTGTTTTTTTTTTATTCTGTTTTCCTAAGCATTTCATTTAACATAGAAATTTCGTTCTGTATCAGAAGGGAATACATAAATCATTTTGTATTTTTGCAGCACATAATTCACAGACTATTAGTTAGGTCACTTTTGACTAACATAAATGCCTTTCAATAAGGATATGTAATTAAAATTTACTGCCTACAATCTATGTTTACAAGAATCGAAAAAAGTTGAAGTCATTTTGTATACATATAAAAACAATTTGTATAGCAATTCTGCCTGATGGAAGAATATAAAAAGATATTTAAGCATGTTGGTAGAAATGTTCTATTTTGTTTCATATGGAAGTTCAACGAAATGATCCAATTACCAAAGATAAGAACTTATAAATGAAAAAACTGAACCGTAATTCTAAGATTGGTGTTTCCACCCAAAAATGATTGGAAAAATACTGTTTAGGGAATGTTAAGGACTTGTGTGGGAAAATTTTTCGAACACTCTTTTGTATGGAGAAAAAAAAGAATGATATTCACATACTTCCTCCAATTTTTTTTGCACCAACGATATGTAATACAGATGGTTATAATGGGCATGTTGTTTTATCTGTTGTAAATTTCCGTGTTTTTTTTTTATTTTTCAAACACAAATCATGATGAAAAGTTACTGTATCGAGCAACACGTTCAAATAATAAGACTTTGTCATCAAAACTATGCGGGCATAACGCAGATCTTAGGGTTTATAATATCCTGCCCAGTGGTGGTCTTACTATTCAATGTTTGATGATAAAATTTGTGTCGACCAGTTCCGGTTCAGTTTAAACATCCAACATCAACATCCACGCCAAAAAAAAAAAACCAAGATCTGCCGAAAACATATCTACTGCTCGTAAGAGTGTGTTTAGTGAAAAAAGAACAAAAAAATTAAACAAGCAAACACCGAAATTTAGCGCAACCACGCTGTTTAAACATAAAACACTACATAATGTAAACGAGTTTCACATGTGCAGTGTGAACCCGGAAAAATCGATTCATTCGGAAAGCAATTCAGTTCAGTTTTTGTTTTTCATTTGCGATTTCATTTTCATCCGTCTATACTCAGTTTTTCTACCAAAACTCATCGACTCACCGATTTTGTTGCAGTAAACCCAATTTCGAAAAAAATTGTAAGTAGATTGAGAAAAATTGAAGTAGATTTCAAAATGGTTTTTTATGTTAACATAATGTATTTCAATATTCTGTTAAGCAACACTTTTAAAATAAATACATTGGGGCAAAATTTTAAATAGCTCAGTATGAGTATGAGTATGATACTACTTAACAATTTGCTTACTTTAAAGTAGATAGATAACTAACTCTTTTTTAATTTTAAACATTTCTAACTAGTATCTTGCTAAGGCTGTTTTTTTAATAAATTGCTTCTGAGTACACTAAATGACAGTTCATGCAAAAAAACTGGGTAAACAGACCTGTTTTCATTTTTGTAAACCTCAAAGACTCATGAAGTTACGAGTAGCACTATACTAAAAAACAAAATAGGTATTCAAAGATCTTAACTTTAATAAAAGGGTTGAGAGAGTATGATGCTAAAATTTTGAGCCACTATAATTGAATGTAATTAAATGAAACAAAAAAATGTAATATACAAAATAGATTTATATATTTAAATATATATTGATTAGTAAATTTATTTAAATTAATTTAACTAAAAAACCAAAAACAAACAACTTAAATATTATGTTTATTTTTTCATATTAAATACAAATTTTTTGCTATTGGTATAAACAAAAACATTAATCAAAAATAATAACAAGTCATTAAAAATAAAAAAAAAAGATTCTAGTCTTTGAAAAGTCTTGGGGAGCAAAAGAAAAATTTCAAATTGGCATTGGTATTAGTTTTTCATTTAGTAATTTTTTTTTTTAAATTATAATCACTCGCGCTCAAGGGTATGTTAAGAGACCCTTATAATGTTAAATACTTTTTTTCGACTTTATTTTATATCTGTTTCAATTCACTCCAAGGCCTTGTTTCAGGCGTAAGATTTTGTAAACTCCGAAAAGTAAACGTAACAGGAATTCAATTCTTTCAAATCTGAATCTCCATGAAATTAAATTAAACTGGGTAAGCATAAGCACAATTAAGTAGGAGTCGGAGTGGTAAAGATGTCAAATTGGATACACAAAAACTCAATACTGCGAACAGAATGTAACGCAGCTGCAGTAGGACCTGCAGTCGTAGTTGAACGAGTTTCCACACTTTTGATTTGTATGTAAGTGCACCATTTCTGCCGTCTCAAAATCCAACTGGTCAAATCACTCTATGCAGGTCTTCAATTCCTCATAAAATGACTTTTCGTGATAAATTCGCAAAAAATTTGAATCAGCAGAAATAAATGTTAAAAATCTGCATTGTGTTCACACACATTTTTGATAGCTATTCCAACCAGTTCCAGCACTCCATTTTGTTCACCCAGATAATTGCAGAATTGTCGGCATACTTTTTTGTATTAAGATATTTGAGTAAATCCATTTCCCCAAATCTTTTAACGATCCGCTTACATAAAATTAAATAAAATTGTAAGCAATTTTGTTTGCTTCCTCAAGTTGAGGAATTTCGTTTTCAATTTGATATTACTCAAATAATGCTCCAAAAAATAATGGGTTAAACAATTCTGTGCAAATTCCAACAGTAATTTTTTTTTGTGAAAAATTGAAGTAGGTTGAAACAGTGATTTTTGAAATGAAGATGATTTCAATATGTTGGTGATAGTACGAAGTCGGAATCAGATTTTAAAAAAAATGGAGAAAGTAGTAGATCTACTGCAATTCGAGTAGAGTGGTACCGCTGTTGTGTTGCGATCGTGAAGTGTGCTCTTGGACTAAGTTAATTAAAAACTTAAGACAGAATAAAATGACTTGCGACTAATGCGCAAGTCATACACGGGCATACGTAGCCATCATTTAAACTTATGATTGACTTTTTAATCTTAAATTTCAAGACAGTGCTCACAATGAAATTGAACTTACTCCTCAGACTTATTTTGACGTGTCTGTAGGAGAGTTTCAAAGTAAAGCAACAAACCTATCTATTTCATAATTTAAATATTTTAAGAAAAAGAACGCACTATTAGACTCCGCTACGTGACGTAAAGTTTGTTTGAATTATGTTTAAACAGGGATGTTTCTCTTTTGGCTTCCTTTTGATTGCATGGGTGTTTTTAAACACAGCTATTTTTAATATAAGTTAACTTTTTTCAAGCGAAAAGGAGTTATCTCTTCGCACTCTTACTCTACTCAGTTAAGCGAATTTCACTAAGCGAACGCCAAATATAAATAAAGAAAACCAGAAAGAAAAATGAACGATAACTCGGCATTTTTCTCAAATGCATAACAAGCACGTGTAAGTGTATTAGTGAAAAAGTCAAATGTATAGATGTAGGCTTGAAGAAAAATCATTTATTGGTTTATTTGTGTATAGTACGTTGAAGACATGAGAACACAGTACAGCACAAGCACTGATCAAAATTAATGTAAATCAGTAAACAAAAATTGTATGATGAAATGGACAGACAAAATAAAACAAATTACTCGGATAAAATTACAAAAATCTCAAAGAAATTCGTAAAAACACAATTTTGCCGAAAAAAAACTCACAACGGGCAACGTCCTCTCACCACTTCTCCGGTGTAAAAATAAAAGATCGAAGACTCATGCTTGATGTGTGTTTACGCGACTTCAACCAGAATTTACTAAAAGGCTTGCAAGTGCTTGTCATGCATTTGAACAATGTATATCTGGCTTAAGCCCGCCACCACATTCGTCTCTCGCAAGCATGCTTACAAATTGCAGAGTGATATCGCATTGTTTAAAAGCAGTCATACTACGACTATTTGCTCGGAGTATTAATTTGTTTGACAAGCACGGCAACGGCATGATGAATATTTGATGGATAAAAAAAGATCCGTTCACATTCGTCATCACTTCTCATTAGAATTTTGACCAACATGCTTGACGAATATACGTTCACATTCTCAAATATGCTTGTCATGACGCGGAAATGTCAAAACATTTTTTGTTTGACAAGCCACTAGATGGAGCGTGCACTTTATCAAAATCCAGCCAATCCTCCAGCTTTTTTTTTAGGTTTCTGTAGTTTACCTTACTCCCTCTGTCAGAGTTTTATAAGCCGATTGACATCATTCCCACCTTGCAATGGAAATTTTTAAAGTAAATATAAGTAAATATAAGAATATAAGGGATAAGATTTTGACGTATCAAGAATGTTTCGTTGCAGATGTCAACTGATCGCCCTGAACAACATTTTACGGATTTTTAAATATCAACTCAGAAAATGCATTTTTTGGGAGCATAAAATAAAATGCAATCGTCCATCACTAAAGTGAAGTGCATTTGTTTAAGATATTGAACGAACCTACTATGAAATTTTACACCAGTTATTTTGTCTTTCGTCTTTTTGTCATATTGGTGAAGAGGTGAAGAAATGGATTGAATTCAGTTCTAGCCAACAATGGAAAGCAATAAGATCGAGATTTCAGTATTGAAAGTTTCCAATGTAAACATGCTGTCATAAGTACGCAATATTTCCAACAACGTAATTTTCGGTAAGGTAGGTTGCTACACGGAACGTGTAACCGTAATGTGTAACCGTAACGTTTAACCGAGCGTGTAACCATAGCGGGCTACACGGAACGTATAAGTTTTACCCACGTTTTCGATTCACTCTACCGCTGGCTGGCAAAGATGTTTACATATAAAAAACTAAAATTTTGCACTATGCGCACGAAATGACAATTCATAAACAAGAACCGTTCGGCAAAAGTCGATATTTTCGGATTTATAAGAATATGACAATCCAAATGAGGTCTACCAAACGTGGAAGCGTATTGGGAAAAAGTTAAAGATTGGCATAAACTGTAGCTTTATGTTATTACTTCGAAAACGAAGATGAGAATATCATAAACAGGGGGCGCTAACGATCAATGAGAAGATAAACAATTTCTTTTGGCCTAAAGGTCGGCGCTACTTGCCACACAACTGTTGCCACAATAAACATTTTGTACTATGGATTTAAGGGACCAGAGCCATGGCATAATCTCATTCTACAGCAACTACTGAATCATAAAAATGCATGCGTTGCTGCATGCAGCACTATATACTTTGAAAACATTTGCAATATTTTTAGATTTTTTTATATGCATTTTTTTAATATACACTAGTTCGCGTTTTTAGTAATTTTTTGTATACAATTGAGACTTTTAATTTAAAAATAGAAATTAATAAGAACAACCTTTCGAGACCAAGTTATAATTTTAACTAATTGTACCTACATTTCAAAAACACTATATATATGTATGTCCTAATCTGCATCCAAAAGGCTTCAAATCCTCGTATCATGTAAAGTATATACTTATGGACCATATCCATAAGACGAAATTGGCTTAAGATTTAAAGAACCTCATGCATTTAAAAGATATGTACATTCCGAAAGTGACAACTAAAGAAACTTTAATTACGAAAAGTGTCGTAAATGTTTACTAACTACTAGTACTTGAAGTTTCTCAAACCATAGAGACAAAAACAAAATACCAACGACTTAGCAAAACAATAAAATGCAGTCGCATCATCTTCATCACTTATTTAAAGTTTTATAAATAAAATTAAAACAAAAATGAATTCCTTCATTCTGTCCATTCCAGGGTAAATACTCATTTTGTTGTCGTCACGGAAATACTTTAAGATGAATTACTTATTTTCTTAGATTCATTCTGGTTGGACGCATTCCAAACTATGCAAACTTTGCAAGGCATGCCACAAGGCACAAATCAAAAGTTCCCGGATAAAATGAAATCTGAGGGATAAAAAGAAAGTTTAGAGTAAAAAACAAGAGGTTTGCATATAATTTTACCAAATGGTCCTTTTTCTCCGCTTGCACTAAAATCGATATTAAGCAGCTATGAATGATGCATTTATGTATATTTGTATACGTTTATATTAAAGAAGAATATTTAATTGTTTACTATCGATCCAAAGTGACCAACTTTATTTGACGTTTCCGCAAATATCCTATTTAGATTGAACTTAAGAGAAGCACCACAATATGGTCTCTGTGACATTCCAAAGAACCTCCTTCTATTTAACAAAGCATTTGCAGTTGGTTGGTTGTGTTATGAATATGATAGGGCTGGATAAATGTATCTACCGAAATGTCAGGATGCTTCTAACATCTGTGAGCTCTTACCGCTTACACATGGAACATAAAATATTATATTATTTGATCATAAAATTTAATGCATCGATAAAATTTTCTTGAGAATTTTTACACACATCCAGATATTGAACAAATATGAAAAAGCCTTTTTTTAACCTCTTGCTGTTTTCAAAGGTTATATTTTTTGAATCCAAGTTAAGTTGATCATGGTTGCCAAAGAATGAAATATAGCATAAAATGTATAACATTTCTTAAACAAAGCTCAAGACTCTAGAAGTTGTTGTTCAAGAAGGTAAAAGTTGGCAAACGCATTATTAATGTTTGTAAGAAGTCTAAGATTTAAAAAGAAAAATCTCTAAAGAAATTACTTAAGGGGACACAAGTATCAATTTTCCCTCTTTGTTAGAATACTTGCGGTCTTTATTTAAATGGAAACTAATATGGGGTAGAGGGTGCTAGGATGGAGGACAGACAAATCCTAATCCTTTCTTCTTTCTTTTGAGTCCCAGCCTAGCTTAGACGGCATGATGGAACAATTCTGAGGACAGATTCCAGTCAAATTTGTCAAACGCCTTTAAACAAAATATAGTTTTGTGTCTGTGGCAAAATTGTGTTGAGCATTTTTAAAAACTTAAAACGTTAAAGCTGGATTAACTAAAAACTCAGTATTCTTAAGACATTCACTTTATAATTCTCTTCGAGAGAATTCTAAATTTCTCTGTTTGAAACAGGATGCGTTTCATGTTCCAGAATGCAGAATGGTATATTATTGGTATGTTCATTGAGTATGATAGATACCCATATGCATCCAGATACAGGAATGTCTCTGGTAATATAGGCCAAAAAATCATTATGAGGAACAAGGTACATTTCAACTTGGTTGGCTTTTTTTAATAAACAGAATATCAGCTATTAGGGTACTGAAAACCCAACACCAAAGACTACTACACACTCGTAAAGTAACTGTATGGTCAGTCATTTGGGCCGTCATTGTGCCATATTTCTTCGAGGAAGCCATAGGCAATGCTTGAGAAGTTACTGGTCACCGCCATCTGGACACGTTGTAAAATTTAGTGGGGCATGAATTGGATCAATTGAGCTTAAAGAACATAATGGTTCCGTAAAGATGTAAATTTTACGACAAATTTCTAACGGCCGAATTATATGTCAAAAAGTGGTGATATCGACGATGATCTGCTGACTTCACACCTTCCGTTTTTTCTTATAGGGTTACTTGAAGGGAAATGTGTACAAACCAACTACAACCTAGATGCTTGACGAAAACATTAGAAAAGGAATTACAACAAAAGTTATGCAAAATGTGCTTAAAAAAGGTCGCCTTTGCGCCACGGCAAGAGATGCCCACTTGATCGACATCATATTCCATACATAAATGAATCAAAAAAATATAAAATTTTAAACTGTATTTAATTTAACATTAATCTGATCTGCAAGAAAGAACGCACTCTCTATTCACAATTTAAATTTGCAAATTCTTTATCTGAAAGCAACCAAGGTGGTAATCATATAAGAACTATACACATTTGTGTTCATATTCAATGTGCTCATATTTTAAAAATGTTTATTTACGGTTGTGCTTTTTCGAAAGGGTTGTTCAATGTCTTAGGATTGTAAATAGGTTAGAAAATGTATATTGAAACTCATAAGAGGAGAATGTCAAAATTTGAAATCCTTTTTTTCCTCCTGGTGTTTTCTCTACAATTTTAAAGGAACACGTGAAACCAAGTATCCGATAAGGTTAGTTATAAAATAGTTCGATATACTAATAAACTTTGACCTACTGAGCTTGTCCAGCATAAATAAAAATTTTGATTTTTTTCTATTTTATGATGAGCATTCGATTTAATATTCTAGGTTTCAATTGAAAAAGTTGGTTTGATTCTGGAATAAACATAAATCAATGTTACTTGTCAGAAGTTTCTGTTTTATCTGCTGTGTTAAGCGATAAATTATTTTTCAGACTATGTAACTATAAATAAATAGCAAAATTTAAGGAAAATAGAGAATCGAACAGAACTGAAAATCCATAAAATAAGGAGGTAAAATATTAAAGTGCAGGTGATATGAATAATTTAAATTACGAATTATTGCATTTAAAAATAAAATGCAAAGGTCGGCATATCACTGTATCGTGTAAGTTTATAATTTTTCAAAACATGCAAAGGGTTAAATAAAAATGGGTTATAGATTTTATAAAATAATTAGGCAAATAGGTTGGTTTTAATCGAATACGAAGCACGCCAACTGATTCCGATCAAAAACGTTTAGTAGTATAGCAAATTTATATATTTAAAAACAATATTTTTTAAAGTCGGCTTATTTAATAACACCAATCGTCGAAGCAGTTTTTATTTCTCACATATATAAATAAAATAAATAAATATTGTGGTGCAACAGCTCGAAGAGAACCAGGACATAGTGACTTACAACTCTCAACCATTCCTGTGTGCGTGTTACCAAGAATGGAAGGGACCTACAATTTTCTGCCAATTTCGAACGGCTAATGAGGAGCACTTTTCATGACAAGAGATACTATTAGAGGATTTGTCAATTCCTCGTAAGCATCGGTACACCTCTGAAAAAAAACTTATTTTGAGCGTCGAACCCAAAACCATCTGCATGACAGCCCAACGCACTAACCATTATGCCAAATTACTACAAAGAAATATTTACTTATTTCTCACATACCATACAAAAAACCATTTAATGAAATGGTTGATTTGTATTTTTATATTCAGCTTGATACAGGGTGTTTCAATTGGCGCGGGAAAATTTTGAGGGCCTGTGGCAGCCATTTTGTGTTTGTGACATCTGTCAAATCTATTTTTCCTATTCAATTACTAATGTTAGATCACAATGGTAATGAACAGCACGTCCAAATGATAAAACTTTATTAAAAAACTGAGTGTTCGTTATTGCAAACGTTGCGCCCATTTCACGGTAGACATGGTGGCCTTTCACAGTCGAGGTTTGGTGATCAAATTTGAGACGTCAAATTTGAGTAGAACAAGAGGCAGTCGGTTCCTCGCTGTGCACAAGAACTCAGCCTTTTACCGAATTCAACTTAACAAATTTTGCGTCGGTATTTGGGCATACACCCTTACAAGATCCAAGCTTAATCAAAGTTCACGAACATAGACAACGGCTTTTGTGCGCTTACTGTTATTCAAAGCTATAATAATTTTAACCGAAAAAACATCTTTACTGATGAGACCCATTTTTGGATGAATGGCTATTTTAACAAGCTAAATTGCCATATATATAACGGCATCACAATAGGTGTGGGTTGATACCGACACCAGGTGGTGTGGATTTTGGGCCAGCAACGTCATTGGTCTATAGTTTTTCGAAAAAATGTTGATAAGGCAGTCATCGTGAATGACGATCGCTACAGAACCATGATAATCTTTTTTTATGGCCTAAATTGAACCATATGGTGACGACATGTGGTTCCAGCGGGACGGTGCTACATGCGACAAAGCGGATGCCATGATTGACATTCTGCATGAGGGTAAAATTATTGCAGTGGTGACGTTAATTCGTCGTGCGATTTAACCCCACTAGACTTTTTCTTAACATACAGAAAAGTCATTGGAAATTGGACCACTCGAATCCTTATTTCTCTTCGTTATTCCAAGACAGATCACGAATGGCAGGCAAAACGTAAGAAACGACGTTGAATTCTATCGATTCTGGAAATACAAATTTCTTGATAAGGGGATCATATTTGACAGGCGTATTAAATAAAATGCACGACTGGGTCGTACGAACTTGCTTCTATGTAATAGACTAGGAATTTAAAAAAAAAAGAAAGTTATTAAAGAAAACTGTTCATAAGGATAAAATGAATTTTTTAAATTCTTTTAGTAGTAAGAGCTAAAAACAGAATGCTGTGTAAATATGAATTTATGCAAGAACAAAAATTATAAGTCGTTGTAGTGGTTCCTTAAAAAAATAAGCTTTTATGTACAAAATTTTTAAAACATTTTTAAGAAAAAATTTTGGTACGCCAACTTTAAGTTTTTATTATTGTTCGAATAAGAGTTTAATTTCCAAGAAAAATATCAAACCGTTCTTGAGATATTGAATTTTCCGAAAAAAACGACGAAGTTTTGAAATGCAATGTTTTTAAAACTTTTTAGGAGCTTCTTTATAAAAAAAGTTCATTAAAATCCGTTATGCTGATAATGAGAAATTCGAAAAAATCGTTCTATGGTAGGTACAGTCAGTAATATCTAGATTTCAATTTTTTGTTCGTTAAGTTCTATATCGTAAAAATTAATCAAAAGAAAAAAATTTAAGCAAAATTCTCGGAACCGTTTTCGAGAAAAATACGATTTTCGAAAACCATTATTTAACATTTGTATGGAAAGTACCGTTATTTTTAGATAAAACAAAATTTGTTTTCTCAAAACATGTAGGTTATGGTTAGAAACTTTTATTTATCAAATTTGAAAAAAATCGATCTTGGGGTTTTTGAAATATTGAGTTGGTAGGTACCGTTATTTTTGAAAAACTTAAAACTTGTACAAAATTCTTTAGAAGATTTTGGGAATATGTAAAAGCTTAGAAATTAGACGATAGTTTGTACCTTCACACTTTGGATCTTTTTTATTTTTTGGAGATAACAGAGAGAATTCTCCTTGAGATAGGGATAAATTGAAGATTTTTGAGTAGTTTGGGAGATTTTAAAGTGCAGAGAATGATTTCTTTTGCCAAAATGCATGAGTTTTTGAGGGAAGACCTCTCATATTCTGTTGATTCAAGGAAAAGGGGAAATTTCAACAAGGTCCAAGAAAGGGTCAGATCGAGAAAGACGAAGATTAAGAACGAAAAAATCTGCCATGGTCAGCTCTGCTGTGCTGAAGGTGTGATATCCGCCTAAAGCATAAAGATCATTCGCTACTTCATGGTATTTTATATAGAAGTTTACGCTTTCTTCGTGGATTTAAAGGCTGCGTTTGACTCCATAGAAAGAAAAGCTTTATTATACAAACTCAGTAATCTAGGAGCGTCAACGAAAATACTAAGAGTTCTTAAAACATTCTATGGTGAAAACATGACCGCTATCTGGGATGGAAATACGAAAACTGGAGTAAAGCGGGTTGCCAACTTAGTCCGCTGTTGTTCTCTTTGTTTCTGGATGACCTTGATGACTTTTTCTGGGCTGGAAATAAAACTTCTTTTATACGCTGATGATATTGTCATCGTAGCAGAAAGTCCAAATAAAATGCAGATGATGATAAACCAACTGCAAAGATACTGTAGTATGTGGAATCTAGTTACAACTAAACACTGCTAAGTCAAAGATTATGTTTTTTTGGAATGGAACGGGAAGATATGCCAGAAATGAGGAATGGAGCTGGCAAAATGAAGAACTCTAAAAAGTCAAACAGTACAAATATCTTGGTGTGCTTGTATCCCTGTACGCCAAGCATTAAATATAGGGTCTTCGAAGCAGTGATGACATCAACAATGTGCTACGCAGCGCAAGTTTGAGCCATCTACCAATTCGAAGAATTGGAAAAGCTGCTCAGATACTTCCTCAAGAGAATTTTCAGACTTCCGTACAACACCCCAAACTACATGCTCCATCTTGAGGCTGGCCTGCATCCACTTTACATCTACACTCTTGGGCTACAGTTCGATTACATCCGGAAAGTTATGATGCAATCTACCTATCGCCTCACATATAAAGTAACCAAACACCTTCAAAGCAGAAACTTACAGCTTTTTAGTAAATGTTCGAGACTCGGAACGGAGCATAATGTCAGATTAACAGGTGAAAATGCTGATGCCTTAAGCAGATCGCAGCAAAAACTAATAGAAAAGATTGGAGACTCCACACGCGATGAATTTCGGATGCAAAGCCAAGAGAGCCAAACGAGGAGCACTTATAAGCTACTTAGCCGCAACTTGGGAAACAAAAATTATTTTTGCGACAACAACAGCATTGAGATGATCTCCACTATTTTCTAAGCCAGAGGTGAACTTCTGCCCCTCAACTACCTGCCTCACAGGATCTTCACTTAATTATCGACAAGATATAATAAATGAAGCCTTTTAAATAAAAATAATAAGCTTTGAGTATTTGCTTACATATTATTTATAATTAATAAAAATTTCTTCTTTGGCTGACGGTAAAAGCTTATGCTTATTTGTGAACTATGTACACTTTTGAACTTAAAGAAATAATAAAATCACATATTACTAATATAGCCTCCTTACGCTATAGGCCACTACGATGGGTTATCGTGTAGATGTTTAAATGGCGTCTTATATGGTTGCGCTAATGTAGGTTTTTCGTCACCTTATCAAAGAATAGTGAGTCAGTGATGACGGTAAGCTTCCACATGTGCCCCACTAATCATTTTTTGACTAAACTTCTCCTACAGCAAAACCAAATCTAAAAGATGGCATGATGTATGTAGATGCGACGCACCATTCCTCAGCCAACATATTGACAATCAATGAACCATCGTGTAGAAATACTCATATGAGCTGGTTCAAATATGAGTTTTTCTAACATCCAATAACTAAAAGCATCTTAAGACTAGGGTTATCTTTTGTTTCTGAAACATTTCTTTATTGTTCCATATCATAAGTAACAAATGTAATAATGAAATTAAATTAAATAAAGGATTTTTGTTGAGACCCTTACGAGCTTGCAGAAAGGAATCCAATCACATTCTCCTAGTTTCAAAACACAATTGGCAGAATATCAATTTAAAGAAAATTGAAAGAACATGAGCTTATGAGATTTCTGACTGTCTTCACCTAAGATTCCAAAGGATATTTTATAAGTTCAAATATAACAACAAAAAAAAAAAACAAAAGCGAAAAATAGACGAAAACCGAAAGGGATTACCTTACAATCACAATGTAACCTTCTTACCTCAGATTAAATGATAAAAAAAACATTAATTATCAGCGAAACGATGACCTTAGTTAAAGTTTTCTCATTTTGAGAAATATTATTTGTAGATGAAATTGGATTGACATTGGTCAGGAGTGTGTGGTGCTGGTACACTGTTTGGCTAAAAAGTTTTATATTTAACTTTTAACAGATGTTTTTGTCTACTTTTGTTTTACTTTCAATTACCTGTAGTCACGATTTTGAAGTTTTGAAAATAGAATTTCTTTTATTACTGTCTGGTTAATTATTTGGGAATTTAACATGCGGTCGAAATACTTTTGTTTTCTTTTGGTGTATATGTTCAGTATTCGGTATCTCAACGAGAGATCATCGGCAGTTTAGGGATATTCAATAGTTTGTAGAGGGTTCAGAGATTTTATAGCAGCTTATCTATCTGAGAAAATATTCAGAACCCTTAGATTAGATATAGTTTTTTTTTCATATGTAATGATGAGTCCTCTTAAAGCTTTAACTAAAACGATTCGTTGAATTTACTATGAAGGAAACGAGCGTTCAACATCCTTCAGTCCAAGTTTGGTTAGTAAATCGACTTCTCATTCGACTTCTAACAAATTTGGTGAACTATCCGACAGATTTATTTCCCTTTATCTACACTGGGAAATCATTGATATAGACGATTTTAATGTACACAATTCTTCGGGGCTGCACTATTCTGCTCAAACTACACCCAAAGGAAGGTACGTCAAGACTTTTTCCGAGCTTAACAACCTTACTCAGCTCGTCAAAGAGCCAACTCTCTTGTTTCTTATCTCTGACCCTGATCAATACACATTTGGTGTCTTATCGCCTCTAGAAACATCAGAATATTGTGTCATATCTGCTTATTTCTGATGCTCAAAAACACCGACTTGAGGACAATGAGGACTTTAACTGGCAACTATGCTGCCTCGATAGTGATGTGCAGATATGATTACAAATTTAATTATTTTCGGAATTGTAAAATATTTTCCCAAACAGAGAAAAATTGATCCAACCTTCAAACAGGTTATTAATGTAAGAGAAGAAAGTTTCTGATGTTATAAGACCAACTCTACTGGATTTGTAATTATCATAGGTAGATAGATATAAATGGCGACCACTTGCAGTCTAGGCTCGTGGTCCAATTAGCGCTTAAGTGTGCCTGTTTGATAACAAAAATCGTGTAATTCTATGGATCGAATTGATATGGGCAATTGTGGACATTCTCACAGATTCATCCAGTTTCGATTGAGTTCAAAAATATGAAAGGATCTAGTAGGTTTTGATGTCTTTTTTCGTGTGTTTGCTTTTGCCCAATCATCTGGGATTTGGATCACTATCTCATCCGGACCACCACACTCATCTGACAAAATCTACACTGTGCCAAGCTGGCAGATTGTTGACTGGTGCTGAAACATCAGCCTATCCGATTGAGTGATCAGCACCATAAACTTCCACCAAACTCTCAGTCCGCTAGCTCGGGTTCTAAGAAGTTCAACGAAGGGCACGGCACAGAAGTAACTGGAGTTCGTCCTATATCCATTTCGTCGGGTTGAGAAATCAACCAACAAATCCGAAAGATTGTCAAAGTCGTCAAAGAAGAGCAGAAAATTTGTACGGGAAATGAAAGGACTATTTCCTTTACCCGCAGGTCCCCACAGCTATTGCGGTGAGTGATGTGAGGCTTCGCTGCATGCTCTTTTATTGGTCAGTGTCCACTATAGGTAGCTGCAATCCTGGCTATGTCTTGTCTGGTTCTGCATATTAGATCAAACGTTCGAGATTTATTATAGGTGGACAAAATCTTTTTAGATATAATGCAGTTAGTTAAACTGCTCCATCTACGGTTTGATTCGTTAAAAAAAATTGAGAGAATATTGCGCTTCATAACTCCGAGCGGAATGTTAACTCTTTCCGCTTGCGAGTTATTAAGGGCTGATCATTGCCTGGCCAGTTTGACCCCCCGTGCATTTCCTTCAATAACACAATGACCCAGAACCTAGATAAGAGTGACATTTGGTTAATACTGAGGCTAACAAGTTCATCCCGGCATTGTAGGACCAATTTGGAGGATGATGTACTAAAATGAATGGCTTTAACAACGGCCTTACGGTTCTATTCTTGTTTTAATTCCTTGCATACTTCCCTGATAGCCAGTAATTCAGCTTGAAAAACACTAGCAAAGTCGGTAATAGGTAATGATCATATTTACTGAATCAAATTATTGCTCGGCCACTAATTATGGCCAAAAGTACTAAAATGTCTCAAAGGTAGTAAACAGGTTTCCTCGTTTTCAATGACACTGTTTATGTCAGCTCACAAGAAAAAGTGAATTCGCTTGCAGCGCAATTTGCGTTAATTCGAACCTCTCAGAAAATGTCATGAGCTTCTTGTACTTCACAGCGTAAACGATTTTTGGGGAAAATCTGCTTTCCCACTCATACAGTTTCAAGAGTTCTGAGAGATTTCGATACACACAAATCCACTGGCCCAAATTCGATCTTTCAAAATGAACGATTGGCACAGCCCTAAGCCACACTGATAATGTGTTCACAAACAACCCACTTCGTATGTATTGAAAATAAGCACATTGTTATCAGAGTTACCATTTCCACGGTAATGCAAAACATGGTGGATTTTTCTTTGGATTTTGTTTGGGAGCTTTCAGAATGTGTGCTTTTTCAAAAGCTTTTGAGAACAAATATGGGAATGGTGTTGTCGCTTGCTGTTTTTCGGTAAGTGAAATTTATTTAATATTCTTCGTAAATTAAGTGAGTTAAGTGAAAATTATTTATAATACATGGTGTAATTATACATGGTGAAAAATAGGCCACAACTCACCATCAAAAAAGAAAAAAAATTTTGTTCTCAGAAGCAAGGCCGATGACTTCGACAAATGTGCAATCAACGAACTTCCAACGCTGGACGAAATTTTGTGTGAGGTAAGACTTAATGAAAACATCACAAAAATAGGCAGATCAACTCTTCATACCATCTTAAGAAAAGATCTTGGCTTTAAGTTCACCAAACGCCAGCGCAGCGTAAGAACGTTTTAATAGAACGAAATGACATAATAACGTGAAGAAGAAGATACTTGCGCGAAGTAAAGAAACTCCGAGAACAAAATAAAAAAATATATTTCATTGATGAGACATGGTTGAATGGGGGATACACTCGTTATAAAACTTGGATAGAACCAGCGGTAACAATACCTCGCCAAGCGTTCAACAAAGGTCAATCAGCAGGACTTCGTTCACCATCCGGGAAAGGAAAAAGGCTCATCATTACGCACATTGGCAGTTCTACAGGATTTGTAGATGACGGGCTATTAAGCTTCGTTTCTGGAAGCACCGGTTTAAGAAGATCTTAACGCTTCTGGACCCCAACTCTGTTATAGTTTTGGATAACGCTTCATATTATTCAAGGAAGAAAAACAAGGCCCCCATCACTTCTACCAGTAAAGACGACATCAAAAAATGGCTGACATCGAATGATATAGCCTTTGAAATGGATATGGTGAAAGCAGAGTTATTGGCAATCGTGAAACGCTGTAAATCCCAATATGAAACCTACGTTGTTGATCAATTGACCCGCGCAGCAGGACATCAAGTGCTTCGATTGCCACCTTACCATTGTGAGCTCAATCCAATCGAATTGGTTTTGGCTCAAGTGAAGGGTTTTGCGGCAATTGAAAATAAATCTTTTAAAATGGCCGAAATCAAGGATCTCTTGGCAACACGTGGAGCTGGTAATTGAACCAAAGATGTGGGAGATGGACGTTTTTTCAGAAGATGCAGTGGAAAGTTTGATAATAAATTTAAATGACGAAAATGGCAGCAGTTACTCTTCGTCATACTAAATCATTATGTGTTTTTTTATATTGAATTTCTTTGAAGTTACTTATATTTATTTTATAATACATTGTGATATTTTGATTATTATACTGAATTAATTTTATGTTCCTTATGCTTGTGTGATATCTTTATAATATAGTATTAATTTATATAATGCTAAATAAAAATGAATTTATGTCTACGTTGATTGTGTGGATAAAAATAATTATTTCATTTAACATAACTTTTTTACTCAAAACCTCGAACAAAAAAACCTTGAATTTCTGAGTATTTTCATTATTTTTTTATAATTAAATTTATGTTACTCTTAATTTTCACAAAGGGGTTTTTGAATTCGGGATTATGTACATAATTTGGAAATTTGCCTAAACGGAATTTTCATACGAACACATTTTTAACTTTCAAATTAAAATCAAAAGTTGGTAACAATATTAATATTTATCAGAGCTTTGTCGAAATCTATAATGGACACTACGGAAGCCCTGTAATATTTGCTTTCTCTCACAGCTTAACGAGATTTCACTGCAGTCAGAGTGAGAGGTAAACGTCCTATCTTCTCTGTACTGACAATTTTGGTTGGACAGAGTATAACAACTGATGTACTGTCTCACTTTGTATGGGAACAACTTCAAGGCGTTCAGCATAATTCTCCGTAAAAACCACGGATAGGTGCTTAATTGAGTGGTATATCGTCTGGTCGATACTCCGGGATCTTGTATCACCGTATTAAACCAGTCAGCAGAATGTCTATTCCGGAACCAGCCAGAACTGGAATCATTTCGTGCTGTCCCATATTTTTCCAGGCAGGTCAAGACTGCCTATTTCTGGGAACCCCTTGGTTTTCAATTTCTTCAAACTCTTATATTTCGGTGAAACTACCGAAACAAAAAAGCTCAAACATCTCCTTAGGATCTTTGAATAGTTGAAAGAGTATACGAGCAATATTTTATTTTTAAACTATTGAAAAAATTTCCGAAACAATTTTTACAAACAAGTTATTGTATTTTATGTGAAATTTAAAAATTAAGTTTGTCAGTATGTCCATCAGTATAATGAATTAATGAACTAGATCCTAAACAGATGAGCGTATTTACTTCAAAGTTTCCAGGGTCAAAGTCATATGATCTTCCAGGACCACCCAATATCTTCCTCTCCCAAATCAGCCCCTGCATCAAAGAAGTGCAAAATCTTGAATACCAATTATCTCAATAAATCCGCACTTACAGATTCCACTGCGAACATTCCGTGGGATTAATTTCGTCATACATATAATTTATGGTGACCAATATCTGTCATTATTTGTAATTTGGTATACAATTAGCCTAAGGACTCATGAATTTTATTCCAATATTAAAAAAATCAGAAGCCATATACTCGTACCATATAATATTCTGTTTTATGTTAATGACGAAAAGATTGTATGCCCTAAGCACGCTCGCTATCCCCAGGATTCCCATTATGGGAAATGAAGTCATCAAAACACATTTCATATTGATTGTGCCGATTTCATTTCCTTGAGTAGATGATTTTAATTTCCTGGTAGAAGTTGTATTCACATGAATACTTGAATATACTCGTACGTTAGCTTCCTTCATAGGATGTTTTCATTTTTGTCAATAAGCGAATCTGAAATTTTACAAGATTCCCGATTGACTTGTAATTTTATTGGAGTATAAATGTCAATTCAAGGCAGGTAATTCATTCAGGAATTAATGCAACTTTCATTGTATGTCCTATGCAAATATGTTTAATTTTCTTTAGGGACACAAGAGACCGTAGAAATTCAAATTCGAATGACATTAACGAGTATATCAAATTCTTATGCGCTTATGTCACGGCGGGAAGCCATCAAAAAGGATTTCCCCGAAAGTAACCACAATAAAACGGTTGAATTAATGTTCAGCACATTACTCCTTCCCAAAAATGTTATCAAATTGTTGAAAAGAGTTAATTTTTATTAAGCAAACGTGCTGGCTGGCTGTCTGTTGTCTGATTATAAGAAATATGTACATTGTACATAAGTCTGCCTTTAAGATATTGTGGATGTCATGGCACTTAACAAAAATTACTGAACCAAAATATTAAGTGCTTGATAAAAGCCCCAAGGTCCGAAAGGAGTTAAAAGTGTTGATGTGAATTGAAGCATTTCAGAAATAAAAAGAAGGTTTTTGTATTCAGCGTGAAGAATCTTAAACTTTTAAAAAGAGATGGGGCTCTTCTTTATTTAATTGGCTTCCTACGATTAAGGATTATTCGCTCATTTAGCATACAATTAAACCCTATTTTATTCATTGAATTAATGCGGGGCAATTGAGACTGGACATATCTTTCCATGAGACTCTGATTTTAAAAAAAAAATGTCCGTAATTTTGAAAAACTCTTTTGTTTAGAACGTTTAAAGTTATAGGAGAAACAACACACATTTTCTAAGAAATAAGACTTCTTTATAATTTTTATTTGCGATTTATATATAAGGTATTACAGGGTAGGCCAAATAAGACCTACTGATTCTATACACGTATAATTCTTGTAAAAATCATTTGTTTTGATTTTAATTAATTGTAAATATTATTGAAAAGTTGTACCAACAAACAAAATCAGACAGGATTGAAGTTTATCAAGGAGTAAGAGAAGGCTGGAACCTTAGCCCAATACTTTTTGCTATTTTTCTCGATCATTTGGTTGATTAGCTGAATTGAATTGTGGAGTAGAATTTTACCATAAATGCATCAAGGTAATCATAACCATGTATGTAAACGACATTGTCATAATTGCTGAGTCTCCGTCTGGTCTTCAAATGATGACCAATAAGTTGGAAGGATATAGCAAAATATGGAGTCTGGAAGTCAATACGGAAAAAATCAAATCTTGGTGCTTAAGAATGTAAGAATGGCTCCGGAAAAACGGCGGGCGATTGATAAACATTGGAAATATGATTCTAGAAGTGTTAAAGTATAACACATACCTAGATATGGAGTTTACGTTCAACTTGAAATTAGAAACACATCTTAAAATCAAATTAAATAATGCTAAATGTGGTTCATATTCCAGGGTGAGCCATCTAGTGGTTTCTTTTTAAATTATAGGTTATTTTGACACTGACTGATGTTTTCCGGTCGAAATCTTGATAGAAAGTCAGTATCATAGTATCATACCTCCGCGGAATAAAATGAATCGCTTTAAGCTTGAACAACGTTGGGAAATACTGAAAACTTGTTTCCAAAGTGAGTGCTGTGTAGCCCAAACAGTGTGTTTTTTGGAAAGAAGTTTTGGCTAAAATGAAGCACCCACCACACCTGCTGTACGCAAGTGTGTACAAAAAGCTCTTGAGACTGGTATGCTAGTGGATAACACTCATGGTCCCCGCTGTCGTCGTACGGTGCGCACACACGATAATGTGGCGACTGTAGACATGAGTGTGAGACTCAATTCATGAACATCAACTCACCATCGATCTCAACAGCTCAACATTTCACGCACTAGCCTGAGGAGAATTTTGCACAAAGATCTCGGATTATTCCCTTACAAGGTCCAATTGACTTAGCAATTGAAGTGGCACGACCATCCGCTTGAACGACGTTCTGTTCCATAATTAATAGGAATGTTTGCTCTCACTAATAAAGCGATATACATGGACAAAATTTAGTTTCGTTCATATTGCATTTTTAAAATATCTTAATTTCAATTTTTTTCATTAAATTATATAGAGAATAAAAGAAAATCGGCCGACCCGTTCAGGCTGTAGTCGAACAGACATACCCACTTTTTTCGTCTTCGCTATCATCATAATGTCAACTTTGATCAAAATCTCGATTTTTTTTACGAATGCATAACTTGCTTTCTAGTATCTACCTATGAGTCGCAACTAAAAATTCATAGCAGTAAGAAGTAGCTAGCTTATAATGGGTGATTTTTTTGCTATTTTCTTTTTGGCAACAATGGTTCTGGCAGCTCACGCACGTTTTGTGTCACTGTCAAACATATTCAGTTTGGTCTATAATTTAACCATGAATCGTCTTTATAACGAACAACGCTTTTAAATTATTTAATTTTATTATCAAAATGATTGCTCTATTAAGAAAGTTCATCGCGCGCTTCTTCCATTTTATGCTCAATTTAATCGATCAACTGAGGCGGCTATTCGGGCTATTGTGAATAAATTTACATTGTTGAACATTAAACCACCAACACGTTTACGTATGTAGATGGCGAACTGAGGAAAATATCGCAACTGTATCGGCCAGTATTAGTGATGACCGTGAATTATCGATTCGGCGCCGTTCGCAGCCATTGGGCCTCTATTACTCCACTACGTGGAAAATTTTGCGAAAGCATTTATGTGTGAAGCCTTTCGAAATACAGCTGGTGCAAGAATTGAAGTCAAACGACCTACCACAATGCCGAATTTTTGGTGAATGGACTCTTGAAAAGTTGGCCGATGATCCACTCTTTTATCGAAAAATTGTGTTCAGCGACGAAGCTCATTTCTGGTTGAATGGATACGTGAACAAGAAAAACTGCCGTATTTGGAGTGAAGAGCAGCCAGAAACATTGCAAGAGCTACCAATGCATCCAGAAAAAGTCACTGTTTGGTGCGGATTATGGGCTAGCGGAATCATTGGGCCGTATTTCTTCAAAGATGATGCGAATCGTAACGTTACTGTGAATGGTGAGCGCTACCGTGCGATGATAACAAACTTTTTTTTTGCGCAAAATGGAAAAAATGTCACACAGCACGCGTAATAATGGACCAATTGAGAGGCGTTTGGTGAACAGTTTATTTCTCGTTTGGGGCCGGTCAATTGGCCGCCTAGATCGTGCGATTTAAAGTCTCTAGACTATTCTTTGTGGGGCTATGTTAAGGCTTATATCTATAGCAAGAAGCCCACTTCGATTGACGCACTGAAAGCCAACATTGAAGCATTTATTCGTGAGATACCGGCAGAAATGGTAAAAAGAGTATGCCAAAATTGTACTAAGCAGATGGACCAACATTTGCATGAAATAATCTTCAAACATTAAATAATATCGACCGTACTATCAAATATTCAAATAAATATTTCATGCATTTTTCTGAATTTCATGTTTGTTTTTTTTTTAATTTCTGATTCTCGTTAGTTCGAAAAAAATTTCCAAGAAATTGTACCTCCCATAGAATAATTTTTGTTTTCGATTTTTGTATCAACTAATATTGATACATTTTTTGCATGCTAAAGCTTAATTAAAATTTAAAAATTATTTAAAAAAAATTAAAATTTTTATTTAAGAAACTCAATATGTATTTCTAAAATCATATTCATATTTTATACCATGTTCATATTTTTTCCATATTTTAAAAATTATTAAAAAAATGTCCTTTATTCTAAAAATAACAGTTCCCATAGTGCAAATGATAAAAAATGCTGTTCGAAAATCGTATTTTTTTTTCTAAAACTAATCCTACAACTGTGATTAAATTAGTTCTGTTTCACTTAATCTGTACGATCAAACGAATAAATTTGAAATTAAGACATTATTAACAGTTTGACTATCTTTTTCTATCTATGTATCTATCTTTTTTTATAGGTCTGTACAAAATAAATGGTAATATTCCCCTGGGCTCCGTTTTGTTTCCGACTCTTTTTCTCAATTTCATTAATGATCTTCTGCCCGAAACTTCTAATCCAATCAATTTTTTTGCTGACGATACTACTCTAAGCTATTCATATTCCTTTGAGGATTCACACCCCTGTCCTTTGGATGTGGAACTTCAACGGCAACGTATGATAATCTAATCAAATTCTGATTTTGAAAGGATTGTCGAAATGGGAATAAGAAACTGCTAAGAAGTTAATGTCTCAAAAACTCAATGCTTGTCGCTTAACCGAAAACTATCCCCCCGTACAACTATCTTTAAGTGGGACTTTTATCAAAAAACTGAAAAATTTTCAATCCTCGGTATGTGTATGGCCAATCACCTTCTATGGAATTAGAGATATTGCTAAAAAAATTCCGCAAAAGGCTTGGGTTTCGTTCATTTCGTTGGTGCAGGAAAGTTTTCACTCCTTCTCATCTGGCTATTATATGTAAGTATATACAAATCTGATATCCATACAAAATTGGTGTATAATTCTCATATCTGGGCTCTTGCTCCTTCAACTCACTTGGGTCTTTTGGATATTAGTCAGAGAAGAACTTTTAAAATAATTGGACTTGTCGTCATCGTTTCCTTAATAGTCAGTTCTCTACAGAAATGCCGTTCAAACAATTCAATACTCACGCTTTTAGGGATGCTCAACAATTTACTCAATTTCGGGCGTAAATATTTTAAATTTAACTACACTATTATTAAACGATGAATAACAACGAGTAAGCATTTGTCAATAGTCTGCAACATGAAATAGCGAGCAGATAGTTTTAACTTGCTGAATTCCGAGTTCAATAAACGAATTTCGATTTTCTAAAGATTACATAGAGTGAACTACTCTTCTAATATTTTCTAAGCTGAATGCTGTCATTTGGAAATTGCAAGCACATAAAGCGCGGAACAGATTGAACCAGCAATAGCACCGTCAACAGCAACAGCGGCCACCATTAATTTAGAGCCAATGTATTTCAATTGTTCAACACACATTAGAACAGCAACAGCAACGCCAACAGCGTCGTTAGGCCAAAGTCCTAAATTTGCTGTTGCTGGTGCGGTGTTGTCAACTTTCCCACTGCAATATTCAGTGGCACCACAATGAAAAGCTTTTTTTCCATATGAAATGTCAAGTAGATGAAATGACGTTGCTGGTGGCAATGTGTTTGAGAAATGTTTGCTGATCAGCGTGCTGTTTGCTGTTGACGATGCTGGTGCTGTTGCTGGTTTAATCTGTTTCGCGCATAAAGCTACTTTTTTGATTCACGTATGGAGGCAATATTTTTAGCTTCATAGAAATGCAAAAGATACTCAAATTTAACATTTCTTATTTGTCATGCAATGTAATAATTACAAGATACTGTTTTTGTTTCACAGTATATGTATATACCAAGTCATATACCATCATCATCATCGGCTCGACAACCGGGTTCCGGTCCTGGCCTCTTTCAACAAGTCTCTCCACCTATCCCGGTCTCTAGCCGACGCCATCCAGTTGCGCACCTCAAGGCTTCGGGCGTCCTGGTCTACGCCATCTCTCCAGCGCAAGCATGGTCTACCACGCTGTCGTCTACCATAGAATGTACCACAAAGAACTTTCCGAGCAGGTTCCTCTTCGCTCATGCGAGCTAGGTGCCCTGCCCACCGGAGTCTACCGAGCTTAATTTTTGTCACGATATCTGCTTCTAGGTAGATTGCGTACAATTCATGATTGTACCGTCTCCGGAATCGTCCTTCCTCACATATGGGGCCAACAATTCTCCTTAAGACTTTTCTCTCGAACGCAGCTAAGAGGTCGGAGTGCCTTTTGCTAAGCACCCAAGTCTCGGATCCATATGTGAGTACTGGCAGGACCATGGTCCTGTACAGCAGCAGTTTTGAAGTTATGGTGAGATTTCTGGATTTGAAGAGCTTTGACAGACTATAGTAGGCTCTGTTGGATTTGAGAAGCCGCCCGCGTATTTCTTCTTCTATATTGTTATCGGCTGCTACTATTGACCCAAGGTATTTAAAGGATTGCACTACTTCAAATTCGTGCTCCGCTACCTTGATTGTTTGACCAACTGTTCCTCTCGCATTCGACGCCACCATGTACTTTGTTTTACCTTCACTAATGTGCAGCCCCAGATTTTGTGCCGCCTGCTCGATCTGGATGAAGGAATCGTGTACAGCTTGTTCGGTTCTTCCGATGATGTCAATGTCGTCTGCGTAAGCCAGTAACTGGCTGGACCTGTTGACGATGGTCCCTCTTGTTGCCGTGCCAGAGTCACAAATTGCTTTCTCCAACGCCAGGTTGAAGAGGAGGCAGGCCAAACCGTCCCCTTGTCGGAGTCCATTAAAGATGTTGATTGGTCTGGATAGCAATCCGGCTATTTTTACTTGGCTTGTTACGTTGGTCATGGTCAACCTACATAGTCGTGTCAATTTATTTGGGATGCCGAATTCTCTCATGACTTTGTAAAGTTCTACCCTGGCTATGCTATCATAGGCGGCCCTAAAGTATATAAACAGATGATATGTTGGGATGTTAACTTCTAGACATTTTTCCATCGCCTGCCTAAGGGTAAAGATCTGATCAGTTGTTGATTTGCCTGGAATGAAACCACACTGATATTGTCCGATGACGGTTTTAGCGTATGGGGTTATCCGGTCTTGTAGGATAGAGGAGAGTATCTTATAGGCGGTACTCAACAACGTGATACCTCTATAATTGCTGCACGTTGTGACATCTCCCTTCTTATGTATGGGGCATATTAAACCTTTTCGCCAGTCTTCTGGCATTTCTTCCTGCTCCCATACCTGTACTATAATATCATGAATTGCTTGACGTAAGGCTGGCCCGCCGTGATGGAATAATTCGGCTGGTATGCCATCGACTCCCGGGGCTTTGTTCTGTTTAAGCCGGCCTATAGCCTTCTCAACCTCTTCTATGCTTGGTGGCGGCAACATAGGGTATTCTTCTTGAAGTAGTGGAGCCTCCACTTCTGCAGTGAGCTGACCATTTAGCAATTCATTAAAGTACACTTCCCATCGCTCCAGTATGCTTTCAGGATCGGTGATCAGATTTCCCTCTCCGTCCTTGCCATATGTGCAGCGTGGTGTGTACTGCGTCATGTTTCGGACGGATTGGTAGAACTTCCGCGCCTGGTGCGGACCTCGCTCTCGGCTGTTTTCTATTTCACAGATTAGGTTCTTCTCCCAGGCTGATTTCTTTTGTCTGTGAAGCCGTTTTTCTGTTCTTCTGAGCTCTTTATATTCTTCTTCGCGTGCCCGCGTTCTATGAGATTGTTGCATTGCTCGGTACGTAACATTCTTACGTTCAGTCGCTAGCTTGCATTCATCATCAAACCAGTCGTTCCGATTTTTACGACTGCTGCCTAAGATGGAGTTGGCAGTACTAATGACAGTATTTTTAAGACGTGTCCACTTCTCATTTACGCCCAGCATACTGGCTTGGCTCCAGGACTTACTCTCCCTAAATTAGGTGTTTCTAGGGCGAGTCCTAACGCATTACCAAAGGTGTTACTGGTGTTTTCATTGCGCAGGGCAGCCGTGTTGATTCGAACCTGATCGGCGGATGCAATGCGTCTTCGCAAGGCAATCCGCCCTCGGAAAACCATACCAACAAGATAGTGATCCGAGTTGATATTGGCACCTCGGTACGTTCGTACCGTCATCAAGTTCGAGTAGTGACGACGGTCTATCAACACGTGGTCTATTTGGTTACGAGTGACTCCATCAGGTGATACCCAGGTGGCTTTGTATCTACGCGGGAACCTGGTACTCGCAACGACCTTGTTTTTCGATGCTGCCAATTCTAAGACTCGAAGTCCATTGTCATTAGTGTTCTCATGCAAACTATGGGTGCCTGCGTAATGCCTGAATACCGGCTCCCGACCTATTTTTGCGTTCAAATCCCCAAGGATGATTTTAACATCATACTTTGGACAGGCATTGAGGGCCCTCTCGACTTGTTCGTAGTAAGTCTCTTTTTCTTCGTCTGAGGACTCCTCCGTAGGTCCGTGAACGTTAATGAGGCTGATGTTCGTAAATTTGCCTCGCACGCGAAGGGTGCATAGCCTTTCGCTTATAGCGTTAAAGCCGATGATAGTAGACTTCATTTTTTCGCTGACTAGGAAGCCTACCCCGAGCACATGGTGTTTTGTATGACAGCTGTAGTATATGTCATATTCTTTCTTCTGTAAAACACCATTCCCTGTCCATCTGATTTCTCGAAGAGCTGTTATGTCAGCTTTATATTTTGACAGGGCATCTGCTAGCTGCTGAGCAGCTCGAGCTCTATAGAGCGATCGTACGTTCCATAAGAAAATTCGTAAATCGTTTTTCCTTTTTCTTTGCGTAGGTTGTCGTCGTGAAATCAGTCCGTTTCCGAGGCTTGTTGTCGTTCTCGAAATTCATTAAGTTTTACGGGACAGGGAATTAACCTGTCGCCAACCTGAGGAACCAGCCTGATCATATTAGCCAAACCTTTTTTAAAAGGATTGTTTCTAGCGGCCGCCGCGAAGAGGCTATGATCACACTTCCACCAGTCCCGAATAGTTACGGCACGTGCATGTTTTCGTATGCTACATGTTGTTCCCCCTATTCGTCTGATGGCTGACCGCATATACCAATTATATTTAAAAAAAAAACAAAAAATATTCAAAAACAATTTATATTGATATCTTGTTCTTTAGATTTGTTAATAGAAAACTAAAATGCAAAAATCCAACTATTGCGAGATCGAGATTAGCAAAAGAAGAATTCGGAATAAATACGGATAAATTTAAGAACCAATTTAAGGGAGAATATAACGGAAAAATATAAGAGGTCTTATCAAAAAACTAAACGATCGACTCGTTTATTATCAAAGAGACCCAATTTTCGGCCTGTTGAATATTTTTAAAAAACACAACAACAGAAGATCGTGATTAATTATCATGGTATTCAATCAAGGCTATGTGGCAAGCTAAGTGATGGAGGATAAACATTGCTTAAAAACGAAATTACAGAGCAACGCTGCCGTAGTAATACTGTGGTTTTAGTGTTTATTTCAGGTGAATTTATCTCTGTCATGCTCTGGGAAATATGTATGTATCACTGATTTCAAAAATGCTTTCACCTAAGGAATGGAATTTTCTAACAACCTTTGTTGGACAGAGAATTCTACATACATATAATTTATTTCTCTTTAATCAATGATATAATTTCTTCGTATTAAATGTAAAGGGTTTTTCAGTTGGCACGGGTAGATTTTAGCGGCCATGTTTTTTGGTGACATCTGTCAAATATGTTGTGCCTATTTTACAGTAAACTTAGTGGACCTTAAAAGTCGACTCTTCAAAGTTTGGTAGCCAAATTTAAGACTAACATTCATACGTCAAAGGAACGCAATATCGGCTGAGAACATCGCCGCAGTCAGTGAAAGTGTACAGCTGAACCCGAGGCAGTCGATTCTTCGCCGTGCACAAGAACTCGGCCTTTTGCAGGCTTTAATTTGGCGAATTTTGCGTCGGGACTTGAACCTTTATCGATACAGGATCCAACTAACCCAAAAACTCAAAGATCATTACCATAGACAACACCATTTTTTTAGCTGAATGGGATTCGGGCGTTTGGCAGAGGACCCCGATTTTTTGTCAAAAAATATTTCTTTTTGAGCGCTACAGAATGATGATAACCGACTTCTTACACTTCCAATTGAAGCACATGAACCTAGATAACATATGGTTCCAAGACATGATATGATTGACATTCTGCGTTAACGATTTGAGGTGACGTGAATTGGCCACATTGGTCAAGCGATTTGACAACTTAAGATTTTTTCTTGTGGCGTGTCCTGAATTCGCTGGTCCATGCGAATAAACTACAATCGATTGATGCCTTTAAGGTGTACGAGGGCGATCCGATAAGTACTTAGTCTCACCGCTCGATGGTGCCAGTATCTCAAAAGCGATATACTATCGTCTAGTACATTCTCTTAGACGGATACTGTCGATTCAGCCAAAACGGACTAGTAGTTTTGTTTTGACCACATGTGGAAGCCAGCTTGTCCGTAAATTTAAAAAAAAATTGAAAAAGAGCAATATCGGTCGATATTTCGTTTCAAAGAAATCAAAGAGCGTTTGGATGCTATATACGGTGACTCTCCTCCTTTGATGGTGACCGTCAAAAATTGGTATAACGAGTTTCAACTTGGTCGCATATCGATTTTTGAGCGGGGCTCTCAGGTGCCCCGAAAATGGGTATCACGGAGGATATCGTATCAAAAATCCACGATCCGTATTGGCAAACCGCCGATTGAAGGTGCACGAGATAGCTGAAACAGTAGGCATCTCAAAAGACCGCCTGGGTCATATCCCCCATGAAATTTTGGGCATGATAAAGCTGTCGGGGGAATGGGTGCGACGTTTGCTCACTCCGAACAACAAGCGCAAGACCACTTCAGAACAGTGGTAAAATTGGTCGAATTGCATTACGCACTGCTGCCCCCTCCACCATGATCACCCGATTTGGCCCCGTGCGACTTTTTTTTTTGTTTTCAAGTCGAGTCAAGATTATCGCAGACCTCGAGAAAACCTATTTTTCGGATGGGTTAAAGAAGTTGGAGCATCCCTGGATCAAGTGTATCGAGTTAAAAGGAAACTATGTTGAAAAATAAATCGCCATTTTTCCAAAAGTTTTGTTTTTCTTTTGTAGGCTAAATACTTATCGGACTGTCCTCGTATATAACACAATTGACCGCTCAAATTCAGCCGGATCTCTGCGAAAGAGTAAGTGAAAATTCTTGCCGCAGTAAGATTTCATATTCCACACATTATGGTATACATGGGTTTTTTTAAATAAAAAAGAATTTTGTTAATATCTGTCATAGAGCTTGTTCAATTTCAACCGTTACTCTAATTGAAAAATCCTTTACATGAAGGTTTTTTTTTGTATCTGTTATTCCAGGATATTCCCATTGAATTCCATATTTCAAACTTATTAATTTATTCATATGAAATATAACTATCATAAAGATATCATCTTTATAACAATTGTTATAAGTCTCAAAAAAAAATTAATAAATGAATAGGATAACCGGGTTCTATCATAAATTCATTCATCTTTTCGAGATTCAAAATTCATTATTAAAATAATTAATTTCAATTTTTTTCACTGTTTTCTTAAGTGTTAATTTACCTAAAAACACCCAATCACTTGAAACGATCTAAAGTATACGTAATAGGAAAACATGGATATGGGTTTCTATTCCAAAAATATTCAAGAAAAATATAAGATACGGAAATAGTCTTAACATACATATTTAATGGAACAAAATTTGCCTAGGAAAGTTTTGCCACATATAAACTGTAATAAAGGAAAACACGCCAAAGGAATAAAATCGAGATAAGCCCACACGAGCATCGAAGGTCCTTCCCTCAAGCTTTTCGGCGCTGAAACTTTATGTAAGAACTGCAAACTCCATAAGCAAGACTCTAGCGACGAAGACAATATTTCATTACCATCGTGTGTTAAATTCTAGGCACGTATTCACTGTTCACATAAATTCCATTCTTTCACGTCCTGTTGTCGCGAAAATTATAATTATTATATCTATTGTTGAACAGAATTTGAGTCAACTGAATTTTCTATCAGCATGAGATTGATAAAAATAAAGTTTAACAACGCCTCTATAATTAAGTGTATGGTCAAGGCTCGATTTTATGTTTGATTACAAGTTAAAATGGCACTTATTAGTTTTTTCATTGTTAAAGAAGACGTCATTTGTAGTTCTTAAGGTGACAGTGAAATTAAGAAAAGATTTCTTTATTTTTCAAAGAATTTTAACGCAGCATTATAAGAAAGGACTTTTCTGTATTTGAGATGAGATAGATAACTTATATCAGACATTTGTCTGAGTTCCTCGAACTCTAAGTAGGTCATTTATAAAAGAATTCTTGACTTCCCTTACTTTGTGTATTAACTTTTCTTTCTTAGTTTTGTTTGTGTATCAATAAGGAGGTGTGTAGTTCATTTGGCTCAATGTTTTGGAAATAAGGAGATAGAATAAATTATTTTTGAAAATTATCATAAACTTGGAAAAGGAAGAAATGTCGAGAAGTCGGCTGATGTACGTATGTAGTTCCTTCTCTGATTCATTGAAATGAAGTATCTGCTTATTATGCGGAAGTAAAATAGGCTTACGCCAATATTTGAGCAAATTGCTGACGATTTTATCGCCATCTCTAGGTTATTAGCTTCTTGGTTTTTTGAGGAGAGAATATTTTTGATTGAATGTGCTGTGTTATACACAGTTCACATGTACATGTACATCTGAGGTATACTCATAGTTGTTTTCCTAAATATAGAGGGCGCTTTAAGCAACGTTGACATAAAAGCAATCTAATATCTGTACTTTCATTTTTAGAGGTGGGTAGTTGGCTCGATGAATTCATCAAATGCTGGACAATACAGAACTTGGTGCTTTGCCGCAAAAATACGAGTATCTATGTCAGTTTAGGCACACCTCAAGCGGAGCGGTGTTCTTATTGCCCTTCTTTAAAATTTGGTAGCCACTGAGCTGCTTTCATGTCTGGAAGTAGAGAGATACAGAGGCTGGGCAGATGATCTGACTATTTTGCCTTATTGGTATCAGTTAAGCATCCCAACATCTTGAGAAACTTTTTCAAACGCTTTAATTAAACAAAGAAGCTGGTCAGATGAATATGGACTGGATGCCAACCCACACAAAACAGACAAAAAATAAAAATACTTTGCATTTATTTCAATTAAAAAATTTAATATAGAAAAACGAGTCTAAAAGATCACTTTGGCATTCTTTTCTCCTTAAAAATTTGGTCTCTAGACCCTCATTACTCATTGACTATATTTTTTGTAATGAGACTGATAATAACATACGGTGCAGTAGTATACTGGTCCGCTGTTGATAACTAAGCTAAGTAATGTCCAAAGTTCAACTTGTCTCTGCATAAGCAGAAAACTTCGCACGACGCTCCGCTGCACTGGACACTCTGTTCCATGTGAGACCCCTCGAAGTGTTCAAGAAGCAAATAGCAGCAACTACTGCCATTCGTCTTAAATTTTTTACACAGTTTATCAATGAAGAGATTGGGCACTTCGTTATTCTGAGCTGATTTGGAACATTTCCAAGTAACATTGACTACACTATTCACCAATTATTTTTCCTAGCAACAATTTTCAAGTTACCACCCCTTCTACATAAGCCTGAGATAGAACAACATTTTTCGCAGATGAATCCATTAATCTTGACAATGACGGATAAAAACCGATGAAAGGCGAAGTTTCACCTTCTTAATCCTAAGATTTCATAACTGGATATATGCACGCCTCGGAGAACTATTACCGGCTCGAGAAATAATCAATGGTCAAGAAAATAGCTGACTTGAGTGATAGGTGGTGCTGGTTGACAGAACAATAGAAATAAAGATTCAGATAAAACAGCAACCGCGTAAGATATAGTTGAAGCGGCTTTATTTTGAAGGTACATTCATGGAATAGCATATCATTAAAATGGCCGACTTTGCTTTGCTAGCAGAGCTTCAAGCGTTTTTTGCTGATTCGCAGAGCTATGCCAGCAATAACTTTTTGAATGTTGCCTTCGAGCTTGTCCAAAATGGTTGGATTTTTAGCGTAGACTAAAAACTTAAACTTGCCTTAGAGATAATAATAGCGTGATGTGAAGTCAAGTGTTGACTGAATAAAAACTGGACCCATGAGAAGAAGATTTTTTGGCCAAATACGGGATCTCCGACCAACATTACTAGCGCCCAATTAGCGTTCTCAAGGCATTGTCAATGATCGTCCGGCAGTAATGACAAACCATACTGAATATTTTGACAAATATGGTAAATCTTGAAAATGGTAATCTTGACTGCTGCTGAGACATAACAATTGGAAAAAGGTATCAATGCTTTCGGATCACGCTTTAAATGCAGAAACTCCTAAAATAGGTCTTTTGATAAACGAGGCAAACGGAATATATGCTGGAAACAAGAAAGGACAACCAACATTGATGAATCGGTGAAAACATTACTATTTAAGTCGCATTTGAAGACTCCGATGCGTATAGATCATAATAATATTTTGTTAAAAGTTTTGAAATGCAATGGTCTCAATTTGTTTAGAAGCTTCTCTACAAGAAAATTCATTAAAATCAGCTATGCCGTTAATGAGAAATTCAAGATTTAAAAAATGGAGCTATGCTAGGTACAGTCAGTAATATCTTAACTTCAAAAATGTTTTAATTAAACTATAGATCGTAAAAATTAATCGAAAAAAAAATGTTCGAGAAAAATACGATTTTTGAAAACCATTTCTTAGCATTTGTATGGTAACGTTATTTTTAGGTAAAATAATCCTTTTTTCTCACATCTGGTTGATTATATTGGGATACTTTTATTTATTAAGTTTCAAAAAAATCGAACATGGAGTTTTCGAAATATTGAGTTTTGAAAACAATTTTTTTGAGAAAATAAAAAAACAAAAAAATGGTTCCAAAAGCGATATCATTAATAGCCATTTTTAGGATTTTTTTTAAAAACCATTACCTAGTTTTAACTAGATTACATTTTTTCATATTTTTTTTTAATCTGTTGAATAGTCTTTGAGAAAAAAAAAATATTTATAAAATTTCGAAAAAAAATCGTATGGCAGGTACCGCCATTTTTGGTCTTAAAAAAAAGAAAAAACGTGTGGAGGAAAAAAAATTGAAAATACTATCAACCAGGTTTAAAGAAAATAGGCCGAACCGTTTAGGCTGCAGTCGAAAAGACAGACAGACAGAATTGCGAGACCTACTTTTTTCGAGATTTATAGTACCTATAAGTCGCAAGTAAAAATAGTCTTATACAAGGAAGTACTGAGACCCGTTTGGATATATGATATCTAGTTGTTGGGCTGTACAAATGGTAAACTCATCCAAAAATTCTAAAACAATCAAAACAATCTACACAGTGACCTTCAAAAATTAATGGACACAGAAATGTTAAAAAAAACAGGCTGTATAACTGCAAAATCACACGAACTCCGAAATGGAAATCGTTTTAAAATATGCGAGACAATTTTCAGGGACTTTAAAGAACCAAGAATTAGAGCTGATGATCCAAAAGCCATTGGAAAGTATTTAAAGCATTTAATGTACAAACCCCCAATGTGAATTCAAATTAAGAAAAAAAAATCAGTTGTCGATCTTCTATGGATTGGTCCTGATCCCGGTGGTTTTTGTGCGGTGAAATCCTATGTAACCAAGAGGCTTTCAAAGATTTCTACCTAAAAAAAAAATTAAAATGAAAAAAATTGGAGGTGTGTCTGTGAAGTCTAATCACTACTTCGAGATTGTAGCCAATTTGCGTTTGGCACTTTCAAAAATTTTAAGGTAAATTTTACTAAGAACCACACTTTGTTTTTTTCTTAATTAAACTCTTATATGAACTACTTTACCGATTTTGCTGAAATGTTCCTTTTGTTCTAAAACTACCCTAAGAATTCTTTTTCGGTTTCTGTTTTGATTGTCAGTGGTCTTGTCGCACTGTACTTATGATAGTTTTTTCTTGAAACCTCTTGATTTAATGTTTCTAAACCTTCCGGGTTAAGTGCTCCGATTTTTCGAAGTTTTATCGTTAATCGGCGTTAGAATTTAGAGAAAATTGAGTAAAAACTAAATGAGCTTCTATTAACTTATTGAACCGACTTTTAAAGCTTAGAACTTGTAAATAAATTGGGCCTTAACAGAAGTTTTCTAAAAAATAAGAAAATAAATTTTTCCTTAATGTTTTATTCCTTGAAAGAAATCGCCTAAAACGATGAGTATACTCGTTTTTGTATACCAGCTATAAAGAGTTTTAGTTAAAGACCCAGAATAGCCAGCATACCATTTTTGTAAATACCCCATCACAGCTAAATCTAGAACAGCTCCAACTTTTTCGTATGCGCTACCATAGTCTCATTGTAATCTCTAGTTTGAATTCCTTATGAATGTAAAACTCGAAAGAATCACCAAAATAAATAAACCGTAATACTTGAACACATTTAAATCTATACAATTTTATGGGATTCGTCTCGAGTACTAAAACACATATCAAAACCTATATCTTCTATTAACCCAGCTTAGTTGCCTTTTTCTGTAATTTAAATTCTGCTCACATCCACATGAAAGGACATTCCAAATAAATACGAAGATAAAGTCAACTCTGATTGAATTAAAATAATATCCTCTTCTTACTACTCACCAATTTGTAAACTATCAACTTTACGAGTATATCCCCAAAAATCAATCCGAAGATATTATACCTATTTCTTCTAGTTTCTTTCCACAAATCTTCAAAACCAAAAATATTTGTTATTGTTTTTATTGATTTATAAGGCACATCCATTCCGGATTACAGCATCAGACTCAATCCTATTCGACGAAGAGACACATAATAAATTATGATTATTAGAAATCGAAAATCCCATCAAAAAATTAACCTTGAATTGTAATAATTTCGGAGAAGAATTTCACATCCAGATTAAACGAAGTGTATCTTCTCATATTTTTAAATATTTCTGACAACAACAATTAGACGGAGATAAATCAATAAAATATAAATTTGAGCAAACTGGAGATGTCTCAAAAATTATCAAAAAATGTGTATTGAAAGTGACGCGGTGAGGAATATATACCGGAAGGAAATCGAAGGTTGGTATATCTATAGCTTTGGGTTAGACAATTCACGTTGAAAAATAATACCCGTAAGGAAAACAAATAATTTGTTTTTATTGAAGTAAATTTTGCGAATGAAATATTCTTTTAGACAGATGAAAAACGGTTTAGTTCAACGTAGAATGTAAAACAAAGGTCTGCAAAATTCATACAAGGTCGCTTTTGTTTTCTTACACTTAAAAGTTTTCGTATAGCTTCCGTTGTAATTTCAGCCATAGGGACTATCACAGGTCGAAAACCTTTTTAAATAACTCCCTATGGGAAGTTACAAATTAATACATAGATCAATTCAAATCTGAATCTTGTCAGGCAATATTTTGCTTAGCCAGCTCTATAGGGAAAGTATTGTTTTTTGTTTTTATTGACATCTGTCAAATAAGTTGAAAAGTTGTCCTTTATTTTCATCTTGAAAATTTATTAGATTTTTTGCAAAAATAAATTCTTTTATTATTTTAAATTGATGCAAATGGAGTACAAAATACCCAAACGGTACCAATTTGAGGATGTATTGTCACCTGGTCAATTTCGTGTGACATATTTTTTAGGGGGAGAGGAAGGAGGTGTCAATGACCATTGGTCTTGAATGTTTTAAAATTAAAATGGCAAGGGAAAACGGATATCATGGGTGAACTGGTTAAGGGAAAGAATACCACTGGCTACTTCGAGTGAGCATTTTTTCTGAAAGAAGCGATAAAACATTCTTACGGTGTTCAAGAGATGGGAATAATTTCATAAGCGGAGAGAAGTTTGTGTTACACCGGTCCAAAGATGTGAGCTATACCCGAGTTTTGGACGTATAAACGCCTTATCAGCCAGATCAGAGGGGTGACAAATTTCTTAAATCGATATAGAAATCCTAAGCATTTAGCAGCATTTTTGGAGGTCTCGAGAATCTGGTCATTCCAAGGAAGATTGTCGTTGACATACATACCGAGTACCGACAGATTTTCGGTTTCTTCCATACAGGTGCCATTCGAGGACAATGGCATAAGGGGTACATTTTGCTTCAACGACAATAGACAGCATTGAGTTTTCAAAGCATTAAACTCAACACGATTTTTTATACCCCATTTAACAATTCTGTGAGCTAATCATACTATACCGTTGCAATTTTACATCCGAAGGAGATGGATCTGAATTTGAAAACTAGTATGATAGTAGAGTTGTCGGCAAAAGAATGAAGTGAATTAGAGAGATCATTTATAAAAATGAGGAAGAGCGTCGGAGACTAGACGGAGCCCTGGGGAACATCAGCATTTATTTTTTGAAGATCAGACTTGAAACCATCTAATACAACATGTCTTGAACGATCTAGAAAGTAATTTCTAGTCCAAAGAATAAGGGTTTACTTGATACCAAACGCACGGATTTTTGAGAAGCGAATTAATCAACGTAAAGATCTGTTCCACTCTTCGGTCAGATATGCCATCAGATCACCAGTGGAATAATTGCTGCGAAAGCAGTATTGCCAGTCATTAAGAAGCTTGCGATCTTCGAGATATTTCTTGAGCTGATGATTTATCAGCGTTTCCATGAACTTGGTAATTTGGCTTGTTAACACAGCCATTCATGTAAAATTCCGCCTTTCCGACAAATATGATTTTTCGGCTAAATTTAAGTATCTCTTCAAAAGGTTATGAAGCGCAGTCAGCGATCAAACGGAGTTGTCTAAGATCATGAACTTTGATCTGCAGGCCTAAGTCCTGATGCAAAATTGATTATCACACCGGTCGTCTCAAATTTAGTGACCAAACGTTGAATAGTCGACATTCGCACCAATATTGCATTCAAATCTTCCAAGACTCTGCATAGCACTCGCATGACATTGTCAAGAGATCTTCCCACTTCGTTTCGGCAAAAGAGCATTAAATTAATGTGTCAAAAATGAATTTATTCTGGAAATTAAAATATTGTTACGTGAAAAAAAAAATGTTTGTCAACAAGAAAAAAATTTTTTTTTGTAGTTTTTTATCAGGATTGGACTTTAAATCTTGAACGAAAAGTACCATGCGGATTTAAACCATCGCCTGTGTTCTCTTATTATGACAAACGAAACGTCAATATCTGCTGATAATATTGGACAAGATACGTGCGCTCCACCGTGTCTTCCAGTTGAAACTAGCTTAGCAGTTACACATTTTGTTTTTCAAAGTTTAACCGCAATAGATGAACTGTGAAACCAAGAAGTCAAAAAAAAATCACTACTAATGCAAGAGGAATAAAACTAATGGATGTCTGTGATTCCTTTGGATTTCGATTGACGAATGGCCTTTCTGGCTCTGATAAATTTGGAGCATTTACTTTATCGTAGGCTCGAAATGGTATTCACTGGTTGACTGTGTTAGCGTGTAAAGATATTCTATGACAATTACCAGCGTGTTTTTGGCACAGCAGATCGACCATATACCTAACTAACTAACTACATACTCGTAACATAAATGATTTATCATCAGCTCTAATTAAGAAATGGGCGAACTCAGGGTCCCTAGAAAGATGATCTTACTCTATGGTGTGACATTGGAAAATTCGTGATAGAATTCCAAACATGCACAAGGTTTTAGCAGGTACATATGTAGATGGTGCCGAATCTGGAAAACTCGGTCAGCAAAGCTGGCCAGATCATCAGCCGCTTCTCTATCAAAGATGAATCGACTGAAATCCCAAGCACTATCTACCCACGCCGCACCCTTTGCAGAGAGATCCCTCATTTCGAGGACACTCTATTAACAAATGCCTCCCATCTTCTCTTTGGGCCTCACAAGACCACTTAGCCGAGCTAGCCAAGGTCCTTTCATTCTGTTGTGTATGCGACCTGGCATACAGTGATGTCTACATCTCCAATCACATCAGTTCGCTCGTGATCATCAAGACGTAAAGTCGCGTCATCGTCTAACTATTAATTGTAACATTATAACTTTACCTAAACATTAATCTAATTAATAAAGTAATATTAAAGTAAGCTTGCGCATATTTAATATTGGCGACGAGGATGGGATGCAACACACAGTTAAATTAATGTGCGCAAGATTCCATACCAAGTTGTCCTTAACTATTTGTACGAAGGCGAAGAAGAACAAAGCATAATTATTAAAAATTAAAGACATAGCAACAGCAGTCACATCACAGTACATAACGCGTTCCGTTACATTGATCTGCAATACATTAGAACAGTTGTGCAAGTGAAATCGCCGTTGTTTGCCCTTGTTCTTTGATCACATGGGAGACGAAAATAAAATTGGCGAGAAAAAAGTAAATTCCAACAAACTAGTTATAAAGACAGAATCAGCTATCGCTAATCAGACTTCACGAGTCATCATGGCTGGAGTTGGAAGCCTTGAACCTTTCGATTTAGCCCAACCTAGCAAATAGACTGCTTATGTAGAGCGTTTCAAATTATTCCTGTTGGCCAATGATGTCAAAGAAGACGAGCGTAAAAAAGCTGTTTTTCTCACTTTGGTTGGCGCTCCGCTTTACGACCTATTGACATCATTGGCATCTCCAAAACAGGTAAGCGAATTAAGTTTACAAGAAATTTACAAGATATTAACCGACCATTTATCTCCACGTCCCTCACAAATTGCTGCGTTCTACCATTTCCTTAAACGTGATCAACATCCGGACGAGTCCGTCAGCAACTATATGGCAGCGCTTCGCACACTGGCTGTTGAATGTAAATTTGAGTCAGCACTGGATCGCATGTTGGGTGATAGATTTGTGTGCGGGATGAAGGACGAAAGTTTGCAGAAAAGTTTTCTGGCAGAGAGTGAGCTAACGGTTAAACAAGTCATGGATCGCGCCGCGGTAAGTGAGGCTGCAGCGATCAGTGCTATGTCTATGAGACACGCTACGAAAGACCACCAAGAAGAGCCGCATAGTGCCGAATCTATTCATGAAGTCAGGGCGAGTTCGCGTTCACAGCAGCGTAATCTCGCCAGCAGCCATGGCCTGTGTGCTGGATGTGGAGGCCAGCATTGTCGAAAGCAGTGTCCACACCGAGACACTGTTTGCTATTCCTGCGGCCTTAAAGGTCATCTACAGCGCGTTTGCCGCAACCCTCGAGCAACAAAATTGTCAACAATTACACCAAGTTCAACATCAGCACGTCAAGGTGCGTCACAACACAGATCATCTCGAGGAGAATCTTCGATCAACCAAATCTCACATTTGGTCAACCAAAAAAAATCTATCAGCGTTGTCATCAACGGCCATACTTGCACGTTTGAAGTAGATTCTGGGTCGGCTGTTACTATCATGAAAGAAACCGTATTCAAAAATATCTGGCCTGAAGAAACTCCAGTTCTATCCAAATGTAAATTGGATCTAAATGATTTTCAACGCAATCCGATTCCAGTGAAGGGAGTTATCGATGTGTCAATTCATTACAACCATTGTAAAATTGAAAATCTTCCACTTATCATCGTGGCTGGTGGTGGCTCAAATTTGGTTGGATGTAACTGGTTTGACGCACTGGGTATACGCATCGAAGGCGTTCACGCCATCAATCATAATGAACACAGTGTCGATGCAGTTGTTAACACGTTTAATAATTTATTCTCAGCCGAACTTGGTCGTTATACGGGACCGCCAGTGTCATTACACGTCGATTCAACTGTTCAGCCAGTGAGACTACCACCACGTCGCATACCCTTTGCGATCAAGGGTCTGTATGAAGAAGAAATCAATCGTTTGTGCAGTCAAGGTATTCTTGAACCCGTAGAATATTCGGAATGGGCTACTCCCACTGTGCCTGTCATTAAGAAAGATGGCTCGATACGAATATGTGGCGACTACAAATCAACTTTGAATCGGGCAATCAAACCACACTGCCATAAAATTCCTGCAGTCAACACACTTCTGGCGTCCATCGAAGGGGGATCCATTTTTGCCAAGATCGATTTGGCACAAGCATACCAACAATTGGTGGTCGATGAACGCTCAGCTTTACTACAGACAATAGCCACACACAAGGGCGCATTCAAGATGACTAGACTCCAATTCGGAATCTCATCAGCGCCTAGTATATTTCAAAACTGTATTGAAAATATACTACAAAACATTTAAGGAGTCTTACCATATTTTGACGACATCATCGTTATGGGAAAGTCAGAACAGGAGCTGGCAGTAAGGTTAAATGAGGTGCTGTCCCGATTTGACAGAGTTGGCTTACGATTACGAAGAGATAAATGCCAGTTTGGCGTAGCATCAGTGGAGTTTTTGGGATTCAAAATTGATTCTCTGGGTATACGACCGTCAGCTGATAAAGTTAATGCGATCCATAACGCACCGGCACCGAAAGATAAAAAACAATTGCAAGCATTCCTAGGCCTATTAAATTTTTATCATGCATTTTTGCCACAGAAAGCTACTGTAGCAGAACCGTTGCACCGTCTATTGGACAAAAATGCACACTGGACATGGAAACAACACCACGAAGAGGCTTTTGCCAGACTCATAATTCATTATGATGAGAAGCTACCATTAGTTCTAATATGTGACGCATCACCCTATGGTCTCGGAGCTGTCCTCAGTCACCAGTTAACAGATGGGACCGAAAAACCCATTGCATTTTACTCAAGAACTCTATCCAAGTCTGAAAGAGGCTACGCGCAAATCGACAGAGAAGCAGTGGCTCTCGTTTCAGGAGTAAAAAAATTTCACAACTATCTATATGGTCGGTCATTCACGCTAGTCACAGATCATCGCCCACTATTAGGAATCTTTACTACAACAAAATCAGTTCCCGACGTAATATCGTTTCAAATGCTTCGTAGATCAATATTTTTAAATGCCTATAGCTTTAACCTTGTACATCGTGCTGGAGCAAAAATAAGTAACGCAGATTTCCTGAGCCACTGTCCCATATCGACCGAAGTGGAGTCATCGTCCGAAGACGTTCTTATGATAGAATTAGCAGCATCACCAGTTGTGAGCGCACAACTACTAGCGACTCAAACCTTGAAGGATGCCCAACTTTCCAAAGTCTTAAGATGGGTGCTAAGGGGTTGGCCAAACACTAAAATCGACCGTTCAAGTGATTTATACCCATATTATTGCAGAAGAGATGAACTTTCTGCTAATAAGGGTGTCATAGTTTGGGGAAATCGTGCTGTTATTCCTCCTCCGGCCAGAGAAACAATCTTAAATGCGTTACATGCACCACACCCTGGTATCGTCAAAATGAAGGCAGTGGCACGCAGCTATGTTTGGTGGCCTAATATCGATGCCGAAATCGAACTTGTCGTGAGGAGGTGCCCACAATGTCAGCAGAATCGGAATGAGCAACCACAGTCTACAGAACAACATTGGGAGTCAGCTAAACGTCCATGGTGCCGCCTGCATGTCGACTTTGCGGGGCCATTCCAAGGAAACACATTTTTTTTGTTTGTCGACTCTTACTCAAAGTGGCTCGAGGTCGCCGTGGTCAGTTCAACTTCATCAGCGTCCGCCATTAAGTTCCTTCGTCAGCTCTTCGCGACCCATGGGATTCCTGATGAACTGGCGTCTGACAACGGGACAGCTTTTACCTCTGATGAATTCAAAGTCTTCATGGAAAACAACTTAATTCGACACATTCGATCTGCTCCTTTTCATCCGGCTACGAACGGTCAAGCGGAGCGAATGGTACAAAGCACAAAGAACTATCTGAAGAAGATAGGTCACAACACAAATATTGACCTGAACCTGGCTAGATATGTGTTCAGTCAGCATACTACCCCTCATGCACTTACCAATCGTTCGCCCGCAGAGCTATTATTCAACCGCGAGCTAAGAACATACTTTGATAAAATACAACCACAAGAAATAACTTTTGGTAAGGTCTGTGAGCCCATTAACTCTAAATGTTTCATTGCAGGTAGTCTAGTTTGGGTTCGAAATTATGCCACTGGGCCGAAATGGATTGAGGGAATGGTGTCTCAACAAACTGGTCCCATTTCTTACAGTATCCGTCTAAACGACTGCCGAGTCGTAAAACGTCATCTAGATCAGCTACGTAGTCGAGTCCCACCAACTCCAATCGGCATGTCTGTTCACGAGGACCCTAGAGAAGACCCATCCATTGACGAATCAGGTCACAGCGTATCACAGTCTGCTGAACCGGAGCAAATAACTTTACCAGCTGCTACTGAATCAACGGCAACTTCATCAACGCCATTGGAAGCAACGACGCCCCGCAGATCTAATCGCAAACGACAGGCCCCACAATTTTATAACCCATCTGGATGTTAAGGGGTGTTGTGTATGCGACCTGGCATACAGTGATGTCTACATCTCCAATCACATCAGTTCGCTCGTGATCATCAAGACGTAAAGTCGCGTCATCGTCTAACTATTAATTGTAACATTATAACTTTACCTAAACATTAATCTAATTAATAAAGTAATATTAAAGTAAGCTTGCGCATATTTAATACATTCAAAAATGTATTCAAGAAACCATGCCTAGTCAACAGAAAGCCCATGAAGAACGAGAAGTCCAGGAATTCAAAGGAATTGAAAGGTAGTTCTATTCTTCTCACTTTCTGTCTAACGAGATTGTCACCTAGAAAACATACAGTCCCTCAGCAAGCCTTTTCTGTCACGAGTACGGAAGCATTCCTGGCCTCGTTCCAGTCAGATGCCAAGAGCTGCCACTGCCTTACCAACAGGCCGGGAGGCACAACTGCCAACACTTGTAAAGCTTCCGTGGAAACACTCTAAGTATGCCAAGGAGGTGATCCTCTGACAAATGAATATCTTTTTCTTTTTCCTGTCACTGTCTTAACGCCATCGTACCACAAGCGCCGAATGCTGCAAATGCACAAGCAACAAACAGCCCATTGTTCACGACACGTACCGCACACCCAGTCACTATTAAGAATTCTACTGACTGCCGGCAGAAAAAAGCTGAGCCTTGTTCTCACCTGTAAAAGCTGGGGAAGAAAGCTCATTCCCTCTCCAATTGTAATCCCTAGGTACCTGACTTGAGTCACATACCTTAGGCTCACCCCGCCGCCGGACCTTATAAGTGGAGGCCGATTCAAAGACAATTTGCCCTTGAGAAACATTGTGGATGTCTTTTCCACGGCAACCTCGACCTCAACAGCATCACTTCAGGCACCCACCATGCCCATAACCTCCGTACCCCTGTTGGCCAGCTCAGCACGGGACTGGCCTTCAAAAAGGATGAGGAGATCATCCGCATAAGCAACGCACCTACAATACGACTGTCAGGATGAAAGACGCTTCAGGAGAGGATCTATCATAAGGTTCTATATATAGATCCCCAATAATCCCCTGTGGACATCCCCTCTCAACATACATACGGAATATACAGGACTCTTGACGTGAGCAGTTCTGCCAGAGAAGTAACTTCTCAGATCGCAATCTCGCGACAGCCTCCTGAACTAACCTCCGCTCGACACTCGTCACGCGTAACCGATACTGCGACCTTGCGTAATCGATACTGCGACCTTATCGAAAGAATTAGTCCAGACCCTACCGTTGGACTGCACAAGCACTATTAGCATTGCACATTTCCATTCCAGGGTAAAATAATTCTCCCTGAAGCAGCTCGAGTAAAGAGCCATTAGGTATTCGGGAACAGCCGACCAGATGGCTTTCACCATCCTACCAGTCAGTCCATCGAATCCCGGTGACTTACTCGATTTCAGACTAGCTATGGCGCAGCCAATTTCGCCGTTCTCAACTACAGGCGCTGCAACATGAAGAACCGAAATTCCTGTTCCAAAATCAAGCCATCTTTATGACTGGAAGTGGGATGCACAAGTTCTTAGAGGATGAAAAACCGGTGTGTTTCAAATAGCGCACCTAAGAGTACATAAATTGAGATTGGTGTCAAGTCGCATAATTGCTGCGGTCAATGAATAATGAATAAACGCTCGCCGTGAGATGACCCCATCTCCCCGACTCTTGTAAGACACGTAACGCCATCTTGTTGAAAGCTCAAATATCGATGTTTGTCGAGCTTTGGCTACAAAGCTCCTCATTTCGAATGAAATAAGATCCGATAATGCCAACATGCCATAAACTGCACCAAACAGCCAATTGTTGTGAATGTATTGACCCTTGGTCAAAGACTTGTGGATTGTTTTCGCTCCAATAACGGCAATTTAACTTATTGACATAGCCCCTCAGCCAAAAATGGACGTCGTCTGAGACGATAATTTTTTGGCCACGGCGGCGTTGTCTATGGTTGTCCGAATGAAATGTCAAACCGTACGCCATACGTTTTTAATGAAAAAACAATTTTCGGACTTACCGCGATTATTAATTATATTTTAATCAAATTTGTATTTGATTTTTCCCGACGTTTCGACAGGGTTTCACTTGTCGTGCTCACGGGTTTGACTGATGGCTTGTAGGTAGTTGTTGTTTTATTCTTCTCTTGTTCTTGCTCGTAGATTGTACCGGTGCGTTTGTGCTTGCAGTTGAGATGGTACATGTTGTTGCAACTGCATTGATTGTTGTTGTGAATTAATATACTCTTGTGAGCAGGCAAAGCTGACAGCATCAGCTGGCAGATTGTTTTGATTTGTGTGTTTGTTTTTGTTTTTAGCCTGGATTCTATCAAGCTTTAATCTGTGTATCAGAGGATCCCATGTCCCAGAGAGATTAAAACTTTGGTCTCGGTTGAAGTTTGAGTGCATTTTTATTTCGATTGCCTCTCGTACTATCCTGGGGACATAAAATCTTTCTGTGGAGATTGATTTAGCTTTATCGAAACGTATAAAATGATCCTCATTATAAGCTAAATGTTCACATATTGCCGATTTTGTTACTTCGTTCTTTTGTATGGCTCTTATATGTTCGTTCAGTCTTGTAGAGATTGCTCGTTTTGTCTCACCTATATATGATGAGCCACAGCTACACGGAACTGAATAAACTCCTGGATTTTGTAGAGGAATTTTATCTTTTGGGGATCTTAGAAGTTGGCGGATTTTTTCAGGTGGCTTAAATATTGACTTTATGCCATGCTTCGATAAGATTCTTCCAATTGCTTCAGAAACGCCTTTCCTATACGGAAGAAAAGCTCTTTTTTCATTTTGAGGTGTTGAAATTTCTGAAGCTACTCTTTCTTTTGGTTTCCAAGACCGTTGTTTTGAACTGTAACCATTTTTCAAAAGAGCTGCGTCAACGTGTCTTAACTCTTCTTCACGATGATCATTGTCACAGATTGCAATTGCTCTATTAACAAGAGCAGACACCACGGAAGTGAAATTTGATGGATGATGATGGGAAGCGGCATGAAGATATCTGTCGGTGTGAGTAGACTTCCTATATACCGTGTGTCCTATGGTTCCATCTGGTTTTCTAATGACCTTTACATCTAAAAATGCCAATGAATTGTTTTCTTCCACTTCCATTGTGAAATTTATTTTTGGATGCACCGAATTTAAGTGTTTGAGAAATGTATCAACATCATTTTTGTTGAGAATGCAAAATGTGTCGTCAACATATCTCTTCCAAATAATTGGCTTTATTGTAGACGTTTCTATTGCCTGATCTTCAAAATTTCTCATCCAAATATCTGCAATAGCTGGAGCAAGTGGAGAACCCATTGCTACTCCATCAACTTGCAAATAAAATTTCTTATTGTAAAGAAAATATCCGGATGTAAGGCATATGTGGAGAAGTTCACCATATATAGGTGAGACAAAACGAGCAATCTCTACAAGACTGAACGAACATATAAGAGCCATACAAAAGAACGAAGTAACAAAATCGGCAATATGTGAACATTTAGCTTATAATGAGGATCATTTTATACGTTTCGATAAAGCTAAATCAATCTCCACAGAAAGATTTTATGTCCCCAGGATAGTACGAGAGGCAATCGAAATAAAAATGCACTCAAACTTCAACCGAGACCAAAGTTTTAATCTCTCTGGGACATGGGATCCTCTGATACACAGATTAAAGCTTGATAGAATCCAGGCTAAAAACAAAAACAAACACACAAATCAAAACAATCTGCCAGCTGATGCTGTCAGCTTTGCCTGCTCACAAGAGTATATTAATTCACAACAACAATCAATGCAGTTGCAACAACATGTACCATCTCAACTGCAAGCACAAACGCACCGGTACAATCTACGAGCAAGAACAAGAGAAGAATAAAACAACAACTACCTACAAGCCATCAGTCAAACCCGTGAGCACGACAAGTGAAACCCTGTCGAAACGTCGGGAAAAATCAAATACAAATTTGATTAAAATATAATTAATAATCGCGGTAAGTCCGAAAATTGTTTTTTCATTAAAAATGTCTCAGAACCACGATAAAAATAGCCTTAAATCTACGTACGCCATACGGTTTGACAGCTAGATGTCATTAGTAATTTTGACAGTTGCTGACACATATAATTCGGAAAAACTTTAATTGCTATCTAATCTAGTCGTCTTTTATTTTAATTGAAAATATTTGGCTTCCGGAAATGACAACAGCATCACTTTTAAATGTATGCAATGAGTTCATAAATTTGCAAGAATCACAACATAAAAAATATAAATTTCCATGCTTCGTTATGGTTACATTTCTAATTTACCATTTAAACATTTTAGAGACATCTGGAATTCGACCTCATTTTAATATTTTGTATTTTGTCTCCTTTGCGGTTATTTGGTATTATCTTTAATCTTCTAAATTTAATTTAATAAAGAACTTAACCATTGTACGAAGAACAATTTTCGATTACATTAGTCAGAGACGAGAACGATGCCAATTCAAAACATACATTTGCAAACCAAAAATTCTTTCAATAAGACAAGACAAGAAAGAAGACTAATCGTATCTATGTACATAAATTTCAAGAAAAAGCCAAAAAAAGCAAGACCCGAGGTGACCTTTTTATTTGGGCATAATACCTTCTATTCTTCATCTTATGTATGTGTTTATGTGTTTTTACTTGCTGTTTTGGCATTTAAGCTAAGTATAATTGATACATAAAGCATTTGACCCCTACAACAATTCGAGATTTTAAAGATATTTATCTATTTTAGGAATACAAAGGATAAGTAAAGGGTTTTTCAACAGGGACGCTACAAAAGTAGAGCGACAGGGACAGCAAACGACGCCATATTTCTTGCCGCTCTTTTGGCATTTCTGTTCAGTAAGGTTTGCCATTTCATGATGGAAAGATATACAAGCCAACAACGAGTCGAAATTATTAAAATTTACTACCGAAATTCGGAGTCAGTGGCCTCAACGTTAAGAGCGCTACGTCCAATTTATGGTCGTCATAATCGTCCTAGCAGATCAACAATTGAGCGTCTAGTGGAAAAATTTGAATCCACAGGCCTCGGTCGTGCGATTTGACGCCGTTAGACTATTTCCTGTGGGGCTACGTCAAGTCTATGGTCTGTGCCAACAAGCCAGCGACGATTGATGAACTTCGTTCGAATATCGAACGTGAAATTGCAGCAGTATCAGCCAATTTATGCTTGCAAACCGTCCAAAATTGGGTTCAACGTCTGGACTTCTGCAAGCGTGCCCGTGGTGGCCATGCAAAATAAATCGAGTTCCATACATAATGGCATCGAACGTACTTTCACCAGGAATAAACAATTTCATTGATATCCAAAACCGTTTTTGTTTTATTTAAAAAAAACTTTTGTAGCGCTCTTATTGAAAAACCCGATATAAAATCTTTCAGAAATACCTTGGTTGAGCATTTCAAATTCTGATAAGTAAAACAAAACAAAATACAACAATTATAAAATTGGATTGATTGGCTGATGAAATTGATTAATAAAATCATCTACATATTAAAAAATTGCTGAAATATGAGAAGATCGTTCTGCAAGCTAAGATTATCTCCGGGACTACAGTGTTTTCTTAAGGTATTCCAGGGACCTAACATGGATTATGATAGGCAATATAAAAATATTCCTAAACTTATGATAAGCATTAAAAGGATAATTCCCTTTAGCAGATAAACATAAAAAGCGTTATAACTAAATGTACATAGCTTCATCTCGGGTCAAGGCAATTGGGCAGAGTAGATCAGACCACTAAAAACTTCATATAAAGGGTTTTTCAACTGGCGCGGGTAGATTTTGGCGGACTGTAGCGACTTATTGTTTTTGAGGCATCTGTCTACTCTGTTGTTTATTATTCAGTTACTGATGCCCAATTATCAAGGCAAGTTACATGATAAAAAATTATTTTTAAATTGAGTGTTTGTTAGTGCAAACGTTGCGCCCATTTAACAGTTGACGTGGTGGCATTTTGCAGTAGACTATCTAGTTCGGTAACTAATCAGTCAACATCAGTATGTCAAAAGAACGTGAGATCGGTCGAGAGCATCGCCGCGGCTCGTGAAAGTGTACAGCAGAAGCCCAAGCAGTGAATTACCCGCCGTGCACAAGGACTCGGCATTTCGTAGACTTAAGCTTAGCGAATTTCGTCGGGACTTGGACTAGGGCACGAAAAAGATCCACCTTTTCCAGGAGCTCAAAGTTCATGACCAACGGCAATGCTATTTGTTCGTTGACGGGGCTTCGGGGCGTTTGGAAGAGGATTCCAATTTTGGCCGAAAATCATTTTAACGACGAGGAGAATTTTTGGATGAATGTCTCTGTTAACAAGCAATACTGCCGTATATGGGACGACACCAATCCACACAAGGTTCATCAGGTGACAATGCACCCTCAAAAAGGTACAGTTTGTTTTGATTTTGGAGCGGCGGCGGTGGGGCAAAATGGCGAAAAGATTGCATTAAATCAACCAAAAGGTCTAGAAACTTGAAATTTGGCACAAATACTACTAATACAAATGTTAATACATGGCCAAAGTTTCTAATGGCCACGCCCATTTCTAGGGTTACCACCCATACAAATTTCATTAGTTTACGAAACTACTTAAAAACGGCTCAAAGGATTTAAATGAAACTCTGCGTGTATTGCATCCTTCGTGATTGTAATACAACTACATTTATAAAAAAAATAAACAAAAATATAGGGTTACCATTTCGGGATATTTTGTGTTACTAATTTTTGTTTGCTAAACTTAGTATCCTTTCTTCAATAGAAATAAATTCTTTGCTTTTCAGCTACATGTGCACTTTTAAAAATTCTGTTTTAATAGGTCTACAATATCTATTTGAGCTTGGACGTGAATTTTTGTATATTATTTTAACACCAGAAACTAAGCGAAGTGGAACAAGGCAAGTAAGAAAATCAGGCGATTCTACCTGGTTCGATTCATAAAAGTCTTGCTTATTTGAATAGTGACCAAAACTCCTATCAAAGTCCCATTTAGAGTACAAGCATACATTTATCAATTCTTAGTGAAGTGAATTAATCTCGTCTTTTTGGAGAATAATTAAGCCTTTAACTGTTAAGTTTAACAAACTTTGTAAACTTGTACTCACAGAAGTTATCGAAACAATGATATATGTTCACGATCGGGATAGTAATTTTTTTAACACTACTGAACTATTTTATACGAAGGAAATACTTAAGAAGCTTTTGATCTGATAATTTCATATTGAAATTTAGATAAGCCTGCTTCGAAAATTAACGCAAAAGCTTCTTCACCATTCATCGAAGTAGGTCTCTTAAAGCTTTCCTACACTGTTTGACTTTTCTAGGACTTTGGGGTACTTCGTGAATTAGTTTTGCAGCTACCGACTGCCCACATGTTTTCAAACTGATTTCAGATGCATATGCCAATTCAGAAAGAATGTATGTATGTCATTTCAAAAGTTAACCAAGTATTGAGTTTGCCTTACAATTTATTTCTTCCTTTAAAAATCCATCTGGCTATTAAATCCTTGGGAACTTGACTTCTTCTTTATATTAAAAAGATCTTGCCTGGTTATTGGTAGTATTTTTGATTTTGTTGGGCATAAGAAATGTCAAAAATACAATAATATTGACGAAAAATATCTTTTTCTAGAAAGTGACGTCACCAACAAAAATGTACACAACACACAGGGGAGCAGATTGGAGCAAGAAAATTTTACACATTCTGAAAGGAGAATGTACACTTAACAAAATGACATAAAACATATTGGCACCTTACGGGAACACAACTAAACGTCTAAGGATTTCAGAGAAATGCAAAAAAACAAGCAATTTTTTAACTTTTTTTTATATTCAACTACAAATTAAAATAAAAAGAATTTAGTTTTTATAAAAAAAAAAACACACAAAAATGCTCCTGAGCTTACTGATTCTATTGCAATTTAATTTAATTTGATACACGCAATAAAAAATAAACTGTAAACAATTTACTTAACCAACTCGAAATGACAAAAAGAGGTCTGCGATCGACTCAAAATGTGAACTTACTCTTCATTTGAGACGATCTGCAGAAGATTACGTGATTCAAATAAACTTTATCTTTCTCATTTCTAATTCTCTATCATATTTGGAAGAGAAATAGAACGGTTATTTAAGACAAAGCTCAACTTCATAATTTGATTAAATGCCAGCTTTTTTACGTTTTGCCCCATTGTGCGGCGGCGGCGGCGTTCTTGAACCATATGAACCTTGACTACGTGTGGTTCCAGTAGGATGGCGCTGCATGCCATACCTCGGACGCCATGATTGACATGGTACATGAACGATTCGGGGGTAAGTTTATCTCTAGAAGAGGTGACGGGAAAAGGGCACCAAGGTCAGGTAATTTGACCCCGCTAGAATTTTTCTCGTACGTATTTCTGAAGTCGCAGGTCTATAGGAATAAAACACAATCGACTGATACCTTTAAGGTTAACATAATACAGGCATAATACATCGCATAAGTTCAGCCCGATCTACATGGAAGAGTCATTGAAAATTGGACCACTCGGATCTATGTCATCGTAAGAAGCCGAGATGGACACTTAAACGACATAATGCCATCCATGTGCCTTTAAAAAAAAGGAATTTTATTAATACCTTTCAACATTTTCAGCATTGAAAAACTCTTTATTTTCCAAATCGTGATTAAAACTGCATCTGAACAACTAAGGCAACTATTTAAGGTGAGGCCTAAACAGATAACCTTGTCTTAGTAAGGAACTTTTTTACGCTGAGAACAGTTGCAGAAGAATCATCGAAATGTATAATATTTTATTTCTAGAATCAAACGCAAAAGTTTTCAAGGGTTTAGTCTCAGTTTATACTCACTTCGACACGATTGAATTTGTTTTAGTTTCTCATTATTCGAACTTCATCGTCTTCTTTTCAATCCATGTGAACAGAGCAATCTTCAACAACTTGAGGAAGATCATTAATAAAAAGTGAGAATAGAATTGGTCCCAAGACAGAACCCTGTGGTACCCCCGAGCTCACAACTTCCAACTTTTTCTGAGTGTACTCTATTTCATTTATTTTTCAAATAAGTATAAAGAACACGAACATCATGTTAGCGAATTTGAAAATGTTTTGAAGCTTAGAAATTAGAATAGAATGATCAATACAATCGAAAGCCTTTGAGAAATTCAATAGTACCAAAGCTCGATGTTGTCAGCGTCCTACTTACTTTACTTTTATAACTTCTGATTCACAACTATTTGTTCGGTGTTCGGTCTTTAAACCCGATGCAATTTAGAAAATCCTTGTGTATTAAAGAAGCCTAATATTTGTATGCACATACGTTTCTGAAAGGCTTCCGAAAAATACATATTATAACACACTAATGGGTCTGAAATTAGATGGAACAATTCAGTTACCAGCCAATATGATGACACTTGAAATCAAAACAATTAGAATTCGGCAATCTAATATACTCGTATCATCTGGTATTAAAAAATATCATAATTGTGAATCCCCTCTTAGCATAGTCATAACTAAGTGTAAAATTGACATTCATGACAAAAAATTAGTAGACCGTATTTTAAGACTATCAACTTGCTTTCGAAACTGTTGAAAAATTAATTTTAATTAAAAAACTAAAAATGAATTGTATTAGAAAAAATGATTCCAAGCAAATCTGCAAAATAAAACTCAAAAACGCTAACGGTGATATTTCAAACCCTATTTATGTTATTCATGGAGTCCCACAAGACTCTTTGCTAGAAGTATTTCTGTTTTTGGTATATATTAATGATATGGCAGTGTATTGAAAAGATTAATTCTTCAGATCTAAAAGATTTGTAAGAATAGCTTGACAGAAATTTTATTTTTTACTATTCATTTTTTCCATATTGAAATTTTTAGGAGTCCTAGCATAAGAAATTGATCGAAATCAGTTGTATTGTTTTTGAGACAATCGAACAGGGTTGCAAAAGCTAAAGTCACTAGTTAGCTTAAGCTTGGCTTTAATTCACAAGCTAGTGAGTGACTTATGAATTAAAAAAAATATAATTCAGCAGCTAGGAACTGACTTATGAATTAAAAAAAATTTAATTCACAAGTCAGTTGGTGACTTGTGAATTAAAAAAATTTAAATCATAAGCTTCTTAGTGACTTATAAATTAAAAAAAAATAAGTCAGAACCTACTAAGTGACGTATGAATTAAGAAAATTTAAGTCATGGGCAAATAAGTGACTTATGAATTAAAAAATTTTAATTCCCAACCTACTAAGTGACTTAGGTATTAAAAAAATTTAAGTCATGAGCAAGTAAGTGACTTATGAATTAAAAAAATTCAAATCATCAGCAAGTAAGTGACTTATGAATTAAAAAAATTTAATTCAAAATCAACTTAGTGACTTATGAATTAAAAAAAATTTAATTCATAAGTTAATGGATAAATGCTGATTAGGAAAATTATAAAATGGATAATTTATAAGCTAGCGTGATAATCTTATGATTTAAAAACTAGATTTGAAAGCTAAAAAGATATGCAAAATTAAAAATTAAAATTAAATGTTATACTTACTGAGTAATTAATAAAAGTTTCGAAGTGCTTAATTAGGAAAACGGAATGTTTTTTATCAATATTGCTTTTTATTTAATTGGATTATAAGGACTGCATAAGCGGCAACTCCCAAAAAATTCTCCAGAAGCTTATTATGTAGTCAAAACAAGCTTAAAAATTTCCAATCTACCAACTAACTTATGAATTAAATTTTTTTTAATTCACAAGTCACTTTGTTGCTCATGACTTAAATTTTTTTTAATTCATAAGTCACTTACTCCCTGATGACTTAATTTTTTTTAATTCATAAGTCACTTGGTAGGTGGTGAATTAATTTTTTTTTAATTCATAAGTCACTTTGGGGGTTGTGAATTAATTTTTTTTTAATTCATAAGTCACCAAATATCTTATGAATTATTTTTTTTTAATTCACAAATCATCTATAGACTTATGACTTAAGGATTTTTTAATTAAAAAATTCGCAACCCTACAATTGAATACAAAATAAAAAGGTTGTATAACCAGTTTTTGGAAATTTTTTTCTAACCATTAGCTAGATTTTACTAAATGAAATTTTTGTTTTTTTTTTATCTGTGGAACATTTTTTAAGAATAGAAATGTTTTCTAAAATTTGAAAAAAAAATTGAGAGAGGTACCGTTATTTTTAATCTTAAAAATAAAAACATGTCGGGGGAAAATTTAAAAATACTATCTTAAAAGTTTGAAGAAATCACCCGAGGCGTTTAGGCAGACAGCATTGCGAAACCCACTATTTTCGTTCTTCGTAATGTCAAGTTTGATAAGAATCTTAATTTCGATTTTTTTATGATTGCTTAACTTGCCATGTAGAACCTATATGGGCAAATCTCAGAAACTTTTGACTTTAGACTGTTGAAAACGCGTAAAGAGAAAATAACTAAGCACACCTTTAAAATTAAGTTTATAGCAAATCAGACGCTTCAATCGTAAGAACATTAAACTTTTTAAATATTTTAATAGTAACTTTTTGCCTTTTACTCGTTCTATAGCTAAAAAAAAAATTCTTAATGTGGAAAATAACTTTTTTTATACTGTAATACTATATTTTCGAAAAAATTATCAAAGATAGAGTAAAAAAATATGACTATGAAGTAACTTAATTTCAAAGTTACACGAAAGTCAAAAGTTCCTGAGATTTGCCGATATATCGCAAGGAAAAACCACAATTATCATTCAAAATAATTTGACATGACGTGACTGTAAACCATCTCAATTACTTTTGCACAATAAAACGTGTGAAAGGACAAAACAAAAGGACATTGTTATTTTTTGTTGAAAGTACAATCTATGTATTTTCATAAAAAAATAAAAGCAAACAAAAACCTTCAAGAAAAAAGGATGCTTTTTGTTCTTATTCTCTGGTATTGTAATGTAGTAGAAAAGAATTGTTTGTGTGCGGGATGTGCTCTTATATAATAAGGATTAATTGTCTTGACGTCTAATCTCAATTGGTTATTTGAAAGAAAAATTAAAAATTGTACAGGAAAAAGTGAGTGAGTGCGAGTACTTGAGATAATAAAAGAGTCCTTCAAGGAAATTAAGGAAATTTTTTAAGGAACAAAAAGTGGCTAATTAGTACAGGTAAAATAGGACATATAAGAATTAAAAATTTGTACACTTCTGAAATTTATTGAGAAATTGACTATTGGCTATTTGGTACTTTTTAATGCTAAATCTACTGAGACCCAAGCCAAAGCCAGCCAATATGACGTCGTTGTTAAAACAAATTGTAGTCATTCTTTTAATTTAGAGACGACTTCATTTTCTGTAACATATCTAATATATTATACAAAATCCCGTTGTAAGATAAGTCAAGATCGGTTGGACTTCGACATTAGAAAGCGAAAATGGATTGGTCACACAAACAATAATGTTGCAAAGCATTCCTTTGAATGGAATACTGAGGGCATCGGGGGGTTGGAAGACCAAGAACAACATGCAAGTCAACAGTCTTAGCAGAAACGGAACCCCAGAGAAAGACGTAGCCACAGTTAAATATCTAGCTGCAGACCGTGAAGATGGAGACGATTTATTGGTGCCCCATAATGATTTGTACGAACATGGCAAGCAATTTGTTGTTGTTGATAAACTGCATGTGTGATGTGTGATATTGGGCTAAAAGGCTCCTTTGGATTGGTATTCCATCTAGCGTTTCTTACAATAGCATATCTTCTGATGACATTAATGTTATTTGCGATAGCTTTGCATCATTTTTTCAAACAAACTTCATCGATCTTAAATTAGACTGTGGTAACATTTTAAACACAAGTTCCTTTTTTGACGTTGGGAACCTTAATTTATATCTAAAGGAAGTTTTATAAGTATTTGTCATCTCTTGAAAATAACTATTCGGTTTGGCCATAATATTCCACCGATGTTTTTAAAAACTAATTGTAACAAGTTTGCAGCTCCACTTTGTGACTTAAAAGTCAAGTTTATTTTTTAGATACTTAAAAATATTCCAAAATCACTCCCCTGCATAAATCTGGATCAAAAGGATCTGCTGAAAACTAAAGACCCATTGTAAATTGCAATTAATCTCCTAAGTTTTTTGAAGCTGTTATGAAAAGTAAATTATACAGCTTTATTTATAATCATATTTCTGAACAACAACATGGTTTTTCGAGAGGAAGATCTACAACTACTAATTAAAAAACATTTCTCTAACTACTTTTTAACCCACATGGATACACATTCGCAAGTAGACACTATATACACTGATTTTTCGAAGGCATTTGACCGTGTTCAACATTGTGTCCTTTTGAAGAAACTTGAGTTGTTTGGCTTCCATTCTTCTCTCCTTAACTGGATAAAAAGTTATTTAGTAGGAAGAAAGCAAATTGTCAAAATTGTTAATGTGTTTTCTAAGAAAATATTTAACTTTTCAGGTGTTCCTCAAGGAAGTCATCTTGGACCGCTGCTTTTTATTTTTTTTTATAAATGACTTACAACTTTACCTATACTATTCTAAATGTCTTTTATTTGCTGCTGATTTAAAATTTTTAAGCAGCATAAACTCAATTCATGATGTAAATAAGGTTTAATCTGATATTCAAACAGAATTATCGATTGGTGCAAGCTTAATAAGCTGTACTTCAGCAACACAAAATGTAGCGTAGTAACATTTTCCCGAAATCAAAATCCCTGGTCTTTTGATTACAAACTTGAAAACGATATTTTACCGAGATCAGATAGCCAAAAAGATCTAGGGGTTATATGCGACTCCAAAAATTAATTTTGCTTGTCATATATCTACATAGATCATGCTATTTTAAAAGCAAATTCCATGTTGGGTTTCTTAATTCGAAATTCAAAGAGTTCCAAAGAACCATACACCTTAAAAACTCTTTATTCTAGTCTTGTTAGTATTGCAGCGTTATATGGAGTATTGCATCGTTATATGGAATCCCTATACACAATCAGCCAATTCTTTCATCAAAAATCTCCCTCCTTATAATATACAATAAATTGTTGGCTTATAAACAGAGTACGGAGAAAAAAGAAAGAAACCGAATTTACAACAACAAATTTGAATGACTAATAAAAATGCTAGTGACAATAATTGATAAACAATATAATTTAAATTGGGATGGACCTGATCATGTGGTTTCGGTAGCGTGATGCGTAGGGCATTGGCTTCTAAAGACGCTAGGTCTGGGTTCAAATCTCAAGTCAAGGCCGAAAAAAAATCTTGCCACTTTTCAAGAAAGGCGCTACAAGTGATCTGGGTAACTATAGGCCTATATCTCTCTTGCCTTCGATTAGTAAGATTTTTTGAAAAAGCTGTAAAAAATAGAATGGTGAGCTTTTTAACGAGAACGAAATTTTTCAGTGATTTTCAGTTTGGTTTTCAAAGTAATAAATCAACCGAAGTTGCCTTGTTACATTTCAGTTCTCAAATATTTGTAAGCCTTGATAAGAAAAAGAATACAGCAGCGTTATTTATTGACATATCAAAAACCCTTTGACATGGTTAATCACGCAATTTTGATAAGCAAACTTGAAAGTGCTGGGTTTCGAGGTTTTATAAGTGATTGGTTAAGATCATATTTAAATGTAAGAAACCAAAGAGTGAAATTTGAGGGTATTAGGAGTAATACAAAGACATCCGATTTGGGAGTGCCACAAGGTTCGGTTTTGGGACCAATACTTTTTTGGAATATATTAATTCTTTATTCAGATTGCCATTTAGGGGTTCTTTAACAGCTTTTGCAGATGATGTGGGCTTTTCTTATGGTACAGATAGTCGTCTTTATCTTACATCTGATATAAATTGGGATCTCAGCTGGTTAAGAATTTGGTTTGCAGAGCACAAACTGATTGATTATTGATTCTAGAATGAGTTTTTATAATCACACAAAAAATCTTAGACAGTATTTTCGGTGCGCTCTTAGAAATTTCTTCTTTTTGCGTAAAGTTTGCTCTTCTAAACTGCTCCTTAAGATTTATTATGGCATTTTTCATTCCAAACTAGAATATGGAATTTCTTGTTGGGGAGGTTCCTATTACAACAAAATACAGCCTCTTTTAGTTTTACAAAAAAGTATTCTGAAGAAAATATGTGGTAAGCTTCGTTTGTACCCTAGTTTTCCACTATTTAGGGATTTAAAAATTCTTCCAGTGCGACATATGTAAAAGATCAGTTAATCTTAATTTTGGATTAATTGATTATTTTAGTTTACGTGGTAATTTTTTGAACCAAGTATCTATACCGGTGTTTCTAACAACCGCATTTCGAAATTTTTGTAATATTTCCTCATGTCGAATAAAATAAATAAACTTGAAAGTATTAACCGTTATACTTTCAAGTAACAAAGGAGTCTGATGATCGGATTGGTACCCGTGAAATAGCTATAACTCCAGCCAAATAAAAACCCACTTGTTGGTAGTTCATTCAAATTGTTGTTGTAATATTCAAAAACCATACAATCACAATATGTATATCTGTACATCTGAGAAGTGAAATTTTTTTAAATGTTCCTTATCACATCACTAGCTACGCTTGCCAAAATCCGGTCACTAAACCTAGCATAAATTTTCATGAAAAATATGCCAAAATACAGTGGTGCATGTCAGAGGCTTAATATTATTTTTGTTTTGTATGCTTAATAAGGTAATGTTCCATTCCAATTTTTATAAATATTGTTCTATTGAAATAGCCAGTTGTATTTATCTCTTAATATTCTGCTACCCCCGCTTCTACTGTAATACTTATCACTATGCTCTTGAGTCCAACTTCAGATTTGTTATTTGTATAGGTAAAATCATTTTGTCTTTATTTATTTTAACTTCCAATTTTGATGTTCAGAACTTCAAAACTTTTATAAACTGGTATTTCCTTCTAAATTCTACTTTATTTACCTAAAGTTCGCTATCCGTTTGTTAATCCATTATATAATAACTAAGACATGCCTGCCTCTCAAATTTGGTACAGAGTATTTTCTAAAGTGGAAACCAGTATTTTTATTTTAAGCTATCTACAATGATAACTCTCTTTAAATAAATTTTAATTTTTTCAAATTTTCATACTTGCAATTTTCTAAGTGCTTCCATTTACTTTCTCTATAGGTATGATACGATTACGCAATGATAATAATTTAAATTTAATTTGGTCGGATTCCACACCAATATTTAACCATCATCCGTCAAACTGTCTGACTTATATTAATATTTGAAGAACTATGTACTTGAATTTCTAATTTTAGTTCGCTTTTTAATAATGTAGCCTTATTGCCAAAATAAACCTCCATATCAAACTTATCTCACCTAACGACAGACACGTTATGGTCTTATGATTAATTAATAAGGTCTACTTGATTAAATCTCCTTGGCTTTGCTAGACGATGACGAGTTGACGTCACCCCTCTAATTATCCTATTTACACTTAATACATATCTTATAACTCAGTCACTTATAGATGTATGAGACAATACGTTTAATATACTTGCTTGGTTAGAAATAACTCCTATTAAAATGACATACAAATATTTGGGGCATACCTAGACATATAAGTCGTAATTATATTCACAGAGACATTTTTGTTCAGGCCAAATATCTCATAAGATATCGTAAGAGTCTAAAACATTTATCTTAAATATCTATTTTTATCGCAAATCATCAATAAATGAGGTCAATGCTCATATCAAAAATAGTATCACGTGTGTATCTTAACACACAAAAAAAAAACTAACCTTTTACACATCAAATCAATAGGACCTATTAATCAACAAAAGTGACCAAATTCAAGGCACCTTTCTCACTCTTGTCATAGAGTGTGTAAAAAGAGTCCCAAAGGAAAACAAAATAGATCTGAAAATTATTCATGTTATTCTTTGGGATAAATAGGCTTTCACTTTATACCACAGTCTTAGTCCTGCTGGTAAATAAGGTTTCTGTGTTTTGTACCTACTCCTACACACCAAAATAAGGTCCTTTTGAGTAATGAGATTATTGTTGACAATGAAAGGTGTGACATGCATGAAAAAACATGGTTTCTATAAAGGCACACAAAATACAAAACAATGAAGAACCTCATAAAATGAAACATGCAGACCTACTCAAGCAGATTTGTCCGTGCTTAAATTTATAAATTAAAAAAAATAGGATCTGTTAACTTTGCCACAGCAGCGGCGGCGGCGGCGCTTGACCGAGTTTAATTAAATTCTTTGGAAATCATAAACGTAATGGTTTTAAAATGCTTTTTAAGAAGCAATTTAGCCTTTAATATGTATGTAAGTCGTAAAACAACTTTTATATTTCTTTATCTTTTAGAAAACATTTCAGGCATCATCATCAGATTTCAAATATTTAAGGATTTATTAAAAAAAAAATGGTGGATCATGCAGTAAAACATTTCTGTTAAATTGACCGGTAACGATAAAATGACGAAACTTCAATTTTATTTGTTGGGTAGGGGTACGATAGTTAAGGAGTGGCAAAATAATATCCGTATAGTTGGATAAAAAGCAAGAAATTTTTACCTGGAAGTGAGATCTCTCTCGCTCCACGAACTTGGTCTTATGTTTTATAGACTTAGAACTTGAATGTTATTAGAGAAAAATGTTTATAAACATAAAATTCATTTTTGAATGGCTTAAGCTTCCTACCTTAGAAGTTACTAGCCGATAATACCCGACGTTGCCCGGGTTTTTTTTTTTTTTTGTAAAACTTTATGACTGCGATCCCGAAATTGAATTTTAAAATCAAGCAAGAAAAATGATTTAAAATCATGGTTCGAAAAATTTCCAAATTTAAGTAATAAACTACCTTTTATTTTATTTCTTATAAGTACACAGAGTATTCATATTTTATTTTTAATTTATATTTTTTTCATAAATTTTTTCAAAGGTACGAGTATCAAATGCATATTACGAGTAAATACATCAACACACCTATTCCCCATTTTGTAGAATTGTTTTGAAGTTTCTTTTATTCGTGTACAGCGCTATTATTTCTCATCATTTAAAGATTGATTTGGATTAGATTTTCGACCATGAGTTGAACGTTCGGTATAGAGTTAAATTGAAGTTAAATGGAGAAAGAATAACAAAAAATAAAATGCACGACTGGATCGCACGAACTTGCTCTTATGTAAAAGTACTTTGGAATTTAAGATACATTTTATAAATATAAAACATGAATTTAAAATGAAATTGCCGTCTGATTTCTAGAAAAGTATGAATTTATGCAAACAAACTTTAAAAAATCGTTTTATTATTAAATAAATAAATTTTTTATATAAGAAATTTCTTTAAAATTTTTCAAGAAAAAAATGTGGGATGCGAATTTTAAGTATTTAATAATATTGATTTTAGGAAATACGTAATTTCGTAATTTCAAAAATAATCGTTTATAGGTTTTGAAGATATTGATTTTTCAGAAAAAAAAATTTTTCAAAAAAAACCCAACAAATAATTTTTTGAATATTTTTATATACAATATTATTTTAAACTTAGGGGGACTCCTGCTAAAAATTTTTGGTTAAAATCGTTAGAGCCGTTAATGAGAAAGTCGAAAATCAAAAAAACGGTTCTATGACAGGTACCGTTAATAGCATTTTGCCCCAAATTTTTTTTTTTTACCAAAACGTAGTCCATGTCTTTAATATCACACCTAATTTTTTTTATCAAAATCGTTAGAGCCATTTTCGAGATAAATAAGATTTTGCATTACGGGTGTATGGGGGGTACCATTAGTTTTAGAGCTAAAAAAAAAAATTCAATTTCCCCTGTAGGGAATCACCGAAGACCCATAACTACCGAGTTTGGAGAAAATACATAGGTCCAGTGGCTTAGGCTCTAGATCGAGGTACAGACATGCAGACATACAGACAGACAGACAGACAGACGGAATTGCCGGACCCACTTTATTCGTCTTCGCTATCATCGTAATGTCAACTTTGATCAAAATCTCGAGTTTGATTTTTTTTCCAAATGCAGAACTTGCCCTATAGTACCTATATCACAAGAAAAAAAGTATATTAAAACGCGAGTACTGTGTCTATGCATCGCAACAAAGGGTTATTCAGTTGTTTCTGTTTTGGGTTGCCTTGCAACTGCACGAAAAAAAAATATTTCAACTTACGTGTTAATAGCTTATGTAACTTTCAGGCTTTATTACATTAAAATTTTTGACAACACTGAAAATTCTAAACTGAAAGTTACTTTTGCGTTTACTTAAAATCAATTTACTTGGAATATCTACTAACTCTGGGTTATCCCATAGTGTTAAGTCCCGGACTTAAATTGTTACCCTTTTTTATGACACAAGCATTTGAAGTTTTAGAATACTTGCAACCTAGCTGTCGCACTGTAAGCGCTTTTCAATAAAATGAATATGAAATCAGACACTTACCGCCATATTATTCATTTGATACATCTTGATTAAAACTTAAATCCGGATATATGTATCAGACTAAAAACATAAATGTTAAAAAAAGAGCCAAGTTCTTCTATAAAAAAACCTTTGTTTAACAAGTCAGCCGTGAAAAGTACTAAGATCTAAAAGTACGCCATGTTCTTACTTCATGAAGGTTTAATACCGAATATTTAAAGAAGAATAATATTGAAACAGCTACAACGTAATAGAGAAATTTTATTATTTAATGATTACTGACTAAAATTAGATGGGCTTACTTGGCCAGTTTTTTTTATGCCCAATTCGAAAGGTTTTAAAAACTTGCCAAGTAAGCCCATCAAATTTTAGTCAGTAATCATTAAATAATAAAATTTCTCTATTACATTGTAGCTGTTTCAATATTATTCTACTTTAAATATTCGCTATTAAACCTTCATGAAGTAAGAACTTGGCGTACTTTTAGATCTCAGTACTTTTCACGGCTGACTTGTTACACAAAGGTTTTTGTATAGAAGAACTTGGCTCTTTTTTTAACATTTATGTTTTTGGTCTGATCTCACTCCTTTTTGCAAAGATTTTAATATTTTGCCAAGTCAAAATCTTGAAAGATACGGAAAGATAGAATGGTGGACTCTACCTACTTAAATCAACTTAGTTTATAGCTTCCTATTTCTTTTGGTATATTTTCTTTTTATTGGTTGTTTTGATTTGCGCTTTAATTGTTTTTTTCTTGTCCTGGCAAGATACCTAACACTAACATACCTACCTTACTTATAAATACTAGTACCTACGACCTACCTCTGCTCAAAGTCATAAAAAAGCAATAATTGTTAAGGGTGCGATGATGTTTTTGTTGCAATTTTAGCTCCTTTTTCTTAAATGAAGGTAGCCCACCAATTAATAGCCTAATTAGTGGTATGATTATAGTTCACATCACAGTTAAGATTTTTTTTTATGTAAGCTTATAATTTGTTCAGGTATGCAAATTAAAAATTAAATTAAAATCAAATTTGGTGGTGCAACAGCTCGGAGTGAACCAGGACCTAGTGACTTACAACTCTCAACCATTCCTGTGTGCGTGTTACCAGGAATGGAGGGGACCTACAATTTTCTGCCGATTCCGAATGGCTTGGAGAATTTGTCAATTCTTCGCAAGGGGCAGTACACCCCTGAAAAAAACTTTCTTGCAGCGGCTGAGAATTGAACTCGAGACCTTCCGCATGACAGTCCAACGCACTAACCATTATGCCAAGGGGTACTACATTTCAGGTATGCAAATGTTTTCTTTTTTCATTCATGTTAAAATAACATATAGTATCAAATTGATCACTCTAGTTCTAAGAAATTTCATGAATTTTCAAAATGCATGCATATTTTCAAAATGACAATAAAAAGACGCTTCGAATGAAAAATCTTAGATTTTCTATTTTTCGCTTTGAATGTACATTAAACTTTAGCGCTCTACCAAATTTCATCATTCTACAGCAATCGGAAGTGCTCCATATAAATTAAACATTTCCTCAAAAATTGGGCGGATACCACGCCCCTGAATGCAAAATCTCAAATTTTATATTTTTTTCTTAGTATGCAATTTAATACCTGCCACTTTACTAAATTTCATCGTTTTACAGCAGTCGGAAGTGCTCCATTCAACCAACACCATTCCGGAGAAAGTGGGCGGATACCACGCCCCCTGAATGGAAAACCTCAGTGTTTATTGTTGTTTCTTTATATGCAATTTAAGCCCTACCGCTTCACCAAATTTCATCGATTTACAGCAGTCGGAAGTGCTCCATTCATTCGGATAAAGTGGGCGGATACCACGCCCTCTGAATGGAAAACTTCAAATTTTCGATTTTTGCGTCTGCTTGCATGACAAGGCCTACCGTTGTGCAAAATTACAAGATTCTGCGATATCGGGAAGTGCTCCATAATTTTAATGATCTGTCAGTCAGTTACGGTTTTTGTGATTTTTGAGGTCTTATATCTCAGGAATTGCTTATGCTAGAAAATTGAAACTTGGTGGGGCGCCTGTGCCTGACTAGCTTAGCAAATATTCGGAATTTTAAGTTTCTGACTTCATTGGTACTGAAGATAGGGGGGTCAAAAATCGCCTGAGTTTGTTCCTGTAAAAAGGGTGTAGTGCCAGATCTTGGCTGGACACTACCGTGCCCTTTGATTTACATTGAATTTGCATAATTTCCATCCGACTCTGTTCCTCATGGATCTCATCGATAAAAACATCGTCATAGATGGCGTAATGAAAGTTCACAATCTAAACAGGGTTTTATAAAGATGCGTGTAGGCGTACATTAAGTGGATGACAAATACCTTATAATGTTAAACACTAGGATAATAGGACATTATTAGAACGTAGATACCGATGCACATTGGTTTTGAATGTCTACACATTGCAATAGTTGAAAATATTAAGCCGGCTAAAGCATTCCACATTGGTGTAGTGCGGCTAAAAAAAGAATCTCTGTACTTGACAGTACGTCCGAAATTGGACTCAAGACTCAAGAGTAAACTGATAAGCATTTTCAGAAGTACGGGTATTTTGGTTAAATTGTTTGATGGAAGGAATGCAACTGACACTGTTTATGAAAATGGATAGACATGAAACATTGCGGAGATGCTCGCCTATTATTTTTAAATCTCTCTTCCAAGAGATTTAAGTGGGTTTTTCAAGCACCTACCTAGATACGGGAATTGTACATGAGTTTCGGTAGAATAAAGGCTTTATATATTACAGCCAGATAAAAAAATTAAAAATTAAATTTGGTGGTGCAATAGCTTGGAATGAACCAGGACCTACTGACTTACAACTCTCAACCATTCTTGTGTGCGTGTTACCAGGAACGGAGGGGACCTACAATTTTCTGCCAGATTCCGAACGGCTTATGAGCAGCACTTTCCATGACGAGAGATACTCTTGGAGGATTTGTCAATTCCTCGCAAGAGGCAGTACACCCCTGAAAAAAACTTTCTAGCAGCAGCTGAGAATCGAACTCGAGACCTTCCGCATGATAGTCCAACGCACTAACCATTATGCCAAGGGGTACTACAGCCAGATAAGAAGGGGTAAAAAAACTTCTTGCATCGGTGGAGAAAACCTAAACACTTAGGATCATTTTTCGCGACGTCAAATAAGTGATCACTCACCAAATGTCTGTGATGCACATACATACATACATAAAGCTGTTCAGTTTCCTTGATACAAGTGCCATCCGTGGATAGTGGCATTGAGGGAGCGACAACTAACACCATTGAGAGTACGAATCATTAAATCCTAGGCGGTTTTGATTGCGCATTGAACAATGCTGTCAATCTCAGAATTTAATGAGCATATCATACGCTACCGCTGGAAGTCCACATACGAAGAACAAGGATGTGAATCTAAGAACGATTATGAAAAGCTGATTGTACTGTCGTCAGCGTTTCAGATAAAATATCATTTATGAACATTAGAAAGAGTGTCGGGGACAAAACGGAGCTCTGAGGGAACACCAGCGTTTATTTTGTGGATATCAGATTTAAAACTGTCCACTACTACTTGTAGTAAACGGTCCGAAAGGTGATTGCTAATCCATTGAAGAAGAGTTTCATCGATACCAAAAGCACGCATTTTCGATAAGAGAGCTTGGTGCCAAACTCTATCAAATGCCTTTGAAATATCAAGTGCAATAATCTTACTTTTTCAAAAACTATGTAGAGATTTATTAAACTGTTCGGTGAGATAAATCATCAGATCACCAGTGAACCAATTGCTACGAAAGTCATCCTGCATCTACTCGTAAATATTCTTTATAATATAAAAATATAATTATAATAATTTTATTATTCTTACAACTTCTCTGTACATAAATTTGGCGTGGTTCAATGAAATCTCTCAAAATCCATTTTTGACTAAATTAAGATACCTCTCGTTAATCTATTCCTAATTAAAAAATTTTAATTTCAATATTTTCATTTTAATGTCAAACAGAAATCCCCCAGAAAAATTGGAATACATTTATCAAAGAATACAAATGGACTACGAGTAGAGTGTTTCAATTAAACGAGGACGATGCTTCTATTGATTACTTTAATCTCTTCATTTAGAAATTGGATAGATACTAATACAAAAATCAATGTAGTTACTGAGTCCATTCTCTTAAGGTGAAAAACGTACGTACTAAGTACTAAGTTGCAAAAAGTATTTTCAACGCACTTTATCTTTAAGATTAAGTGAGAAAAAAAAATCAATAATGAAGTTGATAGATATATGTAAACCATTTTATGATAATAATCGTTCATACATTAGGGCAAGAACAGTGATCCGAAATTGATTACAAAAGAATTGTCTAGATAAAATGATGACAATTGTCATTATTCTTCATCAATTATTTGCCATTATTATGTATCGATCAAATATAAGAAAAAGAATTTTTTTTGTACACTGTGGCGTATGAGCAACATTTTTTGTCAAGAGAAATTTTCATTTTTTTGATGTCAGGAATTACACATGGTTGGTAACTGATAAAATTGAATTCAAATATGACTACGTAAATAATGGAGCACTCAACCAAATAGACTCTAAAAAAAAACTTTTGTACATGTTTTTGTTGTTTTAACAGGAATCATGACTATCAAGAAGGAACATATATCCAGAAATATTTATTAAGCTTCATTTAGACTTTCGTTGTTGTCGTCTGTGTACGTTGTACGTTGTTGTACATACACGGAACAACGAGAATGGAAAAGCCACTTTACAAGATATTATAAGTCATATGCTTTCTCATATGACCTGTCAAAAAAAACAAATCAAATCGTTTGAACGCACCCATTAAACGCATATCACTTCTCAAACGAAATAGCATATGACTTTTTTGACATTAGGACTGTAGCTAATTCCATTTGAGAAGTCATACGAGATTTGTTGTTTTCGTGGGAAACATTGAATGGAGTGTTGACATTTGAATGCAAAATATGGTAAAATTCTGAAAAGGTAACTATGTATGCGGTTTTTTTTTTAATATTTCAGATCTCATTAACATACATATATACTGTAAAATTTTGAATTAATATAGCTATCATTGTTGATAAAACCACTACCATTGCTTTCTTTTTGTTCTCCATCATGGAATAATGACACAAATTTATTTCAGTTTATATTTTATATTTATTTTGGATTTTGGTACTCTGAAAATCAAAGGGGAAGTCATAGACGTGTAAAGCATACACTAGTCGGCATAAGTATTTTGACGAAATAAAAATCGTGCATTTTTCAGTTGAACTTTTCAATGGCTTTATAAAGAATTTTTGTTTATTTTTTTCCTTTTTATATATAACTAACACAAACTTAAAAATAGTCAAACAAATATTTTTTCATAGAAACTTAAAATGTTATAAATAAATTATTAATTTCACTTGTTGGCATAAGTATTTTGACAAGTATGCATTATTAAGAAAACTAAGTTTAAATTTCACAAAAATAAAGAAATGAAGAATTTAGTAAAATGTATAACCTCCTTTGGCTTCAATAACTTTTTGAAGGCGTCTCGGTACTGAATCCACTAAATTTTGATGAATATCTGGAGATTTCCCTTTCCAAAGGGAAGTTGCGTCAGCAATTGTCTCCTCTCTGGTTTTATTTAAATAAACGGTTCTTTTGCGTTTTAAAAGAGACCAGACGTTTTCTATAATATTTAAATCTGGACTTTGAGGTGGCCAGTCCAAAGTAGTAACACCAACATCCTTCAAAAAATTCATTACCAGCCGGGCTTTGTGGCATTGTCCTGTTGCAGGATGAATGATTCGCCAATAAGCATATCTCCGGATGGAAAGGCATTATCAATTATGGTACTCTACTAACATATTGGCTTTTGTTCATAGAGCCGGTGATAGGAACTAAGTCACCCAGTCCATTATAAGCAACACATCCCCAGAACATGACAGAGCCTCCACCGTGGCTCACTTTTTGACAAACGGGCCTTTTTTTGCCTTACTACCTTTGGCAATCTTACACAAAATTTATTTTTTGATGAATTATACTCAAAGGAGCTTTCATCTGTCCATAGAACGCTTCTCCAGAACTCCTTTGGTTTGTGCAGATGTTCCTTTGCGAAGGCCAGTCTTTTAAATTTGTTTACCTTTGATATGTACGACACGTCCCTAACTTTAATTGTCTTGAAATCTCCTTCTTTTAAACGTCGTCGGACAGTACGCTCACTGATGGGATTCTTGGCCGTCAAATTCCATTTATCTGCAGCAGATTGAGGCTTCACAAAAATATTTTTTTTAAATTCCCGTAAAAGGATTCGGTCTTCAGTGGGCGTTGTTTTGCTCCAAGCACCTGATCTTCTTAAGTTTCTTATGTCATTATGCTTTTTAAACTTATTAATTTGATAGTGCACAGTTTGACGTGACACATTAAACTCATTTGCAATGTCTTTTACTGCCATTCCAGCGTTAAACTTTGCTACAATGGAAGATCTGATAACCAAACTCAACTCCACTGTTTTAACCATGTTTTTTAATAACTTTTGATCAAATTTTATTTTTTATTAACGTTTCACTTCAAATAAAGTTTAATACTGCATAAATTGCTTGGTTTTCACGTGCAAAGTGTAAAAACAGGTACACAAAGATTGCGTCAAAATACTTATGCCACACAAAAATTCGTTGTTTATATGCATTTTTATGAGCAAAAAGAGAATGCAAAATGTAAACAATACAAAATTTGGCATGCATAGAGCTAAAAACATATTCTTTGTTTGCACATTATTTTTTCGCCGTTATTTAACGATAATTAGCAAAGTGTAGGTTCAATAGTCAGAAAAAGGTTTCGTCAAAATATTTATGCCAACTACTGTAGATAAACCAAAACGGTATGACTTGACTCGAAATGACAGGTCATTTGATAAATCATACAGACAATGTGATGACAGGTCATATGACTTCTATTATCGTGTAAAGTGGCTTTAAATGATAAAAACGAACAACGAATGAAGAACGTACAAATTCAAAGGAGCTCGGAAATTTCCATATTCGTTGTTCGTTGTTACCCCGGCAACGTGTGTTTAAATATGAAAACTGTTTAAATAAACATTGTTTGGCAGTAGCGTGCAACTTGCAGGGACATTTATAAATTTTTTGTATTATATATTTATATGTTTATGTACAACTATCACTATATTTTTAATTATCCTTCAGTTCATAGTAGCACAGGAAGAAAAACAATGAGAATTGAAAAAAATATACACCTACATATCTCATGTTCTTTATAATCATTTTTTTTTAAATACTTTCATCGTGTACGTTCATATTGATGTTGCATTGATTAAAAAGTGTCTGATTTAAGAAATTTATCAAAAGAAGTAATTGAGGAGTTTATTGACTTATACAAAAGCTTTTCATGTTTATGGAAAATAAAATCTAAAGAGTATAGTAATCGCGATGAAAAAAAAGCTTATTCAGTTTTAGTTAATAAACTCAAAGAATTAATTCCTAACTGCACAAAAGAGTTGGTGGTAAAGAAAATAGATTCCATGAGGGGAAACTTCCGGAAGGAATATAAAAAAGTTATAGCCTCCCAAAAATCTAGAGCAGGATCGGAAAATATCTATGTACCAACATTATGGTATTATGACAAGATATTTTTCTTGAAGGACCAGGAAATACCTAGAAATAGCACTAAGACTTTTAATATTCAGGACCAGGAAAACACAATACAACAGGTAAGTTCAAGTTAAAAACTTTAATTAAACAATGCATTCAATAATATTTATGAAATACAGATTAAGAAAATTTGTGTTGCCATGGGACGGCTCAAATTCACTTTGAACATCCTTTGCTTCATTAGAAGCGTTTCTGTTGTTTCCAATTTGTATGTTATTCATGAAATTGTTTGATCTAATCCCGATTTTAATAGCTCCTGTGTCAAAATTTTCTGCATCCAGTGAGGATGTTAAAAAGTCTCTGCAATTTTTACTTCTAAGAAAATTATGAAGGTAGCAGCAAGATAACACCACTTTGTCCAAATTTTCTAGCTTCAAATTTATGGCAGTTTGAAAAATTTGAAATCTGTTAGCTAAGATCCCGAAAGAATTTTCTACTACTCGACGTGCTCTAGATAGACGATAGTTGAATACTCGACGTTGATTATCAAGACCATGTTGTGAAAATGGTTTTAAGAAATCCTTTCGTAAAGTAAAAGTATCGTCACCAATAAACACCATTGGAAGATTTCTAGCTGAGTTTTGAGGGGTTGATGGTGGTGGTATTTTTAATGAACCTTGTTTTAGTTTTTCGTAAAAAAATGTGTTTTTTTATCACGCCACCGTCGGAAACCCTTCCATTAGTTCCAAAGTCACAATAAATAAAATCATAGTTCGCATCACATATAGCCAAACCAAGAAGCTCTTAAGTCTTAACTCTTCTATTATATTTGTGTGTGATAAATGTTTTCTTTTGAACAACCAACCCTTCGTTCAACAGGATCTTCTTTTTTTGAACAATTAATAGTGCCGCTACTGCCAACAATGTATTGTTACCCATTTTGTTGTTAAGAACGAACTAAAAACAAAACCGAATCAATGGGTGATATGCATAAAAGATAGTAAATGCTTTTACTTGAGAATTTCTAAGTAATTACTTTTTTTGATATGCATAAAAATGCAGTAAATGCTGAAAATAAAGTATTTACTTGAGGCCACAGTACTTACTTTTTTCGGATGAACTTTTTCAGTAAATACTTTATTCCGTATGCATAAAAAGTAGCAAGTACTTTTTTTCTGTAGGAATTACTTCTTTTTTTCAAAGTCAACGGATAGCAACATGAAAATTTAAAAGTACATACTTTTTTTGATTTAAACACATAACTATGTAGCTTCGAAACCATAAAAACTTACAGTGTTAACTTTTTTCTCAAAGGATTTATTTTCATTGGCGCAAAATTTTAAACAGCCTATTATTAAGGTATAAGTATGATACTACTTAACAATCTGCTAACTTTATAGTAGTTTACTAACTTATTCTTAATTTCAAACATTTTCTAACTAGTATCGTACTAAAAGAATTTTCTTAATAAATTGCATCTGAACACACCTACGACAATGACATTTCGTGTAAAAGAGTGTACACGAAACTTTTTTGATATTTGCACTATGTACTTTTAAAATACGCACAAAAACTAGGTGTATTTGGCTTATTGACAAACCTTCGTTCTTCATTGTTGCTCAGTTCATGAACAGATGTTTACAAAAGAACAAGAAGGGCAACAGTAATTTAATATAGGGATTAAACGGTTAATATGGCAAAAAACTATTTGCTTACTAACCTGATAAGAAAAAAAAGTATTTACTATCAATTTCCGATGAATTCTAGTATTTACTTGGATGAATTTAGTATATACTGAAAGTATTTGCCAGTTAGTAAGTACTAAACTTTATGCATATGGAATGAAGTAAATACTTTAAATTTAACCATTTGCTTTAAGTTATAGTATTTACTATTATCTTTTACTTGCAGTAAATACTTCCGTTTTATGCATATCACCCAATGTGAATACTTCTTCGTTGTTCGTTGTTGAGAGAAGAAAGAACAACGAACAACGAACAACGTACAACGAATGAAGAACGAAAGTCTAAATGGGGCTTTAAGCTTGATACTATAGGGTTTTTCCCTAAGCAAATAACAAGGCTGGTGATGAGAAAGAAAATTTCATGGTTTGAGTCTTGGAGTAATTTAGCCCAGTACTGTGGACTTTCACTCCCTCTTCAAGATGAATCGATGGACACGTGGAAAAGCGAACTCTACAACCTAATCAGCCTAGTAGATAACAAAAACCTGAAGATTTTATTTGGAAAGCCAGAAGCTCGTTTCACAGGAACATTTATGCGCAGCTTGACTACAACCTGGCAGTTAATAATTATCTCAGGGCGGAGTTTTCAACCGACCTCATGTCATTTGTTTTAAAAAAACAAGGAGGAGAGTTACTCCCCCTGAATCATGTACCTCACAGAAGCGACCTACAAGAAACCTGCGACTTGTGCAACCTAAGAGAGAGAGAAAACGTATTTCATTTTGTGGGAAGATGTCCTATGCTTGTGGAAACTAGGAGAAGTATTTTTGGAAATAACTATCTGAATGAAGATGAAATTGTCGACATCCTTAATGGAGGAACTGACTGGAAGAATTTGAATAGATACGTCAAAATAGCATTGAGTTGTAGAACACGAATATTCAACGAACTTTTCTAGGACCAAATATAATTATATACCTGGATAAAAAAATTAAATTACATTTATTTAAGTATATTATGTATTTGCCAACTGTAAGACGGCGCGGCGTAGGCCTTGTCATCTAATGAAAGATAGACAAATTTTTTTAAATTTTATGAAATAAAAATCATTTAAAATCTTAATCTTATATGGTATTTTCAAATGTAATAGCTTTTAAAAGTTGCATTGCTTATCAAAATTAAATCCTGCGTTTACAATTTTCATTTTAATTAATATCTTTGGCTCGCTCAAAAATAGGATGAAATCCAAAAAAATTTGATTTTTCGAGATTTTTGAAATACATATGTGTTGTTTTAAATTGCACCGTGTGGATACAAAAAAATTAAATAAAATATTTTTAGGCTTTCAAGTCAAATATAATTGCAAGGAAACACTTTTAAGCTTATATTTGTTTAAATTGAGCACTTGATAAAGTAGCTATGAAATAATAAAAGAAGACAGAAAAATCATTTTTTTATGTAAAATCGTTTTTTTTTTACCAAAAAAAAAGTTCTTAAAAATCAACGGAAACACCTACAATATCGCGGTATATCTTTTTGTAAAGACAAAAATTCTTTCTGTATTTTGTTTAGTTTTTTTTTAGTATACGTAAAAAAAAAATTACTGTAAATTAAATTTTTTTTTTCAACTTCAACCGATTTGAGCGAGCCAAAGACGAACGATATCTTATTTTTCGAGTAGTTCAATTTTCAATTACTCTTCCGCATAGATCCGTTTAAATTTGAGCAATTTCCTGTGTTATGTTGACCTTATGGGCATCGGTCAATTGTGGTTTATACCCATAGACCTACGACTGCAGGAAACTCCACAAGAAAAAACTGATATATCTGTTATATCATCTTTCATTTGTCACTTTATCTATGAAAATATATAAAGGGTTTTCCAAATGGAACTTGACAACTTTAAACTTTCCTTGTGAACGCAACCTTAAACCAAACTGTCAACGTCAAAAAATTTGGCAAAAACAAAATTATTCTCATCATGAAGTTCACGAAAAAAGACTGTTAGCAAATAATTTAGATTAAAAATTCCGAGTCGGCAATTTTAAGAGCATAACGATCAAAATGTTGGTCGTAGTTCACGTTAGCAGTCAATGCAGTCAATGCAGTCAATGGATATCGCTGCAGAGACATGTTGAAACGTTATTATTTTGATGAACTGCATGGACTAGATATTTATGATTTCGTTTCAATGAGACATAATAAGCTAAATAGCAGATGTACTCGTAACAATGGAAATATTAAAAATTCCCTGGTACTGTCGACGTTCCACTAGATCGTGTGCTTAGACCTTTACAGTTTTGTTTTATAGGGTTACGTTAAATCATTGGTCTACAACCAATCAGATTGAAATATAAAAATAGGCGCTTATTACGAAATAAGCGGAAAAAGGCCCATTCATTTATATCTCTTAACAAAATAAAACGTTATGAATGGTTTAAATGGCCTGGTACAATGCCAAAAAAATAAAGAAGCCTCAAGCGGCAATTTCATTCGTTTTAATATTAACATACTAGATGGGTTTTAAAATTGGCGCGGGTACTGCGCGAACTGCTTCCATTTTACGGTAGACGTAGTGCCTGTTGTGTCTACAAGAGGGAGCTAATAAACATATGGAAAATCTGATTAACTTTTCAATGTCCAGATGGCGTCCAGCAAGTTTCCGTCATGCTACTTGACGTTTGACATTCATATGCGCCCGCTGCTAATCTGTCTTTTTTACTTTTTGGTTCTCTTCGTGGCATCATCAACTCATCCTACTTAACATTGTTAGATTAATTGTTCGTTTTGTTAATTACTAATAAATTTAAGTTTTCTGATGAATAAATTTTCTTTACATTTAATCAATAATAAATAAGAACCCACAATCGTATTAGTTCTCCTTTACAATCGACTCTTCAACGTTTGGTAGCTAAATTTGGGAAGACCAGTTCCGTGATCAATCAACCAACATTCATATGTCAAAAGAATGCAGGTTAGTGCAAATGTTGCGTGAGTTGCGTCCATTTTACGGTAGACGTGGAAGGTATGCAAGATCGGTGGAGAACATTGCCGCGGTCCGTGACAGAGTACAGCTGAACTCGAGGAGTTCGATTCCTTGCGGTGCACAAGAACTCGACCTTTCGCAGACTTACACTTGGCAAATTTTGCATCGGGATTTCATCCTATACCCGAAAAAAGAACAAACTGACCCAGGACCTAAAAGTTCATTACCATAGACATTTGGAAGAGGACCCCGATTTTGGTCAAAAAATCAGGGCCAGCTCGTCGTTGGGTCGTACTTTTTGGAAAAGGACATTGGTGAAGCAGTCACTGTAAATGGAGAGTTGTGCATAGGATGATGATAAGCAAATTTTAATATGCCAAATTATCCATATGGATCTAGATGACATGTGGTCCCAGCAGGATGGCGCTGCATGCCACATAGCGGACACCACGATTGACATTCTGCATGAAGGATTGATTTAAGGGTAAGGTTATCTCTCACAGAGGTGAGGTGAATTAGCCACCAAGAGCATATGACTTGAATATTATTATTTCTGTTATTTATTTTGTTATATTTTTTGACGTAAGTTTCTTTTGCTTAACTTCTAAAAAAAACAAGGCACATTGTAACCAAATCTTTTATTTGTATTTTGCTACCATTTATTTTATATGCTCCATGTTCGTGTCAAAATTAATAAAAATAACTGTTTTAACAAAAGATCAGTTAGATATTTTGTTAAAGAATGAATACATTCTTGATAATTTGGTTCACTGTGTAGTATACCTTTAATGTGGAACAATATTACTACTTGCTTAGCGATAAAACAGATCTGGCTAAAGGTGAACTTGAAGCACTTGTAGCATTTGAAATCTTTTATCCGATTCGACATTAGCTCCGCCATAGCTGTTATAACCATCAGCGTTGACGAAAAGGAGGAGGAAACACTTCCTACCATGACCTGTTCTATTCTAAAAATGTAAACTCCATTTGGGGAAAAGCTTTCCGTGTCGTATCACAACGAGTCAACATTTAGTCTTAGTGTGTCGGTTCTCCTAACCTATTAAGTTCCTTAGAACCCATAGAAATTGTAACCAATAGGTTTCAAACTGCATCAAGTGAAAAAAAAAACTATTAGACTTTTGAACAGATTGCTCGACATATCGTATAAATTTATTCCAAGCCATTTTACCACATATTTCATAACCAAGTACTCTTGTTTTATTAAATATAGTATACTATTACCCTCAAAATAGTATATATAGGTAATTTCTGTCATCTCCATTCTATAGCGTTCCAAAAACAAACAATGACTGATATTATTATAAGCATAAACATATATTCTTAAGGCCTTCCCATTGTGAAGCAGTTTTGTGTTTGACTATTATAGCAGTTAAATCTTTAAGTTTCCTAATAATAAAACACCAAAAAGTCTCTTTGGCCATCTTACAATAAATTCTGTGTAAAACTGCCATTCTCTTCCCTAAAATCTTAACATACAAAGCTTAACCAGCCAAATAACAACACTTTGGTGGCAAGAAAAAATATATTAAGCCTATTTCTCAGTGTAAGATAAATATTTCTGAAAGGAGACATCAAGGCAGATAAGTGTCTCTTAAACCATTTGACAGAGCCCAACCCTACTAATTCCACAATACAAAAACCTGATGAGAAAAAAAATGAAGAAAACTTCAACCTACATAATCCATTTTAATGTCACTAAATATAGCTTTCCACCCCCAGTCATTCAGCAGTGTTGTTGTTGTTGTTGTCTTTGCCCTTTACCCTTCTGCCTTACCGAAGATATACCAAAAACTTATTTATTAAATAAACTATGACCCATTAACAGATATGTTGGGTTATTTTTGAATTTTTTTGTTTGTATTTCTTTAACACACATTCAGAAAAAAAAGATTCTCATCCAAAACATACAGAAATTATCTCAATTTTGGTATAATACATTTTTTGTCAGTTTTACTTCTTTCAAGGACTCCCTTCCCATTAACAACCATTCACCCCAACCCTCCGCGCCACTCTCTTCAAGGGTGAAGGGTGAAATTCCTTATCTCTCATTCAAGTGAATAACTAAGTATTGAGACTCTTCACTGACTATATACGAGTCGAGTATACTATATAAACATTATAGTCTTTCCGAAAATTCAAGGCAACAAATATCACAGCAAAAAAGAGCATTTATATACCATCGTAGTGTAGTAAAGTAAAAGTCCTTGCTTACTAGAAAAAAAAATCCAGCTCGTTGTTCGCTCTCGCCCTCTGCATATCTCTCTGTGTACATTTTCATCCAGTCTAAGGTCAGGCTTGAAATTTTTGTTACCAGAATATTAAAAAAAAAAAAACAAAATGGAAGTAGGTCCTTACAAAACCAGAAAAGAAAAAAAACTTATAGTTATAGCCGTTCTGCTGCTGTTGCAAACAAACAAACAAACGAACAAACCTTAAATTCAATTTAATATCATAGTCTCAGGTGAAACACCAACATTATTGAGTAGGTAAAGTAAGACACACATATTCGCCTTGCTGATCAATAGTAGAACTTTTACATATTTACCTGCCAGAGACTAGAGTGTCAAATATATAGAAATAACCCTGACGGTTAGGTCGTTGAGCGAAATATTTAGGTCAATTTATCCAGCCACAAATAACCTTGAATGCAAAACAGCCTTCTTCCTTTTTCCACCTTTTTTTCGTTCCTATATATTTATGAAAAGCAAACCATCATCCACTCGGCTCTCTCTCTCATACTCTCTTTAAATTTTGAGTATGGTATACCTTTAAATGGTGTGAGAATTGCAAGGGAAGGCTCAACAGTCTCCTCTCCTCTATGGTACCTACTATCTATATTTATGGTAGAAGAACCTAAAGAACCATGAACCATTGATAGAAGAGGCTACACAACACTAAACACTCAAACCCCTCTACCACCAACTCATATGTAACCCCTTTTTTTGTTGATAATGTTGGTGGTAGTGGTGGTGGTGGTGCTGTTGAAACATTACCAGGTGCAGAGTTCAGGTATCTGGAAAAATTCAAAATTATTATATGCATCACCTCATTATCTCACTCCTAGTAGTAGTAATGGATAGTAATAGTGTAATACTCGTAGTATCTCGTAATTGTGTTGCACGCACGGTTGACTTAAGAACGAGAGGTAATATCGAGTTTGAGGGACATAGGGTAGAAATGGCTTAAGTTTAAAAGGACCTTCAACAGCTGCCCCAGCATAACACTCGCACCTCACTCTCTTTCTCTTTTTTTGAGGGGTGGGGGGGAAGAGAAAAATAAATTCTCCATATACCTTACCACCTCACACACACCTCCTACTCATGCTCAGACCAGGCCTTATTATTTGTACTCATCGCACATATACCCAGCAGGCAGACCACGAGGACGACAACAAAAACAACAATCATAATATAAATACAACTCACACCAGCAACGAAGAGGACGAGGACATATCGACGATACAACTACGATTGCAACTTCTATACACGAACAACAGAACGAGATACATTTTGGTGCACAAACTTATGCCTAAGCTTAATAAAATTAGGTCAGTACTGTGTCGATGATCCTTTTGCACCCTCTGTCTTCGTCCTCGTCATAGTTGTTTTTGTTGTTGTGCCGTGCCCTCGCCTTGTCGTGTGACTATGCACATGCTCCACCATCACTTCACCTCCTCTTTACCTGGCCTAGCACAACACTTTGTGTATATCTGGCTTATAATATTTTTTTTCTTTTTTTTATGAAATAAAGCATGAATGTTGAGAAGAAGACAAAAAAAATGGTGCCTGCTACCACTTCTGCATACAGATGGATGAGTTATGATGAGAAGCATAATTCAATACTTTGATGTGACATATATCACAACTCCTACTACATAAAGATGTACTATAGAGCACCATAGAAATAGATATGAAGAGAGTGAGAGAGCGAGGAGAGAGTTTAAAAATACTAAATCCTGACATGGATATGATATATCTAGAGGTACACAATAACAAGCATTTTTCCAGCTCCTTGCAGCCATACCTCATCATCTTCATCATCTTTAAAACACTTGAGGCAAAAAGTGCATAGAAGCAGAAAAAACAACCCCAGTCCCCATTTCCTTAACCTCGTCCCCTTCCGTCTCCCGTTCCCCGTCCCTGCCAAACACACACCTTCTCTCAATAAAATAATAAAGAAAAAAATTATAAAAAACTGATGTGCCACACGACAGAAATTATATAATCATCATTTGATGCATTTTTTAAGGATATTTTTTAGAACCACTGCAAAATACTCACGGACAAATATGTTGCTCATCAAAGTTGCTGGCAAACAAAAGACAATCACCAAAATATCAGCAATGGCCAAATTCACAATAAAGTAATTGGTAACTGTTCGCATGCGAGGAGCTCGAAGGACCACAGCTATCACAAAACTATTCCCGACCAATCCGACTATGAATACGATTATGTAAGCAATGCAATACACCAGGGTCATAATGGAGGAGTGCCGATAAAGATAGTCCGCATCGGTGAGGCACATCTCATAGACATCCTCGCCCGACGACGAAGGCGAAATAGACGACGACGGTAACGACGATGACAAAAAGGAGGACGCGACAGATGATGATTGATTACTACTATCCATGGCCAATCTTGCAGCGTGGCTAGTGCAGCTGCTTAAATTAGATGAACTCCGATTGACCGCTCCCGGAGCTAGTTGTAATACACTGTAGCTGAAATTGTCCACCGCCAGCGCCACAGCCGAGTAATCTAGGCCATTGAAATCGTTTATGTCAATCAATGGATCGGAGCTGGAACTCGACGATGACGAGGACGACGACGAGAAGGCAGACGAAGAGGACGAGGATGATGAGAAGGGGGTGGCAATGGTAGTAGTGGTGGTTATTGTGCTGCGATGAATGCACTCAGCCAAGGTGCTGCTACTTAGATTGCACATAGTGTCTAGCAAAGAACGAGTGCCTCCACCAATTGTATCCATTTTTCAAACGATTCCGTTTTTTATTTGTATTTTTTTATTTTTTATCTATTTTCACTTGTTCACTTGTAGACTTGTTAAACTAAGTCAAATTGTTAAAAAAAATCGCGTCGAGACCGAGTTCATTTTTTATTTAAACTTTTTTTTTCCTTCCTTAAACATACAAACTCCTTGCCACAGAAGGAAAAAAACACACACAAAACCAATAAAAAACACTCGCCTGGTGGTGTGTTGTCTGCAGCAGCGAGATTGATTGATTTGTCTAGTTATACAATTTCACACAAGTGTGCCACCCCGCCTTAACGTTTTCGGTACAAATAAAACAACAACAACAAAAATAAAACCCTATTGATGGTGATGCTGCTGTTGATGCATCTCTTTACCATCTGATTGCTGCCACACAGGATATAACATACACCAAACACTTTGTGGATATTATGAAGAACGATGCTGAGGACGCGCTATGTCTCCTCGACTCGATAGCGAGAGCGAGATTATGTGCAAACGGTTTCGTGTTCAGCGCGACACTGGCCAAAAACCAAAATGCAAAAACGTTCTGTTTAAGTTGATATGAGAACGACAACGACAGTTGATTCTTGTTGCGAAGCTTTTTTCCTATACACATCCTACCACATCCAGGATCATGAACGAACGAAAAATATGTATAAATACACAAATATATGTAGGTACACAAAATCTAACCAGATGGATGGAAAACCAAAACGGGCTCGCTCTTTCGTATTGTAGATGGCGCTGTTTGTTGCGAGAATATTTTGTGCTTGCGATATTTTAATCAAAATAATTCTCTAGAAACTTTTATAAGGGTTGTTTTTTTTTTTTTGTATCATCATCATCATCATCAATGCATAAGGTGAATTATGCATTTAACTGAAATTGGTTCAAATCTCTTTTTCCACATTGCCACTCTATCGCCTCAAACAACCCTCCAGCCTTCTATGACTGGTGGTGTAGAAAGCACATATTAGATACCTTATCAACTTTACACAGTGCTGGATTTGGTATTGAGTACAAACACTGAAGAAGAAGGATTTATAAAGCGTTTTTCAGTAAGGGCGGGTATATGTTGAGATGGAATAATACAAGCTGTGTTTGAGGTATATACAATATACCTTTTTATTTGAAAGGCCCATAAATACATGCCATGGTATGGTATTGTAATATTTTTCCTAGGTTCTTTAAATAAAACCTATTACTCCTTTTAGAATTTCTTCTTTATTTACACTTTTCAAATCAAAACAATAAATCTCAATTTATAATCAACTCCAATACTTTTATTCAAACTTAAATCACACTTCTTTAATTACACTTTTCACAATCCAATAGTTCAGCTTTGCACACTTTCATAATCGAAAATATACTGTGTCCCACTCAAGGTTTCAAGGTTTCAAGGTTTTTTATTGAACTTAATATATACAATTGTGAAACTTGAGGATAGTATGTATAGGGTAGAAATTTGTTGGCACATAGGGGGCCTAACTTATAAAATGACTTAACTCTAAAAATTATAATATTTGTAATGTACATGGTTCAAAATTAGCATTATGATAAATTGTCTTGGTTTTTGACTCGGGTTGTTCAGTCCCGGTTGTCCAGTACTGTGTCCCACTCACCGTGAACACTCCCTTATATACTCAAATTAGTTGTTCTCGAAGGTTCTCATCTTGGAATGTTCTAGATGGTTGGAATAAGGGGAAAAGAGCTTTTTGTTTCTTCCATAAAGTAGATATGAAATTTTCCAACAGATGGCGCTGTAGGAATATAAAGCTCTGTTCACAACAGTATATTTTCAAATACCTGCCTCGGCTTCTTAAGGTGCCACGGATCCAAGTGGTTCAATTTTTAATAACTCTTCCGCATGGATCTGGCTGAATTTGAGCGATGACCTGCATTATGTTCACCCTAAGGACATCCGTCCATTTTGGTTTATTCGCATAGATCTGCGACTTCAGGAAACCCGACAAGAAAGAAAAAGTCTAGCCAATTCACGTCACCACTGCGAGAGATAACCTTACCCTCATCTCGTTCATGCGGAATGTCAATCGTGGCATCTGCTTTGTGGCAGTTAGCACCGTTCTGCAGGAACCACATGTCATCTAGGTTTATATGGTTCAATTTGGGACATAAGAAATTGGTTATTATCATTCTGTAGCGCTCGCAATTGACGGTGACTGCCTCACAAACGTCGTACGGATAAACGATCGACGCCACCATTTATAAATCCACACCAAACGGTAATATGTATTGTCAGCTTTTGAAGCTCGTGTGGGTTTGAGTCGTCCTATACAGAAATTTCAATTCATCCAAAAGTGCACCTCATCGCTATAGATGATTTTTCGGACAAAATTGAATCCCAGTCAGGATTAGAAACTACCTTTCAAACCGCTCAGTACTAGTTGCGTTGAACAGTTTTTAGTCTGAAGTTCATAACGTAAATGCTCTGTACTCTTTATCTTTCCTATATTCATCAATGATCTTTTATCTAAAACTTCTAATCCATTAAATTGTTTTGCTGTCGACAGTACTCTCAGCTTCTGATATTCGGTTCCAGATAGGTACATATCATTGTTCTTCATTTATTTATATTATCATGATCCTGATATATGAGATGGAACCTGTCAAGAGAAGTAACTTGAGTAGGTTGTGGCTCAGAGTACTAAGATACCTAGACCATATAGAGAACAACTCACAAGTCTGACGAAGCCCATCTTTGACCAACCATCTAGTGTGACATTAGTAAAAACCGGAGTAAACTAGCGTTCAATTAAGAGTCTAGCTTGATGAACAGTAAACACATAGCCACTCAAACCAATCGTTGTCGTTGGATGGTAGGAAAAAAGGTACTTTTCTGGAATCACCTATATCACCTAAATATTAAATTTGATTAAATAAAAATGCAAGATATTCAAGAAATAAAACTATATTTTTAAATTTGAAATCATTTATTCGATCCTGAAGCTCTTTTTCGAAATGCGGATATCGGCAGAATCATGTACATAGGTATGTGGCAGATCTTTCTCAATATCGGTCATTATATAATACACGTCCCATCACAGCAAAGATATTTGGTATTTTGACTTCGCTGACTTCGCTATAAAGTAGCTTCATTACATGCGAAATAATCAGTCATTTAGTTTGAAGTCAAATGAACAGTGCTCAAGATATAACATTAATTTAATTTAATTAATTTAATTAATACCATGCTGCAAGGAAATTACATCTTTGTCACATTTGGAAAGTGTAGCCAATACGACACCATCTTCGAAAAAAAACTTAAGTTGATCGACTTTTATCAAATTTAGCTTCAGATAGATTGACCACACATTAGGATCAACGCAAACTAATCCTCCATTATCAAGGATATCCAAACGTTGCGGAGGCCAACATTGATTGATCGTTGTAGCCAAGGTACTCCACAGGTATCCCGAAAAAATCGAAAACAAAGAAATACTGTTAGGAAAATCGACCTTGGACGACTACTATCAAGATGTCAGATTAGTTTTCGATTGATTCTCTAATGACCCCTTAGGAATTCCTACATATATACTACCACGTTCAAACATTGAGAAGTAGTGGAAACATTGGAAAGATCCCTCAGATTTTATCAAGCATTGCAAATAGAGCTACCAACCACGAAATTTCTGATTGTTTGACAAATGAAATTTGGATATGAAATTCTGATTTTCATATATGCACATACATAAATACATATGTATCTAAATGATTTTTAAAATATTAAATAAATAAATGAAAAACTGAATTTTATTTTTATTTTATTCAATTTTAATTTAACTTAATTAATATCACAACTTTAATTAATTTATTATATTTAAGCTACGCGTTTCGGAGTTATTGCTCCATCAATAAAGTAGTTCGCCTGATGATGGAGCAATAACACTACTTTAGTTCGCCTGATGATGGAGCAATAACACTCCGAAACGCGTAGCTTAAATATTATATTTAATTAAAGTTGTGATATTAATTAAGTTAAATTAAAATTGAATAAAATAAAAATAAAATTCAGTTTTTCATTTATTTATTTAATATTTTAAAAATCATTTAAGTAACCACAACTTGGAGACGAAAAAAACATAAAAATGAACATATGTATCTAGTTCATATTTTGTGAATTCCAACGATACAATTTTCGAATTGAAATACAGAAGAGGATCTAGTTTTTGAAAGTGTATTTTAGTCTTCAAATCATCGCAATATCGCTGAATATTATTGAAGTCATTCTGCAAAATAATAACTGCGATGGCTTTAACTGTTGCAGCTGTTATGTACGCGATTATATTTTTCAAAATTGCGACTAAAGTGTTTTGCACATGAGACACGAACTGCGAATTGCGAATGGTCGCGAATTTTGACATTTCGTTCACATGAGTATTTTTTTTTTGGTCGCCGAACAGTGCGAATTGTCAAAAAAAAAAGAAGTAAGTAAATTAAAGTATAATGAGTGCTAAGCTAAATTATTTTAAGAAAAGGTGGCTTTTATGCAGTTTAATTTGTTACCAAAATTTAAAAAAGAGAGAAAACTTATATTTGCATCTTCTAAATATGAATCGTCATAGATTTGGAAAACATTTCACTTTGATACCTCAACTAGAAAGAGGTTGAATTCGTACGAATTTTTTAGTCGCGGGTTTGTGGAATGCGTTCACTAGTTCTGGATTGCGAATTTACATTTGACAGTTCGCAGAAGATACGTTGTTGGTCGCGTACAAAATTTTAAAATGCGCTGGTCGACATATGAAATTGATAATTTCAGAAGATTATTTTCTAGACAATAAATTTTGTTGTTATACAGTGCGGTTCACATGAATAGACGCACCATTGTTCTCTCAATAAATTGCAATTTTCTTCTTTTTTTTTCTTCATGAACTACGAAAGAATTGCATTCATTTGAAAGGTTATTAAATTCTCTGGGAAAAAAACCTAAATTCAAGATTAGTGAGAGACACTTAACGATTATTTTGATCTCTTTCTTCGCATTAGTGCTAAAAAAGCTCAAATAAATTGGTTCATTTGAATAGACGCACGAATTAATTCAGTTAGTTTCTTAATGCTGGGTAATACAAATTAAATTTCGTTAATGAGTGTACGTTATTAAATTTTTCCCGAGTGTTTAAAGTGAAAATGGGTAAAAAGAAAATGTTAACGGCGGCGGAAATAGCAAAAATTGAGGCCTACCACTCAGAAGGGTATTCTATGCCGAAAATTGCAAAGAAAATAGGACGAAATGATAAAGCTGTTCGAAATGTTTTATCAAATCCTGCCACCTACGGAAAAAAACACAAAAGAAGGACAAAAACACCCTTTACACCACACGAGAAGCGAAAAATTATAAGAATTGCCTCAAATTTAACTAACTCCACGATGAAAATCAAACAATTAACGGGGGTAAGTGCAAGCAAATCAACTGTTCTTCGAGCGTTTTTAGGTATTCAACACTTGAAATTCAAAAAGCTAAAAAAAAAAAAATTAGCGCTGCAAGAAAAGAACAGCGCAGCGGTTGAAGTTCGCGCGTCTTCACATGACATGGTATGCGCAGGTTGGAAGTGTTTTAAATTGAAGAAATGTGCTGTTTTCTGATGAGAAAAAGTTCAATCTAGATGGTCCTGATGGGTATAAGTTTTATTTCTAGGACGTCCGAATGCTTTTTGAACCGAAATAATTTCAAGAAAGGAGAAGTATGGGTGTGCCATTTCGTACTACCGCGCCTTTGAGTTGGTTTTGTATCTCACAAAATGACAGACATTTCTTATAAAGCTCTTTTGCAAACAGCTTTTCCAGCCATAAGAGCTTTTTGGACCTATCCAGTAGATCTGACAACTAGACACTGCTCCGATCCACAACGCGCACGTTGTAAAAGCATTTATCCCCAGTGAAAATGTGAAATTTTTGCAGTAGCCACCATACTCACTTGATCTAAACATCATTGAAAACCTTTCTGGATGGCTGACCCATCAAATTTATGAAAAAGGTAAGCAGTATGAAAGCTGTGAGGAGATTATTGCCGCAATTAAAGAAGCCTTGTCTAAGATTTCATTAGATTATTTAGAAAATTGTATAAATCTCTTAGAAGTAGAATTTTTGATGTAATTTCAAATCGTAGAGTTTGTACATAGTATTGAAACTGTGAAAAATAACTTCAATAACAATAAAAAAGTAAATAAAAAATGTTAAAAATTGACCAACCTCTTTTTTTTTTTAACTTTTAACAGGTGCGTCTATTCAAATGAACCGATTTATTTGAGCTTTTTTAGCACTAATGCGAAGAAAGAGATCAAAATAACCGTTAAGTGTCTCTCACTAATCTTGAATTTAGGTTTTTTTCCCAGAGAATGCAATTCTTTCGTAGTTCATGAAGAAAAACAAAAAGAAAACTGCAATTTATTGAGAGAACAATAGTGCGTCTAATCATGTGAACTGCACTGTACGTTCGTTGTTTTCTTGTAAAAATTGTGTTGTCTCGTTGGAGACCAAACACAAATTGCTGGCCACCGATTTGTCTCGGACAGTGTTTGTGTGAACTGAGAAGTGGTGTTTTGGATCAGAATCCATTTTGTTCCGATTGCGCAATCTAACACTGTTTCGCAAAACATTTTCGTTTGTCTGGAAGATAGAGAGAACAGTACTCGCGGAAAGAGAAATAAACACAAAATGACAGCTAGCATCATAAGACACTTGGAAGGTACTGTCCACAAACGATGACACAACACGTCCCGAACGGACTTAGTAATAAATTATTCCATACCAACTGTGGTCAGCCTTAAGGAGTCGACCGATAAGATTCTGTTAGAGGTGTTGGCCTATCGTAAAAAAAACTGACGGCTTAATTGAATACTAACGGTCTTATCAGAAACGACCAATAGGCAACGCATTCGCTGGAACTTTTAACTTTTCAATTCATCATATCTGTTGTTGTCAATTTTAAATTGATGTTTTCTTTTTTTTTTATGTTTAAGGTTTTGTGTTCCTGTTTTTAAATATTTTCATCTTATTTTATTTTTATTTTAATTTTTTTTTTCCTTGAAACTAACAAATTTTTAAATTCGTGCGAACCTAAGTTGTCAGAAAGAAATTCGTCAAAACAACGTACTTATTGGGTCAATCCGCGTAAAACTAATTTTATGTGTCGGCGCCTTTAGACCGAAAATCTTCTTCTACGTCTGAACTTAGCAGGCAGGCAACAATCTTTTATTCCATTAGGCGTTTTTCTTTTTTAGTTCAGAATAGAGCTCTAAACAGAGTTCGATACAGTCACAATTTTTTTTAAATGTCCATCTGTCAAATGCTTGTGTTGAGCATTCAACTCTGTCTGCTCAGTTATTTTTTCTGAGCTCATAGATCGCACTCTGAACAGGCTTAGAACACGCTCAGAACGAAAAAAGAAACACGTTTTCGAAGCTCTGAACTAAAAAGGAAACACAATTTACGTTTTGACAGCTCAGGGTCTGCTCTGAAGAAAAAAAGAAAAGCTTCTATTACATATCAAAAATAGATAAACTGCGTCAAATTTGTGCACTTGAGGACCATAGCATCCTAACTTTATTTTTGTTTGGTTATATTTGTTTTAACAATAGTTTAAAAAGTTTATGCATGTATAACTAGTTTAAAGAGGTTAGTTTTTTGTTTCAATAACAATTTACTAAATAAGTTAAGTTACTGTTTATCATAAGTGCGGTCTTAAACTGAGCTTTTTTCGAGTCCTCACAAATCTTCATTCAGGCTAATACTTCGATTCCACCATCCGCTTAACTAAGATTTAATTAGATTTACCCTTAATCTTGTGTAAATTTCAAAGATTAACCTTACAAAATTTTATCGTAAATCTAGAAGACTAGAAATTATTATTCTTGATAAATTTTCTAATGGCCAATATGTTTACGTATCGAACAAACCTACATACATATACCGAATCTCCACTCAAGCTCCAACCTATAATGGTATCGCGTTGAAGTCATTCATATTCTTTTGATTTATTTGTTATAAGTTACATTTTCTGTCTCACTCCCACTTCAGAGAAACAAAAATGAAATACCATAACACCATTTGCAATTTGAAAGGCAGTGTCAAAGTTAATCTAAATACTTGTTAATCTTTGTGTTCGGTGAAAATACTGCATAGATTTATTTAATCTAAACTAAGATAATCTCTTGTGGGAAACATAACAAAAATAATGCCATTAAAGCCCATCGGGCATCAAAGTTGAAAATACTTTCAACAATTTGAAAAGATGAAAAAAATTATAATACAGAATGCTCAGGGCCCCAAACTCTGCAAATCAAGCCCTGGCAAAAAGGTTGCAGGCAGTACAACCATTCAAGAATGCGCGCTGTTGTGTAAAAGCTCTCTCGCTTTTCAGTTTGGCCTATATTCTGGGACAGGATACTCTTTTATTTTATATACATATAAACAGAGACACCATCAATCGGGGGGTTGATGGGTGGCATGGCAATTTGTTCAGAGGCTATAAAAAAGCTATTATATAGGGGTGAAGTGGAAGTGAAAATGTGCATTCAGAAAGGTCTTCTCTCCTATATATGTATGTATGTATGTATTTATGTAGCCAGCGAGAAAGCGGCCAAAAGTTCAAGAACCTCTGTTTGGTATACATTTCGAGGAGAGCCGTGGATATTTATGATATTTGTGTGGTGATGGGGGAGTGGTGCACTTGCACTACTCTACGTACTACTCGTCCCACAAAAGGATGTATGGAGTGCTGGATAGTTTGCTGTCCAGTGTGTGAATGTTGCAGGGAGAGAAAGTTAATTTTTATTTTATATGCAAGTTAGATAGGTATACTTCTCGTAAGCGTGGATGCATGCATAGCATACCTATATGATTTTGGGTTGGGTAAGGTACTTATTATTTATTTTCATGAATAAAATGTGGTTTAGAAAATTGTGGTAGGTACGTTGCAAATAAACGGTATACATATTGATGGAAATTTTTTTTTTTCTTAAATAAATTGGTGCATAGTTTCCAGTGAATGAGCAATCATTTTATTTAAAAATATACCTACAGTTGAAAAATTTTGAAAGTTAAAGAATTTTTTTGAAAGACTTTCTAGAAAATGTCAGAATGACATTATAAATTTATTCACTTACATAGGTACATCAGACATTCACAAATGATGAATTAAATATAATTAAATGTTAGTCTTAAAAAGCTTCGAGGTTTTTCCGGCTAAGCACTGGCAATTGGACACTTTATTTTTGTTCCTAGGATAACATTTTCATTTTTGTTTTTCTTTTTTCAACAAAATTGAGAAGTAGGTATGTATGTATGTAAAATGAAAGGTTAAAGGTTAATGCCAAAAAATTATACTAGCAAAATTTATTAGTTGGGCACTACATAAAAATTGCATTAAAATTACAAACTCTTACTCGAAAAAGGTAGGAATTAATGTTATTCTTTATCCAAACGGTAAACGGAAATCTTTTTGTTGTGATTAATTCTCGACTGAAAAGGTAAAGTATCTTAAGTCGACTTAAGATATTTCGCGTTTTTTTTGTTGATCCTTAGTGCCATTCTAAAAGGCTACAGTTCTGTCTTATCGGCTTCCTTCTATCTCACTCCTGTGCTTTTTTATAGACAAAAACATCTTCATCTTATGTTCAAAAGACACATCTCTACACGCGGCAAAATATCTTAAGTCCACATAAGATTGTGTGTTCTGCTTAATTTTAAAACCTAAAATAGACTTAAGATTATATTGGCTTAAGACTTTTTTATTATTGTGACTTAAGATATTTTCGCGCGTGCAAACAGGAACAAAAGTCATCCTTAAGTCGACATAAGATAAAATCCTTAGAAAAATTACAAAAAAGTGTGAAAACGCAAATCATCTTATGTGAACATAAGATGAATTTTTAAATTTAAAACTGAAATTTTTTCGTCATAGGATATTTTACCGTTTGAAAACCTAAAACAATTTCCATAAAAACAAGGACATAAGATATTTTTAAGCGTATTTTGTTTCTAGATTGCCTTTTGTGCGACCGTTTTTCTTATTTTTTCATTTAGTGTTTCAGACAGTTTTGCTTCATTGAAAAATTGAAAAATTATTACAAATGAAACACATATCTACGTATACAACAAAAAAGAATTGATTTGCCCGAATTTGTAATTAAAAATACATTTTATAAAAATAAAACATGGATTTAATGAGATAAAAATGTTCACATGTATGAAATTGTCGTCTGATTACACGAAGCTCAAAAATAGTTTTATTATTAAAAGAATTTTTATGCTAGAAATTTCTTCAAAGTTTTTCAAGAATACAATTTCGGATACCAATTTTAAGTAATTACGTAGTAGTAATGGCGAATAGTTCTAAAAAGACTGGCGCAAAATGTCAAACAACCTATTATTTTTAATTTCTTTGTATGATACTACTTAACAATTTGCTAACTTTAAAGTAGTTTACTAACTCATTCTTAGTTTAAAACATTTTCCAACTAGTATCGTACTAAAGGAATTCTTAATAAATTGCTTCTGAACACACCGAAAACATTGACAGTTCGTGCAAAAAACTAAGTAAAGAAACCTTTTGTGGCGTTTCTAAAAGCACGATATTCTTACGATGATTTTAACTTTAATAAAATTGTATATATAGATATAGTATGATGCTATATTCGAATAAAATTTGTTGAATCGTTGATTTAACTTAGTTTCACATTAAATCAGCCTTAACGTCGGTCGTACTAATTCAATTAAAATGTTGTGCCATTGATTTTAGGAAATAATTTCAAAAAATAATCGTTTCACTTGTTTTAAAGATATTGATTTTTCAAAAAACAAAATTATATTTTTTTTCTAAAGATCTTATATAAAATATTATTTTAAGCTTCGGGGGCTCCTGCTAAAAAAAATGGTTTAAATCGTTAGAACAGTTAATGAGAAAGTCAAAAATAAAAAGAAAAAGGTTGTGTGTACTGACGTACGCGCGGTAGAAGTAAAACTTCCTTACATGTCGCTGTCTTTGACTGATAGCGTATCGACACGTCACTGACAGCTGCATAGACATTTTTTTACCCCCAACGCCGGAAAAGAAGTTTTACTTAAAAAAAAAAAACAGTTCTATGACAGGTACCGTTAATAACATGTTATTCAGCCGTTTTCGAGATAAATAAGATCTTACACTACGGGTGTGATACCGTTAGTTTCGGATAAAAACAATTTTCAATTTCTCCTATCTCCCCTTGGGTCCCTTAGGTAAATTTTTTCCAATAGTTTTTTGTTATTATTAATTTGACTTTTAAAAATATGTTTTCATGTAACATATTTTACAATCATCAATGATTTTTTTTAAATAATTTAATAATTTATTTTATATTTTATTTTAATATTTTTTAAATAAATTATTTGAATAAAACTAAACTGTTTCTATTCTGTGAACCAAAAACTTAAATAAAAACCACCAAATATCATCTTAAATCTCTTTTTTTCCACTTTTGCACACGCAACTTTTCTTAAATGGACATAAGAATTGAAAACGTTCTTCGAAAACGCAAGTCAAAATATCTTATCTCAACTTAAGATTTTAGAAATTAATATAAAATTCAATTTATAGAAAAGCCAAACCATTTTAAGTCATATTTTTCCTCATAACGACCAAAATATTAAAAATATCTTTTTGAAAAAAAAAGATCATAAAATTCTACATATAAATGCTTTGTTGAATAAAATCTATATTTGAAAGATTTTTTGGGATACAGCTTTGAAGTGTTTTTTTGCTCTCCTGAAAAATCATCAAAATTGACTTAAGATCAGCGTTGCCACAAAGTGCCCGATCGGGCCATTTGGCCCCCTATTTTACATTTTGGCCGGGCCAGTTAGAAATGGCCCCCAAATCTAAATATTAGAAGATTTGACATCACATCATATCGTGCTTAATAATAATTAAAAGCTTTACAAAATTAAATATATACTATACATACCATCGCGATGAATCGCCACTACAACTGCAATTCATCAAACGAAAACCTAAAAAGCACAAAGAAATTCGAGTATCACGAACAGAATGTGGCTAGAAATAAAAGAAAATAAACTATTTTGCAAATTCTGTAAGCAGTTCATAAAAATTAAAAAAACACCAGGAAGGAAATCTCCACAAAATTAAGTTGCAATATTCGCAAATAAAAAAAAACTCGAGGGTGCTTTTGAAAATTATATTATGTTATAATCCACGATTAATTAAATTTAACTGAACACGTAAAAACCGGACACAATAAACAAATATTTAACACCTTTATGTTTTTACAGCCAAGAAAATAAATCATGGAGGATACCACATAATGGTTTGGGCATTTTTTTCCTTCTATGGTGTTGGTCCCATATACCGGATTGAAGGCATTGTGGATCAGCATCTTTATGTGAAGATCATGGAGGAAGTTATGTTCCCATATGCTCAAGATGACATTATTATGTTTTTAGATTTAAAAATAAATTCTTATTTGAAAAGAAAAACATCCGTTCTGATGAAGAGAAAATTTCGAATTTAATTTTTTTTATTAATTTTCACATTTTGAAACAATATGAAAATCTATATAATAAAATAAAAACAAGTGTTTTATAAAGTTGATTTCAAATATTAACAACTTCAACACTTTCCCTTGTTAATATTGAAACAACAAATAAAATTGAATACAATTATATAAAACATTAAATCATAACAATCCCATCATATTGCAAAGAATAGTCAGTCGTATCCTTGGCAATGGTTTTGTCATTATATCAGCAATTTGGTTTTCTGTCGATGTTTGTTCTATACCCAGTTGTCCTTCATTAACTTTTTCTCGAACAAAGAAATGTTTTAAAGCTATATGCTTTGTTCTTCGGTGAAATTCAGGATTCTGAGCTAACCTCACTGCTGCGGTATTGTCCACTTTAAGAACAGGTACTTCAGTTATATTGACAATTCCTTAAAATAATCTTGTTATCCAAATTATTTCTTTGGATGCCTCGTTAGCTGCTACTATTTCAGCTTCTGTTGTTGAAGTGGCAACCATAGTTTGACGCTGGCTTAACCAAGAAATTGGACCTCCACCATAAATAATTACCACTCCTGAAGTCGATCTACCAGTTTTTGTGCATCCTCCAAAGTCTGCATCACTGTAGCAGTCAAATATTCCCTTTTGAGCATTTGAACGGTATATGATTCCAGTATCTTTCGTACCTTTAATGTATCGAAAGACTCTTTTGACTCTACCGAAGTCTTCTATAGTTGGATTCTCCAATGACCTGGACAGAAATCCTACACTGTATGCCAGGCCCGGTCTTGTTCCAAGCATAAGGTACATAAGAGCTCCGACAGCTTGTCTGTATGGGAAATTATGTTCCTTTGAATTTTCTTTCCCTGTTGTCAATACCTCTGAACTTTTCAACATTGGTGTCGAAACTGGTTTGCAATCCGTAAAGTTAAAGCGCTCTAAAATTTTATTCACATGGGCTTTCTGACTAATTCGAATGTCATTATTTATGTACTGAATTTCAAGTCCTAGGAAATAATCTGCCTTTTTGGAAACAATTTTGAAATCTTGTTTTAAACTTCTTATGAATTCCTCTAGGTCATCAGAATCCGTTGCTGCGACTATTCCATCATCTACATACAATACAAGAAGAAGTTTCTTTCCGTTCTTCTCTCTTGTGTAGAGACATGGATCCGCTTCACTCACTTTGAATCCCAATTGAGACAAAAATCTTCCAAAACGATTGTTCCAACATCGTGGCGCTTGTTTTAAACCATATAAACTTCGGTTTAGCTTACATACTTTTTCAGTTCCATCTTTGTAGCCTTCAGGTTGATGCATATAGATAACTTCTTGTAGTTCTCCATATAAAAATGCTGTCGATACATCAAACTGTGATAGCTGCATCTTTTCGGTTGCCGCTATACTTAATATTGCCCTTATTGTTCCTAGCTTTGCTACGGGACTATATGTTTGATTGTAGTCTATACCTTTCTTTTGTTTAAATCCTTTGACAACTAGCCTAGCCTTGTGCCTTTCAATACTGCCATCTGGATTTTTCTTCACACGGAAAACCCACTTACATGGTAAAGCCTTCTTTCCTTTTGGTAATTCTGTTAAGTTCCAAGTATTGTTTTCTTTAAGCGATTCAATCTCTTTTTCCATAGCTTTTCGCCAATGAGTGCTATCTTTACTATTTATAGCTTCTTCAAAATCTACTGGATTTTCATTTAAGCAGGATTCTTCTAGTTGAAGTACGTAATCCTCTAGGTACTTCGGTTTGTTTAGGGTATTTCGGTCTCTTAGCTGTCGTATTTGTAATGTTGTTTCTTCTAGATTATCATCTTCGTCAAAATTTTCGTTTTGCTGGCAATGTATTTCCTGGTTTTGAATGTCGTCAATCTCTTCATCTTCTTGATGATTATTTTCTTTTTCTTCTTCTTGGTCCTGCAAGTCTTTTAATTGTTCTTTTTCTTGATATATTTTCATTGGTAATTGAACAGTATTATCGAAATTTGAGAATTCTTTGTTTGTGCTGCAATCACTTGATATTTCGGCGAATTGGACATCTCTCGATAGAATAACTTTATGCTTTTCGTTAAGGTAAACTCTGTACCTTTCATCTCCATCATATCCAACAAGAAATCCTTTTTGGGCTTTTGCATCCATCTTCTTACGATTTTGTACTGGTACATGGACATAACAAACTGAGCCTATAATTCTCAGGTGTTTTATTCTGGCCTTTTCTCCTAACCAAAGTTGTGTGGGGCTAACATTATCAACTGAAGACTTGCCAGTTCGATTTAAAATGTAAATAGCTGTATTTACTAGTTCAGCCCACATTGCTTCTGGAAATTTTGCTTCTTTGTTGGAATACTTCAAAGTTCTTGCCATTTCAACCACTGTTCTGTTTTCACGTTCGCTTCCACCGTTTTGCTGAGGTGTGTATGGTGCTGTCAGCCTTTGTGTGATTCCAAACGACTTTAATATTTTTCTCACATCTGTATTATCAAATTCTCCGCCGTTGTCACTTAAAAACTGTTTTATAGAATGTCCTAAAGTTTTGGCATGAATAAGCATTTCTTTTAGTACAGTTTTGACTTCGGATTTTTGGCGTATAAAATATCCATATCGAAACTTTGAAAACGAATCTTTAAAAATAACAAAATATCGTTTCTTAGAAAAAGATTCCGCAAAAGGACCGCATACATCAGCTGATATTAACTGGCCAGGTTCCGAAGTGTTCACTCTCGTGCCAAATGGATTTCGATGAGCTTTCCCGAAGATGCAGGGCTCACATACTTCTGAATCCAGTTTAACCTTTATTCCTAACTCGTTTTCTAGAATTCTTTTTATATGACGTTTGTCCTGGTGACCCCATCTCTCATGATAAATTTGGAGTAATGGCTTGGATACAACTGTAACATTAGCATCTTCTTGAACTTGAGCTATTGACTTTATGTGTGCTTTGAATAGTGATCCTCCTACTTGTCGTATTCCTTGTAGTACTGTTTCCCCATTTACTTTTAACCAGCATTTACAAGGTGTGGAAGTAAATGTGCTATTCGGGTTTCTATCTTGAGCTGCTAGTACTGAAAACAAGTTTCTAAATATTTGAGGTACATACCATACATCATTAATTGTCATTATTTTGCTTTCTTCTCCAACTGTTGAGATGATCTTTATTGTACCTTTCCCAAGAGCAGCTAGGCTTTCTTTTCCAGCAGATTGTATACTTATACCATTTTTGAATTCTTGAAAATCCACAAAAAGGTCTCGACGGTTAGTAACGTGTTTGGTGGCACCATTGTCAATCCACCAATCCTCGGTATTTGGCTCAACTCTATTTGCTTCATTCGCAATAGACTCCAGGGCTACATTGGTATTAACTGGTGTGATTTGAGAATTACCTGATGACTTTTTCTTAGGCTTTCCATCAGCAATCCATTTGTAACAAGTCTTAATCCAGTGTCCCTTTTTCTTGCAATAGTTGCAGATGTCGTCTTCCTTGGTTGCGTGTCTAGGTCTAGTATGTTGCTCTTTTCTTTTCTGCGTATGGACTTTCAGTAATAAAGCTTCTTGAGAATCTCCTTCGCTAGCTTTTCGTGCGTTCCTCTCGAACAAACACAGCTGCATAGTGAGCTCGTCAAAAGTTTTCTCTGTATCCTTGGTCAAGAGCATCCAACTGGATCTGAACGTTTCGAAATTTTTCGGGAGAATCTGAAGCGTTTTGCAAACTAGCAACAAGTCTGGTAGGGTATTTTCATTTTTGGCTTTGAGTCCAATCAAACGCAAAAAGATCAGTACACTTCTTAAAAAGTTGATCTTTGGACGTTGCTTCAAACTGTTGTTTGATTGCTTCCCATGTGTCTTGAGCTGTTTCACTATCCATAACTTTCTGGTAAACCTCATCCGTCATCGAACTTGTAAGCATAGTCTTCGCATAACTATTTGCCTTCCGATATAAATCGCTCTGCAATTTATGCTTCTTGACTTCTGCTTCTGAGGCATCTAACGCTAACGGATCAGGATTTTTAAGCTTTGAATCAATAACGTCTAAGGCTCCTTCATGGTAATCCAAAAGATCTCGAATCTTGCGTTTCCAAACTGGCCAATCTGCTTCGCCAAACAAGGGCTTAATATGTCTTGCTATATCCATATGGTAAATAATAGTCGCGGATGATTTAAAAAAAAAATTTGAATTCTAACTTATTTTCATACAATTCTTTTCTTCGTTTCTATTTTATTTTTAAACTATTGTATTGTTATCGTGGCTGGGTCCATAACCTATTATGTTTTTAGATTTAAAAATAAATTCTTATTTGAAAAGAAAAACATCCGTTCTGATGAAGAGAAAATTTCGAATTTAATTTTTTTTATTAATTTTCACATTTTGAAACAATATGAAAATCTATATAATAAAATAAAAACAAGTGTTTTATAAAGTTGATTTCAAATATTAACAACTTCAACAGACATGCGTCTGAAATTGGTCTTTCAACAAGAGAACGACCCAAAGCATACAAGTAAATTTGCGAAGTAGTGGTTTCAAGAAAAGAGGGTTAATGTCATATGGTGGTCTGCGCAGTCCTCAGACCTCAACCCTATAGAAAATCTTTGGTACAATGTCAAGAAGTATGTTGAAAGTTGTAAGCCAACTACTAACGCAGCACTGTGGGAAGCTATACTGCAGTCTTGCAGGTCCATACCTGTAGAAAGATGTGAAAATCTTATTAATTCGATGCAACGTCGTTGTGCTGCTGTTATTTCTAACAATGGACATGCAATTAAATATTAATTTAAGGTTCAAACACTCGACTATCACTTATGGTAGAAATTGTATATGAACTTTTCCTTTTGTAATAATTAAAGGTGGATTTTGAATGCGCTACTATTTTTTTGACCGCTGTTTTTCTATATGACTTGGATATATTTGAAACTACCAACTATGATTTTATTCTGAAATTAAAAGCCTAAAAAACATTAATTTGAAAATCAGATGACTATTTATTTTTTTTAAATTTAGTAAATTCATTCATTTTAGATTTTGTTGTGTCAAAAAGTTTACTACTATTATTTTGACCGCAGCTACATATATGTCCTGATTCAAAAATTGCCCAAAATTTTAAATGTGAACCTTTTTGCTGTGAGGAAATCGGGCAGAAGTTAAGACAAACGAAGTTTTCTCTTATAGAAGATGAATCTACAGATGTTTTTATGACAAAATGTGTTGCAATTGTGGTGAGATTTTATGAAAAATCGGGTTTTGTGTATTTTAGAAATAAAAGATTCTTCCGCTGAAGGTATTTTTACTAAAATTAAAGATTATTTAGGTAGAATGAAAGTTCCTTATGAAAATATGTTCGGTTTTGGCTCATATGGAGCTAATATTATGGAGGGTGAACGAAATGGGGTGCAAGCAAAACTAAAAACACTGAATGGCTATTTATATTCGATTGTCTGCAATTCGCATTCAAAGCATGAGTGCGCAGAATATGCAATAATAAATATAATAAAAGTAGTTTGCGCCTTTTCTCGGGAAATCTACAATTTTTTGAAGCACAATACGAAAAGGCAGGACGAGCTTAGAGTGTTTCATTTCAAGAATACTTTGATCTAAAAAAAAATTAAATAAATTGGTAAATTATAAAGTGGTAAATTACCTATTTTATACAAAACTGGGAAGCTCTTAAACTTTATTTTGTATTAGTGTCTTTTGATGACAAAAACCCCAAGGGAAATACCCATTTGTTCTTACTTTCTTAATTATGTCTTAAAAATAATAACCGATTTAAATAAAAGCTTTCAAAGTGAAGCACTAAAGGTAACATTTGTTGGTTAGCGAAGTTACTAAAAAATATAAAATTATTTTAAGAAACTTTTTCAAAGCTGATTACTTAAAAATTTTAAGTAATATTGGTGAAGTCGAATTCAAACCGTTCTGCTTAAAACCACTTGATGAGATATATTACGGGTTTGGATTTGGTGAACTATTTGAAATTTTAAATGAAAACGAAAAAGAAAGATTTTTAAAGTCAGTTCAAAACTATTATACAGAACTTTGTATCATTCATTTCATGTATTGTATTCATACATACATATATCATGTATTTCTGATCATTTGGCAATTCTGTTAGTAAAATTTCCAAACTTATTCAGTTGCCCTGAAGAGCTACAAAAATGTTTAGAAGAAATAAATAAAGAAGATCATGATATTGGACGCTGTTAAATGGTGAGTTCAGTTGAACGAAATGAAAAATTCTCCTGTGATCAGATACTTATAACTATTTCTTCTTTTGCAATTAAGTGCATCTGCTGAGCGTGTTTTTTTTGTGTCTGAACAATATAAAAACGGATTATCGAAATAGGTTATCGTATGAAATTATGCACTTGTTAATGAGCCTTAAAGATTTTATTCAGGGCAACTTGAGTAACTGTGGAAATTTTATTCCGAAATCAGATCTTGTAAAACGAATTTAAGATACAAAATGTGATTACCTTAGAATATTATTAAATTTTAAGTTATTTTTTATTTATTTTTAATTAGTGGCTCAAAGCCAAAAGATTTCTGTGGATTTAAAATGTAATAGGTAAATCTGTGATTTTTTTTATTTCTTTTTGTAAACTACATAGATTTAAGAAATGTAGCATTAAATAAATAAAAAAGAATAGGTAAATACAAATATTAATAAATTGTAGTTTAATGTTTTAAGGACGGATTTGTAAGTAAAATATTGGGCCCCAACTTTTGTCAAATGGCCCTCAAAAAATTTCCAAATTGCCCGCACTGCTTTTTCCATCGCGGCAACGCTGCTTAAGATACTTTACCTTTTCAGTCGAGAATTATTTTTTTTTTTTACGTTTATACTCTTTATTATAGTGACCATACGTCCCGTTTTTAGCGGGACAGTCCCGTTTTTGAGGTCTCTGTCCCGCGGCCATAACTGTCCCGCTAAATGTCCCGCTTTTCCTAAGATTGTAAAAATGTGTGTAGGTCTCTACAATTATTCTCAAAATGAAGCAATTATATAAACACTATTTCACATCCCTGTGCATACAACTTGGCGCTGGCGCATATAAAACAAAAGTATAAGGAATAAAATGAGTCCATGTTTATTCCATGTTACAATAATCAAAACGCTTCTACAAAAAATTCAAGAGGGATTGTAAATTCTCGGAAGATCTGAAAAAAATATGTATTCCTTTAAGCGAGTAAACGTAACACATTTACTTATTGTAATTCTTCGAATGCGAATTTTCAATATTTCCAGGAGGACAAAATGATATAATTCGCCAAAGCAAACCAAACCAAAAGACAAAATCATAAGTCCAAAGTAATGGACTCTATTGCAGCAATGAAGTTGGATTCATTTTTTCGGAGTAGCGATTACATAGATCGTGAGAAAGAGTTAGCACTTGCGCAGGCAGTGATGTGTATCTATACCATTTGCCATTACCACAGCTGTAGATCAATGGATTTCAACTGCAAATTGTTAAGCAAGCTGCTCGATAAAAAGTTCTCCTGTGCTAGAACCAAAACCGAATTGGTTGTGAAAAATGTACTCTCTGCACATCAAGAGTTACTACAAGAACTAAGTAATATAAGTTTTGAATCAATTTTCTCCGATGCTTCCAACAAAAAGGATCTGAAGCTGTTTTTCATTGTTGTAAGGTGTCCCGCTTTTGCTTCAAATAAATCTGGTCACTTTACTCTTTATGTATGTACATATGTATGTTCATACATATATGAGTCATCAATCATATGTATGTATATGTAAAGTATTTAATAAGGAAGCTTTGATTGTAGATACTGTATTGAAAAAGGTGGCGAGGTTATTTATTTTATTTATTTATATAAAAACTCGATCAAAAGGATAAGTCTTATAAAGTGTTTCAAGCAAAAGAAACGCCTATGATCCATACCTATAGATTAACCCTCGAAAGTCAAACATATTTGAGAATGTGAACCCCCTAAAGTTGTGTTGTATGCTCATCTCCCTCTTGCTTGTGATTGTTGATTTTCAAATGTGGCTTGTCTTCAGTGTTGCCAGAAACACCGATTTATCGTATTTCTCCCGATTTCTAAACCTATTTCCGATACACCGATTTTTGATGTAAATAGTGCACTTTCTCCCGATTTTCATATTTCAAAAAAAAGTTCATATATTCTCCGCCCTTGAATGAAAATAATTTATTATTTTACTAAAAATTTTGCAACATCTTACATTTAAATTTGCATTTAACTATTAATAGCAACTTTTTTGATATGAAAATACATTACAAGGAAAATGTAATAGGTTTTGCGGCGGATGTAGCAAATAATTTGTCAGATAATAAAAACTCTGTTGCTTCATTACTAAAGGGTGATTGCCCGAACATTATAGTTTTGAAATGCATCTGCAATTCTTTTACCATCATATGCCTGCTTCAAACTTGAACAGTTATTGAAAAAATGTGTAGCTATATATTATATATAACTATATTCAAAACTGTCAAAAAGAGTAGCGAAATATCAAGAATTTTTTAAATTATTATAGCTGCTTCATCCATCACAAACTCTTTGGTTATCATAAGAATGTGTTGTTTCCCGGATTTTAGAATTATACGAACCTCTCAAAATGTAGGTACTTTGCATTTGAAGCTAAAGTAGATAATCTTGAAAGTGGAAAAGTTATTTTAAAATATTAAGAAGATCCTGTTAATGAATTATATCTTAAATTCTTACACCCATATTAATAAAGATGGTTTAGTGGATGTTTATCGTTAAGTCCTGGAGTAAGTGTGAAATTTCATTAATAAAAAAAAATGTGACGTTTACTAACTATCATTAAGCTAAACCACCAAAGTAGGTAGTTTAGCGAAGGAATAAGAAATAAAATTGTCAAACTTGCTTTGTTTTATCAAAAAATTAAACAAAAGTGCGACATGCGTGTCTTCACGATTTGTCAATGAATTTGCTTTGAAAGCCAATCAGTTTAAAAAAATGAAAAATACGAAAGGATTTAAGGTCGTAAATGGATTTCGACAAGTCATAGGAGCATTTAACAGCACCCACCCATAATAGGATTAATAAAACAGGCAGTAGAAAGCGGTCACAAATATGTGAATGTGAAGTAAAGACAGCTTAATAAAAATTATATAAGTAAATATAAATCCAAACATGTTTATAATTTTGCTTCCTTATCTTTTTATCCTCCGTACATATGTACGCAGCTTGTGACGTCAATTTAAAAATACTAAGGGAGAAATATTTTGGAAATTTGTTTTTTTCAATCAAAAGGACCAATCAAAGTTTGGCCTTTCCATTGATGGCTAACTTTATTTAATCGATATTAACAGTACCAAACTATTCAGCTAATGCTGAGAGAACTTGTTCTCAAATAAATTTTAATAAAACAACACTTAGAAATCGCCTTGATGTTGGAACTTTATAAGTAATTAAACTATCTAAGGACTTCTTGAATTCAGTTAAAACAAATATATTTAATTTAAAAAACATTGAAACATTAAGTTCGTTTGTGAGTGCGATAGGAAACGCATATTTCTAAATATATGTAAAGTACATATGTATGTGGTTTAACTAATCAATTTAAATAAAATTTAATTTAATGTATTATTGTTTTCCCTGTAAGCTAGAAGAACTTAATGTTAAAATTTAATAAATATACAAGACTATTTGTTTTAGAGGAGAAAAACAGTGCGTTTCATATTTGTAACCCACTTCAAAAACCTTAAATTTTTTTTCCGTCAATACAAAATTCATAAAAAAAATTATGGGATATAATAGTAATAGCCATGTTAGTAAATTTAAGCAAACGATTCACTTTAAAAACTCCACTACAAATATTTTATTCTGTATTAATAAAAAAACAACAAATTCAAGTGTTTCATATTTATAACCCATGGTTTTAATAACTTATAAAAATAAATGAAAAAGGGAAACTAATAATTTATCTGGGAACCTTTAGCAATAATCAAATCAAATACTTATTCCTTTTTTCATGGATGTGATCAAGTTTTTTATGACTTTTGGATCAATTTTGAGCCATTCCTCACGGAGAACGTGTTTGAGCTCTACAACGGTCGCATACGTCTTTCCTTCTGCGTATATTCGCCTGACTATATTCCCCAAAGATTTTCAATGGGATTTACATCGGGAGAACATCCGGGCCAGTTCATTAAATTAATGGAATTTAGTCCCAACCAATAAATTTTTTGTCTACTGGTGTGAATTCTGGCGTTGTCCTGCTGAAAAATCCATGATTTCTCATGGTTATCTGCCAAAAAAGGAACCAAACTGCCTCGGAGTACTTTAACGAAATCGCTACTGTTCATTTTAGATGAAGTGAATTGCATCTCCAGACACCCCTCTGAAGAGAAAGCACCCCACATCATCACTGAGCCTCCACCAAAATTACGCCTTTCGAAATATTGTGGTTACTTCCGTAAGTCGCGCCAATACGAGTGCAATCCATCAGGACCATCTAAGTTCCATTTTTTCTCATCAGAAAAAATTACCTTTGAATCGGATTTGTAGGTAAATGTAACAAAAACACATTAAACAAAAATTCCATGAAACTGCATATTTAAACATACAGATGTCCAATCGGTGTCCATATTATCCTCGGCGAATTGTAGTCTAGTAACCTTGTGTCGATCTAAAAGACGTGGAGCACGATTCATTTTAGACCGACACAAGTTTGGATTTCGCTGAATAGCTCTCCAAACTGTTGTTTTCGACACTTTTGTCCGAACCATCGCTGCTAATTTGGTGCAACTTACGGTTGAATTGCTCGCGGCGCGAGCGATTATTCGCTCTTCACGGACACTGAGCTTTCTTTTTCTTCCTGCTCGTTGCACAGTGCCACAACTGTCCGGATTTTTTAAGAAATTGGCTATAACCCTTCGACTTCTACAAATTCTTCTCGAAATTTCACTTATGCTCCAATTGCCTTCATTCAATGTCAAAATTCTACCTCTTTCGACGCCGGATAGTAATTTGCCGCGCGGCATGTTTTTTCAAAAACTTATTTTTAATAACTTAATTTAAGAACTTTAATTAAAACACACTAACCTTCACGCTAATAGAGTTCGTTGTTATGTGGATTATAAATATGAAACACTTCAAATCGACCTAACAACGTAGATCAATTCAAATATAACGGATTTATATTGAAAGAAAAATCAAACAAGAAATTGCGGTACTATTGAACCATCAAAGTTATGTCACCTATGCATATTTTCTTCATCTTTGAAAATCTGTTTTTAATTTTGTTGAAAGTTAAAGCTCTGATTGATGAGTGGGTTATATATATGAAACGCACTGTATTTATCTTTAATTTAAAGAACTTACTGTGTTCAAATAATATGAATTTTAAAAATGAACTTAAATAAAATAAAATAAAATGAGGAACAACATTTTTTTTTAAAGTAGGTAAGATTATTTCAACTTCTAATTCCCCGATTTCCCCGATTTCTGATATGGAAATCTCCCGATTTCCAAAAATATTTTATGGCAACACTGCTTGTCTTTTTTCTTTACACTTTAGTTTACACTACCTTACCATAAAAAGCCATCTACCCGCCAGAAAAAGAATTAATTTCTGGATTTTTAAAATAGATCCAGATAGAGAGCAGGATTCTAAATAGTTTTTGTATAATACATGTTAAAAATTAATCCAGATCCGGATCCACATAGATCCGTAGATAATACAAGGTGCGTTTTATTATTCACAAATCTATCTGGATATGGATCCGAATCCAAACCCAAGGATAAAAAGAGACGGGCTTATAACACTGCTGTCAGTAAGATCCGTATCGTTTTATTTTCAAGGGAAGATCCAGATCCGGATCCAGATATATATGTGAATAATAAACCACACCTACTGTAGCTTATACTACCTTACCATATAAAAAAAAGAAAGAAAAGAAAGAGTTAGAACTAATTTTTGGATCATTGAATTAGATCCAGATAGAGAACTGTATCCCAAATTATTGTTTTTATAATACATGTTAACAATTAATCCAAACCTGGATTCATATAGATCTGAAGATGATAAAACGCACCTAATACACACCTAAAGCTGAAGTCATTTACAACGACGCTGAAAAAAAAAATTGAATAGAAAAAAAATTGTACCGCAATGAATCCAACAAAATTACAAAAAGGAAAGTTTTTTTTTTTTTATTTTTACTATGTGTGGTTGTTAGTGCTTCAAGTTATAACTCTGAAATAAAATGCAGCAGCGTTTTCTATCCTTAAAAAAAACATGTTGAGATCTCCAGAAAGTTTCTGAAAACTCAAATAAAAATGCCATTCACCCCTGTTCCGATTTTCGTTTACGAAAGTAATACTTTCGTTTTCATTTCGTTTCGATTTTGTCTGGAGAATTTGAATTCGTAAAACTAAAAATGTATGTATGGTAAGTATTTTTAAAAATATATCTTTAAAAACTATTTTTTTTTGTCTTTTATGAAGAGGAAGACATACATATGAGTAACAGAAAACCTGTCTGAATGTTCGTACCACTGCAAGGCAAATTTGTACGAAATTAAGAACGTCGTTTTCAAATCCGTACGAAAATCAATTTCGGTAACGAATCCAATTCGGAATGAAAATCAGAACGGGGGTGATTATTAAAAAGTCCCTTTGGCATAATCTTAAATGAGTGAGCGGAGTCCACCTTTCACTTCACAGCTACTACCTCTTCCATAGAAGTGTTTAATCCTCAAGGAGTATCTCTGGCTCATGATGAAGTATCTGATTAGATAAAGCTGAAAATTTTTGGTCCCATTCATTTTTTTCCGACAGGAAGGAGTGTACCCCATGCCATAATGGTTAGTGTCTTAGACTTGCCATGCAGATGCAGTGGTCTTGGGTGCAGCCGCTGCAAAATGTTTAATACCTCTTGTGAGCAATTGACAAATCATGTCATGAAAAGTGCTGCTCATTAGGTGTTCGGGATGTCCGGAATCGGTAGAAAATTTTAGTTTCCCTCCTTTCCTGATAACACTCACACATTAAAGGTTGAAGGTTGTAACTGGAAGTCACTAGTCTTATGGCTTAAACAGATGTGCAGCAAGTCTGCACGCAGCGATGCATGCAGCGCTGCAGACAGAACACATGTGCATACTTCCTAACTTTAATGATGCCTAGTTCTGTTAAAACAAAAATGACATCTGCCAAATTTTCTCTACGAGCCATAAGTGTCTATTTTTTTTTTTTTCATACTTACATATTTTACATACTTATGTCATTTTCCATTGGTCGTCCAGAAGCGTCTGGAAGAGTCCAGAAGTATTCTCAAAACATTCTATTGGGAAAAAAATACTCTTCTGAGAAGAGAATTTCGCTTCTCGATTTCAAGTCAGAATCCACTCAAGAAGCAGTAAAAACCAGCAGCATTCTTGTTTGATTTGATTTCGTTTGTGTTTGCTGCAATTAAGTTCGTTTGGAAATAATTTACTTAATCCAAAATATACAAATAATAAATCACTATCGCAGATTTTCACCAACATGACGATTAACTAATACAGAGGCAAAATTTCAAAGTTGAGTAGAAGTAGTGAGCACCTTTCCATTGAATTTCAGAATGAGTGGATCCTTGAGTGAAACCAATGGAAAACGACATTACATACTTATGTAATTACTATGGATTCCTGACTCATCCAATGAGGTATTATAATCCACTATTTCAGCACTACTACATACTTCAGTTACATCAACTACATCTTACAACTATGTACATCCTTGAACTACATCAGTTACATTTTTTTCTGTTTCACGCATTCAACTGAAGGTGTTATATGATGTAAGTGGAAAATATACATACTTGTTGTAGTTGATGATTTGACATTTAATAATTCCGTAAGTCGAGGTTCAGAAACTCTTTCCCAAGATTGAGGAATGTCAGCTTTGAATACAGCGGTAGAAAATTTCCCGAACAAGATCTCTTTCAACGCATATATGTATCTCTTGTAGAACAAGCATTTGTTGCTCTTTAAGCGACTTAAAAATAGACTATAAAATATTTAAATTTTATGTTTAAATAAAAAATACTTAAATAAATAAATAAATTTGGTGGTGCAACAGCTCGCAGTGAACCAGGACTTAGTGACTTATAACTCTCAACCATTTCCGTGTGCGTGTTACCAGGAACGGAGGGGACCTACAATTATCTGCCGATTCCGAGTATTAGCAGCACTTTCCATGACAAGAGATACTCTTGGAGAATTTGTCAATTCCTCGCAAGAGGCAGTACACCCCTGAAAAAAACTTTCTTGCAGCGGCTGAGAATCGAACTCGAGACCTTCCGCATGACAGTCCAACGCACTAACCATTATGCCAAGGGGTATTGCAAATAAAAAATACTTACACTGTCAAAAATGTGTGTGTATCCGGCCCCTGTTTTAAAATCTTTTACGGTTTAATATTTAATTACACACTCTTTCAAGAAACAACTCCGCTTCTACATCAAGATAATAACTATGTATATGAATACCTATGATAATACTTTTGATATTCTGTGATAAAATCTATGATAATACTTATTTAAAAACTATAGGGGTATTCACGATCTAATGCAACAGGTCTAGTATCATTGTAAAAATGCAAAAGTGTAAAATCTTACAACACTACAACATGTTGTAGTATTGTAAGATTTTACACTTTTACAACATGTTGTAGTATTGTAAGATTTTACACTTTTGCATTTTTACAATGATACTAGACCTGTTGCATTAGATCGTGAATACCCCTTATATGTAAGTTTTCCCAACTTGATTTGCTAGATCAAAATTAAATTAAAGCCCATGTGTCCAAGCTGGATTATACTCACTATGAACGTGACGAAATGCCATTCTTCAATTTGTTAAACTTTATACTGCTGTCTTAGCGCATCTTTTGTTATCTTTTTAATTTGTCGATACTAACAGTTATTTTTTTTGTATAGAAGAACTTGGCTCTTTTTTTAACATTTATGTTTTTGGTCTGATCTCACTCCTTTTTGCAAAGATCTTAATAGGTGCGTTTTATTATCCTCAAATCTATCTGGATCCGGATCTGGATTAAGTTTTAACATGTATTACAAAAACAATTTGGGATCCTGTTTTCTATCGGGATCTATTTCAAGGTTAAAAAAATTAGTTATTACAGGGGCGAGTAGATGGCTTTTTATGGTAAGGTAGTGTAAACTACAGTGTAAAGATAAGAGACAAGAAATAATTTAAAACTTACAAATCCAAGGATAAAAAGAGACGGGCTTATAACACTGCTGTCACTAAGATCCGTATCGTTTTATTTTCAAGGGAAGATCCCGATCCGGATCCAGATAGATTTGTGAATAATAAAACGCACCTATTATCCACAAATCTATCTGGATCCGGATCTGGATTAAGTTTTAACATGTATTACAAAAACAATTTGGGATCCTGTTTTCTATCGGGATCTATTTCAAGGATCAAAAAATTAGTTATTACAGGTGCGAGTAGATGGCTTTTTATGGTAAGGTAGTGTAAACTACAGTGTAAAGATAAGAGACAAGAAATAATTTAAAACTTACAAATCCAAGGATAAAAAGAGACGGGCTTATAACACTGCTGTCACTAAGATCCGTATCGTTTTATTTTCAAGGGAAGATCCAGATCCGGATCCAGATAGATTTGTGAATAATTTTAATATTTTCAAGGGATGATCTATGTGGATCTTTGGCGATAATAGGTGCGTTTAATAAAACGCACCTAATAAAACGCGGCTATTCTTCCCGTGTTGCTAGCCTGCGTTCCTTTTGACCTAGCCCTTATACTGCTTTTACACGGAAGCGATTTTTAATCTTAGTTTCTCTTTTGGAGTCATCTTCCGCCTTATGTAACCCCGCCACCACACACGTCTCTCTCCAACGGGCTTACAAATCGCAAGGTAATATTGCTTCGTTTAAAAGCCGTCTTACTTTTAAAAAAGATGAAAATTTTATACTCTTTGAACATGCCCACTTTCGTTCTTAAAAAAATGTCGATAACACAGTTCAATCAGATTTTGACAGCAACTACCAGCCGGCTGATATTTGTTTGTTGATAACAAATAAAAATTTATCACGCTTTCAATTTCTTGAAAATCAATAACGCGCCTTAATTATTTAATTAATTTTCTCGCTTTCTCACTATTAAAATAAGTTAAATGTATTCTGTTTAAAAATAAAAACCTCACAAAATAGAGAAAATGTCAACAAAACGCCCCGAAAAGATATGGGGCCTTGTGTACAACATGATGAAATCAGTAAACAACGACGTCCCAACAATTCTTAAAACCCTAGATCAAGTTCTTTCACAAAAACCCTCATTTGATATGCGTTTCGATCACGACAGCATAATTCCACGTTCGTTTGTAATTTGGTTAGTCAATCAACTACTCACCTTTACCGGCAGACCACTTAGCAATAGGTTTGTATTGAATGCCCAGCTGGGTGAACAGAACTGCTCCTTAATGGATTCTCCCGTTTGTATTCTAGAGTTCGCAAACAAAATGTCCAATTGCAACGGAAACTACTTACCTTCTGCTGCCTCCACATGCCACAACTGTACGAAACACTCCTCAAGGAATACAGCAAGACCTTGAGCGAATTCATAGAAGTTTGCTACAACTCAAGCAACAAATCAGACACAGAGCAACGAACTGTGACTACATTCACCTCGGACGACGAGCAGTTTTTCAAAGAAATCGATGACAAGTTTGTGTTCGAAAAGATTAGTGTGAGTCCGGACATGGTCGATCTGACCATGCAGTGCGTAATTGAAGTCCTCACGCATGCCATGAGCATCTCATTCAACGTACATCAAAATCTCTTCGAAAAGATTCTCAAAATCGTTCTTGAACTATTCCTACCCTCAGATACCTACACCAAGCTTGAGTGTCTGGATTTTGGTGTGAAATTTTTTAATAATCTCTTCGAATTGGATCAGAATCTGACAATAGATTATGGAATTCTATTCGAGTATTGCCAGCTGTTGTGGGAAAATCTTCCAAATTGGATTGGTTTTGGGTTCTTAGACGAATATGGTCTTACTCAGGCTATAAGCACTTCAATGAAGCTGTTCAAGTGTGACTACAGAATATATCTCACTGATAAAATCGATGCAAGGGTGTTGGAGAGCTTGTCAAAGTCCTGTGAGGCAACTCTTCGAACTATTATAAAGGACCAAGACCGACTCGGCAACCGAATCGAAATGAAGACTAAAATCATTGACTTTATGCTGGAGCTGCATCATAGAACTGGCTGTTTACTTCCACATCACAGCTTCCTTCAATTGATCCAAGCAGAACACCAAATTGGCAAGCTTTTTGGAACCATTGAGCCCAATGCCACTGCATCATCTGTCCTCACCAGAGCTCTAAAAGGTCCCAAAGACGATCATCCAACTGTGAAAAACATCCTTGACACTATTGTTGACATGGAACACAAGTCGCTCAATGCACAACAGTCTAAGATCCTTTTGGCAAGTACAAATTTGAAAGATCTCCAAAAGAAACCAGTTCGTAGTGAGATGGTCTTCAGCTGCAACGATTTACAGGTATCTCTTGAGGAGTTCTTGCGCAATATGGCAACAATCAGTCTTTGTTCGAATGAGTTCTGTGATTACATAGAAATTTGTGGACTCTTTCTCCAATCAGAATGCGCACTAGCTATTATTTCTGGAGATCTACAGATAGCGCTGATTGACCTAATCCTCTTCTACTTGCGTCATCATTCGAAAATCAAACAGAAACTGCAACTAAACTTTCCCGGGATAAGTCGTATCGAGGATAAGCCGATTGCGGTGTCCCTGGATGCGCTAGCAAGTGTGTCCCATCAAAGTCTCAACGCCAAGGCATCAAACTATTTCCACAAGTCCGTCAAAGAATTCATCTGCATGATGTACCCAGTTTGTCAGAGTGAGCCGGTAAAAGCCAAACTGAACGACAGACTTTTGGACTTCATAGCAAATTCTGTGATTTCAATAAAGCTGATTGTTTGTCATATGCTGCCAGCTATTGTAAAGAGCTCAATGAATTCGCAAATTCTTGGCAAAATCAAGTGCATTTGTTGTTCAGCCCTCGGAAAAGTTTACATATTCAAAATTCGCCCGAACAATAAGAACTTTGAATACAAATTTCTTTGTGAAGATTGTGAGAAGCCAAGCTATGACGACTTCAGAGAGTACCTGCAGAACAGATCGGCAGTGTTGATGCAGCATCCACCGATTGGGAATTCATTTGAGGAAACAGCTTTTAATTTTGTTCTCAATTCCATTGGAAGTCAAATTTTGTTTACAAATAAAATTGGAATATTTGCAATAAACCACTTTTCGACGTCCAAACTTGAACATCAAGTTCTCTCCAATCCGCACCTCGAACCCGAAATAATCAAAGCCCTATTGATTAGGACATCGTCAAATAAAGAATTCCCACTGCTACCAAAAGTAGGTGTTCTTATATTGCGAAAAGTGCACGATTCCCTCGAACGAGGAGACGAAGATCAATTGAAAGTGTTGCATTTAATTTCAGTTTTGGCGAACATAGAGGGAATTCCAGAGATTTGGTTGTTTCATTTCTTCAAAATGACATTCTTTTATACGATATGTTGTGAATCGGGCATCAGTAACGAAGCGGCTAAATGTGCAACGGAAATGTGTGCTAATTTTGGAGTGGAACCCATGCAATTGTGGTATTGGTATAAGAGGGAATGTCTTAGTTTGGTGGTGGATTTGACGACGCATGTATACTTGAAGAAAGGGCAGGGCCTATTGAGGACATTGAATGCGGTAAGTTCTAGTTTTTTTTGTTTGATTTTCAATTATTTATGCTCTTATGCATAATTTATTTATATTTATATTTAAAGTATAATTTAACATGATGAGGGGATACGAAACGAATCTCTTTAAATTCGATAGCTCATTTTCGAATCGCTTCGATTTTACTTCCCACATTTCCAGCTGAGTTCCATTGAATTGTTTTTCTTTTAATGAAATTGAATTTTTATTGTCAAAAAAAATGGAATCTATTTGTGTTTATGAACACCGAACTTGAGGAAGTAAAACAATACTCTGATTTGCGAATTTAAAGAACGTTCTTGGGAAGTGAGTACATAGTTGCATAATTGTTAGTGCGTTGGACTGTCATTCAAATAATCTTGTCTTTAGGCGATGCAAAAAAAAAGTTTTTCATGGGTGTACTGCCTCTCGCGAGAAATTGGCAAATCCTCTAAGAGTATCTCTTGTCTTGAAAAGTGGTGCTCATTAGTTGTTCGGAATAAGCAGGAAATTATAGATGCTGTCCATTCCTTGTAACACGCAGACGGGAATGGTTGCGAGTTGTAAGTAACTAGGCTTAGGCACTCTACGAGTCGTAATGGTCTACTATTTATTTTACATCCCTAGCTAGCTGTCTTCAGTTTCGCACGTCAAGTTGGTAGAGGTCCTCTCCGAATTATGTGCGCCACCTAAGCCGCAGTCTTCCTCTACTGCGCCGTCCTCGGGGTGGGAATCGAAGTCTCCGGGTTATAGCATTTGGATCCATTCGCTTTATATGACCTAGCCATTTTAGTCGTTAGACTTATTCGTTTAACTAGGTCAGTTTTTCTGTACATGGTTATTCTTGTCCACTCCCCGTCTATGCAGACGGAATCAAAGATCACACGGAGAATTTTCCTCACGAAACATCCTAAAGCGCTCTCATCCACTTTTGGCAAAGTGCATGTCTGCACCAGAGGCAAGGACCGGGATGATGAGAGTTTTTTTTTTATTTGCTCGAGAGAAGACTTTGCTACTCAATTGCCTTTTCAGTCCAAAGAAGCAGCGATTGGCAGCGTTTGATTTCAGCGGTAGTGTTGTCTGAATTTTTAGCGGCGCCCAGGTTTAGACTTTTTATTTGAGTACGATTTATTAAATATACAGCTATGGACAAGGAAATAGCACACGATTAACAAAAATCATGATTTTAATTTACCGTTATGTGGAACGCGTCTGATGTTTTTTTTTTTAAATATGTTGTGCAGACAAACTGACGATGATAAATAAAACCTAAAAGTACCGTAATATTGTTAAGATTCTCTTGCACTCACCTATTCATACTCTTTTACTCTCTTTTAACTGGACAAAGTAATAGCACATTATATTTTTAACCGTTAAATCTTTATTTCGCGTTTGAAAGTTGTGAAAGAAAGTGCTATATATTAATTTTTATCATTAAATCAACAAATATTGAAAACAAAATGGGCAGAAAAGTTCACTGTACTCCGGAAGAAAGAAAAATTATTTTTGATCTTCACCGAGATGGAAAAAATCCTTCCCAAATATCCAAAATCCTCAACTGTTCCCGTAAAATGGTGTATAATGCAATTTATTTGGTAAGACGAAATCAAAACTTAAGATTTGAGAATAAATTACGCCGCCCGCCCGCCCCCTCGTAAAACATCAATACGAGTGGATAGAGCGATATCAATAAAATGCAAGTGTGACCCTTTTAAATCATCTCGTACCATTATGGCTGAAATAAACGAAGAATTCGGTTTTAACGTCTCAAGCAGACTCATAAGAAGAAGACTTAATGATGTAAAGCTGTATGGGCGCGTGAGCAGAAAAAAACCGTTGCTGTAAAAAAAAACATCAGAGATCGCCACACATTTGCTAAAAAACATCAAAACAAAAACATACAGTTTTGGAAGAGAGTCCTTTGGAGCGTAAAACAAAGGTTAGCCGTATTGGACCTGATGACAAAACGTTTGTTCATCGACCCAAGTGCGAAGCCTACAACCCGAAGTATTCCTTGAAGACGGCAAAACATGGAGGAGGAAATTTGATGGTTTGGGGCGCATTTTCCCTGGTATGGAGTGGGCCCATTGGTTAGGATTAATGGAAGAATGGACAAATTCTCGTATTTTAATATAAGGACACCATGGAACCATGCCAGACCCCAAACACTCATCGAAATTGGTAAAAGATTGGCTTACAGACGAACAAATCGATGTTCTTACCTGGCCAGCTCAAAATCCCGATCTTAACCCAATAGAACACCTATGGTATGATGTTAAGGTAAAAATTGGGCAAACAAAATATACAAATTTTAATAATCTTTGGGAAGGAATACAAAATGCTTCGTACTCAATACCGCAAAGTAGATGTCAATCGTTGGTTGAAAGCTTACCACGGAGTTGCCAAGCAACTTTAAAAAATCATGGTCAACCAACCAAGTATACATGGCAGTACCAAATTATTAAAAATTTTAAGAACTTTTCGTTCAAATAAGTTTTCTAGAATGATTATTATAACAGGTGTGCTATTTTTTTGTTCATAAAAAATATGGTCATCACTTAAAAATAAATTAAATTGACTTGAAATTAAATAAGTTCTAATTAATTAATTTAATTGATCCTTATAAGTCAGTTCATGTAATAAAATAAGAAATAAAGTATTTAAGTTCAAAAATCGAAAATAAATTTAATTTTACTAAGAAAAATAATAAGTGTGCTATTTCTTTGTCCATAGCTGTATACTGCCTCACCCCAATATCGTGTATCCAAACTAGCATCAAAAAGAAGACATCACGCTTTTTCAACCAGTGACCGATTTATCCGTTCCGATTTTGCATTTCGATGCATAATGATGATGCCCAGATGAATCAAAACATTTTCACATCTGTGTATTCAGGAACTCGGTACCGTTATAACAGCGAAAGACTTCAATTCTCTTTTTCGTCTGATTTTCCACCATGTATTTGAAAACCAAAAAATGTTTCAAAAATTTCTGTTCAATTCTTCAAAGCATATGCGAATACTTTTTTAGAATAGTCATCTAAGAATAAAACGAAGTATCTGGAACCTCCAACGTCCGAATGGACCAGCTGCAAAAAATCTATGGTAGTAGTTGATAATGATTTAAAACTATGCCTGCACTGCTTTCCTTCACATCATGTGACACAGTTTTTTTCCACAACACGTCCAGAAGACTGAACTCGGATGCTCCATCCGAGTGTGCTAAATTATCAAATCTTTCCACATTTCTTGCAATGTGCGATGATGCACCGGAGTCCACAAACCATCATTGACTGGATTCTTGAGCAGAATATAATGCGAATAAAGCAAAATTCCCTTCGGTTTCCACCTTTTTGGGACAGTATTTCTTTATGTGTCCATCCAACCGCATCCAAGACATTTTTAATGATTTTGTTTTAATTAAAGGATTTACCTTTGCTCTTAAGAACCGCCATGGCCTGTCTTTCAGCAGCTCCTTGCAACAATTCTTTTCACATACTCTGATATATTGGAACAGTCGTCCAGACGAGTGGTGGTCAGTTCTCGCAAAAGTCCTACCCTTCTGGTAAGTCCTCAGTCATCAAATGCGAATGCCGATTTGTCCCAGACTTTATTTGCAGTTGTGGCTTCTTCTCCACACCAATTTTTTCGGGTTTGACCTCGGTTCCTTGGACCGAGTTCCATAAGTCATCCAAAACCAAGAAACTCAAAAGAAATTAAAAAAATCTTTTATTTTTAACAAAACTTCTCATCTTAAATTTAACGTACTATCTGGGCTGGGACCATAATCCATAACTTGTTGTTGTTGGATGCCGCAGATTAATCAAAAAGAAATTTTGAATTTTTATATTCAGTAAAACGACCAAAAAAAGAACCCAGTAACCACAGAACATGCATTTAACTGAAATAAAACGTCGGTACTGTAGTTAATCAAATATGATATACATACAAAAATATTCCATACAACATGTAATTTATATACGTATAAACTTTATATACAAGTTACCGTTGTAAGTTGAAACCAATTACCTACATAAATATTCGTTTGTTCTTTTTTGTGTTAATTATTTAAAAAGAAGAAAATTAAATATACACAAAATGAATAATTCACCTTCCCAAAAAGTCTGTAATCAAGTTTACAAAATGATGAACTCGGCTAGTCCAGATCTGACCGAAGTCACTGAGTTACTCGATCAAATATTGTTTCAAAAACATTTGTTCCTTAAACCTTTTGATCACGAAGGCGATATTCCCACACCATTCATTGTGTTTCTCTTTAATAAATTGTTATTTTCCTCCGAAGAAACTCCCAATAATAGGTGGGTATGGTTTAAAATAATATCATCAAGGCATAACATTAAGCTAATGGATCTTCTGTTTTTAGAATTCAAAAACAATCCATGCTTCTGCAGAAGAAATTAATCAGCTTCTGTTGCCAACATAGACCAGCACTGTTTGACAAACTCCTGGGCGATTATGTCGAAAGTTTAAGAACATTGAATAAATTTATATACGGTCCACAACTTGGTTTACAAATACTGAACACCTTTACTTGTGAAGATACCCGACTTATGGAGGACACCGTTAGAAACTTCGAGTTTGAGACAAATAAAGTGTCGCTCAAAATGATAGGTCCCACTATCATGTGCTTAATAGAAGTTCTCACTTATACCATAGACCTAGCAATTCAAACTCGCCGAAACAAATTTGTGGAGATACTACAAGATCTTGTGGGCTTTTATCAAAATCTCGATTGTCAAACCAAGTTTAAAATCATAAGCTACGGCACTCGATTCTTTCATAGTCTCTTCAAATTGGATGACACCTTGACAAACGCCTATGTAGGTCTCTTTAAAAAGTGTAATCAGTTATGGAAAAACCTTCCCGATTGCATAACTGCGGGATTCCTAAATGAGTATGCACATTTACAGCTCACAAGCATTTCCTTGGAGCTGTTCAAGTGCAATTATAAGAACTTCCTTAGATGTCAAGTTGATTCTGAGAACTTAATCAAATTTAGTGAGTTCATTATATTTTCGCTAATTAAACATCAAAACATATTTGGCGATAAATCCGAACTCAAGTCGACTATTCTTGACTACATGATCCTTTTGCATGAGAACACTGGAGTTGTGTTTTCTGGACGGAATCTGCTACAATTGGCCCAATATGACTATCAGATAATTAAGCTATTCGGAATAGTGTCTGCAGAAGGCAACATAACGAATGTCACTCAAATGCTGGGAGGTATCGAAAATATTCTCATTAACGATCTGAGTGGGAGTCGAACAAATTATGAAAATCTTGAATTGATATTGGAGACGATTGCCATGGCGGAGCACAAGGCTCTTAATGTGAGGCAATTCAAGATGTATAAATCGTCCATGAATACCAAAGAAATTTCACAAACGCAATATTTAAACAGTTTGATATTTAATTCGAATAACTTAAAAGCGGCTGTATCAATATTTTCGCAAAACAAAAATCTAAACAGCTTGAATTTAGATGAAGCTCTTAAATGCATTAAAATAAGCGGCTTGTTGCTGAGTTCAGGAAGCCCTCTTGATATTTCTGCAGCTGCAGTTAGTGTAAAACTATGCGATGTGATCTCCTTTTATCTTCAAAAACCCTTCAAAGAGACTACAGAAACTAGTTTTCTGGAGTGCCAGCTGATTGAGACTTCATTAGAAGCCTTGGTAAATGTTGCGTACCATCGATTAGATTCCCAAACAAGGAATTATTTACTTTCCTCAATAACAAAAATCTTAATAAGGGATAACACGGATTTAATAAAAGCAAAACTTATTGAAAAGGTTTTGGACTTCCTAGCGAATGGAGCTTTAACCATGAGAGAAATTGTGAAGTTTATACTTCCAGTCCTGTGCGATACTAATAAACATGATAATATTCAACAAGTGGCAAATCACAGAAAAGGAAGGTTGGCCAAAATTAAATCGATTTGTTGTTCTGCACTTGGTAATGTGTACATATTTAAATACCGCTGTGATAGTCGAAATAAATATGATTTCCTTTGCGATTTGTGTGAGAAGCCGGATGACGAAGTATTTAAATATTACTTCCAGGAGAAGTCGGCTATTCTTATGAATAATTCATTTGGAAAAAACATGAATGAATCAACGTTTACATTTGTATTAAATCAGATTGGAAGTAGAAATCTGTTTAGCAATGCGAATGGAATATTTGCCGTAAATCATTTTCATCCAGCCAAGGTCGAAAATCAACTGTTGATGAACTCTTGTCTAGTGCCAAGCCTCATTAAAGCACTGTTACTAAGAACATACGAAAAGAATGAATATCACTTGTTACCCAAAGTTGGTGGGGTTATTTTACAAGCAGTTCAAGAGTCGCTAGAGAAAAATGAAATCGAACAGAGAAAAGTCTTGCATTTGATTCAAGTTGTGACTTCGATTGGTGAAATGCCAGAAAAGTGGATATTTAACTTTTTCAAGATGACAATTTTCTTTCTCATTGGACGTGGACCTGCTGTTGAGAATGAAGCTCTTAAATGTGGATTAGAAATTTGTGCAAATTACAAAATGGAACCAATTCAACTGTTTAATTGGTATCGGAAGGAATGTCTTAAATTAATTGTGGATTTAATAGTTCATAAGTATTTATCGACTGGAAGAGGACTGTTAAGGTTATTAGATCGGGTGAGTTTTCTCACTTCTATGTTGTTTTTAAAATTCCTTAAACTTTCAAGCAAGGATCTTTTCAATTTGTCGATATCGTTCTCACATAAAAAAATTAATCAAACCAATGAACCTCAAATTAAAAATGTTGAGATCTAAACAATTATTAAAAAAAAAACAGGCAATATCGATCCACCTTTTATTTCCACAGCGTTTAGATTGCCCATGCCAATATTATTTGTTTTGAGAATCCAGGAGCGGATCAGTACATTTACTATTAAGGCATAACACTAAGAGTAAATTGTGTTATATTTTGGATCCCATACCCCATGTCCACATAGTTTACTGCCTGATTTGATTTTTTACTTGCGATATAGGTACTATAGGGCAAGTTCTGCATTTGGAAAAAAAATCGAACTCGAGATTTTGATCAAAGTTGACATTACGATGATAGCGAAGACGAAAAAAGTGGGTCCGGCAATTCCGTCTGTCTGTCTGTATGTCTGTACCTCGAACTACAGCCTAAACTACTTGAGGTATTTTCTTCAAACTCGGTACTTAAGGGTCTTCGGTGATTCCCTAGAGGAGAAATTGAAATTTTTTTTTAGCTCCAAAACTAAGGGTACCCCCCATACACCCGTAATGCAAAATCTTATTTATCTCGAAAACGGCTCTAACGATTTTGATAAAAAAAATTAAGTGTGATATTATGAACATGGACTACATTTTGGTCAAAAAAAATTTGGGGGGAAATGTTATTAGGGGTACCTGTCATAGAACAGTTTTTTTGATTTTCGATTTTCTCACCAACGGCTCCAACGATTTTTACCAAAATTTGTATGCAGAAGCTCCTTTGCATTTTAAAAAATATAAACTAAAATTTTTTTCGAAAAAATAGTTTTTGGATTTTTAAAAAAATTATACAATTTTTTTTTGAAAATTCGATATCTTGAAAACCGATACCCGATTAAATTTTTAAATTACGTTTTAAAATGTATTTTATTAAATACTAACAATTTGCGTAACAACTTTTTTTATAAAAATTTTAAGGAAAATTTAGTACACAAAAAACATGTTTCAGTGTGTCTGTATGTCTGTACCTCTCACTACAGCCTAAGCCACTGGACCTATTTCTTTCAATCTCGGTAGTTAAGGGTCTTTAGTGATTCCCTAGAGGAAAAATTGAAATTTTTTTTTTAGCTCCAAAACTAAGGGTACCCCCATACACCCGTAATGCAAAATCTTATTTATCTCGAAAACGGCTCTAACGATTTTGATAAAAAAAATTAGGTGTGATATTATGAACATAGGCTACATTTTGGTCAACAAAAAAATTTGGAGCAAAATGTTATTAGGGGTACCTGCCATAGACCCGTTTTTTTATTTTCGACTTTCTCTTAACGGCTCTAATGATTTTAACCCAAAATTTTCAGCAGGAGTCCCCTTAAGTTTAAAATAATATTGTATATAAAAATATTGGAAAAAATATTTGTTGGGTTTAAAAAAAAAAAAAAATTTTTAAATCAATATCTTCAAAACCTATGACGATAATTTTTTGAAATTATTTCCTAAAATCAATTTTATTTAATATGTACTTAAAATTCGCATCACATTCTTTTCTTGAAAAATTTTAGAGAAATTTCTTATGTAAAAAAACTATTTAATAATAAAACGTTTTTTTAAAGTTTATTTGCATAAATTCATACTTTTCCGGAAACCAGACGGCAATTTTATGCATTTGAACATTATTTTCTCATTAAATCCATGTTTTCTATTTATAAAATGTATCTCTAATTCCAAAGTACTATTACATAAGAGCAAGTTCGTGCGATCCAGTCGTGCATTTTATTATGTTTGTGTTTTTGATTATAGTAACATTCGAGGCTTAGGAAAAATTTATAATTTGTATGTCCATATTGCAAAAAACACGCCATAAGTCTTGGCACTTTGCGAAACCCAGGTTATAGCTTAGCCTAGTGTCGTTATTTTTCCCACACCATAGGCTCCCCATATACAGTGCCCAGCATAAGTGAAGGTACTCTTTTACTGTTTTTATGAAAACTGAAAAATATACTAAATAAAAATAAAAACGTAAGCGAAAATGTTCATTTTAATTTATTTATTATGTACAGAATACCATAAGTAACTAAAAAGAAAAAAAAGTAATATTTTAGAAAAGAAATGCATTTTCTAAAATTGAGTCATAATTTCATTGAGCAATTCTAATTTGTCCCCAATACTTAGTTGGGAATCTCTTTAACCTCAAAACTTCTTGCAAACGCTTTGCATTGAGTGGACTAGTTTCTTAGTCGCTTCAGGTGTTATTTCTGGCCACTCTGCAAGAATTAATTGATCAACTTGAGAGTTGGCTTCAACTCGAGTTGTTATCAATCGCGAGCGGATGTTTGTGATGGATGTTGCCGTTTCCCCAAAGATACATGGTAATTTTGTGGCAGCTAAATCAGTAAATCTGGGAATTTCTGGAGCAGGTTCTATAATTTTCCATCATTTGCTTTGTTGTGAATAAAAGCGCAAGCGATGATGATGAGTTTTGCCGTCTCTTTTTTGTACCTAATGTCGGAAGCCAACACGGGAAATCTGCTTTTCCAAACGCCATATGAACGCTCAACTCAATTGCGAGTGCCTATCTGCAATTCTTTATACAAATTCTCATCAGCGTTTGTTACAATGGTGATAAAGTGATCAAATTTACCTATAAAAATCGTCTTTTCGATGGCGAAAAAGCCTCGTATTGCTTCAAGCATTTCCTCGTGCGTTTCCGGCATTCGAATAAATTGTGGTTCTGGATTAGCAATGGCTTTCGATACTATGTAGTTTCAGAAAGTGATACACGCTGGAAATGGACTGATCCGAGAGCATACAATCTTAACAAAAAATCTGTGATTGGCCACGAGATTAATTTAAAGGGTTTTAATTTAAAACTATTACCGTCTCGCGTTACAAGGAAGTGAATCTTTTATTAAATCTATCAACGTCACTGATGTCGGTTTTGAAAAACGAAAGCAATAATTGAAGTCACGGTCGTCCCACTTTTCAACTCCAATGAGCGGCAAGATTCACTGCTCGACGAAGTCCAATTTTCTCAAAAATAATTGTGCGGAAAATACATACATACATATATGCCAATATTTTTGTTTTGTTGTGAAAACTCAAGCAAACAAACTTTTGAAGCAAAATGCATGTATTTTATTAAAAAAAAAAAAAAAAACAATGTTTCATGTCAACTCTCAAGTTTGCTCTCTCAACTTCTAGTATTTTCGGAAGTTGAGAAAACCAGAAGTTGATCAACTCAAGAGTTGAGAATCGAATGTTGAAACTGTCAACTTTGAGAGAAGAAAAACAAAATCACAAGTTGAGAATAAAAATCCTAAAGTTGAGGTCAACTTCTAGTGAAGAAAATGGCTCTTAAGTCTACCATCTGACACGAATATGTTAAACTTGGGCTCATCTGAGAATATGACGTCGTCCGAAAATTCGGTGGTTTTATTTTTATACCCACTAGCAAAAGTTATTCGTTTTTTCTTGTTGACATTGCTCACATAAGGTTTTTTACGAACTACGCAACTGCTGTAGTCAGACCTATGGAGCGATATTCTAACAGTCCACTCGGAAACCGTTTTGTTCAAATTACTTGCAATATCGATGGCTATTTTTGGTGCACTTTTAAATGGATCCTTTTGAATAATTCGCTTACGAGTTCGCCCTGAGCGTTGTTTGTTTTCAATTCTTTTTTTTTTTCATTATTGAACCGATTAACCACCTTCTGCACCGTTGATTTTGATCTGCTAACAATTTCATTGATTTCTTTAGAGGATTTACCGTTGTGATGGTTTATTATAATACTTTTCTCTTCAATTGTTAATATGTGATACATATATTGTTAATATATAATAATATGTAAAAGATTCTATTCATTTTGTACGTCTAACTTTAAACTATTTACACGTTAAAATATTTACAAACATCAATTATGACACAATAAACAAAGCTTTAACTGTTTTATTTTAAAATTGCATTATTTCTTTTTAAAATGAAATAACTGTATAAAAAAAAACAATAGGTACCAACCCTTTTCCTCGATAAAATTGAAGTGCATTTTTAAAATTGCGTTTATTTATAAACAATATTTTTTTCGGTTAGTCAAAAAATACAGTAATGCAGTATTATGAATAAAAAAAATTATACATTTTTTTTCCTCAATTCTCGTTTTCATTTAGCAGAATTCTTAGATTTTACAAAATTTTTAATAGGGTACCTTCATTTTTGCCCGTCACTGTATGTACGAATTGATGTTGCTTATTAGCGTCAATCACAATATGGCATTTGTTCAAATACAAACTTTAATTCCATGCGCATCATTTATAAGTGCTTTATTAATCACAGCCCATGTTTGGATAGTAACTTGGCTTCTCACGAACAATCAAACCCTCCTGCCGCTATTCACGCGCGGCACTTGCATTGCTGAAACTGAACAGTTCACAGTTATCGGTATGTGCCTTACAGACCACCTTGTGTGGCGCCCTCGACTTTGCTAGAAATTGTTCACCTCTTCTGATCTGACTATAATCTATAAAGCCTATATTCGTCCAAAGCTCGAGTACAATTTCCTTTCCATATTTGGGCAGTTGCTCCAATAACCCATTGGAGAGTCAAATGGAATCCAAAACAGAGCTTTAAAATTATTAACTATAACAGTAACATTTGAATCTCTCGAGCGCAATGTCTCTTTTATATCATTATATTATTATATCATTATTGAGTCCAACTTCGGACGAACTGTAAATTTCAGAGATTCTTTCTTAAGCTGCAGTACACGAATGTGGAATGGTTTTCCAGATTCAAGATTTTCCTCCCTCAGACATTTAAAATCAATGTGCATTGGTATCGCAGTTTTAATCCTCTCCAAATTTCCTAAACGCTCGCACTGTGCTCAAATATTTTAAGGGTAGTTATAATCCCTTTAGAACGCGCAAACTTATAAAAAATAAATAAACTCTCAACTAATAACTCACAAAAGGGTGGAGTGGTAGAAAGGAAAATGGTTTTTCAGGCTTTGATATCAGAAAACTCGATGATAACCTTATGGTTAAAAAAAAAACTGGAATCACTAAAACTCCAGACTTCCCAGATGTTATGTCAAAGTTTTCCAAACAGGTATGGAAGCTCCAAAATGTTTCACACTTGCGACACTACAGATTTGCAACAACTGTTTTGGTTGCAATTTCTAACAAATACACGCTTATAGGCAAGCTTCTTTTTTACTTTTAAACTTTCAACACCAAAAAAAATTCTCTTCACATTTTTCCACATCAACTTACGAATACCTTTATTTTTGTATCAAATATTAATAAAATCAATTTTCCATTTCAGTTGGTAACGATGCTTGGTTTCTTGTGCAGTCAAGAATTTATCTGCAAATATTATAAAATCCTTACAGCCATGATTTTGCCTTATTGCGTAAAGGAAGACCGATGTAAGGGTCTACTAGTTCAGCTCTCCCAGGCAACCGATAATTCCATATCTCATATTTTGACGGCTTCATTTCTGAATATATACTCACATATTTATCTGAATGAAAGTGCCGAAATTGGAAACAAATGTATTGATTTGTTAGTAAGATGCACTGGATCATCCCTTTCAAGTTTAATGCACACTGACGTTAGGGTAAATATATCTATCTATTTTTCTTTTGCTTTCTTGCAATAGTCTAATATCAATTGTTTTTTATTTAATTGCAGCAAACGGTATCTGAATTTTTAATATTCTACAATCGAAAGCCAGAATTCGTAATGCAAGCATTCAGTTGCCTTCTTTTGAATAAATCTTCCAAAGAAGCCCACCCAACTAATAATAGCCGAAGTCAAACTGCCAGCACAGAGGAATTTGCTGTATTCATTGCTGAAAGATTTCTGGGCGTTATTACATATTTCGAGACATGTCTCAGTGATCCGAATTTCGAGAAATCCCTTAAGGAAGATGTTCTGTATAGTTTGGGTCAAATTATTCGGCTTGTCGGAGCTGGACATGTCACACAATCACGATATAAAATAATAGCAATGTTGACATCTGTTATTTCGTTAGATGATAAGAACCTTAAAGCAATCGGCTTAAAAATTTGGAATACATTCCTGCATATTGTTGATATTCAAGCACTTGGTCCGTCGTTGAGCAGAATTGTGGTGTCCTTGCAACCACTTCTTCAAACCAACGAAAAAGAAGTTGATACAATTTACAAATATTTAATTCTTGAGAATGGAAACTTGTTAGGAACTTATATGCCCGATCTATATTTCATCGAAGACATGGACGTGTCAATGGAATTGAAAAGTTTTGTTAGAAGACAAACAGAGGCACTTTTTCGAATGGGCAAATTCGAAGACTTACTCAAGTTCTATATTAAGCAGATCAATAATGAAAACTTGCAAGTGCGTATAAGAGCATTGAAGTATTTGAAAGAGTTCTTCATTAAGCACAGAACGGATTTAAACACTTATATTGTTGGTAAGTGAGTTTTTTTTTATTGTTATGTGTACATATATTATATTCCACGACATGTATACTCCGTACCTCTTAAGGCCAAATAGCTTTTCTTAACTTTTTCTAGTGATTTCCCTGTTTCTGCTAGTTCGGTTCTTTTATACCATGCAACCGCTCCATATTTGACAATGCGTATTACCAATATGGTGTGCATCCATCTAAGGATGTCTGGCTTGCAGCCCCATGATTTGCATGCAAGTTTCTTGTATATCATAAGACCTTTAGTGGCTTTCTCGATAATTAAGTCGACATGTTTACTCTAAAGAAGTTTGCTATCTAGTCTAATGTCTAGATATTTTACCTGCTTGTGGATGTCATTTACTTCGCCAGATAACCTAATAGGTTTCATGTGTGGCAGAAGTCGTTTTTAAGTAAATGGTATGATTGTTGCCTTTGCAGTATTTATGTTTAAGCCCACTGATAGACACCATTAACTAGTAAATATTAGTCATGTCTGGATTATATCACAGTCTCTTCTAAACTTCAGCAAAACGATGCAGCGTATAACTTGAGAAATAAGATTTTCTAGTAATTTATCCACTACTCCACAACAATGGTGATTGCTTCCCTGCGGACAGCCTTTTAGTTGAAATGATCCTCGATCTATTTTCCAGTCTTCCCGGTTTGGTTTGAGATGTATTGTCTTTATTGTGTTGTTAACCAGGGTTTCATTACCTTGGATCTAAGATTTGATAGAACTTTGCTCCACAATGGGGCATCATTTTGCTTTTTAAGATTTCAATAAACTCGTTTGCAATATTTTCTAGTTCAAGATGTCTTCTTGTCATTCCCGCTGGACGTTTGTAATAGTTCTAGGTTTGTTCTAAGAACGTTTTTATATAGGTTCCATTCTCTGTAAAAAGACCCTCTAAGCTAATTCACCTTCAACTTACGACGTGTTTTCGATTTCTTAAAACTTGCTTCTCTTTAAGATAAAACATAATATCAATATTAGTAACTAAAATCTGTGGTATCAATTTATAGGTCAAACCGAATTAAATCCCCTTATTGAATCTGTGGCCGAGAATTTAATGAATGGATGTAAGCACGTTGATCGTACTCTGCAGCTTATTTCTGGAAAATGTTTAGGAGAATTGGGAGCCATTGATCCAAGCTATATGTCCCCCAATTATGCCAAAGAACAAAAGCGTTTCTCGCTTAGCATTCATACAGATTCCTTTGCCATAACAGCTCTCACTGAGCTCTGTCGAGCTTATCAAAAAAACATCAAATATGTGGATAATATGTCTGTGGCTATTCAGGAGATCCTCGCAATACAAGGCGTCAATCCGAAAGATAATAAGAAAATGAATGTCTGGGAAGCGATTCCTGTTCGAATGCGACACATTATGGAGCCGTTGTTAAGTTCTTGTTACACAGTTGCACAAAAAGGCTACAAAATCAAAGCTCATCCTGTGTTTGGAAGTAGCTTCTGTCGAACCTACGAAGATTGGGCATTCTGGTGGTCCTGGAAAGTAATTGAGTTTGTGCGCGATGCAGATACAAAGAAACTACTGTGCTCCTTTACTCCGAGCATTCGCAAGGACAATAATATGCTGGAGCTCTTTCTGCCATATATTCTGCTGCATTCCTTGCAGGAATGCTCCGAAGAAGAAATGCTCTTGGTCTATGAGGAATTTCAAGCTGTTATTCAACAAGCTGTCAATGGAGGATCGAATGCAGCTAACCGAGCTGCTATTGATACTTCTCTCTCAAAGGAAATTGGTCCAACACAAGCACTTCGAACATCTACACAGCCAGCCAAAGATATTCACTCACAGAACGTAGATGATGCTTGTGCGAAGATCTGCTTCGAACAAATTGATTTCCTTTACCGTTGGACAAGGGAATGGTCACGAGTGAGTTCTACAACGGCAGATGCTTCAAACTCACAAAAAGAATATGGAATGATACAAAAACTGCTCAGCAAAATTGACAAGTGTCAACTGGCAAAGGCCAATTTTAACTGCGGGGAGTATGCAAGAGCTTTGTTGTTCCTTGAATTGTTCATTGAAGACGATAAGACTACGCGTTTGCAAGACAACCTTTCGTTTCTCATTGAAATATATGCAGAACTTCTGGACCCTGACTCGGTGGAAGGTGCAATGCACATGAAGAAGACAAGTTTAACCCTACCAGAGCAGATTCTGGTGAATAATATCATCGACCGACCACAGGAAAACATTGCATGCTATGAGCAAATCATGATTCGCCCTGAACAAGTACAGCAAGAACATGTACTTGGCATCATTAACAGTTACCTGCGGTTGGATCTACCAGAGACAGTATTGAACATTACCAGTGGATTGTGGGAGAAGCTCTCCGAACGCTACACAGATGACTTCTTCAAAGAATGCCAATTTGAGCCACTGCTGCGACTTGGGTGTTATGATGATATCGAAAGGATGTTGGAGGATCCAGTGATAAGCAAGAACCCAATGATGTGGAATGTGCAGTGTGCCAAGGCAATCCGCCTTTTCCGCAATCAAGACATCCAACTGATTGACTTTCAAGCCGAAATGGATGAAATCCGTTTAAACATCCTGAGCACTTTGAAAACTATTGGAGCCGAGCACTACTCTTACCACAAGGCATATACAGAAATATTGAAACTGCAGCTGCTCACCGACGTTGAAAAGAATAAGTCGCTGGTGCAATTCGTGGTTAATGAGACAGACGAAGCTAAATGTATTATCGCTGTGAATGAGTTCTTTTCAGACTGGAATGCTCGTTTGTGCTTCCTTCAACCTACAGTTCGAATTCTTGAACCCCTCCTTTGTCTACGCCGCAATCTCCTTAGTGAAACCAAAAACCTTTTGAATACAGCCAGAAGTGACGTTTCCATGGCTATCAACAAATGCATCGATGAAGAAATGGGAAGACTTTGGATCCGAAGTATTCAAATGAACCGTGAAGCTGGAGGTCTCCAACAAGCCAATCTGTCCATCATGAAGGCAGAGGAGTTTGCCCCAGAAGCATTGTTTATCGAAAAAGCAAAGCTTCTCTGGCAAAGTGGTGATCAAACCAAGTCATTGAAACTTATCTCAGAAAAGATTAACGAAATCGAAGCAAACGGAAATATCCCCACTCAGGAGAAATCAAATCGCCTGCTTTATTCAGAGGCAAAGTTTTTGCAGGCAACTTATAGCGCCGAGTCGATGAAAATCTGTGCCGAGCAAAATCTTTATTACTTCAAGCAAGCCATTGCGGGCAATAAGAATTCAGAAAAATGCTTAGTCCACATGGCGCAGTATTTGGAGAAAATGTATGCAACTAAATCAGATGCAGAACAGAACTCAGAGTCGGGGAAGAACATGCTTTATGAGATCATGGGATACTATGCTAGAGCCATGAAAGCCGGTAACGAGAGTATGTACCAATCCATGCCACGCCTGCTTAGCATTTGGTTCGATTTTACATCACAAGTTGGAGAAAACGATGTTCCCAATATGTCGATTCAACAAACGTGCGCCAAAATGACTGAATTAGTTAGCAAGTGCTGTGATATACTGCCAACGTATATATTTTACTCGGCCTTCTCTCAAATTCTTAGTAGAATTTGTCATCCCTCCTTGGCGGTGTTTGAAGTTCTCAAGACGATTATTATTCTGCTCTTGGAAAAGTATCCCCATCAATCATTGTGGATGTTGTTGCCAGTTCTTAAGTCATCCTACACCATGCGGGCTAAACGCTGTCGTCTCATTTTGAGCGATAAACGCCTGTCCAAACGTGAGATCATCAAATATGTCGATGACTTTAATTCACTGTCCGAAAAGCTTATTCAGTTGACTACAAAAGATACCGTCGGAATTGCACAAAGTGACCTCAATGTTCGAACTCTGGTTCCGAAGCTTCCAAAGCTATTTGAAGATCCAAGCTTCTCGGAAATTCTCTTGCCATTCGACAAGTACATGCAAGTAACACTCCTTAATGGCAACCGATCTGGTCAGACCGACGATTCTATCCCGAATCTTACACCAGTCAACCCATTTCCCAACAAGCAAATATATATTTGTGGAATTAAAGAGGAAGTTGTAGTGCTGCGATCCCAAGCGCTGCCAAAAAAGATAAGTTTTTTGTGTAGTGATGGCAAGGAGTATACGGCTATGCTAAAACCCAAGGATGATCTGAGACTTGACTATCGACTGATGGAGTTCAATGCATTGCTAAAGAGATATCTGCGTTTGGTAAGCAGCAACAACTTAAGAGACATTTTTGAAATCATTTGTATACTTTTTTCTTGTTTCAGGATCCTCAAGCTCGACAGCGTCGCCTGCACATTCGAACATATGCAGCGATCCCATTCAACGAAGATTGTGGCTTAATTGAGTGGTTGCCAAATCTGACTGCCTTAAGGGTCATACTAATGGGAATATACAGGTCACGTAAGCTTGGTGTTGCTGATAAAGAACTTCGATCATTTGTGCTTCCCAAGGAAGAAAAACTTGAAAAGAAGAAACAAGTTTTTAGTATTCTCTTAACACGCCATCCGCCTGTGTTCCACGAGTGGTTTATCTATCAATTCTCCACACCACATAACTGGTATCAGGCAAGAAGTTCATATATCAAGACCATAGCTGTTATGTCGATGGTGGGCTATATTCTTGGACTGGGTGATCGTCATGGAGAAAATATTCTGTTCGATGAAACGAACGGCGAATCGGTCCATGTCGACTTTAACTGCTTGTTTAACAAGGGGGAAAGCTTTAACATTCCAGAAAGGGTACCCTTTAGGTTGACCCAGAATATGGTTCATGCAATGGGTCCTCTTGGTATCGAGGGTCTCTTTCGAAAGTGCTGTGAAATTACTTTAAGGGTCTTACAAAAACAAAAGAAAACCTTAATGTCTGTCCTTAAACCTTTTGTATACGATCTAAGTAGACTTGGAAAGAAAACTGGCAATAACATCGAGAAAACAGATCCCCAGGCTATGGAGAATGTTAGTCGAATTGAAGAGAGGCTTCATGGATATGTAAGATTTGTCATTTTCAAATGTTATATTTTTTGACTATTGATTTATGTTTTCTTTCTCATCACCAGGTCCAGAGAAGAGGAGCAAATCGAATGCCATTATCAACAGAGGGACAAGTAGAATTTCTCATAAATGAAGCTACTGATATTAATAATTTAGCAGCTATGTACGCTGGTTGGGGTCCTTACTTGTAATGGCTGATCGTTTTAAGTACCTAAAATTCTTGAAGAACTAAAACACACTAAATCATACAACCCACTGAAATCATTCTTGTTAAGTTATTTAATTTTGTTTTGTTCATTTTGTATTAATGTTGAAGTTTAAATGAATTTCTTAAGTAAATATTTTTATATTTAACTTTTGTAATAATGTGTCTGAGTATCATTTCAAACTCAATATAGATGTTCGGCTGTAAAATGTTTGAGATTTCGGTATTTTTGGAACCACTGCCATGATCATATTTTTCTTTAGCAAGATGAGGGTGTAAAAATGTGGTGCATTAAAGTGCTTACCCTTAGCAATTATATTTTCGTAAAAGTTGTACCATTGGTGCACTTTTGCAAACTTCTACAACTGGACAGGTATTTGCTGCAGCTCTCGGGAAAAACCATCAATAACCTGCAAGATCATCCCAACTCAGAAGTGCCACAACTCCTCCAGCATGAACTAAACCCTAGAATCAGGTGTCTCTACGCCCGAGCCATCACTGACGATCAATTTGAAGAAATCATCTATAACGACGACGCACCCTTTTACGAGAAGAACAACAATCAGTACTACAGAGAATAAAATGTCCATTCATCAAAAATTATTACACTGCTAATTTAAAAAAATCGTGAATTAGATTAATAAAACATTAATATAATATTGGGGCCTATCGGGAATCTCCCTGGAAATTCTGTTTCCCTCGGAATTTTTTTTCGTCAATCGTGAATCTCCATCGAAACTTTTGCCCTCCGATAAAAGGAAGTACCATACATCTGTCTCGAAAAACACCTTTGAACTAGGTATGTGTAGTTTCAAGGCTTCTAATAACATTAAAATCCCTCAGAAATGGAAGAAAATCACGATAGCCATAAATTACGCGGGAATATATCGAACTCATTCACGATCGCGATTTTTCGAAAATGGGAATTCTTCCCAGGGGAATTTTATTCACGATAGCCCCCATTGTAAGCAAATGGCATTATTTTTGAGTCAAAAAACAGCCCTATAACATGTCCCTTCGATGTAGAGTCGTACAACGAATTGACGAACTCGGACATAATTTTCTGATTCGTAGTCAAAATCTTTTACGATGATATTGCAATACTTATTGGGAACAATCATTTTTGTATCTTCAAACAATTTGGCTATTGTTTTTTAGTATTTTTTTTTCACAGTCATCTAAATCCATTCGTGTTCTTTATTATTCTCTGGTTAAACATTAAACATTTCATGGATATTAATGTGAATATGCGTGATCCCAGTAGATGCACGAACATATATAAAGTAACAAACGATTAAAAGCTTAAGTTTATTTTTACTGCGAAAGCAGCGAATACAAAACAATAAAGCCGTAATTCACTTCGCATTATTCAAAATGTATTATATACCTAACTACATAACGAATGTGTCGATTAATACTAAAGAGGTCCAAGTCATTATTATGGATGGAATTAGTATTGGAAATTGTGAACGTTCTCACCGAGTCATCTAGTTTGGACCACCACACTCATCTACACTGTGCCAAACTAGGCAGCTTATTGATTGGTGATGAAACAGTAGTCAATCCGGCCCCCGCACCGTAAACCTTCGTCAAAGCTCACAGTCCATTAGTTTGGGATCTAAGAAGTCAAACGGAAGGTACGGCGTTCGTCTTAATGACGTCAAAAAATGCCCTTCCTAATGATTGTGATCTAAATTTGGCCAAAGCAGGGTATTTGCAGATGAAATGCAGGACTGTTTCTTATTATCGCTGGTCCCCACAGCTATGACAGTGAGTGTTTTGAGGAATGCCTAGCTTCACTGCATGCTCTTTTGGCCAGTGTCTGTTTTCAGACTCAAACGATTTTGTGAAGAGCCCTGATAAAATATGAGAATAACAAACAAAATTATACTCAAAAGAGAGTATCGTGTATGAAAAATGAGAGCATTTTCTCATTTTAGTACTGTTTAGAACATGTTTTGACAAACATTATCAGAATGAGTTCCAGAATCGCATTATGTGAGTTTATGAAATGTAAAAATGAAAAATGGCTTTGAAAACGAAATGATAACTTTTTTATCACTTCACAGTTAGAGAATTGACCCCCTGGAAGATGTAAAGATCTTGGAAATTGAGAGAAACCCAAATAAGAGAATGCTGCTGGAAATGTTACACATTAATAGAACTGATAACACAGTTAATAGACAATCTGATTGCGAGAACCTGAGTACTATATATAGCCAGCTGATTAAGAAGATTAGAAGACAGAAGAGAAACATCGATAAGTGACAGTGGGACTGTTTTCATTTCATTTTTAAGAAATATTTAATATTATGTGTTTGAAGTTTTCAAGAAAGTGTATATTGTTTTGTAAAGCCTAATTTTGTTTATTTTGTAAGTGTTGACATTTGTATTGTTTTGTAATACATGAACATAATTATGTTATTTAATTCCAAATAAAGGCCTGATGAAGAGTGTAACCATGCTCGAAACGTTGCATACCATCTAAAACGTCGTTTTATTGACCTAGAGCCTGTAAAAAATTTCATTATATATTAAACTCAAAAGGTCGTTTAATCATTCCAATATTAAAATGCAGTAAGTTAAACTGCTCCACTTGCGATTTGATTGACAGAATATTGCCCTTCATAACTCCGGAATGTTGACTCTTTCCGCAAGTGAGTTATGAAGGGCTGATCCTTGCCTGGCCAGCTCATCCGCGTGTGCATCCCCATCAATGCCATAATGACCTGGAACACAGATAAGAGTGACATTCTCGTTAATATTGAGCCTAGAAAGTTCATCCCGGCATTGCATGGCCAATTTGGAGGATTAATGGCTTTAACAGTCGCCTGACTATGTGATGTATTCCGGTTTGAAGCTTGTTTGAGTACCTTGCATGCTTCTCTGATAGCTTAGCTAGTAATTCAGCTTAAAAAACACTAGCAAAGTCGGAAAGCCTAAACGACATTGATATATCCAAAGTCACAGAGAAGATTCCTGAACCAACACCGCACTCCATCTTTGAATCATCAATAAAGATAGTTGTATCGAAGTCTTTCCTCACGACGTTATCATCCCAGTCCTTTCTTGATGGGAATAAACTCTTAACTTATGCCCATTTTAGGGGTACAGTAGTCAGTGGGAGTCGAAAAGATCTCTATTGGAATAAACTCCTTAATATTCCTGTGGCTATAAGGTTTGGCAATGCATGAATTTGATTTCTTTAGTCTTAATGTACTGCAAGATACAGACAAAAAAAGAGCTACAGAAAAACGTTTAATACTGCAAAGTGGAAATGTACTAAATCCACAAATTGGTCAAAAAATCAATTTTAACAGAAAAACTCTTAAGGCATCATTTGGGCAAGTTCTTAGAGCCCTTGTGGTGCCAACGTTAGCAGTTCCTTGTACATTTTTTATTTGATCGATGTTATATGCTTTGGAAAGCGCGGGTCACCATACAATCGAACCATACGTGAGGATCGCTCGCACCACGGCTGTGTATGTCCACAAAATCATCTTAGATTGAAGACCCCAATTTTTCCCAAAGGTGTTACTACAGGCGTAAAAAGCTATGCAGGCCTTCCCTTTCTTCAATATTCAGTTTCCAGTTTAACTTGGGGTCTAGAATAACACCCAAATATTTTGCACCGAAAGAGAGCAAACTTGTTTGGCCATTGAGTCGGTGTAGAGCGAAGGGCTGTATCTTAGTTTTTGTAGTAAATAGCATCAGTTCAGTTTTGCTTTGGTTAACACCTAGTCCACAACAAGTGGCCCAGTCACTAACTTTCCTTGAAGCCAATTCTGTGATTTCACTTAATAAAGGGGTGAGCTTTCCTGACACTAGTAGTACCAAGTCATCTACTACATCCCACGCCACGACTAGAAGCCATAGAAGAGGGGACAGAACTTCTAAATGGGGTGTTCCTCTACTAACGCACTTGGTCAAGCATGGATCTAATCCACTCCCTGATGTAATCTTGTTCACCAAACTTGACGAGTGATTCCAAAATGGACTTGGTAAGGACTTGGAGGATAGAGAGATTATATTCTTTAAATGTAATAATTTTCTCACCTCATGAAGGGTCGTTTCTGCTGAGGTATGAATGTTGAGAGTTTCCATGCTTCGCGGATTAATGAATGTACTTGCCATTATGTACAAGTTCTTTGGAATTTTAAAATTGTATACATGAAATTCATGAAATTAATTGTTTAAATTGCTAAAACAACTCTTTTAAATACTCAATAAATAGTTGTTTTACCGGCTGTGCGTCATCCTATTCTGATGAAATTCGAATTTTATATATAACATGTCATATGCACGGAATGTTTTTGCACGGGATTTCTATATAGGGCAAATTATTCTTATTTCCTTCGTCAGCAAATCAAAAGAAAAAAAATTAAAAAAATTCTTTGATTGCTTCCGATTATTCGAAAGCAAAAAATATTGTACAATAATTTATTTATACAAATCCGAAGGGATAACTGCATCTTCTCATATCCACTAATAACAAATAAAATTTAATTTAACTTCCTTAGCTCGTTGTATTATTTTCTGTTGCCGCGAATTTTGGTTACGGCTGCAATAATATCTTTGACTTGTGGAATTGCATTTATTTCAAGCGTTTTCGCATATGGCATCGGCACATCAACACCTTAAATATAAACAATTTTAAAGCCATTCAAATTATTCAGTTGTTTTGAGAATACTTACCACATACTCGCCACACGGGAGCATCTAGGTGGAAGAAAGTTTCGTCTTCCATGACTCGTGCACAGACTTCTGCACCAACGCCTGTTTGAAAAAAAGAATATTAACAATTTATATAGATTCCATCAGTTCTAAGAAGTAATTCCCCATACCGCTTGTTGGCCATCCATTTTCAACTGTTACTAAAAAGTGGGTCTTTTTCACAGAATTAAAAATAGTTTCTGTGTCCAATGGACGAATTGATCTAAGGTTAATAACTTCAGCTTCAATACCTATGAATTTAAAAAGGTTAATTAAAATACCCTCCAACGATAAGTAGTTGTTGTTTCATACCTTTCTTTGCCAATTCGGCGGCAGCTAGTAAAGATGTTTCTACAGCCTTTGAGTGTGCAACGATCGTTACATCCTTTCCAGGCCTCTGGATTTTCGCCTTCCCAATTGGCAATACAAAGTCCTTGTCCATGACTTTGTCATCCACTGGGAATGGAACACCATACAAGATTTCGTTTTCTAGAAATACAACTGGATCGGGATCACGAATGGCGGCTTTAAGCAAACCACGACAATCCTCTGAGTCGTAGGGAGAGATTACTTTAAGTCCAGGGCAGTGGGCATACCATGCTGCAAAGCATTGTGAGTGCTGAGCGCCTACACCAGCAGCCGCCCCATTGGGTCCACGGAACACAATGGGCACATTAACAACACCGGACGACATGTAGAATGTTTTGGCAGCCGAGTTGATGATCTATGTTTGATTTAAAAAAAAAAATATTTTACGTTAAAAAAAAGGAATGTATAATGAATTGAATTTTTTTACTTGATCAATGGCTTGCATGGCAAAGTTAAAGGTCATAAATTCACAAACTGGCCTGAGATTGGCCATGGCAGCACCGACAGCAATACCTGCGAAACCCATTTCTGTGATTGGAGTGTCGATTACCCTCTTGTCACCATATTTTTTCCAAAGGCCTCTTGTTATCTGAAATTAAACAACAAAATGAAATAAGACATGGTTAACATTAAGTTTAATTGAGTTAAATTTTCAATATATAGCGTCATCAAATTCATGGTCCGGAACCGAATTTCTTGTTTCAATCACATACATCAAAACAAAATTATTTATGTTTATTCTAAGATTTGTCTTTTTACAATAAAAAAATAAATTAATTAAAGGCAATGGCGGCTCATAGAGAGCCTAAACCTAATGACTTACAACTCTCAACCATTCATGTGTGCGTGTTACCAGGACTACCAGTAACTAAGAAGCACTGCATTCACAAAAAGCCACTGTATGGCGTTCAATTGGTTCTAATTTCTTAGAAGATGAGAGGGTGTAACCGTCACCGTCAGCTCTCATCGCTATAGCGAAACGTTAACAGAATTTTATCTTCGTCTGGAAGATTTAAACAAAAATTCCATTTAGTAAAAGCTAGTTAATGGTTGTAAGTTTTTTTTTTCAAAAAATTGCCATTCAATAGTACGGCCATAGGACTAAAAACGGTATAGCGGATTTTGAAATTTTAAAACTTGACAATTGACAGTTTTTTAATACAATCTACAAGATGTAGGATTTTTTTTCTGATTTTAGGTAAAAATAACGGTTTTAAAAAATTGATTTTACTTTCAAAACGGCGCTTAAAGGTGTATTGAGACCTATTTAATGTTAAACACAGCACGGGCGATTGAGAAATTAGGAAGGGAGAGAAAGTAGCTCTCGATGAAAATTAGTTTAGAAAGTTTGCAAATAGAAATGGCAAGGCAAAACAGTGCCTGGTTAATTAACCCATAATTGTTTTGTGCGACTAAAAAACGAATCTCTATATTTGACGGTACGACAAAAATTAGGCTCGAGGTTGAACCGATGAGCATTCCTAGCGAAACGGGTATCACGGGTGAACTGACAAAGGGGAGGAATGCAACTGGCTACTTCCAGTGAGCATTTCTTGTGAAATAAGCAATAAAACAAGGAAAGACGCTTTTGAAGAGATAAGAATGATTGCTTGATAGTTTCCTATTAACCTCCTAACAACCTCCTAAGGATAGTGACGGAAATCTAAGAACCAGTATAGAAGTTTTCGGCAAAATGGATTTAAATGAAATTTTGTATACACTTAAATGTTTAAAAAATATTGCATTTTAAAATTAAAAAAAAAAAAAATAATTAAAAAAAAAACGAAGATGAAGAAAATTAGATAATTACTTTTGATTGAATTTTTTGGATTTTTCATTTTTGTAGGCTAATGTTTGATTTTTAGATCTTAACTTTAAACGCACACAGTTATTTTCGAGAACTTTTTTTTTAAGTTGCCTTACCTTCTTGTTTTGTATATAAAACAACAACAAAAAATTGGCAAAATAAAATAACGACATTTTTTAAAAATGTTTTTTTTTTTTTTTTTTGTCAAAATATGCTCTATGCGCATCCAGAAATATTTTTTGTTGGCTGCTAGCTCTACGAAGCATTCTTTTCTCTACCCAATTTCAAACAACATTTTTTTAGAAAATAAAATCCAATTTATTCTATGTTTCCGCCAAAATTGGTTTTAACGGAACATAGTAATTTTTCTTTCTTGCTTCTTTGAGTGCCTCTATATGGGTTGGGACGGATTTCTCAGAATGGGTTGAAACAACGACAGGTGTTCCTCAAGGCTGCATTTTAAGTCCATTACTTTTTGCGTTATTTGTTGATTATATTTGTGATGTACTCCCAGGAGGAATACCTTCTACCAATATACAAGTGAAAGTTCTGCTCTACGTTGACCACTTAGTATTACTGGCTGACAACCCTTTCACCCTGCAGTTGCAAATCAACAGGCTGAATACCTTTTGCGAAAAATGGAGGTTAGTTTTTAATACAAGCAAGACTAAGGTGATGATTTTTGAAGCGCGCCAAAGGAGAAGGCAGCTCGAAGAAAATTTTTCCCTCAATAATATGGATATTAAAGTTGTGGAAGAATTTAAGTACCTAGGTTTTTTAATTACGCATAAACTTAATTTTTCGAAACACGCTAAGCAATGAAGCAAAACTGGCTTTGAGCATAATATGCCCTAAGTTCTTTGCAAACCATGACATCGATCTCGCGTCAAAATACCGTGTTTGTACATATGTGCTATGGTGCCCAGGTTTTTGGTCTTCGAGGTGTTTGAAACGTTACAGGGATATTTCTTCAAACGCTTATTCAAACTGCCTAATTTAATGCCAAACTATGCCATCTATGTGGAATCTGGTATAACGCCTCTGTACATACAAAATCTGAAAGTTAACTATAATTATTTGATGAAAAGAAGTGGAAGAAGTCTTCACAAGTCTATCATGGGAAGACTTCTGCAAACTAACGCCTCGCCATTCAAGGAATGGAATGAAATAGCCCATTCCCATGAAGTTCATCCATCACTAATGAAGTCAAGCGTTGATGAATGGCAGGGTATGTTTGCAGATGTCACTGCAAAAATAGACGAGCAGATTTACAACCAGAAATACATACAGGAACCTTAATCACGAGTTGTCTTCGCTCAGCAACGAATTCTCTGTCGAATTTATAAACTAATTACTCATTGAGCTGACCTACTCCAAATCCGTAATTTTTGGAACAGACGAGAAAATGAAGATATAAAGCCAGGTTCCAAAAATCGAGTGGAATCGAAATGAAAACGAATTTCCCAATCGAGTGAATTTGTTTTCAGTGTTCTACATTTCACCCGCTTTCATAATTTCGAAATCTTTTCGAAATCACTTTAAGTGACAGCTGTCACTTCTCAGTTTACAAATACAAAACTATTTTGTTTGTGAAATTTTTTGACTGCTATTAAAATTGTGTGTACAAATTTTGATAGTTCTATAAAATATTGTGATTGCAATAGCATTACAACTTACCAGTCGGGAATATGCAGAAGGAACAAAAAGAAGCAAATGTTGGGAGATCATTCAAACCCATTAGGAATTGATGACGCTGCGTATGTGCTTAAAGGCTTTGTATCATACTATCGACTTGATAAACGAGCCTTTCCATCTGTGCCTCAAAATCAATAAAACTTCCATTCCTGCATCACTGCAGCTGATCGCGGTCTTACGTATTTTTGCCGAAGGAAATTTTCAAAAATCAGTTAGAAAAGATTTTGATATCGGCCTTTGTCGAAGTACTGTGTTAAAGGTTTTGATTCGGAGAAGAAAATTTGTCCAAGTTGAATTCAACTTGAAATGCCCAATGAAGAGGCATGGAAATTTTTTTTTTTTTTTTTTTTTTTAAATAATATTCCTGGAGCGAGTCAAGTTCCAACACTATTCTTTAATAGAAGAGGATATTTTTCATTTTTTTTCTGAAAATTTCACACTAATTAATAAATTCACACAACTAGATCTGATCGAATTTAAAACACCTGAAAATCGAAAAAATCAAAATCTGGAACATGGAAATTCGCATCAATTTCACTTCGAAAAAAATGAAATCGATATCGTCAAAAGCGAATTGTAGAACACTAAATTTTATTTTGTATCGATTTCAATTTAATTTCGAGTGAAAGTGAAATGTAGAACCTGGCTGTTAGAGAAAATTATTATTATTCAGTAGAAATGTATCTTTTTTGCTTCCTTTTAACTTTTGTATATTGTTAACTTATGATTTATTATATTCATTGATTATTAAATATTAGTATATTATTAGTTACTTTTATTTTATTATTGTTTTTTTTATTTATCACTAAAATGAAATGTCATATCAGGGAGATGGCAGAAAAGCCATGTTCTTATTCTTAGGTAAAGAAATATTGCTAAACATTCTATCTATCTATCTAGTAATATTTCCCAATGATACAAAGGTAGAAATGCGGCAATCCTGCAAGATTTGTGTTCATAAATGTAAATAAACTGCATTATCTTAGCATGACAGCCACAGCAGTTCACAACTGTGTTTAAAATACTGGTTAAGTTTATTGTGGTTTTTGTTTTAGGCGCTTTTCTTTTTTAACTCTGAGCAGAGCTTCAGTATGTCTCGAGTACTCTCTGAACAGAGTTTGATCAGAGGTCTCCGATTTATTTATGAAATAACCTAGAGCATTGAACTGTCAAAGGCGTGGATTTCCGCTTTTATTTTTTCGTCTGTTTTTTTTTTCGCCGTCTGTCTGTCATATCACACGAAAAAAAAATAAGTTAGCCACGCTCAGCTTTTTACTCCATCTGCTCCGTCGTCACGTCAGTCAGTCAAATTTGTTTAATATTTTGTAAACTTTGTTAAATTTGACGTTTACAAAAACGTTTGTCAATATTTTTGCCATCGTCAACTTCATTTTTTTTACTGCAGAGTTGCGCCGCAAATGAGTTTTCGACCATATGGCTAGCAATCTGCGTTATAAAAAATAATCAGTAAATTCAAAAACGCATCACAGCAGGAATAGTGTCCTCTGGTTTATAAAAACGGTTTCTGAGATTTGTCTTTTTTTGTGCTCTTTTTTCTTGCAGTTTTTTCTGAACACTTTAAAAACTTTTTCCGTTAAGAAATTTAAAATCAGTTCTAGTTACATAGTATTACATTTTTATTGAGATTTTTTACGAATGTGGTTTTGCTAAGCAAAAAAGCCAAACCGGTCACTGAAATAATAATTTCTGTAATTTTTGTATATGAAACCTTTTTTGGCAACCTAAAACTGCCGCATACCTGAGCAGTATTTCTATTCGTTAATGCATTGAATAAATATTTTGCGCATCGCTTATGCAATAGTGGTGCAATTAAAAACTCAAACTATATCACTTAAAAAATATAAATGGCTAGTTAACAACACGTCCAAGTAAATTTTTACAGAAACTAACATACATACATATTATGTATATCACTTCTTGAATTTCTGTCATTAAAAGATTTAGGACAAAAGTAGTATGTCATGCAACAAGAAATTGCAACCAATGAATGACTTAACCAAATCGACGAATACTTTAAAAAAATGAATTATGGAATTCACAAACAAAAAAGAACTTTTTAATTCAGTTGGTTCGGCATATTTTCCTTCAAAATCGTTTACTCTGCTATATATTATTCTCACGAAAAGATAGCTTATATGTTTATAGCTGGAAGCAGCGTGCTTGGAATCGTATTGCATGTCTCTTAACCAAGTAAATAATAGACAATAGCCTCAGCAATATCTGTAGCTCAAATTAAAATGTGTGCATTGGTGAATAAAAGCCGTCGATTTGGGAGCACACTCACATTTGTACACATACCATCAAGTTTATTGACGGTAACGCCGACAGTTTTTTTTTTATTGATGGGAAGTTTTATATTTCACAAATTTTCGACTTTTCAGTTAGGTGACAGTCGCATTAAATGAACGTTTTAATGCTGAAAGAGTCATTAGAGAAACATAGGAAGAATTCGATGGAATCATTTGAACCTGTTCGGTAGAATTCAGAACTTATAGCAGCCACATTCGTTACGGAAACTTTTTTCTCTCTTGAATACTGTCGATACCTTTTCTGCCTTCATTGTTTTACCATTTTTCTATCAACAGTGCTCAATTTAAATAGTTAGTTGTATTCCGTTCTTAACAATTTCGCCGTAAAACCCGTCTAGTTATGAATGCTCACCGGCTAATCTTTGAGCCTAGGGCTTCTTTCTTTAGCCGAACTACTAGAATGTGGAATATTTTCCCCCTCTGCCATAATTGAGCATTTAAGACGAATGTGATCAAATCTCTTTTTAAATCGTCTCCATTCTACTTAAACGCTCGTACTGCGTTACACGATACCATTATGAGGGGAGTCATAACCTATTGAGTGTGGTCTAATTATAATATTATATTTACATACTCGTATATGCAAATAAAAAAAACAGGATTCGCAAACACAAGCCTCATATTGATGGTAAATGGTAATTTTAAAAAAGAGAGCTTTTAAAATTCAAAGTTCAATACATTGCAAATAAATAATTCTACTGTTGTAATGTTATTTAAAGAATAATTTTTTCAACTTGGTTTTTCTTAAAATAAGGAATTCTCGCATGATTAAAAAATTTTGAAAACATTTTGCAAACGCTTGTTGCACTTTATAGCTTAGTAAAATTGTCAGCAAAATTATGCTAGGCTTGCGCTAAAATGAAATCTGTTGATATTTTAATGCTGGGTAGCTGGTATAGCTTGTTACACTAAAAATGTCCAACAATATTTATTACTAAAGGACTTCTAACCTTTTTTTTTGAGCTGAGTCAAATGGAATACTAGACTATAGTCCAGCTGGCGTTTCATAGACGAAGGAAGACGCTGGCATCGTTCAACAGGTACTAAGTACCAGGCTTGCAGAACTTCCCGTCAAAGTTTCTTGAAATTTAAAGTATTAGATCATTTTATCACTTCGTCCAAGACATTCCACAAGTACTGAACATGATTACGATTTTTTTTTTGAGAACCTCCTTCTTCTTGGCAATGGTGAAGAGCATTTATAACATTCATATTCTTCCTTGATAATTCTAATTTTCACTCTATTTCAGATTTCGTGTGACTGTCTTTCTAAGAATCCAAAACCCGTAGCCTAAAGATCTCTGCTAATTGTTTTCCGCTTCTCATACTAAATTTCAACAATTAAACTCATAATTTTTTCACATAGCTTTTAAAACTTAAGAATATGTGTTGAAAATGTATTAAATTTGCAACGGAAACAATATGTGCTATTTAAATTGTCCTCACCTGAGTGCCACTTGTTTACCATTTGATTTACATTTGACTTTTTTGTAAAGTAATTTCTAGAAGCATTCAAAATCTATAAGAAAAATGGTCTTACAGTACCGGCTTTGAAAATGCACTTATGTCTTAAGGCCTAGAAGTGTCCTATTTATTTTGTTGCCATTATATACATATGTGCGCTAAGCGATCCTTATATACGCGCACATTTTCTCACAAAATTAGAGTTAGATTGATAACGCAATCTGCTTTATCACCCATATAACTATTTGATATAAGAAAAATCGACTGACTTCTACGCCATAATTCTTAAAAGAATAGGACAAAACTCCAGCCCGAATGCCTAGGGCATAATCTTTCAAAGGTCCAATAAGTCGCATTTAACGACTTTAACGACGGCATTGACATAATCGGAAGAACGCAACGTGATATCAGTGGCGCTTTTGTAAGTTTTGCGATGGAAGCCGTATTGAACTAATTTAACACAATTGTGTCTTTGTAGCTATTGCACTGCGAAAGTTATCTGTCAAATATCCCACAGCTACATACCACTCTATTCCATTTTCTTCAGCCATTTACGTTCAATTACGCGCCCCCCACAGAAGCCCCTTCAGCGGAAGGAAACGCTTCACAACCCCAAATAATGGAGGTCGATGCAACACCACACGAGGAACCACCGACCTCCAAAGCCCCGAACAAGCCATCCGACGTGGAGGCTAATTCTATAGTCGACAGCAATTCCGACATGGATACTGAAGACTCCACCTTAGGCATCACTCTGAGTGAGGAAACCCTACTTCATTCCTCCTCAGACGATGAAAACGCCGATAAAACAGTGGTGGAGGTTGATCTGGCTAAAAGTAGCAATGCTGCGATTAGTTCAGATTAATCTCCATCACGCCATCATGGCCACGAACAACCTGGTACTCCGACTGCATAAGAACAAAGAAGACGTTGTCTTGATACAGGAGCCGTGGGTCTCAAAATCCATCATCAGAGGCCTCAGGACTCCTGGTTATAATCTGTTGTATGCATCGGAGAAAGGTGAACCAAGGTCATGCATATTAGTAAAAAAAGACTTACATGTATTTTTACTCCCCAATTACAGCGACAAGGACACTACCACCGCTGTTATAACAACGGATAAAGCCACCTACTGGCTCATATCCTCCTACCTTGGCCACGACAGCCCAGTTCCAGGAGACACCTTAAGGAAGGCAATTGCGGACGCGCAATCGAAGAAAGTGGGTCTCCTAATTGGAATGGACGCTAACGCCCATCACACGGTATGGGGTAGCTCTGACATAAATGAGAGAGGTGAGTCCTTATTTGATTACATACTAAGCACTAATCTACTCATTAATAATATTGGTAATGAACCTACATTTGTAACCAAGAACAGGAAAGAGGTACTTGATATTACACTTACCTCTGACTCGATCCATAACCTGATTTCAAACTGGCATGTCTCAAAAGAGAATTCCTACTCTGATCACCGATACATTCAGTTTGATCTCAGTGATGTGGCAAATATATCTACGGGATTTCGCAATCACCGTAACACTAACTGGGAACGATATAGGGAGGTACTAGCACAACTGCTTGACCACAACCTTCTTAAAAGCTCCTCCACCAAAGATGAACTAGACCTCGCGGTAAATCATTTCACCGAAGCCCTTAACGAATCAATGAGGACTTCATGCCCTGTTACCATTGTAAAGGGTAAAAAGAAACCTCATTGGTGGCACAAAGATCTAGAACCATTCAGGAAGAGCTGTCGCAAACTCTTCAATAGATCTAAATACACTAGATCCCCCTCTGATTGGGACTTATATAAACAAGCTCTAAGGCAATATAAAAAAGAATTAAGGAAGAGCAAGAGGTCTTCTTGGAGAAACTTCTGTGGAAAAATAGACAATACTTCAGAAGCCTCAAGACTCAGGAAAATTCTCTCAAAAAGTCCAACTATACCCAGTGCTTTAACGACAGATGCGGGCACATGGACTACCACAGATGAAGAATCTCTTAATCTGTTATTAGACACCCACTTTCCAGGTAGCTCTAATATACTTTACAACTCAACATCAGAGTCTCAAACCGCTACAAGCGACACAGTTGATCTAATAACGCGGGAAAAACTGCAATGGGCTGTAGACAGCTTTGATCCATATAAATCTCCAGGACCAGACGGAATCATTCCGGCCGAACTACAAAAATGCTCTGACATGATCATTCCACCATTGGAAATCATTCTGACGAGCTGCGTAAGGTTGAGATATATTCCTAAAGCCTGGAGAATGGCAAAAGTAGTCTTCATTCCTAAAGCAGGGAAACCCTCTCACGTTAGCCCTAAAGATCTACGACCAATCAGCCTATCATCCTTCCTTCTTAAAACCTTGGAAAGATTGATTGAAATTCACATCAGACATAACTTAAAACCATGTCTCATTTCCACAGCTCAACATGCGTACTCTAAGGGAAAATCAGTAGAAACAGCACTTCATTCGCTGGTACGCGGTATTGAATATTCCCTCAAATACAAAGAATACAATCTAGTAGCTTTCCTAGATATCGAAGGAGCTTTCAACAACGTCAGCTACCAGGCGATCACAACAGCAATGAACAAGCTGGAATTAGAGAAACCACTCATTGATCTTATAAGTCTCATGCTCAAAAGCAGGACAATAACTTCCAGCATGAGAAGTTTTACTACCACCAGATCGGTGAATCGAGGTACCCCCCAAGGTGGGGTCCTTTCGCCTCTCTTATGGAACATGGTGGTAAACGAACTGCTAACATCAATGGAAGCAGAGGGTTTCAAGGTGATTGCCTATGCTGACGATGTTGCAATATCTGTATCTGGGAAACATCCCCAAGTTCTCTCAGAACTCCTACAAAATGCCTTAAACAGGCTAACAAAGTGGGCTAAGCAGTGTGGCTTGGACGTCAATCCACATAAAACAGAATTAGTACTCTTTACGAGAAGGTACAAAATTCCTCAGATTAACCCACCCAAGATTAAGGGAATACCATTAAGCTTTTCCGACCAAGCCAAATATTTAGGCCTCATTTTAGACAAAAAACTAAATTGGAAGGCAAATATTGATGAAAGAGTAAAAAAGGCTACCGTAGCGCTTTTCACTTGTAAAAAGGCAATAGGATCGAAATGGGGCTTCTCCCCAAAAATAACCCATTGGCTATACACCTCGGTTATTAGACCGATACTCATTTATGGAGTTGTCGTATGGTGGACCGCACTGGACAAGATGGTAAATCTAAATAAACTCATCAAAGTCCAGCGGTCAGCAGGTATGTGCATCACAGGAGCACTTCGCTCGACACCAACTGCAGCCCTGGAAGTGCTTTTAAACCTAACACCTCTTGACATCTTCTCCAAAATGGTGGCAGCCAACTCATGCGTGAGACTTAGAGCCACCTCTCAATGGATCAGTAACAATACTGGTCATACAACCATCTTAGACAACTTCAGATCTATCCCAGATCGCTTAGACTATACCACCCCAAAAATGGTATTCGATAACAACTTCCTGGTTTCCATCCCTTCAAGATCGTCTTGGGAAGAAGAGAGACCCCTGGAAGACAATGCTGTACACTTCTATACAGACGGTTCTAAGACCGATTACGGCGTTGGAAGTGGCATCTATTCAAAACAACTGAATCTCAGTCTTTCATATAGACTTCCCAATCAATGTAGTGTATTCCAGGCAGAAGTAATGGCGATTAAAGAGGCACTATCCTGGCTCAAAGAAAACGTTATATCTTGCAAGGATATACGGATCTTCTCGGACAGCCAAGCCGCCCTCAAATCTCTCGCGTCTGTCTCCACTAACTCTCATTTGGTCCACGATTGTCGATCATCTCTGAATGAGATGACAGAACAGTTTAATATTCACCTTATTTGGGTGCCGGGCCACAGAGACATTCCGGGAAATTGCAAGGCCGATGAGCTCGCCAAAAACGGAACACTTCTGCCTACTGTTAGACAAAAACATAACATAGGAACACCACTTGCTACATGCAAACATCTTCTCAAACAATATGCTCTAGAATCAACAAATGCTAGATGGTCACAGGGTACCACCTGCCTGGCAACTAAACAAATATGGCCAAGCATAGACCTAAAACGGTCAAAAGGCTTGATCTCCCTGAGCAGACAAAATATAAGCTCTACAATAGGAGTTATAACAGGACACTGCCTCATAGGTAGACATGCCTTGAGGCTAGGAGTCTACACAAATGACTTCTGTAGAAGCTGCATGGACGAGGAGGAAGAGGAAACAGTCCAACACCTTCTATGTACATGTCCAGCACTCTCCAATAGAAGGAATAATTATCTCGGTAATCCCTTCTTCGATAATACCAGTGAACTGGTAACAATCGACACAAAATGTCTCTCTAACTTTATTAAAAGCACGAAATGGTTTGTTTAAATTCATTACTCTCCCATGAGTAACTTCTTTAGTGGTATCACAACGGATCCTTGAGGTCTAAGTGAGTCAACAACAACTAGACAGCCACTCCAACCTAACCTAACCTAACCTACGTTCAATTAAGACAAGACCAAGATATATGTAACTGTCAAGAAACGACTCCCAACAAAGAATCCTTGGACAGAATGTGACCACAGGTAGCTATAACTGTATAAGTTGGGGAATTAATCCATCTATTTAAACAGCGCTGAGATCAAACGAAGAATATCAATTGTGAATCGGTGCATTTTTCGGTTATTGAGTACTTAGCGAAGCCTTTACTCAAGCAACAACTAAAAAGTTGTTTAAAGTCTTACTGAGACACTTATCATTCCAGTACCCGGTATATGGTATAGAGGTCTTTACAAAGACAGTTTAAGTTTGTTTTGAGTGGAAATATGTACAGGTAACTTTTGAAAACGTCGGTCGCCTAGGACAGGGTAAGAGAAAATGCATCCAACTCCTCTAAGGCAAGAAACCAATAAACCTAGGACGACAGCAAGACCACCTTCGGGACTAAGCAACGATAAAGTTAAACCCGTCGAACAAAGGCTCTCTTATGAGTGTGCGGCCTTGAGCGTCAGAATTGCTTTTCTACCGAAGGGATACACACAGGTCGCCTTGAATTCCGAGGATTTATCGGCACTCAAGAAGGAAATCACTGAGGAAGTCTCTTTGGGCTGGAAGTATAAACAGAAATTTAATGGACTGCACTTCACAACTTGTCTGCTCTTCGTCGATTGTGCTGGATCCGAAACAGCTCATTGGTTAAGAGAGAGCGTACCCAGATTGAGCATTTGGTAGAACAACGAACTGAATACATACATGCATGAGTGATCGAGGATGCCATAGCAGGAATGAGGTTCGGAAATTTTACCAAAAGGAAAAAAATCATCACAAGGATACAATCCCCGAGCCGAAGCCTGCATGGATAATCAAGGGAACATCCTAGTAGAACTGCAGTCCATGCTGAGAGTATCGAAAGACCATTTCTCCAAACTTTATAAAGCGCAATGAAGAAGAGATGTCCGCTGAGAAAGTACCATATGACTTAGACGACGCAGACTAACAATACCGCCCACCCGACCTGGACGATGAGAAGATAGCTATATCGAATCTCAAGTCCAACAAAGCCGCTGGAGCTGACGGCCTCGCTGCCAAACTATTCAAAGCAGCAGGCAAGTATGCACCTGCCCATCTGCAAAACATGGTCGGACGAAAGCATGCCCGATGAATGGAACCTCAGCATTGTCTGTCTGATCCTTAAGAAAGGGAACCCTCTGAACTGCGCTAACTACAGAAGCAGAAGTCTCCTGCATATCGCGTACCAGATTCTTTTTGCCGTATTATGCGAACGTTTGAAGCCTTTCGTCAACAATCTGATAGGTCCATATCAGTGCGGCGTTAGACCATGAAAGCCCACCATCGATCAAATATTCATATTATGGCATCCCTGAAAAACTTGTTCGTTAGTGTAGAATGAAGCACACTGCTTCATCAAGGTCGGAAAAGATCTCACCGATGTATTTGATGTCAAAAAAGGTTTTAGGCAAGGCGATGCTCTGTGGTGCGACTTTTTCAACATAGTTCTTGAAAGAATAGTGCAAAACTCACGCGTCAACACAAGAGGCACAATTTTTCAAAAGTCCATCCAATTACTCGGATACGCCGACGACATTGACATTATTGGAAGAACAAAGCGTGATGTCAGTGGCGCATTTGAGTGCATTGAGACGGATGCGAAGAAGATGGGCTTAGCGGCAAGTGATAGCAAGGACAAGTATATGCTGTCATTAAGAAAGGAAACACAACACCGACGATTTGGACAGAACGTCACCATAGGCAGTTATAATTTTGAGTTAGTTAAGAACTTTATATATGTAACTAGGCGCCGCCGCTATAAATTCAGACAATAACACCAGCGCTGAAATTAAACAAAGAATAAATCTTGCCAATCGATGTTTCTTTGGACCAAAAAGGCAATTGAGTAGCAAATTCCTCTCTCGCGCAACTAAAATGTCCCAATATAAAACTCTCATGAGCGACTGAGATGGCTAGGCCATGTAGAGCGAATGGACCCAAATGCTACGGCCCGGAAATTCTTCGAATTCAACTCCGAGGGAAGGTTGATGCACACAAGTGGGAGAGGACCTCAACCAACTTGACGTGCGAAACTGGAAATAGTTAGCTAGGGACCGAGCTAGCTGGAGGAGCTTGTTGAGGCCTTGATCCACCCCGGACTGTAGCGCCACCTTAAGTAAGTTTGAAATCCCGAAAATGCAAAAAGACAGAAAGTTTTTGGCAGTTGTACAAGCCCAAAATAAGGGAACAATGTTCCAGACCTGGAGAGTTGTGAACAGTTCGGCTGAAGGTAAAGGACAACTACTATTGATCAGTATTCCATTGAGACAAAGAGTAAAATGTCCTTTGACAACGGTGGATTATACCAAACCATGTCCCGATAGATGGCGCAGAAGAAGGCGTTCGAAACACAAAAACGCAAGTGGGATTTCAACAAAATCGGCATGCGAAAATAGAAATAGTTAAAAGCTGGCTTAAGATCTGATGAGAGCATTTAAAATTGAATTACAATGAAGCGCAGGTAGTAAAGGTAGTTCAACTCGATGAAATGACCTTTAAATTTAAATTTTTCTCTTTAAAGGTATTTCGATAGTTTTCGAAAAGTCTTAAGGATGTTAATATAGAGAAAACAAAAACCATAATCAAACAACAGAACAGTATATATTGAACCCTGATAAAAGGTCATGTTATGACACTTGTGTAGTAACAACAAATGCCTTTCTTAACTCGTATCAATCACAGTGTCCGTCCAATTATTTATTATTTTTTTATCTTAACTTCTATCGGAAGATCTCTGATTGTTTTTATGATGAAGCAGAAAAATGAAAATAGAATATAAAAGCACATCAGTCTTTGTGATAAGAATAACCGTTATATATGACAGTTTCATAACATTCACTTCTGAAAGAGAATTTCAGCTTTTCAAAAAAAAAAAAAACCAACAAGCTTCATCTAATCAATGAAAAGCTTTCCTAATTACTATCTATAATTGAACTCATAATTAGTGTTTATACTACGACATGAGTTTTTTTTCCAACTAAAAAGAATAACATTCGGATACTAACGATGATTAGGAATACCTCACTTGTCATTCTAGACCCTGACTCCCAAAATCTGAAATCCATTTCACTTGCATTCAAATTAGTCAACCTAAGTTATATGTTGATAATTGCTTTGCGCACGTCTGTGAACATTCGATTCGAACCTCAAACCCAGGAAGTAAACAAAGATTTCCAAAATACTCCCGTAAAGAGCACTTCGACAAGAAAAAAGTTGTAAAAAAGATATTTTTGCTTTTCATGGTCAAATTCAACGATAACGACCCAGCACCGGCCGCCAGAATACTCGCGCGTCGCTTTATGTGGCCGAAATCACATTAGATAACCTAACACTTGCTGCAGTTCAACATCAGTTCGACCGTCATCGTTGAAAGTGTTTACGTAACCCAGAGAATTTTCTGGTTCGAAAGGCTTTTTTCTTTTGATATTCTTACCTTGTAGGCTCCGTCGTATTGAGCGACCTCTTCGCCAAGGATGAAGACCCTCTCGTCACGTGCCAATTCTTCATCCAAAGCACTGTTGAGAGCATCACGAACGGTCAATTGTTTGGCAGCTAGGGCTCGGGTAGTGGTAGAGAATGCACGACGGGCTGTGGAGGCAACGATTGGGAGCATCATGATGACGATTAATGAGATTAATTTGAATGCTCTTGAGGTGAATTAAATATTCAGAGGATAAATCCTTGCGTTTTTTAATCGAAAATTCGGAAAAATTGAAAGCGAACTCCAATTTTTGTTGGTCGATTTATGTGATTTTTTCGAACACTCTTCAGCGCTAAGGGTGAATGGAGGTCGATAAATTATTTATTCACGACGATTTATTTCACACTAAACTTTTTTGCAAAGCACTTTTTATTAAATGTCAAAGTTTTTTTTCTTGTGCGAAAATGATGATGTTTTTTCCTGAGTTGACACTGACAGTTAGCGAATGGTATAATATACGAAAAATGTTGCCAGTGTAGGCATGGCAATATCGCATTGCGATTTTTAAAACCCGTCGCTCCGTCGAGGAATTTATAGAAATGATTGTGGTGGCGGGAGTAGACGAAATTGACGATTTTGGTAAAATTCACTGATCTCTATAATAGACTCGATAGCGCATTTAACAAAAAAAGTTGACTCCAAATGAACATTGTTATATTAGCCGTGTTTTTTTGAAAAAGTTATGCATAACAGCCATATTTATAAACTCATTATAGTGAGTACATAAGGCTATGTAACCCTTATAATGCCTCTGAACGCAAAATCGTTATTTATAAAACTTATGTGACGTTGAATAGTGGCATTATAAGCTAAACGCGTTTGGAGGTTGAATAGTGCCTACATAAGGATATTTTAGTATTGAACTGTCACATTCACTTTGACATCACATTGAATTATAAAGATTATCAACAAAATAAAATGTCTTTGACTTGATATTGAAACTAAAACTTTGTGCTATTTTTATTTATTGAAACAAAAATGTTATTCTAATATATTAAAAACAAATTGAATTGAAAATTGTTTAGAATTTAAATAGATTAATATATTTGTTGGTGATCTCTCTCCACGCATTCTTCTTCATCCGGTGTGTTAGTGTTGTAATTTTTATTTTGCATTATTGAATTTTATCCTCAAGAACTTGTCTGAGGAGTATTTTAGCTAGGATGAAACGAATAACAAATTAATTTCCAGTATTGTGCTAGAGATAATAACATACTTTATCTGATGAATCAAAGTTAATTGTTTGAATTCTTTTAGCTTTTGGTAGTTTCGTTTTTGTTTATTAAATTCTATAGACAGACAAGATGTTTTTTTTTTGTTTTTTGATAAACAGCTGAGTCTTATGAAGGCTAAATGTAATAGATCCTTACTTTTTGGTACTTTATTTGACACAAGCTCATTATAACTATGCAGGGTAGGCAAATGTTTTATAAATATGAATTTGCATAGTGGATGAATAAGTCCTTATGCATTGCATAACTATTCACGCGTTTAGCGAATTCTAATAAATACGGCTGTAAGATTTTATCAGCCGTATTAATAAAAAACGCATATTCCACCTATATTCCATGGTTTTGCTAAGTTAAGCCATGGCTTAAATATTTACATTAATAAAAATAAACAGCCGTATCTATAAGATTTTCTTAAACTGCATCTTAGAGGTTATTTAGTTAAGCATACTTAAATATTTAATTTGGCTTTAAATGACGAAACTTCAATTCGTATCTATAAACAATGGTTGTGTCACGTAACGTAAAAGAATGTGAAAATCTAGTACAGAAAAAAAACAAATGCTGCTTCATTTTATACAACACAGCTGTTTTGTGACACCTTCTTTCAGTAAATAATTGGAAGACACATTTTTTTATTTGTGAAATCAAAAAAAAAAAAATGGCTATCGAACACACACCCACACCCGCCGCCACAAATAAAAGAAAAAGATCTGAAAATTGGGATGCCTCCTACAAGGAAACTTTTTTATTTTAGAATTTGCAATAATACACTGCAAAACAGAATTATTTTATGCACAGATTGGGCATTTTCCTAAATGCAGTGTTGCAGCGCATCATGAATTTTGATGTTTTTTTTTATTCACTTGCTTCAATAAAATAATGTTATTAAATACGAATTCTAAATTTTAGAGTTTTGTTTTTAATGAATGGTAAAAGTAAATTTCAGAGTGAAGAAAAAAGTTGCAAGGTCATCAAAATCCACGATGCGCTGCAACACTGCATTTAGGAAAACGCCCATTCTCTTCCAACAACGAGGAAGAAAGTGTCGATGCAAACACTTCAAAGGCTAAGAGGGAAGCGTGGACGAAATTTCTTTGCGCGTACACATACTTTAATCAATACAAATTTTATGTTTCTTAAATCGTTGCACTTTATAGTTCTAATATAATATCACAACAAACAATACCTACAAACTCACAATTTGAAACTTCAAAATTTCAAAGATGACAATCGATATGTCAAAATACATTTTAAAATGCCTTTAAGTGACCCCTAAACGCGGTTGATGGCGTTTAAGTTAAGAGGCCTTTAAGTAACGTTACTTAAATGTGAAAATTGATTATAGATACCGATTTCATACTTAAGAGCTACTTAGAGGTATTTTAAAATTAAGTAAACCTTTAAGATTTGTTTATAGATTCGCCTGAAAATGTTCCCGGAATAGTTAAATGACATTTATCAAAAATCCTTTTAAGAAAATCTTCTACAAAAGTAAGCAATCTCTTTTTTATATTCTGTGGCTACCTAAATTGATTGTCAATTGCTTGTGTCTGACATAATTAGTAAACGTCACTTAACAGAAAATTTGTTTTATTAATGAAATTTCGCACTTAGTCCACGACTTAACGATAAACCTCCACTAAACCATCTTTATTAATATGGGTGTATATGAATAACAAATACAACATCCGCAGTAGGATCACTACCGATACTCGAATAAACGTCAAATCTCTATCCGCAGCAGGATTTCACTTCTCTTTTTATCGGCAGTGATCCTACTGCCGATGTTGTTATTCATATAAAATCCTACTGTACTACGGATAACTTTTCCAAAAAACACGGCTAATTTAGGCAGCCACAGAATATAAACATGAGATAGCTTACTTGTTGTAGTAGGATTTTTGATAAACTTCACTTAACTATTCCGCGAACCTTAATGTAAATATTTAAGCCAGGACTTAACTTAATGGAAACTGAAATATAAAAGTAAAATTCCGGAGCTAATAAATCAAACACGTTTTTAGTTTAGAGTATAAAAGAAGAGAATAGATTTATTAGAAAGGGAAAACCCTTCTTGACTATAAATGTAGTACAAAAAGTAGTAATGGGAGTGATACCAAATTGAGTCTTATTTCCAACACTCCCACTAGAATCAATTTCTAAAAGTATTATTTAAGTCCCATGGATGATGTGCAAATATTGTTCTTGTTTGACGGCAATGCTTTTGTAAGTGAATCAGCTACCATGTCTTTTGTGCCTATATGACGCAAGCAAACTTCACCTTCTTTAATGATGTCACGTACAAAATGATGCCTCACATCAATGTGTTTAGTTCTAGCACGGTAACCTGTTGTTGAAGCCAGAAATACCGCACTCTGATTATCGCAATATAGATCGAAGTTCTTTGAAGGATTTTGAAAGAGTTCCTTCTCCAAACCTCGAAGCCATAGACCTTCCTGCATCGCCATACTCATTGCCATGTATTCGGCCTCAGTTGTAGAAAGGGCAACTGTAGATTGTTTTTTAGACATCCAGGAAACAGCTCCATTTCCAACCTTGTAGACATAACCCGTAACAGACTTCCGCTCATCAATATCACTTGCAAAGTCAGCATCGCAGTAGCCAGTTATCAACGTGCTGATTCCACCATCTCGTTCATAGAAAAGTTTTCTGGTTGCAGTTCCCTTTAAGTACCGCAAAATTCGTTTCGCTGCCTTCCAGTGCTGTATACCAGGGTCATTATTGAACCGACTTACATAGTTTACTGCAAAGCTTATATCCGGTCTGGAAACCTGCGCTGCGAATAATAAGCTACCAACTAATGCCTGATAAGGAATTTTTGACATCTTATCTCGTTCAGACTGGTTTTTTGGTGACATCTCTTTGGATAAATGCAAGTTTATTTCCATCGGAGTCAAACAGCTATTGGAATCTTTCATTCCAAAACGAACAACAATTTCATTAATGTATTGTTCCTGATCAATCCAAATTTTTCCAGAACTTTCATCTCTTGTTAAGCGAAGACCAAGGAACGAACTTGCCTCACCGATATCTTTCATCTTAAATGTGCTCATTAAACTTGATTTTAATTTTTGCATGTCTTGAAAGTCATTATAAAAAATTAACAGATCATCGACATATACACCAATAACTAATAAAGTGCCATTTGCGTTTCGATAATATATGCATGGATCAATCTTGGACGGTGTCATACCAAATTGCTTTAAAGCTTCGTCCAGCTTTTCATTCCACATCTTAGAAGATTGTTTTAGCCCATATAACGATTTCTTAAGTCGAAGAACCTTCTTGCCTTCATCAAAACCTTCGGGCTCAGCTAAATAAATTTCCTCATTAAGGTCGCCTTGAAGAAATGCTGTTATAGCGTCCAACTGATGAATTTTCAAATTTAGTTTTGCTGCCAAAGCTAAAAGAAATCGTATCGACTCGTAACGAATAACAGGAGAAAATGTTTCACAATAATCTATCCCTTTACGTTGGCTACAACCTTTCGCTACTAAACGGGCCTTATATTTACATATTTTACCTTGAGAATCAGTTTTGGTTTTGAAAACCCACTTAGAGTTAATGACTCTTTTGCCCGGTGGCAAGTCAACAGACTCCCAAGTTTCATTGTCAATAAGTGCAGCGTACTCTTCCTCAATTGCCTTTTTCCAATGAATCTTATCAAACCTGGACAGAGCTTCATCATATGTGACTGGATCGTAAGTATTATCTGAACTTGTTTGATAACATATGTAATCATCTAATTTTCTAGGTGCTCTTGCCTGCCTATGAGATGCTCTCGGTGAATGTATATCAATCGGATCAGACAAAGTAAAATCCTCGCTCGAAATTACATTTTCATCATTACTGTCACAAGGTACATGATCGAAAACATCTACGTCCGGTAAAATTTCTTCATCAGCATACCTGTCATACTGGTCCTCTGCATCTTCCCATTCATCTGGAACATCTTCCTTTTCGACATTGTCGGACGCTTTATTTACAACATCGACCCTGCTTTCAAGGTCAAACGAAACGGTATTCGCTGAGGATCCTCCCACTGAATCCATAAAGTACATTTGGTCTTCAAAGAAACTAACATCACGACTGAGGATTATCTTTTGTGATTCAGGATGATACAATCGATATCCTTTCGTCTCTTCACTATAACCAACCATAACACACTTTGTAGATTTAGAGTCCCATTTTTTCCGCTTCTGTTTCGGAACAAAAACCATTGCTGTCGACCCAAAGATGCGAAGATGTTCAATATTAGGCTTTTTACCGGACCAAATCTCTTCTGGTGACTTGGATAGCTCAGATGTTCTGCTAACTGTACGATTAATGAGGTACGCAGCTGTTGACACTGCCTCTGCCCAAAAATGCTTACTCATACCTGCACCTAATAATAAACATCGAGACTTTTCAACTATTGTGCGGTTCATGCGTTCCGCCTTCCCATTCTGTTGTGGTGTATAAGCATTTGTTGTCTCATGCTTGATACCACTGCTGGATAATACACTTGCAAATTGGCGATTACAAAATTCCGTACCATTATCAGTGCGAAATCTTTGAATTTTGTGTCCTGTTTGGTTTTCAACAAAATGTTTAAACTGAACAAATTTGTCTCTTACCTGGTTCTTAGATACGATGAAGTAGACGAAGATCTTCCGCGAAAAATCATCCAGGAACAACAAGAAGTATCTTGAACCTCCCATCGACGTCTGCTCCATTGGCCCACATAAATCCGAGTGCACCAACTCCAGCGGCCTTCTTGTAGTAGATTCGGATGATTTAAATGGTTGCCGAAACTGTTTGCCTTTTAGGCATACTTCGCAGCCATCAGATTCTTCCCTCGTATCACAACAGATACCATTCACCAAACCATCACAAACCATCTTATTAAGAGTTTGAAAATTTATGTGACCGAGACGCCTGTGCCAAATATCTGAACATAGTTTGTGATTCACAATGTTCACTGATTGCACAATCCTATCCAGCTTGAATGTATTGTTCTGCAAACTCCCAGTCGCGATCAGCTTGTTGTTTTTATCCAGAATAGAACAACCATCGGAACAGAAAACAACACGATTACCACATTTGACCATCTGCACCACAGACAACAAATTAGCACATAAATTGGGAACGAACAGAACGTCTTTTGCTATGACATCACCACACGGAATTTTCAACGAAACATCACCCTTTGCTGTAGCCTTCAATTTAGTACTGTCAGCAACTATGACGTCATCACTAACAGCTCTCGAATTTTCAAGCCATTCTCCTTTGAACGTCATATGCGAAGAAGCACCAGAGTCCACAACCCAGTCTTCATGTTCTATTTGTTGAGCCGCAAAGCTTGTGTAAAGAACTTTGGCCACCCTAGCATCTGTTCCATTTTTCTGCTTCTGTGAACAGTTTTTTGCTATATGACCATACTGGTTGCACACATAACATCGTGGACCATTCTTCTTGATTGGCTTATTGGTAAAACGTTTCTTGAAATTCTTATTTTCACCATAAAATGCTGAGGCAGACTGTTCTTTCAAATTGAAGTCATCTTTTACATCTTGCAAAAGTTTCGTTTTAATTGAGTCTGATGTGATCTTCACACCAGAGCTCTCGATGCCCATTATCATTGGCTTATATTCTTCCGGTAAGCCAGCAAGTAATAATGTACCGACCCATTCGTCAGAAACTGGCATTCCTATCGAATTAAGTTTATGTGCGGTGGTGATAATCTTGGTGACATAATTCTCGATACCACCACTGTTCTTCAAATCAGTTGTTATGAGACACCGCAGTAAACCAACTCTTCTCGTCAGCCCATTATCGTCAAATGCAGCTCCTAGTCTCTCCCAAACCTCCTTCGCTGTTTTTGCTTCCTTTACATGAACGAAATTTACTGTTTCAAGGAGCAAAATAATTGTTGATTTTGCCTTCGACACTTTTACCGCATCCTTTTCAACTCCAAGGACAGAGTTCCATAACTCCTGGTGTTCCAAATAGTTTTGGACTGCGAACTTCCAGTCATCGAAATTCTCTCTGCCTTTTAGCTTTTCAATTGTGCTAAGGATGCCGGCCATCGTGAACAAAAAAATTTAATCTTGAAAAATTAAAGTAATCGCTCTACCGAATTTAAAGATTTTTACATTAAAATGAAGCTTGAATTTTCTTTTATTTTTTTAAAGCCAATACTGGGCCCATAACCTAATGGAAACTGAAATATAAAAGTAAAATTCCGGAGCTAATAAATCAAACACGTTTTTAGTTTAGAGTATAAAAGAAGAGAATAGATTTATTAGAAAGGGAAAACCCTTCTTGACTATAAATGTAGTACAAAAAGTAGTAATGGGAGTGATACCAAATTGAGTCTTATTTCCAACATAACTCCTATTCGATGGTTTAGTTAAACCGTGGAATATAGGTGGAATAAGCGCTTTTTATTGGCTGTTTATCTTTACTGGCCGTATAAGTGTCTTTTTGTTCATTGAGACTTTTTTCATTTACTGAAATTTTATCATCGACTCATGAAATTATACAATCATCAACTTCTAATTCATGTCTTTCAGGTATTTTGTAATTACTTCGGCACGGTATAATTTGATCTGAATGACGCTTCCATCTCTCCCGACTATCAGTTTTAACGGTATATGTAACAGGCCCTAATTGCTCTTCAATAACACCGTTCACCCATTTATTCCCTGTATTTCTATAATCCCGAACTAAAACTGAATCTTCTTTTTCAAATGTTATTTCTTTTCTCTCTAAATTTTGTTTTAATTTATCTTGTTTTTACAATTATGTCTTCCCTTCGATCTGGTCTTATAAGATCGAATCTGGTTCTGAGTTTGCGCTTCAACAAAAGATTTGCTGGGCTGTCATATTTGTTGTTGAATGCGTTGCAATTCTATAATCAAATAGAAACCTCTGGCTAGCGCTGCTTCTGAATCTGATCCCTCCTCAAACTTTTTTAGGCAATTTTTTACAATTTTAACCGCACTCTCAGCCTGCCCATTCGTCGCAGGATGATATGGTGGAGTAAAGGTATGATTTATTTCATTAGATTTCATAAAAAAGTTAAATTCACGAGAAGTGAATGTTCTGCCATTATCTGTTACGATATGTTCCGGCAACCCAAATCTCGAAAATACCTCTCGTAACTTAGAGATTGTATATTTTGAGTCCATTGATGACATATATTGGAAACCTCAATCCATTTCCAGAATGCATCCTCTAAGACTAAGTAAGTTTTTCCTCGAAATGGCCCCAAAAAATCTAAATGTAACCTCTTCCAAGCTCCCTTTGGAACTTCCCAAAAATGAGACCTATCTTTTGGCGGATTCTGTCTGTATTTTTGACATTCAACACAATTATTGGCAATATCAACTCTATGGTATTCCATAGAGGGCCACCAAAAATAACCACTTGCGAAAGATTTCATTTTTGTTATTCCTAAGTGGTTTAAATCCAAATCTTTTAGTAAGACTTTTCTTATGTCTTCGGGAACAATGACACGATAACCGCACATTAAAACTCCTTGTTCTATTGTCAATTCTTCTTGCCTTTGCAAAAATGGCTTAATATTTTCAATTACGACCTTAGGCCATCGAAACTGTACATAACATACTACCTGCGATAATATTGGGTATTTCATCGTGCTACTCTTTATAAGCTTGCGATCTAAAATTCGTTGTTCTTCAATTAGATTTCGATAAGATTTCTCTTCATGTTCGTCGCTCTCTTCACTTATGACAGGAACACGCGATTTATTACAAAAACTATATCTTAATCATACCCGTACAAAAACACTGAATATCTTTGAAGCCTACTTGCTGCCATAAGAGAAATCCCCTTTTTGTACCAAAAATACTCACAATAGGTTTACAGTCACATCGAATTGTAAAATGTCGACCCCATAACAACCTATTGAATTTCATGACTCCAAAGTCCAAAGACAATGGCAAGCGCTTCCTTATCTATTTGACTGTAGTGTTTCTCAGATTTTGTTAGTGTCCGGGACGCGAATCCAATTGGCCTTTCAGTTCCCTGCATTTTATGTTGCACAACTGCCCCTATCCCGTACTGGGATGCGTCACAAGAAAGAATCACTGGAATTAATGGATCATAATGAACTAAAATCTTGTTACCTGTTAGTAACTTTTTGATCTCATTAAATGCATCAATGCATCTCTTATTAAAATTCCACACCACATTTTTCTTCAACAGATTCAACATTGGGGCTTCGATTGTAGACAAATCTTGTAAGAATTTCCTATACAAATTTACAAATCCTAAAAAGGACTGAAGCTCACTTACATTTTTTGGATATGGCGCATCAATAATTGCCTTGACTTTGTCCTCATTTGGACGAATTCCTTGCTTGGAGATACGGAACCCTAGAAAAGTTATTTCATCTTTAAAAAACTGGCCTTTATGTTTACTAACCGTCAACCCCATTTCATTAAACAATTCACATACTTTTAAAAGCGTATCATAATGCTCTTTTATATTATCACCGTATTTCCGAAAGTGATTTTTGTCAATACTGGTTCTATGTAAAAGAGGTGCTGATGCTTGTCTTGAGAGCATCAAGAGGAGATTCCAAAAAGGTATGAACGACTTTTGTACGACAAACCGTTCCAGAGATACACTAAAAAACACATTAAATTAGATTTCATCTCTCCAACTTCAAACTTTTGCGTGAGATTTGGAAAAGTTTTGTAGAGATTAACAGCCCAATTCTGGCGTTGTGAGGACTCACAAGTCACAAGCTCTTGTGAGGTTGATTTCTTGTGAGGTTGTTGTGATCGATAACATTTTTGGTATTCTTAGACAATCCTCATAAGAAACCTCACAACAAATTCACAACAGTAAACTGACTCTCAACAGCTGATTATAAATTGAAAAAAAAAACAATTATCAAATTCAAGAGGAATCCAAAAAACAAATGAAATAATAGAAGGTAATTTTGTATTTTTAAAGAAAAAAAAAGACGATTTATAAGAAATTTCTTACTTTTAATTTTCGAATGCAATTTCTGCCATAAGATGCACCAGAACGAATTATATTTCCATTTTTTTTGGGTAATGTGAATGAAATTTCTAGTCTGTAGATCGAATACCTCGTAACCCAGAAAAAACCGATTTTTAGGTAATGATGCAATTATATTGTGAAAAAAATTCCGGATCTAATGAAAAATATCCTGTGAACCTAAAAACTATAATTGCAGAGCCACGCGCATAATTAACAACACGTCTCTCATTGCCTCTCATTGATTTGATAATAAGGGTATTCATGTAACGAGATAATTTTCCGCTTTGTAGAAAGATATAACTTTCCGCAGCATGTTTTCGTGAACACCCCCTAAGAAATACTTGCGTAAATGTGGGAAATATTTTGTGAAATGTCAAATTAAAAGTCAGAATCCATACTTTTTTAGTTTACGAGGTTTATTTCTGCACTTTCCGCAGCAAATTTGTGAGATAATTTTATGCGATTTGCAGAAACTTTTTCCCATACAAATTTTGACAGCTCGTTTCTGCGGAGATAAAATTATCTGGTTTACGAGGTTTACGAGGGTTTTCCGCGCTTACATGAATACCCCTAATAAGTTTTTTGTCTCTCCTGAAAAATCTACTTTTCTGGGTTACGAGGTATTCGATTTACAGCGACGATATATATTAAACGTCCAATTAATGTCAAAACTCTAGTGATTTGTGAGTTGAGATCTACTCTGAAGGAGTATCGATAGTTCTTGTGAGGCTCACAAGTTGTGAGTGTGCTGTTAGAATACGAAAACCTCACAAAATCATATGTACCTCACCTTGTGAGGTTGTTGTGCCTTGCGAGGTTTCAGTAAGGTTGGGCAGAATCGGGCTGTAAAATTGTAGAGATAAAATTTGGCTTGTCTCGATCTCCATAGTAGGCTATAGCATTAAGTAGTGTTTGAGATTGATGCATACATTTTGGTCATTAGTGTACTGCGGATGCATTATTGCAACATAAACTGTCAATAAGTTACGTTACGTGTGTCACATTCGTACTTTCTGCCAAGGGAAGAAAACAAATTTTTCACAAATAATTTTCATTTTCAACTGCAGTAGCATAGCACTCGATTTCGTTGTTTCTCTAGCACTTTTATTTAATTTAATTTTTTCCCAAATGGAGAACATAGAAAAAGTTTGGATGGGTCCCTTGCCTCCAGATTCGCCATACGTCAAGCCTTTCCGATTCTACTTTGTGCAAAATGGTGTGGAAAAGAATTGGGATCTACTCAAAGTCCACGATAGCGTAGCCATAATCATCTACAACACAACACGGAATGCCTTAGTTTTTGTTAAACAATTCCGACCAGGTTTGTCCTAAATTAGCAGTTTATTGATTTATTTAAACTAATTTTTAATTTTTCTTTAAACTCCTGTCAGCTGTTTACCATGGTGTCGTAACGAGTGATGGCAGAGAATTCAGCAATGTAGATTTGAAGGAATTTCCGCCTAAATTAGGAGTCACCCTGGAACTGTGTGCGGGAATTGTTGACAAAGATAAGAGTTGGATTGAAATCGCTCGCGAGGAGGTGCTAGAAGAGTGTGGCTATGATGTTCCCGTGGAGAGAATCGAGGAAGTGCTCACTTTTAGGTGAGTCACCAGCATTTGCTGCTTTTTTCTTATAAAATCCGGTGATTAATCAAAGTATGTCTCTAGATCTGGTGTAGGTTCTTCTGGGGCTCAGCAGAAAATGTACTTCTGTGAAGTAACTGATACTGATAGGGTCTCCAGTGGCGGTGGAGTGGATGGCGAGGTAATCGAAGTTGTGGAATACAACTTGGAAGAGGCTCGCAAATTGGTCACCCAGGGTGCTGTCAACAACAGCCCACCGGGTTTTCTCTTCGGAGTCCTTTGGTTCCTCACCAATAAAGCCCCCAAGGCGTAGAGATGCTATTTACTTCTTATCTTTAAATCTTCTCGGATGATGACGCATCCGAATATTCCTGAATCACCAAATGAGATAACCCGAAAATTCATTCTTTAGGTAAAGACAACGTGATTTTATTTTATGGTTAAAAAAAAGAACAAATTATTAGTTTAAATAAAGACAAAACAGAAACAAAGAGGCATTGTTGAGATTAAAAGGGTTTTGATTGTTTGATTTCTAAGAAAAGTAAGAATAACGAGTGGTGAACTTGTTTTCTATTACACTCTAATATTGCAGTCCTTTTGCCTTTTGCTTGAGTGATTGTTCTCTATATGCGATTGAAAACCGTTCCAGATAAGTATCCGTTTCTGTATGTGCGATAAGAGGAGATAAAAATGTAATGACGACAAGCGTTAGAACTCGCTTGTCAAATAATCGCACATTGGCACAATACTATTTTTGGAAACATTAATAATGTACGTTCATGGCAAAGTTTTAATTTTAGAGATTAGAAAAAATTTACAAGTCGTGGCAAGGGTTATTGCGAAAGACAGGAACTTGTTAAAAATGGCGATTTGCTAAACATTGGTTAAGGATGCACAATCATTGATGTCCAAATATCCGATATGCAAACATTAAAAAGCACAATTAACTTGTCGAACCTAGAGCAATAATGCAGACACGAAGATCTCTGAAAGTTTAAAATATATTTATTTAATCCGTTAAAGTACTAACGTTAGAAAACTTAAAACTAGGTAATATACATATATGTACATTACAAATATTGATTTAATTACAATGATGTATTAAAAAAGTTTTCTTTAAATTTACAATATTTTAAATCATATAATAAAACGGCAAACATGTTTTTTGTGGTACACTTTTCTCCAAAAGTATTTAACGGAGATGTGCAGAATATACTTGAGACACGCATTTACACACCGTGGGTCATTTTTGTTTTTGCACTGTCGAACACTTTGCATATTACATAAAATAAAATTTAATTTAATAAATTTGCTTGAAAACACTGCCAATAATATAAATAATAAATAAATTGGCACTCGAATTTCGAGAGCTGGGTCGGCTAGTTTTCATTAATTGAAGAAATTAAAAAATTATACTTATTGAAAACTGAAATCAATTGATTTAAGAGACTGTTCACATCATAGTTTGTTCTGCTAAATATAGGATATAGATACCATTGATTTCTCAAGCTAGCTTGGCTAAAACTAAAATTCAAGCGGCACAGAGCTGATGGAGATATTACTGATCCGTTGACTAATTTTATAATATAACACAGTTGTAGATATAAGGCATTGAGCGCAGAAGCGGCGTAACCCTCATTTAGTTCAATTTTGACTTTATAATCCACAATGGTCAAAAATAAATTTTTTTTCCAACGCAGAAGTGACGTAACTTATATTTGCTCATAAATCAATACAAAAATGCTGAAACATTGTTTCTGCAAAAACATAACTTTTCCTAGAGCAAAAATGGTATAACCCACTTACGCCACTCTGCGCTGGTACAATATGAAATGAGTAGATTTCAAACACATTTACGTCAATCATAGTATGCTATGCAAAACATTGGTGTGTTTAATTCACTGCTGCATAGCTAGCGCAGCAAAATTTCCCTCGACAAACAACAACAGTTTGATTGCTGGCGAAAAAGAAGCCAGTAAAAAAATGGCAGTTTTACTGGTGATAGAACTTTAAATTATTGAAATGAAAATGGCGCTATGCATTAAATTTTAGAATTAAACATATGTACATAAACATGTTTTGACATCAGATTTTGATATTTTCTATAATAATGACCAACATTGAAATATAAATTGAAATTGACATTATGGAGTGAGAGTGAGTTTGATCGTTTTATTCGCCCTTGAATTCTGCGCTGGCTATTCAGCAATGAATAAAACACACCTGTTGTGTGGTGTTAGCAATCGCATTTAGACCCCGCCATAAGTCGGAGAGAAAATTCTTATCCCCTGACCATAACATATCTAAAATGTTCAAATTGTATAAGAATTCTCACACCAGTCCTGTTTCAGAGTACGTATTCCTGCGGAGTTTCAATCGTGAATTTAACCTTTCATTCGATGCTCCAATAAAGAATTCTTGTAAGTATGACTTTTTGAACAATAAACTAAAGTTTGCGACTGATCACGAGAAGCCTCAAATACAAATTAAACATGAACTTCATCTTAGAAAAGCGGATTCGGCTAGAAATGGCTCTCATGCCATTTGAAGCAACACGAGCAAAGGAATCTGACACTTCGGTGATTGCATTTGTTCTCATGAAGACCTTGCCCAGTCGAGTTATTTCAACGTGTGTTTGCTATTACAATTGGAAAAGAATAAAACAAATCCGAAAATGAATATAAATAAAGGGAAGGTGGAATGGCTTAAAATTCTATAGCTAAAATTTCTGAAAGAGACACCTTTCAATATTTTTTACAAGCACAGTAATAACGATAACGTGCTTTTTGATACTGTGATTTTGAAAAAAAAACATCTGCACTCATCACAGATCTCGAACTATTATTTCCAAAAGGGAATGCCGTAAGTGAAACAAAAAAGAAAGACATATATGTACTTATTCTAGTTACTTAATTTTATCCCACCGAATTACCACGACTTTTATAAAAAATTGAAAACTGTTTCTATGAACAGAGACGTTGGGCTGGTTGAGTATGTAGATGACGAAGAAGAATTAAAGTACGTATCATAGTAGTGTAAACTTAAACCTAACTTTCTAACTATTTTGTAGTTAAAAGCGATAATAATTTTTTTTTCATAACCTGTTTTTCAAATTATTGGTGTTACCAGCTTTCTTTTTTTTATTCCAGTATCAAAGAAGCAGTAGTGGTGTAACCTAAATAAAATCCAGTAATTAATAATTGAAAGAGAAGATTAAAGTCTTAAATATAAGATATCCCACTGAAGTTTATTAACTATTATTTTAAATAGGAAGCTTATAACAAACATTTCTTTTTCGTTAACTTTTTAAACCGTGATTTTGTCAATAAGTGAATATTGGGGTTACGCCACTTCTGCTCACAATGCCTCATACTGCCTATGCTTCGAGAGTAATGGAAGATTTATTAAGATGAGATAGGGAGAAGTGTCGATCTTTGTGGCCAAGGAATAAAACGAAGACAGAATAGTAAGAATCTCCTTTGGATTCCCTCAAGTCTGTTAATATGAACTGAATATTCGAGTACTGGTCTGAAAAAAGATATGTAGAGAAGCTTAAGAACGTAAGGATCCTGGAATTCACGGGAGAATCTTTTTATAAATCCCAAAGTTTTATTAGCTTTTTTTATTAATATGGTTAATGTGATCAATAAATGTTAATGTTAGACTCTAGAATAATCCCTAGATCGGAAAAAACGGACACTCTGCATAATGAAAAAGAATCTAACATATAGTTGTAAGTTAATACATTTCGCGTAAAACACATTGTTTTACACTTCTTATCAATTAACAAAAGACGGTTTTTTATTGCACTATTTCCTGAACCTACATATAAAAAATGTCTTCTTGAAGTTGTTCACAGTCGCTGATGGAGTCTATTCTTTTGAAAATTTTGATGTCATCGGCATAGATCAGCCGAATTTATTATAATTGATGTCAAGTCATTGATATATAGAATAAATAGTAATGGGCCTAAATGACTGCCTTGTGGAACACCTGAGTTGACCAAAAATTGATCAGAATGCTCATTACGAAAAGTAACACTATACCTCCTGTTTTCTAAAATACGATAATATCCAGTCTAGAAAGCTTTCATTGATCCCTAAGCTATTTAGTTTATTGATTAGAGTTTTGTTGCAAAGCTTATCAAAAAGGCTTTGCTAAAATCAGTAAATACACAATCTACCTGTTTTCGATCTTCAAAGGAATCGATACAAAAAGAGGTACCGTCAAACAGATTTGTGACAGTCGACTTCTTTTGGACAAAACCATGTTGGCTATCACAAATAATAGATTTACAGTTAAAAGATAAGACGTTACAGATAATGGACTCAAATAATTTGGGAATTACAGACAATTTAGCAATAGGGCGATAGTTAGTTATGTAGTTTCTTTGGCCCTTTTTTTTATGGAAGCACTTTTCCACATAAAAGGAAACATTGATGAATTTAAAGATTCATTAAGTAGAACATATAGGGGATAGAATAAATAAGATCAAAGGGCACGGTAGTGCCCAGCCAAGTTTTGGCACTACACCCTTTTTACAAGAACAAACTCAGGCGATTTTTGACCCCTCCCTATCTTCGGTACCAATGAAGTCAGAAACTTAAATTTCCGAATGTTTGCTAAACTAGCCCTAAACGACGAACATACTCGCCGAACTTGTTCGTGCTCGCTATGTTTTTCTTGTGTAGGGTAGAGGCTGGTTCGCGAGCCGCTCGCTGTTGGCGAAAAATTTCGATTTTGTCGTGTTCGTTGGCTTCGATGTTCCCCGTGAAGGGTTATGTTCGCGAGCAAATCTTATTTTTGCTGTGAACGTCGCACAGTGGGTCCTCTTCATACATAACAGTGCTCAAAATACCGTTTTTAATTTTTGTCAATAAAAACAAAATAAAAATGCCTATACTCTGTTCAATTTATATTTGCAGTATTTTATGGGAGAGCTTTTTCAGAAACACTGGTGCCTGCTGCGGTTTGCACGGCACCTTAACTTAAGAAATTGCCACTGAAATAAGAAAAAGAATCAATGAGTTACATTAAAATTGTTTGTGTAATCTTCTTTGAGCTCACGTACAGTCTACCATGACCTATCTGCTCCATGGGTAAAAGAAAAGGAGACTGATTGCGATCGCCAATTTGCACTGCTTAATATGAACAGGACCCACTGTGCGTTGCACATGCTTATTCTGTGAAGAATCAACACGAAATGAATGTTCGCCGTGTAGGCGATAACGCAAACGAACAAGTTCGGCGAGCATGTTCATCGTTTAGGGCTAGCTTAAGCTAGTCAGGCAGAGGCACCTCATCAAATTTCAATTTTCTAGCATAAGCGGTTCCTGAGATATAAGGCCTCAAAAATCACAAAAACCGTAACTGACTGACTGACTGACAGATCATCAAAATAATGGAGCACTTCCCGATATTAAAATCCGTTATTCCGATAGTGAAAAATTCAAAACTACTATTGTAGTCAGTTATATCTTAATTTATTTTTTTTTATTAAATTAGAAACCGTAAAAATTAATTGCAAGAAAAAACATTTTATCAAATTCTAGATGCTGTTTTCGAGAAAAATACGATTTTCGAAAACCATTGTTTAACATTTGTATGGTGGGTACCGTTATTCTTACGTAAAATATTTTTTTCTGCCATCTTGTAGATTGTGTCAAGTTTTAAAAAAAAATTGATTTTAAAAATTTTCTCAAAAGTCCAAAAAATTTGATTTTTTAGAGACTTAGCACTATTATTGTAATACGAGTATCTTACTTATTGTGGTAATTTATTGATTTAAAATCGCTTTTTTTGCCTTTAATTCATTGATTGCTGGGAGTAGATGGCAGAAAAAAATCTAAATTTAATTCTTCGCATTTTATGGTTCCTCATCGCTCCATATGGATATCCGAAGGACAAGCACTTGCATCTGGAAAAGATATAAGAGAGTATTGTTGTCAGAAAAACAATTTAATAGATTAGAAGTTTCAGAAAAAGATTATATTGATGAATATGAGAATGTTAAACCCTTTTAGAATCCTTATAATGCAATGGTGTAACACAGTGCGATCATTACGGTAAAGTGGAGAGGATTTAATAAGAAATTACGACGTATATTTGTCTTGAAAGCTTGTACATCACATAACGAAGAGTAAAAATCGAGAAAGCAAAGTGTTCCAAATTCTTATAGCGCGCCTAAAGAGTTAATCCTTATGTTTGAATACGTCCGAAGTTAGGCTCAAGAGTAAACTGATAATGATAACCATTAATAGCTAGAGGTGTATTTGCGGAATTGTTGAAGGGGACCAAACACGACTTTAATTTTCGGAATTTAATTAGTTAATCATATTCTGGAATTTAAAAACAAACATAAAAAGCTGAGAATACGGTCGTCAGCAAAAATAATAATTTTTAATCCAACGAAGAAGAGATTCATACATACGAAATGCACCCATATTCGATAAGGGAGGTCTGTGGCAAACGACACTAAAATTTTTTGTTAAATTTCATAGATCATATCTGAAGAATTAGTGTTCTGAGTTATATTAATTCAAAAATTTGCTTTTATTATAATTTATTCATGATCGTGGTCCAACCATATATTTACTTAACCATTAAAACATCGATAAATTTGAGTCATGGCTATATCTCTACATAATCACTAGTTGTTAAAGTTTTATTTTTTTTTTAAATTATTGTTCAATTTAAACAGAAAATAAAAATTCATTCCAATACTAAAACTAAAACAAAAACATAACTAAGAAGGAAAGGATGGGCTCGGATGCGATCGCTTTTCAAACACGTAAGTATTCTCTCACATATGCAGCCGGGGATGTAAATAAGCAAAAATGCATGTAAATCACTTAAAACGAACTGTTGTCGGTTGTTCGCTAACTCGGATCGTTACCACAAAGAGTTACTTCGACAACCCAACATTCGAGCATCTCCTCTTCCTCTGCTTAGAGCCTCAAACTGGTTTCCCACAGTTCACGGAACGATCCAGTTGAAAGCTGCATCGACTTTCGATGGATTTCGCGTCACACGGTGCACACTGCATCACTCGAAATCATTCTATCTATATCTATGTATGTTTATTAATGTAGCTTGTATGAAAAATACACTGAGGAAAAAATCCTAAATTACAAGAACTAGTAATTCTGTTCTCTCCAGTTCATCAGTATAAGAATCGCTCTACCTTAACAGAACTTATAATCGTTATAATTTTCTTCATGTTCGTCCATTTTTATAAAAAGCCGGAGAAAATAAGAACTTTAGTGCAAAAAAAAACTCCGACAAATGTGAATTTCGGTGAAGTACTTTATTTATATTATGCATAAGGAAGTTTCTAAAAAGTAGTACCTTAATTTGGACCGGGAGAAAGTCTTTCTAGTTTTTTTTTTTGCAAATTTCTTTAATGGTTTCTTCCAACCAAGTGTTAAGAAAATATTTTTTTTCGAAAATGTCTGTGTGTGAATTAAAATATATTTGAAAAAAAAATATAAGTATTTGAAAATAATTTTCCCACGAAGTGTGTTATCATTTTTGAGGTTAAAATTTTTACAACAACTATGTAAGTCACCAAGGAGGTTCCTCGCATTCAGATAATATACTTTGCGTACGTAAAGGTTTAATTGTTCATCATTTAAACTTTGATGTTGATAAGCTAGTTTCAAGATATTTTTAACCCGTTTTAGAACCAAGGTCTTGTTTTTTCTCAAATTTTCAACCTTTGACTTATAGGTACTATGCATTCGTAAAAAAATCGAACTTTTATCAAAGTTGCCTAAACGCCTCGGCCGATTTTCTTTAAACTTGGAACATATCATTTTTAATTTATGCCCCCACACAATTTTTTCTTTTTTTTTTTTAAGATGTACGGTACCTGCCATATGAATACTACCCCACTTGGAACCATTTTTTTGTTTTTGATTTTTTCAAAAAAAGTACAACCGATTTTGATCATTTTTTGAATGCTAAGGCTCCCCAGAAGTTTTTCAAAAAAAAATTTTTGGATTTAAAAAAAAATATTTTTTTTTCAAAACTCAACATTTTAAAAACTCCTTGCTCGATTTCCTTTTAAACTTGATAAATAAAAGTTTCTTGGTACAATCTACAAGATGTGACAAAAAGAAAAATGGTACCCACCAGCGTTACCACTTCAGGAACAAAAGTCGAAGTAGATTTGAAGAAATAAAATGCACGACTGGATCGCACGAACTTGCTCTTATGTAAAAGTACCTTGGAATTTAAAATACATTTTATAAATATAAAACATGAATTTAATGAGATAAAAATGTTCAAATGTATGGAATTGCCGTCTGATTAAATTTTGGAGGTAAAAATAAAAATTTCAATTTCTCCTCTAGGGAATCACCGAAGACCCTTAACTACCGGTATTGAAGAACCCAGGCCTAGTGGTTTAGGCTTTAGGGAGAGGTACAGACATACAGACACACTGAAACATGTTTTTTGTGTACTAAATTTTCCTTAAAATTTGTATAAGAAAAATTGATATGCAAATTGTTAGTATTCAATAAAATACATTTTATAGCGTAATTTAAAAATTTATTCGTGTATTCGTTTTCAAGATATTGAATTTTCAAAAAAAAAAATTATTATTATTTTAAAAATCAAAAAACTATTTTTTCGAAAAAATTTTAAAATTATTTTTTTTTTCAAATGCAAAGGAGCTCCTGCATAAAAATTTTGGTTAAAATCGTTAGAGCCGTTGATGAGAAATTCGAAAATCAAAAAAACCGTTTTATAACAGGTACCGTTGATAACATCTCCCCCCAAAATTTTTGTTTACCAAAATCTAGTCCATGTTTAAAATATTACACCTAATTTTTTTATCAAAATCGTTAGAGCCGTTTTCGAGATCAATAAGATTATGCATTACGGGTGTATGGGGGGTACCGTTAGTCTTAGAGCTAAAAAAAAATTTAGTACCGAGTTTTAAGAAAATAGGTCTAGTGGCTTAGGCTCTAGATTCAGGTACAGACATACAGACATACAGACAGACAGACGGAATTGTCGGACCCACTTTATTCGTCTTCGCTATCATCGTAATGTCAACTTTGATCAAAATCTCCAGTTCGATTTTTTTTCCAAATGCAGAACTTGCCCTATAGTTACGGTGACCATTTTTTCAGGAGCAAAAAAAGGACAGTTTTTCATTAACGTAAAAAAGTTTAACAAATAATTATTTTTATTAAAACAGTTTTGTACTTCATACTTCATTCAGTTTTTAAAACAAATAAATACAAATAATTAAAAAAAAAATAATATAAATAATATATACTTAAATATTTATATGACTATAGATATAAAAGTCATTCAAAGGAACTATGTTGGTATTTTTCTTCGCAGTGTATTTTTTCTAAGATATCGTCTCGATTTCTTAAAAACATTTAAATTTTGGGCAATCGAAGTCATAATTGCACTTTGTTACTAAGCATAGCTGCTAGCGTATCAACTTTTAATTGGGACTTCTCAGGTGTCTAAATGTTATTGGAAATTGAAAATACCCTTTCAGTCGAGACAATTGAAGGAATCGACTTTACTTTCTAACTCTAGTTTTGTAAGAAAATTTTTATCAGTGAATGTTTAAAAAAACACTTCGGCCTACCTTTCTATACGTTTTAATTTAAAATCTTTTGAAACAAGAGAAGCTTCTGTTATTGAAATGTTTTGTGATTCTAAATGGAGAATGCATTTGTGTTTGATGTTGAAAAATTTGGTAAGCATTTTCAACACCTTACATCACTTTCGCTTAGATTTTTTACAATGAACGGACACTGGCTATTAAAAATGCATTTCCTTTAAGGTACCATTTCAAAGTATAAAAAAAATAAATTAATCTTTCATTACAAATATTTATTCCAAATAAATGCTCACCGTTTTATATAAATTACAACCCTTATCTTTTTCAAAAATAATCAAAAGGCAGAAAGAATGCAAACGCGAACGACACTAACTTGCGGATGGAGATAAAATTTGAAAATCATTAACAATAGCAAAAAATATATGACAGAATTCAATGACATAAAGCAGTGCTGCTAATGGTAGAATCGTGGTTTAAAAGAGGAAAAGAGGACCTTGAAAGGACAATTTAAAAAAGGGAGGACAAATTTCTGTCCTCTCCAAGAAATGCAAACAGAAAGGACACGATACAAAAAGAAAGGACTGTCCTCTCAAAAAGAGGACGGATGGTCACCGTACCTATAGTACCTATATCGCAAGTAAAAAGTAAAGTAACATGAGAAAAATCGAAGTAGATTTCAAAATGAATTTTTACTTGTATTTAGAAAAAAAATGTAACTCGAGATTTTTATCAGTTTACATTATAACATGAAAAAGTAGTGATTCAGTCAACTCAACCTGCAGCTTAGAGGAGAACATCTTACATATTTCGAAAACGGCTCTAATAATCTTGATAAAAAAAATATTTGTAGACCAAACCAATAATGGTTTACATTTTGGTCAAAAAAATTTTATCAACTTTTTATTTAATTTTCAACTTTCTCATTTCCGACTCTATCGATTTCTATCAAAATTTTTATACAGGAGCTTCTTTGATTTTAAAATAATATTGTATACAAAAATTTTGTTCCTTAAATGTATTTTATTAAATACTTTAAATTGTCATTCCATTTCTTTTTTAACTTTAAAGAAATTTCGTATATAACGAATTAATTTATTAATGAAACTCCTCTAACAATTTTTTAAATTTTATTTGCATTTTTATTGTTAAGCTTAAACAAATTTTTGACTAAAATAAAATATATATCTTATACATTTGAACATTTTTCTCTGCTAACATCCATGGTTATATACATACAATAAGCGGAACTAGTTTTCTTTTATAAAAATAACATTATAATTACTATAATTCAATATAATTTAATTTTGAAAAACAAACACACGCAAGCAAAATTTTCATAAGATTCGTTTACACATTCATGTAAAATTACTCATTTATGGGAAATTCCGGGGTTACGAGTACATACTACGTAGAGAAAAAGAAGTAGATTTGAGTTTTTTTTTTTTGTAAAATTGAAGTAGGTTGAAACAGGTTGTTTATGGTGCGAAGTAGGAAGCAGTTTTAAAATATTTAAAAAAAAGAAGTAGATCTACTTCAATTGAAGTAAAGTGGTACCACTTTCACCAACCATTTCTAAAAAATGTGAAAAACATTGCAAAAAACTTAAAATAAATATTTTTTTTTTGAATTTTTGAAAAAAAAAAAATCAATTTTTTAAAGATTTCAGGTTGGCGTACCAAAATATTTTCTTAAAAATGTTTTGAAAATTTTGTATAGGAAAGCATATTTTTTTAAGAATCCGCTACAATAACTTATAATTTTTGTTCTATCAGAAATTAATATCTCTAAATAGCAAAAGAGTTTAAAAAACCAATCTTATGCTTATGAACAGTTTTCTCTAATACGAGTAACATTCATATTTAAAATTGTCAGTCTGTTACGTAAGAGCAAGTTCGGGCGACCCAGTCGTGTATTTTAATTTTTAATTCTAACGTTACTTAGAAACATCAGTTTCAAAACAAGCTGTATGTTGTCTCTCTAGGCGTTTTTCTTTTTAGTTCAGAATAGAGCTCTGAACAGAGTCGCAGCATATCGAGCATATTCTGAACATCTTCTGAACCAGGCGTGCTCTGAACGCTCTGATTTTCACCTGTCAAATGCTTATGTTAAGAATTAATCAATTATTTTATTCTGAAATCATAGAGCACACTCTGAACACGCACGATGTAGGCGATAACGCAAACGAACAAGTTCGGCGAGCATGTTCATCGTTTAGGGCTAGCTTAAGCTAGTCAGGCAGAGGCACCTCATCAAATTTCAATTTTCTAGCATAAGCGGTTCCTGAGATATAAGGCCTCAAAAATCACAAAAACCGTAACTGACTGACTGACTGACAGATCATCAAAATAATGGAGCACTTCCCGATATTAAAATCCGTTATTCCGATAGTGAAAAATTCAAAACTACTATTGTAGTCAGTTATATCTTAATTTATTTTTTTTTATTAAATTAGAAACCGTAAAAATTAATTGCAAGAAAAAACATTTTATCAAATTCTAGATGCTGTTTTCGAGAAAAATACGATTTTCGAAAACCATTGTTTAACATTTGTATGGTGGGTACCGTTATTCTTACGTAAAATATTTTTTTCTGCCATCTTGTAGATTGTGTCAAGTTTTAAAAAAAAATTGATTTTAAAAATTTTCTCAAAAGTCCAAAAAATTTGATTTTTTAGAGACTTAGCACTATTATTGTAATACGAGTATCTTACTTATTGTGGTAATTTATTGATTTAAAATCGCTTTTTTTGCCTTTAATTCATTGATTGCTGGGAGTAGATGGCAGAAAAAAATCTAAATTTAATTCTTCGCATTTTATGGTTCCTCATCGCTCCATATGGATATCCGAAGGACAAGCACTTGCATCTGGAAAAGATATAAGAGAGTATTGTTGTCAGAAAAACAATTTAATAGATTAGAAGTTTCAGAAAAAGATTATATTGATGAATATGAGAATGTTAAACCCTTTTAGAATCCTTATAATGCAATGGTGTAACACAGTGCGATCATTACGGTAAAGTGGAGAGGATTTAATAAGAAATTACGACGTATATTTGTCTTGAAAGCTTGTACATCACATAACGAAGAGTAAAAATCGAGAAAGCAAAGTGTTCCAAATTCTTATAGCGCGCCTAAAGAGTTAATCCTTATGTTTGAATACGTCCGAAGTTAGGCTCAAGAGTAAACTGATAATGATAACCATTAATAGCTAGAGGTGTATTTGCGGAATTGTTGAAGGGGACCAAACACGACTTTAATTTTCGGAATTTAATTAGTTAATCATATTCTGGAATTTAAAAACAAACATAAAAAGCTGAGAATACGGTCGTCAGCAAAAATAATAATTTTTAATCCAACGAAGAAGAGATTCATACATACGAAATGCACCCATATTCGATAAGGGAGGTCTGTGGCAAACGACACTAAAATTTTTTGTTAAATTTCATAGATCATATCTGAAGAATTAGTGTTCTGAGTTATATTAATTCAAAAATTTGCTTTTATTATAATTTATTCATGATCGTGGTCCAACCATATATTTACTTAACCATTAAAACATCGATAAATTTGAGTCATGGCTATATCTCTACATAATCACTAGTTGTTAAAGTTTTATTTTTTTTTTAAATTATTGTTCAATTTAAACAGAAAATAAAAATTCATTCCAATACTAAAACTAAAACAAAAACATAACTAAGAAGGAAAGGATGGGCTCGGATGCGATCGCTTTTCAAACACGTAAGTATTCTCTCACATATGCAGCCGGGGATGTAAATAAGCAAAAATGCATGTAAATCACTTAAAACGAACTGTTGTCGGTTGTTCGCTAACTCGGATCGTTACCACAAAGAGTTACTTCGACAACCCAACATTCGAGCATCTCCTCTTCCTCTGCTTAGAGCCTCAAACTGGTTTCCCACAGTTCACGGAACGATCCAGTTGAAAGCTGCATCGACTTTCGATGGATTTCGCGTCACACGGTGCACACTGCATCACTCGAAATCATTCTATCTATATCTATGTATGTTTATTAATGTAGCTTGTATGAAAAATACACTGAGGAAAAAATCCTAAATTACAAGAACTAGTAATTCTGTTCTCTCCAGTTCATCAGTATAAGAATCGCTCTACCTTAACAGAACTTATAATCGTTATAATTTTCTTCATGTTCGTCCATTTTTATAAAAAGCCGGAGAAAATAAGAACTTTAGTGCAAAAAAAAACTCCGACAAATGTGAATTTCGGTGAAGTACTTTATTTATATTATGCATAAGGAAGTTTCTAAAAAGTAGTACCTTAATTTGGACCGGGAGAAAGTCTTTCTAGTTTTTTTTTTTGCAAATTTCTTTAATGGTTTCTTCCAACCAAGTGTTAAGAAAATATTTTTTTTCGAAAATGTCTGTGTGTGAATTAAAATATATTTGAAAAAAAAATATAAGTATTTGAAAATAATTTTCCCACGAAGTGTGTTATCATTTTTGAGGTTAAAATTTTTACAACAACTATGTAAGTCACCAAGGAGGTTCCTCGCATTCAGATAATATACTTTGCGTACGTAAAGGTTTAATTGTTCATCATTTAAACTTTGATGTTGATAAGCTAGTTTCAAGATATTTTTAACCCGTTTTAGAACCAAGGTCTTGTTTTTTCTCAAATTTTCAACCTTTGACTTATAGGTACTATGCATTCGTAAAAAAATCGAACTTTTATCAAAGTTGCCTAAACGCCTCGGCCGATTTTCTTTAAACTTGGAACATATCATTTTTAATTTATGCCCCCACACAATTTTTTCTTTTTTTTTTTTAAGATGTACGGTACCTGCCATATGAATACTACCCCACTTGGAACCATTTTTTTGTTTTTGATTTTTTCAAAAAAAGTACAACCGATTTTGATCATTTTTTGAATGCTAAGGCTCCCCAGAAGTTTTTCAAAAAAAAATTTTTGGATTTAAAAAAAAATATTTTTTTTTCAAAACTCAACATTTTAAAAACTCCTTGCTCGATTTCCTTTTAAACTTGATAAATAAAAGTTTCTTGGTACAATCTACAAGATGTGACAAAAAGAAAAATGGTACCCACCAGCGTTACCACTTCAGGAACAAAAGTCGAAGTAGATTTGAAGAAATAAAATGCACGACTGGATCGCACGAACTTGCTCTTATGTAAAAGTACCTTGGAATTTAAAATACATTTTATAAATATAAAACATGAATTTAATGAGATAAAAATGTTCAAATGTATGGAATTGCCGTCTGATTAAATTTTGGAGGTAAAAATAAAAATTTCAATTTCTCCTCTAGGGAATCACCGAAGACCCTTAACTACCGGTATTGAAGAACCCAGGCCTAGTGGTTTAGGCTTTAGGGAGAGGTACAGACATACAGACACACTGAAACATGTTTTTTGTGTACTAAATTTTCCTTAAAATTTGTATAAGAAAAATTGATATGCAAATTGTTAGTATTCAATAAAATACATTTTATAGCGTAATTTAAAAATTTATTCGTGTATTCGTTTTCAAGATATTGAATTTTCAAAAAAAAAAATTATTATTATTTTAAAAATCAAAAAACTATTTTTTCGAAAAAATTTTAAAATTATTTTTTTTTTCAAATGCAAAGGAGCTCCTGCATAAAAATTTTGGTTAAAATCGTTAGAGCCGTTGATGAGAAATTCGAAAATCAAAAAAACCGTTTTATAACAGGTACCGTTGATAACATCTCCCCCCAAAATTTTTGTTTACCAAAATCTAGTCCATGTTTAAAATATTACACCTAATTTTTTTATCAAAATCGTTAGAGCCGTTTTCGAGATCAATAAGATTATGCATTACGGGTGTATGGGGGGTACCGTTAGTCTTAGAGCTAAAAAAAAATTTAGTACCGAGTTTTAAGAAAATAGGTCTAGTGGCTTAGGCTCTAGATTCAGGTACAGACATACAGACATACAGACAGACAGACGGAATTGTCGGACCCACTTTATTCGTCTTCGCTATCATCGTAATGTCAACTTTGATCAAAATCTCCAGTTCGATTTTTTTTCCAAATGCAGAACTTGCCCTATAGTTACGGTGACCATTTTTTCAGGAGCAAAAAAAGGACAGTTTTTCATTAACGTAAAAAAGTTTAACAAATAATTATTTTTATTAAAACAGTTTTGTACTTCATACTTCATTCAGTTTTTAAAACAAATAAATACAAATAATTAAAAAAAAAATAATATAAATAATATATACTTAAATATTTATATGACTATAGATATAAAAGTCATTCAAAGGAACTATGTTGGTATTTTTCTTCGCAGTGTATTTTTTCTAAGATATCGTCTCGATTTCTTAAAAACATTTAAATTTTGGGCAATCGAAGTCATAATTGCACTTTGTTACTAAGCATAGCTGCTAGCGTATCAACTTTTAATTGGGACTTCTCAGGTGTCTAAATGTTATTGGAAATTGAAAATACCCTTTCAGTCGAGACAATTGAAGGAATCGACTTTACTTTCTAACTCTAGTTTTGTAAGAAAATTTTTATCAGTGAATGTTTAAAAAAACACTTCGGCCTACCTTTCTATACGTTTTAATTTAAAATCTTTTGAAACAAGAGAAGCTTCTGTTATTGAAATGTTTTGTGATTCTAAATGGAGAATGCATTTGTGTTTGATGTTGAAAAATTTGGTAAGCATTTTCAACACCTTACATCACTTTCGCTTAGATTTTTTACAATGAACGGACACTGGCTATTAAAAATGCATTTCCTTTAAGGTACCATTTCAAAGTATAAAAAAAATAAATTAATCTTTCATTACAAATATTTATTCCAAATAAATGCTCACCGTTTTATATAAATTACAACCCTTATCTTTTTCAAAAATAATCAAAAGGCAGAAAGAATGCAAACGCGAACGACACTAACTTGCGGATGGAGATAAAATTTGAAAATCATTAACAATAGCAAAAAATATATGACAGAATTCAATGACATAAAGCAGTGCTGCTAATGGTAGAATCGTGGTTTAAAAGAGGAAAAGAGGACCTTGAAAGGACAATTTAAAAAAGGGAGGACAAATTTCTGTCCTCTCCAAGAAATGCAAACAGAAAGGACACGATACAAAAAGAAAGGACTGTCCTCTCAAAAAGAGGACGGATGGTCACCGTACCTATAGTACCTATATCGCAAGTAAAAAGTAAAGTAACATGAGAAAAATCGAAGTAGATTTCAAAATGAATTTTTACTTGTATTTAGAAAAAAAATGTAACTCGAGATTTTTATCAGTTTACATTATAACATGAAAAAGTAGTGATTCAGTCAACTCAACCTGCAGCTTAGAGGAGAACATCTTACATATTTCGAAAACGGCTCTAATAATCTTGATAAAAAAAATATTTGTAGACCAAACCAATAATGGTTTACATTTTGGTCAAAAAAATTTTATCAACTTTTTATTTAATTTTCAACTTTCTCATTTCCGACTCTATCGATTTCTATCAAAATTTTTATACAGGAGCTTCTTTGATTTTAAAATAATATTGTATACAAAAATTTTGTTCCTTAAATGTATTTTATTAAATACTTTAAATTGTCATTCCATTTCTTTTTTAACTTTAAAGAAATTTCGTATATAACGAATTAATTTATTAATGAAACTCCTCTAACAATTTTTTAAATTTTATTTGCATTTTTATTGTTAAGCTTAAACAAATTTTTGACTAAAATAAAATATATATCTTATACATTTGAACATTTTTCTCTGCTAACATCCATGGTTATATACATACAATAAGCGGAACTAGTTTTCTTTTATAAAAATAACATTATAATTACTATAATTCAATATAATTTAATTTTGAAAAACAAACACACGCAAGCAAAATTTTCATAAGATTCGTTTACACATTCATGTAAAATTACTCATTTATGGGAAATTCCGGGGTTACGAGTACATACTACGTAGAGAAAAAGAAGTAGATTTGAGTTTTTTTTTTTTGTAAAATTGAAGTAGGTTGAAACAGGTTGTTTATGGTGCGAAGTAGGAAGCAGTTTTAAAATATTTAAAAAAAAGAAGTAGATCTACTTCAATTGAAGTAAAGTGGTACCACTTTCACCAACCATTTCTAAAAAATGTGAAAAACATTGCAAAAAACTTAAAATAAATATTTTTTTTTTGAATTTTTGAAAAAAAAAAAATCAATTTTTTAAAGATTTCAGGTTGGCGTACCAAAATATTTTCTTAAAAATGTTTTGAAAATTTTGTATAGGAAAGCATATTTTTTTAAGAATCCGCTACAATAACTTATAATTTTTGTTCTATCAGAAATTAATATCTCTAAATAGCAAAAGAGTTTAAAAAACCAATCTTATGCTTATGAACAGTTTTCTCTAATACGAGTAACATTCATATTTAAAATTGTCAGTCTGTTACGTAAGAGCAAGTTCGGGCGACCCAGTCGTGTATTTTAATTTTTAATTCTAACGTTACTTAGAAACATCAGTTTCAAAACAAGCTGTATGTTGTCTCTCTAGGCGTTTTTCTTTTTAGTTCAGAATAGAGCTCTGAACAGAGTCGCAGCATATCGAGCATATTCTGAACATCTTCTGAACCAGGCGTGCTCTGAACGCTCTGATTTTCACCTGTCAAATGCTTATGTTAAGAATTAATCAATTATTTTATTCTGAAATCATAGAGCACACTCTGAACACGCACGAAAGAAGATTTTTTTTTTTTTAATTTATATTTATAAAAAAAATTATATCATCATGTTTTCCCTCAGTGTAGATGATATTTCTAGGTTCTAACGTCAACAAACAATACATTTCGAAGATCATTTTACTTCTTTTCCGATTTAGTTAAAAATATTTTCATTTTGTAAATTTATGATAATTAACAGATGTTAACTTTCTACACCCAATGTTTTTTCTCTAAGTGTACAAGAGATGTGTGTTTCTGGCCGTTCTCCATTCCTGCGATGCACTTGTTATTGCTTCATTTTGCCTGTCTCTGCCGCACATGCGGACATACACAAGTATCCACTGTATCTCAGTATTTTAAGCCAAGTAAATGACCAATCAACTTTACCATCATAATTTGTTACCATATTCAAATTATGTACTCCGCCACTAGGACGTGTTAACAGATGGAGCCACCACCGCGCCGCCGCCGTCGTCGTCGTTGGCCTCGTCGTCGCCTCCGGCCGAACCAACGGAATCCTTGTTCCAATCAAATGGAACATAGTACTTAATAATTAGAAATCAGGTGGCACAGCGATGGTGGTGCACGTTGCACGATTGAATGCCACCGATTCGATTGGGAGTGAGATTTCTACCAGCTTTGACGTGAGATTTTGGGCCCAAATGAAAAGACTTGAATCAGATCTCACACGGTTGTGGTAATAAATTTGTTTATCGCAATATTATTATCATTCCGAAGGATTTCAGCTTCCATATGGACTACCCAAGAGCTCATATAGACGAGGTAAAGAAGAAGACCGATATCGGGCTGTCCATAGAAGGCATGTGTTTACTGGATCTACGAGGGTTTCGTGCGCTCGGCTATAGCTATGTCCATATGCAGTTCGACTAGGAGTATAGTTACTTACTCGTACCCATATCCATAGGTATACATTCGACGTTCGCCGTTCAATTTGGATTAGTTTTCCTAGGCTGGTAATCGGGCTGGTCTGCTGTTGCTGATGCCTAGTAGTTGTGCCTGGGCCTGCTATATATGATGGTGCTGCAATTCAGACAATTACCAGCGCTGCATTCTTGACACAAACATAAATATTTAACACAGGTCTATAAATCCGAAACCAATTAGCCTCGAATTGATATTACCTTAAATTGGTTGGCTCATTTTGCGCCATTGGGTCCGTGCGCGCGCTGGTTACACTACTGGAACACAGAGCAATATATATGTGGGTTCCGGGGATAGCCAGTGGAACATTTAATGATGTGCTCGGTGATGCATGTGTCGCGTCGCGAATCTCTAGCAAATCTCTGAGCCGAGGCTTTTGTAGGTTCCAAGCATAGTTATATATGCTTTTCACCAAAAAACTATTTCGCCGAACAATAGAAATCGCTGAACATTACCGTTCGGCTTGCATTGTTTTCCTTTTTCATTAAACAACAACAAAAAGCCGATACGAGTAATCCATTTATGGAGATCGTTGGTTTTTTGTTACTGAAAATGAAGTTGTTGTCTCCTCTCTAATAAAGATGTAATTTTTTTTTAAATATAAGCCTAGATTGAGGACATGGCGAGTGCATGCCGGAACAATTTGGACCGAATTTGTTTTTTACTCTAATAGTCGTATAGGTACATACATAATGGTATTATGCACCGTTGTTGTTGGGATTTAAGATCCTATCGGCATGATTTTTAGTTAACATTTTCATTTAAAAATTTGACAACTTTTGTGAAGGGAACATTTTTGAGAGTCATCAGCCGCCGTTCTCAAGATCTTAAGATATGAGGAATAACAAAGTGGGAATATACTACTTGCAGGGGTCAACATTCTGCTTCAGTTCCTAAAAAAAGTGTTTTTCAAAATGAATGTTTTTCCATGCGTTGTTGCCTACAAAGAACTGATTCCCGAGATGCTGACAAATAATATGGAAAAGGCAACTTCAGCATGCGTTGTGATAGTTTTTTAATGTTTTCTTTTATTTCGAAAACAGTTGGATAGACTGGTAAACAGTGGATCAATTTTTGCTTTCTACGCTATTGATCTACATGCCTGAAGTTCCGGTGGAACCTCATTGTTCACTAAAGACATATTGACAGCATTCAAGAAATATACGGTTTTCATGCTTTTAAGCCATAGAATTCGAACCTTTAAATTTGTATTCTGGTTCGAACTGATATTTGGAGAAATTTCGGTGCCGTGAAATAAGGCCAACTGAAATAAGGCCAATTTTCAGTAGTTGATCTTATTGCACTTATACAAAGTGAAGTAAGGCCAAATTGGTCTTATTTCACTTTCAACAGTTGGTTTTATTGCACTTTGACAAAGCAAAATAAGGCCTAACAGGATTTTTATATTTATTTCAAGTACCTTAGGTGGCCCGTTTCGCGGCCGCGGGTTTTCAGGATTTTAACTTCCTTTTCGGGGCTCACACCCGCTCACGCAACTCCGTTGCTCCGCTAAGGGTATGTTCAGTCGCCAGTCAGGCGCCTGTAGCAACAGTTTTGTATTTTATATTAATTGGAATTGGAGTAAACAACTAACAGTTATGTATTGTTGCCAAGGTACTGTTGCCCAAGAAAACCCAGAACGCCGGCCCCCCATAATCAATTACGAATAAATGAAAATAACACGAATAAATAATACTTATAAATATAAATTTACACTTAAACGTATATAGTTTTTTTTTTGTAATTTTTTCAAATACTTACTTCTGCCCAGATACAACAGTTAAAAGTGACATAGGGCCAAATTAGCCTAAGTGAAATTGGCAAAAGTGAAAAATTTTAAATTTAAAATTTGGTCTAATGTCGCTTTTGTAAAGTGACATAGGGCCAAGTATTCAAATTTGGTCTTATGTCACTAATGTCTGAACGTACGTACACACACACACACAGCCTAATGTCATGGCACCACATTCAGTTGTTTTTATTGCGCTTTCAAAAAGTGAAATAAGACCAATTTGGTCTTATTTCTCAAGATCATTTGGCCTTACTTCTCTTTGTCAAATTGAAATTAGACCAACAACTGAAAATTAGCCTTATTTCACTTTCTGAAGGTTGGCCTTATTTCACTTGGCCTTATTTCACGGCACCAAAATTTCTTGGTAGAGTGTAGACAAACAGCAACCAAAGATCAAAGATTCTCTGAATATAAATAAGAATAAACTTCATTATTACTATACATTGCTGACTGTAGCCCAGTGGGGCCAAACCTACCCCACTTTATATTAAAATATAAAAATAAAATAATTTTGCAGCCACTTCTAAGAAACTAATACTCATTTTGATTAGAATGGTAAAATATTGGGAAATTCCTCTTGATGCTATGTACAATGTATTGAGAAATGATAGCGACATAGAATCTCTTTTGCAGAAAATCAATTAATTTAAGAAAATATCAAAGCAACCAATTTAAAAAAATATTAATTTAAAAAAATAAAAATAGTTTGAAACCCGACCGTTTTCGTTCCTCCAGAGCTCCTTTTCAAATAGCTCATTGGAAAGGTTTTCTTCCTTGAGATCATACTAGGTTGTGTTCTAGAGTCAAGGGCTTTCTATAAGAATACCCCACCGTTTAGTTTCTTTGGGATCCTATTCAAGGAACTCACTGGACAGGCTCTCCTCCTAGAGTTTCAACTGTTTTGTTTGACATATTGCTTCCCCGCACGCGTTTTGATTCTGTGAGCTGTCTTCTTCAAGTAGCGCACCAGACATAAATGCCCTCCTTCGAGAGTTCTACACGCTTTGTTTCCTAGGTTGCATGCTATGGGCAAGGGTTTTCTGTAAGGATTCCCGAACAGTGATAAGTGACTTTTTCTGGATGCAATGCTTCTGGCGGCTCATCACTCCAAATACGGCAGTTTTTCTTGTTCACTTATCCATTCAACCAGAAATGATCTTCGGCCAACTTTTCAAGAGTCCATTTACCAAAAATTTGGCGTTGTGGTAGGTCGTTCGGCTTCAATTCTTGCATCAGCTGTATTTTGAAAGGCTTCTCACCTAAATCCTTCCGCAAAATTTTCCACGTAGTGGAGCAACAGAGGCCCAATTGCTGCGAACGGCGCGGCGGCACCGAATCGGTAATTCACGGTCATCAGTTCATCACTAATACTGGCCGATACAGCTGCGATATTTTCCTCAGTTCGTACTCTACGTAAGTATCATCATCATCATCGGCTCGACAACCGAGCAGGTTCCTCTTCGCTCATGCGAGCTAGGTGCCCTGCCTACCGGAGTGTACCGAGCTTAATTTTTGTCACGATATCTGCTTCAAAGTAGATTGCGTAAAGTCTACGGAATCGTCCTTCCTCACATACGGGGCCAACAATTCTCCTTAAGACTTTTCTCTCGAAGGCAGCTAAGAGGTCGGAGTGCCTTTTGCTAAGCACCCAAGTCTCGGATCCATATGTGAGTACTGGCAGGACCATGGTCCTGTACAGCAGCAGTTTTGAAGTTATGGTGAGATTTCTGGATTTGAAGAGCTTTGACAGACTATAGTAGGCTCTGTTGGATTTGAGAAGCCGCCCGCGTATTTCTTCTTCTATATTGTTATCGGCTACTACTATTGACCCAAGGTATTTAAAGGATTGCACCACTTCAAATTCGTGCTCCGCAACCTTGATTGTTTGACCAACTGTTCCTCTCGCATTCGACGCCACCATGTACTTTGTTTTACCTTCACTAATGTGCAGCCCCAGATTTTGTGCCGCCTGCTCGATCTGAATGAAGGAATCGTGTACAGCTTGTTCGGTTCTTGTCTTGCTACGTGTGTCTTGTCTTGTCGATATCGTCTGCGTAAGCCAGTAACTGGCTGGACCTGTTGACGATGGTCCTTCTTGTTGCCGTGGCAGAGTCACGGATTGCTTTCTCCAACGCCAGGTTGAAGAGGAGGCAGGCCAAACCGTCCCCTTGTCGGAGTCCATTAAAGATGTTGATTGGTCTGGATAGCAATCCGGCTATTTTTACTTGGCTTGTTACGTTGGTCATGGTCAACCTACATAGTCGTGTCAATTTATTTGGGATGCCGAATTCTCTCATGGCTTTGTAAAGTTCTACTCTGGCTATGCTATCATAGGCGGCCTTAAAGTCTATAAACAGATGGTATGTTGGGATGTTAAATTCTAGACATTTTTCCATCGCCTGCCTAAGGGTAAATATCTGATCAGTTGTTGATTTGCCTGGAATGAAACCACACTGATATTGTCCGATAACGGTTTTAGCGTATGGGGTTATCCGGTCTTGTAGGATAGAGGAGAGTATCTTATAGGCGGTACTCAACAACGTGATACCTCTATAATTGCTGCACGTTGTGACATCTCCCTTCTTATGTATGGGGCATATTAAACCTTTTCGCCAGTCTTCTGGCATTTCTTCCTGCTCCCATACCTGTACTATAATATCATGAATTGCTTGACGTAAGGCTGGCCCGCCGTGATGGAATAATTCGGCTGGTATGCCATCGACTCCCGGGGCTTTGTTCTGTTTAAGCCGGCCTATAGCCTTCTCAACCTCTTCTATGCTTGGTGGCGGCAACATAAGGTATTCTTCTTGAAGTAGTGGAGCCTCCACTTCTGCAGTGAGCTGACCATTTAGCAATTCATTAAAGTAGATACACTTCCCATCGCTCCAGTATGCTTTCAGGATCGGTGATCAGATTTCCCTCTCCGTCCTTGCAGTATGTGCAGCGTGGTGTGTACTGCGTCATGTTTCGGACGGATTGCTAGAACTTCCGCGCCTGGTGCGGACCTCGCTCTCGGCTGTTTTATATTTCACAGATTAGGTTCTTCTCCCAGGCACAAAGAAGAAGAAATGCCCACGAGATTTGTTCGCCAAAGTTCATTAACAATGCTCAAGGCCAACTACTTGTGGAAGACAACGAAATTCTTCACAGGTGGCGACAGTATTGTGACGGACTTCTAAACGAACAATTTCCAAGGCTATACTTTCCAATAGCTTCACCTAACTTAAGCGAAGTATCCGACGTCACAGTCGAAGAAGTTAGTGAGGCGGTAAAATACTCCAAAAAGGGAAAAGCTGTTGGCCCAGACGAAATACCCTCAGAGTTTTGGAAAAAGATGGGAGACATCGGGTTTAGATGGCTCATGATTCTTGTCTCCAAACTTATACGAGGTGATCGCATGCCTAATCAATGGAGGGAAAGCTACCTTCTTCCAATTTATAAAGGGAAGGGTGATACTCGAAGCTGTGATAATTACCGTTCGATTAAGCTGATGTCACACACCATGAAGATCGTTGAGCGAGTCTTGGGTAGCCGACTGCGAAAAATAATTAGGCTATCTGATGACCAGTGCGGGTTTGTCGGTGGTAAGTCAACCACGGATGCAATCCAGAGTATAAGAATAATTATGGAAAAGCATCGGGATTCTTTGGAGGATTTGCATGTCGTATTGGTTGATTTTGAAAAAGCATTCGATCGGCAACCACGAGATCTAATATGGGTGGCCCTCAGGCAACGAAGAGTTCCAGAAACCTATGTGCGGATAATTATGGACATGTATGATGGAGCAGTTACTAAAGTAAGATGCGCAGCTGGAGTCACCGAAGAATTTGAAATCACAGTAGGTGTACACCAGGGAAGTGTCTTGAGTCCCCTGCTCTTTATTACAGTTCTTGATTACCTGCTTGAAGGCAAAGTGACGGATCCAAAAGTACATCAGTTATTCTTTGCTGACGATGGAGCCATCATAAGTGAAGACCCGATATCCCTACAACGAGCACTTGACGTATGGGTGGATGTTCTAGAAGGAAGTGGGTACCGCATAAGCGCGAAAAAGACAGAATACCTATGCTGCCCATTTTCTGATCCACACAGGCCCAGACATTTCCAGACATTTATTTGAATGGAGTAGTGCTTCCCAAGTGTGAAAAGTTTAAATATCTGGGGTCTATGATAAATAACGAAGCTACTTGTGATGACGATATCAATCATCGCGTAAGCGTAGGGTGGATGAAGTGGCGGGAAAATTCTGCTATCTTCTGTGACCGAAAAATGCCCCCTAAGCTGAAAGGAAAGCTCTACACTTCAGTTGTGCGTCCAGCACTCACATACGGTTCACAATGTTGGACAATGTACAAAAAGTATGAGAGTAAACTAACGGCAGCTGAGATGAAGATGCTTCGTATGACAGCAGGAGTTACAAAGCTTGATCGAATTAGAAGTACGAAGATCCGAGGAAGCCTTCATGTTAAGAATACCATTTCCCAAAAAATTGAACACGACCGACTCAGTTGGTATTGCCATGTTCAAAGGAGAGATCCTGAGAACCCCGTCAAAAAGGCAATATCATACAACGTTCCAATTCGGAATAAAAAGAAAGGTAGGCCTAAACACTCCTGGTACAAACAAATGCAAAAACACCAGCATTCAGTTGGAACAATACAAAACCGGGAGGCTTGCCGCCGATTTCTGAGGTCAACCCCACAGGCGGATCACTAGTGTGAAGCAGATACGTGGGAGAATTATGATCCCCTCGACATCGAGATCATAACAGCGCCGAATCAAAGGAAGAAGAAGAAGGTTCTTCTCCCAGGCTGATTTTTTTGTCTGTGTAGCCGTTTTTCTATTCTTCTGAGCTCTTTATATTCCTCTTCGCGTGCCCGCGTTCTATAAGATTGTTGCATTGCTCGGTACGCAACATTCTTACGTTCAGTCGCTAGCTTGCATTCATCATCAAACCAGTCGTTCCGATTTTTACGACTGCTGCCTAAGATGGAGTTGGCAGTACTAATGACAATATTCTTAAGGCGTGTCCACTTCTCATTTACGCCCAGCATACTGGCTCCAGGAGTTCCTCTCCCTAAATCAACCATACCAACAAGATAGTGATCCGAGTCGATATTGGCACCTCGGTACGTTCGTACCGTCATCAAGTTCGAGTAGTGGCGACGGTCTATCAACACGTGGTCTATTTGGTTACGAGTGACTCCATCAGGTGATACCCAGGTGGCTTTGTAGATATCTTTACGCGGGAACCTGGTACTCGCAACGGCCATGTTTTTCGATGCTGCCAATTCTAAGGCTCGTATTCACCGAGCGCTCCTAAACTGCTCTTAACTTTACGAGGCTCTTAACTTGAAATTTCTGTGGGGTATTCACCAACCACTCGCAAGTGTTTTTCGAAGTTCGAAAATGAGAGCCACTCTCTCTTGTTCAGGCATACCCAAACTGTGAAATGTTGGTCTTGACAGCAAATGGATACTCTTCTACTTGGCATTGCTCACATGGATTCGAATCAAATGCGTGCGTGGCACACGCACAAGCGAACAAACTTTCGAAGAGAGCGCTCGTAAGTTAGGAGTGGTCGGGACCACTCATAACTTTTAAGAGCGCTCGTAGATCTTCACTAATATTGCTTGGTGAATAGGTTTATGAGCTTCTTAAGTTATGAGCGCTCTGTGAATACCGGCCTAAGACTCGAAGTCCATTGTCATTAGTGTTCTCATGCAAACTATGAGTGCCTGCGTAATGCCTGAATACCGGCTCCCGACCTATTTTTGCGTTCAAATCCCCAAGGATGATTTTAACATCATACATTGGACAGGCATTGAGGGCCCTCTCGACTTGTTCGTAGTAAGTCTCTTTTTCTTCGTCTGAGAACTCCTCCGTAGGTCCGTGAACGTACGTAAGTATGGTGGTGGTTTAATGTCCAAAATGTAAATTTGGTGAGAAATTTAGTCACAATAGGCCGAATAGCAGCCTCAGTAGGTCGATTAAACTGACCATAAAATGGAAGAAGCGCGCGATGAACTTTTGATAATAAAATTCAATAATTTGCAAGCGTCGTTCGTTTGTAAGATGATTCATTGTTAAATTATAGATCAACCTGAAGATGTTTGACAGTGACACAAAACACGAAACGTGCGTGAGCTGTCAAAACTAGTGCTGCCATAAAGAAAATAGGAAAAAAAAAATCACCCATTATAAAATACCGTATTAGAAATGCAATTTTGAGAACAAAGCAATAAAAATAGAAACTATTTTATTCGGAGTTTAGTCCCTCCAAGCCAAAGTTTTGTTGCTTTTTTGGGGGTAATCTTGGCCACCACCGGCGAGATTTCCTTAGCCACGAAGAAATATCATCTTAACAGAATTATGAGAAATAAGCGGATTCAGACCCTAGGAAGATGGTGCTTTCTTGTACGCCTAAAGAATTGGCATCGAAGTCCAAATTGTTGGTTGATTTTCCCTTATAATCAAATCAATGTTGTTCATTTTTTTTAATTAAATGTAAAGGGAACGTCCTAAGATAATAGAAACATTGAAATACTAATTTTAAATAACATTCCGTGATGTGCAGAAATTGTCGACTTATTCAATATTTAAAATTTTTGAATTAAGACTTATTTCAGTGGGAAATAATGTTGTGCCCCAAAACTATGATCACAGCCGGATTCCTCGTGTAAAATACTGTAAGAAAAGTACATCACAATACAAATGCGTAAGGCTCCTAAGTCCACTTTCGGGCATTTGAAGCATTATACTTAGTCAAAAAACATACATAATTTGGTTAGAAAATTTTCATTTTATCAATAGCTCTATCTATCAAACCCATTTTTGCAAAAGTTTAGTCGAAAAATGGTCACAAAAAAGCTTTGATAAGATATGTCATGAAATTACACATATACGAGTACTTTAAATTTAAAGCCTTGATTCGCAGACATTCTCTTTGTGTACCAAATTTTCGCTGGGACTATAGATTCGTCTTTTCTTTTGGAAAATTTTGCTCTCTGACATACTGACTACACGCCAACCACAATACTGTTTTAACAAAATTCGTTTTGCTACCTTGCATAGATCTCGTCAATTGATTCATCCTCGCTATTCATATTTAACATCCGAGCGCCAATTTTTTGTAAATTCAATCCGGCTTTGGAATTCCTTACCGCGCAATATAACAGAAATTCAAAACACAACAAGAATTAAAAAAGTTTTAAGAAGACATTTTTCATTAAGTACTTAATTAAAATTCTAAAATTGTTTCTTAATTTAGCTTGAATTTTAATATTAATTTAACGTATTTCTTGCTCAACTCTGTAAAATTAGTTTGTAACTATCTTATAAGATATTGTATCTTACAGTTATTAAACAATCACGAAATAAAATAAATAAATAAAATAAATAAATAATTCCCATGAATACTTACCCACGTAATCTCAGATCCACTCCTCTCACCGTACAAATTACGGTCATTTGTAACCAATCTTAGGAATGTTGTGTTTGACCAATACCTACCAGGACATCTTTGACTTCTCCGCAAGTTCGTCAATGTCGACAAAAAATGCCTGTGCAAAAATGATTTTGCTCTAAATCTGGCCAGAGTAGGGCATTTGCAGAGGAAATGGAGGACTGTTTCCTTTTCACTGGTCCTTACAGCTATGACAGTGAGTGTTGTTAAAAATGCATAGCTTCGCTGCATGCTCTCCTATTGGCTAGTGTCCGCTAGAGGTAGCTACGATTCTGGCCATGCCTTGCCTACCACATCTTTCTAGATATAATGCAGTAAGTTAAACTGCTCCACCTACGATTTGATTTGCTAAGAAAAATTGTGAGAATTTTGCCCTTCATAATTCAGAGTGAAATGTTGACTCTTTTCGCAAGTGAGTTAGGGCTGATCCTTTCCCATCAATACCACAATGATTCGAAACCCAGATAAGAGTGATATTGTGGTAAGTTCATCCTGGCATTGCTGGACCAATTTGTAGTAAGATGTACTAGAATTAATGGCTTTAACAACCGCCTGACTTTCTGTGATAATATCCGTATTATGATTCGGGTTTGAATCTTATTTGATTACCTTGCATGTTTCCCTGATAGCCAGTACTTTAGCTTGAAAAACACTATAACACTAGCCTTAACGACCTAGATATATCCAAAGTCACAGAGAATATTCTTGAACAAACACCACACTCCATCTTTGAGCCATCAGTAAAGATAGTTGTACCGAAGTCTTTCGTCACGAAGTCATCATCCCAGTCCTTTCTTGACACGAACATAACCTTAAAATCATAACATATGGCCATTTTAGGGGTGCAGTAGTCAGTGGGAGTCATCTTTTCGACTATTCTCACACCATTAGTAGCTTAAAGGACTCAGCCGGATAAATTGTTCATACCCGCAAATAATTCAACAGACCCAGGAGCTCAGAGTTAACTACCAAAGACAACAACATGTGTTCACTAAATTGGCTTTCAAGCAGTTGACCAAATTTCGTCGAAAAATCATCACAATCCACTGGAGATCAACCAAATTGCAATACATCTGGGACGGTCTGAATAGCTTTTTTAGAATTTTTAACTGGTCACTACGTTTCCTCGATAGTGACATTGATGTCAGTGCTGATATGATCACAGAAGTGATTTTTCTTGGGATGCGTATGTACATTTATTCCTCACAGAGTTATAGGCATAAGCCCTAAAGAAAAGTCTTGGTTCGATACAAGCTGTAAAGAAGCTATCAGGTTGAGAGAAGTAAGTTTCCGCTCTTACAAAGCCAACCAAAAATCGGAAAAAGTTTAAACAAATCAGAAACCAATGCAACGCTGTTATAAAGAGAACCAAATTCTTACATGACCAGAAATTAAGGCAAAAAATCCTGCAATGCCCCAAAGGCAGTAGAAATTTCTGGCCATATGTCAAGAACGTAAAATATTCGACTTCATCTTCGGTTCCAACGCTCATCTACAATGACAAATCGATAACTAGCTCTTTAGAGAAGGCAAATATACTTGCAGCTCGTTTTGCTGCTAGCTGCACGTTGCCTGTTAGCAACATTGCCCCTCCTGTACTTGAGATCGTAAATCATTCAAAGGGACAGGTATATTTCCGCACTCGTACAGTTGCAAGAGCATTTTGTGATCTCCATATAAACAAATCCGCTTGTCCTGATGGTATACCCCCTATTCTTCTGAAGAGGTGTTCTTCATCGCTGGCAAAATCATTGCGTAAGCTTTTCCATCGCTCTTATTGTTCTGGAATCTTCCCTAGAAAATGGAAAACAGCATTTATGCAGCCTGTTTCTAAAAACCCTTATTCGTTGGATTAAAAATTACCTTCTAGATCGTTCAATACATGTTGTATGGGACGGTTTTAAGTCTTATCTTCAAAAACTAAATGCTGGTGTTCCCCAGGGCTTCGTTTTGTCTCCGACTCTTTTCCTCATTTTTATAAATTATCTCTTGTCTGAAACTTCTAATCCATTTACTTGAGATGCTAAATGCTTAGGATTTCTATATCGATGTAAGAAATTTTTCACCCCTTCTAATCTGGCTACCATTTATAAGGCGTTTATACGTCCAAAACTCGAGCATATAACTCAAACTTTTGGGCAGGCGCTGCACAATCTTCTCTCCATTTATTTGATAGAATTCAGAACAGATCGTTAAAACTGATTGGAAACAGAGTTATCATGGATTCATTTCCATCTCTTGAACACCGTCGGAATGTTTCATGTATTTCCCTGTTTTATCGCTTTTTTCACAACAATGCTCACTCGAAGTAGCCAGTTGCATTCCTCTACTTTATCAATTCACCGTGATACCCGCTTCGCTAGGAATGTTCATCAGTTCACCCTTGAGCCTAACTTTGGTCGTACCGTCAAATGTAGAGATTCGTTTTTTAGTCGCACAACACGATTATAAAATAACTTACATACATAATGATTTTACTCACACTTTGCTTTATTTAAAGATAGAAAACCATTTGTTATTCGAAGAGCTCTTCTCAAGATACTGTTACGCACAGAGCTTTATACTCCTACAGCGCCATCTGTTGGAAAATTGCATATCTACTTTATGGAAGGAACAAAAAGCTCTTTTCCAATGTCATATGTATTACTCCTTATTCCAACCATCTAGAACATTCTAAGTCAAGAACCTTCTCGATTTAGTTTCTAGAACAACCAATTTGAGTATATAAGGGAGTGTTCACGGTGCGGTGAGCACGGGACAGTTGATTTTTGATTATGAAAGTGTGCAAAAGTTTTGTTTATTGGATTGTGGAAAGTGTATTAAGCAAGTGTGATTTAAATTTGAATAAAAGTATTTGAGTTGATTATAAATTGAGATTTATTGTTTTGAATTGGAAAGTGTAAATAAAGAAGAAATACTTAAAAGAGTAATAAGTTTTATTTAACGAACCTAGTAAAAATATTACAATACCATAGTTTCCAAAATTTTCCAATGTTACATCCTCTGCTCTTCCACTTCCACTGGACATTCCATTGCGTAGGCATGAGTATCAAAATTTTTGTTTGGACTATTCACGATGAGCTCCACATTAAAAACTTCTATAGTTGTATGCCCGCATTATTTATACTTCTCCATCATTAAGCTTTTAAAAAGTGTAGGTACATATACAAACATTTTCATTCAGTTTTCTGTTCTGGGAAATTAATGGAAACCAGTATTGAAAGTTGTTGGTATTAAAACTGATACCAATAACTATTTTTGTTTACAAACATGAGTACAAAAAAGTAACAAAAAATCTTCACTCACTCTCTACTTGAAGTTCACTGAACAACCTATAAGATACATAGAAGAACTTTTGACATCAAGATTAATTTCATTAAAATTGCATAATTCTTTTTTACTAATGATCGCCGATGGGAGCTAATTAAGTCGGTCTCTGCGAAACAGGAAACAAAACTCTCTTACCCACAGCAATCCAATAACTTTTAATTAAGATCCAGGTCATCTTTGGTTTGACCACTAACTAGCTAGCTAACTAACCAACCAACCATCAACCAACAACATGGATCTTTTCTCATCGAAAATATAAAATCTTAATGACCCAACCGTCTGGGAGAAAAATGTAGATCCATTTAGCGGCAAAAAAGTTACATACCTATGACACATCGTGCAGCCTTCCCGTATGTACTAGTAATGTTACATCCGATACAACTGTGCCGCAAATTTGTACCATGACTGCAAGAGATTCTCTCTGCGTGGAACGAAGAAGAAGATGCACCAAAACTAAACGACCGGCTAGCCGCGACGAAGGCAGACAGACAGGTATAACCAAACCAAACGAAGCGAATAAAACATTTTTCGCATCTTAACTCTTAAATGCTGAAACTTTCTTTAAATGCATGCAATTAGAATGGCAGGACTTATCTCTCAGCCGCTGCCGCTGCCGCTGCCGCTGCCGCTGCCGCTGCAGCAGACGAAGCCGCTCCCGCTACGGACGGCTATAAACATATATAGTTACAGCTTCTACAAAAAGGCCATGGCTATGGCTGGTTAACATTGCGCTTGCAGATTTTATGGATGTCCATGTGTCCATCTAGTCATCTGGCCGTCGCCATCGACAGGGCTGTTCCAAACCAGCCCCACGTGATGTCATAAATCCATATCGATATGACATTTACATGTACTTTAGCGGCAGCCACTACACGCTGTTGTTCATACCTAAGCACCCGGCCAATATGTGTGGAAACATACCTGAATCCCGGTGATGGTGATAAACAAAAAATCGAGAAAAAAAACAGACCCAACTCTTGGATGTATCTTTGGCTATAAATATCGCGATGACTTAGGAAGAGATTCCCTGGGCTGATAGTACGCGCGCTTTAAGCTGCTCACCATGGCATCCGTGTGTGCATCTATGAGCTGCTGCTGACGTGATTTACGTGAAGTGAAATGCACGTTTACAATTTAGTGCAAGCCAACCGACAACAAAGTGAAGAAGAAATAAAACATATTCTACACTTCATGGGTAACACCTTTCGTGCTCTCTTTATTAGGTTTAGCCTCTTTCATCTATCCATGAGTTCCCCTCCTCGCGGGCTCAAGTCCGAACCGAACCTAGTTGGTGGATTCGTCTTTTTCACTTTGAGGTCTGAGCGAGCTGTATATCTATCTAACTGCGAACATATATACGATTCAATTAACTAATGTGGACGGTTACACCGTTCGGTTGGACGTGGCTTTGGCAGCAGCAGGCAGTAGTTAGGGGCTGAAGATATAACGAAGTTTTGCATTTTTATACTGACAAGGAGGAGGATCTCATTCCGGTCCTGATTTCGTGCGAACGAGCGCATATTGCAGCGAAGAAATGTTCGACACGTTCAAATACTACAGAGGCTAGGATTTATATTACTTTGCAACACGTATCCATAGGCATGCATTTTAGAATAACGAATGTAGGTGATGCCTACTCTCCACCAAAGGCTATGGTACCTTACCTAGGCATATGTGTTGCTGCAAATGGAACAATGTGTTACCTTTAGGAGATGAATTATGTGCCTTCATAGCTTGATATACTATACATATTATACATACTACCATTTCTTGGAGCTATCGATAGCGTTAATCGTGCTTCTTTACGGTATAATTGAATGTCGTTGAAAGGAAGAAGACGTTTTGTTTGAATCCTCATTTTTGTGTTTGAGAAACTACAAGCTTCGTTCTTATGTTCAGTCATCGTTGTTTGACTTATGAGGTTGATTTTGGCTAGAACTTACTAATCTTATACCCAAATCAGATTGCTGTGAAGCTCGAAGGTGCTCATGCGACTCTTCACTTTCGTGATCGTTTGAAGGTTTGAGAAAAAAATGTTCCCAAATAAATTGTTAATATAAAAATTGGACCAAAAACTGATGAATTTCAAGTACACAACGCAAGGCTTCGAGCGTTAAGGTCAACACTGTCTTTTTAGTGTAAGAACCGAATTAAGTCACCTTGTCGTGATTAAATATAGAAATGAGCTCTAAAACAGAGTTTTTTTCGAATTCATTCCTCTTTTTTTTACACATGCTATAGCTGACCAATCCACCGTATTACACTGAGCCTTATATGATCGTCACTAAAAGCGGTTCCTTAGAGCAAAGCAAAGCACCGAGCTGTCAAAAATAAATTTGTGTTTCTTTTTAAGTTTAGGCTCATTAGAGCGGTAAGAGCTTGTGATTCTTTTTTCAATTAGAGCCACATGGGAACGCTTGTATGAGCTTAAATAATCGAGCAAATGAAGTACAGATCTGCAACTCATAGTGATCGGACGAGTTGAGGAGTAGAAAAAAAACAGTTTTGGTACTAAGTGATACCCATATGGGTGAAAATTCTGATCAAATGGAATTCAACTTGCCTATTATAGCTTAGTGCCCCTATTCTTTCCACACTAAGGCCTTAGCTTCAACCACAATATGACATTTGTTTAAACACAAACTTCAATTTACTTACTTACTTACTTGGGTTCTCGGACCTGTTACGTCCGTGTGGTTCCCCTTGCGCCATCGTGATTCCTCTTCGACCGTTCTTCGCCAAGTACTTCTGGCTCGGCCCACTCCTCTACCTCGCTGCGTGAGAGGGTTCCATTGCATCGCTTGACTCGCAATGCACTCCTGGCTTTTTCGAAGTCACTTACGTTTTTGTAATATAGAGTTGATGGGTTCCTGACCTGTCCTCGCATGAAGTTCATTCATCACGGTTAGGCCGGAAAATCCGCAAGATGTTTCGCAGACATCTATTCACGAACGCTTGCAGCTTTCTTGTGCCAGTGGGTGTTACTTTCCAAGTACTGCATCCATAAAGAAGTACGGATTCTACATTAGAGCGGAACAGTCGTAGCTTGGTCTTTAGGTTTATAGAGTTGTTTCTCCATATTTTGGACAGCATTCCGAACGCAGCCTTTGCTTTCCCGATTTGGCTGGTTATATCAAGTTCGGTCCCGCCATCAGTAGAGACAATACTCCCAAGGTATTGAAAACTCTCTACCGTCTCTACTGGTTGTCCAGAAATATCTATTTGAGTAGATGAGGAAGTTCCAAGGCCGATCCTTTTAGTTTTTGCCGTATTGATCTTAAGCCCGACGGTTTCGGCTTCTCTCTCCACCCTTGTTATCATTTGATAGAGATCGATGATCCTATGAGAGAGTAAGCACACGTCATCCGCGTAGTCCAGATGTTTCAGGTGTGATAGCAGATTCCACTGAATTCCTCCATTTTAAGTCGACAAAGCTGCATGCAGCACATCACTTTTATTACCAACAGGAACAGTATTGGTGACAGTATACAACCCTGTCTAACACCACTTTGGATTTCAAACTCCTCTGACAACCTTCCTTTATACAGAACGTGACATTTGGATTCTTCACATGTAGCCTTGATAATAGCGATCAATTTATCCGGAATGCTCCTCCTGCGCAAGGCAAGCCAAATAAATTCTCTATAGACACTGTCAAACGCCTTTTTGAAATCGATGCACAGCAGGTGAAGGTGAAGGAAGGAAAGGTGATCGATATTCAACGCACTGCTCGATGATGATCCGCAAGGTGTTGATGTGATCCACACAGGAAGATCCAGTGCGGAAACCTACTTGTTCGGCGTCAAGCGTGTCTTCTAGGTGGTCCCGGGCAATTCCCATGTCTGCACCTCTTCTGTTTCGAACGTCCTGGAGACTGCTTCTAAATCGCCGATTGATCGCGAAGTGATCAATTTGGTTGGAAGTTGCATGTCTGTCCGTAGACACCCAATTGATTTTGTGGCACGTCTTGTGCTCAAACATGATTGCTCCTATAACATGGCGGTTAGCGTTACAAAAATCAACAAAACGTTCGCCATTGTCGTTCCGGTTTCCAACACCATGACCATTGGGGAATACGAGAAAGTCAACTCGGAGGGCTTCATCGATTTCTTTAAGAACTTTAACTGGTGAGGTAGACCCCAAATTTGATTCTTTTTATAATGACACGAAAGTGAAAAATTCATTAAACCTAAAGAGAGAATTCTTGGTTTTTTTCGAGCAGCAGGGAAGTTATTAGTGTCAGAGAAGTATGTTTCCGATGTTAGAAAGCCCACTCTACTGAGGAAAACAAGCTAGAAATGTATTGATGTATTGATTATATTCGACATGTTTCGTACAAGTACAGTTGCAAGAGTATTTAGGGATTTCGATATACGCATCCCTTCCATTGTTCTAAAGATGTGTCGATCATCGCTAGCAAAACCAATGCGTAAATTTTTCAATTTTACCTATTCCACTGGTATCTTTCCAAGTGGATGGTCCAGCCTGTCACTAAAAAACGAGAATCTTCGTCCCTTCTTTCCAACGCTCAAGAAATATCTTAAAGAAATTCATTCAATTTTTTTGATGACAACAATATTCTCATATCCTTGTTCCTCGGATATGGATTAAGAACGGAAGCATAATATAGCTCATTAAATTCTGATCTCAATATCATTGTGAAATGGGAAAACATAAGCCGCGTAGAACCTCTATGACGCTATCCATGAGCAACAATTCCATTGTGGAAATCGAGCAGCTCTCAGTTCTTGGTATGTGCATCACAGACCATTTTGTGTTGAATGACCACATATTCGACGTCGCTAAAAACGCTGCTCAGTGTTAAGGTTTCCTTTAAAGTTGTTACAGACTTTTCACCCCTTCTGTTATGGCTGTAATCTATAAGCAAGGGTGCCGATTCCACTATGGAAGGTCTGGACACTTCCATATCTGCAACCTTAACAGGTATGGAATTCCACACTTAAGAATATGAACAAAAAAAAACTCAACTACCTCCCCCCAAAGCTGTTAACACAACAAACCCGGGGCGCAGCGAGGCAAAGCTCTCGGAGATAATGCCATAAAAAAATCCAAGCAGCTTGGCCTTGCTGCGTCCCGGTTTTGTGGGGTTAACAGCTTTGTAGAAAGCTGCTGGAATTTTTTACGGCATCATCTCCAAGAGCTTGGCCTCGCTGCGCCCCGGGTTTGTGGGGTTAACAGTTTTGGGGATAGCTTGGTCTCAGGGTTTTATGGGATATTGGGTTCAAAAATTCCATACCTCCGGTTTTAAAGAAACGACACCCCTGTCTATAAGGCCTATATGCGTCCAAAGCTTGAGTACAATTCTTATATTTGGGCAGGTACTTCAATAAGCCACTTGAATATCTTGAATTAGTAAAAAAAAAACTTCTTGAGTTATACGTGATTAGAAAAGAATCTTTCAAGCACCTACCGGTGTCAAATCCGTGTTTGAAAACCTCTTGAACCTACATTCGGTGCCCAGTGTCCATATCATCCATTTCGGGTCAAAATAAATTGGTTATTGGAAACTGGTCAACGTCGTTCTTAAAGAAGTTAAACCAATGATCCCGCCAGTCCAAAGTCCACTCCAAACAATGACTTTCTCTGTAGCATTTCAGTTTGGTGGGGATTGTGATCGTCCCAAATTCGACAATTTTGCTTATTGACGAATCCATTCATTCAGAAATGGACATACAAATATGTGAATATGTATTTTAGAACAACATTTGGGTCGACTTTCAAATTGTCGAGAGCCCAATTGGTGAACCCTCGTCATTGTCTTTGGTCGTTAACTCTAAACTCCTAGGTCAGTTGAATTTTGTAAGAGTGTAATTGGCCAATATGTGGTCTGAAAAGTTGAGTAGAAGATATAACCATATATGAATTGTACGGGATGTACAGCGAAACTGACCCAGTCAAATGACCCAAATGGACCCAAATGCTTCGGCCTGGAAAATCTTCGAATCCAAACCCGAAGGAAAGAACAGTTAGCAGTAAAGGAAGACGGTGACTCAGGTGGAGAGGACCTCAACTCAGGTGGAGGGACGAGCTAGCTGAAGAAGCTTGTAAGTTGAGGCAGTGGTTCACCCCGGACTGTAGCGCCACCTTTAGTAAGTAAGTAAGCTATTAGAATGTTTAAAAGAACGAGCTTGTTTATTTGATATCCTGATGCAAGACCCTTATTTTCCTTCATTTACTTGGCTCTGTAATCAACTGCTTAAGCATGTCCTCTAAAAAACAAGAAGTGCTTTGTATTTCAAAATCTCTGTTTAATAAATAATAAATAAATTTGGTGGTGCAACAGCTCGGAGTGAACCAGAACCTAGTGACTTACAACTCTCAACCATTTCTGTGTGCGTGTTACCAGGAACGGAGGGGATCTACAATTTTCTGCCGATTCCGAACGGCTTATGAGCAGCACTTTCCATGACAAGAGATACTCTTGGAGAATTTGTCAATTCCCTGGAAGAGGCAATACACCCCTGAAAAAAACTTACTTGCAGCGGCTGAGAATCGAACTCGAGACCTTCCGCTTCCGTTTAATAAATAAAGCAGTTTTATTTAGCTTATCTTTGTCCTGTCTCAGATTTAATCAGCTTTTGGTTTGAAGCTTAAACATTTTTACTTGCGATATAGGCACTATAGGGCAAGTTCTGCATTTGGAAAAAAAATCGAACTCGAGATTTTGATCAAAGTTGACATTACGATGATAGCGAAGACGAATAAAGTGGGTCCGGCAATTCCGTCCGTCTGTCTGTCTGTCTGTCTGTCTGTCTGTCTGTCTGTCTGTATGTCTGTACCTCTATCTAGAGCCTAAACCACTGGACCTATTTTCTTCAAACTCTGTAGTTAAGGGTCTTCGGTGATTCCCTAGAGGGGAAATTGAAATTTTTTTTTTAGCTCTAAAACTAACGGTACCCCCCCTACACCCGTAATGCAAAATCTTATTTTTCTCGAAAACGGCTCTAACGATTTTGATAAAAAAAATTAGGTGTGATATTATGGACATGGACTACGTTTTGGTAAAAAAAAAATTTGGGGCAAAATGTTATTAACGGTACCTGTCATAGAACCGTTTTTTTGATTTTCGACTTTCTCATTAACGGCTCTAACGATTTTAACCAAAAATTTTCAGCAGGAGTCCCCCTAAGTTTAAAATAATATTGTATATAAAAATATTCAAAAAATTATTTGTTGGGTTTTTTTGAAAAAAAATTTTTTTTGAAAAATCAATATCTTCAAAACCTATGAACGATTATTTTTTGAAATTATTTCCTAAAATCAATATTATTAAATACTTAAAATTCGCTTCCCACATTTTTTTCTTGAAAAATTTTAAAGAAATTTCTTATATAAAAAATTTATTTATTTAATAATAAAACGATTTTTTAAAGTTTGTTTGCATAAATTCATACTTTTCTAGAAATCAGACGGCAATTTCGTTTTAAATTCATGTTTTATATTTATAAAATGTATCTTAAATTCCAAAGTACTTTTACATAAGAGCAAGTTCGTGCGATCCAGTCGTGCATTTTATTATTTTACATTTTCGTCTTTCCATTCGATTATATTCTTAGTTAATCAAAATACTAACAAATTTATCAATCAACCCATCCCTTAATTCTTTAAATCTGAAAATCAAACTTACATGCAAACCGGATGTACTAAACTAACTACACATTTCCAATTTCACAGATTTCCTTTTCTTTAGTTTAATACTCATCTGTGCATCTGGACAAGTGCGGAAAAAAACCGAAGAAAAACCACCACAATAACCTCTGCGATTGCATCTGTTCATTCAACTTTAATAATTAGGATTCCTTTTATGAGACATCAAGCAGGAAGTGTTTGTTGCATGACCTAGAACACCATTCTTTAAACAAACTATATAATTGCAGGGGTGGCCCATCGCCATTGCCATTGGCAGGACACGGACATACTCGTATCTGAAAATTTGTCACAAATCACAATTTTTCTTTTGAAACTGTATTACCGCAATGTGTCACCCTTATGAAACCGAAAAATTAATTCAATTCCTGTTGCAATAACACTTGTGCCCCTGCAGCATTTCCTACACATGACATCATGTCTGCAGGTTTTTTAGATGTTTTTTAATAGTTCTATCGGCTCATTTAACTAGCGCTTACATTATACCCAATGTCTATTTCGACTCGATTATACGAAAGGGGTGAGAAACTTGTTTGCAGTATCATTCAACTGTGTCAAGGACGCTCATCGATGACACTTGTGCAACTGATACAGTTTCATGTGAACCTCTCATATGTTCGACTTTTTTAATGTACGAAACCGAAAAGCCGGAACGGATCATTAACTTTTCCCTTTTTCGAGAGTAAATGATGTACATATCTGTGTCGAACAACAACAACCCCTTAACCCGAACTTGAGTATATCTTTTTTTTAACAATAGCATTAATTACAATCCACTCATCTACACATTTTCAAATTGAATGCATGCATATCAATTGAATGTGGAAACTAGGGGTGAGTCCGGGCAGAGAGTTGTCTATGCTTGGGATGGTGACCATTTCATGATACTTTCAAACTTATGTAAATTAAAAAAACTAAACCTAATTTCGGAAATTAAGTTTACACTTAAAATTTACTAAAAAAAGTGTTTTCTTGACTTATTTTGAGCCGCTGAGAACAGAATGGGAAATATTAGTACCTATACTTTCGAATTCCGAAATTAATCCAGAGTTGTAAAAGAATGCGATCTTTTACGAGTGCATTCCATTCAATTCAATCAAAAGATTGCATACATTAACTTCACTTTGTGACTGCTACTAAAAAATTAATCAAAAAGATTGCAATCACATATTTCCCCATTCACAAACAGTTGATTGATTGCAATATTTTGAGAATTCATTCATTTGCATTATTTTGCATTCCTTGCATTCTTTGGCATTCCTTGCATTCTTTTGAATTCTTTGCATTATTCATTTCATGAAGGAAATCATGTCATAAAATGCTCCTGATTTCCAGGTGGTTTTGGTTTTACTTGATACAAAATATTACCTTCTGAAGATTTTCACCATGAAAAAAAAACAAACTTAAAAGGCTTGTTTGGTTCACATTTTGTTCGACTAAGACATCAATGCAATATGGTCACTCCAATCGGAGTTATGATTCATCCCTTAAATCGGCTTCTTGTGTTAGCTAAAGGTAAATCACTTAATCAATTTCGGCTTCGTCAAGCCATCGAGAGTGCTCACTATTTGCACTTGCAATGTAAACCAAAAATGTGCGGTCAGTCTTGAGATTGGTGAGTCTTGACTGGTTGGATGGAGTGCAATGAAGCATAGAATATCATTATTGGGAAAGCCACAAGTGAAGCTATCGGATACTCTTCCGCTGACCGATCTGCAAAACTGCACAGTAAATAAAATGCAACCTACTACCATGAGAGAGTACAATGCAAATCACATTGACTATGTGAACGATGAAACCACGAAACAATGAAATGGTCGATTGGAGATGGAGTTGGTTTTGGATTTGGTTGTTGGACTTGGAAGTTGAAGTTAGTTTACTCTGGTGGCCGCCGCCGCGCCGCCGTAGTAGACCGACAGACTACTTACAAACTATACAACGGCTGTCGGCATCGGCATTGTTCTGTCGGACAAGTTATTGCGAAATAAGGATGGTTGCAGTTATTGGTAATTTACTTGCAAGCGGTTAAAGGTACGATTTCTGGAGGAGCATATATGTAGGTACCTACGCGTAGGTGATTTGCTTCCTTCTAAAGGCATTACATTCGGAGGCACACATAATAAAGTTGGCAGATGCCTTTTCGAGGATTATGACCATGTCATACATATTTGGTACATATTCATTTAATGAACTCAGCATTTTAGTAAAGCTACACAACCAGCGACGTTAAGGTATACCTATACGGCCTCTGGGCAGTTCTTGTTTGTTTTTATTTATTGAACGGGATTCGATTTGGACTATTTGACTATTGGATTGTAGGTCGTGAATAACAGAGAAAGAGAGTTGAAGGAGGACATTTGTAAAAGTCAATTTCGAATGCGGAACAACCAGGACAAAGATGAAACTGATGGCATTTCAATAAACTGACATTGCAGAGATATTGTTTGGAAATGTTTGGTTCATGTTTATAGTAATTAATTCGAAGATGTTAACAAACAGTCTTTAACTTGTTAGTTAATATTATTTATTAAAGATGGTGTAGTTTATTTTCTGTCATACTTAAAACGAGAATTTAGATAAATGAAAAAGCTTGAATAAAAATTGATAAGTTTAAGATAGAAATCGCATTTAAAAAAAATTGGAACAGTTATTTTAATTTTTTGATTAATCCATTCGAAACTTATTTCGAATGTACATAATTGCTTCGATACATTTATGAGTATACCTAACAGTTTGCGTTCTATCATTTCATTATTTTATATTTATTTATTTAATACACAGCCAATTACTAGCCTCACATTTAAATGTTTAATTTATAGATTTTGTCAAACAGTATGGTCAAACAAATTATCAAATCTCTATTGAGAATATTAAACAGTTTAAAGATTTTATTCAAAGAAGAAAATCGTTTATAATTCGTCCGATAGTTTTAAATAAGTAGGTAAGTACTTATACAAAATCTCTAGTATTCGAAATATGTTTGAAGATTGTTACATCGTCCCCATAAATCAGACATTCTTTAACACAGACTGTAGTTCGTTAATAAATAAAATAAAAAGTACTGGGCCCAAATGACTTCCTTGTGGTATTCCAGAATTAACTTTAAAGTAATTCGATAAAAGTGTAAGAAGTTTCAAAAATGTCACTGTTTAAATTATATGAGCTGTAACGAAGCGTTCCATGCTGCTCTACTCTATACTACATACCTCGGCATAAACAGCGAGAATCGTAATTAATACTAAGAATTATACTTCGCCCGGATAAGATTCACACACACCATAGGCTTATGACGTCACACAAAAAGCAAACAATAATATTTTTCATTCGTCACCTATATAATTCACATTCAGTTTTCACTGAAAAACTATCAAGAGGACCTACTCGGGTGAACGAAAATCACCTCACCTCGCTCATACATACAGTCAGGCGGCCCAGTAGATCGATTGAATAAATCTTTTGAAGTCCAGTCGTAGACAAGACGTATAGACGAGTTGGTCATTTAGCTTCCCTTGCTTTTTGCGGAGCTTCCCCCCACCAGTGGTAAGGGGTTTCGTATGAAGACAAGTTAGGTAGGTGAGATTGTCCAGCTATTTCTTATTAAGGCTTCCCCCCACCAGCGGTAAGGGGTCTTAATTCGAAGTTTAATGTCCTAATTGCCACCAGGGGCTTCGGTACCTGCTGATCTACCAGAGCTTAGGCCTGCTGTTTTGTGCCACCAGGGGCCTTGAACCTGCCGATCTACCAGAGCTTAGGCCTGCTGTTTTGTGCCACCAGGGGCCTTGAACCTGCTGATCTACCAGAGCTTAGGCCTGCTGTTTTGTGCCACCAGGGGCCTTGAACCTGCTGATCTACCAGAGCTTAGGCCTGCTGTTTTGTGCCACCAGGGGCCTTGAACCTGCTGATCTACCAGAGCTTAGGCCTGCTGTTTTGTGCCACCAGGGGCCTTGAACCTGCCGATCCACCAGGGGCCTTGAACCTGCTGATCTACCAGAGCTTAGGCCTGCTGTTTTGTGCCACCAGGGGCCTTGAACCTGCCGATCTACCAGAGCTTAGGCCTGCTGTTTTGTGCCACCAGGGGCCTTGAACCTGCCGATCTACCAGAGCTTAGGCCTGCTGTTTTGTGCCACCAGGGGCCTTGAACCTGCCGATCTACCAGAGCTTAGGCCTGCTGTTTTGTGCCACCAGGGGCCTTGAACCTGCTGATCTACCAGAGCTTAGGCCTGCTGTTTTGTGCCACCAGGGGCCTTGAACCTGCCGATCTACCAGAGCTTAGGCCTGCTGTTTTGTGCCACCAGGGGCCTTGAACCTGCCGATCTACCAGAGCTTAGGCCTGCTGTTTTGTGCCACCAGGGGCCTTGAACCTGCCGATCTACCAGAGCTTAGGCCTGCTGTTTTGTGCCACCAGGGGCCTTGAACCTGCTGATCTACCAGCGCGTTAGCCTGCCGTTTGTGCCACCAGGGGCGTTATACCTACAAGATCCCGTCAGGAACCCAACGAGCAAATGAAAGGGGCCGCTTGAGGCCGAAGTACCAGAAGCCAGAATACCCGTAATGAAGTACCAGATCCGGATCATCAGCGAGCAGTATAACTAATGCAAGGCCGCTAGAGCATAAGCCAGAAGATTTGATGGATGCCCGTGAACCGTTCAAATTACCCGAATTAAAGTGAAATATTAATAGCAGAATATTGTATGTTGTAGATTTAAGAGTTATTTCCAATAAAGATTTTGTAATAAGGTTTGAAGACCTTGAAATCTGGAGTTTCGTGTTTTCTTCAGGACGACCCTGGCAAGACCGACGAGCAAAACCTCGGCTGGAAAGCAAAAAGCACATCACAAATTGGCGCCCGAGCAGGGACCTATAAGGTCCAACCCCGTAAGGAACAAAATCTGAAAAACTCAAACTATAACATACAACCGCCGCCGCCGCCCGATAAGAACCAGTTCAACATGTCTGATAACGAAGAGGAATTCGATTGTTTCGCCAGCCTAGGAGCCATATACCTCTTGAGGAAGCCAGAATTAATGGAGCGTATGAGCCAGCTAGGAATAGAGACAGATGGTTCAATCACCGCGTTGAGAGCCCGCTTCAGCGCTTATATTAAAGAAGCCCGACAACGGAAATCCACACAAAATTTATGTGAGGAAATTGTGAAAACTACTACTGACCGAGAATACAAAGAAGACGACAACATAGTTCCAGCACCATATTATCCGAAAAGGACTGAAGATGTTGACATACCGAAATCTCCTAACTACACGGAAATCTTTTTCCAAGTTCCACCTCGTCCAGTTCCAAACATGGCCGGCCCTAGCCATATACATTCCAAGCCGCCCGAATCACAACCCGCCACTATCCCAGAAGCTACTACCGTTTACAGTCGACAGCCTGAAATTCAGACTTCAAGTGGACCCGCCGCCAGATTCACTCCCAGCCACGATGCCGAGGTCATGAATACGGTAAGGAAGTGGGGATTAAAATTTGATTCTTCGGGAAATGCGTTGGCATTCATGGAAAGAGTTGAGGAGCTGACCGAGTGCTACGATATCCGCCCAGACGATTTGCTGAAAGCCCTTCCAGAAATTCTCAGAGGAACAGCCTTAGAGTGGTATAGGATAAATCGAGACAGACTTAGAACATGGCAAGATTTTCGCACATGCTTCTTGGAACATTACCTGCCGGTACGATTTATTTATAAATTAGAAGATGAGATCATGCGGAGGAAGCAAGGTGCCCGAGAGAAAGCCAAAGAGTTTATACAGGCAACTCAATACCTGATACATCAGCACCCCCGTATGAGTCTCGCGGAAAGCGTCGACAGGATATATGACAGTCTTCGGCCAGAATACCACTTGTACATCAAGAGAAGAGACTTCCAGAGTTTAGACGAGCTAATGAAGTTAGCCGAAGAGTACGAGTACATACAGGGCCAAGACCGGAACCAACGCCAGTCTGCATCACGACCGAACCCAGGGGTAAACATAGTATCCACAACAAACCAGCGGACGTTTAATAATAACCGCCCCACACCGCCGCCGCCCAGAGTACCATTTAACCGTAACAATTATGACCGACCCGCCGTCCCGACCGTCCAGTATGAGCGAGCAACCCACTGTTGGAACTGCAAGCAACGTGGGCATACGAAGAGTAACTGCCATCGTCCTTTCCGGCTGTTTTGTTCCTTCTGCGGTGAAGATGGCCGCCTGACCGATGATTGTACCTGTCACCCTCATCAAGCATCGATACTGAACTCGCTTAGTGAACTACCGATACAACAAGATAAGAAAAGACAGTCCAGACACACCAGACCAGCTATAAAAGAACCAGACGATTTCAGAAGCGATAATGTAGAACCGCTACTAGAAAATCCAAACCAGAACCAGAAAGCCGAAATACAAGCTTTTAAGCAACGACCGCTGCCGGAGGTGTTGAAACCAAGGAAGGATCCCAGATGTTTCATACCAGTAAGAATTTATGATCAAATTGTTATGGCATTATTGGATACCGGAGCTACCAAATCTTTCATTAATGCAAAGACCCGCCGAATTTTACACAGAAACAAAGTACCAATCCAATATCGGAGACAGTTCACGCAGCTAGCAAATGGACAGCATGTAGTTAGCCGAGAACGCTACAATTTGATTTTCTACATCAATGATGAGCCACTTCAGGGTGAAATAACGTACATGAGTCAACTCACCGAGGATATGGTTATTGGTGTAGACCTGCTATCAAGTGCGAATTTCAAGATGACTCTACATGGTAAAGAAATTCCTACGATAAGTAACGTTCGAGAACAATACCGGAACCAACTTTGTCCAGTAAGAGGAGAACGGAAACAAGAATTCCTTGGCGGAATGCTTGATATCGAACTCCAAAAGCTCGACCGTCCGCCCAGTACAAATTTAGCACGACGCTATGATGACCCGTGTGAAGTCACCCGATATGACTCTACCAGTATGGTGGTACCGAAAAAATTAATGAGAAGCAGTAAAGTTCGATCAAACTTAAAAGATCTTAAAGGATTAGCCATACCGGAAAATAAAAGGAACGACGAATGCAAGCTAGCCACCAATAAGTTGACAACCGCCGAGCAATTAATAAATCAAATGGAGCAGTACAAAAACAAAGATACCGCCCAGCCATGGAACAGGCAGCCTACGAGGCCAGCAAAATTACGACCTGGAGCGAGGTCAAATGCTGTTGCTGTTACCGATCCCAAAAGAGTTGGAATAAGGCGCTTTAATCATAAGCCAGATAACGCTGTCCCAACCAAACGTTCATACGAACCACCCAAGATACAAATGCCCATCGCTGCGGCCACCAAGAAACGCCCTAGTACCAGAAGGCCTCATTCTTCCATTCTGTCCGCCGCATCTACCGTTACGACTACCTTACCGCCAGCCACTACACCGAATACCGCCGCCGCCTCTGCTGCCAAGGCATCGACCGCTTTGTCGGTCCCTTTCGCACCAGCTACCAGCAACATGATAACCGCCGCCGCCAGACACCGTACCAATGATTACATTTATAATTCAATTCCGTCAACATCCGCCGCCGCCGCTCACGCAACCGCTATGCCCAGATCTTTGACCGTACAGAATCTTAAGTTCCCAACCAGTAAGACCGAGCAACGAGTAAGCAAACCATGTCCGAAAGATGATCCTTTCATGGGAATCTCCATCAAGAAACATCCGACATACAATCCCCGGTATAGACGCCAACGATTTACGCTTGTAGGGCGCTATGGACGAGTAGACGTCAGAATCATTAAGCCAGGAGTAGCCATTCTGACACACCGTAAAAATGGCGTAAAGAAGAAAGTAACCTTTTCGCCATAAATTCACCAGACAAATTTTTTTTTTAATTAAGACATTTTTTTTTTTCAAAGTTAATAATGTATAAAGATTGAAGTTTTTAAAGTTGATTTAATTTTCCGACAGTTTTGATATATTTTTTTTTTATGAAGTGATTTAACGTTTTTATGATTGGTAAGTTAAAATATAAAAATGAATGAATTTAATTTTATTTTCCAGTTGAAGCGAATTTCAAGACGAGAGGGTTCTCGTCTCCGAAGGAGGAGGGGTATGTAACGAAGCGTTCCATGCTGCTCTACTCTATACTACATACCTCGGCATAAACAGCGAGAATCGTAATTAATACTAAGAATTATACTTCGCCCGGATAAGATTCACACACACCATAGGCTTATGACGTCACACAAAAAGCAAACAATAATATTTTTCATTCGTCACCTATATAATTCACATTCAGTTTTCACTGAAAAACTATCAAGAGGACCTACTCGGGTGAACGAAAATCACCTCACCTCGCTCATACATACAGTCAGGCGGCCCAGTAGATCGATTGAATAAATCTTTTGAAGTCCAGTCGTAGACAAGACGTATAGACGAGTTGGTCATTTAGCTTCCCTTGCTTTTTGCGGAGCTTCCCCCCACCAGTGGTAAGGGGTTTCGTATGAAGACAAGTTAGGTAGGTGAGATTGTCCAGCTATTTCTTATTAAGGCTTCCCCCCACCAGCGGTAAGGGGTCTTAATTCGAAGTTTAATGTCCTAATTGCCACCAGGGGCTTCGGTACCTGCTGATCTACCAGAGCTTAGGCCTGCTGTTTTGTGCCACCAGGGGCCTTGAACCTGCCGATCTACCAGAGCTTAGGCCTGCTGTTTTGTGCCACCAGGGGCCTTGAACCTGCTGATCTACCAGAGCTTAGGCCTGCTGTTTTGTGCCACCAGGGGCCCTGAACCTGCCGATCTACCAGAGCTTAGGCCTGCTGTTTTGTGCCACCAGGGGCCTTGAACCTGCTGATCTACCAGAGCTTAGGCCTGCTGTTTTGTGCCACCAGGGGCCTTGAACCTGCCGATCTACCAGAGCTTAGGCCTGCTGTTTTGTGCCACCAGGGGCCTTGAACCTGCCGATCTACCAGAGCTTAGGCCTGCTGTTTTGTGCCACCAGGGGCCTTGAACCTGCCGATCTACCAGAGCTTAGGCCTGCTGTTTTGTGCCACCAGGGGCCTTGAACCTGCCGATCTACCAGAGCTTAGGCCTGCTGTTTTGTGCCACCAGGGCCTTGAACCTGCCGATCTACCAGAGCTTAGGCCTGCTGTTTTGTGCCACCAGGGGCCTTGAACCTGCCGATCTACCAGAGCTTAGGCCTGCTGTTTTGTGCCACCAGGGGCCTTGAACCTGCCGATCTACCAGAGCTTAGGCCTGCTGTTTTGTGCCACCAGGGGCCTTGAACCTGCCGATCTACCAGAGCTTAGGCCTGCTGTTTTGTGCCACCAGGGGCCTTGAACCTGCTGATCTACCAGAGCTTAGGCCTGCTGTTTTGTGCCACCAGGGGCCTTGAACCTGCCGATCTACCAGAGCTTAGGCCTGCTGTTTTGTGCCACCAGGGGCCTTGAACCTGCTGATCTACCAGAGCTTAGGCCTGCTGTTTTGTGCCACCAGGGGCCTTGAACCTGCCGATCTACCAGAGCTTAGGCCTGCTGTTTTGTGCCACCAGGGGCCTTGAACCTGCCGATCTACCAGAGCTTAGGCCTGCTGTTTTGTGCCACCAGGGGCCTTGAACCTGCCGATCTACCAGAGCTTAGGCCTGCTGTTTTGTGCCACCAGGGGCCTTGAACCTGCTGATCTACCAGAGCTTAGGCCTGCTGTTTTGTGCCACCAGGGGCCTTGAACCTGCCGATCTACCAGAGCTTAGGCCTGCTGTTTTGTGCCACCAGGGGCCTTGAACCTGCCGATCTACCAGAGCTTAGGCCTGCTGTTTTGTGCCACCAGGGGCCTTGAACCTGCCGATCTACCAGAGCTTAGGCCTGCTGTTTTGTGCCACCAGGGGCCTTGAACCTGCTGATCTACCAGCGCGTTAGCCTGCCGTTTGTGCCACCAGGGGCGTTATACCTACAAGATCCCGTCAGGAACCCAACGAGCAAATGAAAGGGGCCGCTTGAGGCCGAAGTACCAGAAGCCAGAATACCCGTAATGAAGTACCAGATCCGGATCATCAGCGAGCAGTATAACTAATGCAAGGCCGCTAGAGCATAAGCCAGAAGATTTGATGGATGCCCGTGAACCGTTCAAATTACCCGAATTAAAGTGAAATATTAATAGCAGAATATTGTATGTTGTAGATTTAAGAGTTATTTCCAATAAAGATTTTGTAATAAGGTTTGAAGACCTTGAAATCTGGAGTTTCGTGTTTTCTTCAGGACGACCCTGGCAAGACCGACGAGCAAAACCTCGGCTGGAAAGCAAAAAGCACATCACAGAGCTCAGAAAAATGGTAAAATTTAGAGCTGGATGGTGTTTTTCTGCAGACTCTAGAGGCTCACTTGATTTTTCCAATGTAATGCCTTCATCAATGGTAGTGGAGACTAGATCCAGTAATTTTCCACTACCGTTTGAAATGTCGTTAAATTGGTGAACTCCAAGAGATATTAAATTATCAATTAATTTTGAGTTGTCCGATTTACTGGCTGAACACAATAGAATGCTGCAACTGGAAGAGCTGTCAAAAAGTGTCGTACGTACTTTTTTTATGCGCCCACAATGAGGCTGTACAGCTTTCATGTTTTGTTGTCATTTGTTGGGTCAGGTGTTGAATCTTTGGCAAGTTGTAAATATTTTAAGTATAATTGAAATATAAAATGGACACTGAAATTGAAGATTTTCGTCCATTATTTTAATTAAAATTTAACCACGAAATCACAATAAAACAAAACAAACACTTAAAAGCACTGACAGATATATAAAATTTGAAATGTCAAAATTGCTGCACGAAAAAGTTAAAAGTTCGCCAACTCTTGCAGTTGCGTTGTGTTGTGTTCGCAGCATTGAATTTACGTGTATTGAATATTTTGACAGCTATTCCAGTTGCAGCTCCGTCTCCATTGTGTTCAGCCAGTTAAGATTACCAGATGGCAACGTGACATTTGAATCAAATTAGCGAATACAGTAACGTTTGTAAAATACTCTTGATACTCTAAAAGTTCGTTGATGAAGCATAAGTAATCTTACGTCATGAAGGCTGCCAGGAACAATAAGGTCGGAACGCATAGGTTTTCATCTTTTAAAGATACTTACAGAGAAATTCCTTGGTAAGTGCCGCAGAAATGTAAACAGGCGTAGCGGTGAAACAAGATTTTATGGCAATCAAAATTCCAACACCTGCAACGATGATATTAGGGTCAGAATGTCTGTCACGCCTAAAAACATAAAATGTGTTGTCAAATATTTCAGAAGAGTTAATTGCATTTCACAGTTATTCACTCCAGTTCAATATTTTACATGGAGTTTCTATAAATAAAAAGGTAAATTCGAAGTGAAAAACACATTCAAGAGCTTCAAGATCAGTTCGACGTTAAAATGTTCTCAAAGATTGTTTTTTGAAAGACGTTTTGAAAATGAAACGGAACTTTCTTAAAGATATTCGGCCCTAGCGAGGTATCTGTTCGGAGCGGAAAATTGTCCGCAACGCATACTTCGTCGTAGATTCAAATTCTTTTAGAGGTATCCTTTCGGAAAAAATAATAATACACAAATACGTTGGCGCAATTTGTTCCGCGAAGAATTTGTGTCGGATAAAATCGGAAAAACAATTGCTATAAGCTGTCAGAAATTTCACAAATAAAGCACTTGATCGCACTTCAATGCAGTTCGCCGGGTGTGTTAAAATAATGTCGGAGAAAAATTCCGAACAGCTGTTCGGATGAATACCTCGAAGCAAAAATCCTCCGAATCGTACAAAATCGGAGAAATTTCCGCTCCGAACGGATGCTTCGCTAGAGCCGATTGATTTGATAGCTTAAAAAGCCTATAATTATATAATTATAAAAAGTAATGGCCCAATATGGCTTCCTTCGGGGACACCTGATGAAACATTAATTTGTTTAGAGTACTTACTATTAATATCTAATCAATAGCTAAGTTCTGCCAATTATAAAAGAAGACATCCAATTCAGCAAAGATAAATGAAATCTAAAATTATCTGACTTCTTAATAAGTATATCAAGATTGAAATAAATAAATAAATAAATAAATAAAAGCCTGGTTGGCCATTTCATTTTCGTTTACGATATACGAAGTAGAGCAATCTAGTTTCCTATACAATTCTTCCCACCAGATTTAAAGATTGGGATAATAAAATATGTTTTTCAATCATCAATAAATGTTCCATTGAGTAATGAATGATTGAAAATAAGGAGGTACGAAACAGAATTCTTTCAACACAATTTTAGGTATGCCATCAGTTCTCGGCTTTGAATTAGATTTCAGACCACAAGGCGCGTTGTCAACATCAGGAAGCTCCAACTCCAATAAACCAATGTCTACCTTAGGTAATGAACCAGATTCAAAATTAGGGTCCGAAGATGAGTTTGCACAAACGGACTCAAAGAAGCTGGCAAATAATTCAAGTATTTGGCTGAAATCAGAAGATTTCAATTCAATTAGTTTTTATATATCATTGGTTTGAAGATTTTTTGCCATTAACATTTGACCAAAAGTTTTTGGAGTCACAATTTAACCTACTTTGTTTAACCTAATCTATTGTTTATCATTTAATAACTGATGCCATATCAGCATTATAAGTAACACGACTGAAGAGCACATCCAACATCATTCTAACAGAGAAACCCTTTATCCTATTTTAATCAATATGTATTAAATACTTCCTTCCTACATAACATTTAAATTTATAAAGTTCATTTCATCGATAACTCAATTAAACTTATCTATTTTTATCGGCTTTAATTCTTTTCTAATAAACACTATCATCCTTCTCAATTGAAGTCCTACAGTACCAAATAATTGGTAATAATGGTATTATACATAGATACCTAACAAAAAAAAAAAAAACCCTCCCCTTAAATTAACTTCAACCCTAATTGTTCGATCGAGGGCAGATGCTTGTCATCCAACCACTTCATGATGACGATTGTGGTTTATAAACTGATTTCGATTTTATTTCGATAAACTACCCCCGATATTAACACTTGTACAGATGTCACTTGATGAATAATCTAGTTTTAGTCAACCTTTATCCGAATATGAGCAAAGCCGAAATCCCCCTTAAATAGCAGATGTCACTTAAAATGATTTTTAAATGGATAAGCAAGCATTGAGGGTGGCGCGTGGGCTTTTGGCAAATATTTATTTTTGATTTATGTTTTTATTTTTCGATACTGGTACATAGTTTTGAAAAATAAAATCGGATTACGTAACCACCAAGGAGGTGGTGAGAGTTATTATTTCACTTAAAATAATATTTATTTAATACGAAAAATGTATGATGTACTGAAAAACTATATATTTCTAGTTTGGCTTTGAGATTAACCTAACAGTGGGTTTGGTAAAATGATAATGGTAAATGATTCTTAAACAAATTTGTTGAATAAAGTTTGAATACTCGTACATTTATTTACGGCACATTTAAGCATTAAAAGAAAGAGAATATACTCGTTACTCAACCGAAGAGCATCACTTAATAAATCAATGTCTCTTTTCAATAATTTATTGTCGGTGACAATTGTAAGTTCAAGCTGTTTAAAAGGTCAAAAATTGAAGCTATAAAAATATGGATGTTATTTATGAAAATTTTTCAAAATGTTCCAAAAGCATTCTTGAAATTACTTAATCAACTTCAAAAGTAGTTTGAGCTCAAGAAATAGAACACCGCTTGATTTTTTGAAGTAATATGCGATTGAGTAAAAGCAAAAATTAATAGGTACTCCTTGGATCAGTTGAGTAAAGGGATTTTAAATAAGGGTGGTGGATAGATGTTGAAATGAAATGAAACATGCTGTGTGTGAGGTAAGCAAAATTCTTTTTTATTTGAAAGGCTCATGTTTGCCATTGTACTCGTATAAATGAAGTATGACATCGTTCAAATGCCAGCCTCAGCCTCTTACGGTGCTACGGTTCCGAGTGGTCCAATTTTCAATGGCTCTTTCGCATAGATCTGGCTGAACTTGAGCGATGGCCTGTGTTATGTTCATCTTAATGGTATCTGGCCTGGTCTCTTCCAAAACGCTCTGAAGCCCAATCAGCAGTAATCTTAAGTGTATATGTATAGTTGAAATAATACCGCATAAAGCCAAAAGCCAGAAGTTTCATACCCAATAGATAGCTTTTCGAAATTATAACTAATCACTTATTACTTTAAGCGCTTTGATTCGTTAAAAAATAAACGACTAAGAATTTCAAAAATGAATGTTATTAGAGAAAAACTGTTCATAAGCATAAAATTAATTTTTTAATAGACTAAAGCAACTCCCTTAGTATTTGGAGCTAAAAATAGGATTCTATGTGATTAGCTTATGCAAAAACAAAAATTATAAGTCTGTACTGGTTTCTTAAAAAGATAAGCTTTTATATAAAAAAGAAAAAAAATTGGTACGCCAATTTAAAGTTTTTATTATTTTTCGAATAAAAATTAAATTTACAAAAAAAAATATTGAGCTGTTTGTGAGATATCGAATTTTCCAGGGAAAAAAAAATAATTTTTTCTTAAGTTTTGAAATGCAATGTTTTTAAAACTTCTCAGAAGCTTTTCTACAAGAAATTTCATTAAAATCCGTTATGCGATAATGAGAAATTCTAAATTTGAAAAAATGGTTCTATGGCAGGTACAGTCAGTAATATCTTTATTTATTTATTTTTTTATTAAATTAGGGATTGTAAAAATTAATCAAAAGAAAAACAATTTAAGCAAAATTTTTGAAACCGTTTTCGAGAAAAATACGATTTTCGAAAACCATCTTTGAATATTTGCATGGAGGGTACCTTTATTTTTAAGTAAAATAAGTTTTTTTAAACATCTTATAATTTATATTAAGAAACTTTTATTTATCAAATTTAAAAAAAATCGAGCATGGGGTTTTTGAAATATTAAGTTTTGAAAAAAAAAAAAAAATTGAAAACTTTTTCAAAAACTATCTACCAAGCTTAAAAAAAATAGCTCTCCCCTTCATTATTGAAGAACAAAATTTTTGTTTGTTTACCTATAGGACTATAAAAGAATGTACCTTATGTGTTAAATACATATTGTTCTTCTTTCTTAAACACATTTGCGTTTATTATTTGCATTCGATTCGCTGTCTGACTTTATCCAAAGAATAGTTTCTCATTTTAGACACAGTGGAGCGAGACGAGCGATTTCAATGTACACAATCCTTCTTGGCTCCGCTATTATAGTCAGACAACACCCGAAGCAAAATATGTCAAGATTCTTTCACAGTTAAACAACTTGACACAGCTCGTTCACGAGCCTTTTAGAATTCCTGAAGTATAAGGTCAATCACTGAACACTCTAGACTTGTTTCTTACCTCTGACTCTGATAAATACACAACTAGTATTTTATCGCCCCTAAACACATCAGAACATTTTGTATCTGCTTATTTCGGATGGCAATGAAACCCAGTTAAAAAAAAGTTCCTAAAACAACCGTTTGGCACTACGAGAAAGCCAACTTGGACGGTCTCAAAGATTTCTTCAGAAACTTTAACTGGCCCCAAGCTTCCTCGATAGTGACATGGACTCCAGTGCAGATATGATTAAAAAAAATTTCCCGAATATCGAAAAATCTATCAAACATCTATCAATTCATGGTTTAATTCGAGCTGTGAAAATTTTATTAGGGCAAGACTAACTCCTCCTTTCATATGTTAAAAAAAACAACCCTACTAAGGAAAACTGGAAGAAGTTGATACAAGCTAAAAAAATTTGTATGTCTTGATAAATGTTTTGATAAATCTCTTCTTCGTTGGATTAGAAAATATCTTTCGATCCGCTCTACATAAGTTGCACTGCATGGTTTCAAGTCTGGAATTCATAAAATAAATGCTGGTGTGCAACAAGGTTCCGTTTTCTTTACGAATCTCTTTCTCATATTTATAAATGATCTTTTGTCTGAAACTTTTAATCCATTGAATTATTTTGCTGATAAAAGTACTCTCAGATTCTCATATTCGCTTTAGATTCACGTCCTTGTTCTTCGGATCTGGATTTAGAACAGCAGGGTGTGATAAGCTCATTTAATTCTGATTTTGATAACATTGTCAAATGGGGAACCATAAGCCACATAGAATTTATTGCTTCAAAAACTCAATTATGTCTCCATTCATTGAAGTGGAACCAACCTCCCATGCCATTATCCATGAGTGGCACCTGCAATCAGGTAACAGATCCACTTTCTGCTCTCGGAACGTGTTACACAGACCACCCCGTGTGGAATGATCACATATTCGTCGTCGCCAAGAACGGTCATAAGTGTTTTGTTTAGGTTTCCTTCAAAAATTCAAGAAATTTGCTAGCACTTCTGATCTGGCTGTAATCTACAAAGCCTATATTCGTCCAAAGCTTGAGTACAATTCCCATATTTTGGCAGATACTTCAATAACCCACTTGAGTCTCTTGGACATAATCCAAAACAGAACTATAACAGAAAAATTTGAATATCTCAAGCACCGCCCAAATGTTTCTTTTTTTTTCATTATTTAACCGTTATTTTTACAAAGAGTGTGCTATCGAAATGGCAAGTTACATTTCTCCCCTTAAACAATTTAAACGGAGTCTCTTGGACATAATCCAAAACAGAACTATAACAGAAACATTTGAATATCTCAAGCACCGCCCAAATGTTTCTTTTTTTTCATTATTTAACCGTTATTTTTACAAACAGTGTGCTATCGAAATGGCAAGTTACATTTCTCCCCTTAAACAATTTAAACGGAATACTCGCGTTTCAGAAAAAAATCCATTAGTTTACCCTTGAGTCCAACTTCGGGCGTACAATTAAATTTAGAGATTCTTTCCTTAGCCGCACTAGACGAATGTGAGATGCTTTACCCAACGCAATATTTCCCTCCCATTATAAAACCAATTTACCTCGGTTCCTATCTAATTTTAAATCATCTCCAAATATCCTAAACCATCGCGCTGTGCTCAAAAATTTTAAGGGTAGTCGTAATCCCTTTAGATGGCGCAATATTATTAAAACAAACTAGGAATTACATGTGTAGTACGCACTTGTATAAAGTGTTGGTATCATTTTTTAAACAAAGGAAATTCTTTTATAGATGGGTTCTTTTTTCCCTGTTGTGAATCCCCACACGTTTTTTTTTTTAGAAAAAATCCCCAAGAAAGCCCCCTACAAGTATAGCATCTTCCCAATAAGAATAATAACAATAGATAATAAACATGTAGGTACATATATTTTAATACCTTATCATCTTTGTGAGAAAGATAACTCACCTATAAAAAGAATGCTTCAAACTGAACAATCATCACAACACAAACGCAGTTCTACTAGTAACTACTTAAGCATTCACCGTCTTATCGCCTATAAAATATTAAAATATTCAAAATGAACTTTAAAGTATTGATCGTGCTAATTTTTGCTTTGATTGCCTTATCAGCGAGTGCTGTTGAAGCTTTCCGTGACAGAGGACGGTTTGGCGGAGGAAATGGCGGTGGAAGGCTTCCAATCCCCACAACACCACCATTCAATCCATACCCAAGGCAGAGACATTTTTAATTTAAAACATATTTGAATCTATTTATTGCAAAGAAAGAAAAAAAAAAATGTGTAAGATAGTTATTTTTTTAATTTGATAAAAGTAAATAAATAAAAATGTTAAATTGAAAATTGTTTGATTTTTTAATAAAACGATTCTACAAAGTGAAATCAAAGGACATGTTAGTGCCTATCTAAGTTAGCCGTGCTACACACTTCAGCAACTAAATCAAGTGATTTTAGACCCCCTTCTAATTCAGTATCAATAGAGTGAGAAACTTCGGATTCAAAGTATTGGCTGAGTTGATCAAACACAGGCGTCTAACCTAATTTAAACTTTTTATGAAATTTAAACTTATGGTTTCTGAAATTTTGGACTTGGAAAATCGCTAAAACCGTAACTAAGTCCGGTATTACACAGCGCATGTTGAGTCTTGCATGAATGAAGTGCGAAAGAGAAAGAAAGAAACAAAAATGAAACAGAAAGAAAGATTTCTCGACATGCACGGGTAGGGTAGGATATTCCTTGCATGTTTTTGACGTTTCTCTTTCTCCTTCTCCGTTGTTTTTCGAATTTGCTTCACTTCGTTTTTCTTCTTTGTTAAGCAAACATCTCTAATATGGCTATTTCTAATGAAAATTAAATAAAATGGACTAAAGCTTTAACATGCGAATTGATTTTCATTTATGAAATGAATCTAATAAATTGTTGAAATCATTCCCTGATTCCATTTTTGTATTTTAATTATTTTTTTTAATGACTAAACCGAACACCGAACGAACAACGAAAATTGAAATGAAAGATACCTGCACAAGACTCAAAAATCTAAAAAGTCTTCCGTGTAATAATGCGCGCATCACCGAATGACAGTGGAAAACAAAATAACCGAGAACTGCGCATTAAATACATGCGCTGTGTAAGACGGTGTTCACATTGGACTCACCCCGCCGACTTATTTTGATGTCTCTGTGTTTTTTCTCGTTCGCACTTCATGGTAAGAAAGAGACGGCAAAGTGAGGCAGGATTTTTAAAACAAATTGAAAATTAATGGATTTTTTTTGACATTTGACTTGGTGACATAATATGACACACGAAGATACAGTGTATCACAAAAGTAAGTAAGCACTCATTAAAAAAAAAATATAGTCAAACACTATTTGGAAAATAAATCGAAGTGCGAGAATGATAAAATTGTTAACAAAAGTCCATCTACTATACACAAAATAATAATCAAATAAAATAACATTGGAAGTTTGCAAAATGACCCTCGATCAATGACAATGACAAGCAGAAGTGCCGTATTATTGTTAGGAAAGTGAAGAGGAATCCCAAAGTAAGCCCATCAAAGATATCAGCAGAAATAACCAAATAAAACAGGTATAAGTCATGTGCTCTACCAATCCGGTTATCATGGTCGAAGTATTAGAAAGAAACCTTACATAAGTAAAATAAATCGCCAAAAGCGGCTCTTCTTTGAAAAAACCCATGAATCTAAACAAGCAGAATTTTAGAACACAGTTGTTTTATTTGAAATGTTACTTTTTAGTTCGAAATACATATCAATTATAGACAAAAATATTAAGTTTTTTTTTTAACATTACTATCGATTGTTTGAAGGAAATGATCTTTAAACTAAGAGGTGCTTACTTACTTTTGTAATTCACTGTATATTTGTAGTGGCATAGCAAATGACCAACAATTATGACAACTACAAGACGTCTGGAGTGTTCACACTACTTTTGTGTCTGAACACGACAGGGTGGCCTTACGTCAAAATGACTTGGTTGAGTAAGTCCAATGTGAACAGCGTCTAATACCGCACTAACTGACTCACAGACAGATCATCAACATTATGGAGGACTTCCCGTTATCTTAGAACCTTGTTATTAATACAAAGGAAAAAATTAAAAAATTCGAATTTTCGTTTTGTTGTTGAATCTTGAATGATGAAAATTGGTAGATCGGTGGGACTTCTATGTTGTTAAATGTCTTTTCCATGTTCTATATACAAAAATTCTTTTGCAAAAACTATCTTTTCTTCTTAATTTGGAGTTTATCAAGCTTGCTTGCTTCGGAGATTGTCAAATATATTTGAAAATGTGAACGCTCCTAATGGTGTTCGAAAATTCGATACTTCAGTTTGGCTTTTAGATGCTGTTTAATGTTTAAAACATTGAATGAACCTGCAATGAAAATTGACAGCAGTTGTTTCGCCTTTCTTCATTAGGTCAAAGGTGAACAAATGTTGGGGGAATGAAGATATTAAATTCAAACCATCAATACATAGATATGTATATGTAGTACTAAAAACAAGATTTAAATCCATTGACACCATAGGCGAACTCTTTTTAAGGCGTCTCAAAGTAAACACAACGTACTAAGTATACAATATTCTCATTGTAAATTGTGTCTAAAACGCAATATTTCGTAAGATGACGTGCTACACGGAACATGTAACCATAACCGTGTACACAGAACGTGTAATCGTAACGCGCTACGTGGAACGTGGAACCGTAACGAGCTACACGGAACGTAATAAGTTCATAGGCAAGCACGCAACGCGGCTTGAAGTTTATTCGGCTGTCCTGCTGACAGCCACATCAATCTTACCTCACCTAGGAAAGTGATTCTGATTGAAAAATTAGCGGGATTATTTTCTTATGCCAGAAAGATGAATGTACCAAATGTTGTGGAATGGAAAAGGTACCAACATAAGAACTATGGCAGCTTAAAAATCTAAATGAGAAAGTAATTTACAAATAAAATTATTTTTCAGTTCAAGCAAACCTTACGAGAGCAAAATGATTTCCCAACATTTTCATTTTTGCACATTCATGTTTCTAGTATTAGGATAAGACGGTTAAAATTAAAAAAAATAAAATGCACGACTGGGTCGCACAAACTTGCTCCTATGTAATCGACTGGGAATTTTAAAAACGAATGTTATTAGAGAAAATTGTTCATAAGGATAAAATTAATTTTTAAATTCTTTTAGTAGTAACAGAATGCTATGCAAATATGAATTTATGCAAGAACAAATATTATAAGTCCTTGTAGTGGTTTCTTTAAAAGAAGCTTTTATATACAAACTTTTTAAAAGCTTTTTAAGAAAAAATTTTGGTACGCTAATTTAAAGTTTTTGTTATTGTTCGAATAAAAATTAAATTTACGAAAAGAAATATTGACCCGTTTCGGAGATATCGAATTTTCAAAAAAAAGAAAAAAATAGATTTTTTTTTCAAAAATTCAAAAAATATTTATTTTAAAGTTTTGAAATGCAATGTATTTTAGACTTTTTGAAAGCTTCTCTATAAAAATTTTCATTAAGATCCGTTATGTGGACAATGAGAAATTCAAAATTCGAAAAAATGGTTCTATGGTAGGTACAAGCTGTAATATCTTAATTTCAAAATTTTTTTTATTAAATTAAAGATCGTAAAAATTAATTGAAAGAAAAAAAATTTTATCAAAATTCTAGGTGCCGTTTTCGAGAAAAATACGATTTTTGAAAACCATTTTTTTTAATTTTTTAGCATTTGCATGGTAGGTACCTTTATTTTTAGGTAAAATAAAAAATTTTGTTTCACATTTTGTAGATCATATTGAGAAACTTTTATTTATCAAGTTTAAAAAAAATCTAGCATGGGGTTTTCGAAATATTGAGTTTTGAAAAAAAAAATTTGAAGTTTTTTTTAAAAATCCAAAAAAAAAATTTTTGAAAATTTGAGTACACAATTCTATTTATGTTTTTAGGGAGCTTTAGCAAAAAAAAAAAATGATCAAAATCGGTTGAACCGTTTTTGAGAAAATCAAAAACAAAAAAAATGGTTCCATGGGGGGTACCCTCAATAACCATTTTTCGGAAAATTTTTTTCAACCAATACCTAGATTTAATTAAATGAAATTTTTCTGTATCTTTATTTTTAAAATCTGTTGAACAGTTTCTGAGAAAAAAAAAAAATGTTTATAAAATTTCGAAAAAAATTCGTATGGGGGGTACCGTTATTTTTGGTCTTAAAAAAAAAAAAGAAAAAAACGTGTGGGGGGGAAAAATTAAAAATGATATGTACCAAGTTTAAAGAAAATCAGCCTAGTCGTTTAGCCTGTAGTCGAACAGACAGACAGACAGACAGACAGAATTGCGAGACCCACTTTTTTAGTCTTCGCTATCATCGTAATGTCAACTTTGATCAAAATCTCGAGTTCGATTTTTTTTACGAATGCATAACTTGCCTTATAGTACCTATAAGTCGCAAGTAAAAATAGTGGACTTACTCGTATGATCAGGTGCTACAGATGCAAAAAAACTAGTTTTCAGAGCTGCCCAGCATATTTTAGAATACAAGCAAAGAAGATAATATACTTTCGAAAAAGAATATTTTGTAGTTCCTATTGGCAGAAGAGTTGCACCAGATACTTTTAGCCAATCAGGGAACTCAAATTTAAAAGCCGTTTAAAGCTGTCAGGAAAAGGCATTTGTGAAATTTTTATTTTGGATATTGTATGTGTTTTGTGTGATCATACGATTTTAAATATATGTAAAAACGTTATGAATCTTCGAATCTAATGCTAAATCTGTACTGTTATATTTCTGTTAAGCCTGGAAAGTCTCCGCTCCGCTATCATCTGGAGGAAAATGCAGGCTTTTGTGAATCACTGTCTACGTCACATCTTGAAGATTTGCTCGCCACGAACTATTTCTAACAATCCTTTGGATGGAATTCTCAGAGTGCACTGGGTGTTGAAATACCAAAAACAACATGGAAATCAATAGTCTTAGCAGAAGCGGATTCCCAGAGAAAGACGTATCAACAATTAAAATATCTAGCTGCAGACCGTGAAGAATGAAGACGATTTTTTTGCGTCCTATGCCCCGAGCGTGGTTACAGGACATGATGATGACGCATTGGTGAGAAACCATTTGAAATAATTTTTTCACACACAAAATTTTCCTTTTAGCATGCAACATACCTAACCTCCTGTATTTCATAGATGTTTTTTTTTTTTGTAATTTCGCAAGCGAACCTTTCTTGGAGATATTAAAATCAGAAAAGTTAAAAGAACAAAGACATCTTTTTAACTGAATGCATTTTAATTTTTCGCCCATTAACGAACATCAAGAAAAAGTACCTATTTGATTTCATTCTGTTCCAACTTTTTTCGTTCGCTATAACCGCAACATAGCTAAGAATTCGGTTGATAAATAAAAGCTACAGAAACATTTCTATTGAGTAATTTCAATCATAAACCTAAATTGAAATTGAAAAAGAATTGAAAATCGATTAAAATGGTTAAAAATTTATGAGAAACCTCCTGAAAATGAATCGAAACAGATGTAATAAGAACATAAAACGGATCGAAACCGGATTGAAAACGGACGGAATCAAAGACCGATCAAAACTTTTATATTTGTCCTACTCTTCGAGTCTCTTTCCAAATAGATGGAAAACGGAATTTGTCCGGCTGCACTAACGTCCCTTATTTCCAAATTCATCAAAAAATTCGTCAAAAAATTGACTGTTTGTGACGATCTGATGGCTTATATCACCGAAAAGTGGAACTAATCTTAACATCATGTTGGAGAAACAATGGTAATTGTACTTGATACTTCTAAAGCATTTGATAGAGTTTGGCACGAACCTCTTTTATCGGAAATGCGTGCATTTGGTCTCTTCAATTCGGGTTGTTCTGGACGGTTTTAAGTCTGATATTTATAAAATAAATGCTGGTTTAACCCAAGGCTCCGTTTAATCTCCCATACGTTTCTTCTCATCTTCATAAATGATTGCTTGTCTCAAACTTCTAATCCACACTAAACTTTTCGTATTCGTTTCCAACCTCATAAACCTGCTCTTCGATTGTGGAACTGAAAAAGATGTGTATCCTAGGCTCATTAGATTTCGATTTGGACAGCATTATGTATGCAATGGGGTAATAACAACCGCGTGAAATTTATTGCTTCGAAAATACAAAGCTGTCTTCTATCGGCCAAGTGAAATGTACGACGCATGCTCTGAATTTGTATCAAAGAAACTCAAAAACTGTCTATAGTCGCTATGTGTGTTAATGACCATATATTATGAAATTATCATAGCCAAAATGGCAACGAAGTGCTAAGGTTTGCTTAAAAGATGCCAGAAATTTTGTTTCCCTTCCGATCTGGTTTCCATCTATAAGGCATACATACATCCGCCCAAAATTGAACATACCTCTCATATCTGGGCTGTTGCCCCATTACTCATTTGAACCTGTTTGGTAGAATTCATGATAGAGCCCTAAAACTCAAATATAGAGGTTTCTTCTCCAGCCGCACTACTATAGAATATGGAATACTTTGTACTTCTCGATTTACACCCCCCCCCCCCCTATTGTGATGCACAACCTTTTAAGGGGGGCACTTTATAACTGACAATTTTTTTCATCGTTATAAGCTCCCAAAGAATTAAATTTTCACTGGTTAAAAATTTTACAAATACGGTTAAGTGGTCGCTTAACTTTTTACTTTGCTTGAAGTACCTGAACCTGGGACACATATAGGTATATTTTACTTCAATTTAAAGCAATTACAAATCGAAAATTTAAGTTAATTAATCGTGCAATCTTATATGGGAACCAAAATTTTACTTCCCCAATCCTCAAGTCTTCACTTATCTGCACATACATAGTGTATCTACATATTATTTTTTTTTCTTGGTTTTCTTCTTTTTTTTATAAAATTCAACAAATAATAATAATTTCGCAACATTTAATTAAATAGAAAACATCAATTCACTAGATACCCAATCATTCGTCTGCTGCAACAGCATCATCATGCAGAAGAGATCTCAACCACAACTATTAGTGTGGTAAAGGTAAGGTCGGCCAGGAAAGGAGTAGCAATCGGAGTTGAAGCTGCAGTCAAAGCTGAAGCAGCCGAGCCGCCTCAATTTCATTCCAAGTGGCTTGCTTAGTTTTTCTCGTTATAACTTCAAGAAGCGAATGAATTATGGTAAATTAAGAACCGCGATTATAGATTAGTGGGTCCGCATTTCGATATTTTGTTTCAAGACTCGAGTCGAGAGCCAAACAGGCATAAAACATCAGCAACATCATCAGCGCGCAGCAGTTTGTCGTTGCCGGAGCAGGAAGTGAGGAAGCGGAATGCGTTTTCATTTGAAATCTTGTCCAGGGCATCTCCTGGTTTTTAATGTTGACTGTTGAATGTTGGATATATAGCTATCCCAGATCCACTCTCTTCAAACTGGGTTTGCTTAGGGATAGCGATATGGTTAGTTTGGTATATATTCTTAGTGCGGATAAAGGGGGGCAAATGCATGCACGCCACCACGCTAGCTATAGCAAAGCTCTCTTCATTGATTTCGTGATTCACTTTAATGAAACGAAATCTGATATGGAGCCAGTTCGAATTATCTGCATTTATCCAAAGTAATATTAAATTTCTCATCACGCCTCTCTCAAGCAGCAGCGTCCAAATTCAAAAAGACGACGCGACGACCAAGTACAACTGTAAACGCTTTGCACAGGCGCGTTTACGAAGGGGAAATGAGTGTTGTAGTAAACTCCCTTGACCTTCACAACCAATGATGTCCCATTAAGTTCTGATGTTTTTATTTTAACAATAAGTGTAGGCATTGAGGTGCTATCGAACACAAAACATGAAAAATAAAATGCACTTCTGAGTCGCAAGAGCAAGTTCTTATGTTGAACAGACCTAGAACTTTAAAAATGAAAGTTATTAGGGAAAAGTGTTTATAGCATATCATTTTTTTTAAATTGCTTAAATAACTTCTTTAGTCGTTTGAGCCAGCCAAATATGAATTTATACAAAAACAGAAAAGCGGTTTTTTAAAAAAATTAAGTTTTTTATATAAAATTTGAGAAAAATGTAAAAACGGCAAATTAATTTTATATGTAAATAATATATTTCAAAAAAAAAAAATCACCAGTTTTTGAAAAATCGATTTTGGAATATAAGAATATCTATCGATTTTTTTTCAAAAATCTAAAAAATATTTATTTTTGTTTTGTTTTTAACTATTTAGAAGTTGTCAATAATGAGAAAGTAAACAAAAATCAAAGAAGGGTGTTCGTAAATACTACATTTAAATTTTATTCTCATTTTGATTATTTATAAGTTAAATAAAAAGAAAACATTGTTTAAACATTTTTTAATCTTGAATTATAGATAACAAAAATATTTTATCAAAATTCTGGGTGCCGTTTTCGAGAAAAATAAAATGTCCCAATACCATTTTTTGACATTTGTATAGAAGGTACCGTTATTGTAGGTACTAAAAACAACTCTTTCCAATTATCAAATTTCAAAAACTCGAGCATCTGGTTTGAAAAATATTGGCCCAAAATTTTAAACAGCTTAGTATTAAGGTATAAGTGTGATAATACTCAGCAATTAGCAAACTTTTTAGTATATTACTAACTCCCTCTAGATTTTAAAAATTTTCTAACTAGTACCGTGCTAAGGCTATTTTTTAATAAATTTCATCTAAGTAAACAGACCTGTTTTGATGTTTGTAAATGCTCGAGATTTTCGATTAGACTGCTTTAAACTTGGTAGATAGCATTTGTCAATTTTTCTGCCCGCAGGTTTTTTTCTTTTTTTAAGACGATTATTTTTCAAAATTTTATAAGATACATTATGTATGTGTTTTTTTTTTATTTTTTTTTTTTAGTTTTCTCAAAAACGATAAAACTGATTTTTATCATTATTTCATGCTTTAGCTTGTCAAAAGCTTAGTATTCAAATTTTGTTAGTTTTTAAAAAAAGTTTTTAAAAAACTTGAAAATTAAAAGTTCTTCAATACAAGATGTGAGAATAAAATTGTTATTTGATCTAAAAATAACGTACCTATAATTTTGATAATTTTTTTCTCTTTCGATTAATTTGCATGATTTATAATTCAAAAAAAAAAATAAAAATAAAATGCATGACTGGGTCCACGAACTTGTTCTTATGTAAGAGACTAAGGCTAGGCGTGCACATTCAATGTTTAGTTGCACAACTGTATGGTTGCTTATAGAAAACAGATGAACTATTTGGTTGAATGTCCGCGCAGGTGCATATAATTATATGTTACACAAAATAGCGAACTCATTTTAGGCAATCATTTTGTTTGTGTCAAAACACAAACTTTTTAGTTGTTCGAACCAAGCAGTTGCAAAACTAAAAATTGAATGTGCGCGCCTTAGCCTAAGAATTTCAATAATAAACGTTATTGCTTCCTCTTCAGTTCATCCGCTGGTATTCTTCTTGTTACATGAGATCGTCCATTTAGATTTCAAAATTACTTGATGAACTTTTTTAGCCGCCTGTTCTACTCAATTTTAATCGCTCAAAACCATTGGCTTATGATGGTACCATAGTTGCCATTCAACATCGTCAGAACTTTGGAGCCGCAATCAAAGAAAAGAAGGAAAATTGTACATTATCACCTTAGCCGATTTAAATTAAAAATTTGTTAGAACCTTAGAGCATTAATAATACTGTGAGCAAAACTTAAAAAAAATTAAATTTAAGAAAAAAAGAATTTTTTCTTGAAAATTCGATATTTCAAAACGGTTTGAAGATATTTTTTGAAATTATTTTTTTCAATTTTTACTTGCGAGTTAAAAAATAAAACTCGAAATTCTGATCAAACATGACAATACGATCTATAAGACCAAAAAGTTCTTCTCGCAGTTCTATCTTATCGACCTCAGACGATTTTGTCTTTTTAAATTTGATATACGCTATATTTATTCCGCCGGCCCTTTTTTGGAACTTCGAAATGTTTTTTTTTTTTAGAAATTGTTCCACAAGCTTAAAAAAATATAATCGAAACATTTCTTTCAGTAGAAGTTGGTTGAAAAAAATTTCGAAAAAGGGTTATTGATATTATCTCCCATAGAACCGTTTCATTCGTTTTTTAAAACGGTGCAACTGATTTTGATCATTTTTTATATACTAAAGCACTTACAAAGTTTTAATAGTAAAGCGTATCATATTATCAAATAAATACTTTTTAGATTTAAAAAAAAATAAAATTTTGTTTTGAAAACTCAATATTTCGAAAATCACATAGCTTTTTGAAACTTTCTTAATACAATCTAATGCTAGCTACGAACGAGGCAACCGTTGTAGCAACGTGTTTTGTTTGTTCACTACACACGTGGCAACTGTTGCTGCAACCAGAGTACTGTTGGAGCAACCGACCGAAAATATCAAAACTTTTTGATATTTCTGGCAACGGTTGCAGCAACACAAAATCAATTGGCAACATAGCTATACACGAAGCAACGGTTGCTCCAACATGGCTGTGTTGCTGCAACGGTTGCCTCGTGTGTAGCTAGCATAAGAGATGTTGAAAAATCAATTATGAGAATCGTATGTTCTACAAAATGTCTGCTAGAGTTCTGATAATTTTTTTTCGGTTTTAAGGTCAATTTTTACGATCTACCTTTCAATGGAAGAAAATTTGAAATTACAACATTCCTAACAGTACGTGTTTTCTTTTTAAAACTAAATTTGAAAAACATTTAAAATTTATTTACATATATTTACCAATTTTATTTTGAAAGTAGACATTCAATTCCGCAACAGGCGGCTGTCTGTGATCTTCCACGTGCTGGAAGACCTCGTGCAGTTCGAAATGATGTGAAAATTTCAAGAAAGTATTGAGAAAAACCCCGCAACGTCCAACAGGTAACGTTTTCAGCAGTTGGTGATGTCTAGGCGGTCTTTTTAAAGAATTTTACGGTGAGTTACACATTTTTTCATATAAGATTCAATTGGTGCACGAGTTAAAAGCAAACGATCCACAAGTACCTCCTGACGTACAATGTGAATTCATTGTACAGCCTTGAGAAGAGAACGACATTTAATTTATGGATGAAAAACAAAAACACGGACATCGCTCTCATCAGTGAGACCAACGTCACCAGACGCAACAACATCGACATCGCCGGCTTCAAAACCTTCCGAAAGGACAAAGATGAGGGCCGTAGAGGGACGGCAATCTAAACCTGAAACCATTATCACTGGTCTCAGAACCAGCGAAGCCACTGCCGTCACCATTAAACTTGGAAGAGATGAAACCCTTATCATCATCAGTGTCTATTTCAAGTGCCAATCCAGCATAAGAAATATTCACAATGACCTTCAAATTCTCAACGGTGTCCTCGAGAGAAGCACATATGGTATCATCGGCGGTGATTTCAATGCCAGGCATCACTTGTGGCTGGATACTACGATTTCACCTGAGGGTAAGGCGATTGTTGACTGGCTGGACGCCAACAATGACCAGCACTCGTTAATGGTTGTTTCACAACACAAACCTACCTTTCCCAGAACACCATCAACGCTGGACTTCTTCCTGGCTTCCTCGAACCTAGTGCACACTCTTCCGGAAATCCGGAATTATGTCTGTACATTAGTGCATAGTGACTCGGACCATGAAGCTGTTCAACTATCGATTAATCTCAACCAACCCATACTCCTTACAACAGAAGCTCCTGAGAATTTCATTAATTTCAGACGGCTGGATATTGATAGACTTCAAAGAGACATAGAAGACAGCTTAACTCTCCCACCTTCAGACAAGAATCTTCTGGATATCGAAATCGATGCAGCAATTGTCAACTTTGAACATGCCGTATCTGATGCCCTGGACAAGCAAAAACAGTCTAAAACAACAAGGGATAGGTACCAGCACCTTCCCGAGTACGTTCAAAATCTGTATGCTCACAGACAACGTCTAAGGAAACGTCTCCAGCGGATCCATCAAAGTGAACTGAATACAACAAACAGAAACTACCAGATAGTTTGGAATGAGCTACAGCAAGTCAACATCATGTTCCGGAACTCCATTCAATACCACAATAATATCCAATTTCAGAAAAGATTACAAGCAATCAAGCCAGGACCAGATGCTTTCAAAAACATCAATAGGATCATTGGAAAACAGCCACAAATACCGGAAACCATCATGAGCAATGATACTGAAGCTACCTCGGCCCAAGACAAGGTGGAAGCGTTCGCCGACTACTTCGAAGGAAACTTCACACCGAGCCCACCTACTGACCCAACTTTCTTACGAGAAGTTGAGGCAACAGTTCAACAAACACTGCAACCAAATCCGGATAAAATAAATTTTAATATTATAAATCCAGCAAATGATCCCACCCATAGTCCACATTTATGCAATATAGAGGAGGTTGTAGAAATCATCGGCAATTCTAAGCCAAAAAAGTCTGCTGGACCAGATGGTGTCTCCTACTACATCCTGAAAAGGCTGCCACAGGCGGTAATGATTTTCCTCACAATCATTTTAAACAACTGCATCAACAACTGTTACTTCCCCCAGAAGTGGAAAACAGCGAAGATTGTGCCAATTCCGAAGAAAGGTGCATCCAACTTAGTTTCCAACTACAGGCCAATATCACTTCTCAACAACATCAGCAAATTACTGGAAGAATTAATCTTACGAAGACTGAAGAAATTCTGCTGTGAAAATTCAATCATCTCTGACATGCAATTCGGCTTTCGAGAAAAACACTCAACCTTGCATCCACTGGTAAAATTCCAACACGATATCACCACAGCCCTCAACAGTAATCGTGTCACCGTCGGATGCTTTCTGGATGTCGAGAAAGCATTCGATAGCGTGTGGATAGACGGTCTAATCCACAAACTTCATCTTATGCACGTACCTCCGCCATTAATAAAAATTCTCTTTTCTTTCCTATCTTTCAGGAAATTTTTCGTTCAAGTAGATAACTGCAAGTCGAACATGAAGACCATCAGAGCTGGAGTCGCCCAAGGCTCAAAACTAGGCCCCTTCCTCTACAACTTGATGACTTCAGACCAACCTTCACCAATTGGATGCGAGAACCTTCTGTATGCTGATGACTCGCTCACCTACGCCACATCAATGTCACCTCTAATCGCTGTCCAAAAAGTAGAAACCCACATTAACAGACTCTTCCAATTCTACCAGAAATGGGGCATCCGAATCAATACTTCCAAATCGGAACTTGTCTGCTTCAGGAGACCTTCAACTGGTAGAGGCCTTCGCACCGCAACAATTTGCAGAAATCTGGTCCTAAGACTCCCTGACGGATCCTCCATAGTGGCAAAGCCAAATGTCAAGTACCTGGGAGTGCACTTAAATGAGTTGCTAAGGTTTAACCTGCACTCAAGAAATGTTCTGAAAAAGGCCAGCTGGGCTTTCAGCCGTTTGCACCCATTGCTGAAAAGAAGATCAGGTCTTAGCCAACCGACAAAGATATTAATATACAAGCAGCTCCTGTGACCAGTGATCAGCTATTCCTTCCCAGTCCGGTTTTCCATCTCGAAGACAGCTATGAAGGAACTTCAACTATTCGAAAGGAAGATACTGAGGATCTGCACTGGACTCTACTTCGACCGTCAACGACAGAAACACTACAGGAACGAGCATCTCTACACAGAAGCCAATTTAATCCCGCTGGACAAATATCTAGTTCTTTCAACGAAGAAACTAATGGGGAACATCATCGACCACCCGAATCAGCTTATGAGAAGGATGACCACAGAACAACGACATTCCGAGCCAAGGTACCTCAGTGTGATGGAAACTCTGGATGACAACGTAATCATGGACAACGAGGAAGTAGTCTCGTTCTACGCTGACATTGGGTCAGCCTACCACCGCGGCTAAAACGCCATCCCTGCCCACAACCCACAAAAATCACCACTGACAACCAGGAATGAACACCCTGAGGACAATACAACCGACATTTTAAATTTAATTTTTTTTTCGTCATGTAAATTTTATATAAAAATAATTGAACTTAAGTCACTGTATATAGTTGGGCCCCCTATGAGCCAACAAATGTAAACTTTCATACATTATGTAGTATCTTATACGTTGTAAGCCAAATTGTAAATAGTATGTTCAATAAAACAAAATTGATTGAATTGATCCACAAGTACCTATTGAGTATGCCCGCGGCGGCGTTTTCAAGAATTGTTCCGAGAGAACAAAGAGTTTTATCACAAACTCATAATGAGCGATGAGGCCCATTTTCACAATAACTTTTTTTTTTTTTTTTTTTTTTTTTTTTTTTAAAGACTTTATTTCATTTTCAACGTTACTTAATTCTATATAAATTACAAAATATAAATCAATCAATATGAATTAAAAATAAAAGAAAAATGAAACAGTTAAGTACATTCTGATGTTCGAAAACAAGAGTCGAAAGTACTATACTAAGGTATTTATATAATTTAAAGCATTTATCGATGGGGAAGCGATAAAATTACGAATTCATAGAACAATAATTCAAATTAAAAAAAAAAGTAAAATAAAGTGAAACAAAAGTAAGGAAAAATGAAAGTGAAAAATAATAATTATTTATTATACATAAATGATCAAACCAATGGATTTAGTAAATTTTCAATAACATCATTATTCAATAAAAATAGCCATTTTTTAATACTTTTAAGGAATACTGATTTAACTCTTTCACATCTAAGATTTTCAGGTAGCTTATTAAATAGACGGGGTGCAGTTACAGTATAAAAGTGTATAAAAAGTGCTTTTTTGATGGTGGGTACATAAGCGAGGTTTCTGGTGTTAACACGCAAATTAATATTTTCGTAAACTCTAGAGGAGTTATACCCGGAATTTTCGAAAAATACTTTTAAGACTTTGTAGAAATACAAATACCTTAATGGAAGAAGTTCAAGACTCTTAAACAACGAAAAGCTTGGAGTTAGCCGGTTTACTTTGCACAGAATACGGATAGCATGCTTTTGTTTTATAAATAAAGGTTCAACTTTATTACGGTTAGTTCCGCCCCAGCAGACTATACCGTATTGAAGTTTGGATTTAAAAAGACCGTTATAAACTAACTTTAGAACTGATAAACCACAGTATTGGCTTAGGAGATAAATCTGTCTTACTACATTATTTAAAAATTGCTTTAAGTACAAAGTATGGTTAGTCCAGCTCATTTTGTAGTCTATCGTAACACCCAAGTACTTAAAACTGTCAACGCAGTCAATTTCAAAACAGTTGTCAGAGCAGCAAATATCAGGAAAAAACCCGAATGCATAATTACAGTGAGAGCAAGTATTTCTTAAACGGAATCTTTCACAATTGGGCGAATGATATATTAATGGCATATCATTACATATTTTGCCTTTTATATTGAAAATCATGAATTTCGTCTTATTACTTATTACCAATTTATGTTTTTTGAACCAACTACGTAGCAATTCTAAGTCATGGTTCATGGCCACAGATAGGTTCAAATAATTTTTACCACTGTAACACAAAGCTGTGTCATCTGCAAAAGCTGTTATTTTGCCCTTAAAGGGTTGTAAAAAAAGTGAATTAACAAAGATTAAAAACAAGATTGGTCCTAAAACAGATCCTTGTGGAACACCTAGGTTAATAATTTTTTTAGTACTAAATGTATTATTAATCTTCACTCGTTGACAACGATTTTTCAGATAGGAAGCAAACCAATCATGGATGAAGCCTCTGAAACCTGTGTTGAATAATTTTTTTAGCAAAATTTTATGATCTACCATATCGAAAGCTTTGGTAATATCAATAAATAGAGCAGCTGGAATGTCAGATTCATTTAGACTGTTATAAATTTCACTGCATAGTTTTAACAATGCATCCTCGGTGGATCTGCCGCTACGAAAACCAAACTGTGAGTTACTAAAAAAATTAGTTTTATCAAGGAATGACAACATTCTAGATTTTACACCTTTTTCAAAAACCTTAGCAAAAACTGATACAAGGGAAATGGGTCGGTAGTTATTTAAATTTAAAACATCGCCTTTTTTATGTAAAGGAATAACAGCTGCTTCTTTGAGTAAATCAGGAAATATACCTTTTTGTAAGCTTAAGTTGAAAATATGAGATAGTACATCACAAACAAGAAAAGATATATTTTTTAAAATATTACTTGTAATATTGTCACATGATTTAGAATTAGAATTTTTAAGCGACTGTATAATTTTAATTATTTCCAAAGGTGAGAAAAATTCACAAAAAAAACTCTGTCTTTGAAACGGATCACAAGTATTGACAATATCACATTGGCAAGAGGAGGCATTATTAATTGAAGTATCCCGAATAGTACTAGTAATACTTACAAAATGGTCATTAAAAGCATTGGCAACTTCGAAAGGCCCGGATACGGAAGTATTATTTATGCTGACTACGAGATCCGCAATCGGCTTGTTATTATTTAAAATATCGTTGACAACTTCCCATTCTTTTTTTGTATTGCCCATATTTTGAACTAACCTATTACTAAAATAAGTGTCTCGCTGAATCGGTATTTCAGTTTTTAGTTCTTCAGATAACTTATCGTAAGACCTTCTCAACCTAGAGTTGTTGGGATGTTTTTTAAAACACTTATAGAGAAAATTTTTCTTACGTATTTTTTTCAATAGCGCAGCAGTCATCCACTGTTTAAGAAATTTGTTTTTGTTCTTTTTTCTAGTTTTTTTACTATATTCCAGTAGATAATAATGAAGTTTTTTAAGAAATAGCTGAAAAGCAGTTGAGGGATCATGGGCTAGATATACTTCATCATCATCATCATCATCGGCTCGACAACCGGGTTCCGGTCCTGGCCTCTTTCAACAAGTCTCTCCACCTATCCCGGTCTCTAGCCGACGCCATCCAGTTGCGCACCCCAAGGCTTCGGGCGTCCTGGTCTACGCCATCTCTCCAGCGCAAGCATGGTCTCCCACGCTGTCGTCTACCATAGAATGTACCACAAAGAACTTTCCGAGCAGGTTCCTCTTCGCTCATGCGAGCTAGGTGCCCTGCCCACCGGAGTCTACCGAGCTTAATTTTTGTCACGATATCTGCTTCAAGGTAGATTGCGTACAGTTCATGATTGTACCGTCTCCGGAATCGTCCTTCCTCACATACGGGGCCAACAATTCTCCTTAAGACTTTTCTCTCGAACGCAGCTAAGAGATCGGAGTGCCTTTTGCTAAGCACCCAAGTCTCGGATCCATATGTGAGTACTGGCAGGACCATGGTCCTGTACAGCAGTAGTTTTGAAGTTATGGTGAGATTTCTGGATTTGAAGAGCCTTGACAGACTATAGTAGGCTCTGTTGGATTTGAGAAGCCGCCCGCGTATTTCTTCTTCTATATTGTTATCGGCTGCTACAATTGACCCAAGGTATTTAAAGGATTGCACCACTTCAAATTCGTGCTCCGCAACCTTGATTGTTTGACCAACTGTTCCTCTCGCATTCGACGCCACCATGTACTTTGTTTTACCTTCACTAATGTGCAGCCCCAGATTTTGTGCCGCCTGCTCGATCTGGATGAAGGAATCGTGTACAGCTTGTTCGGTTCTTCCGATGATGTCGATGTCGTCTGCATAAGCCAGTAACTGGCTGGACCTGTTGACGATGGTCCCTCTTGTTGCCGTGCCAGAGTCACGGATTGCTTTCTCCAACGCCAGGTTGAAGAGGAGGCAGGCCAAACCGTCCCCTTGTCGGAGTCCATTAAAGATGTTGATTGGTCTGGATAGCAATCCGGCTATTTTTACTTGGCTTGTTACGTTGGTCATGGTCAACCTACATAGTCGTGTCAATTTATTTGGGATGCCGAATTCTCTCATGGCTTTGTAAAGTTCTACCCTGGCTATGCTATCATAGGCGGCCTTAAAGTCTATAAACAGATGGTATGTTGGGATGTTAAATTCTAGACATTTTTCCATCGCCTGCCTAAGGGTAAATATCTGATCAGTTGTTGATTTGCCTGGAATGAAACCACACTGATATTGTCCGATAACGGTTTTAGCGTATGGGGTTATCCGGTCTTGTAGGATAGAGGAGAGTATCTTATAGGCGGTACTCAACAACGTGATACCTCTATAATTGCTGCACGTTGTGACATCTCCCTTCTTATGTATGGGGCATATTAAACCTTTTCGCCAGTCTTCTGGCATTTCTTCCTGCTCCCATACGTGTACTATAATATCATGAATTGCTTGACGTAAGGCTGGCCCGCCGTGATGGAATAATTCGGCTGGTATGCCATCGGCTCCCGGGGCTTTGTTCTGTTTAAGCCGGCCTATAGCCTTCTCAACCTCTTCTATGCTTGGTGGCGGCAACATAGAGTATTCTTCTTGAAGTAGTGGAGCCTCCACTTCTGCAGTGAGCTGACCATTTAGCAATTCATTAAAGTACACTTCCCATCGCTCCAGTATGCTTTCAGGATCGGTGATCAGATTTCCCTCTCCGTCCTTGCAGTATGTGCAGCGTGGTGTGTACTGCGTCATGTTTCGGACGGATTGGTAGAACTTCCGCGCCTGGTGCGGACCTCGCTCTCGGCTATTTTCAATTTCACAGATTAGGTTCTTCTCCCAGGCTGATTTTTTTTGTCTGTGTAGCCGTTTTTCTATTCTTCTGAGCTCTTTATATTCCTCTTCGCGTGCCCGCGTTCTATGAGATTGTTGCATTGCTCGGTACGCAACATTCTTACGTTCAGTCGCTAGCTTGCATTCATCATCAAACCAGTCGTTCCGATTTTTACGACTGCTGCCTAAGATGGAGTTGGCAGTACTAATGACAATATTCTTAAGGCGTGTCCACTTCTCATTTACGCCCAGCATACTGGCTCCAGGACTTACTCTCCCTAAATCAAGTGATGATACTTCATCCCAAAACTCAAATACAAGGGCAGATTTTAGGGCAACGAAATCAATGTTGATTTGCTCATGAAAAACAAAAGGCTTCTCTCTGGATATACTGTGATCGAGCTGAAAAGCCGTTAACAAATGATCAGTTATATTAAGATCAAAGGTAGACGTTTTATAACTCGTTGAGTTATTTCTGTGTAGTCTAATAAATATATGGTCCAAGCATGAACTTGATTCTTGAACTATTCGAGTAGGCACATTTATCAAACTTATCAAACCAAAAGAAGACATTACCGAAATAAAATTATCAACTTCGGAAGAGATAGACAGAAGATCAATGTTAAAATCACCGACCAAAATTAGATTTTTACATTTAATGTTATCAAGAAAGACAGAAAACTCTTCCAAAAAAGCACTTACTGAGCAAAAATTGAATCTATAAAGGCAAACAAAACAGTAATGCATCCCAGAAATTTCGCACTTTAAACTTAACAAATCAGCACAGTTTAAGTTAAAACTTTCAACGTTTATATTAGACGATAAATCACTTCTATAAAATACAGCAACCCCGCCAGCAGAATAAGAATTATTACAAGAAGCAACAAATTTATAACTAGGTATGGAGAATCTAGAAACTTCATTATCAAAGATCCAAATTTCAGAAAGGAAAATAAGATCAGGTAAATGATCTAAAGACGCAAGATGAGTTAAAAAAGTATCCAAGTTTTTTCTAATGCTGCGGATATTTTGATGAATAATAGAAAGACCCGAACAAGAAACATTGTTTTGATGATCAATGCAAAAACATTTTAAATTGTTAGAAGAAGAAGAGGAAAAACTGTTATCAAGAGAATTAGAAAGAGGACTTAATGATAAATTATTTATACTTAAACTAACCATAATTATATAGAAGTATTATCAAGTTTTAAGAAATCCTCAAAACTAGCCACTTTGATCACATTGTCCCCTTCTTTTTTTCTTATTAAAACAGATGAATTTCTTATCCAGACAAACTGACACTTTTTGTTTTGCTTCAACTGCTTTGCCTTTAAGAGAAGAGATCTAGTGTACCCAGTGAGAGTGTCGTTTACGTAAATTCTGGCACTGCCTCCCTCACCGCCGACGCCGCCGCCACCGTCTGCAACACCAACTCCTCCGTTCGTACCATAGATACTCGTAGAGAGTTTGATTTTTTCCACACGCAGCTTATTCATAATTTTCATCTTCGATGAAAGAGAAGAGAATCTTACGCCTACAATTTGAGTTGACTTTTTGACGTTTTCTTTTAAATTAGCGTTCTTCTTTATGTAACAAGACTCAATCTCATCAGGACGAATTTGAACACCGACACCGTCAGTAAACAATTTTATTATTTTCTCATGCACATTTACATTAGACACATCAGGAACACCAATGATATCAACTCCACATTGCTTCTCTTTTTGTTCAAGCAAATTCACCTTTACCTCTAAAGCATCAACTTTATTAATAAGAAGTTCATTGCTTTCTTCCAGAGATTTAATTTTCAAGAGCGCTTCAGTATTTAGTTGTTGCAATTTCAATATTTCAGCATACAATGTCTCCAAAGTAATTAATTTGTTAGTAGGTTTCATAGAGGAAGGTTTCACCCCCGTGACTGACTTTGAAGTGGAAGCAGCATTGCAAGCCACTGAGACTTGAGCAGCTGAATCACTTAAGGGGGGAGCGGGGTTAACGAGAGCATCATCCAGCAAAAATGATTTTCTGCGTAAACTAACACAGCTTACACATTTGTAACCTTGAGCACTTTTTTCGTAGTAATCAATATCGTGTTTTACTAAATTGATACACTTAGCATGAAAACCTTCACCACAAGAAGAACATTGAATTCTTAAATCATTTCTTTCTACTTTAAGCACGCAAATTTTGCACTTCATAATGAATCGTTATCAGATTTTTTTTTTTTTCTTTTTTCCTTTTTTTTAGTACACAAGTTTGAACTTTAATTAATTAAATTAACAAGACTTAATCTCAGCGCATGTGTCCCCATCAACAATTGCTGAACAACTGTAACGTGAATAAACAAAATTGCAAAACATGAGACATCAAAGATCCAAAAATAACTGTTGAACGTCAAATGTACCCACTAAGGCCAGGCGCGCACATTAAATTTTTAGTTTCGCAACTGTTTGGTTGCTAAAATGAAACATATGGGCTTATATTGGACACCGCACACTTAGAGCAACTCGATTCGAGCAACTAAAAAGTTTGTGTTTTCACACAAACTAAACGATTGCCTTCACAACAGTTGAGCTGTTTTCTATAAGCGCGCAAGAGAGAAAAGAGTGTGAGCGTGAGTAAAGAGTTGCCAGTGCGCGACTAGCCTACGATGCACAATGCACCTACAAAAGGATGATTGGACCATATTTTTTTGGAAAAACGACGACAAGTTGCGGTTTATGTGGATGGCTTTCAATACCGGGTAATGATTAAAGATTTTTTAAGGCCAGAGTTAGAGAACAATTCAGAGTTGTGGTCTTAACAAGATAGATCCAGAGCCCACAGCCCACACAGCTCATTTAACTATGGCTCTCCTGAGGGTAATTTTTGGTGATTGAATAAAATCGCGTTTTTCTGATTGCCCCCCCTAAATAAAAAAACCTAAACCCGGGTCTGACATGTTCAACACTATAGCCAAAGATCCGCTTGCCTTGTATACCATACCATCCCCATTCCGGTTTCCCTCCCTCTGAGAATCTGTCTGAGATCATAAATTGAGGCCGAAGGATTTTCATTTTCTTCAGCATCTTCTTCAAGTTTTATGCAGCTTCTTCGGTTATTAAAGATACATTTCTACAAAGAGAAGGTGAACTGCTGGCTCGCTATCAGATAATTACTGCAACACTCTGAAAATTGCGAATCCTTCCTCCTCCACCATCATCGTCGTCGTAGTCGATTTAGATATCCATTCCAGCTGCAGCCAAAAGTCTAAAAACTGAGGTCCAAAATAAAGAGAAACCTCAGGGAGCAGCAATGAGATCTAATTTTGTTTTCCGGTGGCATAATGAAATCAAAAGGTCGACATTGTTGATTTTTTTATTTTTTGGGTTGGCTTGCATGTTTTTGTTTTGCCAATGCCTGGCAGAAGGCGGAATGCCTCATGCCCCAATCTCATTTGAAGGGTTACCCTAAGTGTGTGTGCCTTGTCTAGTTTTCGAATTTCGAGGCAATCTTAGAAGTAGGAACATCTAATTGCCATTACATGCGAATAAGTGCTGGTGCTTTAAACTCTGAGCCATCAAAGCCAGCATAGGTACAACTGATGGATATTGGAACGACTTGCTGTTACCTGGTTTCGGATTTAATTGCACTTCCAGCTGGGTGGATTGGGTGTAAGTACTTGAAGAGCAAAACAAAAAACCATGGCCGGCTATATCGCTGCTGTTGTTTTGTGCTCAATTGCTTTGCGAGGACTTTTTCCATTCAGTCTGTTATACTCTTGTATGTTGTTCCATCTTGACTGGTCTTTTTAATTTTCTGCGGCCATTACCTCTCGATCATCGATTTATGGAAAAAAAACCTATTTTCCTCCCATTGGTTTCGCCTGGATAGAAGTCCAAGCTAGCAATGGCGATAGACAGTGATGCTGCTTCGAGATCCATTGGTTGGGTTTGGTGGATGGTGGTGGCGGTACAATATGCTGGTACTAGTTTTTCCTTCACCCGGTCCTCAATGTTCAATGGCTGTGGTGGCGGCGGTGGAGCAATTTTCCTTCTGGTAGATCGTGAGAATCGATCTGCCAACCTATTATATGTGGGTCAAATTTTGTAAGCAAGTCTCCCTCGGTTGCGGTAGTGAACAATTTAGTGTAATTTTTGTTTTTGTGAATTGTTTTTCCATTTTATTTCTTTTTTTGAGCCACACCCATAAAGTTTAATTGCACATTTCTTTGAATCAGAGTGTTCACGAAAAGTTATGCCGGTGAATGGTGAGATGAGATTTCGTGATGTCCTATTGGTCATTTGGAAGATCCAAGCGTAATATTGATCTGCAAATGTTTAGGGGAAAACCATTGAAAATGTATCTACATAAGTTTTTGGATTTAATGCAGATTTTATAGTAGAAGAGGATATGGTTTCATTCTATCTTAATGGAATTTAATTTCCTTGTAGAATTATTACTAGTTATTTGGAACAACATTTTCCTGGGAAAAAAAGATTTGAAAAATATGAAAAGGAAAAATTGTACATACAGTTGAGAATTTTATGTCAAAAGTTCGATCAAATTATTTATGTATATGCACATACGTATGTACATTGTAAGGGACCTCTTTAAAAATGTTAGCTTAAACAAAAATCTACTTTGTTCAATAATAAATTTTTTTTGATCAAGTATTCAAAAATGTATTTCACTAGCATTTCAAACAAAATAAACTTTAGGATGTCGTGTTTGAAATTTAAAAATAATTGAATTAATGAATAAATTTAAAGATGTGTGTGTGACTTTGATTCACTATATAAGGAGTCAAAACGTTTAGATTTTATTCAGTATTTTCTTAAATTTTCGGAAGTAAAGAAAGTTTTAAGTTTTTTTGTAGCATATAAAAAAAAAATAAATAGTTTTTCGCTTTGTGCAATTCCTTAAAGATTGGAATTTTCGAGAATTTTTTTTTTCCTTTCTTTGTGCGTGCTACAATTATAAATTCATTGAAAAACCGAACAAGATATAAGATTAATATAAAACTTTCAAGAACATTTATCTCGGAACAATTTTATTAAATTTCCTTAGACTTTCCCCTGGCATTTGTTTAAATAAATAATTCAATCAGTGGAAGCATTTCCAACAATGGAGTTCCTGGTTTTGGACAAGAAAAACTATTTCATTTTTATAATGCCTAACAAACATATTGATGGCTTATAAGCAATAAACTACACATAAGTATGTACATATTCGGATTAAGAAGACCGATGAAAATTCAAGAATTAATTTTCAACATCGAACTTTCTGGAGACGATTCATCAATCAACATCGTTTTTTTTTAATATCTTAATTGTTGTTGTTTTTTTTTATTTTTCTTTGACGTGTGCTGATTATAGTTCCTTATTTAAAAAAAAAAAAAAGCTAAGTATACTTAAATTTTCCAGTTTTCTAATTTTGTTTCCATTCCCTTGTTTAGTCTATTTTGATTTCATTTCTTGTTTCGTTTAAATATAAAAATATATTCTTTCTTTTGTTGTGTGTAAAACTAGGTTCAACAGGTTCAAGACCAGGAGGTTGTGCACATCCTTTGGAGTCATAAACCAGAAGTTAACTTCATGATTCCAAAATAAAATGTAATAGTTTTTTTTTTGAATTATAAGAAATATATAATGTTTTGGTGAGTCATCATTTTCTTACTTTTATATTTAAAACGAAACAAAATCAGCTCATTTTAACATAATAATATCATTCTGGAATATTTACCAGAACAATAAATAAAAATAAAGAAGACCTCTTGATTTAAGTACATTTAATTCTTTTTAACATAAATAACTTTGAACATTAAAAATTTTTGAACTTTTGTTACTTTGATTTTTTTTTATTTAACTTAACTTTTCTTAACTTTTCTTAACTTTTCTTGAATTTCATTCTAAATATAAAAATATTTTTACTAACTTTCCACAACTATTTTCATAAATTTTTTTTTTTTTTAACATAACCAAATTATTTTTTTTTAATTGATTAAATGTTTCATAACATACATCAGCATTTTTTTTATATGTAGTTAATTTTAAAATTAAAAATAAATTTGTCATTCATTATAGTTTAAAATGAAACAAACAGATTTCTTTTATTTTGATCACCCCTGAATAAAAGAATTTAGGATGATTTTGGGTTAAATTTCTTTTCAGTGTGTTGTGTAAGTGAATGTTGAGAGTGAAGTTTTGGTGATGATGTAGGTAGATAGTATTTCAGTTAGGGGCTACTGCAAGAATATCGAGTGTAGCAGTAGCATAGGCAGTCTTTATCAGTTCTTTGGTTTTGTTAAAGACTGTGGGAGGGCTAATCACTCATGAAAACCGCAACTCCATCTTCAGGTTTTCCAATTTCTTTTCATTTTTTTTTGTATTTGATTTTCAAATCCTATTTTCGTTAACTTTTCGTATATTTTTTTTTGTGTTTAATATACATATTTTTTTTTTATAAATAAAGGCATGTAGAGTAACGCTGCTTGGTAAGTCGGTGCAAGATCCCACCCCTCCGTCGAGCTAGACCTAGATTATGCAAGCATGCCTGCCCGCACTAGACAAGCTAAGCAACCTACCTTTTTCGACCAAATTTACTTTCTACAGGATTCCTGTACCTTTTAGGAAGTTTTTTTGGAAATCTTTAAAATCTATTTTCAAATTGGTAGGAAAATTCTTTGTTTGTATATTTTCATTACTTGGTGGTGATTATGTATAAATGGGAATTTCGTTACACAGGTGGCGCCCAACAGTGGGACACGAATGAGACATTAGGAAACAAAAATATATTAATCGTTTATTTAATTTGATATTGTTTTCGTCTTGCATATTTTTGTGTGAGAAACATGATTTGTAATAGCGTTGATAATTTTCTTTTTAAATTTCTGATCTTTGCTAAAAGCAGTTTGTTTTGACGTCCAGGAGATATCGGTTTTAAAATTCCACTTCTCTGTCTGAAGCGCCAAAATTCTGTTTTTACGTAAGACATATTTTAAAGTTCCTTCGTGAATCCCCAATAATTTTAAATAATTTTTTTTTTTTTTTTTTAAATTCCAATTTTTCAATATTGTTTTTTATCGTTTGTAACAATTTTATTTTTTTTAAATTTCATTATATTACTATGCTAAATACAAGATTGAAATTATCTTTTGTCTTTACTGGAATATTCGTCAGTTGACCGGGAGAAATCGGTTTTGTAAAACCACTTCTCTGACAGTTGCGATTGGGTTTTTCTGGAGTGATAAAATTTAGGTTTGATTTCTGAATTTAAAATGGTTCTCAATTAATATTGAGTATGTCCGAAAAGTGCAGTTTTAACAACTTTATTTTCGATGCAACTAATTTATTTCAGTTTCATTTTTCAATCGTTTATTTAATAAAACAAACCGCTCTTAATTTACTTAAAATAATTTACTTGAAATCAAAGGAAATGAAATGAAAGAGACAAGTAGTTATCATCACCATAAAATATTCACTCTAAAGCATTTCACAAATCACAACACACGAAATTTATTAATAAACAGTAAAAAAAAAAAAAAATATAGTTCTTATCATTTTTTTTGAGTTACAATATTCTATTATTCTGATATTCATTATTTATTTAACCATGCCTAGAAAAAATCGTAAAATTAATTCTCCTCCATTAAGAGAGAATAGTAAAAATTCTTCTCCTAATATTCATGAACATGTTCCTAAAAATAATGAGAACACTGGGGCGAATACGCAACTTGAAAAAGATTCACTTTCTATTGATAATCAAAAAGAAGGAGCTTATGGTTTAAGTGAACAAGTTACTTCTTTATCTAAAAATGAAAACTTAACAAAATTTATTAAGGAAATTGTAAGCGATTCTCTACGTCTTCAAGATTCGACTCAATTAATTTCAAGGCGTGAAGAATTTGAAAAGGAAAGAGATATAATTAGGAGTGAAGTAGCCCGAACAATTCAAGAATCTCTTAGGGTGAAGACTCCTGAACCTCGTAAAAATTGTTTTGAAGATTATGATGTTATTAGACGTCAAAACCAAGAATCTCTCTTAAATAAAAATAATGATAAAATACATCCAAATTTTCAAAACTACCCTTCTCAGACTGAAAACACCACATATAGTGAAAACGTTAGAAATTTCGTTTCACAACTTGATAATTTAAATTTAAACACAGAAAGTCCTTTTCATCCGTCCGTCCGTTTACCTAAGAAAGTAATAGATTTTCAAAAATGGGGTCTTAAATTTGACAGTAAACAAATGACAGTCGATGACTTTATTTTTCGTCTCAGTAGATTAAAATCCTGTTATGAAGTTTCGTGGGATGAAATTTTTCAACAATTCCATTTGTTTGTTGGTGGCCAAGTTGAAAATTGGTATTGGATGTATCTCAAAACAAACCCCACAGCAAATTGGAAAACTTTTGAAGTTGCCTTGTTTGAGCAATATAGAGGTCTAGAATCAGATTCAGAGCTTACCAGACAAATGTATGACAGACGCCAAGGCCAAAATGAAAGTTTTGATGACTTCTTTTATGCTATTCAGCAATTTAATAGCCGTCTTCAATGTCCAAAACAAGCAACTGAATTAATAGACCTAATCAAACAAAACGTAAAACGCCGAATTGGTGAACTCGTCATTACATTTAATACGACCAAGCTACCGGAAATGATTCAAATCTGCAGAACAGTTGAAAAATTTGTAAACCTAAGCGATGGTTTCCGTTCAAAAACTTTCCAACCACAAAATATTAATATAAAAAGACATATCAATGAGATAGACACCCAGTCAGTGGAAGTTAATTGCACTCAAATAGGTGCAATAGCATCTTCAACAGAAAAACAAATGTATACCTGTTGGAATTGTAAGTTAAAAGGACACTCCTACTTTGATTGTCCAAGTCCACAGCGTAATTTATTTTGCTTTAAATGTGGTCTAGAAAACACGACAAAGCCAAATTGTCCGAAATGTTCAAAAAACCGAAAACAGGGCAATTTGATGACCCGGGAATTTTGCCCTCTAGAAAGAAACCCGGAGAAAAATTAGATTTGATAGACGAACAAAACACTCACTCTAAAAATAAAAATGACGTTCAAAATACATCTATTATACAACAACCAGACTTTCTTTTGCCACAAAACATTACAATTCTGAAAAGAGTAGATCAGACTGTTGAAAAACAAAATGATCTGGTAAAACAAAAACCAAAATCTCTTCACGAACGTTTACTTCTTTACCACGAAGCACGCAGTAGAATTTTCAAATGTGAACCACCTAATCATATCCTAAAGCTTCGAGAAAGAATAAAAAAGAGAAAAGAAGTTCATAAGGCGATTTCAGCCACGAGTCTTTGTAGCTCGGAAGATCCAAGACCTTATGCGAGTGTTACAATTTTTGAAAAACAAATACTTGGACTTTTGGATAGTGGCGCAAGCATTAGCTGCTTAGGAACGAATTGTCTGGAACTTCTTAAAAACAATAACCTTTCTTACAAACCCTTTAAGTCAAATGTGAAAACCGCTGGCGGTCAATCACAATCAATCATAGGTGAAATAAAAACAATTATTACTTATAAAGGCATTTCGAAAGAGATAACTTTATATTTGGTACCATCTTTAGAACAACCACTTTACCTCGGGGTAAATTTTTGGAAGTTATTTGATATAGCTCCTCAAATAATCTCAGAAATATCTTCTTTTACATTTCAAAATCTCGATGTTGAAAAAGATTTGAATATGCACGAACTAACAAGTGATCAGAGAAATCAATTGGAAAAAGTTAAAAGCATGTTTCCTTCTTCTGCCATACTTGGACTTGGCAAAACCATGATAGAAGAACATTATATTGATACTGGTAAATCGGAGCCTATTAAGCAAAGGCATTATTCTGTCTCCCCAGCAGTGCAAAAGCTAATGTATGAGGAACTGGATAGGATGATTTCAATGGGTATCATTGAGGAAAGCCAAAGTGCTTGGAGTTCTCCAGTTGTCTTAGTACAAAAGCCAGGCAAAAACCGCTTATGCTTAGACTCGAGAAAAGTAAACCAAGTCTCAAAGAAAGATGCCTATCCACTCCCCCATATAGATGGCTTGCTAAGTCGTCTTTCAGAAACATACTTTATTTCAAGTGTGGATTTGAAGGATGCCTTTTGGCAAATTCCATTGGAAGAGACATCAAGGGAAAAGACTGCATTTACGGTTCCTGGAAGGCCATTATACCAGTTCAAGGTGATGCCTTTTGGTCTCTGTAATGCAGCTCAACGAATGTGCCGACTGATGGATAAGGTGATACCGCATAGCTTAAAGGAAAACATTTTCGTATATTTAGATGACCTTCTGGTGATTTCAAAATCATTTGAGGAGCATCTAAATTTACTTAGTACAGTTGCTTCTCTACTTACAAAAGCCGGACTTACAATAAACGTTTCAAAATCAAAATTCTGTTTTAGAGAATTAAAGTATCTTGGATACATTGTCGGAAACGGATGCCTGAAAACAGATCCAGACAAAGTCTCAACAATCAAAGAGTTTCCAGTACCAAAATCGGCAAAACAGGTGCGGAGATTCCTAGGTTTATCTGGCTGGTATAGGAGGTTTGTCAAAGATTATTCGTCTCTTGCTTCCCCTATTACTGATACACTGAAGAAAGGTAAATCTTTCGTGTTTGGTACTGAAGCACTTGCAGCTTTTGAAAAATTAAAGACATCTCTAACAACGGCTCCTTTATTAGTCAATCCTGATTTTACAAAGCAATTCATTTTGTTATGTGATGCTTCAACTTCTGGCATTGGTTGTGTATTGTGCCAAAAAGATGAAAATGATGTTGAGAGACCTATCTGCTATTATTCGCACAAGCTGAATAAAGCCCAACGCAACTACAGTGTTACTGAGCTAGAATGCTTAGCAGCTGTTTTAGGTGTTGAGAAGTTTCGTTCCTATGTTGAGGGGCAAGATTTCAAGGTGGTGACTGATCATGCGAGCCTGAAGTGGCTCATGAACCAAAAAGATCTCAACGGCCGTCTTGCAAGGTGGAGTTTAAGACTTCAACGCTTCTCTTTTGTAATAGAGCATCGAAAGGGATCACAGAACGTCGTTCCTGATGCAATTTCAAGAATGTATGCCGTTGATGAAATTACATCTCAATCTATGACTTCAGTAGACCTTTCCGATGTTCTTCATGTTGATTTAAAAGATTCTTCTTTTCAATCAGAGGAATACAAAAAATTGATAAAAATAATCTTAGACGATGAGGGAAGATTGCCAGACCTGCGTGTATCAGAAGGATTCGTGTACAAAAAAGTCAAGCCATGTACCGGGATTCCATTAGAGGATGACCTTGTTTGGAAACTTTGGATTCCTTCTTGTCTGACAAATCATCTGATTCGTTTGGCTCATGAACCACCGAAAGCATCGCATGGTGGAATCACTAAGACTTTGTATCGTTTGCGTGATCGTTTTTACTGGCCTAATATGGCGGCACAAGTAAAATCTTTTATAGCGGAATGCATAGTCTGCAAGTCTTGCAAAGCTCCAAACTCAACAGTGAAACCTCCAATGGGACAAGCTTTCTTGGTAGATAGACCCTTTCAGCATATTTTCATAGATTTTCTTGGTCCTTATCCAAGATCGAGAAACTCAAATGTTTATATGATTGTTTGCTTAGACCAATTGACCAAGTTTGTCACCGTTGCGGCATTAAGAAAAGCCACAAGTGAAGCCGCCATGAAATTTCTTGAAGAACAAATATTTTCGATATTCGGAGTACCAGAATCTGTTTTATCTGATAATGGAAAGCAATTCACGGGAAAACAATTTGGGAAATTTCTTTCAAGTTATGGAATACGGCATGTTAAAACAGCTTTCTATTCACCGCAAGCTAATGCCAGTGAACGGGTCAACAGGTCAATACTAGCTGCAATAAGGTCATACATTGGTCCACATCAACAAAACTGGGATAAACATCTTCCATATATTGTGAGCGCATTGCGAACAACAATCCATTCAGCCATTGGTATGTCACCTCACGAGGCATTGTTCGGACAGTCGAAAATTGAACATGGGTCAGATTATATTCTTCTTAAGAAATTAACAGCTCTTAATAATTCTGAATTTAATCTACTACCAAAAGCTAGTACAATGAATATTATTCACAATAATATAAAGGAATCACTGGCTCGAGCCCATGATACATACGAACGTGTTTACAATACCAGAAGCAAAAGCATTCCGTATTCAGTTGGTCAGAAAATTTTCAAAAGAAATTTTATACTGAGTGATGCCACTAAAAAAAGAAATGCAAAATTATGTCCTAAATTTGTACCGGCGAAGATAAGAAAAATTGTTGGCGAAAATCTTTACGAGCTTGAAGATTTAAATGGCAATCTTTTCGGAATTTTTCATGCTAAAGATATTCGTAGATAATATTTTCTACCAAATCCTATTCATATATTTTTAGTAATAGATAATTAATTTAGTTGTAAGTAATTTTTTTTTTATTTAATTTAATTAAATTAATTGTTCAAAGCTTATTAAGATGTCTATCGGCCCATTTTTCATCCAATTTCTCATCTCTTGCGTTTGAGCAATTGGCTTGATTTGTAAGGGACCTCTTTAAAAATGTTAGCTTAAACAAAAATCTACTTTGTTCAATAATAAATTTTTTTTGATCAAGTATTCAAAAATGTATTTCACTAGCATTTCAAACAAAATAAACTTTAGGATGTCGTGTTTGAAATTTAAAAATAATTGAATTAATGAATAAATTTAAAGATGTGTGTGTGACTTTGATTCACTATATAAGGAGTCAAAACGTTTAGATTTTATTCAGTATTTTCTTAAATTTTCGGAAGTAAAGAAAGTTTTAAGTTTTTTTGTAGCATATAAAAAAAAAATAAATAGTTTTTCGCTTTGTGCAATTCCTTAAAGATTGGAATTTTCGAGAATTTTTTTTTTCCTTTCTTTGTGCGTGCTACAATTATAAATTCATTGAAAAACCGAACAAGATATAAGATTAATATAAAACTTTCAAGAACATTTATCTCGGAACAATTTTATTAAATTTCCTTAGACTTTCCCCTGGCATTTGTTTAAATAAATAATTCAATCAGTGGAAGCATTTCCAACAATGGAGTTCCTGGTTTTGGACAAGAAAAACTATTTCATTTTTATAATGCCTAACAAACATATTGATGGCTTATAAGCAATAAACTACACATAAGTATGTACATATTCGGATTAAGAAGACCGATGAAAATTCAAGAATTAATTTTCAACATCGAACTTTCTGGAGACGATTCATCAATCAACATCGTTTTTTTTTAATATCTTAATTGTTGTTGTTTTTTTTTTATTTTTCTTTGACGTGTGCTGATTATAGTTCCTTATTTAAAAAAAAAAAAAGCTAAGTATACTTAAATTTTCCAGTTTTCTAATTTTGTTTCCATTCCCTTGTTTAGTCTATTTTGATTTCATTTCTTGTTTCGTTTAAATATAAAAATATATTCTTTCTTTTGTTGTGTGTAAAACTAGGTTCAACAGGTTCAAGACCAGGAGGTTGTGCACATCCTTTGGAGTCATAAACCAGAAGTTAACTTCATGATTCCAAAATAAAATGTAATAGTTTTTTTTTTGAATTATAAGAAATATATAATGTTTTGGTGAGTCATCATTTTCTTACTTTTATATTTAAAACGAAACAAAATCAGCTCATTTTAACATAATAATATCATTCTGGAATATTTACCAGAACAATAAATAAAAATAAAGAAGACCTCTTGATTTAAGTACATTTAATTCTTTTTAACATAAATAACTTTGAACATTAAAAATTTTTGAACTTTTGTTACTTTGATTTTTTTTTATTTAACTTAACTTTTCTTAACTTTTCTTAACTCTTCTTGAATTTCATTCTAAATATAAAAATATTTTTACTAACTTTCCACAACTATTTTCATAAAATTTTTTTTTTTTTAACATAACCAAATTATTTTTTTTTAATTGATTAAATGTTTCATAACATACATCAGCATTTTTTTTATATGTAGTTAATTTTAAAATTAAAAATAAATTTGTCATTCATTATAGTTTAAAATGAAACAAACAGATTTCTTTTATTTTGATCACCCCTGAATAAAAGAATTTAGGATGATTTTGGGTTAAATTTCTTTTCAGTGTGTTGTGTAAGTGAATGTTGAGAGTGAAGTTTTGGTGATGATGTAGGTAGATAGTATTTCAGTTAGGGGCTACTGCAAGAATATCGAGTGTAGCAGTAGCATAGGCAGTCTTTATCAGTTCTTTGGTTTTGTTAAAGACTGTGGGAGGGCTAATCACTCATGAAAACCGCAACTCCATCTTCAGGTTTTCCAATTTCTTTTCATTTTTTTTTGTATTTGATTTTCAAATCCTATTTTCGTTAACTTTTCGTATATTTTTTTTTGTGTTTAATATACATATTTTTTTTTTATAAATAAAGGCATGTAGAGTAACGCTGCTTGGTAAGTCGGTGCAAGATCCCACCCCTCCGTCGAGCTAGACCTAGATTATGCAAGCATGCCTGCCCGCACTAGACAAGCTAAGCAACCTACCTTTTTCGACCAAATTTACTTTCTACAGGATTCCTGTACCTTTTAGGAAGTTTTTTTGGAAATCTTTAAAATCTATTTTCAAATTGGTAGGAAAATTCTTTGTTTGTATATTTTCATTACTTGGTGGTGATTATGTATAAATGGGAATTTCGTTACACAGGTGGCGCCCAACAGTGGGACACGAATGAGACATTAGGAAACAAAAATATATTAATCGTTTATTTAATTTGATATTGTTTTCGTCTTGCATATTTTTGTGTGAGAAACATGATTTGTAATAGCGTTGATAATTTTCTTTTTAAATTTCTGATCTTTGCTAAAAGCAGTTTGTTTTGACGTCCAGGAGATATCGGTTTTAAAATTCCACTTCTCTGTCTGAAGCGCCAAAATTCTGTTTTTACGTAAGACATATTTTAAAGTTCCTTCGTGAATCCCCAATAATTTTAAATAATTTTTTTTTTTTTTTTTTAAATTCCAATTTTTCAATATTGTTTTTTATCGTTTGTAACAATTTTATTTTTTTTAAATTTCATTATATTACTATGCTAAATACAAGATTGAAATTATCTTTTGTCTTTACTGGAATATTCGTCAGTTGACCGGGAGAAATCGGTTTTGTAAAACCACTTCTCTGACAGTTGCGATTGGGTTTTTCTGGAGTGATAAAATTTAGGTTTGATTTCTGAATTTAAAATGGTTCTCAATTAATATTGAGTATGTCCGAAAAGTGCAGTTTTAACAACTTTATTTTCGATGCAACTAATTTATTTCAGTTTCATTTTTCAATCGTTTATTTAATAAAACAAACCGCTCTTAATTTACTTAAAATAATTTACTTGAAATCAAAGGAAATGAAATGAAAGAGACAAGTAGTTATCATCACCATAAAATATTCACTCTAAAGCATTTCACAAATCACAACACACGAAATTTATTAATAAACAGTAAAAAAAAAAAAAAATATAGTTCTTATCATTTTTTTTGAGTTACAATATTCTATTATTCTGATATTCATTATTTATTTAACCATGCCTAGAAAAAATCGTAAAATTAATTCTCCTCCATTAAGAGAGAATAGTAAAAATTCTTCTCCTAATATTCATGAACATGTTCCTAAAAATAATGAGAACACTGGGGCGAATACGCAACTTGAAAAAGATTCACTTTCTATTGATAATCAAAAAGAAGGAGCTTATGGTTTAAGTGAACAAGTTACTTCTTTATCTAAAAATGAAAACTTAACAAAATTTATTAAGGAAATTGTAAGCGATTCTCTACGTCTTCAAGATTCGACTCAATTAATTTCAAGGCGTGAAGAATTTGAAAAGGAAAGAGATATAATTAGGAGTGAAGTAGCCCGAACAATTCAAGAATCTCTTAGGGTGAAGACTCCTGAACCTCGTAAAAATTGTTTTGAAGATTATGATGTTATTAGACGTCAAAACCAAGAATCTCTCTTAAATAAAAATAATGATAAAATACATCCAAATTTTCAAAACTACCCTTCTCAGACTGAAAACACCACATATAGTGAAAACGTTAGAAATTTCGTTTCACAACTTGATAATTTAAATTTAAACACAGAAAGTCCTTTTCATCCGTCCGTCCGTTTACCTAAGAAAGTAATAGATTTTCAAAAATGGGGTCTTAAATTTGACAGTAAACAAATGACAGTCGATGACTTTATTTTTCGTCTCAGTAGATTAAAATCCTGTTATGAAGTTTCGTGGGATGAAATTTTTCAACAATTCCATTTGTTTGTTGGTGGCCAAGTTGAAAATTGGTATTGGATGTATCTCAAAACAAACCCCACAGCAAATTGGAAAACTTTTGAAGTTGCCTTGTTTGAGCAATATAGAGGTCTAGAATCAGATTCAGAGCTTACCAGACAAATGTATGACAGACGCCAAGGCCAAAATGAAAGTTTTGATGACTTCTTTTATGCTATTCAGCAATTTAATAGCCGTCTTCAATGTCCAAAACAAGCAACTGAATTAATAGACCTAATCAAACAAAACGTAAAACGCCGAATTGGTGAACTCGTCATTACATTTAATACGACCAAGCTACCGGAAATGATTCAAATCTGCAGAACAGTTGAAAAATTTGTAAACCTAAGCGATGGTTTCCGTTCAAAAACTTTCCAACCACAAAATATTAATATAAAAAGACATATCAATGAGATAGACACCCAGTCAGTGGAAGTTAATTGCACTCAAATAGGTGCAATAGCATCTTCAACAGAAAAACAAATGTATACCTGTTGGAATTGTAAGTTAAAAGGACACTCCTACTTTGATTGTCCAAGTCCACAGCGTAATTTATTTTGCTTTAAATGTGGTCTAGAAAACACGACAAAGCCAAATTGTCCGAAATGTTCAAAAAACCGAAAACAGGGCAATTTGATGACCCGGGAATTTTGCCCTCTAGAAAGAAACCCGGAGAAAAATTAGATTTGATAGACGAACAAAACACTCACTCTAAAAATAAAAATGACGTTCAAAATACATCTATTATACAACAACCAGACTTTCTTTTGCCACAAAACATTACAATTCTGAAAAGAGTAGATCAGACTGTTGAAAAACAAAATGATCTGGTAAAACAAAAACCAAAATCTCTTCACGAACGTTTACTTCTTTACCACGAAGCACGCAGTAGAATTTTCAAATGTGAACCACCTAATCATATCCTAAAGCTTCGAGAAAGAATAAAAAAGAGAAAAGAAGTTCATAAGGCGATTTCAGCCACGAGTCTTTGTAGCTCGGAAGATCCAAGACCTTATGCGAGTGTTACAATTTTTGAAAAACAAATACTTGGACTTTTGGATAGTGGCGCAAGCATTAGCTGCTTAGGAACGAATTGTCTGGAACTTCTTAAAAACAATAACCTTTCTTACAAACCCTTTAAGTCAAATGTGAAAACCGCTGGCGGTCAATCACAATCAATCATAGGTGAAATAAAAACAATTATTACTTATAAAGGCATTTCGAAAGAGATAACTTTATATTTGGTACCATCTTTAGAACAACCACTTTACCTCGGGGTAAATTTTTGGAAGTTATTTGATATAGCTCCTCAAATAATCTCAGAAATATCTTCTTTTACATTTCAAAATCTCGATGTTGAAAAAGATTTGAATATGCACGAACTAACAAGTGATCAGAGAAATCAATTGGAAAAAGTTAAAAGCATGTTTCCTTCTTCTGCCATACTTGGACTTGGCAAAACCACGATAGAAGAACATTATATTGATACTGGTAAATCGGAGCCTATTAAGCAAAGGCATTATTCTGTCTCCCCAGCAGTGCAAAAGCTAATGTATGAGGAACTGGATAGGATGATTTCAATGGGTATCATTGAGGAAAGCCAAAGTGCTTGGAGTTCTCCAGTTGTCTTAGTACAAAAGCCAGGCAAAAACCGCTTATGCTTAGACTCGAGAAAAGTAAACCAAGTCTCAAAGAAAGATGCCTATCCACTCCCCCATATAGATGGCTTGCTAAGTCGTCTTTCAGAAACATACTTTATTTCAAGTGTGGATTTGAAGGATGCCTTTTGGCAAATTCCATTGGAAGAGACATCAAGGGAAAAGACTGCATTTACGGTTCCTGGAAGGCCATTATACCAGTTCAAGGTGATGCCTTTTGGTCTCTGTAATGCAGCTCAACGAATGTGCCGACTGATGGATAAGGTGATACCGCATAGCTTAAAGGAAAACATTTTCGTATATTTAGATGACCTTCTGGTGATTTCAAAATCATTTGAGGAGCATCTAAATTTACTTAGTACAGTTGCTTCTCTACTTACAAAAGCCGGACTTACAATAAACGTTTCAAAATCAAAATTCTGTTTTAGAGAATTAAAGTATCTTGGATACATTGTCGGAAACGGATGCCTGAAAACAGATCCAGACAAAGTCTCAACAATCAAAGAGTTTCCAGTACCAAAATCGGCAAAACAGGTGCGGAGATTCCTAGGTTTATCTGGCTGGTATAGGAGGTTTGTCAAAGATTATTCGTCTCTTGCTTCCCCTATTACTGATACACTGAAGAAAGGTAAATCTTTCGTGTTTGGTACTGAAGCACTTGCAGCTTTTGAAAAATTAAAGACATCTCTAACAACGGCTCCTTTATTAGTCAATCCTGATTTTACAAAGCAATTCATTTTGTTATGTGATGCTTCAACTTCTGGCATTGGTTGTGTATTGTGCCAAAAAGATGAAAATGATGTTGAGAGACCTATCTGCTATTATTCGCACAAGCTGAATAAAGCCCAACGCAACTACAGTGTTACTGAGCTAGAATGCTTAGCAGCTGTTTTAGGTGTTGAGAAGTTTCGTTCCTATGTTGAGGGGCAAGATTTCAAGGTGGTGACTGATCATGCGAGCCTGAAGTGGCTCATGAACCAAAAAGATCTCAACGGCCGTCTTGCAAGGTGGAGTTTAAGACTTCAACGCTTCTCTTTTGTAATAGAGCATCGAAAGGGATCACAGAACGTCGTTCCTGATGCAATTTCAAGAATGTATGCCGTTGATGAAATTACATCTCAATCTATGACTTCAGTAGACCTTTCCGATGTTCTTCATGTTGATTTAAAAGATTCTTCTTTTCAATCAGAGGAATACAAAAAATTGATAAAAATAATCTTAGACGATGAGGGAAGATTGCCAGACCTGCGTGTATCAGAAGGATTCGTGTACAAAAAAGTCAAGCCATGTACCGGGATTCCATTAGAGGATGACCTTGTTTGGAAACTTTGGATTCCTTCTTGTCTGACAAATCATCTGATTCGTTTGGCTCATGAACCACCGAAAGCATCGCATGGTGGAATCACTAAGACTTTGTATCGTTTGCGTGATCGTTTTTACTGGCCTAATATGGCGGCACAAGTAAAATCTTTTATAGCGGAATGCATAGTCTGCAAGTCTTGCAAAGCTCCAAACTCAACAGTGAAACCTCCAATGGGACAAGCTTTCTTGGTAGATAGACCCTTTCAGCATATTTTCATAGATTTTCTTGGTCCTTATCCAAGATCGAGAAACTCAAATGTTTATATGATTGTTTGCTTAGACCAATTGACCAAGTTTGTCACCGTTGCGGCATTAAGAAAAGCCACAAGTGAAGCCGCCATGAAATTTCTTGAAGAACAAATATTTTCGATATTCGGAGTACCAGAATCTGTTTTATCTGATAATGGAAAGCAATTCACGGGAAAACAATTTGGGAAATTTCTTTCAAGTTATGGAATACGGCATGTTAAAACAGCTTTCTATTCACCGCAAGCTAATGCCAGTGAACGGGTCAACAGGTCAATACTAGCTGCAATAAGGTCATACATTGGTCCACATCAACAAAACTGGGATAAACATCTTCCATATATTGTGAGCGCATTGCGAACAACAATCCATTCAGCCATTGGTATGTCACCTCACGAGGCATTGTTCGGACAGTCGAAAATTGAACATGGGTCAGATTATATTCTTCTTAAGAAATTAACAGCTCTTAATAATTCTGAATTTAATCTACTACCAAAAGCTAGTACAATGAATATTATTCACAATAATATAAAGGAATCACTGGCTCGAGCCCATGATACATACGAACGTGTTTACAATACCAGAAGCAAAAGCATTCCGTATTCAGTTGGTCAGAAAATTTTCAAAAGAAATTTTATACTGAGTGATGCCACTAAAAAAAGAAATGCAAAATTATGTCCTAAATTTGTACCGGCGAAGATAAGAAAAATTGTTGGCGAAAATCTTTACGAGCTTGAAGATTTAAATGGCAATCTTTTCGGAATTTTTCATGCTAAAGATATTCGTAGATAATATTTTCTACCAAATCCTATTCATATATTTTTAGTAATAGATAATTAATTTAGTTGTAAGTAATTTTTTTTTTATTTAATTTAATTAAATTAATTGTTCAAAGCTTATTAAGATGTCTATCGGCCCATTTTTCATCCAATTTCTCATCTCTTGCGTTTGAGCAATTGGCTTGATTTGTAAGGGACCTCTTTAAAAATGTTAGCTTAAACAAAAATCTACTTTGTTCAATAATAAATTTTTTTTGATCAAGTATTCAAAAATGTATTTCACTAGCATTTCAAACAAAATAAACTTTAGGATGTCGTGTTTGAAATTTAAAAATAATTGAATTAATGAATAAATTTAAAGATGTGTGTGTGACTTTGATTCACTATATAAGGAGTCAAAACGTTTAGATTTTATTCAGTATTTTCTTAAATTTTCGGAAGTAAAGAAAGTTTTAAGTTTTTTTGTAGCATATAAAAAAAAAATAAATAGTTTTTCGCTTTGTGCAATTCCTTAAAGATTGGAATTTTCGAGAATTTTTTTTTTCCTTTCTTTGTGCGTGCTACAATTATAAATTCATTGAAAAACCGAACAAGATATAAGATTAATATAAAACTTTCAAGAACATTTATCTCGGAACAATTTTATTAAATTTCCTTAGACTTTCCCCTGGCATTTGTTTAAATAAATAATTCAATCAGTGGAAGCATTTCCAACAATGGAGTTCCTGGTTTTGGACAAGAAAAACTATTTCATTTTTATAATGCCTAACAAACATATTGATGGCTTATAAGCAATAAACTACACATAAGTATGTACATATTCGGATTAAGAAGACCGATGAAAATTCAAGAATTAATTTTCAACATCGAACTTTCTGGAGACGATTCATCAATCAACATCGTTTTTTTTTAATATCTTAATTGTTGTTGTTTTTTTTTTATTTTTCTTTGACGTGTGCTGATTATAGTTCCTTATTTAAAAAAAAAAAAAGCTAAGTATACTTAAATTTTCCAGTTTTCTAATTTTGTTTCCATTCCCTTGTTTAGTCTATTTTGATTTCATTTCTTGTTTCGTTTAAATATAAAAATATATTCTTTCTTTTGTTGTGTGTAAAACTAGGTTCAACAGGTTCAAGACCAGGAGGTTGTGCACATCCTTTGGAGTCATAAACCAGAAGTTAACTTCATGATTCCAAAATAAAATGTAATAGTTTTTTTTTTGAATTATAAGAAATATATAATGTTTTGGTGAGTCATCATTTTCTTACTTTTATATTTAAAACGAAACAAAATCAGCTCATTTTAACATAATAATATCATTCTGGAATATTTACCAGAACAATAAATAAAAATAAAGAAGACCTCTTGATTTAAGTACATTTAATTCTTTTTAACATAAATAACTTTGAACATTAAAAATTTTTGAACTTTTGTTACTTTGATTTTTTTTTATTTAACTTAACTTTTCTTAACTTTTCTTAACTTTTCTTGAATTTCATTCTAAATATAAAAATATTTTTACTAACTTTCCACAACTATTTTCATAAAATTTTTTTTTTTTTAACATAACCAAATTATTTTTTTAAATTGATTAAATGTTTCATAACATACATCAGCATTTTTTTTATATGTAGTTAATTTTAAAATTAAAAATAAATTTGTCATTCATTATAGTTTAAAATGAAACAAACAGATTTCTTTTATTTTGATCACCCCTGAATAAAAGAATTTAGGATGATTTTGGGTTAAATTTCTTTTCAGTGTGTTGTGTAAGTGAATGTTGAGAGTGAAGTTTTGGTGATGATGTAGGTAGATAGTATTTCAGTTAGGGGCTACTGCAAGAATATCGAGTGTAGCAGTAGCATAGGCAGTCTTTATCAGTTCTTTGGTTTTGTTAAAGACTGTGGGAGGGCTAATCACTCATGAAAACCGCAACTCCATCTTCAGGTTTTCCAATTTCTTTTCATTTTTTTTTGTATTTGATTTTCAAATCCTATTTTCGTTAACTTTTCGTATATTTTTTTTTGTGTTTAATATACATATTTTTTTTTTATAAATAAAGGCATGTAGAGTAACGCTGCTTGGTAAGTCGGTGCAAGATCCCACCCCTCCGTCGAGCTAGACCTAGATTATGCAAGCATGCCTGCCCGCACTAGACAAGCTAAGCAACCTACCTTTTTCGACCAAATTTACTTTCTACAGGATTCCTGTACCTTTTAGGAAGTTTTTTTGGAAATCTTTAAAATCTATTTTCAAATTGGTAGGAAAATTCTTTGTTTGTATATTTTCATTACTTGGTGGTGATTATGTATAAATGGGAATTTCGTTACAACATATATGCATGTATGTAAATATTCATACATATATACATATGTACACATGTTATGTACATATTAAACGTTCGATTGCATTTCCTTTGAAATTGTAGTTGGAGTTGGAATAGGAGTTGCTGTTGCAGTTGCAGTTGCAGTTGCAGTTCCAGTTGCAGTTGCAGTTGGAGTTGGAGTTGGAGTTGGAGTTGGAGTTGGAGTTGGAGTTGCAGTTGCAGTTGAAGTTGCAGTTGGAGTTGGAGTTGGAGTTGCAGTTGCAGTTGGAGTTGGAGTTGCAGTTGCAGTTGCAGTTGCAGTTGCAGTTGCAGTTGCAGTTGCAGTTGCAGTTGCAGTTGCAGTTGCAGTTGCAGTTGCAGTTGCAGTTGCGGTTGCAGTTGCAGTTGTAGTTGGAGTTGCTTTTGCAGTTGCAGTTGCAGTTGCAGTTGCAGTTGCAGTTGCAGTTGCAGTTGCAGTTGCAGTTGCAGTTGCAGTTGAGGTTGGAGTTGCAGTTGCAGTTGCAGTTGCAGTTGCAGTTGCAGTTGCAGTTGCAGTTGCAGTTGCAGTTGCAGTTGCAGTTGCAGTTGCAGTTGCGGTTGCAGTTGCAGTTGGAGTTGCAGTTGCAGTTGCAGTTGCAGTTGCAGTTGCAGTTGCAGTTGCAGTTGCAGTTGCAGTTGCAGTTGCAGTTGCAGTTGCAGTTGCAGTTGCAGTTGCAGTTGCAGTTGCAGTTGCAGTTGCAGTTGCAGTTGCAGTTGCAGTTGTAGTTGCAGTTGCAGTTGCAGTTGCAGTTGCAGTTGCAGAGGCAGTTGCAGTTGAAGTTGCAGTCGGAGTTTTAGTTGCAGTTGCAGTTGCAGTTGCAGTTGCAGTTGCAGTTGCAGTTGCAGTTGCAGTTGCAGTTGTAGTTGCAGTAACCTTATTAAAGGTATACGTTTTATTAAAGGTATATAATCGACCGGTGCCCTTAAGGTGAACATAACACAGGCCATTGCTCATATTTAGTGATTATGCGGAAAATGAAAATTGGACAAATCGGATCCATGCCACCGTAAGAAGCCAAGGCCCGCCTTGTCATATGACAAATAAAAAAAAATTTAATATCTTAAAAGGTCAACTAACATTAGGGTCAACAATTTTTCCAAATAAAGTAAGGGGTCAAGTCCTGGATACTTTAGCGAGAAAGGCACTTTGGGACGTTGGCTTAGATTACGGCCATGGGACTGGCCCTGGAGTTGGCCATTTCCTTAATGTACATGAAGGTCCCATGGGTGTTGGTATTCGTATAATGGCTGATGATTCTCCAAGATGATGAGCCTCCAAGAGTATATATGTTCATTTCAAATGAACCGAACTTTTATAAAGACGGCGAATTTGGTATTCGAATTGAAGACATCGTTCAAATAGTTCCTGCTGTCGCTGGATGTGGTGCTCTTACATTCAAGACAATTACAATGTGTCCAAAACAAACGAAAATGATCAAAAAAGATCTTTTGAATTAAGTTGAAGTGAAACTTCTAAATGACAACCATCAACAGTTCTTGGAGACACTCTCCCCAATTTTGCAAAAAGAACAAGACACTCTTACATTGGAGTGGTTGAAAAAAGAAACACAGCCAATATGAACATTTGCTATACTCAATTCCAATATCTACCCGTCCTTATTGAAAAATCCTTTAAATTAATAATTATTTTTCTTGATAAGCCGCATAAGATATTTAGGAGTTTGAAGTGAAAAGTCTATATTTTTAAAACGTTTTTGAGGTCCAGGTTCTTGCAACTGATTTCTCGCACAGAAAAACAGGCACAATCTTTATTCTTATTTAATTTTATTTATTTAATTATTAAAAAATTAGGCCAATTTAGTGTGAAGAGCAATCAACCGGTACTTTGTTCCTTACAAAAATGAAATTGAAAGATCGCCAAAACTGTTAAAACTTCAAGTGTATGAAGTTCTTTAAGATAATATTCACCATTTATGAGATATGTGGGATAATCTTACATTTTCTTTCCACAATACGTGGAGCTACGTAACCGAAGAAAAGGTTAGGATGCAAAAATTGCGGACACCTAGCTGGTAGAAGGCCAACAATCTCAATTCGAACTCAGTTAGGCAATCAATCCAACTGAATTAAGCCAAATACGATGATGCTCGACACCGAGGGATATTTGGTTGAAGCTTGAGACCGTTTTATCATCGAAGAACACTGCTCGAAATTGAGCATTTCTGAAAAGGTTGAAATCAACCTCACAACAAAAAGAATACCGATCAATTTCCATTTTAGCTTTCCTTTCAAAAGTATTTGAAAAGCTTGCGAGTGGACAGATCTCGGAGTCTTAAGACACCCAAAGACTTTTAACATCTGCGCAATCTGGTTTTAGAGCAAAATACCGCTGCACAACTGCTCTTCTCAAAATAATACAGCTTGAGATTGATAATGATAAATGTAACAACATTGGCTTCATTGGAAATCCCCATAGCCTTCGGAACTTTTTTCCACTGAATACTTCTAAGCAAGTTGAAGAATTTTGTCATTTTGGAGTCATTTTCAACCAAACCTTATCGTAGGACAACCACTTGGCACGTGCTGTTGGTTTAGTTTTTATATGGAAGCACGATTTTTGATGCTTGTATAGTGTTAATAAGCGCGAACTTCAAGAAGCGTTTAACAACATCGCTCGTTTTATCTATGGCTTGCGTCGTATTGACCATTTTTCTGTACAGGCAGCTGTTATATTCAATATGCCCTGCAACGCTTCAACAAATATCTGGATTTGCTAAAACTTAAATTTCTCTTTTAAATTATTTATACAAAAGATCTACTCGAAAAGCTTATTTTTCCCGTGTCACAAAGTAATAATATTCTCATTATCGTCCCACCTTTAAATACCTTGAACCTGAGAAGACTAAACAGCTTAAATTTCTTTGAAAAATAATTGAAAATCTTATCTAATCTAATTCATGATTTTTTAAATAATAGCAGTATAATATGTTTGTATTCCATGTAGTGTTGATTGTTGTTCTTCTTGTAAAAGGGCGCGTCGTCGTTATGGCCGATTTCTTCAAATTGATCGTCAGTGATGGTTAGGCCGTTTAGATACCTGTCACTAGGCTGTAGTTCATGCTGGATGAGTTGTTGCATATCTGAGTTGAGATGACCTTCCAGGGCCCTGATGATTTTTCCGTAGAGCTGCAGCAAATACTTGTTCAGTGGTATTAACCTTGCTTCTTCGTACAGCTTCTTAGTTGGTATATATTTCTTCATCAGTGGGTTATGGTATAGTACAGTGCAAATGCGGAGCATCGTTCTTTCGGAATGCTTCATTTTCTTCATTGCTGTAGGTGAAATAGTAAACCGGGTGGGAAAAGCGTAGGTCATAATGGGTCGGATAAATTGTTTGTACACAAGCAGCTTGTTCTTCTAACTTAGTCCATTTTGTCTCCTGAGTAGCGGATGGACCAAGTGCAGAGAATAGTTGTCTCTCTTCAACATCAAGTCTGCGAGTTTGGTGGAAAATTTGATTCCTAAGTAATTCGTTGACCATTTAATTGTTACTTCAGTGTTTTCTGGAAACTTTAGTTTGATTGTATCATAGCTTCTTGCAAACGCTTGTTTTCGGATGGCTATCACTGGTGTTCAGAAGCAGATAAGTTGGTTTTTTTCGCAGTTTATCTTCAGTCCTCATTTGACATAGTATTCCTATAGGTTTTTAATGTGCTTTTGCACTCTCCTCGTCTGCATAAAGCTTTGTCGTTGTACCTGGCATGTTTGCTGGTTATTCAGCAATTTAAATGTTGAACAGCAGCGGTCAAGTTTTGATCCTTGAGGAACTCGAGCATTGATTCCCTTGGTTGATGATACATGTTTTGCTAGCTGGAAATAAAAAAGTCAATGGGTTAGGAAATTTTTGATTATTCTTAAAAAGTGATTAGGAAGCCCAAGTTCCAAAAGTTTGAATAGCAATCCTTTTATCAAAACGCTGTCAAAAGCTTTTTCGATTTCCAGCAAGCACGCTACAGCAGTGGTTTCATTTTTGTTGAGTCCAAGTGTAACATCAGTATGGAGTCCCAATTGTGGGTAGTAGGGTAGCGTGTTTATTTCGAGAACCATACTAGAACTTGAGTATGACCTTCTCTCTGCAGAAAACGTTGAGTTTCTTCAATATTAAAGCCTCCATTATCTTGCTCATGCAACCGAACAACGAAATTGGCTGATATCCTTCCATATTTGCGCGGTTGTTCTTGTTCGGGACAGGGAAACTGTTTGCCATTTTCCAGGCTGCAGGGAAATATCGGCTGTTCAAACAGTTGTTGAAGATTATAGTCAATAGAAGAATAGCAAGATATGTAACTTTTTAAATGCGTAATTATAAATTTTTTCACTTCCTGGTGATGTTTTTTTTTTTTTTTGGAGTTTCCAGTGTGGATAATATGGCTGTTCTTCAGAAGAAGTGAAAACATTTGGTATTGCCAGCTCCAATATTGAGTTTTCTTCGTTAAACAAGGTTGCGGTTTCGGTTGTTGCTGATATCTCCTGAAAGAGAGTTTCTACTCCTTCAATGAAGTCAGGAAGGTGTATGCGAGGGCGATTTTTGAAGCTATCTTGTCAAACGATTCAGCTTTCTCAGCAGAAGTTGTTGAAATATCTTGTATTGCTTTAGATATTAAAGAAACGGCATTATGCGCCTTCCTTGATATTGAGGGGGCCTTCGACAACACCTATCATGAAGCAGTTCATTCGGCTCTGGAAAGGAAGAGAGTTCCTATCACTATAGTCAGATGGATAAGTAAAATACTTAGTATAAGAACGGCGGAAGCATACGCAGGACTAAACATCCAGAAAGTCATCACAACAAGAGGCTGTCCGAAGCGAGGGGTATTATCATCCTTGCTGTGGAGTCTTGTAGTTGATGAATTACTAGAAAGTCTAACCTCACAAGGGATTCGATGTATTGGCTTTGCTGATGACATCGTTATAACGGCACTGGGGAAGTACGAAGAAACTCTTTGTGATATAGTCCAGAGAGGGCTGTCTATAACTAGGAAATGGTGTATATCCATTCGGTTGGCGGTAGAATCAATCGACACTCAGAGGGAGGTCCAATATTTAGGAGCTACACTAGATATCAAACTTCTCTGGAACAAGCATGTCGAAATAACTGTCGGAAAAGCCACAAAGGCCCTTAAGATATGCAAGAGACTTGCAGGTAAATCATGGGGCTGCAAGCCAAACATCATAAGATGGATGTACATTGTACATACATACACCATGATAGAAAGACCCATTATTACCTATGCGGCGATTGCATGGCATAAAAGAACCGAACTAAACACAACTAGGAAATCACTAGACAAATTGCAAAGGCTTGCATGTATATGCATAATAGGAGCAATGAGAACTTGCCCTACAGCAGCGATGGAAACCATCCTTCATCTGACGCCACTACACGTGGCCATTGAAAATGCTGCTAAGGGAGCCATAATGAGATTTGCCACGGAGGGTACTGGGACGGGTAAAATTATTGGAAACAGGGAAAAAGACTCGATAATCCGGTCCGCAGTAACAAACCTTCTTGACATCCCAAGAGATGGTATGATCAAAAGATATAACTTCGAAAAATATTTCAAAACGGAGTTAAGTTGCAAAAAAAAACTGGCTAGGCGAAACAATAAACTACAGTCTTCAAGAAAATACCATCAAATGGTACACTGATGGATCGAGGACAGCTGAAGGAACTGGAGCTGGAGTTTTTGGGCCTAGAACTAAACTCTCCTTACCGATGGGACAGTCCACTAGCATATTGCAGGCAGAAGTAAATGCCATAGGCATATGTGCTGGAAGAAACCTCGATAGGAAATATAAAACCCAAAACATTGCCATCATGTCAGACAGTCAGGCTGCACTAAAAGCACTAAGCTCCTACGCCATAAGTTCCAAACTTGTTTGGGAATGCGTTATTAAGCTTAACAAACTGGGCAAGAAAAACACTGTCACGCTTCATTGGGTACCAGGCCACGTTGGTGTCCAGGGCAACGAAGTGGCAGACTCCTTAGCAAAAATAGGTGCATCGACACCCCTTACAGGGCCAGAGTCCTACTGCGGAATAGGAGAAAACGTGATCAAAAACAAAATCAAAACAGAAGAGGAGACAAAAGGATCAAAAATCTGGAAAGAGCTCCCTAAGCTGAGACAGGCAAAACTCCTACTCGGGGACTACAATCGAGAGCGTTTTCTAACCTGCATTAGTTTAAGTATGGGAACAACCTCAGGAAAATCACGGGGCTTCTCACAGGCCACTGTAGGTTGCGAAGACACCTCAACATTCTTGGCCTGGTGAACAACGCGACTTGCAGATTCTGCAACACTCACGAAGAGACACCTGACCACATACTGGGGAAATGTGATGCACTCGTGCATCAGAGGCACAGGTATCTGGGCAAGCACCACATAAAAGAGAGTGAATTATCATCCCTTAAAATACTCCAAATACTTCGATTCCTCAGAGGAGCAGATTTGGAGGAATAACTGTAATGATGAGCCAACCTCATCCAGTTCTAGATGGGGGACACAATAGATCTTTAGGTCGCAGTGTTTTTATACTCCAATTTATTCATTCATTCATTAAACATCTTGTCTTTGAAAAATGGTTTTTGGAGTGTTTCTTGAGTTCGCTCTTCCAACAATCAGATTAACCTTTTTAAACGTGTCACTTGTCAGGGCCAGGTTTGATATCTACGAGTCTCTTCCTGAAATCCTTTTCCTGATGAAGTTTTAGTGACCGGTTAAACATTATGTTAGTGCACTGCATTTCTGAATGCAGCCGCCGCGCCGGTATTTGTCACTTTCCCTGTTGAATGTCCTGTGGTAGATTCTTTGGAGGCTTTTGCGGAGTCTTTGTGGGAGAGCATATATTACTTGTATATGTTCGGCAAATTTGCGTATATATCCCTGCTACTGCTAGTGCGTGAAGTCTTATGCCTTTCCACTGCATTTTTGACCACTGTTTCAAATTGATCAATGCTGTTATCGATCTAATTGTTGTTGAGGTTGTAGACGCTGGAGACTTCTGGGAGGCGTTCTTCTACTTCTGAACGGAATCTTCTTCAGTTCAATTTCTCATATCGGATTTGGAATTCGGGAATACCTCGTTCAGTTGTAATCCTATAAGTCAATCTGACCCTCATCTCAACCGCCAGATGGTCCGAGTCACTATCGTGTGCAACACAAGTGAAGTTTTGGAACTCGGTAAACATGTTCGTAAGACTGGACGTCACTATAGTTCTTGAAATTGTGGGTCTATCTTGTGATATAACCACTAATGAGTCAAGCTCGCGGTTGTCTTGCTGCCAGTTCGCAATTGCTTTTGATGACAAGGGCTGTTGTTTCTATGCAGCGCAGTCCAAGTACTCTTAAGAACTCGCTTCTGAAGTCCGATTTTAAGAGGATGGCGGTTCCTCTGCCTTCAAATGTTTTGTCCTGTCTATGGGATATGTAGCTTTTTGGTTTAAGGGTGTTTCTTGCTGTGATGTTTGTTTCCTGTAAAAAGATAACATCGGATTTCTTTGATTTAAAAAAAAAAAAATTGTGAAATACGTCTGACTGTCGATTAAACAGAATTAAAGTTATATGTACTTTCTTAATCATTGAGACTACCGTAGTTATTTGGAACTGCCTCCTTTGTCTTTTGTATAAGAAAAAGGAGATCCGTTCAAAACACTCTTTTGGTATCGTCAAATATGTTGAAAGCCTCTGATTATCCTTTTTGGTTTAGTTTCTTGGAAGGTGCAGTCCTCTACTGGACTACTAGTTTGACAAATGGAGTTGTAGCTGCTGCTAGTTCTAAAATGGGCCTCCCACAGATTTTGCAGCTACTCCAGATGTGGCGGCAACGCTGACGTATGATAAGCTATACTCTGTCCAACAAAAATTGTCAGTACAAGCTTTATGGGATAGCTTTTTTTAAAGCAGTGGCGCCTGATGCACCCTCACTACAATGCGTTAGGAAAAATTCCACTAAGAAAAGAGCAAGCCACTGACTTTTCTTAAGGAATTGTTGTTGTAATTCTTTGCAAAAAGTTGTACACCCCAACACGACCGTCGTATCCCACTGCTGATGCGATACTGTCAAGATCAAGAGTGTCAAGTGTCACCCAATACGATCGTGCGCTCTTTATCTACATCAAAACAGAGTTACCATTATCATTCTCAATTGCAAGCAAGGAGCTTTTTCAGTAGTTTTTATTAAGGAGCTTTTGGGATTTGAAGCTTTTGAGAACACATTTTAAGAAGATGAGTATGTTGAGTGTTGTCGTATTGCTTTTCAACTTAAAAAAACGCGCCTATTATCTTACCGCTTGGTATTGTGGGAAAAGGTAAATTGAATATTGTTTTCAGTCGTTTTGAATCAGCAGACGGTAGCCCTACGTGTTTTTTACTCTCATTTGCGGCGATTTATAATGTAAACTACGGAATCCCTGTGAGAGCTTTAAAAGGCGACACACTTATGCATGACAATGCAACCAGAATAAGAGACAAACGTCCTATCTTCCCTGTACTGACAATTTTTGTTGGACAGAGTATAGTCACAATCGCTTTTGTTGCTGATGTTGCAGCAAATTGGTGATTCTCACGCTTCTGTGTCGCTATCTTCCTTATTACAGAGGAAAGAAGGCGTACGATATCATTACTCTTCTTCGTTTAAACTTCATATTGATAACTTCGTTAATTATTCATAATAAATTTTTTTCTTATTTTGTTTTATAAACTATTTTCTATTAGAAAAGCGTAACACTAACAATCATTTACAAAAGTTATTTAAGAAAACCCGATATTTCCGACATTTGACCTTGACCCAGATAATGTTGTAATGGGCAGTATTTCTTATGTAAAATTAAAGATAATTACTTAAAGAAATTCCATTAAAACCTATTATAAATAATACAACATTATTATTCATTAATATACACACAGCTTTACGTGATTAATGTTCAAGGCACTTGCAAGCACCTCTTGATAAAGTGACAATCTCCGAAACGATTCTATCTCAGACCAATTAGTTCTCTTATACAAATTATTCTACGACCCATTGATAAATTGGCTTAATAAGAAAACGAACATGGACATCCATATGGGCCTTACAACAATGCGAAGAATTCAAGCCCCTACAATATAAATGGTACGAAAAAAAGGTTTTAGAATTGTATAAAAATAATAAAACAAAAACCTGTTCATGTGTCATGTTTCTTCTGTAATTAACACCTGTATATCAATCATATGAAACAAAAAAAAAACACATTTTGGATCGCTTACAAGAGACTAAATAAGCCAATGTAGCTCAGTTAATTTTTTTGTTTAAATCAAATCAAGTCCAAGACAATAACGAAACCAGCTAAGCTATAGCTCGATCTCTGGCAGTCACTCGCATTTATAAATCACTTTTTATTAGCTCAAGTCTTAAAATCCCCCTGGGAAAGACAATGTTTTACGCACATTAATTACAAAATAAATTACAATATTGATGTCCAATTATGAAAGTGATTTTTTGCTGACATTTGTGGCACAACTATCAGCTCTAATTAAGTTTTACATCGATCCAGCGGTCCAGCTCTAGAGAGTTCCAGGTCCATTAATAGAGGTTGGTTTATAATGTAGCGGTGAGCGGTTACTATCGTATCGCGTAATGATTACGATTGATCGAATAAATCATGTTACCTACTCTCACTGGCGATTGCGCATTGATAAATGTATCTCAATGATAATTATCCATATTCTGCCAATCACAAAAGAAAAAAAAAAGTTGGTGATGGTGAACTCTTTCACTAACCGGTGGTGTTGCTTGCTGGCCATCAGGCCATTACCCAGATCCAGCTCCCGCTGTACATATAGCATTTAGCTCATTCACTGCTCGTCTTAGGTTTGAAAACTGTACAAAGGTATAAGAACCCCCACCCCATGTGCCTCTAGCATTGTATCTTTTTGTTAGAGCTTGCCTTATCTTTTGCGGCCGTCACAAGATACAATAAAAGTCGGTCTTTAACACCTAAATGTCACCTGTAGATATGCGGTGTGGAGGTTCTTTTCTTTAAGACAGGCGCGTAACGAGGATTTCCTTGGGTGGGGGAGGGAGTTTCTCTTTTTGTGCTTATAAGCACGATTTTTTTAATTTCAGACACACTTTGTCCTTACAGAAATCCTATTTAAGCTCGTGATGGGATAAAATCCACAAAAATTTCACTTGCCTTGAAGGTAAATGTAAGCCATAAGTTAGGCTCAGCTGGTACTTAAACTTTCCATTAGACATGAACGGCAGTTGAGGGATATTATTAAGTTAGTATGATCGAGTCCAGAGATTTGATAGCCGCTTGACTTTATCCGAAAGGAAGACACGTTTTCTTTGAGTAAAGGCAGGACTTCTTTAATCGCCATAAGTTCCGCCTAGTAGAACAAGCTATAATCATTAGGAAGACTAACCCAATCGTAAGTGCTCCGATTATGTACATGAAAGATGATCGCTGGACTTTGCTTAGCTTGTCACAATTTCCAGACTTTTCTAGAGCGGTCAACCATACTGCTACTGGCTACATTATAAGTAAGGGTCGCTCTAATTACCGAAGTATATGGCCAGTAAGCTATGCGGGGTTGAAGTTGAAGGCACCATTTGTTCCCAATAGCTTTCTTACATGAGAAGAGTGCCACTGTGGCTCTTTTGATTTTTCTTGTATAATAGGTTAGGTTACCAGAAAATTAATATTTATCTAAAATAAGTCCCAAGTAGTTTGTTTCGTCTGAAAAGGCTAGTGGAATACCTATAATAGAAGGAGGATCTACTTGAGGAACTTGAGGCCACAACTGTCCAGTTTGTTAGTTTGCTTAGAGCCTTTTTAGGAGTTTGTTTTTTTGAAATGTTTTGATACTTTCCTGATATGGCAATAGCAACATCGTCCGCAAAAGAAATAACTCAGTTCACAAAGCGACTTATTCACCTTCAGATATGATAGTGCAGATACGATGTTAAAAGCGCCTTCTGTATCTAGAAAAGATTCTATATTGTAAGTCCTAGTTTTGTAGAAAAAAATTCCGATTCTTGCTACAATTTTTGAAATTTAGCCTGACAAAAAACAATGAAGCTAAGTGCAGCAGCTAAAGTCCAGAACAACATGATTTGATTTGACCAAGAATTTTTTTGACAGAGGCGCGTTGTAATGTTGTTTTGGTCATAATTTTCAGCCATGTTTTGGTGAAACTTATAACCAGGATAGCAATTAAAAGCGAATAAAACGCCCATGCTCACTTTTATATTTATTAATTTTTTTTAATGTCAAAATTAATGACAGATGTCAGATTTCACACTTTTCTTTCAGCAATACTTAATTAAGCGCCATCTAAACTCTCACTATTTAAACACTCCGATTACTGACTTGAGTTATATTCACTTTATATTTTGTTGTTGTTTGCTTGTTAAAATTTGGAGACCTATTCACTTTTTCAAAACAAAAAGTTCGAGTAATCAAATGTGGGAATAGAACTCAAAGAAACCCCCAATTAAATACGAGGAAATAAAGTTCATACGGAGTTTCGATTGAATTCATTGTCTCCGATGTATCCGCACCTGCTTTCGGTACGTGGCCAGTTCGGCTGGTTTGGCACTGTAGTAAAATAATAACAGATGTAGGGACAAAACGAGCACACGAAAAGATACAAGATACAAATAATAAAAAGAAAGGAGGCGGTGCGGCCGGGCGCACAGCACCTCTATAAGCTCCAACTCCAACTGGATGCAACAGACCGGGCGATGGCATCGGAATCGGGAAGAATTCCGCGTTTGTTACCGAAAGCGTCAATTATTCGAATAATTTATGATTTTATGTGAAGAATATGTATAAAACGACTTGTTGGCTGTTTGTTTGCGCTTGTAGTTTAGCTATGGAGCTCCGGTTGGTTCTTTTGGACCAAACACGAAGTCAATTTGTATTGTCTTTTGTCAACACAACAGATTCTCTGTGGCGGACGACAACTGGAACGATATATCGCATAGTACTTATTTTCTATTTTGATTTATACTCAACGGAATATGTTATAATTGGCTTTTAGGCTCTGATGGTTTTGGCATAAAGGTAGAGGTACCTACATATTCCTCTTGTCTAGGATTAAAGGTGTTAAATAAAAAAAAAAATAATTGGTTTATTGGCAAGATTGTATGTTCCGTAACAATAGTTTATGATGCACATAGTTACAGACATGGAATACCATCGATCGTTGCATGTACGGGATATCTGAACAAATTCCCACTCGTTCTTGTGAAATCTGCTTAAGCCAAAATTAAATGGGGAAGCATATTTGGAAGTTTTTTTGAGTAAGAGCGATTTGATTAGGCAACTTGAATCAACATAACCTGGACTAAACGTTGTATAGTCAAAGGTTCTCTCCCATTTTCCTTAACTATTACAAACATAACACTTTCAGAGAGGTCAAATAATCAATTTATTTTGATTAGATCTTATTCTAACTTAAAACTTTCAAACTCTTAGGTAAAATTGCGATGAATTGCAAAAGTTCATAAAGTGTAGTTTTAGGCAGAAAACATTGATGTTGAAGTCGAAATTGTTAACAGTACGCGGAAGCCCAGCAATAGGTTTATTTGAAGTATGTATGTGCGCAGATATATTAAGAAGGATTTCTTAGATCATACAGGGTAGGCCTAAGAGAGAAAGTATGTGAATGAATTAAGAGAACATCAGTTATTTCTCTTCTTTCTGTCAGAGTATTAAAGTTTAAAACTTGAGAGAGCTATAAATATGGAAGTATGGAAGAATCGTTCGAGAACAGAAAAATTAGGTCAAATCGTATGACACGAAGCTTAATGCTCTCGAATCTTTAGGCTGAAAACACACCGGATAAAGCAAAACGTTTTTATTCGATAGTCAAAAAAACATTTTTTATTTGAACACACACCAAGCGAAACAAAATAAAACAAAACCTTTTGTTTTTTTGTTTCGTTTGGTGTGCGTTGAAATGAAACAAAATACGAACTATCGTAAAAGCTTAAGGCGCCAGTTATAGCTATCATTGAAAACCATCATTGAAACACAAATCAGTGGAACGGTGGAATATTTTTTGACAAGTCGATTATAGCAATCAATAATTTCGCTGTCATTGAAAAGATCTGTCATTGAAAATACCTGTCGCTTTGATGCTTGCTAAATTACTAGTGATGGGTACCTCATTCATGAGGCAATACAAAATGTCGCATGTTATGTTATTGTTTAAAAGTTTTTTTTTTTTTGCTAACTGCAATCATTTAGGCCTATTCGGCGAGATCTTCTATTCAGTTATTCTGTTATGAATTTCAGTACAAAAGTTTAAGCTGTCAACAAATTTTTTATGAATTATAATTTTGGTATTCGGCATGCTAAAATCTGTTATAAGATCCGCTAAGAAAACTTTTATGAAATGTCAAACTTTCGAAAATAGAAAAAATCTTTTACGAATAGCATTTTTGGTATTCAGCATGCCAAAATCTGTTATGAAATCTGCTAAAAATCATAAAAGAATAAAAGACAAACTTCTGTGACTTTTATCATAAAAGATTTCAATAAGTACAAATGGGCATCATGTAAAAATGAATATTTATCTTTTATTTCGTCAACGAAATGTTCTTTAAAGGAGACAAGTGAAAGAAAATATATTAAAATACTTATCATATAAAGATATAAGTAGAGTATATCCATGGTATTCCCAGAAACATATGAGGTAAAATCGTGTTCCATTGTATGGATACCAATAGTGTGTAAGGCTAGGCGCGCACATTCAATTTTTAGTTTCGCAACTGCTTGGTTCGAGCAACTAAAAGTTTGTGTACAAACAAAGCGATTGCCTAAAATGAATTCGCTATTTTGTGTAACATATAATTATATGCACCTGCGCGGACATTCAACTAAATAGTTCGTCTGTTTTCTATAAGAAACCAAAAAGTTGTGCAACTAAAAGTTGAAAGTGCGCGCCTAGCCTAAGTGTCTTTTGTGCTAGTGTTTGTCTATTTCGTAATGGGCGGTTTTCAAATTTCAGTCCCCTCTCGTTTGTCGTGTCTGGCATCTCGCCTGAGAAGAACAATATGAAAAGAGAATAAAAAATATGTTTTTGTATACCTACATATGTACGTATCATGATCATTAGAATTGCAGAGACGTCATTAAAAAATTGAATTTTTTGTTGAAAATGCCCATTAAAATAGTTATGTCCTATGGGACATTTAAGGTGAGACAAAATACCACATCATTTCGAAAAATGAGTACAAAAAGTTTTAAATTCGTATCCTGCCCATCACTATAAATTACAAAAACAACCTGAATAATTTTTTGAGGTTAGAGTTCATCATTGAAAAAAAAAACTGACACATGAGAGTAGAAAGAGAATCGAACACAAATCATTGAAACGATTGTGTTCCACTTTGTTGGAATGAAAATCAGCTGTTCATTGAAAACGATTTTCATCATTGAAAAATTTAAATTAGTTTTGTGAGAAATATTTAATATATTTGTTTATTTTTATTTGCAAAAGTGAAATATATAAGTGATTAGCTTCGTTTACATACCAAACATTCTCAATATTCATAGTTTAACTATCCCAAAAAGTGAAAACAAATTTTTCAATGATGGTTTTCAATGAAAGCTATAACTGGCGCCTAACTCCGGCTGAAAGATTATAACTCTGCGGCAAGTAAATAGAAATAACAATTTTGCGTTTACAAAACAGACATTATCTGTTTATTCATAAGAAAAGAGAAAAGCTTTTAATCTTGCCAATCTTCAAATGTCATAGTAGGAAGTAGCAATCCACAGCTTATCAATAGTAATATTGGCATGTTCCTTATCTTTATAATTATAAATAGGGCTTCTTGCCTTAATTTAAAAAAAATGAACTTCTCTCCATCTACATACCTAGATATTTCATATTTATTTAAAATTTGCGCACAGAGTAAACGTAGAAGCAAATAAATCTGTAAAGTGCAACGAAAGAAGAAAATAAAAACAACGGAGTCAAAACTTTGTTTTGCAAAAAAACAATACATAGCTCAGCTATCGGCAACGAAACATGTTTTTCTGTTTTGCTTTTGTTTTTATGTTTTGTTGCATTCGGTGTTTGTTGCTCGTATACAATAGCATGTATTTTCGACAACCACCATCGTAACACTTCAAAACAAAAAAAATTGTGTTTTGTTTTGTTTTCTTTGGTGTGTTTAGTCTCATAAGAAAGAATGTTCTCTTGTTTCACGAAACAAAAAAACATGTTTTGCTTTATCCGGTGTGTTTTCAGCCTTAAGTCTAGTACTCAGTTCAAGTGAAAATGAAAATTTCATATAAAAGTGACTGCTCACTGGCATGAAATCCGCAACGAGAGGTGAGTACTAAAATGTGGATTGGAAAAACAAATATGTTCCACAACTTTTTCAACGCTATGATTTTCATTTCTCAATGTACAACCATCAGGAAAAAGTTTAAGGGAACGTGGAAAACTGTGACATTTGTCAGTTGATTTGAATATTTTGTTTCAAAACAAAAAATTGAAAATTTATAAACAGAAAGAACGAAAATAATTGTCATTTTTTTTTTTCATTCAAAGTGAGTATCAAAAATTCACGTGGAAAAGTTTATTCTATTTTCATTTTTATTCTTCTCGTGTAATTTGGAACGTATTTATTTTTCATTACACGCTAGGTGAGTACTAGGCTTTAGATGTGAATAAATGCTGAGAAGGAAACCAGACTTGAACTTGGAAAGGGCGAATAAAAGATTACTAACGGGTAACTTCCGGATTTTGGCCCCGTTTTACGAAGCCAATATTGTTGAATTGGTGTTAACTATTGAAATATGTAATTATATCTTCGATTTGCATCAGGAATTTGAGCTCTCAGTCACATGGTGTACAAATCTCACGATCCGATTTCGAGGTGGATATGTGTTGATTATAGAAAACTTATATGGGCTTATCCCTGTAAATTTTAACTTCTTGAGTTTGAAAAAAACAAAAAACAAAATTAAGGCACGCATATAAATTTGAGTTTTTCTACAATTATAGACCACGAATAAATTAAAAACTTCAAAATAATTCATATGTATTGTTTGTTGAAGAGTATAAAGGTATAAAGTATAGAAAAGTGAATTTAAAATAATTTATTTTAAGAACCGAGTTAATTGATTTGGTTTTTATTTTTAATCTTCACAGCTTCTTTTTTCAAAGTTATTTGTTTAACACTTTTACCATTTTTTTATAGTTTCTACAGTTTAAATTACTCATTGTAAGGGTATAATCTAACAATGCTTTGGTGTGCTAGTAAAAAATGTGCCTTTTTTGAAACAGTTACGTTTTTTACGTTCGTTTTGTTAACTTCATAAAATTTGTACATAAGCACACATTGAAGCCAAAGTTCTTTTTACTCTAGATAGAATAATGATGCAGATCATAAAAAAAATGCCCCATGATCAATGTTAAAAAAATAGACACGAAAATTTGTGACAATTAAAGATTTACGAAAAATCACGCATGGCAGTTTTTTCTAAAATTTATATGATATAGGATTATTTATAAGGAAGGCACGCACTCAAAATGAATGATTTCAATTAATTTTGACCTTCATTTATCTGAAAAAACAAAAATTGTACTAAGTAATCTTATGTTAAACAATATTTTTGCAATAATACAAAACGTTAATTATCCACGCACGCAGCCAAATGTATCATTATTCGATGATTTTTTCGATTTCAAACACTTTCGCACTATCTCGATGGTTCATTTTATAAATTGAATAGTTAAAACTCAATGATATACATATATAATATTATAAGTTCCATAACCTGAATATTTAATAATAATGTCTATATATTTCGACGCATGGCAAAAGTTAGGCCATATACGGGAAGGAGATTTGATACCCTAACATGCATGCATATAAAGAGTTTCTCCTTCTTGTGGTAAGCTTTGACGTAGAGGAGGGACTTACGGCGACTATAATACGATAAAACCTAGAGCTATGCCTTTGTGGAGTTCGTTTCTGCAGAAGGGCCTCCAATGGTCGACAGTTCGAATTGGAGTAGGATGTCAGTACTAATAACCCTGCAGCAAAAGTGTGTACTCAAGGTACTTTCGATAAGACGGTAGCAGAATTTTCCTTAGATAGAATTAACGTTGGTGTCTCCAGTTGCGGTTAGGACGAACTACTTGGTGTCTACCTAACGAGAACTACTCTGAGATATTTAGAGAAGAAGTCAGTAAGGATTTTAAGTACTAGTCAGTATGCTTAAAAAGATATGGTGGCCAATGAACGTGGTATGGGCTCTCATATCTCCATATCCCCATATGTATATTATTGGATGCCTCCTGTGATATTTATCACAGCTGCTATAAAAGAATGCACATTCCAAGGCTTAGGATCCACAAAGCAACCTGTCACTTTTCAGACGGCCGAACCACCAACCAAATCAACGCAATGCATGTTCTTGGAAATAACAAAGATAACCTAGTCACCGAGTCATGGGGAATCGTAGATGCTTTCAAGCTGCATTTCCACAAGCTGTTAAATGGGTATCAAGTATAGTGTTTAATAGGGCAAGAAGACAACCCGCTTCCAATCCAGTTTTAGAAAAGGTAGGCTTGACTATGAATAAGCCTAAAATTAATAAGGCCGAGTGTCTGATGGCTTACCTGCAGAGCTTTCCAAATGCGGAGGTGATGTTTTGGTAGGTTGCATGTTTTAAACCATCATGGTCCTATGTCTTGTAAGAACTTTCGAGGCATATTTTTATTAAATTTCGCATATAAGATCCTATCCAACGTACTATGTGAATGTCTTAATGTGTTCTGAAATAATTTAGTTATACCGGCTGATAACACAAAGCGTTGTAAGCCTGCTATTTTGAGTGACACAAAGAGCGTATTACTGTCTGATGTCTGATCCCGTCATAAAAGTAACGTCATAATAATAAGATCAGTTATAAAAATAGAATTAACGGAAAACAGATTATCCGAAACCAAATACAAGAATTTAAAACCAAAATCCGACTCATCAGAAACCAGTATAACTGATACGAGGGAGCAAGACTAGAATTCAGAATAGTCGATACCTGTGAACTAGTGAACTAAAATAACAGAATATTGTGTGTTATCTTATAAATATACGAGAGTTATTTTCAATGAAGATTTTCTTATTAATTTATATCTTCTTAAGTAATATGTATTTACTTAGTCTAAGAGAGTTATAATTACATACTTATAAAGGTCAATAAATTAATAAATACATCCTGTGACATCTAAAGACATTTTGGACTTTTTATATTTCTTACATTCAATAAGCTTAGTAGTTTTCTTTGAACTGGCGACGACTGTGGAGAAAAACTCGATGTTGGAAATTACAAACCAGCTGTGCACTTTGAAATCAATCATTAAAGAAACGAAACAGAGAAAAATAACATTGAAGCTCATTGATTCCAACATAAAGCTTGTGCTGCGGAAAGGACAGAAATGTTCTGCGCAAACGTTCGGAAAAGGGAATATGATCTGCTAATGTCAATCCTTTTGAACATTCGTTGGCCCCCAATTATATTTAGCTTTAAACTATGTAGAAAGTTGTACAGCTACACGATGAAAAATGAGTGTATGTTCCAAGTTACGAGAATTCCTCTATATAGGTTCAGAAAATCCGAAGATTGAAGGAATGCTTTTAATTCAATTCTTGGAATGAAATTCGAGTTAAAATGTAAGATTAAATTGGCCTTAGATAGAGAACCTTATAGGAAATATGTAGAAAAGGAAAACACTTAATGGAGCTTGTGCATCCCAGAGCATTAACGATAGGTATATGTGGCATCCTGTGTTGCGATGACACTGCTGGATTTTGATTCTCTTATAAATAATATAATTAAATTTATAATTAAATCGAGCCATTAGCGTTATAAAATCAACTAAATAGGTTAGCTAAAAAAGTTCTTGAACTCAGACAATGTAGTTTCTGTCGTTTCTGTATTTGCTGTATCAACTGTGCAACAACACCAATGATTGTTCACTGCCTAAATCTCCCATACAAAATGTCAATTTTCAACAATAATCCTCAATGCAATGAAAAAATTTTCCCAGGCTAGTTTTTCCAAGATCACTCATGTCTTATGTGATGTTCAACATGTCAAATGTGAACAATAATCTACTGCTTCGTTCATGAATCTTGAATGTAAACATTCTCAACACATTCTAGTTTTTTTTCCTCATCACACTTCCAGATGCTCATTCTACAAAACGATATTCATCCAATTCTGTTTGCTTCCTCAATAAGTGTGCAACACATTGTCTATGATTTCTATTGCGAAAAAAGTATCTAAGTTCAACTACGAGTGAGCTTGTGAATGGGATTGGATTTGTTTGGCTAATTTCGCGGCTATAAATAATAAATCCAAGTATCATAGTGGCGACAGAAAACACATGTGAGGATGTCATCGAAAATCGAGCGTTTGTTTCCCTGTCTCAGTGCAACCGAGAAAAACCAACATTTACCATATCATCGAAGAAGCTATGGCATGGTGGCAACAAAAGTATTTCGAAATATCCATCCCGCGCCTCCAGCTAACACAGAAGCTATTCATCTTCTTGCAATTGGCATTCGGCATTCGTAGGTTTGTAGGTATATAGCACTTCAGTGTCGCTTTAGGTTGTGAGTCACTTTATCGAGATACTTATTTTTATTTCTTATAGCCCATTTGGATCCGTGAGAAAATCCATCTGCAGAAGGCGAACGGCATCTTTCTGATTCATTAGTCGAAGACGTAAGAATTTGAATTTGGTGCAAATGTTTTGGTTTTTGTGTTGGATGCCCTCGTTGCTCGGTATCAGCGACAGCCGGCAATGCCCTCTTTTTGGGGACTCTTAGAAACTTCTTCTCTACCTATAGTATATCTACCTGGCGACCTTTACCGGCTCGCGATGATTATTGCCCCGGTATTCATTCCTATACATTGCTTCGGTCCCTGATGCTGACTGACAACAAAATCAAGCTTGGCTTCTTCGAGACGTACTTTACGACCGATTAAACTGAAGCAAAGCAAACGAAACGAAGAACAAATCAAATCGAATCCTATGCTGTTTTTAGATACAAATTCGTCGATCTTACACCTTTGCAGGGTGATGCCTGATGCCTAGTGCCTGTGTCGGCTGTGCGCATGTGCGGAGTGCGGCATGCCTTAGCTGATGGACCACGAACTATTGCCGTTTCCCGAATCGCATGGAAGCAAAGCTATTGGAACAACAAGAACAATTTTAATTAGCGCAACCTCTGTTTTCGGTTTCATTCGTTTTGGTCTTGAGAGGTGGCGGTGCGGTTAGGTTGGTGGTGGGTTATTGGATTGGCCCATAGCCGTATCAACACGCTTTGTATATACTGGGAATGCCACATCCGTCCGTTTGTCTGTCCAGGGTACATTCGAAGTAAGATAAGACAGAACAGAAGGTTTCAACTACGGTTACCACTTGGGAGGATTACTTCCTCTTTATCAGGATTTTTTAGATGAAAGTTGGTTTTGAAATAATGTAGAGTTCCGGGAAAAATCGATCACCCGATGAAACTGCTGACACATGATGGTGTGATACAGAGGAAAAATTGTGGGAATTCGATCGGGCACACTTCCCAATCAAAACTTTCATCGCAATACCAAGTTGAAAAATGGATATGATTTCTTCATAGCCAGAAATGGATATCGAAAAAAGCTATTTCTGCATAAGTATCACATGTTATAGCGGGTACAGTTGGGCTAAAGTACCCTTTGGCAAAAATATTGATAGTGCCCTGGACTGTCATGCGAGAGTATGGGGTTCGAATCACAGCCTCTGCCGCACAAAATACAAATTATTTTTGTCAGAGTTACCTATCTACTGCATCTTACGGAGAAGTGATAAGTTCTGTAAGGGTATCCCGTTCGGGTTTGACAGAAAATTTGATGTTCCATTCGTTATAACCCGCAAAAATGTTCCTACAAGTTATTAATAATTTTTACACCCAATTTCGTTTGTCATTTAATTGGGTAAGTTCTCCAAGGAGTGGCAACCATGGCTCCAGAAGATGGGGCTACTTTTAGGGTTTCGTTTAATAATGTTCCCGATGCTCTGTTGCTGTCCATTTGGGCTTATATTTCGGAATTTTCGGTATTTTTTCCACCGAACCGACTGAGACTATAAGAGACCAGGTATTCGGTTGCTCATTTATTTCATACATAAATGCGGGCCTGGAATTCACCTAACATTCAAATAAAATATTTTCCGCTTCTTAATTAGTAATAAAAGGTTTCTGGGTGTATTTCTTTCGTTATTTTTTTTTGTTTGCTAAAAGAATGGATTATAAGCTCTGGGTTTTGCTTCTTCGGCTGTTAATTGGCTTTTTTCTTGCTTCTGGGTGTGCGTCAGTCAACTTCAGCTTTAGCGGGATACGGAAATAGGTGGATAGTTAGCTGAAGCACGGTGTGTGGTGGCTAGATGTATCGGCTTAATGGTGTGGTCTTTGTTAAGATACTCATTTCAAGATAAATATGCGTATAAGGTACATGACACAGAGTTTTTACAAGCAGTAACGTGTTCTTAAAGACTTGTTGAGCCGTTTAATAATGGCAAATCTCCTTTTGTTTCTCCGTTTTTTTTTTTTCTTTATTTTGCTCATAATATCTAGTGAAGACATTTACATAGGAAAAACATTTAGTAAGAACACAACTAATACTAATGGTTCGGTAAGAGAAGTCGCGGCATGTAGATAAAATTGTCAGAAGTTGTATCGGACGGTTTTTTATGAGCCTCATCTAATGTGAATAAGGTATGAGTAATTGAGATATTATGAATATCTTTGTGGAGAGAAACTGAGATTATGGTCGACTTTTAATTGCCGAAGCAAATTATTCTATTAAGTTTTCGTACATATATACGAGTATCTATCAAGTATAACATTTAGTTTTATAGCTACTTTACACAGAAAATAAAATCTAGGTATATATGATAAAAATCTAGGTTGACTTAACAAAAATTTTGTCAATATACGTCCAACAAAAAGTTTTGTCAAATTGACAAAAATTATAGAATTTTGTTGAGGTAACAAAAAATATTTTGTTGTATCCACAAAATTATTTTGTTATGCTAACAAATAAATTTGTTGAAATAACAAAAATATTTTGTCAATATGACAAAATTTCGTAGAATTTACAAAATTAATTTGTCATATTAACAATTCTTTTGTTGTATTAACAATTTTTTTGTTAGTGTTGCTGTTTTTTTATTATTATCGGATTAACAAATTTTTTTTGTTAAATTAACAAATTTTTTTTGTTAAATTAACAAAATTGTTTTGTTAAATTAACAAAATTGTTTTATTGAATCAACAAAATTGTTTTGTTACATTAACAAAATATTTTGTTAAATTAACAAAAATTTCTTGTTAAATTAACAAAATATTTTGTCAATTCAACAAAATATTTTGTCAATCTTACAAATTTCTTTTGTTGAATCCACAAAAAAACAAAATCAATTTTGTCAAAATATTTTTTTTTTTGGGATTTAAGTCCACAAAAATTGGCGTTTCGTCCCTACGATCTCACATGCAACCATCTGTGAGGGCGTATGGACAATACGCAATTTTTGTTAAGTTCAGTTAATCTTACATCGATTTTTTAACAAAAACCAAGTGTGAACTATACCATACACTAAAGACATTTTTTGGTTTCCTTACAAAATAGTTTTATCTATCTGATAATATTATTTTATCAATATTACAAAATAATTCAACCCCAAAACAAAATATTTGTCATTTTAACAAAAATGTTTTCATTTTTTGTTAAATTGACAAAAACAAATTAACAAAAACTTTGTGATATTGACAAACATTAACAAAACAGATTTTTTGTAGATACAACAAACATTTTGTTAACATCACAAAAAAGTTTGTCGATGTGATAAAAATCTCTGTTTTATTTTGTTATATTAACAAAACTTGGTTTGTTAAACTGACAATATTATTTGTAGTGCATATTTTGTTAAACTGACAAAAAATCATGCTGGATTATAAAAATTTTGTGAAATCAACTAAATCATTCTTTCGTATTGACAAAAATTTTATCAGAACGATAAAATTGTTTTGTTAAAGGTCAACAAAACGTTTTTGTCAATATTACCTAGGAATTTATTTTCAGTGTAGATATAGGGTTTTAAGTTCAAGGTTCGAAGATATAAACACATACCTATAGCTTTTTAAAAGAAAAGGCTTTGGAGGAGTCAGATTTGCGCCATAAGATTTTATTAATTCAAAGTGAATTTTCAGATTTGCTTAAAATATTGTTGCTTCAAGTTCAACCAAAATTGGGGTCCTCTTCTCAACGCTTCGAAATACAGTCAGCAAAAAAACGGCGTTATCTATGGTCATGCCTTTTGAGATCCTGGGTTATTTGGATCTCGTACTGATGTAGGCCTTAGTCCCGTCGCAAAAATTCGCCAAGTTAAAAGTCTGTGAAAGGGGGAGTTCTGGTGCACGGGAAGGAATCGACACTCTCGGATTCTGCTATACACTTACACGAACCACCGATATTGGATTCTTTTACCATACAAATGTTGGCTGATTGATAACGGTCTTCTCAAATTTAGCTATCAAACGTTGAAAAGTCGACTGTGAAAGGCCACTACGTCTAATGTAAAATTGGCACAGCAATTTTTTAGTTTTCACCGCAGTGTAAGACGTGACAAGCGTAATCACATTAACGCTTTGGCCCAACGAGCAGAAGATGCTGCTAACAGATGCGACAGTAGAACCGTCTACATCATTATAAAGGAACTGGTTGGTGCTCGCAGTTCCAAACAACACCTCGTAAAAGACTCAGAACGCTCGCTACTTAGTTCGGATGAGGATCAGCTGAGAAGGTGGAAGGACCATATTGCGTCGGTATTAAACCGAGTTACCGACAGCAATGCGCAACTGATACCTGCTGAGCCGACAGGAACAACAAATTCCCGAATCCGCACTGCACCCCCCAGTACAGATGAGAACTGCAACGCAATCAAAGCACTGAAGACCAACAAAATAGCAGGACTTGATGGCATTCCTGCAGAGCTTCTACAAGCGGCGCCAACGACATCGAGCGAACTTCTGCATCCACTCATGAAGAAAGCTCGTGTCTCAGAAGGATTTCCGAATGAGTGGAAAAAGGAAATGATAGTCAAGATCCCTAAAAAAGGAGACTTAACACAGTGCGAAAACTGGAGGGGGATTTGCGTCCTGCCTGCCGTTACGAAAATATTAGCGAAGATAGTACTGGAACGCATCAGGTAACATCTAAAAGCCACACTCGACGCCGGACAAGCAGGTTTCCGCACTGGATCCTCATGCATTGATCATATCAATACTTTAAGGATCATAATTTAGCAGTGCGTCGAATATCGATGACTACTTCACCTGCTATTCATTGAGAAGGTTTTCGATAGCGTCAACAGAGAATTTATTTGGCTTGCTTTACGTAGGAGGGGTATTCTGGATAAATTAATAGCTATTATTAAGGCAACTTATGATGGATCCAAATGTAACGTTTTGCACGAAGGGAGGCTGTCAGAAGAGTTTGAAGTCCAAAGTGGAGTCAGACAGGGCTGCATTCTGTCACCAAAATTATTTCTGTTGGTGAAAAGCGATGGCCTGCGAGCGGCCTTGACAGGGAACGGAGAAGTTCGATGGACTCTAACGTCTCACCTGATACCTGAATCATCTTGACAATGCGGACGACGTATGCTTACTCTCTCATAGGATCATGAATCTCCACCAAATAACAACAGGGGTGGAGAGAGAAGCAGAAATCATGGGGCTGAAAATCAACTCCGGCAAAACAAAGATAAAAAGCCTAGGAACCCAGTCATCTTCTCTCATAAATATTTCTCAACAACCGGTAGAGAAAGTACAGAGCTTCCAATACCTTGGAAGTATCATCTCTACCGAGGGTGGCACCGAACAGGAAGGACATTAGCAGTCGAATCAGGAAGGCAAAGGCTGCCTTCGGAATGCTTAGAAATATATGGAGGAATAACTCTCTAAGCTTAAGAACCAAGCTACAACTGTTTCGATCCAAAGTCGAATCCGTTTTACTTTACGGTTGCGGCACTTGGAAGGTAACAGTAGGTGTCACTAAGAAGCTGCAACTGTTCATTAATAGATGTCTACGAAACATCCTTAGGATTTTCTTTCCCAATCGTTGATATACGATACGAAGAGCTCCTCAGGAAAACAGGTCAGGAACCTATTGACTCTATTATACGATGTCGAAAGTAGTATTGGATCAGACACACGCTTCGAAAAGGCGACAACTGTATTGCGGCGCATGCAATGTGGTGGAATTCGCTCACACAAGAAGGAAGAAGAGCTGGACGACCGAGAAGCTCATGGAGAAGGACAGTCGAGGAGGAGTCAGCCCAATTAGGCAAGAGTTGGAGGGAGGTGCGACTCATATCCAGGAACCGAACACGATGGCGAGCTGGCGTTGTGGATGACCTATGCCCCACTAGGGGCACAGGGCATCCCCCACGGACATAAAAGTTCTGAGGACCTAAGTAAGTTATTTTTTTAAGAAAACCCCGTCTTTTAGCAAAGCATTAGAAAAATTTACTGAAATATTTCTTTCAGAGATTTTTCAAAGCAGAGTTTATTAAGATATTATTTATTTAGCCTCTGGTTATATGTACTTAAATCAACTGACTTAAATTAAATGGTCTTAAGAAACTATGAGTGCCTTCGAGAGAGGAAATTTCTATTACATATGTAATATTTAGTCAAATACAGAATTTGAAAAAGGTGTAACAACGCCTTAATTCAGTTTTATCGGCTTCTCTTGCTTATCTCCCACATAATCATCTGAACGAAAAATAAATAATTTTTTTGCGAAGCACTACATTACCTACATTTATTTTTTTTTGTATAAATGGCATTTTATATTGGCAATTTGGGAAAACTCTGTGATGCGGGTTGTCAATAAATAGACCCAATTCGATTCTGTAGTTTTTGTGTACCTATAGTTGTTAAACTTCACATCCAGATATAACGATATTTTGCTTACAATTACATACACTCAGAAAATTAATTCTTTGCTGCAAACGAAAAAATTGCCCAAACGAATTATTCGTTTGCAGACCGATATTTCGATTTCGATTACAGCAAACTCTTTTTATTCGTTTGGGGTAAACAATTTATCGTTTAAGGCAAGCAAATCCAAATTTTGATTTTCCAGATTCGTTGGCTGCAAACGAAAAAATTGCCCAAACGAATAATTCGTTTGTCGAGCGATAATTCGATTGCGATTGCAGCAAACTCCGTTATGAGTTTGGGACAAGCAATTTATCGTTTACAGCAAGCGAATTAAATATTTTATTTTTCGACTTTGTTTGCAGCTAACGCTTATACTCGTTTCAAACAAACAAATAAGTGATTGTGGCAAACGATCGTACGTTTAGGGCAAAGGAATCTTGCGTTTGAAGTGAACAAATTTTGCGGTTATGTCAAATGAAAAACCGTTTGTTGTAAGCGAATCGATCGTTTGCGGATACTGATATATACGTTTGCTGCAATGACAGTTTTCGTTTGTGGTTAATAAGTGAAGCGTTTAGGACAAATGAATCAAGCGTTTATCATAAACGAATCGTTCGTTTGCAAACAATGACTTGTACGTTCCCAGCAATCGAATCTTTCTTTTGTGGGCAGCTATTGACCCGTTTGGGGCAAATGAATCAGGCGTTTGTTTGAAACGAATCATTCGTTTGCAAAGACTAACATATACGTTTGTAGCAGTCGAATCTACATTTGTGAGTAGCAAGTGACGCGCTTGCCGCAAATAAATCAAGCATTTGTTGTAAACGAATCGTTCATTTACGGACACTCATTTGTACGTTTGCAGCAAATGAATCTTTCGTTTGTGGGAAGCAAGTAAAGCCATTAGGGCAGATGAATTAAGTGTTTGTGGTACACGAATTGTTCGTTTGCAAACAGCGACTTGCACGCTTGCAGCAATCGAATCCTTCGTTTGTGGGCTTGCGGAAAAGGTATCATCTGTTTGGGGCAAACTAAATCTTGCGTTTCCAACAAACGATCCTTGTGTTCGAGGTGGAAGAATATGGCATTTGTAGCAAACAAATGGTGTGTATGTGGCTAGCGAATTCGGCGTTCGAGGCCGATATCCTGTAGAAACAACAAAATAGAGGTCTTTTCCAAACCATACATACTTACATTCCAACTCCACTATATGTAAATTTAAAAGAAATCAGTTATTTTACTCTATTTTTTATTATAAATAGTAAGAATAATACGTTATAAGCTTAATATTACTTCTTAAAACTAAAAATTAAATTATTTATGCTATGATTTCATTGCAATCTTAAATACATATTCTTATAATAGCTAGATGAACAAATTCTCTTTTAAATCATCAAACAGATTTCGGACTAAAAATTTAAATCCATATATGCATGCATACATATATGTATATATAATATTAATGAGAACATATTACACTATATAATGTATAATTTCTTGTTTCGTTTTGTATTAAGATGACCATCTTATGAAGACGACAAAATTTATATTTTTTACAACTTATAATACGAAAGAAATTTTATTCGAGCTTATCAGCAACGTTTTACTAGTTTTAGCAAAAGGTGTGGTAAATAATTCAATCTTTATATGCATATGTATATTTAATCAAATCATATTCGTAGTACACAGGTATGTATAGCAAAATGATTTTAGTTTCATAGCTTAAATAAACAAAAGGATATAGGACAAGCTTTGAATCTCAACTTCTTACTGTTTTTTGTTTAAAAATTAAACACGATATAAACTTGTATTTGAGTATAGCATGTAAGATAAAAATGCAGGGAGAACTATAGGAACTTAAAACTGTTTATGGAAATGTATCATTGTGTGGTAGAAGCAGAATATCAAAATCAAATAAATATATGATATTTTATGAAACTGGGAAAAAGTAGAGAGCATAAATCTATGACACTTAAACATAAAACCAGATAAATAAGTTATGAATTTGTTGAGTATAGGTTTATCTTAAAAACTTTATCATAAGATAACAGTGATCAAATGGTGGATTATAAAATAAGACATAAAGTATTTAAATTTTCAGTTTCAGAATCGAAATATAAGATCTAGAACGTTGTATCGTTTGAAACTTATTTAAAAAATGAAGAACAAATTTTGAAATAAATTGAAGAATAAATGTAACCCTTAATTACAGAGGTACAAATGGAGAGATTCACAAAAAAAAACTCCTGAGGAGTGGTCCATTGATCGAAAGGACACATCAAGCACAAAAGCTCGATGTTTAAAAATCCCGAATAATAAACGTTTCACCATTATTAGAGATTGATACACTAGAAGTATGAAAATATTGAAGAGCTTCCAAATCAAAAACTACAAATGTACCTAATATCTTATTTTTGTATGCGAAATAATGAATGTCAAAACAAACAGTTTCCACAAGTGATAAACGAAGGTAAAATCCCTTACCAGTGGTTACTATCAAACCAAAAACGGGATCATTACATTCATATAACAATTTTTCTCTAAATGACTTGAATGAGATTTAATTGAAATAAATGTTTGTTTACAATTTGCGCATTTCTTATTTTTTATGCTTTGAATAGTCTAATAAATTAATTTTGATATTATATTTACTTTGTATTAAGACTGCTCCAAATTGCTTTGATGGTTGATGATGTTTGATCAAACTTCGTTTGAACATTAAAAATATAGATTTGGATAAAGGTCCATACTGATGGATATTTTATTTTGAGTGCCTGCTACATACAAAAACATTGCTCAACAGCTTCCAATGTGTTTTTTGTTTAAAAATTAAACATGATATACACAAACAAATAAAGATGATAGTATTTGTATATAGCATGTAAGATATAAATGCAGGTGATAAGCAACTATAAACAAACTCATACAATGAAAAAAATATGTATCAATTTGTATTATCTTTTTTAAAATCGTTTAAATAGTATAGAGCGAATTTAAGATATTTGAATGCTAATGAAAAACTTTTATATTTTTGTCAACCTAGTGGACACAGACTTTTTAAATAAATACAAACTAAATACCTATAGATTGCTCCATCAGAGCCGAAATATTGGCAGAATACTACATAACATAATAAATGCGGCACGTAAGACCAAAAAGTGAAAATAAGCATTTTCTAGGGCTTTCAAAGCGGAGAGTGAATAAAAAAGATAGGCAGAAAATCACCAAGAAATAAGAAAGTATAAAATAGCCAAAAGTAGCTTCAAAGAACTTTACTTTGACAGTATCAGGCCAGGATAGAAAAAGTATTAAATTAAATTTCAAGAAACGAGATTGTAAAGGAACTTCTTTAGAGATTACAAACGTATCCTGCAAACGTATGTATGCAGGAAAACACATTCCTGCTTGAGTGCTTGGATCCGGTAGCAGCTGTTAAATTTTTGTCTGCGTTCTGGAAATATAAGTTAAATCTATTGTAAAACAACTAAGAAGTTGGTTTAAAAGTTATTCCCAAACGATAAAGTAAAAAGCAATCCCATAAATTTTGATTGCGGCAAATGAAAATGAAATAGTCAAATAAACATATGATATTTTATCCAACTGGCAAAAATTAGAGAGCATGAACCTATGATACTTAAACATAAAACCAGATAAAATGAGTTGAGTAAAGCTACATCTTTAAAATTTCATCATAAGACAACAGTGATCAAATAGTGGATTTTAAGATAAAACATTATATTAAGGAAACTAGGGAGTGATCGATGGGATAAATTGAAAAAGATACATCAAGCACTGAAGTTCGATGTTTAGAAATCCCAAATAACAAACATTTCACCATTATTAGAGATTGATACACTAGAAGTGTGAAAGTATTGAAGGGCTTCCAAATCAAAAACTAAAAATGTACCTAATATCTTAATTTTGTATGCAAAATAATGATTGTCGAAACATATAGTTTCTACAAGTGATAAACAAAGGTAAAATTCCTTACCAGTGTTTACTATGTGCTCTATTAAACCAAACACGGGATCATTACATTCATATAGACCAATACATACCACTAGCTTCTCTTTTAATAATAAACCTTTAAGATTAATCCATGAAACCTTAGAAATTTTGTCCCTTTCACATGTTTTGAAATTAAATTTTAGAAATTCAGTTGCTTTTAAGTTAAAAGTTGGGCCATGATCATAAGAATTCATACAAAGTTCATTGTAATTTAATAATAAGTTCGAAATTTTAAATTGGTGCTTAATGTTCATCGTTTTCAGTATATTTATTCTATTATTTGAAATATAACTGCATTTTTTGAATGTTTGGTGTTTTGCTTCAAATCGCATCGAATTTATTGCGATGATTGGACCAATTTGTTCTATTATTCTTGGATAATGTAGCAAAAAGTGGAACTTCGGTTTCAAATGACTTTCTGATAATGAAATGTAAAAGCAATTATGGTCGGTTATTAACTTCTTTAAATATTCTGTTGAATGTATGTGATGCCTCTTCCTAAAAACTAGTAAAATTATTTGTCTAAGAATTAAATAAAACTTCCATACTGGTCATGATTTTTCAACCAAATCTCCAACTAATAGTGATAAGTGTGTTATTAAAATATACATCTCCGACGCCGAAAGCTTAAATTTATTTTTCGAGAGGCAGTCTGAGTTAAAGAGGGGCGGTTTTTGTGTGACCGAACCGAAGTTAAATATTTCTATCCGCCTGTTTAGTTGTTGCAAAGAAAAAGACTTGGATTTTAATATGAGGGACTTTAAAATAATATTAAGGTCATAATGACAAACGCCTTCCAGCAAGTCATGCATACAATCAGCACTCAAGTTATCAACTACATGAAAATTGTTCAAAGAATTCCAAATTGAATATTCCTTAATGCCGCTAATTTTTTGGTTATCCATATTAGTATCCTCTCCATAATTTTCCCTATTTCTTAAATTCGTGCTATCTTCCGTTAATAAGCTCTTCATATTTTCATTCGAGCACCTACAAAACCTACAATAATGTGAAGAATTAAATGACTCTGTAAAGCCTAATATAGAATTTAGGCCTAAGTTATCTCCAGTTATCAAGCATGGGATTAATTTAATTGTTTTAAAATTCTTATAACTAATTTGTAGTCCTTCGTTTTGCAAACTGTTTAGAGAATCAATTAAGGGTTTCAAAATGACCGTGTTACCAAATTTTTTTCTATCTTCAGTGAAAAAAAGCATAGCCAAAAGTGTATGAGATAATTTCGAAGAAATGTTTTCTGGAAGACACATAATCTTAATATAAACTGCTCCAATTTTTTGAATTCCACTATGGGAGCCCAAAGGATTAAGGTATTCAAAATCATCAAAATAAATTAGAAGGGGGATAAGAAAAGTTGAAGTGTCATTTTCTGGATTAAATTGTCGTTCCTTTTCTTGCCAAAGAGCAGTCTGAACTATATTTACTATTGTATAAGTGAACTTTTTGATATAATGGATATATTCTTCAATTAGTTTCAATATAGGCGATTGAGTGAAAAAAACAGTGAATAGTTGATTGAGATTGACTAACTGAACAAAATATTCACAATGAGTGATTTTTATTTCGTTGTCAACAGAATAAACTTGTTGATATTCAGAACCAAGTTGAACATCATAAAAATCGACCAATACGTTCATTTGTGACAGTTTTTTTAAAATCAAAAACTCAGATTTTAAATATCTTGGGCTTATAAAAGGAGTTAAAACAGAAACAATCTTTTCATTGTTTCCACTCTCCGTAATAGCAAGAGAAAGGTTTGTATCATATAGCGAGAATACATTTTTAAAAATATCTAACGCACTGCTCCTTGGAATTCTATCGTCGTTCAATGTTTTCAAAATAACTTTGAGTATATCTGTAGAAAAATCATTTTTTAAGTCAATTTGTTTATAAGCTGATCTTGAAACAAAACTTGTATCAAATTCCATTTGGTCATACTCAGTGTAATAATTATCTGGATAATAATTTGTTTCTATTTTTTCAGGAGAAGATACGTTATAAGGATGATATTTTTGAAGATGTTTGTTTTTTATATGAGAAATATGCTTATAAAGAACGGAAAAAACCCTGCCACAACTTTTGTTAGAACATGCAAAACGTTGCACACCCGGATGTCTTTTCTTAAAATGACTTGAATATGTTTTAATTGAAAGAAATGTTTGTTTACAATTAGCGCATTTCATATTTACGCCTTAAATAGTCAAATATATTAATTTTGATATTATATTTACTTTGTATTAAGACTGCTCCAAATTGCTTTGATGCTTGATGATGTTTGATCGAACTTTGTGTGAACATTAAAAATGTAGATTTGAATAAAGGTCCATACAGATGTGCTCTCTGGTGGATATTTTATGTTGAGTGCCTGGTACATGTAAAAACATTGCTCAACAGCTTCCAATGGGTCTTCAAAAGAATACCTCTTATCGGTTAACGTAATGTAGGCCCGTAAATCATCGAAACCGCCTACGAACACAATTCGTGGCTGGAGTCCACAATTACCATCTAATAATTGTCGCTCGTAGTCATCTGCTTTTCCCAATGTCTACGAAAACAAATTAAAAAGTTCGTTATCTTTTGTTGTGAAGAATATTTTATTCTAATAAATGAACCCATCACATATCGAAGTCTGCTACTGATATCCGCAAAAAATTGAAGGAATGATGGAAGCTAGTTTTATTTTATATTCATTATTTGTGATATTTTTTTTGAGATTTATAGAAAACTACGATTAAATAATTGGGTTCTTTTAAGAGTAATTAGAATTTGTAGTTTTTAAATATTTTGCATGCATACCAAATGTTATAATCTGTTTTGTAAACTATATAAAAAATATTGTGAAGCATATTCGTAGACATGATGTATGATGACAAAACTAGAACTAATCGTATGTTATTTCAATGACAAACTCAGTTTTTGCTAAAACTGGCTTCTGTTATTTACATAGAAAAAATTAAGTTCTATTGGGCTTAGAAAAACATTCAGATAGTAAAATTAAATACTTAGTCTAAAATGATACTAGGTTCAAATGATAAGTCGAACAAATGTAAAAATGTATTCTTAGTCCGAAAAAATAAAAAAAATTCTAAGTGCAAAAAAATGTATAATGTTTTTAAGTCCGAAAAATTTTTAAAAATTCTAATTCCTAATGAAAAAAAAACTTAAGTAGAAAAAATTAAAATATTTTTTTCGAGACCAAAAAAAGAATTAAGTATTTTTCTAAGTGCTATGAATTTGTTTAAGTCGAACATCTCTTAGTTAAAAAAAAAAATTCTAAGTCCAATTTAAATTTGTCTAAGAGTCGAAAAAAAGTGAAAAAATTCCCAAGAATTTGGGCTTAGTACTCAGTCTTAAATATGCCCCATTGTATTTTAGTTGTTGATATAAAAATATTTGTTATAGGAACGCACCTCAAAATATAGAATGAATTTTTCTTGAATTTCGAGTTTTGATGCCTTATAACTTTGTTTTCCTTGCCTGGCTTTAATTTTCGTAGATGGAAACAAATACGGCAGCACTAAAAGGCTGATGGCAATTTTATTTCCTTTAAATAAAAATATGTTATAAAATTAAACTTTTGCTTATCAAGGAGCGAAATATTACTTCTACATTACATTAGTGAAATGGACCAAGTTGATTTATCGTTCCTCAAAACTTTAAGAGTGATAATTCAATAAAAAAAATTACTTTGTGAAAAGAAAATTAATAGATTCAGAAGTGAAGTTCAATATTTTTTAATACCGCTATGTGTAACGGCCGATTAGCCAGCTTATTCTCCAGTTGAACACAAAATGTTTGTGTTTTCATATTGATAACAGGAAAAACTTCTTAAAGTTAAATTCAAAATGATATTTTTTAGTTTTCACAAATATATTTGGATTACAATATTCCTAATATTTAAAATCTAAATCAACTGACATTTCTCGAATTGTAGAAATAGATATTCAAAGCGTTTATTTAAAATATTTTAATACCTTCGCTACAACCTAAGCTGGCCGCAACCCACTTTTTAACATTAGGGTCTCTTAATCGATCTCCCTTTTCTAAAATCTTCTTATATATTTGCCAATTTAAATTTAATGTAATGTCCGGGTGCAGTATTTTTGAGTCTTCGAAAAACTGTTGGATGAGAGGAAAAGATATAAATCGTTTTTGGTTGTCCAAAATACATACAAAATTATCAAAGTGTTGACTCTTAGAAAGGTTAAAAACTGGCACACTATTTGCTCAACTTTTTATAAATGCAACTCTATGCAACTATTTACTTTAATTAATTTTATTTACATTAATATATTTAACACATCTCGAATACTTTTTATTTTTGGTACCAAACAACAAGGGTTTTAAATAGTGTGCCTCAAAGAGTTAAAGTATGTAAAGGAATAAAAATCAACTTACCAACTTAAATATGTGGTTGTTGTTCAGGGTGAAAATTGGAAATTTAGCAAGATACTCTGAGGTTTTAATGTTATTGTCCTGTAAAATTTCCCATCTTAAAGCAAAGCAGTTTTTCCATTTTGCAATAATTTCAGTGAATGGTTCATTATGGTCTTGAATAAACTTAAAATCTTCACAATTTTCTTCACAAACGTTAACTATAAGTAAATGAAAAAATAGGTAAAACAGCAAAAGTAAAAGAAAAAAGGGATGTTTTCACGCGTTGATTAGAAAAAATACAATTCACGAATGTGTCGCACGAACTTGCTCTTATGTAGTAGACTAAGAATTAAATAAAAAATAATTTTAAGAAAACTGTTGATAAAATTCATTTTTAAAAAATAACTCTTTTATACAAAATTCTCAAGCCATTTTTAAGAAAAAATGTAAGAACGACAATTTTAAGTTTTATTTATTGTATGAAAAAAAATTAAAGTTAAAAAAAAAGGTGGCCCTTTTTTGAGATTACGAATTTTCCTAAAAAATTCTATTTCTTTATTAATATTAATTTCAATGTTTTTTTAACTTCTTATAAGTCCGTAATATATTAACAAAAAAAAACATTTATTTAGTAATATATTAATTTACATTTTTTACTTGCGACTTATAGGTACTATATGGCAAGTTATGCATTCGTAAAAAAAATCAAACTCGAGATTTTGATCAAAGTTGACATTACGATGATAGCGAAGACGAAAAAAGTGGGTCTGGAAATTCTGTCTGTCTGTCTGTCTGTATGTTAGATTAAAGCTAAACGGCTAGGCCGATTTTCTTCAAACTTGGTAGATAAGAGTTTCAATTTTGTACCCCTGGATGATTTTTGATTTGATTTTTTAAGACCAAAAATAACGGCACCTGCCATACGATTTTTATTTGAAATTTTATAAATATTTTTTTTTCTCAAAAACCGTCCCTAAGATTTTTCAAAAAAAATTCAAATAATTTAGTTTAATTAAACCTTGGTAATGGTTGAAAAAAAATTTACAAAAAATGAGTATTTTTGGTACCCCCTTAAGGACCCTTTTTTTTGTTTTTGATTTTCTCAAAAACATTATGACCGATTTCGATCATTTTTTGTATGATAAAGCTCCCCAGCAGTTAGAATATTATTGTGTTTTAAAATTTTTCAAAAAAAAATTTAGGATTTTTAAAAATACTTTCAAAATTTTTTTTTGAAAACACAATATTTTGAAAACCCCATGCTCGATTTTTTTAAAACTTGATAATTAATGGTTTCTTAAAATAATCTACAAGATATGAGAAAAACAATAATTTACCTAAAAAAACGGTACCCTCTATGCAAATATTAAAAAAAGGTTTTCGAAAATCGCATTTTTCTCGAAAACGGTTCCGAGAATTTTGCTTAAATTTTTTTCTTTCAATTAATCTTAAAGATCTATAATTAATAAAAAAAATTTGAAATTTATACATTACCGGCTGTTCCTACCATAGAACGATTTTTTTAAATTTTGAATTTCTCATTATTGGCATAAAGGATTTTAATTAAATTTTTTAGAGAGAACCTTCTAAAAAGTCTACAAAATATTGAATGTCAAAACTTTAAGAAAAATAATGTTTTTGAATTTTGAAAAAAAAAATCTTTTTTTTTTTGGAAAATTCAATGTCTCGAAAACGTATTTTTTTTTTTTTAATCTAATTGTTATTCGAACAATAATAAAAACTTTAAATTGGACTACCAAATTTTTTTCTTTAAAATGTTTTAAACATTTTTTATATAATTATTTATTTTAACTTTAAACTTTATTTGCTTGAATCACATGGCATCCTTGTTTTACTTCCAAGTTCCAACTACCAAAGAAGTTGTTTTAGTCATTTAAAACATTAATTTTATTCTTATTAACAGTTTTTCTCTAACAATATTTTTCTTAAAGTTTTGAAATGCAATATTTTGTAGACTTCTTAGAAAATTCTCTCTAAAAAATTTCATTAAAATCCGTTATGCCAATAATGAGAAATTCAAAATTTAAAAAAATCGTTCTATGGTAGGAATGTATGTATAATGTATAAATTTCAATTTTTGTTTATTAAATTATAGATCTTTAAAATCAATTGAAAGAAAAGCCAAATCTCGGAACCGTTTTCGAGAAAAATGCGATTTTCGAAAACCATTTTTTAATATTTGTATGGAGGGTACCGTTAGTTTTAGGTGAAATATTTTTTTTCTCATATCTTGTAATTTATTTTAAGAAAGTTCTATTTATCAAGTTTTAAAAAAATCGAGCATGGGGTTTTCGAAATATTGAGTTTTCAAAAAAAATTTGATTTTTTTTTAGATCCAAACAAATTTTTTTTGAAAATTTGAATACACAATAATATTGAAACTGCTGGGGAGCTTCAACATAAAAAATATTATCAAAATCGGTCGCAACGTTCTTGAGAAAATCAAAAACGAAAAAAAAATGGGTCAAAATTTTAGGATTTTTTTTTTGAACTATTACCTAGCTTTAACTAAATGAAATTTTTTAATTTTTTTTTAAGAAAATCTGTTGGACAGTTTTTGAGAAAAAAAAATATTTACAAATTGTTTTTTCTTTTAATACATTTTTATGACCTTTAATTTAATAAAAAAAAATTGAAATTAAGATATTACAGCTTGTACCTACCATAGAAACATTTTTTCAAATTTTGAATTACTTACTATCGATATAACGAATTTTAATGACATTTTGTATAGATGCTTCTGCTAATTTTAAAAATCATTGCATTTCAAAACCTTAAAAAAATATTTTTTAAATTTTCGGAAAAAAAAACTTTTTTTGGGAAAATTCAATAATTCAAAAACAGCTCAATATTATAGTTTGGAAATTTAATTTTCATTTATAAAAACTTAAAGTTGGCGTACCAGTTTTTTTTTCTTGAATTTTGTTTTTAATTTTTTGTATATAAAAGCTTATTTATTCAAGAAACCACTATCCTTTTTATGGTAAAAACATGATTTTTTAACATTCGTATTATATATTTTCTCACATCTTGTTGATTAAACTTCAAAATTAGAATGTTGTTGAAAAGATTTAACATTTTTTGTTTTGAAAAATTCGAATACACAAAACTATTGAAACTTTTGGTGAGCTTTAGAGTACAAAAAATTATCAAAACCTATTGAACTGTTTTTGAGGAAATCGAATACAAAAGAATTTAAGATTCCTGTTCATAAAACTTATGAAAACTGTTACGATTTGTTTACCATATTGAAATAAGCGTACACTTTTCTATTAAATATGTTATTCTGTTTGATAAACACAATTCCCTACTTTTTTCACTTTCTCTAGCATTTTGTATTGCAGTTGAAATCTAAGAACAAAATAGTTCTTACCAATTGTTGTGTTTAAATCCTTCGTTGAGTTCCTTGATCTCCTAGAGATGAGCCCAGCGCTTGAAAGCAAATTTCTATAGTTTGAGAAAGTATCATATAGTTTTCCAGACGGCTTTTGGCCATTTATAGCAGGCGTGTAATATTCTTCTTTTGCTTCGGAAGCAAATAAATCGCTTATTACTGAAGCAATGTAAGAAAAATCATGCCGAGTTAACCTGTTAAAAAGTGTAAGCATGAAATAATTGTTGGTCATATGATACGATAAAGATACTCTGCAAAAAACCGATACCGATTACTAATACTAAAACTACTCCTGATCTGAAATTAAGTTGGTACTGTAACAACACAAATTCAATACAGAAAGAAAGTTGAATGTTGAGTTGTGTTGTAATACATGTATTTATAAAGTATTATATTATATATATAATATTATCTAGAGGAATGATTTTTTGCTGTTCTTGTCGGTAAATAACTCTGAAGTATATTAAATTTTATCTTGAACGCATAAAATATTCAAAAATGTAATCGAACTTCTGATGTGATGGCAATAAAAAGCCATAATAAATCGTTTATTAGCACAATCTGAAATACTGTTTTTTACTTTTCCTCTTTTCATTTTATCTATTTAAAATACTGTTATCTTAATTAAGCTTGTAGAAATAAAGACTGTGTATACTTTAAGTTCTCTAAGTTAATATATATATGCATGTACTTTATGCAATATTCGTGAATGCAAATCTAATTGGATGTGGAGGCCAAACCATCTATTCTAGTTTTGCATGTATTTAAAAAACATTTCCAATCTGTTCCAGATCTGTTTATATCATAAAGGTCTAACTATCATCGACAGAAGCTAATGTCGAACCCCAACCAACTGCTTCGTCTTTTTCTAAAAAAGAAGTTAACGAACTGAGCATGAGCTTTCTTTTGTTCATTCTTATGCTTGTCCGTGCCTATTACAGTTGGGTCTTAAAACACAGATATTTTATAACAACAGCCCCTGAGTCAAATTTATAAAGTTTTCAAAAAGAAATTAAAGTAACTTACTCTAATTTTATGTCGTCTTCCAGTAAAAGCTGTATCATAAGTTTACTCAGCTTTATTTTTTGTGCATTTCTCAAATAAAAGTTCTGTTGGTATTGTGTAAGTAGAATAATAAAATCTACGCGTTTACACTTTTTAAGCATCTACGAGTATGTTGGGAACATATTTAAGCAAAATAAAGAAATCACATTAGTATTTTCTGTCATTATAGTCAGCTGCTCAATAAAAATGTGTGTATAGAGTTCCCTAAAATATAGTTTTTCGTTGTTTGGTTATATATTTCAGCGTTATAATTGAAAAGATGTACCGAAAAAAACACATGAAGACGAGCATTTAACTTGATACAACGAGGAATCAACATTCAACTCAAAAAAACAAATAGGCAAAATAGCTCTTTGAAAACTAGGGCATAGCAGCAAATTAAATTGATCAAAGAAAATTGACGCCAACAATGTTATGTTCGCAGACCACCAACATCTAAAACGGTCATTTTTAAGGAACCCGATACTCACATGTATGTTTTCTAGCTATAATTATATCATTGAATCAATTATTTCAGAAAATACATATCTACAAATTTGTTGATAAATTTTTTGTATTTTGTAGGAGCTTAAATGTACCTAAGTTACTTTATGTTAAGTTATTTAGACTCTATTCTGGCATCTTTATCTAAAGTTTTCTGAAATGATCAATTCAAATATTGTATCATTAAAAATATTTACCTCAGCATTGATTATTTTTAAAACATGACCTTGTACACCTGTGGGCTCTGAAGTATTTTTATTGAATGATGGCTCTTCGTGAGGAATTGTGTTAATAATTTTGATGTTGGACTCCTGAACAGACTCTACAAATTCTACATACTCTATGGACTCTATAGAAGTTGCTGACGGTGATGGTGATATTTCTTCAGTTTCCGTTATTGTTAAGGAACTTCCTTCAGATTCTTTTAGATTTCAGAGCATCAAATAGTTTGAATGCAATATTAAAAATTATCTTAATGTTATACAGACTTTTCCAATCTTATATTTCAATTTTTGTGAAGAAAAGTTGTATGCAAACAGACACATAGCAGTCTACAGAAACCTTAAAATGTTGGCTTAACTATAATTGGTAACATTCGAACCAGTTTGGGAAAGTCTCTAAATTGTTATACGTTTTTACCTGGTATTTCATCAACGTCGTCGTCTAGCACTCCCAAGGTCCATCCGGGTGATGACTTAAACTATAGAATATAGTCAATGACATCTTCGTCAGGTATAAAGGAGGAAGTTTTCGAATCGAAAAACTTCACATTTCCAATTATATTGAAATGATTTTTGACTAATAACACAAAAGACAATTAATGACAAGAGAATGTTGTAAAAATTAAAGAGTCCCTACCGGCTTCAACTAAATCAGCATTTGTCATTAAAGTCGATGGTACCTTAACTTTGACCACCGAACTTAATCTTTTGTACACAGCGGTTATAAAAAGAAGCATTGCAACAAGATATCTTGACAATGTCACTTTTGGTGTTTTATGTTCTAGGCAAGTCAGTAACGATAAAGCAGCAATATACATATATGAAAAAAGAAGAGAAGAAGTTTTTTGATTTAAGTAATGCTCTTTCGTAAACTCATTTTTGTACATTTATGAAAATAAATGCATATATAATAGTATCATAGATAAAAATGTTTTGTGAATTTTTTATTGCTACGCACTTAAAAAACCATAATTTTTCAAAATATCAAATTGAAATCATATTTAGTTTAGAAAATTATTAAAGGTGGAACTAACTTCAGTTGTCCGAAATCCGGTTTACTGAGAACTCCGTTGAACAAATTTGGTGAACATTTTCATGCTTGCAGTATTTGGAGTTATGTTTCATATTCAAATTCATATTCATAGCTAAAAATAACAAGAACTATGTTTTAGAAAGATTTAAATTTACCTACTCTACATCTGTTTCCACAAATAATGTATGTTTTATTTTATATTCAAATGTTAGAATAAATTTTCATGAAGTATAGAAGTAAATTTCATGGAGGCCATATAAAAATCAAATTAAGAACATTTATATAAAAGAAAAATTATCTTCATTATTCATTCAACATATAACACAAAACTGAAAAATTAAAAAGGCTTTGATTGACATTTTTAAATCAATTTAAAGAACAAAATTTTGGTACGTCAACTTCAAGTTATTATTTGTGTAAGAATAAAAATTAAATTTCAACAAAAATTAATGTACCCTTTTTCAAGATATCGATTTTTCCAAAATTAAATTTAATTTACTTTTAATTCAAAACTACTTCTTATTTTTAAGTTTTGAAATCCAATATTTTTTTAAAATTTTAGAAGCTTCTCTATTAAAGAGCATTATGCCCAGAATGAAAAATTAAACATTCAAAAAAATAGTTGTATGGTAGGTAGTAATATCATAATTTCAATTGTTTTTCAATTCATTGTTAGATCTAAAAAATAGGTCCAGTGGCTTAGGCTCTAGATCGAGGTACAGACATACAGACAGACAGACAGACAGACAGACAGACGGAATTGCCGGACCCACTTTATTCGTCTTCGCTATCATCGTAATGTCAACTTTGATCAAAATCTCGAGTTCGATTTTTTTCCAAATGCAGAACTTGCCCTATAGTACCTATATCGAAAGTAAAAATTGATTGAGAGAATACAAATGTTCTTGGCGCGGTTTTTGAGCAATAGGTTTTCTGAATACGATTTTATAACATTTGTATGTGGGTACTGTTATTTTAAGATAAAATATAATTTCTTCTCTCGCCTCTTATATTGTTTTACAAAAACTTCGATCTATTGAGTTTTCAAAAAAAAATACGAGCAAAAATTTGTATATTAAAATACTATTTAACTTCTTGGGCAGCTTTAGCATTAATTAAATGATCAAAATTGGTAGTATTGTTTCCGTGAAATTCAAAAAAAAGATTATACACTGGTACCATTAGTAACAATTTTTCGGGGATTTCTTTTTCCAAAATGCCTAGCTTTAACCTAATGAAATTTCTTGATTCTTTTTTAAATCTGTGGAATAGTTTTTGAGAACAAAATATTTAATAATATTTCGAAGAAAATTCGTATGGAGGGTACCTTTGTTTTTGGTCTTAAAAATGTTAGAAAAAAACATGTGCTATCTACCAAGTTAAAAGAAAATCGGCCAAGACGTATAGGCTGTATAGTCGAAAAGACAGAGTGACGGACAGAATTGCGAGACCCGTCTTCTACATAATTGTAATATTAATTTTAATCAAATTCTCGAGTTGGTTTTTTTTTGTGCGAATGCATACCTAACCCACGTTATAGAACCTACATATGTATATGTATGTACCAAACTATGAACCGTAGAGAAAAATGTAGAATTTTAAGTTTAATAATAGATGCAATATAATAAAATAATTTTATGTCACTCACTTTACACTTTCATTTAATTTTTTAAAACACTTTTAGATTAACAGAACACACGACAATTTTAAATTTACTTTACTTGTTTTAGTTTTTAGACTAAACTCCGACCGACTAACAAGAACAAAACTTTTACTGATACTGATACTGACTGGATATGGATATTGGATACTGAGCGGCCGAACAAATTTAACTGTTTTACCAATCTACCGTTTTTGATTTGACGCACGCTGACAAAGTGATGCGACGGACGCGTTGGTTTAATACTAGTGTTGCCATGTGAGAAATTGGTTGGGGCCATTCAGGAATGAAGGAGTACAATATCAATGTTGGGAAAATATAATAAATGGTGTCTTTTCTTCGAAATTAGATGCAAAATATAAAATTCATATTTGTTTGATAGAAAGACCTTAATGGAGAACATCTGTATAAATACAAACCATAGAAAACACATGTTTTTTCAAGATACATAAAGATTATAAAGAAGACGATTATGTTTATCTTCCTTTCGTACTCTTAGTATTTTTTTTATGAAGATGGCAATTTCTTCTACTTTTCTTAAAATGTTCAATGCAGATACATGTGAATCTAGCATGAGGTGAATTGTTTGTTTAAGTTTATTTAAATTTCATATGTGCCATTAACATAAACTCGAACAATCTTGTACCTATTTGGTTCTTGATTTCCTTTTAGTTACTGTAAGCACTTCATTTACATTTACACTCCCAACAATCTAAAATCCTTTCATTGTATTATATTATACATACATTTTTCGTTTTCATTTATTTCAGTTTACTCTTTTCGATTCCAATGAAATATGAAAAATTTTTGAGAGTATCTACTTATCAAATAAATAAAGTGTTTAATGTAAGTATCCCTTTTTGTAAAATTGGTGTTGCGAAGTCTTTGTGTAAATTTAGAAAGATGCATAATCAGAAAATATTGAAATGAACAAAACGAATAAAAACTTTTGTAGTGTTGGGAGTAAAAAGGAGTGTAAAAGGAGTGATTTGTGTTAGCAATGGAAAATGATAATACATACATTAATTTGGAATTAAGGAATCAATTTTTGTAAAATGGACATGGAAAGATAACATTTTCTTATTGAAAAACATTCGGAAAATATGTGCGTTCTGAGTACACTTCTAAATGAAATAGTGAAAATAAAAAAAAAAAACATCCAAAAACTCGCTATAAACACCCGATGCAAGGCTTTCGAATTCTTGGGAGTGAAGAGGTAGTGCCCAGAGAGTACTATATGTAGCCAATCAAATGCAAACAATACGCAAAGTATTAAGTCGGATATCTTGTCAAACTCATAAGCTCTTGAAGAATCAATTTGTAAAATGGCGATGATACGAGTAGCTAGTGTGTGTGCAAATTTAGGTTTATATATAGGATTATGCGACAAACCCGCATGCCCAATTTACACATAAAATTGACTTTGTGTTCCATTTTCGATCCGGTATAGTACTAAATTACTGAGTTCAATTTTACATAGGCAACATTGCCAATTAATTCAACGCATGCTAAAATAAAACATGCAGCGCGATGCTTCAGCACTAGTACATAAGGCTGATACCACACCTTAATTTTTAGCTTAGGTTTTGTTTTTGTGTGTTTTCACAAAAAATAATTCAGTGCTCACTATTCAAAGCTATTATTTTTTTACTTCTTTAATCATGGTGGAGTTATGTGGGCTTATTAATTTCTAAAAATTATATAAAATATTCATTTTACATTTGTCTTGTTCAAGTGTTTTTCAGATTTTGAGAACATCTCAAGCTTGAATAATTTGACATCCGTGAAAACTGATTGTATGTGTTTGTTTTGTTGTCCTTGCACTTGGCAGTATTGAACTGTCCATATATTAGGACTTGAACTTATAAAATTAGGAGCAATTTAAGGTTACATCGAAAGCTATTAGGCGTGTTTTATTGAGCTTCTTAATGTACACATGAAGAAATGTTACACATTAAGCTTATTTTGCACATGTAAATACAAGAACAACAAGTTAACAGCACATTCACTCTTCAGTAATTTTAATGTATACATTTACTTTCCAATGAATTTCTTTTCTTAATATGATAAGTTGGTATCTCCGCAAGATTTCCATGAATATGTTCGGTAAGTATGGGTATTCTAGATAAGATTATTCATGTAGTTGGAAAATGTATAATAGCCGTGTTTTTTGAAAGAGTGAATAGCCAAGTTAGGCTAGGCGCGCACATTCAACTTTTAGTTGCAAAACTGTTTGGTTGCTTATAGAAAACAGATGAACTATTTGGTTGAATGTCCGCGTAGGTGCATATAATTATATGTTACAAAATAGCGAACTCATTTTAGGCAATCGTTTAGTTTGTGTCAAAACACAAACTTTTTAGTTGCTCGAACCAAGCAGTTGCGAAACTAAAAATTGAATGTGCGCGCCCAGCCTAAGCAAAGTTTTACATGCAAAACAGTAAAAACATCAAGAGTGAATATAATTTGGTAAGCAATTAAAGTGAATATAGAATGAATAAAAATTGTAGATATATTGAATGAAATGGAACCAAAAAATCGAAATTTTTTGGATTTTTTTTTTGTCCAGGAAAATCGCAATTTTAGGACTTTTGGAAAGCATTAAGAAGGAAATACTCTAAGTAGGTCAAAATATAGTATATTACCCATCTACCAAACCATAAACTGTCAAATTGCATTGGAGGATGGCTGAGATCTCGATGGATTAAAAAACATCTAAAAAATCTTAATTTTTTCACCGAAAAATCGAATTTTTTTGGATTTTTTTTTGTTGTATATGACCCATCAGCCAAGCTATAAACTGTCAAATTCTATTGGAGGATGGCTGAGATCTCGATGGATTAAAAAACATCTACAAAATCTGAATTTTATTTAACGGAAAATCGATTTTTTTGCTCATTAAAATTGTAATTCATGGGCTGGCAAGAATATGGAAAGAAATATTCTAAATACGTCAAAATAAATTTGAAATTACATACTCTAAAATTCGTGTCAAACTTTGGGATTAAAAGAGAGTGAATATAAAAGTGACTATAATCATTTTTTTTTCAATTTTCTTTACTGAGTGGCTATCAATTTTCCATAAAACGCGGCTAATATATAAATAATTTATGAAAAAAATGAAATTAAAAATGATATCTACCAAGTTGAAGTTTAGGCTGTAGTCGAACCGACAGACGGACAGACAGACAGACAGACAGAATTGCGATCCCCACTTTTTTAGTCTTCGCTATCATCGTAATGTTAACCTTGATCAAAATCTCGAGTTCGATTTTTCTACGAATGCATAACTTGCCTTATAGTACCTATAAGTCGCAAGTAAAAATCATACTTACATAATTTCTGTTTGCGGAAACACACAAAACAAATTGTAACTAAAACGATATAGTTTGCTCGTAGCCTTATGACTTCAGAAAAAATTCAACGCGTCTGGGCAACGCACATTTCATTTGCCGCCAAAATGTACATTAAATTTCATCGCAGTGCACAAGAAATGGATACGTTGTCACAGCTGCTATACATTTTTGCCTAAGCCTAACGAGTCCGAAGGAGATGAAAGTATTCCTTATCTATCGCATTCGCAGTTTTCTATTGTTGCATGCGTCGAATATAATGGAAGTGTTACCTATAGCAAAGTATGGGCTAATACTTTTTCGGCATTTATCGTGTGTGATTTAATATAAATCATATGAAATGTTCACAACTCCGGTAATTTAATATATTTATACATATGTTTATATTTACGCAAGGTATTTGCATAACTTTATGATTGAAATTTACTAACGATCAGGATTGTACTTCATCAAAGCAGCTTCCCTTACTTAATCAACTCAATGTTTCGGTGTGCATAGGTAACACTACCATTTAATTCAACGCAACGACGCCGACGCAACGAGCTTGTTCTGAGTTTTGTTTTGACATTATACCTCTACTAATTACATAGCTGCCATGTTTCCTGCAAACGAATTTCCATTTAAGCCATTCAAATGAACAATATGTTTGTTTGTCACAAAGGTATGGTACATCTACCACAACTGAAAATCTATTTTTAAAGTCAAAATTATAAAATATGTATAAAATAGTAATTGGAAGTTTTCTTTTTTAATCTTTTGTATTATAAAAGCAAACTCTGTGCATATTTTGGTGGCAAAATACATGTTATTATTTGAATTATTATTTTAGTAAAAAAAAGTTTCCATGCATACACTATATTCCACGTAAAATGAATTCTAATGTTTCAATGATCATTGATGTTTATCATTCAAAACAAAAAAAAACTTTCTTATGTAGGTAGGTAGAATATTGTGTCGGGATGAAAATACTTTTTTTTACTAAAATATACCTATGTAAATTCAAGTCATAAGCTTCATATTTGCATCAAAATATTGATTTTGCTTTTAAAACATCTCTAAACTTAAAATTTTAATGTGCAATAATAGTTTAATTGCCACCCATTAGTGGATATTTTAATATTGAATTATAAAAATCGGTGATTATTTGGAACATCGCGTTAATTTATAAATTATAACAAGCCGGATATTCCATTTCATATTTATTGTTCCGCAAAATATAAAGTATACAAAATAAAACTGGCGCATTCCCGCTCCCAGCAACTACTCATTTTTGACCCTTTATTTTTGAAGTGAATTTATTTCAATACCTATTGGTCAGAGTGAAAAGGTGTTAAAGCAAAAAGTTTCTGCTTCCAATTTCGAACATTTGTTGGCATTTTGTCTGACGCTGTTTACTTAGTGCCTAGAGAGATAAAGGGAAGCAAACTTTTCTTACAAGAATTTCCCTATGTTCAGAGAGAGTTTTTCTTATATTTTGTAGCCTTCTATCTTTTAAGGCACTAAATATAGACAGTCGGACCTAAAGACCATTAGCTCTCCCAGCGCTTCACCACCAATTTGCCTTCAATATTTTTAAACAAGACATATTCCGCTTTTAATATTGAACATTTCTTCTCATAGTTCCGGGTTCCGGCTCTATACATTCGATGCTAAAAAAGATAGAGGCTGCAAAAAATTTGAAAAAAAAAACTGAGTTATAAACATAGAGAAACTAGTTTTAGAAATAGTTTGCTGCCCTCTATCTTTTTTGGCACTAAGTATGGAAAGTCGGAACCCAATATATTTTTCTTACACACTTTGTTCTTCCGACCAATACGTATTGTAATAAATAAACTTAAAGGAACTTAAAGGGGAATACCTACATATATAATATTTTGAGGAACGATAAGTCCAGTTTGTTTCAAAGTTACGTGATGTACCACCTATTTTCTTTCTAGTTTGACTACTATTAGGTAATTGTTTGAAAAAAATTATAAATTAATCGGAGTTTGACTATCATATTCTTCCTGCAATGAAACTTTTTTTGCTAACGATTAGCTGCAAAAATTATTTCGTTTGCTACGAACTATATTTCGTTTGTTCTATGATAACTTGAATCCTGATTTTTTTTTATTCACGTGTCGCAAACGAATGTATGTTACCAGTGAACATCACAGATTTTGCAGCAAAAAATAATTTGGAAACTTACTTTGCAAAAGATACATCCGTTTGCTGTAAAAAAAAAATACTTTCCGACAAACAGCATTCAGTTTGGATTTCAGAAACATTTTCGCTGCCACAAAAGAATAGTTAAAACTGAGCTTCAAACGAATCACTTGTGGTATGATACGTTTGTTGCAATGTAATTTCCTTGTGTTCGTAATGTAATATGGTTATCGCTAATATATTACGTAATATAGAGAACGTAAAATTTCTATTTGTAGGGGATAATTATTTTTGTTGTGTTAAATAGCCTTGTAAGAAATAATAAATAAAATGAGGTATACAAACATTTATTTGAGTCTAATAATAAATAAATCGTGACCGTCCTCTTTTAGTTGGAGCCGCTGACTCTTTGAGGGACAAAACTTGCCTACTTTAATTTGGTATAGGTAATTGTTTGAACAAAAGTTCCAAGGGAATCAGAAGTTTTGTATCATATTCTTGGTGGCATAAAACTGTTTACTGCAAGCGAATTTAGATTTAAGCCATTCAAATGAACAAAATGTTTGTCACAAAAGTATGGTACATTTACCACAACTGAAAATCTATTTTTAAAGTCAAAATTATGAAATATGTTCTCTGCAAAAATTAGCTCGTTTGCTACAAACTATATTTCGTTTGTTCCATGAAAACTTGGATTCTGATTGTTTTGATTCATTTATCGCAAACGGATGATACGTTAACACTGAGCATCACGGTTTTTGCAGCAAACGAAATTTTTAAAATTTACTTTCCAATAGATTCATCCGTTTGCTGTAAACAAAAATACTTTCCGACAAAGAACAAGTAGTTTGGATTTCAAAAACAGTTTCGTTTGCCGCTATAGAATCGTGAAAATTGAGCTTCAAACGAATCGCTTCTGCGCCTATACGTCTGGTGCAATAGAGTTTCCTTGTGTGCCTAATGTAAAATGGTTGTTGCAAACGTAACACGTTTATAGAGAACGAATTAACTTTACAGCAAATGCTTTTCGATTACGGCAAATGGAATTCGTTAGCTGCAACCTCGAAAAAAAATATTATTTCTCTGAGTGTATGTATGTAAAATATAGATTGACAAATTTGGAGTTACAATAATGGCCCTGACACACATCTCGTATTGACACCATTAGTATGAAAACTATAGTATTCTCAATATCATGCTAGGTGACACACTACAGAACGTAGTATAGTTTGACAGCCCGCAGTCATATTCTGGCTAACAAAAATTTTCAATCTTTCAAAATGTAAGCATTTAAAATTTGTGATGGATCTTCTCTGCCAGCTTAGCACATAGTATTTTTTTATAAATATGGGAATTTTTTATATTGATGATTAGGTCGCTGCCAAAAACTTTCCTATTTAAAATTCGTTGCCATTTTGAAATCACAAATTTGAAAATATTAAAAAAATCATAAAAAAAGCATTAAAATGACAATGATTTTAAGTAAAACTATTTTTCACTTTAGAAAGAAAAATGGAGCTGTTTTCGCTAAGGAGAAGACTATACTACGCCAAAAACCCTAGTATCGAAACTACGCTCATACTATTTTGCTCAGCTGGTATAACCTATACTATGGTGTCTATACTAGATGTGTGTCACAGGCATAAATAATTTTTCATAATTGTTCTACGCCACCACACAGTTTGTGTTCGACACATTTTGTTAACGAGATATCCCTTACACTTCATTCCCATAGCAGAGACGACTATTCACAGTAGAGTTATAGACTTGGAATTTTGAAGCTGGATTCAAGAAATTGTTGGCAAAAAACTGAGACCATATGGTATTTATTGCAATTTTCCTAGCATTTGTTTTTGCTTAAATATGTGCGTGAATATTCAAGTTGTATGTTATTATATATCCAAGATACTTAAATTCATCTACCACTTCAATAATCTCACCATCTAGGGTCCAGTTTCGTGCATACCCAATAGACCTGAAAACCATTATTTTCGATTTGGTAGTATTTATCTTAAGGTCCCACAAGCTACAGAACTGTTTTAGCTTGTTAATCTGAAGCTGTAGGGTAAGCGGGCTATGTGACTGAAACACTAAATCAACTGCATAGAGCAAAACTTTAACAGAAACATCTCCAAATAATATAATATTTAGCAACAGGTACAGTACATCCCTCCACTTCTTCTCCTCACTTTCGAAAACTTCTTGTTGTTTCTGATCGATGGTTGCTTTACGGTTCAGGCGAAATTCCAACTCATTCCATTTCAAGAAGCTCTGCTCATGATCCAGACTGTTCTAATGGTCTCCGATTCTTGGATTTAGCTTCCACTATTTGTTGAATTCTTCTTCAGATGCGAAGTTCGAGCCGGAATTGCCCAACAGCATGCAAGAGAAACAATACAGGGATTGCTTCAAATGCGAGTACACCATCAATGATCGGAGAACCTTTTCAACGTTAGATAAATGATTTGTAGAACCACTCTCTGGTTAATTTTCAGGTACCGCCTTTCGTTGAAGTCCATATAAGCGAACAACTGAGTCAAATCCGCGATGTACTAGAAGCGTTCTGACTTCGCCGGTCATATTAGAAGGCCAGCAACCTACATCGTCGAGATTCACATCTTTGGCTTCAGCAGGAGCAGAAGGCTCGATTTCAATTACGTCTTCTTTGGCAACATCGAGGTTCACTTCTTCTGAGGGCTTGTGACTAGATGCTTGAGGTACTTCTGGTGAGTCGACTTCGTCTTGACCCTGCTCTGTGGTGGGACCAGAACGACTTCCAACTTAGACGACAGGCACATCTTTTTCTTCTGCCTGTAAAATAAGTTGTGCATTCCCATGAATATTGGCCGGAGGACAATTCTAGGCCACGCACGATTATAGATGGAGGAATCATGTACTTATACATTGGAATCACTTCCGCTGCTGCTGGATGCCGCCGAAGATGTTAACGTGGCTTTCGAACCAGAACTAGAACTGAAATATTTCAGTAATGCAACTTGAGATTTCTTAGCATCTGCTTCTTTCTTAGCCTTTTTCTTGTGGTATTCCGCACCGCTTTCCTTGACGCTTTTCATTTTCAAAAAGTAGTTCAAAGGTTGAATGAAGTACTAAATGTTTGGTTTTAGAAGATTAACAGTATTTAAACGATAAACAACGCAATCGAAATGACTTTCTGTGATCCGGGAGGGAGCAAAAATATTGAGCTGGCTGAGACTAGAATAACGTTTCCGTCGAATCTTAGGGTGCATTCCGTTTTGTCGTGCGACTCGCGAAAATAAAACTGAACGTTCCGAAACTCTCGCGAAACTGAAAGGGACGTTCCGAAACATATGATATGTGAGACCGCTGGCGGCGCTGGCGGTTACCTACTTTACCTGCTGTACATACTTTATACCTATATACGTGGTCAAAATTCTGCCCGTTTGCAGTGCCACCGCGGTCTCGCACTCTTATGTTTCGGAGCGCTCCCTTTCAGTTTCGCGAGAGTTTTGGAACGTTTCGTTTTAGTTTCGCAAGTCGCGCCACAGTAACGGAATGCACCCTTACGGCCTTACTCACCGTTTACGAATTCACGAAAATCAGCCGAGAGCGTCAACGACGAATTACAGACAGGGTGGCAAATTTAAAATGTGCGTCATTGTTGTTTTTTGACTTGTCAAACGTTCTGTCATAAAACATATGATCTCTACTCTACCGGCTTCACCGGCGACATTTTGCCGCCCCAGCCTTCTGCCGCCCACTCCGCCCCACCCACGCTCCGCCACTGGGTCAGTCTAAAAAATGTTCAAAAGTAATACCACTGAAATTTTTTAAAATCAATAATATTGGAAATTTCGAATAGCATAATTACCCTTTTTCCACTTTGTTATAACTTGGCTAGCTCGGGTTTTGTTCCATTGGTTCAACCAATCTGCTGGGTTTTTTTCTTGCTTAAAATTTTACCCCTAAATGCACATAATAATAATATAAGAGTCAAAATAACTAATTATTTTTACGAATTTATTTATTATATTTTTAATCCAATTCATCAAATGTATGTTAAACTTGTTTCAGTTTACCAAAGTTCAGTTAACTTCAAACCCCATTTATTTGTGTAGGTATAATTACTGATAGTTATACAAATGTATCTACCTTCTACCTATATTTTGTTGCATAAACAATTTTATTTTATTTGCACATGCAAGCAATACCTACGCTCTAAAAATGGTCTTAAATTAGATAAAAAATCATATTCTGAAGACTTGTGTAAATAACGCAACAACTTTAAATTGAGTCTGAAATAATCAAACATTAATCATATCACAATCAATGACCACTAAACCTTTAATTATGCAAAACAAATGAGGATGCAGAGTCTACTGAATAGTTTTCTTTTTTCGAAGGAACACTTAAACCAATAGCATCTCCGCACATCTTCTTTAAATCCCCTTTGGATCAGTCATTTATACTCTTTCTTGTCTTCAAAGTATGTATAGGTACCGCCAGTGCACTATACTTAAGACTACATCAACATATTCTCATGTTTCCCAGGCAAATCATTAACCAACCGTCTTGAGTACAAAAAAAAATCGAAAAAAAACCTCAAGGCAAAACAATTTAATTACAGCAATTGACTTGAGTTCATTTGGACTCGATCTTGCACTTGATTCCCAAAGCTGTCAGTCTGACCGGCCTACGTACAAATTAATTTACTCGCCATAAGATTTCATTAAACAACCGACAAGAAGTAGCTGACGGCCACTTTGCATCCGCCCACTCATTTACTCGCATTACGTCATCTGTCACGGGGGTGACAGTTACTTGTTCATCTGTGGGAAAATGATCCAAATGTCAGAGCAGTGTTCATGTTCATGCTGGGCACTAATTTCATTTTCCATCAGATCACCGAGAACACATTACACCTGATCACGTTACAATGGCAAAGTAAAGCACCCCCCACGGCTGTCCTTAACTGCGGCCGGCTCACATACTGTGACCCCAAACCACCAATTTCGGTAAAGGCTTGGTCCCCCTGATTATTGTTCCTTTCATATTCATAGACTTTTATTGTGCTGTATTGTTGTTTATTTTATGGCTTTGTGGTTCTTGGGCAGTTTTACATTTTCGTTTAACATTTTAACGGTTATAAGCTGAAGACGATTGCCGACTTTGGGTCACTTGAATGAATGTCACATAAATCTATGTTAATGGTAGCCCCTTGGGTTGGTGGTCTCATAAATGTTTTGACAAAAGAATCAACGTTGCCGCCCCCTTGGACTTTCCGATAACTTCCGGAATTGCCGGATAATATTGATGAGAAACTGATCTTATTCGATTTTTTGTGAGTGTTGTATATTTTAAATGTTTAACAATTAAGTTGTCGTGGGGTGTTGCTGTTTGTTAAGTTATTGTACGAGTTGAGAATATTCATTTAGTTTTTCAAACTTTCAGGGAAAGGTTATAAAGAAAATAAATAAGCCGGTGGTTTCTAGTAGAACAACTTATTGGGAAAGCACCTTAAGAATAAATTAGTTCTAAGAATATAAAAAAACAATTAAGAATTTTCCCAAGTTTTGGGGTTTAAATGCCTACATTATTGGCTTGAAGTACGGAATCGGAAATAAGAAATTAGTGGTATTTAAGGAGTGGACCAACCTCTCAGTAGATATTATCTATACAAACTACAATAATGATCTTAGAAAAGATTCGAAGACAAATCATTTCCCACGCAATAGAATCCAATGATTGCCAATAGAATCTTTGAATATCTAAGAAGACTAAACCTCTGGTTGGTTGGTTTAGATGACCGAAATTAACGTGCTTGAGATCATGAATGGTGAAAAAATTAGTGTCAGTAAAAGATTTCGTAATTAAATGACAACCAACCGTAATTGAGGTTAGAGTTCATCAAATGATGAAATCAGAATAGAAAAAGAATAGAACGGATTCGGGTACCGGACGCCAAAGGTCTACAACCGCCATGAGTTACCAACTTGTCAATATGCGTTTTTTGATTATTTACAAGCTTCTCACTAGTCAATTGATGATTCCCAATAGGATCACTGAGATGGAAATGCCATTTTTTGTGTAAAAAACATTTTTTTAAGTTTAAAATTAGATTTTCTTTAAATATTCATAAATATTTCTACAGATAAATTGGGATCGTAAGTATATACTCGCCTCATAAGGTGTACATTATTTCTATTCAATGCCATAACAATGAAGGTACATGTAGTTCTTTTCGAATGAAAAATATTGCATCATATTTAAGGGTTAGTTGTAGTTTTAGTCATCTAGATTCTAGAACATCTAAACCTACCCCGATTCAAAAGTTTTCCCTACTATTTTCCCCTTAAATGCTATTTGGGGGTTGATACTCTTATAGTGCACTATAACTTTTCTGGTTTAAAAGAAGAAACAATCTAATGAGAATGTTCATATAGCGTTTTGTGAACATTTATGAAAAAGGGTTTAATTTTGACAAGCAAACTCATCAGATCCAGAAGAATTGCTTTTGCAAATGGCTGTGTCTAGTTTGATGTTTTTTTTTCTGGGTGGTGCTTACAAAAAATAGTAGGGGAGACCGGGGACAAAAGTAACACGTCATGAAAGTAACAATCCCATTTACAGCGTGAATGAACGTGTTACAGAAATTCCTTATATGCATATGCAGTTTTGCAGGCAATTAGGCCCATCTCTTTACTAATCAGTTGTTGTCGAGCGGTCATGTGATGGGCACGTTCCACATAAAAAAAAGAAAAAAGTGCAGAGTTTGAAATTTTTTTAGCTGCCAGCTTTTTCAATAAAAATAGCATAAAATATCGATATTTTAAGGTAAGTTTTTCTGCAAGCATTATTTTATATATTGTTTCACGATCTATGCACATCATTTTAAATAAATTTAAGAATTTGAGTGAATTATTTAGTTTTTTCCAAAAAATAAGGGCATGTGGACAAAAATAACATTTGAGCATGGGGACGAACGTAACATGTTACTTTCGTTCACAAGAAGTTTCTATATAATTTTGTAACGAAAAATTACATACGAGTACTTAGAATGCCTCGTATGCGAGTTAGAAGAACTAATCAGGGAATGATTGACACGTCTGTTTATAAACAGGCCGCCGAGGAAGTTCAAATTAAGAAGAAGAGCGTCAGGGCCGCCGCAAAACAATTTGGTCTCTGCCATGTTACTTTTTCGCGTTACATACAAAAAATTTCAACGGGTAATCCGTCTGCTACTGTTGGCTATCGAAGTATAAGAAGGGTGTTTTCTGAAGAATAAGAAAAAGAACTCGAGAACTATCTTATTTCTTCATCCAATATGTTTTATGGACTTTCACCAAAAGATGTAAGGCGCTTGTCCTACCAATTGGCAGTCAAAAAACAATTCCCGACTTCGTGGAATGAAAATAAGCTAGCTGGAGCAGAGTGGTTTGGTGGATTTTTAAGAAGACATCCTACCTTATCTCTCCGCTCTCTTCAAGCAACAAGCTTAGCTCGTGCAACGAGTTTTAACGAAACTAATGTCAACAAGTTTTTTGACAATTTGGCTGAAGTAATGGACCGATATAAATTTGAACCAAAAGACATATGGAACATAGATGAGACCGGAGTTACAACAGTCCAGAAGCCAAACTGTGTGTTAGCCAAACGAGGAACAAAACAAGTTGGTGCCATCACATCTGCTGAGCGAGGAAGATTAGTAACAGTCACCATTGCAATAAATGCACAAGGAGGTCATACACAACCATTTTTTGTATTCCCACTAAAACGATATCATGAAACACATGATTAGAGACGGACCGGTGGGATCAGTGGGAGCAGGTAACGGTAGCGGATGGATGCAAGAAACAGAGTTTTTGGTTTTCCTCGGACATTTTAAGAAGCAAGCCAAACCAATACTAGAAAGTAAATGTTTACTTTTGCTCGACAATCATGAGTCACATTTATCCATTAAATGTCTAGATTTCTGCAAAAGCAATGGAATCGTATTGTTGTCTTTTCCACCCCATTGCACGCACAAATTACACCCCCTTCATCGGGCAGTATATGGGCCTTTCAAAAAATGATAAACACTGTAGCTGATGCTTGGATTCGCACTAACCCTGGAAAGACCATGACTATTCACAACATTCCCAGCATTGTTAGAGAAGCTTTTCCACTTTCAATCACCGATGAAAATGCAATCGCGGGCATCTTCACGGCTGTAGATTTTGCACCCTCCAATGTAACCGACCGCCCACTATCAAACACCATTGAAAGCCAAAACAACACAAATGTTGAAAATAATTTATCATCATCAATCAATAATGTTAATGTAAGTATATGAAATGACGAAAGTTTACAAACAAATTAAAAATATTTACCTTATACAGATCATTCCTTTATTTGACACTGGTTCCCATCTTGACCCCAATTTACCTTCTTCATCCCATCAGATCAATGTAAGTTATAGATTTTTTTTAAATGGGTTGTCACTTACTAAATTACATTCTAGACTATCTTACCTTCATCGCCAATGCAGTCGCCTAGTACATCAGTACCGATCCCATTTTCACCACAAGAAGTTCTTCCTTTTCCTAAAGCTTGACCAAGGCTCAACACAAGGCAGGGAAGAAAGAAGCGCAAATCGGCTATCCTGACAGATACCCCAGAAAAACTAGAAATCAAGCTTGAATTTCAAAATCGAAACAAAGCTAAGAAAACTGTCCTCGGAATTAAAAGGCCGATTGGGCAGACCAAAAAGAAGAGGAAAAAACTATCGAGGAAGACTTCAGAGAGTGACACTTCTTCCAGTGATGATAAAAACGACTGTTTATGCATTGTATGCTTAGAATGGTTTAGCAGAGGTTGTGAAGGTGAAAAATGGGTTCAATGTCAGGAATGTTAGGGCTGGGCCCATGAAGCTTGCACAAAGGTGATGCCTTTTATATGTGTCACAACTGTCTTTCCGAATGAAGAACTTTTTATTTTAAACAGTTTTTATGTTTTTAATTAAGTATGAATTTGAAGTTTATATATTTGTTATATATCTTTTCTCGTAAAGATAATTTCGCATTTTAAAATGTTCTCTCATGCATAATCTATATGATGAACTGAAAAATATTTATGTTTTTATGTTATCTACTCGAAACGAGTATCGTTCTATTTTAAAGAATTTTGTTTATGTTTATTCGATTATGCTTATCTTGTTTTTTTTTAAGTTCTCCAAAATATATACGTTATATACTATTTGTTATATTCCCAAGTTGAAAATAGAATTTAACACAGTTAAATAAATATAATGAATTCCCTGTGCAGGGACGGGTTAGAATATTCCTGCAGCGCCTCCCCGCTTGTCGTAAAAGGCGACTATAAAGGAGTAAATACATCTAGGCCACAAACAGCAAGGTGAACCTAGCGACACGTAACACCTATAAACTTTCCCAAAAGTGTGCATGCCAGTCCCTGGGTTGGCACGACTGGAGATCACCGGTGCCGTAAAAGAGAGATCAAATACAAAACTGGAGCATGCACACGTCGATACTTACAACGGATTTTGTGAATTCAAGCATTATGGAAGTACTCGTCCAAAATGACACTACCCCGCCAGGCACTACCATTGTTACACATGGTACTGATCCTGGACCGAGCAGCAATGCTCGGGTCAGAGCTAGACGGATTCCGGGGGCTAGCAAAGTAATGCCGCAGATTATACAAAATCTGAGAGTTGCGAGTTGGAACGTTGGCAGTATTGAACACGACCGACTCAGTTGGTATTGCCATGTTCAAAGGAGAGATCCTGAGAACCCCGTCAAAAAGGCAATATCATACAACGTTCCAATTCGAAATAAAAAGAAAGGTAGGCCTAAACACTCCTGGTACAAACAAATGCAAAAACACCAGCATTCAGTTGGCCTCAGAAATGGAACAATACAAAACCGGGAGGCTTGCCGCCGATTTCTGAGGTCAACCCGGCGAACCCCACAGGCGGATCACTAGTGTGAAGCAGATACGTGGGAAAGTTATGATCCCCTCGACATCGAGATCATAACAGCGCCGAAGAAAAGGAAGAAGAAGGAGAAATAAATATAATGAATGAAGTATTTAATTATTTTGCGTAGCCATGTTTTTTAATCATTACGTTACTTTTGTCTCCAGAGCGTGTTACTTTCGTCCTGGATATATAGGACGAAAGTAACAGTGGCAGAGTCTCAGAAAAATTGTCACAGCTCTGTGAATTCTTTTATTTACTAAATCTGAACTGCACCTCTTTAAAGATAAATAATCCATCTAAAAGATGGCATCTTTTCCAACAATTGGAAAAGTAAAAAATGTTACTTTTGTCCCCGGTCTCCCCTACAGTGTTTTACTCTTTGCCATATTTAGGCAAATATTATCTCGTAATAAATAACTTTATATTAAAATATGTTTTAAATCTATATTTCTTGCAATATTATGGTTGAATAAATGGTTAATACTGTATGAACGTACAATGAAATTTCCATTTCTTTAAGTGTCCGTTCAAGGTTTTGTTTGCCAAAGAGAACTGGAAAGATATAGGTACAACTAAGGTGGAGCAATTTCCGTACAAAAAAAATGTCCGCATAACGGAAATGTCCGCCAAAGGGATGTGTCCGCAGAGGGAGATTTCATTGTAACACATGACATACATTTGCATTTAACCAAAAACCGTGTTCACATTGCAATCAATTCGTTCACTTTATTCTGACATCTCAATGTCTTATTTCACTCTTATTTGATGGCAAGAAAGAGAAGCCGAGTGTGACAAGATTTTTTTTTGAATTTTTTTGGACGTTTTCTTTTGTGACATTCATTTTTTCTGTTTTGGCACAGAACACAGAAGTGATACGGAATTAAATTTTTTTGATTAAAATTGTATTTTATAATTTAAAAAATTCTCATTATTCTTCATTGAGCACGAAATTATGTAAGTTTTGTTCTAGTTACTGCTGAATGTCAAAGTGGGTTGGTAATGTTCATATTGCTTTCGGATTCATGAATTGACATTACTTATGTATGTATAAATAGATCGGTTATGTCAATATAGGAATTCGTTCAGAGCCTTCAACTTCCTCTGAAACAAGTGTGTTATCAGCGCTCTTATTATTTGAAATAGACTTACGCCATTTCAGTTTGTATTATCTATTTGTTTGCCTTTCTCTGTCAAACGAGTACATGTTCAGTTCAGTGTTCTGATTTGGTAAGGAAACGCACCTGTTCACTGAGTTTTCAAGATTCGCCTGTCTTTTAGTTTTCTTAATTTTAGTTTTATACGTTTCCCCTTATTTCTCCTTTTGTTCCTGAGACGTTTGATGTCTTTTCAGTAGATCTCGTAGAGAGTTTTTTAGTATCTTTTGGTCATGTTCTGGGACAAAAATGGAAACACAAATTTGAGCTTCTAAGTAGTGTTCTCTAATTAAAAAAATAAAACATCTTCTTCTGATGCTCACAAAATAATAAGCAAGGTCTGTATTGCTTCTTCCCACTGCGAAAGGTAAGATATGAGGATCTTGTATTCCTTTCAAATTCATTTTATTTTGACGTAAGTAAACTCAATGGCACCGTCCATGTTGAAATTAATCCGGCAAGTTTATTTTGACGTTACAGTTTTCACATATCGCTCCTAATCAATGATGATTAAGAGACCATCCATGTGAGCAGTTTCTTTCCAAATATCAACTGAGAGCGAAGCATGGATAATTGGATACTGGTCAGGGTTTGAACTCCGGTAGTCAAATTTCGGAGCAGATTTGTAAAAAAAGTGGAGAAATCGAAATTTTCCGGATTAGTTTGGAAAACAAAAGAAAAGCTTAAGTTTTCAACTTTGTTCTTACAAAAAAATTAATTTAACAAAAATAAATATTTTTTTACAAACCAAAATTAACATACATAGATAAATACAGTCTTGGCCATAAGTATTAGGCACCCTATATTTTCCCTCTATTCTCTTGGAGAATGAATTGTTCGCGTTGTGCCGTGCAAAATGCCTAAGATCGGTTTCGGAAGACTGGATCCCATCTAAATCGTACAAAATCCTGCAGGAAAAAAGTAATAACGGTAAGAGAAGATCGGTTTTTAATATACGAACCTCTATAAAAAAAAAAAAAAACGTAAAAAAAACATCAAATGAGCTAGTTGCTGACATAACACAACGTTGTGGGAAACATATTTCGGCTAGAACCGTTAGAAGGAGACTCGGAGAAGTTGGATTAAAAGGTTGCAAGGCGAGGAAAAAGCCATAGCTCTCAGAAAAAAACAGAAAGTTGCGACTAGAATGGGCAAAAAAAAAAACCTAAAAAAAACATCAAATGAGCTAGTTGCTGACATAACACAACGTTGTGGGAAACATATTTCGGCTAGAACCGTTAGAAGGAGACTCGGAGAAGTTGGATTGAAAGGTTGCAAGGCGAGGAAAAAGCCATAGCTCTCAGAAAAAAACAGAAAGTTGCGACTAGAATGGGCAAAAAAATACCAAAACTTTACTGAAGAAGATTGGAGTAACGTTTTGTGGTCGGATGAATCAAACTTTGAAGTAAGCATTATAATGAAGCCCCAACTCGGGAACTTTAAAAACTGTTTTAAATTGCCATCCACTTAGTTATTTTGAGCTTTTGAAAAAGGTTATTTTTTTTTATTTTTGCAGGTGTTGGGAAACCATGGTGTAATCTTTGTGAGGCGGCGAGTTGGTGAGGAATACAACCCAGAATGTGTAGTTCCAACCGTTAAACACGGAGGAAAAAGCGTTATGATCTGGGGTTGCATGGCTGCGGACGGCGTGGGCAAAATGGTCATTTGTGAGGGTCGCATGGACTCAAAAAATACATTAATTTGATGGAAAACACGCTGGTGCCATCCTTCCAGCATATTTTTGGTGATACAAATATGCGGGGCGTGTTGTTCCAGCAGGACAATGCACCCTGTCACAAGTCCGCCCTCTCAGTCAAGTGGTTTGCTGAAAATGCCATTGACCTGCTTCCATGGCCTGCCCAGTCCGCAGATCTGAACCCAATTGAGCATCTATAGGAAATTTTAAAGCGTAAAGTCCGACAATACCCAACCACATCAACAAAAATGCTCAAAAAGGTTCTTGAGCAAGAATGGCTCAAATTAAGTTCTGACGATAGCCGCAAGCACGTAAGCTCTATGCCTAAACGAATAGCAGCAGTCATAAAAGCGAGGGGTGGCCATACAAAATATTAAATTTTCTTTAATAAAAAAAAAATTTACAACATTTCTGCATGCTTGTTTTTTTTAAATTTTACTTGGTTTTAAAATAATGGCATCTTTTTGGGGGTGCCTAATATATTTGGCCAAGACTGTATTATGTTCCATGAAGTTCTGCTAAAGAATTTTTAGTGTGAAAAAAGGAGTAAGCAGATCTCAAAAAAGAAGAGTGGTGAAGAAGATTTTTTTCCCTAAAATTTGAATTAATTTACTCCGATTGGATTAAGGTTCTACCATATTCTTACACTGTACTGGTTCCTTATAATAAGTCAGCGATGTAGGAACTCACTTAGATAGGTACATAATAATTGTCTTTAGAATATTTACGGTTTAATGTCAAAAATAGTAAATAAAATAATAAAGAATATGACAGTTTGTTTTAGTCGAGTCCAGAGAAAATTTTGCAGTAATTTTTTCTAATATAAAATCCAAATTAAGTCACCAATTTTTTTCGCAAAAACACCACAAGTTAGTTATTGAGCAGCATCAGCAGCACTCTGCTTGCAAATCAATATCTTTATTTTAATTAGAAGTTGATGTTTTTCCTTAATGCGAATTTGTGTTAGCTAAAAATTTAATAAGCAAGCATAGAAAATTTCATCACAAAACTGGTACAAAACCCAAGTTACCTTGGTCTCTTAGGTTCTTTAGCAATAAGCTAATGCTAATGGTTTGAGATACAACGACACGGCGGCGTATAGGTTTCTAAAAAGTGTTGTTCGAAAAGGCAGCGCACGAACAGAACGAGAATAACTTCTTAGCTTATGTAAGTCGCTAACACGACTTTGCATATATAACCACCTCGATAAAAAAATATTTTTAAGACTTCTTAAAGTAAAATAGGTGTCTTACTGGTAGAATCCCTGTTAGTGCAAATAGTTCCATATAGTATGAGCTAAGCGAGAAGAACTGCATATTTTCCATATGTTGCATTTTTGAAGAATAGTCAATTGGTTGAGATAAGCACATGTATATTGTAGCCGCGAATGAAATATTCCATAATAGGTATACGGTTTTAATTATTTTGATTAAACAATTTTTTCTCAGGCGGTAAAAACATCGAACAGTAGAAAGGAAGTTCTTCTTTGAATTTCAAATGTGCTCAGTCCATTTTAAGTGCTGATCAATGGTAACACCAAAATAATTTATAATTTTTAACCACTTCTATATTAAAACAGTTAATATTGCAAGTGGCATTGTAATTAAAAGTCAACTGTGAAGTGGGTCTTAAGCATTTTGTTTATTAATCTATCGAAAAACAATTTACAAAAATAAATTTATAAAATTATTTACAAGGAAGACATTAGGGCTGCAAAACCGTTATGTCGTATCAATATTTTGGATTGTTTTCGTAAATAAAGGAAAGTAGATACCTATGTATTAAATAGTTTATATTTCTTCAAACTTGTTGTGTAAGTTGATGGCACATCGGATGGATTAAGTAAGTAGGTATTTCGGAATCTGTACTTTGGCAAGAAATCGGACAATCGGCAAGTAGGTACCTTACCTACATACCTACATAATGTACCAAACTGATAGGATCTCTCAGAAAAGTGTAAAAGCAAAATTGACCAAACAAGTAAAAATCCATTCCCCTTTTTATTTTTGACCCACCCTGTCTTAGTTTGCCATCAAGGTATTGTCTATGAGCTAAAAAATTGTTAGGTAAATAGATATAATAGGTACTACCAATAGCCTTGAATCAGGCCTTTCATTTCACTTTGAAAACATCTTGCAACAAAAACCATTACCTATATGCCTTTATACCTACCATCATCAGAAATTATTTTACAACCTACCTATGCCTTTATACCTAGGTACCATCATCAGAAATTATTTTACAACCTACATTAAAAAAAAAAACGCGCGATTGTGTTTGAATGCTCATGCTGAAAAGTGCACTTTAATTTCCCATTAATTTCATCGGAAGCTAAAAAAAACTATAAAACAACCGGCCATGTTGATGTTCCGAAAGCCCCGTTTTTTATTTCCCTCAGAAGGACCTTCAACTCATCTTCCCTACATCACCATAATTTATTTATGAAAAAAAAAGCGTTTAACCATTCATAATTTAGACTCACTCTCATTTGGGCCACATAACGCTTAAGTTAAAAACAAAAAAAAACATCACATATCTGCATCCTTAACAGTCGACTTCCGTTCTTTGTCTTTTACCCCAGGGCTATTTACGTTTTACGTTACTGTTGGCCATTTTTCCGCTACACTGCGTCCAATTCGATTTCCATTTCACACCGCTTGACGGCTGCTGCTGCTAATCCAATCTACCACCAACACAAGCATCTCAGAGACTCATCAGAATATTCATATCTGATTTCACATGATCCACAACCAGAGGGAGGGAGGAGGAAGATTGAGTCTCATCTCCTCCAGTTGGGGATAAACTACTTAATCGCACCGATCATCGATCGCGCGCACTTAATTCGATTTCGGCGGTGCCAACAGCAACCGCAGTGGCGGCATCCATGTTTCTATCTGCAACCGAAAATCCGTGTGGTAAGACTCACTTGTAGCATTTTATCCGATCCCCCTGGCTTGGCTGGCAAACACAAAAAGATGCAAAGTGGTTGAAGATGAGGATGAAGATTTATACGACCCACCGAGCATGAGCAATCGAACAAACCGATGAATCTAGCTGTAAAAACCACCACCATGTTATAAAAATCTTACCATCCACAAAGCAAATTCCTATTCGATCCACACACACGGAGAGTAATTGACTCTCTAATTGGTTTTGTTGAACCAGTCTACCAATCAAATGCTTGCTTGTTCCCCTTCGGAGAGAGTTGCCAGAGAGCAACCACCAAAGAAACTCTCGTTTGACCTCCGGCAAAATTCTGGCCAAAGCAAATGACGCTCCGCCCAGAGCCCGGAGGTAATTGCCGCGGGTCCAAGCGCCGCAGTTGAGCGTCGCCCTTTGTGAAGTTGTGGTCGTTCGTCGCGCAGTGAAAAATTATATTTTTATTATTATTGCTATCGTGCGGTACATTGTGTGTTGTTGTTTTGTTTCCTTCTTTATTGTATTGTGTGCCTCCTTCTGCCACAGCACATCCACTTGTGGCGTTGTGGGTTCATGTCTGCACTTTTGTACTATTTTCGTTGTGTCTTGTCGTGTGTAAATTGGCCAAACACTATCAGGCCCCCCGATCGTTGTTCGTTCGGTTGCTTCTGCATCGACTTTACCGACTCGGCTGCGAAGAGCGAGACGACGGTAATTGATGTCCTGAAGGGATAATAAATTCTCGAATTGCTCCTCTGGGAGACGAAACAAGGATTAACTACTTTTTTTGTTGTTGTTAAAGTGTGATGGCGATTAAGAAAACAAAAAGGAAATAAAAAAAAAAATATTGTGCCCCGCGGAATATACCGTTTTTTGTGTATCGTTGTTGTGTTATATGGTGTTTTTGTTTGTGCACTGGTCGACTTCCGTATCCGGTTCTCGTACAAATGTCTCCCTCCATCATATGCAACACATGATTTAGAGAAAAAAAAAAATATTTATCTTTTGCTGCTTTACAGTTAGATTGTGAGTGAGAGCAAATTGGTGTTAATTGAATTGCATTTGTGCACGCATAACGGGAAAACACACGCGCAAACGCAGATACACAGTTTTATCAAATTATAAAAAAAAAAAAAATAAGAAACAACAGGAAAAGAGCAAAAAAGGGCGCCTTATGCCTAATTGTTTATTAATTAGTGTCATCTCGGGCGGTTTAACGCTTAGGCGATAAACAAATATCAAAGCAAAAAAAAAAAAAAAAATATTCTAACAAGCAACAAGTTTATCCGTCCATACTATTCGTATATTGTGTGCTTATGTGTGAAAGATAGCCTGATCTTGTTGGTGTTAAGTAACATAAAGTGGGTGACTAATTATTACAGTTATAATTTGCTGGGACGCCTAGCGGTGTATGAGTGCAACACCCATCTCATAATGTACATTGTTCTGCATGGGCAATGATAAGCGCCCCCGGAGTAGTAGTAATGTGCAACAGCAGCAGCACCCACAACAACAGTGGCCCTACTTGCAAGTAGAAAAAAACATCTTCTTTGTACACCCCCTCGTCGGGCGTCTATCTCATCGTGCGTCGTCGACAAATTGGATTAAAGATTGCTGCTCTGCGCCCGCTAGCACTAGACTTGTAGTGGCTTTATAACAGCTAGTGGCTGCCACCGAGCATCCATATAATAATATACCTATATCTATAGAAACAGCAGCAGCAGCAGCTCTAGCTAGCTCCTAGTATCTTCTATTATAATTTAAATGTTAAAAATGTTTACAAAACATTTCAGGAGAAAATTATTATCGCAAAGCGATATGCACACACTTGTTGTTGTTGCATACATTGTTGTGTTTTTAATTAATAAGGTTTGTATATGTTTTTGAGTTTTTTTTATCAATTCCATTAGATACATAATAAGTTAAAAGTATCTATATCTATGTATAGATTGTAGGAGGAAAGTCGCCTGATAACGAACTGGAATAATTGCGCATAGTTTATGATTTTGGAAGCGCGTACTGGATTATGTAATGTTTTGTGTGTTTCCCTATGATTCTCTATTGTAATTTTGAACAAAATCTTGAAAGTATTCAATTGATGGAAATGTTCTGGAGCAAATGGTTCCATATCCGTCACCACAGAGGCAATAGGTACATCGAAACATAGAATTTCTTTATAAACATTCGAAAATTATTGTAAGGTTCTCTTGAAGTCAGGGATATCTGTCCAATTACATACTATCCCCGCCATGAAATAGTAATAATGAGTAATAGTAATAGCTCAATTAACAAAGTACCTATTTATGGTTTTTATGCTTTAAGATAAGAAGGCAGATCACACTTAATTTAAGCTCTGATACGAAATTTGCTGCTTTCACTTTTAGTAATTTGCTAAATCCATATGACTTCTGTCATTTTCCTCGTACAAAATTTCTTGGTAATTTTATTTGAAAGAGTTAAATTGTGTTTTTTTTATGATTCGTGAGCTAATTGTTTTAAAAGGAAATAAATTAATAAGTATAAAATGTTTTCGGAAGAGGAAGATTTCGATATGTTTGAAGACTCAGCTTTGTGCGATGTTTTAAGTCCCCAGCAAATCCATTTCAAGAGCTGGATGATGGAGAATTTTACTCTAGGAATAAGTTTGACAAGACAACAGTTCAGTTCTTGGTTGAAAACCTGAAAATCCAAGACCGACTTACATGCCGTGTGACTTCAATTTAACCAGAACTACAAGTTCTATAATTTCATTACACTTTTTTGGGAGAAATAAATTGTGGTTGTCACTTTGATTTCTGACAAATCAAATTATTAGGTCCTTTCCTCAGATTTAGTTTTGTTTGCTTTGTATTTTTTCACGAACTGTCATTCTTTGGACGTGTTCAAATGCACCATTTTTAATGAAAGGCAATTAGTAATTTACTAATAAGTAAAACGAAAGAAAAGGCTTAAATTTTTCGAAGAGTTAGTTAATTACTAAAAGTTAAACAAATTTCTAACTAGTAAATTGCTAAATTCTTAATAATACGTTGTCTAAAATTTTGCCCCCATGGAAAACAAGCGATTTCAAGGGATTTTGAAATGAAATGAAAATTACCTGTCGTTCTTTTTATAATCTTTATAGGTACATTAAATACCAAAATGATATTTGGGACTTACATGTACATTGTACATATGTATATACATATATGTATATCTAAACTCTGATTGCTGTATATGTACGTACCCATAAACTTTAATTGGGGTAATTGTAGATACGGATATTAATAAATCTCGAGCTTTTGCTAAATTCTTTGAATCAGTTTGTTTAAACCCTGTTTTCATTTCAAAACATGTCTCTAAAGTGGATATTGGCTGAATATACTTGGATTTCTCAGAGGTTTGAAAAGGTAAAGAGTAAACTCGATTTGTAGTGAAAGAACATGTGAGTGACACCCAACGTGCGTTTATTTCGGGTAAATAAACCATCACTAATCTGTTTATTAACAATCAAAGAGATAAACTTGTTGGAACAGCTGTCAGGTTAGCAACTCGTCTAACTCTGTGGGGGCACAATAGATCTTTAGGTGGCACTGCAAACTCCCTCTCAATAATCATTCATTCATTCATCACTAAACTAAAATGTTTTTCCTCTTTCATTATAAATTATATTGAAAGTCGAAGTTAAGCGGATGCCGTCTATATAGATTTTAGTAAGACATTTGATTTAGTATGCCACAACATACGGCTTTGCAAACTTGAAGTTAAGTTATCCATAACGCACGTAGTGCATTTATTTAATTTATATGGTTATCCCAAGTTAAGTAGCGGTTTAAAGTAACCCTGAAATTTGTTGCAATTTTCTTATAATAAATGGAAGAATTGCCCAAAACAATCGAAGGAAAATAATAAAGATCTAAATTTTTCCTTGATATTAATAGACACTTAGATTTTTTTTGGATTTAAAATTAGACCATTTAACTGTGACCAATTTGAAAATTTTTATATGCCTTCATTAACACAAAAAGCTGCATGCTCAATTAGCTCAAGAGGGCAACTCATGCAGATTTGGACGTCATCCGCGTACATTTATATCAATAATTGATGGAAGTTCATTGACAGAAATCGACAATAGTAGAGTATCAAGTATTGAACCCTGAGGTATCCCAAGAACATTGGCAGGAAATCGGCTCGGATAACCTATTATGAATCGATTCGCCTAGTAGAACCCAGTGAAAATTATTTTTTTTAAAGCTTCTCACACAAGTTAACGTGATTGACCGTGTCAAAAGCTTTTGAAAAATCAAGCTATATTAAAAATGTTATCTTTTCCTTATCCAACGCTATCCTTAAATCGTCTGTGAAGCTTAAAAATGCCGTAATACAACTATGCTTTTAACGAAAACCATATTGTTTTGCCGTGAGCAACAAGTTTGCCATAAGATAACAACTAATTTGTTTTTGCAGAATTCTTTGAAAGATTTTTGACAAGAAAGGTAAATTTGTAGCATTTGACATTTTGGGAAAAAGGAATAATTTAAATACTGCATCAAGTATGCAGTTTTTTCCAAGTCCAATTAATTGTGATAACAACTTTGCCAAAATGTAAAGTTAAGCCCCCTGATTGAAAATATCGAGGTCCAAGACTTTTTACAGACAACCTTCTGCCTGCCAGACGTGATAACAATAGTCTACTTCTTGTACTAAGAAGGCCACCTTCAAAACGTCTTGTACCTCGATATTTGCAATCAGGGCTCTTAGCTGTTCATTTTGAAGTTATGGCAAATTTTGTATCCCAATTTTTTAGACTTTGGAAAGAACTGCATACTTGATGCACTATAATGTACTATTGCGCCCACTAGAGTATGCAAGACGTTCACATTTATAAATAAATTTAAAAGGCCTATATAATTACATATGCTAATTATTTTTTGCTATCAATCACACCCAAAAATTGCTGTGGGCTCTCGGTCTATAGGGAAAGGCAGGACAATCGGTTTAGTTAGACCTTATAGAAAGCACACTTTCGACAAGATTAGCATTATCTACTGAACGAAAACCAAAACCAGATTCATCTACTTGATCCTTAGAAGCAAAAAGATTTATGAGTATGCTCACGGAAGGTAAGCACTGAGATGGTACAGAAACGAAAGTTTTGTTAAGATGATTACCAACCCAATCTTCAATTGGGCAGCTTCTTGACTTTCCAATGCCGATTTTCCTTAGGTACGAGTATGTCCACAATTGACTTCCATTTATAGAAGTACTCAGAGTATACCTATCTTATCTACATATTTGGTTTTTCTGCCATACGAATTTTTTCCCAAATTTCATAAGTATTTTTTTTTCTCAAGAACTGTCCCACAGAATTTAAAAAAAAATCATAAAATTTCATTTAGATAAAGCTAGGTAATGGTTGAAAAAAAATTCCAAAAAATGGTTATTTTTGGTAGCCCCCATGGAACCATTTTTACTTGCGATATATGTAGGTACTATAGGGCAAGTTCTGCATTTGGAAAAAAAATCGAACTCGAGATTTTGATCAAAGTTGACATTACGATGATAGCGAAGACGAAAAAAGTGGGTCCGGCAATTCCGTCTGTATGTCTGTACCTCGAACTACAGCCTAAGCTACTGGAGGTATTTTCTTCAAACTTGGTGCTTGGGTCTTCGTTGATTCCCTAGAGGGAAAATTAAAATTTTTTTTTAGCTCCAAAACTAACGGTACCCCCCATACACCCGTAATGCAAAATCTTATTTATCTCGAAAACGGCTCTTATGATTTTGATAAAAAAATTATGTACATTGACTACAATTTTGTAAAAAAAAATTTTTGGGGCAAAATGTCATTAATGGTACCCGTCATAAAACCGTTTTGATGAATAAAAGTTCCTTAATATAATCTACAAGATTTAAGACAAAAAATTTGTTTTACCTAAAAATAACGGTACCCACAATACAAATGTTAAAAAATAGTTTTCGAAAATCGTATTTTTCTCGATAACGGTTCCGAGAATTTTGATAAAATTTTTTTCTTTCAAGTTTTTGTACGATCTATAACTTAATAAAAAAAAAGGTTGGGTGTACTGACGTACGCGCCGTAGAAGTAAAACTTCTTTTCCCTCAAGCAAAGCTTCTGTAAGATTCTAACCTGCAAACATTTTGTATTCTAAAAACATGTCGCTGTCTTTGACGGATAAGGTGTCGTTTTGACATGTCAATGACAGCTGCATAGAACATTTTTTACCCCCAACGCCGGAAAAGAAGTTTTACTTCAAAAATTTGAAATGAATATATTACTGACTGTATATACCAAAGAACAATTTTTTTTTTAATTTTGAATTTCTCATTATCCGCATAACGAATGTTTTTAATCATTCATTCAACTAAAATATTTTTTTTACAATCGTTTCGTTCTGACTGAGACCGAAACAATGTGAAAATGAACGAAAGTTGGCTTTATCTACTTTCTTTCGACATCGTTCACAACAGCTTCCATTGTGTATAAAATAAAGAATATAAATTCCGTTTTATTTCCATTTCTATTTGGTACTTATACGTTAACCTGTATAGCACCACCCTGTAATATGAAACTTCCTCAAAGAATGGGAATCAACAAGAACGAATATTTTCTAGATAGATGCACAGATTTGAGATAGATACTAACAGCCGTATTTATTAGAATTCTCTAAACGCGTGAATATACTTATGCACTGCATAAGGACTTATTCATCCACTACGCAAATTCATATTTATAAAACATTTGCCTACTCTGCATAGTTTTAATGAGCTTGTGTCAAATAAAGTACCAAAAAGTAAGAATCTATTACATTTAGCCTTCATAACACTCAGCTGTTTATCAAAAAACAAAAAAAAAATATCTTGTCTGTCTATCGAATTTAATAAACAAAAACGAAACTACCAAAAGCTTAAAGAATTCAAACAATTAACTTTGATTCATCAGATAAAGTATGTTATTATCTCTAGCACAATACTGGAAATCAAATTGTTATTCGTTTCATTATAGCTGGAATACTCCTCAGACAAGTTCTTGAGGATAAAATTCAATAATGCAAAATAATAATTACAACACTAACACACCGGATGAAGAAGGATGCGTGGAGAGATATCACCAACAAGTATATTTATCTATTTAATTCTAAACAATTTTCAATTCAATTTGTTTTTAATATATTAGTATAACATTTAAGTTTCAATAAATAAAAATAACACAAAGTTTTAGTTTCAATATCAAGTTAAAGGCATTTTTTTTGTTGATAATCTTTATAATTCAGTGTGATGTCAAAGTGAATGTGACAGTTCAATACTAAAATGTCCTTATGTAGGCACTATTCAACCTCCAAACGCGTTTAGCTTATAATGCCTCTATTCAACGTCACATAAGTTTTAAAAATAACGATTTTGCGTTTAGAGGCATTATAAGGGTTGCATAGCCTTATGTACTCACTATAATGAGTTTATAAATATGACTGTAAGTTTATAATTAGGAATATTGAATCAAGAATCGAATTGAAATCGTTTTACTTGATCCGATTCCGGTAGACGAGCTGGATCGAATCACAAATATATGTATGTATGTAGATCTGAAACGGACGAATTCAAGAATCGACGGCACGGTTTGTTTTTGGGATGTATGTACGCAATAATTGTGTATTTTGTTTTCAGACGGTTTCGATGGCAGTAATTTTTTCTCTCGGAACCGCCATTTTTAACAATTACCACAACACCGCACGGACACATTTTAAGCCGAACTGCCACTTAGATTCCATAGAAATTTAATCTTTCGATCCAGCGTAGCCATATATATACCTTAATTGAAATCTCAACTCGGATTCGATCCACCAGTCCACGAAATCGCGGTAGGAGTATTTTTTATGTTTTTTTTTTTTTTTCTTTAAATTGTCTCGAAAACTGTTATAATGATTTTGACTAAACTTTGTAGCTGACTTATCCAAACAAATCGTACTAAAATGGCGAACAATTTACATAAAGAGAATAGGTATATTAGTTCCTTCTATGGTTAGCTTGACCACGGCTGTAGCCTTGAACCACAAGATCAAGTTCATGCAATTCAGTCGTGCATTTTATTAAAATTCAATAACAATTTATCGTGTGTCGTGTCACTTTGAATATAAAACAGAAAAAGGCAAATATAGTTTATAGAATATCATAATAAGAATTAGAATGCGGTTCTTAAAAAATAATTCACTACAAGGGATTCCTTATATTCAAAAGTAATACAAAAACAAGTCGCTTTCGAATTTGATGAGAACCGATGATTTCTTCAGTTTCTCAAACCATATCTCTGAGAACCACCTAAGTTTCCTCAATCATTATGAATATTGACCTATATCGAAACAATAGGCACACAAAATCAAAACAACAAACCACAATTCCATTCATTAAAAATAACATGTTTAATAATAAACATTAATGCCGGCTTAGGTTTATGAATTTATTGGTTGTATGATAGTCGAACAGCACCCTATAATCTATCGTACACGAATACCGAATAACTAATTTATTAAGTGCTAGTGATAGCTTCATTACCTTTTTCGAAACTCTTTTGGTTGACAGAGTTGATTTTAATAATTTAAATTAATCATTTTGTATTAATTTCTGAAATGTGATTTCGTATTAATTCTATTTTGGGTTAGTGAACTGAACTGCAATGTTGCTCGAATGCAACCAAAAATGCGACACACTTTTTTAGATCGAGGTAGGTATATATAGGCATGAACGTTGTGATCAGGTTTTGAGTTCCCACGCTTAATATAGCCCCGTTCTGATGGAGCAAGTATGGTTATTAATCTGTGGGGCTTGTCTGTCTTGTATATCTCTCTCCAATTCTGCCATAGGAAAGGTAGGTTATGTTTTTTTTTTTTTATATCTTTGAATAAATAAAAAAGATTTATTAGTTTTATATTAGCTTCTAAAGATTAGTTTATGAGATGCTATTAATTGTCCGTATGGAACACGTAATATGCTCAAATTGGTCGATAAATGTGAGATTGTGTGAGACTTCTGTTCAAAATAAAATTATAGAATTTTTTTGTTTCTTTTTTTTTTCAGTGCAGAAGTGGATAAAGCTTTGATTTTGGATGAAGTGCGGTTTATAATTTATTATGAGAACGTATCTAGGAGCACTTAAAATTGTTTCTCTAATTTTAGAAAAAAGAGAAAGGGCATGGTCCTTTTTTGTTTGACAGTTGTCTTCAAAGACCAAGAAATATATGAGACTGTTCATCAGATTTTATTCAAAATCGATCCGCTAGATGAACTGTTATAGTCGAAATTAACAAATCTATTTCGTGTTTTTTAAATGTTATTGTTAAGTAAATATCGCTGCACTTACACGAGTGGAAAGTTGCCAAAATGTCTGCCAGAAAAATGAAAAAAAAAAATGATGTCTTAATGACATACCTTTACACAAGGCTCGTTATATATTATGTATTTTCATTAATTGCGAAAATGTGTGACCGCACAATGTTAACACGATGACACTAAAATGGTTAAATTAAATATCATCTGCACTTGTGACTATTTTAATTACAAATATAATCGTTGATCTTAGACCATAAAAGTGGCAATACAGGGGAATAGAAATTATGGCAGTTTTTAACTCATGTAAATGCGGTATAACCAGACCTGTTAAGTACTTAAGTATCCCAGGACTTCAGTCCTCCAACTACAAGTACAACATACTGTTACTGGTACTTCAGTTTCTTGCTACTTGCACGTAGAAAAATACAAGTTCCACTTTTTTCAAGTAATTGGGTACAAGTACGAAGTATCAGATATTTTAATACTTGAGCAGTACTTCAAGTACTTGGCCAGTACGTTCAAGTACTCTCTAGCCCATTGTTTAATGTTTGTTTCAATTTCAACGCAAATTTATAAAGAAATCGGAATTCTCAGAAGAAATTGTAAGTCCAGTTGTTTTTATAGCAATCATAAGCGAGTGACTTGCCGAATAATATATAATTTCAAATTTTAAAACCCTAGATCAAGTGAGCTTAGTGAAGCCTGACCCAAAACACTTTTTCTGTTGATCGATTTATTTTTAACCATTTATATTGTATAAATGCACTTTTTCACACAGTAAAGTCTGCTCTTGTTTTTTGAAAGTGTTTACTATGTATTCTCCAAGAAAGATACAAATTCCAGTATTTCATTAATCACTTATGCCCAACTTTACACTGAGAGTTTAAAATGAAGTTTAACTTAACCTGAACGAAAGTTTAAACTTTTATATTAACTCTTTCTGTTTCACAAAAAAATCCAGTTAAAATACTTTACAAGTACTTATAATTACTTGTCAAGTGTTTAGAAGTACAACCCAAGTACTTTGGTACTTAGGTACCCAATAGTTGGTACTTGCGACGAAGTAAATGAAAAATATTGGTACTTGGAATTTTCAAGTACCAGTATCGGAGTGCTGTAGTACAAGTGCAAGTCCCGGTATACTGCTGCTGTTACTTATACTTGAAATTTCACAGTTCTGAGTATAAAAAAATAAACATACATGCTCGCTCTCTTCAAATTACTTAATCTTTTACATATTTTAAAAGAAAATAATCATAATTAACCTCAAATATACACACCTAAAAATGTCTTTGCCTTAAGTTTAAGTACATGAGCCAAGAGTTCAAATTCTTATGTTTGACCTAAATTCAGTGGACAAAAAAAAAAAAAAGAAAGACAGAAGAATTTCCAACTTGAACAAAACAATGAGTAAGATTGGACATAATTAGAAAAGAATTTGTCTTAAAATTTGAATATTTATGCTCATTATCATAAATGTGATTCTCTTATTACATTTGACAAGACAAAATGTAAATACGAACATAATAATGTATGATTGAGAAGATTATACATTGAGAGGTGAGATCAAGTTACCATCCATAAATGTATACCCATGGAAGTTATACTAATCGCAACTGTGGTTTTCTGCATTCATTTTGTCAAAACTTAATATTTAACACATTATCACCTTTGAATAAAGTATCTGATGACAAAAAGATTAGATTAGATTTTAAAGAATTTATAAAAATATTTTGGGTCGATCGTAAAAAATTTGTTTTTAAAATATATCATTAGCCATCATAATGTATAACAAAATTGACGGATCGACATTTTGGTCAAATCGTAATAAGTGAAATTCGTGCTATCCATCCAAATGAAATTAAAGTAAGTTCAATTTAAAATCTTCACCATGAGTTATTATTTTCAAGTTTTATACATAGTTTTCTAACATTCTAAGGATTGCTCTCATATTTTAGTTAACCTTCGTGTCCAATGGAACGGAATGGAAACAAAATGGTTTATATTTTTGAAGTTGTATTCATTCGAAATTTGAAAGGTTTCAGGTTTTTAATTCTAAGTTCATCGCACACAAGAGGGACATTAAGGGGCCAGTTATAGCGATCAGGAAAAACCATCAGGAAAACTTGAAACAGTATGAAATTGAATATTTTTTCGTGATGGTCGTTTATAGCGAACAGGAAAAATATGGCAGTTGGTTAGAAGTGCGTTCGTTTTCTCTTCTATGTAACCATTAGTGTTGACGTTATTTCCATAATTAGTTTGTCCTCAAACTCTTTGACTTCAGCTTTTTCCATTCTTTTTACTTCTTGGCTGTTCATTTTTCTCTGTAAAAACTTAATATTGTTAATGTTTTGATTTTAAACACAATTTGTTGCTCCAACTCACAATTTTAATGCTTCAATTTTAACTTTAAAAAAAAAATATAGCACGACAGCCAGACCAACGCCAATTTTTCCTGATTGAATTGCACACGAAAATCTTTTTCGTTCGCAAATCTGTCAGTGGCTGTCAGTGGAACAGGAAAAAAATAGAACACAAATCATTGGAACGATTTGTTCCATATTGTTCGATATGACAATCAGCTGGCACGAAAAATGAATTTACATCAGGAAAATATATATGTAAATACATTTTAAACAAAAACAAATTGTTCAAATGAAAATTTAACTGGCGGAAAAAATTATTTGAGTTAATTGTCATTGATTCGCGTACCATTTGTATTTCAAATCGAATGAAAACATCATAAATAATCCATTTGAAATTTTTTCCTGTTTCGTTTTCCTGATCGCTATAACTGGCCCCTAACTGGGGAAACAGATTGATATACATAGATGTATCAGCATTCAGCAACTAGTATAAAACTGTCAAATGAGAAATGTACAACAGTGTATAACAGTGGTTTGTTCATTTTTTAACCATTGTTAATTACTGTAATTATTGTAATGTCATTGTTAGACTGTTGAAGGCCCCAGTTATAGCTATAATTGAAATGCATTATTGGAACCAATCAGTGGAATGCTGACTTCATTTTTTTGACAAGTCAGTTATAGCAATCATTGAAAAATTGGTTTCAGTAAAAGATCCTGTCAGTGGCTAATTACAACCAATTCTATGCATTTAAGGTTAGAGTTGATCATTTAAAGGAAAACTGACATTTGAGAATAGAAAGAGAATCGAACACATTCAGTGGAACGATTGTGTTCCATATTAAAGAAACGAAAATCAGCTGTTCATTGAAGTTGATTTCTATCAGTGAAATAATAAAAGTGGATTTAAAAGAAGGTTTAAATCGGAATTTTGTATTTTATAGAGTAAGAAAATTCTACTACTCATTACCTTCATTTTGATACCAATTATAGCCATTGCAGGTTGTTTAATCGTCTTAAAATAGCAAACGAAAATTTTCAATGATGCATTTCAATGATAGCTATAACTGGGGCCGAAGTATTATTTGGTTCGTTCGTTCAACTTTACCCAGAGTTTACCCAAGTTTTCTTGACAACTCCGAGAGTTGTCAAAAAAAAAACTAGGGCTATTGGCAAAAAATTAATTCTGTGTTCTGATAAAACTTTAAATTTGTTATAAATTAGTTTTAAAAATGAGGAAAAACAATTTTGCGTTTACTCAATATTTCATCTGATGAGGATGATGATGATGATGATGATGATGATGATGATGATGATGATGATGATGATGATGAGTGCAACAAACTTTTAATCGACAAACGACAGTAAAAGAAATAGATATGAAATCTCATTTTGACAATTTGGTCGTTACCTGAATTCGCCATAGCAAAATACCTAGATCTACTTCAGGGCGAGTTCAAGGGGACCTCAGGTCTCAAAAAACACAAAATTTACTCACCAGGGTGACTTCAGGTTTTTCAAAAGAAAAAAAATGTAGGTCAACCCCAGGGTGACTTCAGGGCTCAACGAACAAACCTATTGTTAGCCTCTGTTAGATTTAAGAACGATTATTATTAGATATTGTTGATCTGTCATATTGACTTTTATTAAAATTTAAAATTGTAGGTACATAGTTGCTCCCAATTTACTGAAGAAATCTGAAATGAAATTGATGAAGAATGTTTTAAAATAAATTATATATCTATATCCTGTTCCGGTGTTGAGCAAGCAATTGATGTTTTGAAGGTTATGGTGTTACTGGAGTAGGGTGAATAATGCTCTGGAATACTTTATTGGCCGAATTGTTAAAATCACATAATTTTTCACTTGGTCAGTAAAAACAAAAAAGTTTGAACTGTCATTTTTTAAACAAATCAAATGTGCACTTTGACAGGTACAACACTTCCAAATCATACAATCGACATTAGTTGGAAAATTGAAAAAAAAAAAAATGTTAAGAAAAAGGACGCATCTCATTGCTACAATATGTGTTTTTCTTTTTTAGCCTGAACTTGAAGTTCAAATTTACTTTCTGACAGAAAGGTTAGGGCCTTGCTACACTATTTTAGACGAACGATTGTAATGACAGCTTTTGCTACAGGGATTCTGTTAGCTACGGCTATATATTATTGTATTTATAGGACAAGATTGTGTGTGACAGAATTGAATTATACTCGTACGAGGTACGAGTATGGAATGAAATCGAAAAAATGTTTTCCCTGTTTGAAGTGGACTATTTCGTAGTGAATAAAAGAACATATGGGATTAACAACCATGTTCAAATTAAACATAATTTACTCTGATGTTATTCAGTTTCAAATTTGATCCAGTGCATGATTCTCAATTCTGAGGTTTTGTAAAAATTAAGTCATCAAGAAAAAAAGCTTAAATAAGCTGCAAAAAATATTTCAAGAAATTATTTAAACGCTTATGACTTTAGTCTTATCTATATAATCAAAGCCTGAAATATTAAAATCAATTGAGATCGAGATTCTGGTCAAAATTGTTCCATCAGTTTTCCAACAACACGATTTCCTTGTTTGTTTCATTGCTCCTATATTCAGGTTTATCTAAGAAACTTCACTTCTGATTTTAAAAATGCTTGTGCTAGAGGATGATTAAGCTTAAATATCATTTAAAACATACTCGTAAATATATATAAGATTAAATGACGTAATAAGAACAAATTTTATCGGGTTTTTTAAATTATTTTTATGTATAGAAGGATATAGTTAGAGAAAGGCTTAAAGTCTGGGTATTTTTCAAAATTAACACATTTTAGGGTGAATTAGGGTGCGAGTACATCAAGCAATATTCCATTTTGAATATTTTTGCGTGTGTTTGAAAGTTTATACTTAGAAGTTGGATTTAGCGTTCAATATTTTTAAATAAGTAAGCATTCATTTAGGATAGATGAATATGTAAAAACCGTAAAATTGATTAAAACTAATATAAAGGATAAAATATAAAGGTTATTTTTTTTAAACTTTTTACAGAATGGTTTAAACTCTTAATATTTTTTTTTTTTTTATATAATTTACTCACGCTCAAGGGAATATGAATACCCTTCAAATGTTTCAACACAGCGTGGGCGTGAAGTTACGGAAGAGAAAGAAGGATAGGAAAGATGTGTGGCACGATGTTCTGAGACTGAAGGTGGTTGCCTCAGATATTTTTATCTCCAGGGATGGCGGCTAAACTAAAGCGGAGAATTGCCGTGTATTATTTCTATGCCCCTTATAATTCGCATTATTTTATTCGTTTTTCATCCTTGTTGGGAATACTAGTTTTAACTCAATCACATGTTGTTAGTGTTATGCCTAAACAATATGTAATGAGTAAACTAGCATCCCATTGATGACAATTTATAGCAGGTTTTAATGGAATTAAAGACGACACGGCAGGAATCGAACCTGTTATATTGAGGTTGACAGGCGAGCACACAACCATCGCGCCACGGCCACCCAAGTTATTTGCTAAATAACTACAATAACTAAGTTAATAAAAAATAAAATTGGTGACTTAAACATTTCTATGTTAGAGTGTTGTCAACAGTAATGGGAAGGATGTGCAATTTTCTGACTTTGATGAAAGTTTAAAATGAGAATCACTTTTCCATAAAAAGAGAAACTATTAGAGTATATTTTTTTGGATCGACAGAACTTCGGGGACCTGCAAGGCCTCTCAAACACAACTTCACACCACGTGATACTACACGAAATTACCGACAAAACTCAAAAAACTAGACTGCAAAATTGTAGACCGTGAAAAATTGCATATCGAAACAAAACAAACAAAAAATCTTCAACTGTAAAAGGCGATCCAATGTTGGCCGGGTTCCGTTGTATTTGTTATTGGAAAAATCAAAAGAACCAAAAGTGTTTTCTGATACTTTCGTTTTATTTCAAGACTTTTTTACTTGCGATATAGGTATTATAGGGCAAGTTCTGCATTTGGAAAAAAAATCGAACTCGAGATTTTGATCAAAGTTGACATTACGATGATAGCGAAGACGAAAAAAGTGGGTCCACAATTCCGTCTGTCTGTCTGTATGTCTGTACCTCGAGCTACAGCCTAAACTACCGGAGGTATTTTCTTCAAACTCGGTAGTTAAGGGTCTTCGGTGATTCCCTAGAGGAGAAATTGAAATTTTTGTTTAGCTCTAAAACTAACGGTACCCCCCATACACCCGTAATGCAAAATCTTATCTAAAACGGCTCTAACGATTTTGATTAAAAAATTAGGTGTGATATTATGGACATGGACTATATTTTTGTTAAAAAAAAATTTGGGGGGAAATGTTATTAGGGGTACCTGTCATAGAACGGTTTTCTTGATTTTCAAATTTCTCACCAACGGCTCTAACGATTTTAACCAAAATTTTTATGCAGGAGCTGCTTTGCATTTGAAAAAATATAAACTTAAAATTTTTTCGAAAAAATAGTTTTTGGATTTTTAAAAAAATAATACAATTTTTTTTTTGAAAATTCAATTTCTTGAAAACCGACACACGATTAAATTTTTAAATTACGTTTTAAAATGTATTTTATTAAATACTAACAATTTGCATATCAATTTTTTTTATAAAAATTTTAAGGAAAATTTAGTACACAAAAAACATGTTTCAGTGTGTCTGTATGTCTGTACCTCTCACTACAGCCTAAATCACTGGACCTATTTCTTTCAATCTCGGTGGTTAAGGGTCTTCGCCTCTTCGGTGATTCCCTAGAGGAGAAATTGAAATTTTGTTTTAGCTCCAAAACTAACGGTACCCCCCATACACCCGTAATGCAAAATCTTATTTATCTCGAAAACGGCTCTAACGATTTTGATAAAAAAAAATTAAGTGTGATATTATGAACATAAGCTACATTTTGGTCTAACAAAATTTTGGGGCAAAATGATATTAGGGGTACCTGCGATAGACCCGTTTTTTTTTATTTTCGACTTTCTCATTAACGGCTCTAAGAATTTTAACCCAAAATTTTCAGCAGGAGTCCCCTTAAGTTTAAAATAATATTGTACCTATATACAAATATTCGAAAAAATATTTGTTGGGTTTTTTTGAAAAAAATTTTTAACTTCCCATAGGGAGTTATTGTAATCGGTCCGATTTGTCAAATTGGAATTTTTGACATTTCTCGACGTTTCAAGGTCCCTAGAGGCTATATCAATCATTTCTAGAGAGATGTCTGTGTGTGTGTGTGTACGTACGTTCGTACGTGTGTACGTTCGTACGTCCGTACGTTCTGGTACCATTTTTCGTCGTCGATATCTCAAGAACGAGTAAAGATATCGGCTTCAAATAAGTTTTGTTTAATAGATAATAACTTCGAAAAAGTCTGAAAGGGCGTTTATTAAAATTCAGTGAGTAGTTTTTTCACTATAACGGTTTGAAAAAAAAAGTAAAAATTTTGGTTAGTTTCAAATATCTCACGAAAAAATAATGCTATTGATTTCAAATAAAATTTAATGTATCTACTCATTATAAGGTCATACAGATTTGGTATGAATTTGGAAAAAAATGAACATACCGTTATTTTTTTTAAATAAAAAAAACTGAAAAAAAAAATTCATAACCCAGATATTCTAAGAACGGAAAACAATTTGAAACTCAAAATAATTTTATTTTACGAAAAATAATGTGTTTGACAACTGGTGAAAATTTCAAAAAAACTAGTTAAAATTGTATTTCAAGTCGAATTTCTTGGGAATGAACACCGATAGTGCCTTCTAAAGTATGTTGTTTTATATCGATACCTTCCCGTAAGAATGTATACTAAGCGACATTTCTAAAATTGTTAAGGAAACGAAAGAAACGAAGAAAGTTCTAGTTGAATCATAGTGTGCTAAGGACAATTTTGGTTATTTGAAAAAAAAAACTAAATATAAAGTTTTCAAGACCACAAATGGGAAGTTATCAGTATGGGTCGCACCCAAGGTATATAGAATAAAATGGTATGACATTCGAGATTCTCTATTCCTATCTTCCTCACACAATTGTACGTCATTTGTATCGTGTTTTGATTTTCACATTGCAGTCGTTTATTTCTTATTTGATAGAACTTTGTTTTTTTTCTGATTAGGAAATTAATAATTAGTTAAAAAGTGTCTTAATATGGTGATTTGTGCTGTTTTCGGCTGCAATAGTAGCAACGATAAAAGACTTAAGCGAAATCAACTAAACGATATTGAAAAAATGAAATTTTTTCGTTTTCCGAAAGATGAAAGAATGCAAACAGTTTGGCTATTTAAGTGCGGAAGGAAACACAAATTCAACGTCCAAAATGCATTTATATGTTCAAGACATTTTACTCCTGAACAATATTTGCGGAATTTGATGCACGAAATGCTCAAGTATTCCCCAAAAAATAGTAAAAAACTCAAATTGGATGCTGTTCCAACAATAAACTTGCCTTTGTCATCAGTTGATTCTGAAAGTAAGCGCCAAGAAAGGAAAAAGAAGCAGGACGCAAAACAAGCTGTCCAGGAAATTTTGTAAGATATATTTTAAAGCTTCTTTATGCAAGTAATTAACATTTATATTTTGTCTGAGAAGAAGTTTCGCTGATGGCCAAGGACCAGCAAATCTCGAGGAACTTTCAACAGCTATCACTGATGTCACAGATGTTCAAGATGCACCAGTAGAAGGCTGCGTTGCAAGAATCGACAAATCTAAAAAACACTGACGATTTAAATGAGACTCTTACGAAGTTGAATAGAATAGTACCTAATTAATTAAGTTCATTTGTCATAAAATTATCTGTTATTACAGCACACATGAACTAATGGATGAATTTATTCAACAAAATGAGAGTTTAATTCAAGAAGTTCAAATGCTCCGACAGGAAAGGGCAAAGAAGAAAGCTTCAAGCGAATGGCAAGAGGATTAAATGGGAAGTAAATGATATTTCTTTAGCCATCGCCATTTATTCCAGTGGGCCTAAAGCCTACAGGCTTTTACTAAAAAGAAAATATCCAGCTGTGACTACGCTAAGAAATTGGGCTTCAAAAGTTAACATCAACCCGGATTACCTCAGCTCTGTATTTGCTTTAATGAGAAATATTAATTTGTCCACCTTCCAAAAAGTATGCGTTCTCATGGCAGACGAAATGAAAATACAGAAGTCGTATGAATACGTAAAGTAGTAGTAGTAGAGTAAAGCGATACACTTTTGGCTCCGGCTAATTATGTTCAAGTGGTAATGGCGAGAGGACTCTTTGAGAATTGGAAGCAACCTATCTTTTACAATTATGATTGTGCCTCAAATCCAAAATTCCAAATCTGCTGGAAAGATATTGTGAGCAAAAATTCTCTACATCTTTCACATGGACAGATCAGGTTTCAGAATGGGGCTTGCGAAAACCAAACGAAAAATTTGTGCGGACTCTAATGCATCTCGAAAATATATTCAATAGCTACAATTCAACAACATTGAAAGTTGGATCAGGTTTTATAAAAAACCTTTTAAGTTTGGCTGAGAAAATTGAACTCGAATTCGAAATAAAAAAGTTGTTTTTTCGTTGCAAAATGTTTTTTAAAATTCGGATATTAAACAAAGATTTGACAGAAAATTTGAATTCTAAAAAAATAAAACTGAATAAAATTCTGAATTAAATTTTCTTGTTTATTTTTTTACAGCATGTTGAATTTTTTTCGATGTTTTTTGAATAATTTATTTGTATCTCAACACATTTGATATTCTTAATAATTTAATTTCATTATTAGGTTTCTATCAAAATCGTCAAATAAACAAAACAGAATTTCACGATACACATGACGTAAGCATATGTGAAGAAGATAGAGCTAGAGAGTTCGGAGTGTCATACCATTATATTCTATATACCTTGGGTCGCTCCCAGCCCCTTTTTTTTTCAAACCAATATCTTCAAAACCTATGAACGATTATTTTCTGAAATTATTTCCTAAAATCAATATTATTTAACACTTAAAATTCGCATCCCACATTTTTTTCTTGAAAAATTTTAGAGAAATTTCTTATATAAAAAATTTATTTAATAATAAAACGTTTTTTAAAAGTTTATTTGCATAAATTCATACTTTTTCGGAAACCAGACGGCAATTTTATGCATTTGAACATTATTATCTCATTAAATCCATGTTTTATATTTATAAAATGTATCTTAAATTCCAAAGTACTTTTACACAAGAGCAAGTTCGTGCGATCCATACGTGCATTTTGTTAAATATGTAGGGAGAAGTGGACCACTTGAACTCTTAAGCAGTTTCTCTATCATATCTGTTTATTAAAGTCTTCAACAACGCCCATGTTTGTTTAAAAAGCTACATTCATGAGCTTTACTTATTTCTTAAAACACAGTACTATGTGACGGATAGCTTAAGAGGTCTTTAAGAAAAAGTCAAAGGAGTTAAAGTTACAAAGTTTGCCCGAACTCTATTTGAAAATATTTGATGTTGCTGTCAAATAAAAAGAGTCAACAATAACATGTAAATGTTTGTTGAAAATCTCATGTCGATTTCTAAAAACTAATTTCTGTGTAAAGATTTTGATCCCTCGCCAGATTTTAGGTTCCTTAAAATTTTCAAATCCTTATTTGAAGAAAGATTTACACATACATACATGAAACACGTACTTGCACACACACCAAACAAAAATTTTCGATCCGTGATCGAAATCGCTAGTCTGACTTTTAAGAACTTTCATTTAAAACAAAACTATTTTAAAAAAATGTGAAGGGTTCCATTTCTTATCGTCCCAATTAATACATTTTCTTAATTTTCGACGGGATCTTACCATTTTTTTTTCTTAAACTTTTATCGTTCGGTTTGTTTTAAAATGTGTCAATGCAAGAAAATCATGAATTCCTCTACTTTCACGATGTCGAAATGATTAACCACAGCGGAAACGACAATAAGGAATCAAATCAAATCAAACCAAACAAAAATCCTGACAATCATCGTCAATCAGTTAAGAAAATAACCGAACATCGATCCTTCCGGATACAGTTACCGACCCAGATTAATGTGGTCCCCAGGGAAATCAATTTATTCTTATTTTCTTTGTCTCGTGGATGAATGTACAAACTTCGCCATCTCTTAAGAGAAAACATAAATATCTAAAGCAAGTAATAAAAGTTTGGACACATTACCGACGACAGGTTATGATGGCATTTGTCAACGCATCCCATGCACCAACAATGACCCAAAATGTTCTGTCATTCTTTTCTTCTTATTAAATCGGATTACGGATAACAACGACAACGCACACAAATAAATTTTTGATTCTTTCATTTCTAAAGCTGAGTTCACAATAAGAAGAACAGGAAAACCAGAAAAAAGGTGGCCACACCACTATATTCTTTTTTTATTTTTCTTATTCGAAAACACAAAAATCTTTTGTCCAAACAGAACTTCACCCATCATTATGATGATGGCAAACGAACGAAATGTTGTGTCAGCCATTATTGATGACAGTTCGATGTGACATTAGCGGCAAAAAGCAAAGCAAATAAAATAAAACATCATTCAGTAGTCGCGCTGGTCGCCCGTTACCATTACCAATTTCAAATCGATTTCTTTTCAGATAATTAAGCTTCTTTATTTTAATTTTTATTAGATTTGCGATTAAATTTAATTTTTGCAGGTGACATATGAGCAAATATTTCACCCGTCAAATTTGAATAAAACATGTGAGTCTCGGCCATAATGAATAAAATTAATTCCGACATCATCTTGTTTTTTTTATATTCTGTGTCACATTAGCATCAGATTGCCATTTTAATTCTAATTAAAATGTGCATTTTTTGGAAATGTCAAAAAAATCAATTTTATTATGTCAAACGCAAATCACCAAACATAAATTAAGGAATGTTTGTGTTGCTGTTGTTGTCGTTGTGTGTTTTTTGTTGTTTTTGGAAGTCTAAATCAGTTAACAACAAAGAGACCGAGAGGGTGTTATGGAAAAAAATTAATTTAAATAAAACAAGCAATGTGGAAGAAATAAATTGTGGCGTATACCTAAATATGTAATAATGTGATATAGCGGAACGGGGAAACACTCAGAAATGTCATCACTCTTATGTATAGGTATATTTGTGCTGTCAGAATAGTTTTGAATATTTGCTATGAGATGAAAGTCGTTAATTTTAATTGGGAGATAAATTTATAAATCGATTTTAGTAGGGGTTGTAAGATTAAAGTAAGACGTGTTTTATCTTGACCTTCATAGCATCTTCGCCTCGAAACCCAAGTAAGTAACCATAGATGGGAACCTTTGGCATAAAAAATCATCAGCTTAGCGATTAAAAACCCATCAAACAGCATTAAGAATGCCAGTTTCCTGTGAAAAGATCACTTTATTGTCAATAAAACACTGACAATTCGATATAAACGACTCCTTAAACTGCTTGACCCAGATGGTTGATTTACTCCCGGTCCACACATCATCGCATCGGCTTAAAACCGAAACCGAAGCCGATACGTCAAAATCGTATCGTCGCGTCGTTAAAGTCGTCGTTACAAAACCCAAAAAGGGATGATTTGATGATTAACATATAAATCACACGATCGGCTACAGATGAGGTAGGAAGATACATCTTCCCATCTCCGTGTGTGTCGTCTGGCCGGGTGATTCAGCTGTCTCGGTGATCATCAGTTCAGTTGTTGTTGATGTTCATTTTGCTATGCTTCTTCTCTTTTCTTCGCCTTGACTGTTGTTGGTTGTTGTCATCGTCGTCGACGAAGTCATCGTCGTATAGTCGCTTCGTTAATTTCCCGCCGGCAAAGTTTATTGAAAAAAAAAAAAAAACTCATTGTGCCTCTTAATGGGCCAATTACACTAGTAGTGTACATGACACTCTCTCTATTCAGTATCCGTATCATGTGTTTGCAAGTAAGTCTTGCGCATGCTTTACGGGATGCCTACACTTCGACTTCATTCTTTTTCATTCATAGAGCCAAGTTCGGATCAAAAATAAAAATATAAAAATTTAAAAAAAAACAACATTCGCGCAATCACAGGAAGACAGGTTGCCAGCCATTGTCGCCAGGGCCGGATTAGGGAGAAGCTTATGAGTCTGATTAAGAAATATTTGAAATTTATTTTTTTGGAAATTATAAATAATAACTGAGGCGTCAATGTAAGCTGAACAGCACTTGCACGACGTACATCCGAGCACCAACAATGCCAAGAAAGATGGCAGACTATTAACAAACAACCTTATTTTCTTCGTTAAATCATGTAGTTAATAATTATTTCTATGGTCAAACATCTGTCAAAAATGTTCTAAATTCTTACCAAAATTTCCCTTCCTATGTGTTCTCTTTTTCTAAAATTATTCTATGACTTCGATAAAATTCCCACAAAGCTGGATTTCGGGCTAAAACATTGTTTTAACGTTTTAAGAAAAAGTAAAGGTAAAAGTTTTTGCCGAATAAATGTTCTTTCATAAATTACATCCTATTAATCTCTACACAAACAAGATTTTTACCTTTTTTCCGCAAACAAGAAAATTACGAGTCAATAGCTTCACTTGATGATTTAACGATTTTAATTGTGTTAACTTATATAACTAAAAATAATACGTTGGAAAATATAAAAATGTATGGCACATATGGGGCCTTACCTTATGTAATTGCTTAGTTATAATTATAAAGAATATAAATATATATTTTACATGTTAACTTAAAATTAGGAGTCAGGAGTTCTCGGGGTGTCCAGTTTCGGTTGTCCAGTGGGGGTTTGGATTTGATTTGGAAAAATGTTGGCATTGAGCCAGTTCCTTCATCGCTGTCTTTGAGATCGTAAACCAGACTGGAAAACAATAGCTGATAACTGGCCTCAGAAGTTGTTTGTAGATGAGCACCTTCGTCTGTTGGCTAAGTCCTGATCTTCGCCTCATCAAAGCCGGTGATACCCAGTTGGCTTTTCTGAGTATACTTCTTGAGTGCGGGTTGAACCTTAGCAACTCGTTTTTGGCTGCAATGGTGGATCTATCCGGAAGTTTCAGAACTAAGTTTCTGCAGGTGGTTGCTGAGCGAGATCTGCGCTCACTAGGTCTCCTGAAACAGATAAGCTCCTATTTGTCAGTATTGATTCTGATGACCCATTTTTTTATAAAAATGAAACAGTCTGTGGATGTGAGCCTCTACTTTCCGGACAGCAACTAGTGGTGACATTGAGGTTGCATATCTGAGTGAATCATCAGCATACAATAGGTTTTCACAACCGGTTGGGATGGGCTGGTCTGATGTCATCAGACTGTATAGGAATGGGCCAAGTTTTGAACCTTGTGTGACTCCGGCTTTGACGTTCTTCATGGTAGAAGAGCAGTTTCCTAATTGCACAAAGAAGTTCCTGGAAGAAAGAAACGAAAAAAAACGAATTTTTATTTGTGGCGGGGGTAGATGTAGCAGATGCAGTTTGTGTATAAGAGCGTCTATCCAGACGCTATCGAATGCTTTCTCGACATCCACACAAAGCATCCGACTGTTACACGATGACTGTTGAGGGCTATATTGTTGGTGTCATGCTGGAACTTCAGGAGTGGTTGTAATGTAGAGTGCTTCTCTAAGTTTAATGTAGAGTACTTCTTAAGTTTCCTTAGTATCAGCTCTTCCAAAATCTTGCTTAGATTGCTGAGGAGCGACATTGGCCTATAGTTAGAGATCATGTTCCTGACACCATTCTTCGGTATCACCACGATCTTTGCAGTTTTCCATTCTTTGGGGATGTAGTTGTTGTTGGCACAGTTGTTTAAAATGATAGTGAAAAGGATCAGTACTGTCTCTGGCATTCTCTTGATAATAAAGTTCGATATTCCATCTGGTCCGGTTGATTTCTTAGGCCTGCAGCTACTGATTATTTCAGCTATTTCTGCCGTGTCTGGGTCACTCGCTAGATTGGTGTCGCTAAATATCGTTCTGTCTGTGTTGGGGCTTCACTTAATGGTTGTTCGTACGTCCTCTTGTTGTATTTGCGGTAACGATACACTGTGAATTATAAAGGTGATGAAAATAAGTTTGTTGATTTGGTACTCCGTTGTTTTAGTGATATCTTGATTGTAGAGTGCTGGTGGTTAACGTTTATACATATCCGATGATGATGTAAGATGCTGATAGCAGTTCAGCCAGCTGTTTAAGATTTAAGGTTTGGGGGTTTGGGGTTCAAAGTGCAACACTTCGTTACAATACTTTATTTCGTTATTTTCCTGTTTTTAATCTCTAACTTGCTTAAATATAAGTTTTGTTACCACTTCGGTATGTACTTTCTTAAGTTTTTATTTGTAAGCTATTGAAATCCTAGTTTTTATAGATTATGACATCACTGATCGTGAAAAGAATATACTCCAATGCCCATTTTGGCTATTCCTGGCTTTTTCTGGAGCACCAAATGCTACAAAATACAAGACATCATTCAAATTTAAAATAGGGTTTGTTACCAGTTGCAGCCAATTGAAGAAACGAGTGATAAAATTCACAAACGCAGTGCTACCAAACTTCCAGTTGAATTTTTAAACAGTTCAAATTGTTACCCCGAAGATAATTATTAACTGTAGTTTTTCTGATAATCTACAGAGTTTTTCATTTTGGCGGCCATGTTGTTTTCATGACTATCAAATCTGTTGCTTATCGCTGATGCCAAATGACCATGGCAAGGAACACGATTGGAAATTACGTCCAAATGTTGAAGCTTTATTATCAAAATGAGTGTTCGTTAGTGCAAACTTTGTTTGCGTGGCGCCCCTATTACGGTTGACGTGGTGGTCCTTCACAGTCGACTCTTCACCGTTTGTTGGCCAAATTTGAGACGACCGATTCGGTTATCAATCATATAATATTTGTACGTCAAAGGAACGTAAGATTGGCCAAAAAACATTGCTGTAGTCCGTGAAAGTGTACAGCAGAACCCGAGACAGTCGATTCCTCGCCGTGCACAAGAACTCGGTCTTTCAGTGGGGAATTTTCATCAGGACTTGAGCTTACACCCGTACCAGATCCAACTGGCTCAAAGTTCATGACCATAGACAACGCCGTTTGTTCACTGACTGGATTTCGGAGTGTTTGGAAGACCCTAATTTAAGACGAAAAACCATCTTTAGCGATGAGGCGCATTTTTGAATGAATTCCTGTGTTTATAAGCAAAATTTGCCAAATATAGGACGACACCAACGCACTCAACGTGCACCAGGTAACAACGTATCCTCAAAAAGTTACAGTTTGGTGTGAATTTTGGGAACGTAGCGCGGTCATTGATTCGTACTTTTTCCAAAACGAAGTTGGTGAGGCAGTCACCGTCAATGGCAGGCGTTACAGTACGATGATAACCAATTTCTTATGTCCCAAATTGAACCATATGCAAGTAGGAGACATGTGTAGCACGGTGGTGCTACGTGCCACACAGATTGACATTCTGCATTAATGATTTGAGGATAAAGTTATCTCTCGCAGATGTGACGTGAATTGGCCACTTAGGTCATGCGATTTGACCCCGCTAGACTTTTTCTTGTAGAGTTTTATCAAGTCGCAAGTGTATGCGAATAAACAACTATCGGTCGATGCCCTTTAGGTGAACACAAAATCGCTCAAATTCGCCGGATGAATGCGGCCAGACCGCCACTCTCACCCGGGTAACCCTTAAAAGGCGAGGAGGGCATTTGAACGATGTCATATTTCATACATAATGGAATTTATTGGTCTTTCAAATAAAAAAAAAATAGCTTATACCCTATACACAGCTTGTTTTATTCCATTTCAACAGCTATCTACCCTTATTGAAAACCCCTTTAGTTTAACCTTTAAAAATTGAAAACAATATTCCCACTTTCGAAAGTTTCCTTTCACTGGTTCCACTAGGGTGAATCGGCTTATATTCTGCTCGAAGAAAAATTCGATATCGAAAATCCTCTGAATTTAATATTCGGTGTGGAATAAAGTTCTACAATCTAAAGGCCCATTATTGCCCAAGTCCGGCTCTTGTCGCCACAGGAAGATGGGGGCTGGAGTCACCAGTAGTCGCTTTTCATTGAGATCTCAAGACAGAGATTGGGAATGAGTGGTGGTGGCGCGGTTATCAGCACATAAATGGAATGGAAATGAAATGAAAAGCGAATGACGACGACAACAACGACAAAATGAACACAATAAAAAATACAAAAAAAAAAGAAACATAAAAGAATTTACTACTTTTTATGGAAATTTATTTAGTTTTCCTTTTCGAGCTTGGTTTCCGAGCGAGCATCATTATGACAGTTGGTTGTCATTGAGTGGATCAGCCGGACTACATTTTTGAGGGTCATCATTATGAGGAAGTTCTTCTTCTACTTGCTTTCCTTTTCTCCTCGAAAATCATCATATCAACGTCTTCATCGAAAAAAGAAAAGAAACGATACCGAAAGAATGCGCTCTTAATTAATGTGCAGGCAATCTGAATTGAATGCGTTTTTATTTGAAAGATACATTATGCATAAAATACGAGTATACATCTACGTGGATGGGAGATGAAAAAAAACATAATTTATTATTATTTGTTTGATTAATTAATTACCTACGCTGTGTTTTGTTTTTTATGTTATCTAAATATTATACGATGCAGTTGGGTGCATTATTAAATTATTGTTATTACTTTGGGGTTTTTGGTTTTAGTTCTTGGTCCCCCTGCGAGTTGTTTTTCTTTTTTGTTCCTTTGCAGCGGGTGTTAAGTGTGTTACGGTTGTTTTTGTACAAATATTAGATTAAAAATTTTAAAATAAAATAAAAATCTAATGAAAATTTACATTTAGCTTAAGTCTTGAGTTGTTTTTTGTTTGTTCTTTCGAATAAAAATTTAAAATAAAAATTTATCTTAGTGCGGCCCTTTTGGAGAAATGTATGTAACTAATATTCATAATCAATGCAAAGTAGTTTTAATATTTTAAGACGTTTTGGTCATCTGTTTATTATGTTATAGCTGATTTTATTGTTTAAATGTTTACTTTAGACACAGAGACAGAGAGGGCTAGATGATAGGCTTTAATATAATTAAAATAAGCGTCTTGGGTTTCGTATATTTACGTTGGTGGACATTCAAATGAGGTCAATTCTATTAAGTCAGGTAAGGCGGAAAGGAATTAGTATTATTATTTTTAAATTGAAAAATTGTGTCAAAATAGTCGGTAGGACTTTGATGGTGGTCGGCTATAAAAAGTTTTGATGAGTTTTTTTTTGTTTTACGATTTAACAGCGGGACTGCATCATAAGGTTTTTAAACATTTTCATTCTCTTCTACTAAACGTAAGAAATTTAAATCCGGGAAAATATTTAAATATTTTTCCAACTCATATTAAATTAGTTCGTTTTTCGTTAAATGTTAAAATGAAGGCAACAAATATGTCATGGAAAAGGACATAGGGCACTATTTATAATGGAAGCGAATTACTGAGGGCCGAGCCAAAAGATCGAGAACCTATAAAACATTGGTTATGTGAAACTCCGAAGAATTGCCCGTCAAATCTTTTTTTATTACATATTTTCAGGATTTCGATTTTGTTAAAAGGCTTAATGCCAACAATTGCTTTGAATATTTATATACAAAGGTAATAAGAAATAATAGTATCTTGTTGTTTGTGTTTACCCACCATAAATGGTTTGATATGACCATACACTAATTTTGGCAGTAGAATGATACATTCATAGTGTTTTGTAAATTATGGAAATTTGACAAATTATGCACAAAGATTGTCATTTTTATCTACCAGCTGATATCAATGCGATACTTGTTGACTTAACATAAATTGCTTGCATTAAAGAAATAATTGTATCTACCATTTTGTCATTTTTCATTATTTATTAATCTTATAAGAAATAATTTACGAAATGGTGTGATAAATCAATATTACCAAATTAAACGTAAGCTGTACCTTTGCAACAGATTTTAGATGACAAATGCAAAAATTGAAATAATAATAAGATTTATAAATTGTAAAATGGAACAAAATTACTGTCAATCAAGAAATGATGCTTTTGTACTCTGACAATTAACCAAAAAAGAACGATTAATTTCATTTGTTACTTTTTAAAACAAGAAAATAATCACAATGGGCGTTGTGAATTAAAAAAATTTTATTTAAAATCTGGATTTTTAGTGAATAAAAATAAGCTTAAGCTAGCTAGTTAAAGATGTTTTCTAGTAATAGCTATTTTTAAATTTTTTAAAGAGACAACGCTAAATTCATTTAGTTTTATCTTGTTTTCCAAGCTTCAATTTGTGTGAATAAAAATAGCTTAAACTAAAATATTATAGTTAAAGCTAAAAAAAAAATCAAAATTTTTTCGACCTGTCTATGGGTCTTGTGAATAAAAAAAAAGTTAAAGCTTTTTTTGGAGGAAGCTAAAGCCAACTAGTCATAGCTCTTACTAGCAGCTAAAGCTAGACAGTACTAGCTTAAGCTTTGTTTTATGTGAATAAAAAAATGATAACGCTAAATAGCTTATGCTGGAAAATTCTAGCTTGAGCTTCGTAATTTAAGGTGTTCGTTTTTTTATTCACATGTTTCGGCTAGTTAGCTTGAGCTAAAACTGGTACATGTATGACCGAAAGGAAAGTTGTTTTGCCTCAATTTGTTATCTGTTCTACTGGGCAAGTATTGGTTTCGGCTAAAAAATGTTTTTAACATTTCGTATGTCAGTTTCTGGGTCTATACGTTTACAGTCCTATTTTTTGAGATATTCCCTTATGTTTAATTAACAACTCGCACAAGTTAATACTGAAAATAAGACCTAGTCAAAGCTTTCTAGACAGGTCGAAAAAATCTTGAAATTTTTGTAGCTTTAACTATAATATTCTAGTTTAAGCTATATTTATTCACACAAATTGAAGTTTAAGCTAGGAAAACAAGCTAAAACTAAATGAATTTAGCTTTGGCTATTTTTAAATAGCTATTACTAGAAAACATCTTTAACTAGCTAGCTTACGCTTATTTTTATTCACTAAAAATCAAGCTTTTACTTAAAAATCCAAGTTTCAGCTTTAGCTTTTTTTTTATTCACAAGGCCCTATGTCTAGAAAGCTTTGACTTTGGACTAAACGTCCAGAAAGTCATCACAACAAGAGGCTGTCCGCAGGGAGGGGTATTATCACCCTTGCTGGGGGGTCTTGTAGTTGATGAATTACTAGAAAGTCTAACCTCCCAAGGAATTCAATGTATTGGCTTTGCTGATGACATCGTTATAACGGCACTGGGGAAGTACGAAGCAACTCTTTGTGATATAGTTCAGAGAGGGCTGTCTATAACTAGGAAATGGTGTATACACTGAAAATAAAATCTAGGTATATATTATAAAAATCTAGGTTGATTTAACAAAAATTTTGTCAATATACGTCCCACAAAAAGTTTTGTCAAATTGACAAAAATTATAGAATTTTGTCGAGGTAACAAAAAATATTTTGTTGTATCCACAAAATTATTTTGTTATGCTAACAAATAAATTTGTTGAAATAGCAAAAATATTTTGTCAATATGACAAAATTTCGTAGAATTTACAAAATTAATTTGTCATATTAACAATTCTTTTGTTGTATTAACAATTTTTTTGTTAGTGTTATTGTTTTTTTATTATTATCGGATTAACAAAATTTTTTTGTTAAATTAACAAAATTGTTTTGTTAAATTAACAAAATTGTTTTGTTGAATTAACAAAATTGTTTTGTTACATTAACAAAATATTTTGTTAAATTAACAAAAATTTCTTGTTATATTTTGTTAAATTGACAAAATATTTTGTCAATTCAACAAAATATTTTGTCAATTTTACAAATTTCTTTTGTTGAATCCACAAAAAAACAAAATTAATTTTGTCAAAATAGTTTTTTTTTGGGATTTAAGTCCACAAAAATTGGCGATCTCACATGCAACCATCTGTGAGGGCGTATGGACAATACGCAATTTTTGTTAAGTTCAGTTAATCTTTCATCGATTTTTTAACAAAAACCAAGTGTGAACTATATCATACACAAAAGAAATTTGTTGGTTTCCTTACAAAATAGTTTTATCTATCTAATAATATTATTTTATCAATATTACAAAATAATTCAACCCCTAAACAAAATATTTGTCATTTTAACAAAAATGTTTTCATTTTTTGTTAAATTGACAAATACAAATTAACAAAAACTTTGTGATATTGACAAACATTTACAAAACAGATTTTTTGTAGATACAACAAACATTTTGTTAACATCACAAAAAAGTTTGTCGATGTGACAAAAATCTCTGTTTTATTTTGTTATATTAACAAAACTTGGTTTGTTAAACTGACAATATTATTTGTGGTGCATATTTTGTTAAACTGACAAAAAATCATGCTGGATTATAAAAAATTTGTGAAATCAACAAAATCATTCTTTCGTATTGACAAAAATTTTATCATAACGATAAAATTGTTTTGTTAAAGGTCAACAAAACGTTTTTGTCAATATGACCTAGGAATTTATTTTCAGTGTATCCATTTGGTTGGCGGTAGAAGCAATCGACACCCAGAGGGAGGTCCAATATTTAGGAGTTACACTAGATATCAAACTTCTCTGGAACAAGCATGTCGAAATAACTGTCGGAAAAGCCACAAAGGCCCTTATGATATGCAAGAGACTTGCAGCAAGCCAAACATCATAAGATGCAAGCCAAACATCATAAGATGGATGTACATTGTTACATACACCATGATAGAAAGACCCATTATTACCTATGCGGCGATTGCATGGCATAAAAGAACCGAACTGAACACAACTAGGAAATCACTAGACAAATTGCAAAGGCTTGCATGTATATGCATAATAGGAGCAATGAGAACTTGCCCTACAGCAGCGATGGAAACCATCCTTCATCTGACGCCACTACACGTGGTCATTGAAAATGCTGCTAAGGGAGCCATAATGAGATTTGCCAAGGAGTGTACTGGGATGGGTAAAATGATTGCTAACAGGGAAAACGACTCGATAATCCGGTCCGCAGTAACAAATCTTCTTGACATCCCAAGAGATGGTATCATCAAAAGATTTAACTTCGAAAAACATTTCAAAACGGAGTTAAGTTGCAAAAAAGACTGGCTAGGCGAATCAGTAAACTACAGTCTTAAAGAAAATACTACCATCAAATGGTACACTGATGGATCGAGGACAGCTGAAGGGACTGGTGCTGGAGTTTTTGGGCCTAAACTAAACTAAACTCTCCTTACCGATGGGACAGTCCACTAGCATATTCCAGGCAGAAGTAAATGCCATAGGCATATGTGCTGGAAGAAACCTCGATAGGAAATATAACAACCAAAACATTGCCATCATGTCAGATAGTCAGGCTGCACTTAAAGCACTAAGCTCCTACGCCATTACTTCCAAACTTGTTTGGGAATGCGTGATTAAGCTTAACAAACTGGGCAAAAATAACACTGTCACGCTTCATTGGGTACCAGGCCACGTTGGTGTTGGAAGTGGCAGACTCCTTAGCAAAAAAAAGGTGCATCTACACCCCTTACAGGGCCAGAGCCCTACTGCGGAATAGGAGAAAACGTGATCAAAAACAAAATCAAAACAGAAGAGGAGACAAAAAGATCAAAAATCTGGAAATAACTCCCTAAGCTGAGACAGGCAAAACTCCTACTCGGGAACTACAACCGAGAGCGTTTTCTAACCTGCATTAGTTTAAGTGGAACAACCTCAGGAAAATCACGGGGCTTCTCACAGGCCACTGTAGGTTAAGAAGACACCTCAACATTCTTGGCCTAGTGAACAACGCGACTTGCAGATTCTGCAACACTCCCGAAGAGACACCTGACCACATACTGGGGAAATGTGATGCACTCGTGCATCAGAGGCACAGGTATCTGGGCAAGCACCACATAAAAGAGAGTGAATTATCATCCCTTAAAATACTCCAAATACTCCGATTCCTCAGAGGAGTAGATTTGGAGAAAGAACTGTAATGATGAGCCAACTTCATCCAGTTCTAGATGGGGGACACAATAGATCTTTAGGTCGCAGTGTTTTTATACCCCAATTTATTCATTCATTCATTCATCAAGCTTTGACTAGGTCTTATTTTCAGTATTCTATGAAGCAAGTTGTACGACATGTTAAATAAATATAAAGAAATAGCTCAAAAATAAGACAGTGAACGTACAGGCGCAGAGACTGACGGACGATATGATAAAAACATTTTTTACCCGAAACCAATACTTGCCCTATAGAACAGATGACCTATTGTGGCAAAACAAACTTCCTTTCGGTCATACATGTACAGTTCTATAGCTAAAGCTACCTAGTCGAAACATGTGAATAAAAAACGAACAGCTTAAATTACGAAGTTTAAGCTAGAATTTTCTAGCATAAGCTATTTAGCGTTATCATTTTTGTATTCACATGAAACAAAGCTTAAGCTAGAACTATCTAGCTTAAGCTGCTAGTAAAAGCTATGACTAGTTGGCTTTAGCTTCCTTCAAAATAAGCTTTACCTTTTTTTTCACAAGACCCAATAGCATTATATCGTGTAAATACAGGATTTGAATTTTAACGGCTACCATTCAAATAGTTTTGTCGTAAATTCTGGTGTTCCCCAGGGTAGCCATTTGGGTCCAGTTCTTTTTATATTGTTTGTAAATGATCTTCCTTCAGTTTTAAAGTACTCTAATTGTCTTATGTATGCAGACGATGTTAACATATTTAAAACTATTTCTAGCAATCTTGACTGTGAAAAGCTTCAAATTGATCTAAATGCTTTCTATAATTGGTGTGCACGTAATTATTTGTTGTTAAATATCGATAAGTGTAAGATTATAAATTTTACAAGAAAATTGTCCGTTTTATCTTTTGACTATAGTTTCAATGGCGTAAATCTATCAAATGTAAATGATGTATCTATCCTTGGTGTATTGTTCGATAAGAAACTCGAATTCACACAGCATATCAATATGGCATGTAATAAAGCCAATTCAATATTAGGTTAAATTAAAAGGCAATCACGTCAGTTTTCTGATCCTTATGTTATCAAACAACTATTTACCACATTTGTCAGACCCATTATAGAGTATACTTGCCAGCTATGGACCCCCTACTACAGTTGTCACAAAATAAGAATTGAACAAATTCAAAAAAGATTCCTAAAATTTGCTCTTAGAGGCTTAGGCTGGCAGAATCCATTGAATCTTCCTTCATATAGCAGTCGTTTAAAACTCATAGATTTACCCAGTCTGGAGCGCAGACGTTCTTATTTATGTTTTGTTTTTATTGTTAATCTTATTGATGGTAATATCGATGCTTTAAACCTTTTGTGTCGTGTTAATTTTAATGTTCCAAATCGAAATCTAAGAGGTTTTCGTGACCCAATTTACATAAAACACTATCGTACCAACTATGAGCAGAATTCACCATTGAATAACATGTTTAATTTGTTTAATTTGAAAAAAAGAATACAGTAATGGTTGAGAGTTTAAAGTCACTAAGATGATTCTCCACGACCTGTAGCTCCATAAAATTTAACGGGCTGATAGAAAGCTTCTTTTCAATATAATGTCTGACTGAACTTTTTGATGCTCTCTAGAGTTTCCGAATTTAGAAAGATAGATTTGAATAGACGAAAAGTAAACAAAGAATGGTGAGTTTTGGTTCTTCGTTGTGCAGTGTCGTTTGTGTGCTGATTTAATTTTTCTATCAAAATTTCCCCCGAAAAATTGGCAACATATTTGTTGCTTAAGTTAATAATTTCAGACTTACAAGTTTGTACACACATGCATAGATAGATTTAAGTTCTGTTAGAAAACCGAAAGCTGTTTCCGAAGGTTTTCATTTTATAAAAAAAATCAATAAAGGTGTGTCCAGACCAAAGAAACATTTTTGAAACATTTCAGAAACATTTAAGAAACATTTAAGAAACATTTCAGAAACAGAGAAACATTTCTGAAATGTTTCTTAAATGTTTCTGAAATCTTTTCTTTGGTCTGGATGCTCGTGAAACATTTCTGAAATGTTTCTCTGTTTCCCATTCCGAATGGGAAACTTTATTTGTTTCCCAAGAATTTACATAGGTAGAAAGTGCGTGAGAGTGGTTATTAATATAAATATAAGATGTCGCGAAAAGTGTGGAGCAACGAGAATGTTATCCAATTGATAAAAATGTATGAAATGATAAAAGATTTGTTGACAAAAGTTTTAAAAATTAAATAAAAAAAGCCGATGCTATATCTGAAGTTGTGTCCAGACCAAAGAAACATTTTTGAAACATTTCAAACACATTTAAGAAACATTTCAGAAACATTTAAAAAACATTCCAGAAACAGAGAAATATTTCTGAAATGTTTCTTAAATGTTTCTGAAATGTTTCAAAAATGTTTCTTTGGTCTGGACGCTCGCGAAACATTTCTGAAATGTTTATGAAATGTTTCCCATTCCGAATGGGAAACTTTATTTGTTTCCCAAGCATTTACATATGTAGGTAGAAAGTGCGTGAGTGGTTATTTATATAAATATAAAATGTCGCGAAAAGTGTAGAGCAACGAGAATGTTATCCAATTAATAAAAATTTATGAAATAAAAAAAGTTTTGTGGCATCGACTCTTGACGAAAAATATTAAAAATAAAATCAAAAAAGCCGATTATATATCTGAAATTTGCGAAAATATGGATTGTGATAAAGATGATGTAGAAAAAAAATTCATGCGCTTAAAGTGCAACACAGGCGAGAAAAAAAATTACAGACAACTCAATCTGGAAACAATGGGAAACAAAGAAACATTTCAGAAATGTTTCTCAAATCGTCCACACCAAAAACACAAATCAGAAACATTTCTGAAATGTTTCTGCAATGTTTCTGAAATGTTTTTTAAACAAATGGGAAAGATTTCAGAAACGTTTTTTAAACAATGTTTCCTGAAATGTTTCTTTGGTGTGGACACACCTTAAGAGATAAAACAGTTTAGTTTTAAGCATTCAAAAAAGAACTAAAAAGATCATAGAGCACTATAGTGCTCAGCCAAGTTTGCGACATAACCTTACACTCTTTTTATAGCAAAAAACTCAGGCCTCAGGCGTACTAATTTCCAATAAAGTAAGAAACTTCTGTGCTGATCAGGCGCCTCACCAAATTTCAACTCTTCAAAATTAGTGGTTATATAATATGTGTATTAACATTTTAATTGAATGCCTGCTTGGATTTACAAAGGCTTTTGATAGTATTGATCAAAGAGCACCATTTTCTTTCTCAAACTGTTATGACAAAATTTGTCTACTTGAAAAAAAAATCTCACTACTTCTACTTGCCAGCTACTTCAATAAAAGGTTTCGTGTGTGAGGTGTTCTGCACGGTGTTCCACAGGAGCCCATATTGGATTCTACGCTTTTCTTAAGGTGTGTCCACACCAGAGAAACATTTCAGGAAACATTGTTTAAAAAACGTTTCTGAAATGTTCCCCATTTGTTTAAAAAATATTTCAGAAACATTGCAGAAACATTTCAGAAATGTTTCTGATTTGTTTTTTTTGGTGTGGACGCTTTGAGAAACATTTCTGAAATGTTTCATTGTTTCCAGATTGAGTTGTCTGTAACTTTTTTCCTCGCCTGTGTTGCACTTTAAGCGCATGAAGTTTTTTCTACTTCATCTTTATCACAATTTATATTTTCGCAAATTTCAGATATAATCGGCTTTTTTGATTTTATTTTTAATATTTTTTGTCAAGAGTCGATCCCACAAAACTTTTTTTATTTCATAAATTTTTATCAATTTTATCATTCTCGTTGCTCCACACTTTTCGCGACATTTTATATTTATATTAATAACCTTTCACACACTTTCTACCTTTGTAAATGCTTGGGAAACAAATAAAGTTTCCCATTCGGAATGGGAAACAGAAAAACATTTCATAAACATTTCAGAAATGTTTCGCGAGCGTTCAGACCAAAGAAACATTTTTGAAACATTTCAGAAACATTTAAGAAACATTTCAGAAATGTTTCTCTGTTTCTGAAATGTTTTTTAAATTTTTCTGAAATGTTTCTTAAGGTGTGTCCACACCAAAGAAACATTTCAGGAAACATTGTTTAAAAAACGTTTCTGAAATGTTTCCCATTTGTTTAAAAAACATTTCAGAAACATGGCAGAAATATTTCAGAAATGTTTCTGATTTGTGTTTTTGGTGTGGACGATTTGAGAAACATTTCTGAAATGTGTCTGTGTTTCCCATTGTTTCCAGATTGAGCAGTCTGTAATTTTTTTCCTCGCCTGTGTTGCACTTTAAGCGCATGAAGTTTTTTCTACTTCATCTTTATCACAATTTATATTTTCGCAAATTTCAGATATAATCGGCTTTTTTGATTTTATTTTTAATATTTTTCGTCAAGAGTCGATCCCACAAAACTTTTTTTATTTCATAAATTTTTATCAATTTTATCATTCTCGTTGCTCCACACTTTTCGCGACATTTTATATTTATATTAATAACCTTTCACACACTTTCTACCTTTGTAAATGCTTGGGAAACAAATAAAGTTTCCCATTCGGAATGGGAAACAGAAAAACATTTCATAAACATTTCAGAAATGTTTCGCGAGCGTCCAGACCAAAGAAACATTTTTGAAACATTTCAAAAACATTTAAGAAACATTTCAGAAATGTTTCTCTGTTTCTGAAATGTTTTTTAAATGTTTCTGAAATGTTTCTGAAATGTTTCAAAAATGTTTCTTTGGTCTGGACACACCTTTAAATGTTTTTGAAATGTTTCAAAAATGTTTCTTTGGTCTGGACACACCTTTACTGTTTATTATTTAATGATCTACATGATGTTTTTCATGATATCATTTTTGTAATTTGCTTTCTAGACCCTATTTATGTTTTCTTTTCGAAATAAATTTTGTAGGCATGATTCATTTAAGCTTAACAATTAAAAAAATTATTGAAACAAAATTGTTTTAGCCTTAAAAATAAAATGCACGACTGGGTCGCAAGAACTTGCTCCTATGTAATAGACTAGGAATTTTAAAAACGGATGTTATTAAGAAAACTGTTCATAAGGATAAAATGATTTTTTTTTAATTTTCTTAGTAGTAAGAGATAAAAACAGAATGCTATGCAAATATGAATTTATGCAGGAACAAAAATTATAAGTCGTTGTAGTGGTTCCCTAAAAAAATAAGCTTTTATGTACAAAATTTTTAAAACATTTTTAAGAAAAAATTTTGGTACGCCAACCTTAAGTTTTTATTATCGTACGAATAAAAGTCTAATTTCCAAAAAAAATACTAAGCCGTTCTTGAGATATCGAATTTTTCAAAAAAAAATGACTTTTTTTTCTAAAAATTTAAAAAAATATTTTTTCTTTCGTTTTTAAATGCAATGTTTTTTAAACTTTTTAGGAGCTTCTTTATAAAAAAATTCGTTAAAATCCGTTATGCCGATAATGAATAATTCAAAATTCGAAAAAATCGTTCTATGGTAGGTACAGTCAGTAATATCTAGATTTCAATTTTTTTTTATTAAATTATAGATCGTAAAGATTGATCAAAAGAAAAAAAATTAGCAAAATTCTCGGAACCGTTTTCGAGAAAAATACGATTTTCGAAAACCATTTTTTAAAATTTGTATGGAAGGTACCGTTAGTTTTAGATAAAACAAATTTTTTTTTCTCAAATCTTGTAGATTATGTTAAGAAACTATTATTGAGTTTCCAAAAAAAATTTTGAAAATCCAAAAAATAAAAAATTGAAAATTTGAATATGTGAATATGAAATTTTGAATATATTCAAACTTTGGAGGAGCTTTGGCATAAAAAAAATGATTTAAATCGGCTGTACCGTTCTCGAGAAAATCGAAAACAAAAAAAATGGACCCAGGGGGGCTACCAAAAATAACAATTTTTTGTAAAATTTTTTTCAACCATTAGCTAGTTTTAACCAAATAAAATTTTTCAAATTTTTTTTTAAAAATTCTGTGGGACAGTTTTTGAGAAAAAAAATATTTATAAAATTTCGAAAAAAAAAAATCGTATGGCAGGTACCGTTATTTTTGGTCTTAAAAAAAACAGAAAAAAACGTCCGGGGGGAAAAAATTATAACCTATATCTACCAAGTTTGAAGAAAATCGGCCGAGCCATTTAGGCTGTAGTCGAACCGACAGACAGACAGACAGAATTGCGAGACCCACTTTTTTGGTCTTCGTTATCATCGTACTATCAACTTTGACCAAAATCTCGAGTTCGATTTTTTTTAACGAATGCATAACTTGCCTTATATATAGTACCTATAAGTCGCAAGTAAAAACTGTTTTTGTGAGTAGGTATGTATTTTTAAAAAAATCCTAATTGTGCACTTATTTGGAATCATATTTTCAAAAAATTGGATCAGACCGCATCCTACCCCGCTTCCTGGAGGGTTTTTAAAAATCTCCCTGAGAGCTGAGAACTCTTAAATAAAATAAGTTTGTTAACTGAAGAATCTAAAACTATGAAACAGTGCATACATTGACATGAAAGAAAGAGGGAGGGGGTGGGGGATTCTCCTTTTATCAATTAAATCTTATTTGCTCTGGTTAAAGAGATTTTGTCTTTAGGTTACCATTATTTGTTATAGAATTAATGGCAAAACAAAGTATGGCTCTCATGCTAACGGTTATTTTTTCTCTCTTAATTTTAAAAAAATGTAATCATGTGATTTTATAATAATGAATGCCATTTTTGTTTCGTTTTTTTTTTTAACAAAGCGATCGTCTAGTACACAAATAATTTTGAAGCCTTCTACTAAGTTAAAATGGTTGTGTTTACTTACAAAGATTTTGTCAACGTTTTAAAGGCTAATGGGCGCGATTTAACTGACTATGAATATTGTTTTCCAAACAGCGACAGTAAAATCACTGGAAAAAAATTGGATTTGTTTGAATTTTTTCGCAAGCTTTGTTTGAAGCTGGAAAATGGATTTGTAGAATGCAGTAACAATAAAATGCGAAAAAATGGTTTAAAACGTGGCTTGAAAGAGAATCCAACACATTAACTTTTATAAAACCACTCCCATCAACCGCTAACAAGACTAATGAACAGTTTGATAACTTCAGTGAGCGACAAAAACAGGTGTAAGACCCAAGCTTTACGTTAAAGTACATGCAGCATTACGCTTCTTTTAGCCGAAAAAATGAAGCCGAAAGGTGAAGTTAAGCTTGATGCTTCAAAAGTAATATAGATTTTTTAATAAAATACCATGAAAAGGCAAAAGAAACTTTGTATAAACATATATATTAACTAGAACAATATTCAATATAAATTACATTCAAATTAAAATGTGAACGATGTCTCAAAATACATATTTTTAAAAAAAGTGCAAAAATGCACATCAAACTTGTAATATGAATTAAGAGCAATAAATATTAATTATTCTTCCTCCATAAAATTAATTCTATTTGCCTAAAGCTAAAATTTGAAAATTCTAAGTTTCAGGGGTTATGTAAAATTTTTTTTTTGTGGAAAATTGCTAATTTTTTCAGAGTTTTTGAAATATAGTATGAAACTATAATCTATTATTTCAAAAGTTATAGCCCGATGACCACTTTTTCATGTTTTCGTTCCACTGTGCGCCGATCAGTCCCTTTTTGCATAACCTTATATTCAAATTATTCCAAGATGAATCCAGGTGTTTATACATCTTAACCTCAATATCTTCCAATTCGGAAATTTTTTTAAAATTTGAGATTGTTATGTGGTGACAAATTACATCATGAATAAATTGATACCAGAAGACAGTTTCCGCAACAATCAAACTTATTTTGAAAATCGGTCTTCAATTTACAAAAGGTAAAGAAGATTATGTGGCTGTAAGTCCGGAATCTTGTCTTCCCTGAACGCACTTGAGATCCAACCCGATAAACAAGCGCACAACACAAAAGTAAGGATTAGGATGCTCTTGGACTTTTTAACACCCCGGTTCAGAATTTAATTTTAAATATTTTCATATTAAACCTCCGCTTGCTGTCCTCCTGAAAACCTTCCTTTTTTAATATGCGCACAATATTGGAATCAGGCTACCACTACTCAGTTTACTAAACAAAGTGCAAAGAAAGGAAAATATCGATGCACATTATTTTGCATTTTATTTTTGAAGTTCTAAATAATAAATAAACATTTAAATATTTCACATTCGTGTTGTACGGTTACAGAAAGAGTCTCTCCTACCAGTGGCGTAGCATGCCATCTCGACGCCCGTGGCGGGGGACCCATTTTGCCGCCCCCATTCAATACTAAATTAAAATTAAATTTCGAGACATCATTTCACAGGCAATGAGGTATCTTTTATTGAAGGTAAAATAGGATCAGCGGTTTCATAAGCAGATTTTACGGGCCGTTTTTTCCTGCGATTTCTTCTCGTTTTGAGTTCGATTCCAAGTTTTTCACAGAGAGTCTTAGAAAAGTCGATTGCGGCTTGGACGAACCGGTCTCTGCTCTCCATTTAGAGAGCTTTTAAAACGCATAGTTTCTCCGCACACTTATCCACACTCAGTCCACTTTGCTGCAGGTAAATCTGTAGTTCATCTTTTTCAGGTAGCTCTGCAGCTCAAAAGCCAAGAAAAGTTAGGAAGTTGAATGACTGCATGACTGTCAGAAGAAGACTGACTGCCGATCTGTCAATTTTTCCAGTACCTCAAGAACTTGCACAAACTTATTCTTAAGCGTCTTTACAGCTTCATATCTTTGGCAAGACGAGGTTCACTTCTTCTACAGGCTTGTAACTAGGTGCTTGAGGTACTTCTGCTCAGTCGACTTCGTCTTGACCCTGCTCTGTGGTGGGACCAGAACGACTTCCAACTTCGACGGCAGGCACGTCTTCTTCTTCTGTCTGTAAAATAAGTTATGCATTCCCATGAATATTGGCCGGGGGACAATTCTAGGCCACTCACGATTGTAGATGGAGGAATCATGCTTACATTGGAATCACTTCCGCTGCTGCTAGATGCCGCCGAAGACGTTAACGTAGCTTTCGAACCAGAACTAGAACTGAAATATTTCAGTAATGCACCTGGAGACTTCTTCGCATCTGCTTCTTTTCTTAGCCTTTTTCTTGTGGTATTCCGCGCCGCTTCCTTTAACTCTTTTCATTTCCAAGAACTAGTTCAAAGGTTGAGTGAAGTACTAAGTGTTTAGTTTTAGAAGATTGAACAGCATTTAAACTATAAACAACACAATCGAAATAACTTTCTGTGATACGGGAAGGAGCAAAAACATTGAGCTGGCTTAGACTAGAATAACGTTTCCGTCAAATCCTAGTTATCTTATCATATCTCGCATATGCATATCATATGTTTCGGAATGCTCCCTTTCAGTTTCGCGAGAGTTTCGGAACGCTTTGTTTTAGTTTCGCGAGTCGCGCGACAATACGGAATGCACTCTTATGGCCCTACTCACCGTTTACGAATTCACGGAAATCAGCCGAGAGCGTCAACGACGAACCACAGATAGGGCTGCAAATTTCAAATTTGCATTATTGTTGTTTGTTGACTTGTCAAACGATTTGTCATGAAACATATGATTTCTACTCTACCCGCATCACCGGCGACATTTTGCCGCCCCCCTAGGCCTGCCGCCCCCACCGCCCCCCCTACGCTACGCCACTGTCTCCTACTCGACATTAGGTACGTCAAAACTTGAGCTCAAAGTCTTGAACATTTCTTGTGTGAAGCTTACAAAAACAGTCATGAGGTCATTCTTTCACCTCAAGAAAAGAATATGACACCCATAGACGTTCCTATTTATGTTTTGTTTTCATTGTAAAATCAATCAACATTAACATAGATAGTTTGGACCTTCTGTCTCGTATTAATTTTGATATTGCTCAAAGAAATTTGAGGAACATACCGGATAGTATATCTACTTATTTCAAACTATGGTACCAATTATGAAAAATTTTCTCCATTAAATAAAATGTTTAAACTAATTAATTTTTACAATCTTAAATATAAGAATTTGTTTGATAAAACAATAATTAATTCATGTCAATTCAAATCAACATTTTTCCATGAAATTGTTAAAAATCTTAATATAAACCTTTGTAAGAAATGTTGTAAAAATATTTGTAAAACTAGCAATTTAGTTTTGTAAATAAATAAATAAATTTTAAACTAAAGGGCTAAAGGTGATTTATAGATATTTGTAATCGAAAAAACAATGAACCTTAAACGTGCAATGAACTTCAAATGAAGAAGTTTTCTGACAAATCAAAATAACCTCACTCTCCGGCAACTTTTTCCAACTATCGTTTTTTTTTTTAGTAGATTACTACTAAAGTTCGTTCGAATTGATTTTTGGGAACATAGCCTCTCTCTATCTATTTGGACACTAAATAAAGTTGTTCGCACTTATCACAAGAAATGCTCAAAGTTTTAAGCTTACTAAAACGACTTCAAATAAATAGATTTCAAAAAGAGGAAACTTACAATTCGGAGGAAGAAAAGTGCAGCTTTATATTAAGATCTCTATTTTCAAAACAATAATATTTCTTGAAAAAAGTTTTAATCGCCCTTTTTCTCAAAATGTCTTTTTTGGTTTGACCTTCCAAAAAGTTTGTGCGGGCAAAATTTTAACTACCTTGCATAGTATTTCGCACCATAAAATGCCTTTGAACTGATGAAGCATACGAATGAATAAATCACAAATTGAAAACGTACGTTCATAAGTCGAGTTGTCTTAAATCATTTATATATGTATGTATATTTAGATTTATGTTTCGAACAAAAAAAAAATCAATTTAGAAAACAAACACTAAACGGGTAATTGATGGCGCTTAATCTTGAACATTTTACGACCTTAAGATAAAGAAACCAAGCGATTAAACGAACTGCTCTACTTTCAATGCTAGAAATTCTTTTATCTTATTTTTTTTTTCAATTTGCATTTGCTCTGGCCCAGATATATTCCAAAGTGCATAGTAATAATAATAATCAAACATTAATGTCGTTGTTCTCGGTTTTTTATTTTAAGAGCTTTCAAAATTTATTTAGAATAAAATGTTGATTAACTAGGAAGTTTCATTTATAATAAAGATAAACTGTAAGAATAAGGAAATAGTGATTTATTATTGCTATGTACGAATTGAGAAATCAACAAATTTTTTGGTTAATAAGTTCAAGACAATTTTATAGCTTAAGGTGGCATAAACATTTAAGATTAAACTACCAATTAGGAACATTTAATGATATCGATAGGTTTATGTTGTACCATAAAGTAGGTACTACGAGTATAAAGTGGTAATTGTTTTCCATAGATAATTTTAACTATCAATTTGTTGGTCAGAATTAAATGAAATCATAAGCTACAAGGTGTTTTTATATGCCCCTTAAATAAATTTTAAATATATATTCCCCTTAATGGCAATTAAATAGGATATGTGTTTTGAGATAAATAAAACTTACCAAAAGTCTGACCTCTTAAATTAAGTTCTTTTTCCATAGCTCTCCTCTAATTTTTACTTGCGATATACACACATAGGTTTTATATGGCAAGTTATGCATTTGAATAAAAAACGAACTCGGGCTTTTGATCAGATAATAGGGAAGACAAAAAAGTGGGTCTCGTAATTCTGTCTATCAACGAATCAAACCGTATATAGAGCAGTTTTACTAACTTCAAAGATTTTGCCCACCTATAATAAATCCCTTGATCTGATATGCAGAACCAGGTAAGATAAAACCAGATCGTTGGTATCTGTGGCAGACATTGGAAATAGGAGGGCATGGAGCAAAACTAGGCATTCCTAGCAACACTAACTGTCCTATCTGTAGAGACTAGCGCGAAATGGGAACAGTCATCTATTTCCTCTCCAAATAGCCTGCTCTGACCTAATTTAGAGCACAATCATTAGAAGTGACATTTTTTGACAACCTTTCGTAAATGAAGATTAAAGACTTGATCTCTTTTTTCAACGCGACGAAACTTCGATTAATTCTGTGACGGTCCTTCGTTTGATTTCTTAGATCCCGAGCCATCGGATTGAGGGCTTCATATCGGATTGGCTACTGTTTCAGCACTAGTCAGTAAGTTGCTAAGCTTGGCAAAGTCTAGATGGTATCGGATGAGTGGGGTGGTCCGGTTGAGTTATTTAAGCTCTATAGTTGATCATGCAAAAGCTAAAACAAAATAAGAGACATCAAAACCTACTAGATCATATTTTCGAGCCTAATCCAAACTCGATGACTCCGCAAAAAAGTCCACAATTTACCATATCAATTCCATTCACAGGATCACTTGAGTTATGGTATCGAAATGGCGCACTTCAACGCTAATTGGGCCACAGTGCAAGTGGTCGCCATTTCTATCTAATTAATAGATTTTCGATATGGGCGGGTAGATGTTGAAATGGAATAGCTGTGTGTGAGGTATTAAGAAAATTCGTCCCTTATTTGAAAGGCCCATGTATGCCATTATGTGAAGAATATCTTCATTCAAAACCATGCCTCGACGTCTAGCGGTGGCGCGGATCCGAGTGGTCCAATTTTCAATTACTCTTCGCATAGATCCGGCTGAATGGCTTGTGTTATGCTCAAGTTAAGGGCATCTTTCGATTGTGTCTTATTTGCATAGACTTGCGACTTCAGGAAACCTCACAAGAAAAAGTCAAAGTCCAGCGGGGCCAAATTACATGACCTAAACATATGTGTCCAATTCAACCTCCCTCTACGAGAAACCTTACCCTCAAATCGTTCTTGCAAAATGTCAATAGTGGCGTCAGTTTTGTGGCTCGTAGCTCCGTCCTGCTGGAACCATTTGCCGTCTATTTGGGTCATAAAGGAAATTAGTTATCTTTGTTTTGCAGCGCTCGTCATTGACGGAGACCACTCCGCCCGAAATCCACACCGAACGGTTAATTTTTTGAGGATGCATTGTCACCTGGTAAACATCATGTGGTTTGGTGTATGCAATTTTGTTTGACAACACAGCTGTTCATCCAAAAACGTGCCTCGTCGCTAAAGATGATTTTTCGGCCAAAATTGGGGTCCTTTTCCAAACGCTCCGAAACGGAGTCAGCGAACAAACGGCGTTGTATATGGCCACATTTGAAACTAACTTGTACGGATGTAGACCCAAGTCCTGACGTAAGATTCGCCAAGTTGAAGTCTAGTCTGTGAAAGGCCGAGTTGTGCATGGCGAAGAATCGACTGATGGATAGATTATATAGATATATACTTTATTTTTTCGTCAAATTTTAAAATTTGGTGCATGGCGAAGAATCGACTGCCTCGGGTACTGCTACGGACCGTGACGATGTTCTCGATCAATCTTGTGTTCCGTTGAAGTACGAATGTTGGCTGATTGATTACCGTACCGGTCGTCTCAAATTTTGTTACCAAATGTTGAAGCCAATTACCAAATCTTATTTAACTATTTGTATAGAAAAAGCGTGAACAAAAGGAGTTTTGACTGCTCTTAAAAAAGTTTTAGAGATATATTGTATAGTAGTTTTTACCCGATTTTTTGATCAAAAATTTAGTTCGTTTAATATTTTGGCTTAAGGTCTTCCTATCTTATTTGAACTTAATCCCGTTTTCTTCAGTGAGGATAGTCTCTTTACAGCACAAATCAAACCATAAGAAATTTTACTGTAAGGAATTGAATTTGTTTTCTATTATATCGGCACTGGAGCTTACGTCACTTATGAGGAAGCAGTTAAAGTTCCTGAAGAATTCGTTAGCACCGTCCCAATTCACTTTTTCGTATTGCCAAGCTGTTCTCTTAGGTTTTTTTTTCTCTAACTGGGTTTCGTTGACACGAAAAATGTTCAGATATCACACAAAGGTCTGATGTGCCTAAAGGTGATAAAACACTAGATAATATCGTAAAATTTACCAAGGTCGGAGGTAAGTAACAAGCCGAGACTTTTTGCTGACTGACTACAACCAACGTCAGGAATTAGAATTGGTTCCTCCACAAGCTAGGTCAGGCTGTTTAACTGCCAATATCTTTTTCCTGGTGATGTTTGGTCAAAAACTAGAATTGTGTACATTGAAATCGCCCGCAATGACGATTTCAATGAAAGGACAATTCTTCGAATGAAGTCGGAGAGAGCATTAAATTCATTAAAAGCCGAATTCCACTCCAAATTATATCACAAAAAATTAGGAACAATCCAGTTATGCACTGTATTTATTTAAATAAATTTGTTAGGACCGAAATACAATTTATCGCAATGTTTTTTTCTATTTTTACTGAAGCCTTAAAAACACCGATTAAACCTTAGCATTCCGCATAAATTCACCACTTCAAACTTCCACTTAATCAAATTGTGAAACCTTCCTCCTGTCATTTTTAAAATCAAACTGGAATACCTAATTTATTTATTGATTTGATTGACAAGCCAAATCGAATCCATAAATGACATCACTAATGAAGAATATCCGCCAAAGAAATTTGAAAAAATGAGTAACTCTTGTTTCAATATGTCAAAGATGAGTTATGTTCTTACAATAATTATGTATATGTACATATGTATGTGTGTATGTGTGGACGTAATGGTAGAGATGAATTAACTACATAAAGTATGGAAAAGAAGTTAGCATAAAAGTGAAGACAGTTTGATAGTTTCTTCAATGGTCTTTCATCCAATATAGGGCGGTCAAAGTTAACAGCACTAACAGGGCTAGCTTAACCCTTCTTTATAAACCAATGCAAGTTGTAGTTAAAATCGAAAGAAAAAATTAACAGATTTTGCGTAGAAAGCTTTCATTTGGAAGTGTATGTTTGAAGTTTATAAGAATTTTTCGCTATGAATAAATCGTTTCATTACGTTACGATTATGGCGTCACTCTAATTTTACACATTGTAGAACGGCAAGTAAATAAACCGTAACTAATTTTATTCCAAAAATCTTTAATTTATTTTTTCAAATTTGTTTAATGAATTATTTCTTAATTCTTCATGGAATTTATTAATGCATTTATGTTTGTATATAGAGAAATCATTAATTTATTATAGCAATAAAACAACACTTTTATGGTATTTAAACACTCAGACACACTTAAAAGGTGGTCACATTAGATTTTATGTTTGAATTGAAGAAAGAAGGATATGGTATCAAATCACTAATATATTCGGTGTTCTACTTTCTGTTGTTTTGAGGTAAATATTCGCTTTATCAAGAATGAAAAGCCCAACAATGAAGGTAAAATTTTTATGGATATCCATTTCGAAATGTATCTTAAAAAAAAATATATAGATACTAATAGGATGACATCTATAAATTCATAAAAACAAGCTTTTTAGAACATAAAAATAGATTCATAAAAAAAAACCTTAAAAAATACAACTCGTCAAAACGACATTAAAATACGGGTAATGTTATATGAGTCCAATAGAATCCTCCTTTCTGAATTTAATCTCTTGAAGTTCATAAAAAAGTGTTTTTTTTTTGTTGGTTTGATTTGAAAATGATGAACATTTAAAAAGTGATATCATTCTCATGAATTTGTTTTGAAAATAGAAGCTTGGAGCGAATAAGAAGATTAAGTGTTCCTGCACTCACAATGGGTATAACAAAATCTTGAACTCTGCACTAAATGTACAATGTTTTTTTTTTTTATAAAATAGAAGTACAACGAAGGTGAGAAAATTAAAACTGATTAGAACAAATAAACAAGTTTAAACCACATTTACAGATTAAAAATGGATTTTGTATTTTCTTATAATTCCTAGACAACATTCCCAAGAAGGAATGGAAAGAAATGGTTAGAAATTTTCATTCATGAAGTCGATTAAGAATAAGATTTTTTTGGTCTTCGGTTATTCAAAACATATCAAAGATCTTATCGTTTCTAATAGTGCTTCACAGTATCTGGATATTGCGGATATCCGAGTACAGAACTAAGTATCTGAACTATCCGTATAGTTTCGGATATCCGAATAGTTAAATGAGGCAGTTGAGATACGACAATATCTTTAAAGTTTAGATCCAGATTTAGATTCGGATCCAGTTCGATAAATCTGGATAGTTAAATCAGACAGTTAGATTGGGCACTAATCCGTTATTTTAGATCCCGATTCAAATTTGATGAATTTATTATCTGTACGTACAGTAAAAGTAAAACAGAGTATAATAATATTAAAAAATCTTCCCACATCAACAGGGAAATAAACTTCCAAAGTAGATGTTTTTAAGGTTGTTTTTGAAACGTATTTTGCTAAGATTCATAAGAGCATTCAGCAGGCATTTCTCACAACACTCGCTGTCATAGCTATTTGGACAGATGGCAAAAGGAGTCATTCATTTTCTCTGCAAATTCCCTGATCTAGCGAAATTTTGAGCACTATCATTAAGAAGGAAATTTTTTGACAACATTGACGATTTTTCAGAAATGAAGATTAAAGACTTACTAATCTCTTTTCTAAGCACTTTGACATGACTCTAGGATAAACTTCGGTTATTTCTTTGTCTTGCCTTAAAAGCTTTGACGGAGGTTAATGGTGCAGAGAGGGCGGTTGACACTCAATAGGATTAGTTACTACTTTGACTTCACTCAACAAACTAGCTATCTTGGCACAGTGAAGATTGTTTAGGATGCGAGTGTTGTTCCGGTTGAGTATGTAATCCAAATTCCGGTTGATTGTAAAAAAGCAAGAATACAATAAGAAAACCTACTACATCCTTTTCACTTGCGACGTATAGGTAGGTACTATAAGGCAAGTTATGCATTGCAGATTTTGATCAAAGTAACGATGATAAAAAAAAAGGAAAATACAAAAAAAAAATTCATTTACTTAAAGCCAGGTAATTAATGGTTGAAAAAAATTCCGAAAAATAGTTATTAACTGTACCCCGCTTGGAACCATTTTTTTTTGTTTTTGATTTTCTTAAAAAACGGTGCAACCGTTTTGATAAATTTTTTTATACTAAAGCTCCCCACACAAAAATTCAAATTTTGTTTTTTCAAAACTCAATATTTCGAAAATCCCATGCTCGATTTATTATTATTTCTATTAATTTTTACGATCTATAATTTAGTAAAATAAAATATAGAGAGCGTATCGGAATCCAGCTTTTTGAAATCCCGCTTTTCAAAAATCCCGAAAAAAAAGTTTTAAAACCCCGTCTGCTAAAATACTGCTTTTTTAAAATCCGTCTTCTAAAATCCCGCTTGTTCAAAATCCCGATCGATTATAATCCCGCTTTTTAATATCCCTAAAACTAAAACTTATTGATTTTATGTTGGTTATTTTCCAGATTCTTTAAATGCTGAAGAAACTTTGTATACACCTAACCTCGCACCTACCCCAAATGCTATAGTGTGCCCAAGCAGGGTGGAGCATCCCCCAAATTACATACCTCACTGCTTACACGTCGTAATAAGAAAGGGGATTATAAAAAACGCGATTATAAGAGACGGGATTTTAAAAAGCGGGATTTGAAAAAAGCGGGATTATAAGAAACAGGATTATAAGAAACGGGATTATAAAAATGGGGCTTTAAAAAACGGGATTATAAAAAGCAGGATATCGTACCCAACCCTCCTATATATTACTATATTACTGACTGAACCTACCATAAAACCATCTTTTCAAATTTTGAATTTCTTATTATCGGCATAACGGATTTTAATTAAACTGTTCATTGAGAAGCTTCTAAGAAGTTTGCAAAAACATTGCATTTAAAAACTTTTAAAACAAATTTTTGAATTTGTGAAAAAAACATAAATTTTTTTTTGAATATTATGTATCTCAAAAACGGCTCCATATTTTTTTCGGTAGTTTAATCTAAATTCGTACAGTAATAAAAACTTTAAGTTTGCGTACCAAATTTTTTCTTAAAATTTTTTTAAAAATTTTGTATGTAAAAGCTCATTTTTTTAGGAAACTACTACAACGACTTATAATTTTTGTTCTTTTATATTTAATTTTTTTTTTTTTATTAAATTCAAATTGGATGACTTCTTGAGATTGTCCACAATAATTCTTCATATCGATTTCCTTCACAGGTTCAAACAGGTTATTCTATCAAAATGGCGCATTTCAGCGCTGATTGGCACACGGGGCTAGACTGCAAGTGGTCGCCATTTCTACGAAAAGTTAAAGTTTTTAAATACAGTAGCAAACATGGTTGTATTATAAATAAATGTGAAAATCGTTTAATCTCACATACATATATCTGGAGGTCTGCAGGGGTCAGTTCTCTGGCCACTTTTGTTTGCTGTTTTTATCGATCCTCCCATGATATATGTTGGCTTAAGTTCGACTTGTCTACAAGTTTGGTGTGTTTGAAGATGGGGCCTTGTTTTTGCGAACAAGGCTACTTTCGTGACTCTAAATTGTTGTTTTTTTTAACCTCTGTCTCTTTGCCTCCGCTTTTCTCAAATTATTCAAAAGTGGCTGCTTCTGAAATTTATGCACATCTTTTCAATATAATATCTATCTACCTATTTCACGTTATTCATATTTTGAAACCGTATAGATGTACATATAATATATTCAAATTTTAGTGAAATACAAATTTTGAAGTTTTTTTTTTTTATGGGGAAAAACCGTCAAACTTGTTGCTAATTTTTTATTTCCAAAATTCTTAACGATTAAAATTGTCTAAATGGCTGCACATTTTCTTGTATAATCTTTAAGAATAGAAACCAAATCTTATGTCTTATCCTTAGGAAACAAATCGACAATTTTCCAATTTTTCGTTAATATTTACTAGCTTTCCTTATAAGCTCCTGGCTACTATTTTGTTAAAAATGAAAAAATTAACTCTGTTTTCACGAAACGCTTACTTGAAGATGAAAAATCAGTAACATTATTAAAAAAAAAAAATACATCGGTCAAATGACCACTTTCAGAGTTGATGAACATTTGTGTTTGTCTTAAGCGATTTTTGATTGTTGCTCACAAAACATCTGGCTCTAAATTGGCAATCTCTTTTTCAAGACTTGCTAGTTCTATGGTTTGTTGTGGTAAACGCTAGATTTCAAAATGCCTCAAAGGAAGATGCCTAGAGCGCTAGAGCCATTAGAAATGGTGATCTGGACGGCTAGTTAAAATTTCCAAAACGGGAGATATCCCAGCCCGGGAATCGGTGTATCAAAATCTTAATTGTTGTCCGAGCTGTGTGAATGGTTGCTCCGTCCTGCTTGAATTAACAAGGCTAGAGAAGCAATTCAGTAGCTTCGCAAAATAAGATTTCGTTTAACATCTGCATATAATGCTCATTAGTTACATTAAGTGTGATTCCTTCGGAGTACTTAAGAAATAAGGACCAGTCACTATTTCACTGCAAATGCGACACCAAACAGTCGATTTCAGGGGATTCAATGACTCTTCTTGCATTTCGTGTGGATCCTCCGTGGCTCAGTAATGCAAAGTGTAAATGTGTTTGTCGCCTACCTTCTTCTTGCACCAAGTTTAGGAGAGTATAGGAGTTGGTTAACATCGTTTGGTGGACAGCAGAAAGCAAGTCGTGAACGCTTTGCACTTTGTACGGGAATATCGTCAATTCTGTCACTAAAATTCGTTACAAAGAATGTTTTCTGATTCCTTATTCTTATTGCATCGTTGTCGTGTCATTGATCTTCATAGATTCTGAGATCCTCGGCCACATCAACGATGTTCTTGGACATCTTCAGTGCACCCAGTTTGTACGCAGCAAATTTAAAAAAATTATGGCCCTTTTCATGAACTCCTAAGACCAATCACATCTATTGCTTTATTAACCTTTAAAGATCTTTATTATTTTTTTTTATATATTTATTTTAACCATCATTTCAAGACATTAGGTACTTTAAAGAATCGATTATTAGAGCTTCGTTTTTCTATATTTTTATTTTTATTTTTATTTTTATTTTTTTTTTATTAAAAACTAGTTTTCGATGAAAAACCAAATAAAGGATCCATAATGTTGCATTAACGTGGATCAGAGCCTCAACTTCCATGCTTCTCCAGCCAATTCTGTTCCCAGCTAGCTGTATCCAGTTTCGCACGCCAAGTTGGTTGCGGTCTTCGCCCACCTGTGTGCTCAGTCTGAGTCCCTCGGGCTTAGCACCGGACGTCCTCTTCAATCGTGTTACTTGCCATGTAGATTTTGCATCAAAAACTGAATAATAAACAACAGATTTGACAGAGATGTTACCAAAAGAACATGGCCGTCACAAAGTAAAGTTGCCGCATCCTGTATATTTGGATATGCTACTTTAATTTTGTTTAAATGTTTTTCTAATTAAAAAAAATACATTTTTATGATGAAAATATCATAGAAAATTTAAATTTTTTATTTCACGACATTAAAGAGAAATCATCTCAATCATCCCAACATTCTTTCCAGTCTACAATTTCACTTTTACCTTTTTTCTAAACTTAGTCATCTCTTTCCGGTTTTGTTTTTTTTTTTTGTCTCTAAATATAAACTCTACATAACTAATCAATTGCCAGATATATCCAAAGATAACGATTCTACAAAATGTAACATGGTAAATGGTCAGTCATTAAAACGATCTTTGTTCGTAAATGGCCGCTTTTTATGCACAGTCCAAGCTCTAATGAACGATAAACGGTGATTAAAACTGAAAACAAAAAATGTAAATAAACTTGATTACGCGAACCATATTTTTCATTTGACAACAACAACTGTCAGCAGTTAATAAAGAAAAGCGAGTTGCATTTATAATTTTTTTTTTATTTGACAACCAACGATGTCCTGCTGAGTCAAAAAGCCATCACATGCAAGCTGCGTCTATAGTGCCCTGTGTCAGTTACTTACCTTGGAAACCACAAATGGATCGATTAATAATTATTTCCTTTTTGTTCAAATTAAATTTAAAAGATGATGTCCATCTGTTTTTTTTTTATTTTATTTTTTTTTAACTAAAGATGCCGCAAAATTTGCATAAATGTAAACCTATTTATATTTTAAACAAATCGAGCAGAGACTTTAATTAAATTAAAACTCCTTAACGCCGCTGTAGACGGAGGCTATGAGTCATTAAATAAACTGAAAAAGTTCCAAAATTTCGAGACAAGGATATACGAATACGAGTACCTTAACCTACCTACACTTTCTTGTAGGTTTTCGTTGTCGCCCTGAGGAAAGACTTGAAAGAAATCGAATCAATTAAAATTAATTAACATATGGATGCCCGAACATGCACCTGAACATAACACAAGATCAGACCTGGGAATTCAATAAAACTTGTCCCGGTATCGTTTGCATTGCGTCTCTCCTGACGCAATTCCCAGAAAACCCCAAAATACCATAGCAGCACTCTGGTTCTCCGTCGCATCTTCCATCGCCCATCATGATGCGGGGCTATAAATGGAGGAGAAAAATATCCACTGAGAAACCAACAAACCGACAAATTTCCGACGAGGACGGAAGGGTTACCCTTGTGCCTGTGAATATTTCGGTTTGCCGTGATCTTGGACCGCGCTTGTTGCTTATCTGACTTTAATTAAACGGAATCTCATAATAAATTATCTTCATTAGTAGAATCTTGACCATCGAGTTTCGTTTTGTATCACGTTCTGCGTTTAGCTGATCCATCGGCTTGCCCGATTCGTCCATCGTGTGTCGTGTCTTAGTTGTTGTCGTTGTCTGGAAGTCTTCTGATCGTAACGTAAGCGCATTCCATTGGCAGGCCAACACATCCATCCATCGGTGTGCTACTTAAGTTACTTCTTCTTCGTCGGAATCGGAGTCGGAGTCATCTTCTTATCTGGCGGCATTTTGTTGAAGAAAAAGGATTAAAACTCGCACTTGTACAGAATACGCGTTCTATACGCAACATCCTGTTGTACCAATACCGCTACACCTAGCCCCACTATAAACATCACCATCACCATTTACCAGCACCATCATCATTGCAATCGCGCGCATCGTCAGCAATGACAAGCAAGTTGTTAAATCAAAAAGTAGCCGAAGTACAAAACGCTTCTTCTTCGACTTTTAACTTTAACTTCAACTTCAACGACGACGAGACGATTGGAATTTTTATTATTTTGTACAAACCGACTAAGCCACGCAGTACCTTAGTTGAGAGAAAAATATTTACAGTAAAATCTCTCATTAATGAAAGCTTCGATGAATCGATGTTTGTTTATTAAGGGAAAATTGCGTGTACTATCAATGCTTTTTTTTTTTTTTTTTTTTTTGATTTCTGACAAAACTCTATAAATGTTCGAAATTTTAATTTATAGTAATGCCGCCGAAACAACTCCAACTCACAGGTGCTATATTCAAATATGTAACTAAAGCTATGTAAGTGTACACGATTGGTAGATCTTACAATATTGTCAGATCTTACAATGTCTGACAATTATCTACCAATGCGCTGACAATTAACTTGTGTGTGTATACAGATGGTAGAAAATCTATCAATCTCTTACAATTTATGGTCAGAAGTTGGCTAGCAATTTATTTTCAGATAACGGGCTAAATACATACCAATTAATTGTAAGAGATTGGTAGATTTTCTACCAACCGTGTAAACACACAACTAATTGTCAGTTTTTGTTGGTTATGGAAACTTGGCTGCAAGTTCTCTAACAATGAAAAAATTTTATGATGCTAAAAAAATGTATCTTACAATTTTTTCATCGTCAGAAACGTCAGACAACTATAAAAACTGGCAGGCCTGACAGTAAATTGTGTGTGTATACGATTATCAAATACCTTACAATTTACAGTCTTACAATTAATTGTCGGATACATTTCATGACAATTAATTGCAAGATTACACGACTATCAGCTAGCGTACACATGATTGTCAGATTTCTTACAATTAATTGTCAGACATAGACAATGATCTTACAATCAATTGTCAGACAAATTTTCTGACAATTAATTGTAAGACTACACGGTTGTAAGACATTGTAAGCATGTTTTTCACTGACAGATCTGACAATAGGCGTATTTTATTGGTAATGTATACATAGTGCAGCAATGGAAGTCCGAATAAAATGCTTTCCTTTGACTGCATTTACACTTTTACTTTAAATTTTAAAGTTGGTATGCTTTGCAGACAGAAAGTAAAATAAATATGTTATTTCTTACAAAAATAATACAAATTGAAATGAATAAAGATCCAAAACAGAAAAGGGCTATACATAATTTCTGAGTTTCTTTTAACAAATTATCTTAATTTAGTAGATATTTCAGACTCATTAAGTGAACAAAGTAAAAGGAAACGAAAACCAAAAATGAAATATATACCTACGAATAAACAATCCACTTTTGAATAAGCTAAGGGATGCGTTGGAAAAGTATACGTTTTGATGTGGTTTATGCTGAATTAACATCACTGAAAATTTTTTTGTCAAACAAGTAGCAAAATTATTAATAAAATCAAATCTCAATGGCATGTATGTACAGTACACAAAGTAAAATTAAGGGCTCGGTGTCAGAAAAAAATCATTTTCATGTCCTTTTTAATCATTTTGCATCGCAGCCATCCTTCGATGATTTTCATAGTCTCACGTGACAGATAGAGAACATGCACACGCATTAAGAGGCAAAATTTTGACCATTGACTATTAACGTTTACCGTCTAATCGTAAATTAATATTTCAAACCACATAATTTTGCTCTTGTGAAAATTTACCATAAAATGAACAAATATCACCGAACACATTCTCAAATAATCAAAATCTGTCAACCTCAAGAAAAATAAAACTTTTACAACCAATTTGAGTGTCACTGTAATCCAGATGCTCCAAAACTTTATCAGCACTATTATGTGCACTCTTATTACTGCCTAGTTTATACGCACCATTCCTTTGTTGTTGTTTACTGTGTAAAATTTTACTGCGCTGCCTATACATTTCCCAATAAAAAACGACTAATATTGTAAAATCTTTCAATCGTGTACATTTAGCTTAAGGTTTCAATCTTGCATGACAGTGACTTGTCATCAATTTAACTGGAAAAAATAAATATTTGTGAATAAAAATGTACAATACAATTTTTTTTTTTTTTTTTTAACCCCATTTTACCCTTTAAATATCCAAATTCTGAAAAGATATACAACTTCTTGGTCATATTTATCATATCTTTCAAGTACAATACAAATATTTAAAATGGGATACTATTTTTTTACCACTTTTCATCAATCCTTAATCTTAGACATCCTTCAAATATAACCTTTCAAACAAGATAATGATTTCACCCTACAATTATCTGAATTTAAGAAAAAAAAATATGAACCTCTTCAGCCTCAGGTGCCAAAGATTTGTTTTTTTCCTGTTCGATACGTCTTGGCAAGAACATAGTGATGGTGTGCATCTCGGGATTTCATCACCTATGCATTTAGTTAGTTCGATGCCCTTCTAAGTGCTCAATCTAGGAACACACTCTATTCTTAAATGCAGGCTATTAAACTTCAGTTTATGCTTCCAGCCTAAGAAAACCTCCTCAATGATTGGCTCCTCGAGTGCCGATAATTCCTCGGCAGAACAAGAATTCTGATGCTCTAGGCAGCACTCGCATGGGAGAGCCTTTGTTCGACGGCTTTAAGTTTATCGGTCCTTAGTTCCGTAGGTTGTTTTGCCGTTGTCATATGTTTCTTGGCTTCTGACCTTAGGGGAGGAATTATTTTGTGGCATTTCCTCTTACTCTATCCAGGGCTTTTGTTGACGACTTTCGTCCACCCTCTTCCTGGCTTCCTGCGGAGACATCCCCACTGCAAGGAAACGGAAGTACCATATTGTGCGTGCCCTATTTGGTCTTTTCCTAAATGGGCCGTCTAATCCTCCTGGCTTACCCAATTTTGGTAGCACGTACGTTTTGCGGTCAGATGGGCTATATGGCTTTTTGGGTGGACTTGAAGTACTAATTGGTCGTGACTTCCTACCACTTTTGCCTTCTTTAGCTTTTGTCGGAGCATTCACTTGCTTAGGAGGTATTCTCTCTGTGCTAGTGGATGCTGTGACTTAAGAAGCATTTTCCGCTTGCATAGGAGGAAGGAAGGAGTTACGCTTCCTTCCTGCCAGGGAAGTATTCACCCCTTACTAGAAGTCAAAGCTGCTCCTGCTGCCTAACTTTGTGATTTCTTGTGAGACATCATTTTCATGTACTTAATATCCCGTCGCAGATCTTCATCATGGAGGGCTTACTCCATACGATCTGAGTTTTCACTTGCGATAACTTGCGGAGGGTTTAACTTTTTGTAAAAGTAGTGTATGATTTTTTGGCATGTTGGACCCACGAGGAGCCAGAGAAATAATATGGTCCATCCATAAAAGGGTGGTTAAATTTTATGGGCCGATGTTGATTTTGAATAAAACACACATTTTATTTAGGAAATTATTGTTATTTCTTTTTATTATGATAATATTGGTTTGGTTCAATTATGTATGGAACAAAATATCGGCCAAATGGCCTCCGCGACCTCGGCGGCACACCTCCATCCGATGGTCCAAATTTTCGATGACGCTGAGGCATATTACAGGTTCTATGCCGATAGTGTGCCGAGTTTTCTCATCCTTTAGCTCTTGAATTGCTGCTGGCTTATCGACGTACTTCTTTTCTTTCAAATAACCCTAAATAAAGAAGTCCAACGGTATCAAATCGCATCTTGGCGGCCAATTGACATCTGCAATTCTGCTTATTGACGAATCTACTGAGGTGAAAATGTGCCTCATCATTGAAGATAATTTTCTTCGATAATTGATCATCCCCTGTTGCAATTTCTTGCCACCATTCTGACCATTGATGATGCTTGAAATGGTCAAGAGGCTTTAGTTCTTGAGTCAATTGTATCTTATAAGCGTGTAAATGCAAGTCTTTATGCATAATGTTCATCAACGACGAGCGTGAGAAGTGCAATTGTAATTAAGCCACACTATCGCGAACAGCAGCAATATTTTCTGCAGTACGAGTTGTACGAACATGCACTGGTGATTTCACATTTCCTACAGACCCGGTTTGCTCAAATTTTTGCACGATTTTTCCGATTGTACGCACATTTGGACGATTAAATTGACCGCAAAAATCACGAAGTGCACGATATGCACCACGACATGGTGACTGCTTTCAAAAATGATGTTTTCATAAAAATCCGCTTGACTAAGAACTGCATTGTCCATGTTTCTTAAGTCAGATTTTCAATCCAGATAACCAAGCTCAACCGCATTACCGGCTGTTCATAAATATCTTTATGTAATCGACTTGAAACAGATTGAGCGGCCATAATTGTTCCTCAATTTTTCCGACCTTTTTTGACGTTTGTAAATGTCAAAGATTCATATGAAGTTAGCTTAATACTAAACAAATAGAATGTCTATTCAATGATTTCAACTTTCATAAAATGTCAGAGGAAGTATAATCCTAAAAACTCTATTAAAATTTGCAAGATCGTTGTTTTAACAAAGTATCATACAAAAAACACCTTATTATTAGGGTATCAGTATGACTTAACAATTTTGCTAACTTTAAAGTAGTTTACTAACTCATTCTTAATTTAAATATTTTCTAATTAGTATCGTAGAAAAGCAGTTTTCTTAATGAATTGCTTATGAACACACATAAAACACTGGCAGTTCGTACAAAAAAACAAAGTAAACAGATCTTTTTTTACGTTTATAAATGTCAAACAGTCATTTGAAGTAAGCACGATACTAAAAGACAAAAATAAGTATTCGATGATTTATATGATGGGTATAGAAAGTATGAGGCTATATTCGATTAAAATTTGCAAAATCATTGTTTTAAAACAGCCTGAACATCGTTCTAATTCAACTAAAATTTTGCGCAATAATTTTTAAATGACGAACTTTAAACTACTTTTATTTTCACTGCAGCAAGTCAGGCCTTCATGTCGACTGTAAACATTCTGCGTTGTTATTGCGTTCAAAAATGCCTGAGAAAAGAAACTCGATTGTATTCTGGAGCAGATTTTTAATCGTTTATGAAAACACTCTATCTTTTTAAACACAAAAAGAATTTTTGAAATCGGTCCTGCAGTTTCTGAGATAAGCCCGAACATCATTTTGGGTAAGTACCCGGTACCAGGTGCGCCTTATGTTGATTTGTTGTTTCTAGTTGGCAAACTGCTGAACTGTTTTCAACTTCACAGAAACACTCTTAGACGGATACCGAACTTTGTCTGAAATGTCTAATCCAATCGTTTCGGCGAAGTCCATTTAGCTTTATAAAATAGACAAATGGATTGTTTTGAACTAGTTTTTGGATATAGTTCATGTTGCGTTTGTTTGAAAATAAGTCCTTTTACCAAAATTCCGTCAAAGAGCTTCTAGCTTCAACATTTCTACTCGTAACATTTAGCCTTATCACGAATTCCATCTTAATCGGAAACTTTTACGAATCCCGAAAAAAGCTATCACCAATTCCGTTGGTAATGACAATTTGTATGAGATTTTCACTACGATGGATTTTGTGATAGTTTTTTTCGGGATTCGTAACAAGTTTCCGATTACGATGGAATTCGTGATAGGGCTGAATATTTTTTTATCTTCATATGACTATAACCGGTTTTAACTGTTTTTATTTGTTTTTACGATTTTAACGAAGATACATGATTTTTTTTTCCATATGGTTCGAATCCAAAATAAAACCACAAATCAAAAAATTGATGGTCTTTTCTCGTACATCGTCGCCTGCCAAATACCAATCATGAACATTTGAGTTAGAGAAATTTCACTGTATATCCTTTTCAAAACGATTTGTAGGATCGTTTCCTCTCTCCCGGCACCAGAAATCCCAGCGATCGTATTCGGACTCGATGATGATGATGCCGGAAAATGTTCCCACCTGTGCGCCTCTGTTTTGTTGCACTGCAGTTAGTCTTGTGTTGTGTTGTGTTGGTATGTTGATTGGTAATATTAAAACAGGTTCTGCGATGAATATTTTACAGTATCTGTATCTGTTTTTTCGACGTCCTCCTCCTTCTTCGTCTTCTCCCTTGCAACTCTTGGATTTATATGTGATTTGCTCCCTCTCGGCCGGCCGAAGATGAAACTTCAACTTGTGGATTTTCCTCTTCTCAACGATCACACCGATCGATGATCGGTGATCTCAGCTTTCGTCTGCGTTGATGCTGTGATGCCCCATCAACCAGAAACAGAATCAGAACTCAGAACCAGAACCAAAGACCAGAGACCCTTGCGTTTTATTAATGAACGAAATCACAGCCAAAGTCATTTCTGAAGATGTATGATGTTCCTTCGTGCCAGCATTTATCCATGTGAATGGTGTTTAAAGAGGCCTTTTTCCTTAAACTTACATACGCTCTATCATCCTGATCGCACATGGTGATCGCCGATCGGCACTAGGAGCCGAGGGTTAGGGAGTTTTCATTGGAATGGATTTGATTGAGGTTGGGAACCTTGAAATTAAGATCAGCCAGAGAGAGAGAGAGAGTGCGATCGCACACACTGAAACAAAACGATCAACGACCGATCGGAAGGGAAAATGAATTCATTAATGTTATTTATTGAGGTTGGTTCATTTTTTCGTGTGTGTTTAATGTTTTTTTTTACCTTTTTTTCTTTGTTTTTTTTCTTTTTGTTTGACTTTAAGAGATTCAGTTTTTTTTTGAATAATAATTAAAAAGTTTAATATACTCTGTCGTGATCTATTAACTTTGCTGGTGGTATTAACATTTGCTTGTATCTTTTTTTTCTTGATGAGATACATTTTTGTTTAAGGAATATAAATAATGAGGAACAATAAATTCTGTTTTATTAGAATTTGATAAGATAGTTTGTTTTGTCTGTGAGTATTTTTTTTTGATTAGAAAATGATTGTATAACTGTCAATCAATTTATTCTTCTGGGGAGTTGATTAATATATGTGTGAATCAAGGCAGAGAAATTAAATGAATTATACGATCGGATATAGTAGAAGCCATGTTGGCTTTGATAAATGCAATATTTGACATTTTATGCGAATTTTAAATAAGGTAGTCAAGCTTGTATGGGTATGAGATTTTTTCTTTAGGTCGGGGATTGGTGTCTTTTTTAAAGTTAATAGTGATATGTGAAATTATTTGAAATTATTCAAGTCTTCCAACGGGACAAGTGGCTCATTTATGCATTTCTTTTTTGCCATACTTTGAAAACTGTAAACCAACTTACCGGTTGAAGTTATTTCTTATCTCTCATAAGCTTTTAAGTGAAAATGAGTAAAACTGTTTTAAGTTAATAACTAACGACCTGAAAAAAGTCTTAGACATATTTGCTTGACTATTTGTCGTGAAAGTAAACTTTAATGGAGGTCATACTGTTTCTTCCTCACAGTCCCGGCTCGTGGAGGCACACCTTCTTTTTAAAACGAAGGTAACATAACATTTGCTTATAAGAGAACACGAAACCATAAATCTGATGAAATTAAACGGATTTCAAAAGAGAGCAGCAGAAAGAGGTAACGAAAGAAGTTTAACGGCTACCAACGTTTCTTCTCCCAATGGATCTATATGCTTGCGGACAATGTGATATCATTTGACTCACAGGCGTGACCTGTCCTTAGCGCTGGCGCTAGTTTCAGTGGTTGTAAACAACCAGAGCACCGAAGGCACTCGTTTTTTTTAGAAAATAATTAAGGTGCACGGCTTCTTTAAAACACTAGAATTGTAAGTTAGACATACGAGCGTTTTTAAAATAGTTTGAGTTGATATATTTTATCAACCCTACTGAAGGGTTTTTCAATAATGGAAGATCGATGTATGAACAAACTGGGTATGAGGAATTACCAAAATTATTTTGTTTTTAAGCCAATATATGGCATTATGTTGTAAAATTAGATCGTTTGCCATGCCTGCCTCCACTTTCTGCAGTGATATGAACTCGAGTGATGAACTTCGTGTAAACCTCGTGTGCGTTGGCAATTTCGCTTGTTACCGTTCGTCCAAAAATGCACCTAGTCGCTAATGATAATTTTGTGGCCAAAATTGGGGTCCTCTTCCAGGTGCTCCGAAGCCTAGTCAAAGAACAAACGGCGCGGCGTTGTCTTTGGTCATGAACTTTCAGGTCCTTGGTTAGTTTGATCAGCTACGGGTGAAGCCCTGCTCCCGACGGGAAATTTCTCCAAGTTGAAGTCTGCGAAAGACCGAGCTCTTGAACATGGCGAGAAATAGACTGCTTCGGATTCTGTTGTATACTTTCACGGACCGCAGCAATTTTCTCGGCCTATCTTACGTTTCTTCAAAGTATAAACGTTATTACCGAACTCAAATTTAGTCACCAAACGTTGAAGAGTCGGCTGTGAAGGGCCCCTATGTTTAACATTTGCACTAGGTTAGGTTAGGTTAATGGGCTGATAGTAGTAAATCTTGTTACTGTCACACTTAGATCAATGTAGTTCTGTTGTAACTCCCATGTATTGATACCTATGATAATCCTATGTCATTCAAGACCATTAAAGGTGTTGATGGGTTTCAGCAAGTTACAGCTTGAAATGTCGGAGGGTACTTCTAAGTCATTGAAGAAATGTCTGTCATCACAAAATCACCTGGTTGAGGAGAGGTGGACGCCTTTTAAGGGCGTGGTTCTTTCCTTTACGCCCACTTGAGAAATCATCTTTCAAACAGGCCCGTAGGAGCATGTGGCTCTTTGCAGCGTCTGGTAGATGAAATTGCACTAACGAACACTCATTTTGGTAATGATAATACAGTTTTATAATTTGGACGTGCTTTTCAATCGTGTTACTTGCCCTGGTGATTTCGCATCAGTAACTGAATAATAAATTTGACAGATGTCACCAAAGCAACATGGCTGTCACAAGCCCACAAAGTCTACCCGTGCCAAATGAAAATTATGAATTGAAATGAAAATTTGATTATGATTCCACGAAATCTGACTTCCCTTTGCTTAAAAAACTTAGACTTTGACACACTTTTGAATAAAGTATAGAATGATGGTTTGCAACTTATATTTAAGTATTTTTGAAAGTCTCGTTTCGTCTGTACCAGTCAAGAAATCGAAACACTTGTCTTTAACGAAAACGAAATCTAACGTTACTAATCTATTTGAATTCGCTTACAAATACACTTAATGAGAACGGCCATCATGTTGATTGTATCTATACAGACTTCAGTAACACCTTTGAGAAGTTTCCTTAGTCATTTATTTGTTTGAAAGTTTTCATCTTTTGGTTTCCCTTCAGCGTTCGTTCGTTCGTGAATCAGATCGTTTTTTGAAGTGAATGACTTACGAAATTCTTGTGTACCTCAAGGTAGTCAACTTGGTCGCTTAATAGTTGATATCAACAAATATGTACGGTTTAGGTCAATAAACTACCACAAATATGTGTCGTCCTCTTCCTTTCAGCATGATGTTTCTCTGGAAAAACGTTGGAAAGTTATTGATTTTATACGTTCAGTTCTTACACCAACTCCTAGTTGGTTTAATTAATTTGTCGGTTCTCTTAGGCGCAATCAGTTTATTTTAAAGAACCACTGTTCTCTGAGCTCTGACATTTTCCATCTTAACTATCATCGTAATAACAGAGTTTCAATGAGCCATTGACTACAAACTATACTGTGTTCGACATAAGTTACGAGTTACGAGCATTCAGACTTATACGTAAACAAAAGCTTTTAATTAATATTACTGACCAAATGTTGTTTTTTCTTGGTAATTTCTTGTAGCTATTTACGAGCATAAATGGTGGGCCAAATACAAATTTTGGCTTTATTAGTAAGAGCAAACATTCCCATTAATTATGGAACATAATGGCGTTCAAGTGGTGGCCTTGATCTGATCTTTGTGCAGAATTCTCCTAAAGCTACTGCATGAAATGTTGAGCTGTTGAGATCGATGATGACTTGATGTTCGTGATTTGTTGTCTCATGAACTTTTTGCACAAACTTGCGTAAAACAGGTGCGATGGGTGCTTTATTTGGGCCAAAGCTTCTTTTAAAATAACGCACTATTTTGGCTTCACAGCACTCACTTTGGAACTAAGTTTTCAATATTTCCCAACGTTTTTCAAGCGTAAAGCGACTTATTTTGTTCCGTAAAGGTATTTTACTGACTTTCTGTCAGGATTTCGAGTGGGATACAGCTGTCAGTGTCAAAATAACCTATGATTTAAAAAGAAACCACTAGATGGCAACTCTTTATTTGCTTCTTTTCTATAGATCATTTACTAACAACTAACACCGCGCTAAATGATGACTGTGATAGGTTGGAACTTCCAGGGACCTTATCACGTACGGTTGACGGTTTCGATATCTATAGTAAATAAAATAAATCTTTATCGTGCAAATAATTTCGTTTTTTAATTCACGTAATTGAAAAACTATCGAATTAGAGGGATCACTTCTGATTCAATATACGTAGTTTCTGGTGTACCTCAAGTTAGTCACCTTGGTCCGTTGCTTTTTATAGTTAATATAAATAAATATACACGTTTTGCATTGATTCACTTAGATGGAATGACCTTTTTCTTTTGAAAATAACTATAATATTAAAGATTTATTTTGGATTTATTAAGACAACTGTTTTTGATCAAAAACTTTCGGATTTATTACATGTTTTTCAAGCCATCGACGTCATATCCATACTTTGTTGGAATTTGACTGTTTATGATTTCAGATATATGTAGATGACAATTTCTATTGGGACGTGTACAACATATATTACATATATAGTATTTCTATCCAATTTTCTATCCAAATCTCACCCAAAAACCCTTAAACAATAAAATCTATATCTTTTCGCTATTTTTGGAGTTGTTTTCATTTACTGACATCGTAGCCATCCTTTTTTGAAATTGGATAGTTAATTACTTTATAAATAGAGGACATATTCTATTTTGCATAGAATATTTTCATCTAAATCTCACCAGAAAACCCTAAAATTTCTCATTTCCGGATAAATCAATAAAATCTTAACTTATTTATTATTTTTGAAGGTGTTTAAATCCATCATAGAGAGCTTATGGCTTCACAAATAGAGGACAAACTTAACTAATATGTTGACGTATGTACACAGAATACGTATATTTCGATTTAAATGCCAGCCGAGGGCCCTAAGATTGCTTTTTTCCTGAGCATAAATACTAGTCTCCAATCCGTCATTTGTTTGACTTCTTCCGCTCAGATTTTCAAGATATTTCTGTTATGAAATTAAAAGTAAAATTAAAATGTAACAGCAATAGGTACCAGAGGCAGTGACTCCTCAAAGTACGAATCTTCTCCTTCAAAGTTCAGTTTGAATTTTTACAAACTGTTTTACTGTTATAGAAATCCATAGTGAATATTTGGTCTTCACTTGACTTTACATAATTAAAACAATAGTAAACGTGGTGTAATATGCCAAACACAAATATATTAACTAGAGACTTTTCCTAGAGGAAGAAATATTGGAAAGTTTTAAACTGAATTTAAAAGTAATACTTTAGTATAGTTGTTGCAAGCTTCGTTGAAATAATCATTTCTCATTGTAAAAATCAGCCCAATCAGGAAAAAACTATCACTGAATCCATCATATTGGAAAATCTCATACAAGTTGTCAACAGAACGGATTTGGTCATACCTATTTTCTGGATTCATAAGAGTTTTAGATTTCTATGGAATTCGTGATTGAGCTGACTAGATATCGCAAAAATATCGAGGAAAATTGGATTTCTTGATTTCCTAGCGGGAATATGTATCTTAGAAAACTTAGCTAATGACTAAAGAGTATATTAGAATCACTATTGTAATCTTATGTCCAAAATTTGACCGAATTTCGTAAGCCAATTGAAACAATAAAAAGGCAAATGCTCAATAAATAAATGAATCGCGATTAGATCTATGACAAAAAAGGAAAGTGATTTTGAATGAACAGAAGACTCATTAATTTGTTGGAATTTCTTTCTCTACCAGTTAAGTTCACAATTAAAACATTTATGTGTACGACTAAAATTCAAAAAGTATTTAAATAACTATCGATTTTATTTAAAAATGAAGCTTATAAAGCCATCCTAACGAAGTAGCTGCATACATACATATATACAAAAATTTCCTGCATTACACAACACAGCGATTTACCATAATGCATACTTCATCAGACTTTATGGCTCGTGTACGAGAGTATACCAATCAAACTTCACATTTTCGAAATATACCAGATTTTCTCACCCGCTGAATTTATTGGTGTATTGTCTTACCTATATGACTTACCTACCAATAAAAGTGCATTCATAAAATGTAAATCTTCAAACTCTTGGCTTAATGTTATAATGCACCTTAATTAAGACACTAAACACACTAACCGTTAGACGAAGCAACAAAACAAAAAAAATCATGTCGTTTTTGTTTTTATTTTAAGGCATCTTCTTGATCTGCAGGTTGTCATAATTTTCACACAACTGGTTTTTTTTTTTTTTTTTGTTTCGTCAAATAATAGCTTTTTCTTATCTTAGAATACTGATTTTTTGAATCACCTAATACCATCTTTTTTTTCCATTTTGATCGTGTAGCTTCTTCTGTCTTTTTGCTTCCTCCAGGTACTTAAAGTATTGTTATCTTAATTTCTTCATTAGTTAACTTATTTAGCATCTATTTTGTATATCTTACATTAAATTATGAATTAATTTTTGTATTTTTTGGAAACTTTTAACCAACCACAACAAAGTATTGTTTTTATTCCCAGTGTGAGCACTTTGACAAAAATTTATGATCTTTTGTATTAAATTTTCTTTTTTTACTTTAATACTCCTATAAATAATGTGAATAATGTACACAGTAAATGTTTGGAAACATAATAATTTCGAGTTATTTATTTGATTAGGATGAAAGAAAAATAAAATAAATTCTGTGTTGTGATTAACTTTCTATTGTTTAAAGGACTTATTATATTAAACTTTGAACTTGCAATACACTGAGAGGAAATGTGGTAAATGGTTAAGCCATTTAACAAGCACATTCCCAGTCGATGTTCGAAATAAGAAATTAATGGTTAATGAGACTTCAATCTTTCTTAATCTTAATGACGCTTTGCAGATTCGTTTTCGAGATTATTGAGCCTTTTGAGTTTCCTTCACTAAATTTAAGAAAATTTGAGACAGAGCCTACATTATTTGAGGAACCTACATTAAGCCGTTTGTATAGAACACAACGAAGACAAAACGTAAATATTTTTTATTTTTGTTTTTTTTTCTTGTTTATTTAACTAAATTTTATTATTTATAATAACTTTTTCAAAAACTAATATGTTATACAAAACAAAAAATATTCCATTAGTTTTTAGACTCGTCACTCGTCATTGTACATAGTCCCTTATTACATTTGTCAATTATCAATACGATATTTGAAATTTATCAACAAAGTTTATGAATGGAAATAGCATGCGGAGTCAATTGTGAATATGTATTTCAATTTAAAACTTAGCTTTTTTACTTAGTCAGCTTCAAAACTTAGCTTAGCTTAACCTTGCAATATTTCATCCCTGATAGCTTTGTCTTTGAATCGGAAGTTTGGTCTGACTTGTCACCTAAAAACTTGGGGGGTTGGGATTTAAAAAAAAAATGGCTGAATCATTGTTATCCATTTTCTTGGTGCGTAGCATAACCAATATAGTCTACGTATTTTGATTTTCTGAAATGGATACACATCTTGGTAGAACTTATACATATAGTTTGCTATTGTACCTTCTCCGCCATTCGCATGCAGTACAAAATATCCGTACAGGAATTTTTCTCTCGAAAAAGCCAAGTATCAGCTCTATCTTTCTGTATATTGCCCAGTACTTTGCATCGTAAAGCAAACGTGTGAGAAGTTGAACTGGTTTTCTATGGTAATTCTTCGTCGGATTTCAACTATTGTGTCGTTAGTAGGTTTAAAAGTTTACTTCAAGATTGAACTACTTCGAAGTTATTGTTGTGTCCTCACAGAATAAAACAAGTTATTGATTTACGTTATAATTCATAAATTTAATTAATACTCTTTATAATAAGAAAATAAGAAAAATATAAAATAAATTGAAATTAGGTATATTATAAGTACCTAAAGCTTTAATTCGAAGATGACAAGCTGAGATGAGAGCTGAGAATGAACTGACTACTGAGCGTCTCGGCATAGGCTGATGAGCTGATATTGTTACTACTACAGCTATTGGTTTTAATAGTATTGTAATCACATCATTTTCTATGTTTAACTTACATCCTATGAATACAATTTCATTTATAAATTCTACGTTGCTTATCATTTTAATTCCAAACACTAAATTGTAAACATCTTTCACGTTTCTTTTCTAAAATTAAATTACATATTTCAATTGTGTTTACCGCATTGTCAAATATACCAATTTATAAGTTAATTTTAACCACAAATATATAGTTAATAATTGTATTAATTTTTTAATAGAAAATAGAACAAATAATTTTCATCAAGACTTGGATTCATTTTTAGACTCGTAGTTTGAAGTCTTGTACGAAACGGCGCTCTTTTTGCGGACGCCACGGAGTCTGGTTGAGAACTTTTTTTTATTCTTCCAAATAGTATTCTTAATTTTATTGAAAATGCATCATCTTGTGAATAAATTGTTCAAAAGTAGATTTCGTTTTTTTGTTGACAAACCTAAGCTTGGATTTGTGTCGGTTCAAATAATTTTTTTTTATCACACACATTAATTCTTGTCACTTTTTTCAATATCGTACAAGAAGTTAAAAAAAAAAAGATTTGTTTTTGATTTTAAAGAATTAAAATATAAAATTTAAAAAGGATTTTTTTTTATTTTATTTATTTCAATTTAAACTTTTATATCACAACATATATTATTTCTTTTTTACTTATTAAGCGACGCGTTTCGGATTTGCATCCATCATCGGGCTTTTTTTGTTGACTTTGATGTTGTCTGCTAATTATTTAAAAGAAAAAATAAAATAATTAGCAGACAACATCAAAGTTAACGAAAAAAGCCCCATGATGGATGCAAATCCGAAACGCGTCGCTTAATAAGTAAAAAAAAAAATATATGTTGTGATATAAAAGTTTTAATTGAAATAAATAAAATAAAAAAATTTTAAATTTTATATTTTAATTCTTTAAAATCAAAGTTATACAATCAACATGGAGACTGAACCACAAAGAAAAATGATATGTTTTGTTTGTTTAATTTACTTTTAAAACATACATTTTTGTCCACTACCTCCATACAATCGATGCACTGTGCGACAACCCCAAAAAACCGCACCAAACAGCGACACGTTGAGGATGGAGAGGCTTTTCAACAGGGTTCGGACTTAGGTTTTAAATTTTCGAAGTAGATACGGAAAAAAACTGAAGAAGATCCAAAATTTTCGAAGTAGTTTTAAGATATTAAGTTATATAAACATATATTTTATGTTATAAGTAAATTCTGATTTCAGACTTTTAAAAAAAATTTAATTAAATATATGTATCTTTAGTATGAATTGTATCAATTCAATACTCGTAGTTGGCTAAATATCTTTACGTTTTTCTACAAGTGATTTCGAAAACATTAAATTTTCCACGGGACTTACGTTTAAACGATTCCTAAATTTGTTTTTTATGCAATGAATCAGGGCTATCTTTAAATATGTTGGTTAAGAATTGCAAAGAGAAGTAGATCATAAAAAAGAGAAGTAGGGAAGTAGATTAATTTTTTTATCAAAATCGAAGTAGATCTACTTCGATCGAAGTAAAGTCCGAACCCTGCTTTTCAACAATCATTCTTGGATTTTCCTAGCCCCAAATGCGATAATTCTGCTTATTAACGTAGCCCCCAAGGGCCTTATCACTAAAGATGATGTTTCGATAAGAATCCGGATCATTTTGATGCATTTCAAGGACCCATTCATCGAAGATCCGACGTTGTGGTGATCGACCGGTTTGAGTTCTTGTTATAACTGAACTTGAACTGAAGCCCTTGAGACCTGAATCTTTAAGCAAAATACGGTGTAATGTCGTTTGTAGAATGCCTAATTCAGCCTAAAATCGACGAGGAATAGACAAACCTGGGTTTTCTTCAACACTACGGGCTACAGCATCAATATTCTCAGTTCAATACTAACTTATCCCAATACCTAAAATTTGTCCACCAGTTTCACTATTGCCGCCCGAGAAGGTGCTTCACGACGACCGAACTCTAGTTTTGCGAACTGCGAATGAAAATTTTCACCATTTTTGTAGTGAATTTTAAAGTTGTTGAAGCGTGTATCGTTCCATTTTTAGTAATGGCGTAGTTTTTACTTTGCAAATGTCAAAAGATGACAGCTGTACAAAAAACGGGCTTTTTAAAATGAAACCTTCTATAGGAAAACACTTTAAAAGAGCGAAACTCGCTAATATTTTTTTCTTCGCTGTTGCATTAAACATGACAAGCAAGTTCATGTATCGTAAAATTGCGATGAATCTCTCATTATCCTACCAATTCCTTAGCTGGAAATCATCTTAGTTTGCAGGTTAAGTCTGAATTAATTGTGAACCATATTTTCAGTAATGTTATTAATTAATTCTGGCCCAACAGATATGTCTGCTGTCAATAAAATCGATGTTTTGACAGTCGATAGTCGATTTCCATAGAATTGCGCACTTCTATTTCAATCATTTAAGCTATCTTTCCATTGGAGAACTCCTTATTAGTTAACTTAGGTTTTTTTTATTCGCAGGATTATTTAACACTGATTTAACGCACAAATAATTCACACATTGAAAAAAAGAAGAATTTTTTTTTACTTATTTTGTTATGGAATTCTTCAGTTCTATGAATTCAATTTTGTGAACAAATCAACCATTGCTAAAATGCGATAGAAGCACAAGACACTAAACATTTAGTTGAAAAAAGTTACTGCAAGGTTTTTCCTAAAATTTAGTATTTATAATTTTTGTTACGAACACACCACTCAAAAATTTAAATTACTTGCAACTCTCCAATATATGAAAAGTTATTAATGAAAAAAAAACAGAGCCCAATTGGCTCCCTTGTGGTATTCCAAAACTTGAAAGTAATTCGATGTAAAATCGCTCACAAATGACATAATTCCTTAAATATTCAATTCAATATCGCAACAGTAGTTATCTGGTTTATTTTTACTTTTCTTTTCTTTATCAACTCAAATTGCTTTTTTCTTTTCTATTTCATCAAAGTCAGCCAACCAATCTAAAAGTTCATGCGTCTCAACATTATCTCTCTCCCAGACTGTTCGGCGAAAGGCATGTCTACTTAAAAATGCCCAGAAACTAGAAGCATTTAGATTAAAATTTTAATTCCTTATTTGATTTTCTTCAAAAAAATAATAGAGCCCATTTAACAATTGGCCTAAAGCAAGAGGTATTTGAATTTAGACGAGGGTCAACTGATGATATAACCTTTCAGAGTCTTTCAATCATTCCGGTTGACATTAATAATTATTCCAACAAGTTGACAGCGTTTGCTAACGGTTTTAGCGTTGTAACTTGTTTTTTTTTTTTTTTTTTAAAAAGATCGTAAGGTGTGCTCTAGAAGAATATTGTATTATTCATTCCTTCGTGTCACATTCAGTTCCATCCGGAGGTATTTGCAGATGAACAAACAAAAATAAAGATATTTATTTGACACTCTAATGACATTCTCAAAAGATTTTGATGTTTCTTTTGTGTGTGTAGATATAGAATTTCAACCAAATTCCAAATGAAAACACATAAATTAGATAAATGTCAAAGGTGCGTATAGATGGATAAAGTCGAAGATATAGATCAATTTGTTTAAGTTTTCAATTTGTGTTCTTGCATTTACACTTCGCATCTCTATCTATTTTTTTAAGAAGAAAATAAATTCATTTAAGTTATATCTTAAGTCAAAACGATAAAGCTTTGTAGGTTATGTTTACTATGGACTTTAGTTTTCTTTCGACAAATTGAATATTGTTATAAATTGAAAACCCGCATAGAAGGGCAATTCATTTTTGTTTGGTATAAAACGAAAAATCAAAAGTCAGAGATTCTATTGTGATAAACTGACAAATTGATTTTTTTTTCGTTCACAATAACAGTCTTATTGAATTCACTGAAATATTTATAGATCCGATTTGAACATTAAATGGTTTTCAATAAGAAAACAGGAAATACGGTATTCAGATGGTAATGGTTTGTCTCTTGTATGATGGGAAATTTTTGTTTAACCTTTTTTTCTTTGTTGGAAATGAGCTACTGAATTAGTTTTCTTTTCAATCTACATTTGAGACCAAACGAAAAGTTGGAAAAAAGAAACGGTCAAAATGTTTGTTTGAGGAAATCATTAAGTCTTATTTAATATTATGCAAAAGTATATTACCATTTATCCACATTGGTGATTCAAATTCGGCTCTAATTTGGTATTGGAATAGTCGCTATGACATATAAAATAGAAAAGAGTTGTTTTAAAAATTAGGACTGATCAGCGAACTTTATAAGATATCTTTTATCATTTGAATAGGTTTTCAACAACTAACAACTAGCTAGGAAGAACTTTACCTTTAGCAAGGGAGCACCTAGTACCCAAAGTAGCCTTAGAATGAATTGAAAAATATTTTATATGAGCCAGCGGTGTCCTAAAATAAAGTGCCATTCGATAAATTGGGGGCTATTTTCGACACAGCACCTTAAGCTGAAAAAAGTAGTAGTGCCTACCCCGCGGATTAATAATGAGCTCTTTTTGGGTTGTCACACTTATGGTCTAAGATCGGTTCTAACCGCTGTCACCTAAAATACATCGCTTCTGCCATTCTTCTTCTTCTTCTAAGAAGTCATTAATCATTCAAGAGTAACACTTGTCGTGAGAGGTGTTTTTCATCTTAGCAGATGTTGATGAGTTCCACATAGGACGATCCAATCCTGCTTGGTCGTTGAGTGTGCCTTCGAGTTGGTCTTTTATTCGCTCTAAGACGATTCTTGCTATTATCTTAGAGACTGCAGTCAACATGCTAGTTTCTCATCAGTTTTCGCACTGTGTAAAATCTCCATTATTGTGACATTTTTACACCGATGCATCAAATACTAATAACGGGGTGGCTAATATATAATAAGACAGACTCAATTTAAGTTTCTCTTTTTGTCATCCTAATCACTGTAGAGTGTTCCAGGCAGAACTTTTGGCGATTAGAGAAGTTATATCTTGACTTAAGGAAAACGAGATATCAAATAAAGATGTCTTCATCTTCTCGGACAGCCAATCACCTATTACATCTCTTGATTCTGTCTCTACTAGTTCGATAACACCCCTAAACTGCCAATCGATTGAGATGGCGGGTGCAGCACTTTAATATTTACTTCTACTTGGTGCCATGCCACAGGTACATTTCAGGAAATTGTAAGGCTGATGAACTCTTCAAATGTGGAACAATGATACCTTTATTACCAGATAAGGCAAATATACCTAGGTATTCCCATCGCTACGTTTAAGCTTATACTAAAATAGGATGCTATACAGAAAACAAATTCACCACCCTCTTGGCAACAAAACAGATTTGACTAATTCAAGGTCTGAAGCGCTGCAAAAGCTTAATATCTTTAAGCAGATCGCACATAGGCACATTAAGAGGTGTTTTACAATGTGGCGCAAAATTAATCATATAAGTATTCCCAAGGTAAGAAGTCAGAATAATTAAATCGGGCGATCTTGCTGGCCATGCCAAATCACATAAGCAGGAGATGACGCGATCAGAAAATGCTTCCTTCACAATAACACTTGTGGCTCCTACTGGGTGTGTGGTTGCTCATCCAATTCCGGCTGTAAGAAGCCATTTATCTTTAGCGTTCGCCTGCAACAGTGACCGTATTGTCGATAGGGTCTTTAAAACAATACGACCTAATCACTTCTCCTGCGTGAACACCGCACCACACAGTAGCCTAGTCTAGTTCACAAATGCCAAATATGATTGACGTACGACGCCATTTGCAAAAATTATAAAATCTGCCGATAGTGTGATAATTTTGCGCGACCTTGTATAACAACGCACTGTTTGATATAGGCAAGCAAGCAACCCGGGATGCAGTTTACTTTAACGATTTCTGCAGAAGCTGCATGGACGAAGAAGAGGAGGAATCGATCCATCGCCTTCTCTGTCTGTACATGTCTTGCTTTATCCCAAACACGTAGACTTGATCTGAGAGATTTCTACTACAATGATCTTAGTGAGCTGGCAAATACAAATATAGGCAAGAGGTTTAAAGATTAGGGAGAAAGTCTCCAACATTACATGTGGTATCACAATGTACCAACTCATGATCTAAGTGTATCGGTTCTCTTGCTGAAAGCCACGTCAACCGAACCTAACCTTGGAAACTTGATAGTAGTTTCTTTTTTCCATTCTTCTGAAAATCTCTCTGTTTCCCAAGCTCTCTCAAAGTGTGGGTTCGGTAGTTGGTACTGCTCGTAAAAGTTCTCTGAGAATACCGTCAACGTTCTTTAAAGCTTTGATTGCAGAAATAATTTCTTCTTTACTGGAAGATGTAGTGGATATTGGGGAATTTTTTACATCGTTAGGTTCATGTCACTGGCGAAAACGCGCTTTAAATCAGCAGCATATCATTCCTATCCTATCCTTTCCTATGCTTCATCCTTCCACCTTTTTAGCTGGTCCTAACCAGAAACTGACAGATATCCGTTTGTGTTTTTTACCATATGTATAAAAGATCTCGGTTTTTTAAGCTCTCTTAATGAGTGACTGAAGCAGCTCAATCACTGTTGTTGGCGTGCGTTGCTTTAAAAAATCTCCGGGAATACCGTCAAGTCCAAACGCTTTATAGTTCTTCAGTACTTTGATTGCTGTAATGATTTCTTCGCTTCTGGAGGATATAGTGCGTATTTGCGAATTTGATACTCCGCTCCGTACGGTTCACTTCCTCTCTTGTCCTCATTCAAAACTACCATCTGTGTCTTATTAGATGTTGATTAGAGTTGTGAACACCTGTAGCTCTTTGGTAATTCTGTAGACTGTTCTACTGTCACAATTACGGCCTCTTCTATTTCTCTATCCAATGCATTGATATACTTACATATGTTAATCACGTCGAATGCTACTGTGAACTTATCTCATCTTCATGCGATATTTTCACAAATGTCAAAGTAGAATTGACATTTGTCACCATTTGCAAAATTTATAATACATTACATTTTAGCGAATTTCAACCCCAAAGTGTTCCCACGCCTCGAATGCATAATATGGTTCTCTAATTTTTAAGTGCTCCTATAAAGAAGAGTTGGCAATCAAAGTTTGATGTTCTATTTTGCATGAAATTTGAAAAGAAAAAACAAACTCATATTCTAGATCTTTTAATTTGTTAAAGTTTCGAGTTCAGTAACAATAGTTGTACCTTTTTCATACACATCTGACCTAAAAATGGTTTAACAAACTATCACCAGCTCAGCTTTAGACATATGTTTGGCCTTAGGTTCAAAGCTAACCAAGTCATAAAACACCCAGTTATTTCATATTTTATACTGTCACTTCGCCACCTAAGCTCTTGACAAATTTCAAGCCAAGACAAATAAAACTCCATCTTGATCTGTTTTTTTTTTTTTTTGTATAACCTAAGTGCGCACTAAAAACTCCATTAAGCTAATTTTGATTAAATACTCTGAAAGTAGACTTCAAGCATAAAATAAAAACCTCCAAATAAATTAATTTCGCAACGAAAAACCGTTATATGTTTGAAATAAAAAACACTGTTTTACAACACGCGCGGAAAGAAATGCCCACATGAAAATTCAGTCCACGTTTATCCGTAGATATGGATAAAGTTGGACCACTAGGGGTGCCATGAGCTCAAGAGTTCTCTGCAGTTCACCAGAAAGATTACATAATCCCGAACGCATATGAACGTCTTGTGCGTCCACGCAACTTTGCAACAACAAGAAATGTGCGCACTAACTGAAGCAAATTCCAGTTCTGTTTGAGGCAATTTAATTAGACTTGCTATTAGAGCCGACATTATATTTTAATTTGCTGAAATTATTTGTCATGTAACTACATTTTGTATTCGTTGTCATCTCTTTATTTTTTTTTTGTCTTATTTGCGAACAAACAGGTATCAACGGCCGGCAACTTTGAGCTGGAACTACTAGAAATCTCGAACACAAACAGCCACCTGATGAGTGGCTATTGCTGTGGTGTTCCTCTGGAAATAAGAAGTACGAGAACAACAGGTGGGTACTTCTGCTTCTTTGTTGCTGGCTTGCTGCTTCAATTGCGGCTGCGCAACTAGTCCATTGGTAAGAGGTAACATAATTAACGAGATGGTTTACATTTTGCAGATTGTCCGCCATGTTCGACGGCGTTCCGGTTGTGTCTCAAGGAGTACCAGAGTTCGGCGCCAGAAAGCTTTACGGCCGGGTGTTCATTCGGCAACTCAAGTACGGGCATCCTTGGAGGCTCTAGTTTCGTGCTGAGTGATCCCGGAATTGGTGCTATTGTTCTGCCATTTACATTTCGCTGGACGGTAAGTACAACCCATAGATTCTTGGTTTATTTTTACATTTTACACAATTTTCTGTGGCTGTGGTGCGGGAGCACTTGACATTACTGATTACATTTCTTAAAGTTGTTAATCTTTATCGCTAAAAACACGCTCCAAAAACTACAACAAAACACGAGCTATTCAAGACACTGTATGCGGAAGGTGGAACATAACTTCACATAAATACTACTTTGGAGCTTCGACTTGTTGGATGGAATGCACAAGGTCGAAGTCTCGGACGGATGTAAGAGGTTTTGGCGATAAAAAGTGTTAATTCTTATTTAAGGAAACATAAAGACCTCAAAATAGAGAAGTCGGTTAGCCATGGATTGGATCGTAGCGTAGGTGTAAAGGCTTTTAATCCTACCGTGCATGGTTAATGGAAAGATGTGGGCACCTCCATAACGTAGGGTGTGAGAATACAAGCAATAAATTCTTGTTAAATTGTTAAGTGATTCTATGTTCTTGGTTTTTAGTTTAGGTAAATTAATTTACTCTTGTTTTCTATAAACTTTTGGGCGAAGCATGAATCCAAATTTGTGTTCGTGTGTTGGTTATTTTTTGAGTTTTCGTATTGAAAATGAGCTATTTTATATTCTATTAAATAGGAATATCTCATTAACTCTTAGTTATACTAATTTTATTTTAAATTATTTCTTAATAATTGAAAACTAATCTTAAACAAATTAATTCAGTGGTGCTTAGGTGCGGCTCTTAAAAGTCGGTAGTAACTTGTCCTTATCAGTTGACTTATCTCACGCTTTTAGTTAAATTCATGGCTGACGTTTGGCTAAAATATGTCATGAAAAGTTTAACGTTTGACAATGATGAATAAGTGCTGTCAGTCTGTGTCAGGAATTCTACAATCTACTCAGTAAATCGAAAATGATACTGTCAGTTAAGAGTGTGTTTTTAGTCAACAACCAAAGTGACTTTTGACTCGGAATTTCTATTTCATATTATGAACCAACTTTATTTATGTAAAAGTATTAAGGTAAAGGGACGGTTAAATATTAAAAAGCGAATAAGGTAGACTTGAGTGCCTTCGTTCAGACAAGTGTACTTTGTAAATTTGAGCCTTAATATTTTATTTTTTGATAACATTATTGCTTGTGTCATTTGATAATATTTTTTAAATACACGCAACACTTGTATGAAACACCAACAACTTGACAATAATCACCAAGATAAGGCTATGACTCCAAACATGTCAACAGTGCTACAATTGGCGTTTTTTTTTTTCATTCAGAGCACGAGTATGTCGAACATGCTCTGAATTTTCTCCGAATCGAGCGTGTTCTAAGAGCTTTGAATTATTTTATAAACATACGCGAGTTTTTGAGTTTTTTCCTGTCTGTCAGAATGATCTCAGCATTTAAATCTGTCTGCTCAGTTATTTTATACCGAGCTCATAGAGTGCGCTCTGAACAATCTCTGAACACGCTCTCGACGAAAAAAGAAACACAAATTTTAAAATGCGAGTTTAGAAAAGAAAAGTTTTGACAACACGAATCTATTTCTTTGAAAGTTTTTTTTTTCACAATGTCATACCGTTATACTGTCAAATTAACATTATATCATTGTCACAATTTAGGTCTGTTATACATTCACATTGTTATGCTGTTATTTTAACGTTTTCACACGTCACATTTCCATTCTGTTATACTGTCAAGTTTTTCTCTGCCACTTTGTCACACTTTTAAAATGTCCCTTATCAATCTGCCTAACTCTGACACTATTAGACTTTTTCTTTGTAAAACTGTCACACTTAAAACATGAAACCTAAACGAAGATACTTGAAAAACCTGCCACACTGTCTAACCATCATATTGGGACAGTGTGACAGTGGGTGACATATCTGGGCTTAAATCCCAAAATTTATTGATTGGAGTTATAACTATTCGACGAGAACCAAATCGATGTTCTTTGAAACTGACGCATCATTTGATTTAAATTAAGAGCAATTGGTTACAAGCTAACCCTTAAAATGATTGAGCACAACGCGGGCGTTAGAAAAGTTCGAGAGGATTTAAAAGGAGATGCCAATGCAAATTTGCTTTTGAATGTCTGAACATCGCACTGAAAAAAAAATATTGGGGCGGGTAAAGCTTGTTACAAGCTTGTCGAACGTGTGGCAATTATTCAAAAAGTACTATAGATCAATTGGTATTGGCGGAAAGGTATAATAAGTCCCATAAATAAGAAGGGAGATGTCACAAGGTACAGCAATTATAGAGATATCACGTTGTTGAGTACCGCCTATAAGATACTCTCCTCTATCTTACAAGACCGGATAACCCCATACGCTAAAACCATCATCGGACAATATCAGTGTAATTTCATTCCAGGCAAATCAACAACTGATCAGATCTTTACCCTTAGGCAGGCGATGGAAAAATGTCTAGACTTTAATATCCCAACATACCATCTGTTTATAGACCTTAAGGCCGCCTATGATAGCGTAGCCAGGGTAGAACTTTACAAAGCCATGAGAAAATTCGGCATCCCAAATAAATTGACACGACCATGTGGGTTGGCCATGACCAACGTAACAAGCCAAGTAAAAACAGCCGGATTGCTATCCAGACCAATCAACATCTTTTATGGACCCCGACAAGGGGACGGTTTGGCCTGCCTCCTCTTCAACCTGGCGTTGGAGAAAGCAATCCGTGAAGAGGGGCCATCGTCAACCGGTCCAGCCAGCTATTGGCTTACGCAGACGACATCGACATCATCGGAAAAACCGAACAAGCTGTACACGATTCCTTCATCCAGATCGAGCAGGCGGCACAAAATCTGGGGCTGCACATTAGTGAAAGTAAGACTAAGTACATGGTGGCGTCAAATGCGAGAGGAACAGTTGATCAAACAATCAAGGTAGCCGGAACACGAATTTGAAGTGGTGCAATCCTTTAAATACCTTGGGTCAATAGTAGCAGCCGATAGCAATATAGAAGAAGAAATACGCGGGCGGCTTCTCAAATCCAACAGAGCCTAATATAGTCTGTCAAAGCTCTTCAAGTCCAGAAATCTCACCATAACTTCAAAACTGCTGCTGTACAGGACCATGGTCCTGCCAGTACTCACATATGGATCCGAGACTTGGGTGCTTAGTAAAAGGCACTCCGACCTCTTAGCTGCATTCGAGAGAAAAGTCTTAAGGAGAATTGTTGGCCCCATATGTGAGGAAGGACGATTCCGGAGATGGTACAATCATGAACTGTATGCAATCTAGCTTGAAGCAGATATCGTGACAAAAATTAAGCTCGATAGACTCCGGTGGGCAGGGCACCTAGCTCGCATGAACGAAGAGGAACCAGCTCGGAAAGTTCTTTGCGGTAGAGCGTGGTAGACCATGCTTGCGCTGGAGAGATGGCGTAGTCCAGGACGCCCGAAGCCTTGGGGTGCGCAACTGTATGGCGTCGGCTAGAGTCCGGAATAGGTGCGAAAGACTTGCTGAAAGAGGCCAGGACCGGAACCCGGTTGTCGAGCCGATGATGATGATAGATCAATTGTTAATACAGAACGTAAATTTTGTCTTCAGTTCTTTCGTCATTATTGCTTAAGTCCGCATGCAATTCGTCGTACCGTCAACCAGACAAATATCAGTCCTAAATAAAAAACAAAAACAGTATCTACCGAAGATTGCCCAGAAATGTCAATTCGGGGCCACCAATCCGCTAAATTGTGCATCGCCAGAGGGTCAACCCGACTTATTTTGCGGTTGGATTTGGGCCTTCACCCGTATAAGATTGTCCCAACGCAATAATTGAAGCTGATTGAATTTTCTAGTTGGGCGATGGAAATGAGGAAGAACACAATGTTAGAGAAATGTTAACCGACTTTCTGGGGCCCGAGCTCGACAATATCGATAAATACGAGCTGTTGTGCCAACAAAAAGACGCTACATGTCTTACATCTCACGGTGATAATAAAAAACAACATCATTAAAAAAAAACTCCTTGAATTCGCTGGCAATGTTTCAAGCCTTTAGACCGACTGTCCTGTCCAATAGTCTTTAGTTTGCATTATGACATCGAGAATGTTGGCTTCGAGCTCGTCAAAAGGGATTAGCTGGTCAACGTAGACGAACATGAGGCCAAAATTCAATATGCACGCCTACGATGCTTTTCGAGGTGCTCGTTCATATAATTGAAACACTAGACTTCTTAGGCCCAAAAATTCCTGCACCCAGTTTCTTCGGCCGTTTCGGATCCATCATTGTACAAATCTTGATGAAGCAAATTTTCAGTTTGTAAATGAGATTTCTTTACCAATCAACCAATTTCCTACCATAGGTGAATTTTCTCAACTTTCTTATACGAATTCGGTGGGGTTGTTGATTTTAATTTTTTTTTGAAATAAACCTTAAAAGTTATTATATATTAGGTTTTGAGAATTTCCACTTGGCACTCTCTCCTCTCGTTTGCCTGTGAAACTTCAGAGTCCTCACAAGCCTCATGCCTCAACTTTCTTCCTGATTGCAACCCAAATCTTACATTCTATTCCCTAACCAACTCTAAAAGAAAGCCTCTGATTGATGTTTTTTTTTCCATTGACCATGAAGCCCAACAGATGCTACGATGTCCCAGTTCTCATAATAATTCCTTACAGAACGTCCATTAGACTGTTCTCCGTAACAAATTAGCACTATAGACCATTCCATAGAACCAATCAAATCCGTCCACAAAAGAGTTGTTGGTAATTTAGTGTAAATCAAAACAAACTCACTGTCTTGGCGATGGTCTCCACCGCTCGCACCCATCACCGCTGCCAACCAAAGCGACGAAGACTTTGAGCTCCTCAAGAAAAGAGGTCATCAAGACCACATCTTTTGTGCTGGCAGCGCAGAGAGGTACTGTTGTTAACCCTCTTGTTTTCCTTCTTTGACGGGAATTATTATTATTACTGCGGTAGTGCTGTATGATTTCTTTAATTTTTTTTGTTTGCGGCAAAGTCAATGCTTTCTTTAAAAATAAGAAAAAAATAACAACCAGCATTATTGTAACGTGAAACTCCCCAAAATGTTGTCCGTCCGACCGACCCACCGACAACATCATGTCCAAGTGTAGCAACACTTTCGGTGATTTCTGTTTACACAAAATGCGATTAAGGATTAGTTGCGCACCAAATAAGAGTCAACACAAAACCATACCGCGCAGCCGCCGCGCAAGCGCAACCGCAAAAAACCCAACCAGCTGCTGTGCTGCCGCGTCGTCGTCGTCGCCCTTCACCGCGTGTCTGCTCGCTCAATTAAACAACTTGTGAGCCGTATGTTTTGTATCTTGTAGATACACGGCATGCTCGTTGTATCGTAGCTCAAAATCTTTCATATTATATTCCAGTGAGCTTCAAAAATAAAATAACAAAAAAATTAATAAAAGAGAAAAATTCAGAAAAAAAGTAAAAAAAATAAATAAACTTGTGTAAGCCGAATTAATTACGTTAACCATTTAAATCCATTTTGTGGCGTGAGCTCGCGTATACGAAGCGATTTAGAAGCTGGGCTTGAACTGGACTTAAGGCTCAGTTCTGTGTTGGCACTCTTCAACGTGATTTGAAGAGGTTTGCAACTGCGAGTGAGTGAGCTGAGCTGATGATCTGGCCTGTCCTAAGCCAACCATCTCGATCCTAGACTTCGGGCTTATATGACTGTTTTTTTGTACATCACATAGTACGTATCTACCAGATTGCCTTTTGAGGAAATGAGAGTGCTAGTCATTTGTAGTCTGGGAGATATCGTTGTAAATGGTTGTCAATTAATTCTGATGACTAATTTTGGTCTTAATCCAGCTTATTTGCTTGCTAGGAAATTTGAAATGGGTTCTGTTGACATTTCGCATAGATTTTGATTTCTCTTCGCAGAATAAATAATTCCCTTAAAACTTTGAACAACAACTTGGGAACAACAACCAACGTTTATCCAATGATGTTGCTATGCCCTAAACCACACAAAACTGTCAATCTTTGCATTGATGCTTGGTCGAACACTTGTGGAACATTTTCCTCCAATAACTGCAATTTTGTTTGTTTACATACCCGCTGAGGCCGTTTTTGGTCCAAAGCCCGATCTCCGGATAAAATTTCCAACTACAAACTCAATGCATTGTAAATGGTCAACCAGCTTCAATTCTTTGTTTCCAGATAAATCCTAAGGAACCACCCGATTTTGGGTAAAGGGTAACTCTTAAAGATTTTTCTGTTGACAGATGATAAATTTCTTGGATTCCATTCCTTATATACATACATACATAGATGTAAGTAAAAATTTTCAAATCTATAATGCAATTTTTTTTATTAGAAGGGACTTTTTAATTTCAAATAGGGTAAATAGGGGTCAAATTTAATAAAAATGAAAATCGGGTTTTTAAACAGCTTTCGATAGAAAGTAGAGAGTTGATTTTGTTAGCCTTGCATAATCTTTTAAAATATAAAAAGATTATAGGAATGCAAAAAAAAAATTAAAAAAAAACCGTTTTCAAAATATGAGCATTTTAAACAACAAAGCGCTTAAATCCATGTTAGATACGTCATTCGTATCAAATAAGGGTTTCATTGATAATAAATTACCCTTACGATTATTTTATATTAAAGTCATATTCTCGGAGTTGGGAATTTTTAAAAAGAACGATTTTTTATGTGAATTTGGAGAGTTTTTGATTTTTTCAAATTTTTCAAAGGAGGAAAAAATCTGAAATTTCTTGGCCGATCATTAACCTCCTTTAAAGACAAAAACTCCTTGAGAACCAAGTAAAAGTAGACAAGAATAGAGTAGCTTTCACTTTTTTGCCGAATGCAATTGTCTTAGATGAGGAGATTCGTTATTTTAATTTTTTAGTTTTTTTTTTTTGAGTGGCAGTAGCTGGGAATCGATAGCCATACCTTTGGCGTGAAAGTCCAACCCACTAACCATTTCGCCAAGGAATACTGGATTAGACATTTACACCGGACAGATCTCTATATATGTCGACCGGCGACCAGACGGACATCACCAGACGGGCCCTATAGCGAATTTTACAGAGAGGCTTACACATGTTCCCGTACAAAGTGCAAACAGTGCATCATTTAATACCTGCTGACCGTCCGTCGCGTGTGAATTACTGACAAGCGATCCTCAACGACTTTGTGTCGAATATCATCATGAACGACGAGGCGCATTTCCACTTATGCGGTTACTTCAATAAGAAAAATCTTCATGTCTGGGGCACTGAAAAACCGCGGCTGATGCATGAAGAGTTGTTACATCCACTCAAAGCCACTTTATGGTCCGGCGTTCACGTGCAAGGAGTGATTAGGTAGTATTTTGCTGAACGCTACAGGTACATGTTAAACGGATTCTTTCTGCCGGAATTAGATGAGCGGGGCTCGGTGAACATGTGGTTTCAATAAGACGCACACCCATCACGAGTCAAAACCAAAATGGATATTGTGAAGGAAGCATTTCCTGGTAGGGTAGTTTCCCACTTTGGCGATTTGGCATGGCCAGCAAGATCGCCCCTTTTAACCATCCCAGACTTCTTTTTTTGGACCTACGTGAAGTCATGGGCTTATGCCAACAAGCTTCAGGCAATCGCAGCCCTTACCGAGAATATCCGGCTGGAATGCCAACAGTGCGGTAAAAAGGACACAAACATGTATCAACACTGGCGGCAGCCACTTGACGGAAATCATCTGCTCCACTAAGCAGACAAAATTGTTAAGATCCAAATAAAGGTTTCCATCAGCTTCTCAAAATAGTTTTTTTTTATTTAGTAAAAAAAACATTCTTCATTAGTTTACCCTTATTTTTATAACCAGTTTCAATTATCCCCTAAAACAATTCAACCGTATAACTGGCGTTTCAAGGATTGCCTATCAGTCTAATCTAGAGCCCACCTCGGACATACTGTTAAATTCAGATATTCTTTCTTTAGTCGCACTACACGAATGTTAAATACTTAACCCTGTAACGAAGCGTTACAATTTTTAAACAATTTAACCAATTTACCGAGCAAAATGCTGCGACACCAACGACCCCTAATCATATTACCGAGCAAAACGCTACGATGCCTGCATACCGCATTATTAAATAATCATATTGCACATCCAGTGTGCACCCGGAGTCATGTGATTACCACACAATCGGAATCACATGCAATTTTGTCATTTATTTCGTGTAATTCACACTGTAGATTTAATAAGGGGACGTTGGGAAAATGACAAAATCGTCTTTTATTCTCGTTCAGTGTGGATACCAATCTAGAGTATAGAGAGTTTAAGATCGGGCCGCAAACAAAAACCTTGTATAAGGCGTTTCGGTGACAGATAGGCATTGCCGCATTGGTGAAGCTAATCTAAATTTTTTTATAAAATAGTAGGGTTTCATTGGCTAGAGTAGGGCAAGTTTTAGAATTATTAGGAGTATTAGCTAGAGTGGGGGAATAGTTATTATTAGTATTATTATTGTTATTATTAAGAGTATTATTATTTACTAAACCAACCCGTTTCCTTCCTTTGATCTCCTCTTCAAGGCAGCTCATTGGACAGGTTCTCTGTATAGAGTTCCACCCGTTTATTTCCCTAGGTTGCGTGCTAGGGACACAGGGCTTCCGATAAGGTTCCCGACCGTTTCTTTCCTCTGATCTCCTCTTCAAGGTAGCTCACTGGACAGGTTCTCTTTTTAGAGTTCCACCCGTTTATTTCCGTAGGTTGCGTGCTAGGGACACATTATATGAAATACCGTGTTAGTTATTTAGGCTTATAAATACTGTATTATATGAAATACCGTGTTATTTATTTTAAGAAAATAAATATTGTTAATAAAAATATATGAAATACCATGTTATGAATACAAGCCACGAAATAAATTGATTGAAAGCTTTGGAGTATAAAAATAAAACATTATTTCATTCGGAGCTTTAGACCCTCCAAACCAAAGTTTGTTGCTTCTTTGGGAAGAACTCTGGACACCGACGAGTTTTACCTCAGCCACGAAGAAAAAGCATTGCAACCCGACTAATCTAAATCTATCTCCTTTAAAATCCTCTCCAACTTTCCTAAAACGCTCGCACTTTACTCAAATATTTTTATAGTACTCATAATGCCTTTCGCGCGCGAAAACTTATTAAAAAAATGGCTGGGAATCCATCACCAGACCTTTGGTGTGAGAGTCCAACTGTCTAACAAGAACGCCAACGAAAACTTGATAAGGCATTAAGCACAAATAATTCTATATCAATACATTTATACTATATTTTTAATATTATGATCCCAAGATGGCGGCGAAATCGTGTACACGAACTTGGTTCCTACCGGGAGTTCTCTGAACTCGCACCATATTTTCTCACTTGACACAAGGCCAATACAAAAAAGAAAATTTTTTTCTCTTTTTTGGTCAGAAACCTTCGATTTAAACTTTTGGATATAAGCAAATTGCGTCATATAAAACAGTTTTTTGACCTCATTTCTGTATGCGATAAAAACAATTGCAAAAATGCAACATTACCTCCCAGGCTATTACTGTGTGGTTGGTCTTGGCTCGGAGTTCGTTTGGTTTTATTTTTTTTTTTCCTAAAGTTTTCATCTTCGTTTCGTTTTCCTTGGTGCTGGACTTGGACAAGATCCCAGAGTACTGGCTGGCTGGTTGGCTGGTTGGCTGGCTAGTGATGATGTTGATGATGATGGCTGTAGCTGTGGCTAGCTGGGGCTTGGGCAAACAACCTGTAAGCCACACAAGCAACCTGTTTCGTGGGAACATTGCCTTCATAATGGAACCTGTTAAATGAATGAAATGCTATTTCGTGTCGGAATAATCTTTAGGAAATGAAGTGAACCAAAAAATGATAGAACAGTTGGACGTACTCTCGTACGAAACAAAAGAAAAAGAAAAACTGGCCAAAAAAAGACCCAAAGGGAAAGCTCTCAAGAATATAAAAACAGGAACACTATGGTTTCGTTTTTCGTTCAACACATCACTGCTGGAGATTCGCTAGAAATTTGCCGAAATTCAGAACTCATGCGAAACGATGTTTCTGGTTATGGCCTTCCTTTCTGAGAAATTATATTTCAGCACTTTTATAATCCACGAATCCAGCAGCGCAAAAAAGAATTATTAAAAAATTATTATATTATGGAGGTGAAAATATGAAATTAATGGTTGGCTGGTTCAAAAAGACCAAACCGCGATGGATGGACGGACGGTGTGGACGGCTGGCGGAGGAAAGAAAAATTAAGGTTTGGCTGCACCGATTTGGTTTATACGAGCTGTCTCCACCAGACAGATTGAGGCCAATTTTGCAGACATTTTAGTGCATTAGGTGCGAACTTGATTTTTGAGCGCGGTATGGCGGTGCGGCGAGCAAAAGTTGGTGGTAGCTCGTTTGTACAGAAATGAAGTATAGAAAGGTGATAATAAATCAAAAGCGTTCTATTTTTGTTTTTTCTTAACTTCTTTTCGGCTTTGGAACGTTATGGAGCGATGAACGGTTGTGCGGAATTTTAATGAAAATCGCTTGTGAATTCAAAGGAGCATGTGGATATTTACGTTGAACTAAGGGTGTAACTTAACTAAATTAGTTTCGTTTTGCAGTCTTTGGAAGGTATCATTAATTCGTTATTCGCGTCTCTGGATTTGGAGCTAATGGAATAATTATGAGGTGTGGAGGCTTATTTATTTGTACATTGGTTGGCTATGCGAAGTAAAAGTGCTTCTGCATCTGAAACAACAAGCCTAAACAGGATGTCTACTTTTTTATATTTCAAACCGAAGTCTACAAAATGATTTAATTTGACAAGGATTAAATTAAAATTGGAATAACGCCTGCTCTTTCTCCAGCTTTTCGATTGGTTTAGATTTGAACTAATCTTAATGGCTTTCAACTTTCAACTATAGGCACTCCCATGCGTTAAGGAAGGATGTCTTTCACCTCATTTTTTGGTATTTTTTCAACAAAATACGCAAAGACCAATAGAAATATACCAAACAGTTACAAGAGACTAACTTGTTGCGGCTCTTGAGTCTGGGCTATAGATTAGGGCATCAAGCAACAAGTTTTCCCAGCCAACAAGGTCCCTATAGCTAGCTGTTTCTAATTTTGCACGATAAGTTGGTTGAGAACCTCTCTCACCTGTTGGCGGGACCTGGTACCCAGTCTTTCTCTGCTGCACCTTCCCTTAGGATTTGATTCGATGACTTTCTGCTCTACTTGACCCACCCAGCTTTCTCAGTCCTTGGCTGGGTCAGTTTCGCTTCACAGCCCATACACTTCGTAGTTATATCCTTAACTCCATCTCCATCTATGCAAATGGGACGTAAAATCACCCGGAGAATTTTCCTCTCAAAAAATCCCAACGCATTCTCGTCTTCTTTTTACAAGGTCCATGTCTCTGCACCATATACAAGAAGCGACAAAGGGACACTTTAGTTGCTCGAGAGATAACTTTGCTACTCAATTGCCTTATTAGTTCAAAGAAGCTGCTACTGGCAAGAGTAATTCTCCGTTGATTCTCAGCATTTGTGTCATTGTCTGAATTAATAACGGCCCCAAGGTAGACAAAGTTATTAACTACCTCAAAGTTATAGCTGTTTATGGTGACGTTCAGTCCAAGACGGTGGTGTTGAATGTCCTTTCTGAATAATATGGTCTTGGTCTTGAGAACTAAACCCATCTTCTTTCCTCACAAATGCTCTGTTATTTGAATTATGTCAACAATGTCGGCGCATCCGATGGACAATGGAGTTTTCCAGAAGGATGTTACGAAGTCGCATGAGAGGGCATAGCCTTGTCTTAAACCTTTTTTGACATCAAATGAATCTGTGGGATCTGTTCTGAACTTGAGGGAACAGTGTCCATTCTCCATCGTCATATTGCGCAAACGGACAAGTTTGCCAGATATGCCAAAACTATACATTGCTTTTTATAGTTCGTCCCTAACGATGCTACCTTACGCGACTTTGAAATCGATAAAAAGTTTGTAGGTGTCGATTTGAGTTCTAAAGCCACATTGATATGGACCTATTAGGTTGTTGACGTAAGGCTTAAGACGTTCATATAATACGGCAGAAAGTATCTTATATAAGATGTTCAGGGGTCTAATGCCTCTATAGTTTTCGCAGTTTAGAGGGTTTCCTTTTTTGGGATTCGGGCAAACAATATTAAGGTTCCATTCATCGGGCATACTTTCTTCTGAGCACATCTTGCAGATTAGCTTGCGCATACTCCTAATTAAACCATCGCCAGCGACTTTGAACAGTGAAGCAGTGAGGTCCTCAGCTCCAGGGACTTTGTTGGACTTAAGATTCAATATAGCTATCTTCCCTTCGTCCAGCTTGGGTATAAGGGGTATTATTAGGCTGCGCCCCCTAAGTCCCATTTTACTCTCTTTGCCATCGGCCTTTTAGAGTTAGGATAAATTGTTTTTCAATTTTCTCAGCATTGACTGCGGTTCTACCACGATGTTCCCTCGATTGTCAATGCAGGTTTTGGCTCAAGGATTGTACCCTCGATATGTTGCTTTCTTTTTCTCTTTGGTAAAACTGCCGAACCTCATTTTGCGTATGATGGCATCCCTGTTTTTTCTCGATCGAATTATTCTTATGATTCCTATGGTTTTTCATTTTTCTGTGAAGCCCGTGTTCTTCTCTCTTCTTCTGCTCGTACAACTCGCAAGCAGCTCTGGTACTTGTGGGGTTGGGTTGGAACCCGATTTTTATTTGAAGTACTAGAATGTTCACTGTAAGGAAGTGAAAATAGGCATTGTTATACAGCGGTAGGTTCTTAGACGGACACTTGTGTCCTTTTGGGTGCGTACCGCTATTAGTACAGTTGCTTTTACATGTAGTACTGCTCAGCAGGCTTTAAATATTGAGTTGTCTCCTTAGTTTACAGTGGCCATATAGAAAACGCATGGTTACTCGGAGTATGTTCCGGCATAAACCAGATGCAGTACGTAAAGTGTTCCTGGTTGTTGCTCCCAAAAAGAATTTTATGCTGTCTCAGTTTTGCTAGTTTTTTCCAAATTTTTCTTCTTATGGCCTCCTCTTCTCTTTTGATTTTAATTTTAATCATCTTATCTCCTATTTCGCAATAGACCTATTGTCCCATTAGGGGTGTCTTTGCTTCTTTTTCTTCTTTGCCCATCGATAGAGGATTTTTGGTTCTGAGCCCAAAAATGTCTGCACATATTTCTTGTCAAGTTCTTTCATCCATCAGTATGCCATTTGATGGCATTTGGATTTCGCCTACCCACTGTTTCCTACTATTTTACTCCGTTCTGAAGTTTTTTTCGAAGTTATGTTTTTGAATCAATATCTCATTTGGGATGTCAAGAACGAAAGAATCCTCTCTTTCTGAGTCCTATAGATTTGCCCCTATAAGTACAGTACCCTGGGAAATCTTAGAAATTATCCCCTTGCTGTTGCTCCTAGTACTACATGTACTGGGGTTTTATAAAGGATAACCTCCATTGCTGCCGGGCCAGATCTCATAGCTCCAGAAATGCCTATGCTTGCAAATCTCTTGTATATCATAAAGGCTTTTGTAGTTTTCCCGATAGTTAATTTGACGTGTTCACCATGTATTCCTAGATTTTGTACCTCCTTCGGGGTGTCGATGGCTACACAGCCTAACCTAATAGGTTTCATGTACACGGTGTCAAATTACGTAACCTTGGTAGCCAATTCTGCGAGAGATGACCTTACCCTCAAATCGTTCATGCAGATTTTTAATGGTGATGGCGTCCCTTGTGTGACATAAAGTGCCGCTCTGATGGATGGAACCATATGTCGTCTAGGTCCATATGGTTCGATTATGGCCATAAGATCGTTCTGAAGCGCTTGGCATTGACGGTGACCCACGCACCATTGCCGTTTCCCAAAAAGTATAACGCCGCTAGCCCAAAGTTCATACCAAACGATAAATTTTTGAGGATGTATTGTCACCCCTGGTGAACCTCGCCATTCGTCCAAAAATGAGTCTGGTCTCTAAAAATGATTTTTTCGGCCAAAATCAGGGACTTCCAAACACTCCGAAACTCATTCAGCAAAGAAACAGCTTTGTCTATGATCATGAACTTTGAGTTGGTGGGTCATTTTCATCTTTTACGGGTGAATGCCCAATTTTCCACGCCAAATTCTTCAAGTTGAACTCTGCAAAAGTTCGAGTTCGTGTGCAAGGGGAGGAATCGACTACCTCGGATTCTGCTGTACACTTTCACGGCCCGCTGTGATGTTCTCGGCCGATCCTTAACGTACTATTTTTGGCTGATTGATTACCGATTGTCTCAAATTTTGCCACAAATTGTTAAAGAGTCGACTTTGAAGCGCTACGACATCTACCGTAAAATGGGCGCAACACGCGCAACGCTTTCACTAACAACACTCATTTTGATAATTAAGTTTTATCATTTTGACGTGCTTTTCAATCGTGTTACTGCCCATGGTGATTTACATCAGTAACTGAATAATATACCAACAGATTTGACAGATGTCACCAAAACAACATGGCCGCCACAGGCAGTCAAAATTTCTGTGTCTTAACTAAGCTTTTCAAATTCCAAACCTTTTCAAAAACTGCCATTTCATGAATAGTTTGATCAGACAGTACCACTAGTTTTTTAAACGATTTTAGAATTTCAGAAATTCTAAAAACTCAACATCGTTTAAAATACAGTTATTTATTATCTTGACTGATATTTTATCAGAGAGCAATAAATAGCTATTTCCATACTATTGCTTTCAATTCCCAATACGATAGTTAAAGGCGAATTAATTTCAAGAATCTAAATAAAATTGCATTTTTAAAACGCCGCGCCCGCTGTCACACCATAAAAGTCTATTAATAGCACAACAACCATTTCGAATTCATAATGCAAGCATATAATTAATTATAAGTCATATTTTAATCTGAAAATTCTTGGCCACAACCCATAATAATCTATCACATCTAATGGAACCACAGCCATGCTGTTGTGTGATGTCATATCATATATAGAAAAATTTACACAAATCTATTAACCAGAGCATATGTTGTTAGATAGTCATCTAGTTGCAATTTTCCCACGATCAATAATTGCCACCATGCCAAGTCCGTTGCAAAGGGGCGCGTGAATGTAATTTTATTTTACACTCATATTCGAGTGGAAAAAAAGCCACGCTCAGCAAAATGTATCTTAACATCAGCCACACCCACAAAATCACCTGAACTGCATATCTATCCGCGGAAAATACGATGACAAGGCGATTTCAATTTGAATATACTTTAGCGATCAGAGCATTTGTTTTCTTCTACTTTTACTGTAGCGAAGAAGGCTTAAGGTGATGGACCTAGTTTTTCACTCATTTTCCGTGATAAATTTAAAATTTCTTTCCCTGATCTTATAACATGCACGTTGGGTTCATTCACTGTTTTTTGTTTATGTGTACTTGTGGCTCAATCAATCGATTGAACGGGAACAACAAACAAAGAGCTAATCACCAAAGCCCCAACAACAACAAAAACAACACTCTATCGATGGGAATTCGTATCCATGAGATACAAATTAAACATGAATTCCGATCATCATCAGCATTGGATTGGCGGAGACTGCTGCTTGTCAGCAGCAGCTTTAGGCAGCTAAGATACAGCAAAAAGCCTCGAAGGCAGATTTGAACCGATGACCGTTCCACAATGTTATTGAATACACACTTTAAAGAGGCTGCGCGCAGCAGTCCCCACCGGCTTCAGCTCTCAGTTCAACTATTTTTCGGTCTCCCCCGTCCATTTCTCTCCTATCTGAATAGTTTCTTGTATATATTTTTTTTTTCAAGAAAAGCTCTAGAGGCTGTGTCGGGTGCATGAAGCTATCGGATGGGATGACTTGATGAAATCTTTTCCATCACCAATTTCCCCCCAGAATGATGTATACCTAAGCGTACACACAATATGTCCAACAAGAAAAACAACAATAACAACAGAAAACACGACGCTCCTTTAAAACATTGTTAAGTGGTACTCAGGGATGTTTGTAGAAATCTGTCTTCTCCTCCAGCAACAACAAAAATTATTTCCATTCCTCGATTGATACAAGAGCTTGAGATTCATATTCAAACATACTACCTACAACTTGATTGCTTTCTATGGAAAATATTTTTGTATTCATCTTTACAGATCTTTTGAGTTATTATCACATCATCGCAGATTTCAGTTATAGTAGCAAAAATTCAGCTTGAGGTCCTCTTTGAGTGATCTTAATAAAAATAAAAACAAGTAAAATGATCCAAACATGGGGGCCAATTTTAAACACACCCATTCGATTAAATAGGTTCACGTTTTCTTTTTTTGAAAATTCAGTCAGTTAAGAAAAACATTTCAAAACTTTAATCTTTACTTTGGCTGCGTTCAAAAAATAATCTCTAATACCTTTATGGTTCAAATTATATTGTTTAAGCTTTTTGAATTAAAGAGTTAACCTTCCGAAGGCAAGTGGGGTTACCCCACTACATGAGAAAAACCATAATATCTGACAGAAAGTTATTGTCTCTTTCTCTGGATTATTATGTACTTAGATTTTAAAAAATCCAAGAAAAAAGACTTCTCAGTTTCCTATTAATGTAAACATTCGATCTCATAATAAATAAGAATTATTTTTCAGTTTAAATATTGTTTTATCTAAAATAAAAAGTGATGGGGTGATGAACAACCCCAGTTGCTGTTCGCGTAGGAAAAAAAAGCCTTGCCTTCGGAAGGTTAAATCATTTAAAATTTTCTTCAATTTCCCCCAGAAGTAATCAATCCGGTTAAAGCTGAAAAACTTTACCCTTCTCAACTTTGACATGAAGACTTTTGCAACGACGTATAAGTTAATAGACTCTATTACGAGTATATGGGTTTAAGATACACTCAAAAAATTTCGTGTGTAAATACTACTAATTCATGCGTGCATTCTACGAATTTTATTCGTGGTATTCAGCCACGAATATTATTCGTAGAATGGACGTTTATTAGTACATTTTACTAATATTTTATTAGTATTCGTAGAAAAACAAACGTATATTGTACGAATACCATTGGTATAATGTACGAATGTTATTGTAATATTTACCAATGCCATTCGTATATTGTACGAATATCATTGTAATATTTACTAATGCCGTTGTATTTCATTCGTAAATTATACAGCTCCATTCGTATATTGTACGAATATTATTGTAGAACTTACTACTATTTATGTTCTCTGAAATTTCCTTAAATACTTACTGTAAGAAATAATAACAAAAGATATTTATGTTGTAAGTTAAAAATAGTTTTTTAATTCATTTTATTGTCATATGTATATGTATATACACATATATGAATAAAGTTAAAAAATAATTAATTCGTTATAAATATAATTAACAATCAAATTAATATTTAAAAACTCCTCATTTTATGTACTTAGGGCCACTGAAAATAGATTTAACATTTAAAATTGAAAACTTCCGAAGAAAATTGTACTTACATTGAAATTCTTTTAGGAAAAAAATTCCCACATATGTATGCTCTGCTACTTCTGGATGCTGTATTTTAAATATAAAATAAGCTTTAAAGCAAATGTATGTCTAGGTACTTACCTCGTCTTTTCGAAAAAAGCAGATGTTAGTCTGATCCACCACTGCAGCACTTTATAAATAATATCACGTTTCAACGTGTTGACTAATGGAATACATTTAATTTTTAGAACTGAACACATATTATTTTTTTTACTCATGATTAGTAAATAATACTAATGCACATCATGAAAATACGAAGTTATTAATACATTTTACGCATAATGCGTACGGTCTACCTACGAATGAATTCTGTGTACTAATATTAGTTTTACTTAGTAAATAGTACGAATTTATTAGTAAATACTACGAATGCAAAAGATTAAAGTACGAAGTCATTCGTACGAGAAATTAACGAATGTTATTAGTTATATGTACACAATAATTCGTACAATGTACTCAAACAAATTGTTTACTTCTTGTTTACGAATGAAATTAGTGTATTAAACGAATAGATTCGTAGATAGTACGACAGTTATTAGTAAAATTTTACGAATGCATTCGTAGATATACGACTGTACAAATACTTCGTACATCTTACGAATATTCGTACAATGCACGAATATTTTCTTTACGAATATCATTCGTAGCCATTTTACTAATAAATTTTTTGAGTGTACGAATCAAACGACAGGATTTGGGAGAGACACGTTTTTTATGGAGTCCCACAAGAGTCCGTACCTGATTCGCTATTATTTAGAATTTACTTAGACCTTGTTTTCATGTCTTATAAGCTAGAAAAACCTTTACTTACTTATTAAATATAATATATATGATAGGTACTGTAACGAAGCGGTCTATATGCTATACCCATCTTGGCTTATGTAATTACCTTGAATACCAAGTTTCAGCTGGAACTAAAGTCGCGATCCTCCCGTATACTATCAGGCTCAACTATCATACTATCAGGTCATTCTGGATATATCAAAGATATATAATTCGCAATCAACATGAACTAGTGACATAATATAAATTATTATTTGTATTCGACACCATTCAGTTCCAATTCACACTCACTTTCTTCGCGAAATATCCATAAGAAGACGTTTTCCGATATATGGAAGGCACCCTTTCAAGCCGTGCTTACTTAATAACAAGACAAAGTGAACTTGATTTGGTCATTCGATAGTTTGAACAGTTCTATTTTAAAACTTCCTGTCACTCGTGGTAATGAGTTCTTAGATCGAAGTGTAGAGACGTCTTAATTGCCACCAGGAATCTTGATACCTCCTGATCTATTAAGTCATAGTTTGATTATTAATTTCAACCATTGACTTGGAAACCTGCAAATCTATTGAGACATAGCTTGATTATTGCCACTAGGGGCATTAAAACTGCTGATTTATCCGTGCGAAACACTTGCTAGTCTAAGAGGTGTGAAAGCATGCTGTTCTGAAACCCATCAGGGGTGTATTACCTGCTGATCTGATGCCACCAGAGGGTTTTATACCTGCTGATCTACAAGCTGTAAGAGCCTGCTATTCCGAAGGCCATTAGATCCGAAGTACCTGCTGATCTCATGCCACCAGGGCATTATTTTTGCTGATATATCAGCGCGAAAGCCATCAGGGGCTTAGTACCTGCTGACACCACCAGGGGTATTAAACCTACTGATCTACCAGTGTGGAAACCTGCTGACCCGAAAGCCTCTAGAGGCGTATACCTGCTCATCTGACGCCACAAGGGGGCACTAAACCTGATGATCTATCAGTGTAAAACTCTGCTGTTCCGAAAGCCATCAGAAGCATGGTACCTTCTGATCTGATACCACTGGGGGACGCCATCCAGTTGCGCACCCCAAGGCTTCGGGGGTCTTGGTCTACGCCATCTCTCCAGCGCAAGCGTGGTCTACCACGCTGTCGTCTACCATAGAATGTACCACAAAAAACTTTCCGAGCTGGTTCCTCTTCGCTCATGCGAGCTAGGTGCCCTGCCCACCGGAGTCTATCGAGCAGTACTGGCAGGGTCATGGTCCTGTACAGCAGCAGTTTTGAAGTTATGGGACAGGCTATAGTATCCTCTGTTGGATTTGAGAAGCCGCCCGCGTATTTCTTCTTCTATGGTATATTGTTATTGGCTGCTACTTTTGACTCAAGGTATTTAAAGGATTGCACCACTTCAAATTCGTGCTCCGCTACCTTGATTGTTAGACCAACTGTTTCATGTACTTTGTTTTACCTTCACTAATGTGCAGCCCCAGATTTTGAGCCGCCTGCTCGATCTGGATGAAGGAATCGTGTACAGCTTGTTCGGTTCTTCCGATGATGTCGATGTCGTCTGCGTAAGCCAATAGCTGGCTGGACCTGTTGACGATAGTTCCTCTTGTTGCCGTGCCAGAGTCACGCATTGCTTTCTCCAACGCCAGATTGAAGAGGAGGCAGGCCCATGTCGGGGTCCATTAAAGATGTTTATTGGTCTGGATAGCAACTCAGCTATTTTTACTTGGCTTGTTACGTTGGTCATGGTCAACCTACATAGTCGTGTCAATTTATTTGGGATGCCGAATTCTCCCATGGCTTTGTAAAGTTCTACTCTGGCTATGCTATCATAGGCGGCCTTAAAGTCTATAAACAGATGGTATGTTGGGATGCTGAATTCTCGACGTTTTTCCATCGCCTGCCTAAGGGTAAAGATCTGATCAGTTGTTGATTCGCCTGGAATGAAACCACACTGGTATTGTCCGATAATGTTTTTAGCGTATGGGGTTATCCGGTCTTGCGGTCTTGTAGGATAGAGGAGAGTATCTTATAGGCGGTACTCAACAACGTGATACCTCTATAATTGCAGCACGTTGTGACATCTCCCTTCTTATGTATGGGGCATAATATACCTTTTCGCCAGTCTTCTGGCATTTCTTCCTGCTCCCATACGTACACTATAATATCATGAATTGCTTGACGTAAGGCTCTGGCCCGCCGTAATGAAATAATTCGTCTGGTATGCCATCGGCTCCCGGGGCTTTGTTCTGCTTAGGCCGGCCTATAGCCTTCTCAACCTCTTCTATGCTTGGTGGCGGCAACATAGGGTATTCTTCTTGAAGTAGTGGAGCCTCCACTTCTGCAGTGAGCTGACCAATTCATTAAAGTACACTTCCCATCGCTCCAGTATGCTTTCAGGATCGGTGATCAGATTTCCCTCTCCGTCCTTGCAGTATGTACAGCGTAGTGTACTGCCTCATGTTTCGGACGGATTGGTAGAACTTCAGGACCTCGCTCTCGGCTATTTTCTATTTCACAGATTAGGTTCTTCTCCTAGCCTGATTTTTTTTTGTCTCTGAAGCCGTTTTTCTATTTTTCTGAGCTCTTTATATTCCTCTTCGCGTGCCCGCGTTCTATGAGATTATTACATTGCTCGGTACGCAACATTCTTACGTTCAGTCGCTAGTTTGCATTCATCATCAAACCAGTCGTTCCGATTTTTACGACTGCTGCCTAAGATGGAGTTGGCAGTACTAATGACAATATTTTTAAGGCGTGTCCACTTCTCATTTACGCCCAGCATACTGGCTCCAGGACTTACTCTCTCTAAATCAAGTTATTCTAGGGCAAGTCCTAACGCATTACCAAAGGTGTTACTGGTGTTTTCATTGCGCAGGGCAGCTGTGTTGATTGGAATCTGATCGGCGGATGCAATACGTCTTCGCAAGGCAATCCGCCCTCGGAAAACCATACCAACAAGATAGTGATCCGAGTCGATATTGGCACCTCGGTACGTTCGTACCGTCATCAAGTTCGAGTAGTGGCGACGGTCTATCAACACGTGGTCTTTTTGGTTACGAGTGACTCCATCAGGTGATATCCAGATGGCTTTGTAGATATCTTTACGCGGGAACCTGGTACTCGCAACGACCATGTTTTTCGATGCTGCCAATTCTAAGACTCGAAGTCCATTGTCATTAGTGTTCTCATGCAAACTATGGGTGCCTGTGTAATGCCTGAATACCGGCTCCCGACCTGTTTTTGCGTTCAAGTCCCCAAGGATGATTTTAACATCATTGAGGGCCCTCTCGACTTGCTCGTACTCGTAGTAAGTCTCTTTTTCTTCGTCTGAGGACTCCTCCCACCAGTCCCGAATAGTTACGGCACGTGCATGTTTTCGTATGCTACATGTTATTCCCCTATTCGTCTGATGGCTGACCAGAGAACACCAATAAACTAAATACTAATTTTCAAGATATCAAGCCAGATGCACTGAAAGTTTATCACTTGTTACATATATGTAGATTAAGAATTGTTTTAGATAAAGATTTTGTTTTAAGGTCCCAGGACCTTTTCAACTAAAGTTTCGTGTTCTTCTTTAGAACGACTCTGGCTATCCCATGAGCGGAATCTTGGCTGAACAGAAAAAACACATCTAAGAGCATACTACTCTGAAGTGTCTCAATAACTATCTCATCGGTCAGATTCGTCATATTTAAATATCAACATTTAGCTTTCGTTGAATCTTGTGGGACGTGTCATATGCTAAAGAAGTTTTAATAAATTTTACCTCTATTTCTAAACTTTGTCTAACAACAGATTAGTTCATAGTCTACGTGTGATTTGAAAAAAGAAAAACAGCTACAACGTCGAACAATAAACCGACACTATTCACTTGAACAAGGCTGTATTCAATCAGAAGTCTTTTACCAAACCCTCGAATTTGGACCAGACTTGTTGACAGCTCGATGTTTTTTATGTAAATTGGATTTGGATTTTTTTTTGCTTCTTCATCTCTTCGATTGAAGATACATCTTTTGTAATTAAAAGACCGCTCTATGAAGTGCTACACCTTTGCAGCTTCAGCTTTCAAGTATTTAATAGCAACATCACTGATCAATTTTTGTACGCAGTCTCGTTCGATATTTGGTGTGTCATGTTTTTTTTTTTGATCGCTTCACCTTTCACTATTGCTCTGGGTATCTCTGTGATTTGATGCGGCGGTTTCCTTTAATTCAAATGTTTAAATTTTTTTAATTAATCCATAGGGGCTACAACAGGAAGTTCATAACATACAAAACAGATAGACTGTATTAGGTTAATATGTCTGTGCATGCGCGCAGAGATTGTTTCTACCGCATTTATTTTTTGTGTTGGGAGCGCTGCTAGTTGTGTTTTTTGTTTACATGACGGTGGCCATAAGGCGAATTTATTTAATCGAATTATTTGCCGCTACAGACGCAGGTAGGCTTGGACAGTTTAATTCCGAATTCGTCAATTTTTTGACAGATCAATAGGAGATAAGTCAAACGATATGGTGGTGATGTCTAAAGTAAAGAGAACCTTTCACTTTTCGATGCTTAAGCGCTTAAAATTTAAATGGTTAGGACAGCAAAAATTAGATTGATTTTAGATCACTGTGTGTAAAGAAACAGTCGTTTTTTTTCTCTTGATAAAAAAAATTCCCAGAGTTTTGATTTTATCCAAAAAAAAAACTCTCTTAATTAATTGTGTAACAAGGTTTCAAAACATATATTTGTAAAATATGTTAAAATGTCTTGCAAAATAGACGAGTGAGAAAAGATGGTTTTTGATTGATTTTCGTATAAAAATGATAAATCACTGCAGATTTTTTTTAGTGAATGTAGAAACAGTTTTGACCTTATTTCAATGGGATGGAAAAATATGTATCTTGTACGTAATTGGACTTGGGAAAATCGAACAACGATTGTTATCATTAATTAAAATTGTAGATTGAATATTCAAAAACTGTCATAAGGTTGTTCTATAAACATTATGGTAATTTATGGTAGTAATTAAGAAAAATATTAGATCATAAATAAATAAAGGTCTTAATAAAAGCGAAATGTCTTAGACGAAATCATTCAAAGATAATTATCAATATATGTATTTTTTTTTCAATAAAACTAGAAATATATTTGGTATTTCATAGTTTAAGAACATGTTTTCATGATTTCAAAATACCTGAATGAAATCTTGAAACATTTAGACGAAATAGAGCCCTTGTAGATTAAAATAGTTTTCCCATCGTTGGGCGCCACTCCGATAGTTTTCAAAATTCCCTTTATTTAATTTTTCTATTGCCTATTCAAAAATGTTCTAAAGCGTTTTCATTCTGTTTTAAAATATTATATTATATATTATTACTCGTCAAAATTTGTAATTTTGCTTTTACGTTTATTTTAATGTTGCTCAATCGAAAAAATTGTAAGTTAGCTTTTTACTCCTATCTTTTTACACAAAAATTCGTTTTTTTATTAAGTTTCTTTAAATATGGTTCAATCGACTTCTCGGTGAAAACAAGTTTTTTCAAAACTGCATTTTGAGTTTGAATTCCAATCTCGCAAAACTCGCAATAGCTTTTGATATTGTGATTGAACAAAATGTTTTAAGGTAACATATGACGAAACTTTTTAATTTATTAAAACGTTGGGCGCCACTTTTTGATTTCAATTAATAAAAGGTTTAAATGAAGATCTTATAGCATTTCCTGGTTTTCCCCGCTTTATTTTAGTATGGCTCATTCTCTCATCTGGCTTCGGCCTGTTTTTGATAATTTTCCGGTTGCTACCTTGGAGAACCCAAATGTGTTTTACGTGGACACCTGTCATTTAAGACTCAATTTCACGGTTGGCCTACCTACATCGGAGTCGGATTGAGCGCCGACCATGAGCTCTGATACAGCCCAAGCCATATCAGTAGCAAAGCTGTGATATGTTGCAGCTTGTGCACACCTCTTGCTATGAGGCGAGGTCTATCTAACAGCTCTTGAATTCAAGCACGCTTGAAAACCATATGTCTCCACATTCGGAATAAACCACAGCCACCATGATACTCCGACTAGGGGGCCTACCTGATAGATAGCTTAAGTAGAGACACTTAAACGGTCTCTACTTTTTATTGAGCACTCCCATGGAGCCAGAATATAACTTCCGGTGGAGCTTCGCAACCGTGTGGTCACTTCCAGATGAGTTCCTGCAAAACTTAGGGCCTGTCAACCCTAGATATGCATGCCGTGCCATGATCGAAGTAGAAGCCACAACTTAGAGTGCATACTCCTCTGGTGAGTTGTTACACACTCCTTACCGGATTCCTACTTTAAGGATACCGTCCAGAATGTTACCATCTAGTTAGTTCAGTTACTTTCGTAACCTATCCACAGGCACCACGAGGAGGTCGATAGGAGCCCGGAGTGTAATGGAATTGCGCATCAGCAGCAATACCGGCCCACTATGCCAATAGTGGACGAGCTCGTTAGAGCCCCGAACATGCCTTAAACTACATCAGCACTTCATACACTCCCACCTGCTGCTACCTTGGAGAAATACGAGTAAGACCTCCCTTTATATGCTATACACGTTTCATATCAAGTTTGTATTCGGAGATAATGTTATTGTTAAATGGAATTAGAACCGCCAATGTTGTAACCCAAGTTGACTTTGACCCCAATTTGATTTTATTTTCTTGGTAACATGTTTAAACTTTATTCCTTTCACTTAGTCGTTCATTATTTCGCAGAGCCTATCAGCTTTTTATTTACACCGTTCACATCAGTTCACACTTCTTAGAAGCAACATAATATGATACGAATGCGTGCCGGATTGAACGGAACCGAATATGTGTGAAAAAGACTAAAGGATGGATACCATCTTGAATTTTATTGATTTAAAACATTTTTTTTTTAATTTGGGTTGGAATATTTAGCGGGTGAAAACTTTTTTTTTTGATTTTATACAAGAATTATCAATCGGATACAAAAAATAGTTACAACATTTATATCCCGTTAAATTCAGTATAGATTTCACTGGAATTTTTCTTAAGAATTTTGGTAAGGCTTCAGAGGAAGACAAAAGTCTGGTGCACCCTGTATTCTTTTGCACTTCCTGCAAGTCTTCTTCCTCTAACAAAATACAAAGTTTTTTAACTCTTCTGGAGCAACAAAGATCGTCGTTGACACACATACCGATTACTGAGAGGTTTTTGGCAGTTTCGATGCATGTGCCATTCAAGGACAATGTCATAGGAGGTACATTTTTTTTTTATAATTCACTCGTTTATATACTCTTATAATGTTAAAACACACGGTGAACTGATGAGCATTCCTAGCGAAGCGGGTATCACGGATGAATTGATAAAGGGGAACAATGCAACTGGCTACTTCGAGTGAGCATTGCTTGTGAAAGAAACGATAAAACAGGGAAATGCACAAAACAATCCGACGGTGTTCAAGAGATGGGAATGAATCCATGATAGGTCTGTTTCCTATCAGTTTTAACGCTTTGTTCTGAATTCTGTCCAATAAATGGAGAGAAGATAGAGCTGCCCAAAGGTGTGAGTTATACTCGAGTTATAGACGTATAAACGCCTTTTAAATTGTAGCCAAATCAGAAGGGGTGAAAATTTTCTTACATCGATTTAGAAATCCTTAGCATTTATCAGCATTTTTGGTGGTCTCGAAAATGTTATCATTCCAACGAAGTTCGTCATTAACACACATACCGAGTACTGAGAGCTTTTCGGTTTCTTTGATGCAAGTGCCATTTGAGGACAATGGCATAGGGGGTATATTTTGCTTTGACAACAATAGGCAGCATTGAGTTTTCGAAGCATTAAACTCCACACGGTTTTTTGTACCCCATTTAACAATGCTGTGAAGATCGGTATTTAATGAACTTATCATACGGTACCGTTGCGAATTCATTTTCGAAGGAGACGGACGTAAATTTGGGAACGAGTATGAAAAGCTGAGAGTAGAGTCGTCGGCAAAACAATGAAGTGGATTAGAAGTTTCAGACAAGAGATAATTTATAAAAATGAAGAAGAGAGTCGGAGACAAAACGGAGCCTTGGGGAACACCAGCATTTATTTTGTGATAAGCAGACTTAAAACCATCTAATACAACATGTATTGAACGATCTAGAAGGTAATTTCCAATCCAAAGAATAAGGATTTCGTTGATGCGAAACGCACGCATTTTCGATAAGAGAGCATGGTGCCAAACTCTATCAAATGCTTTAGAAATATCAAGCGCAATAATCTTACTTACTCCAAAACAATGTAAAGATCTGTTCCACTCTTCGGTGAGACATGCCATCAGATCACCAGTGAAACGATTGCACTGAAAGCCTATATCTTCGAGATGTTTCTTGGGCTGATGATTGATCAGCAATTCCACGACCTTTGAAGGAAGGACAAAATTGCAATTGGTCGGTAGTATGAGGAGAAGGAAGAGTCGCCTTTCTTAAGAACAGGCTAGACAACTGCAACAAAGTTTGGCACTCTCTGTAACCTTTTCAAAAAATGCAAAGAAAAATAATAATCAATGCATGAGGTAATCTTTTCTAAGGCTGGTTTATAACTTTATAAATACAAAAAAATTCAGATAATTGGGTTCACCTTTAAAATTCATGGAAGTTAAGTTAGACTTAAGTTGGACTGCCTTGGGAATAACCTCCACCTACCTTTGACCTGCAGTTTGACGATATTACTTGACTAGTTCCTTAAGTTTGGAATTTGTTTCGTTACCATTTTTCACTTCTTCGTTTGTGTATCTTACCTTACGACAAATCTTACTTTTCTTAGAACATTCCTGACTTTAAATGAAGTCTTATATTTCCCCCAAAATTCAAATACCCCATTTTCTTCTTTCTTTTGCTTTTGCTTACGTATCTTGCTTAAGCGAGAACATTAAACATTCATTGGGCGCCACTTTTTTTCAATTAATAATATACTTACTTTCAAATTTTTGATCTTTAGTGTGAAGCTTTTTTTTTAAATTAAAATCAAACTACTATAGCGAACCATCTTGATAAACACAGGTTAAATTTTATTAAAATAAAACTAGTTTAAGGAAAAAAAAATAATTTACTTAATTTATTGAAACAAACTGCGTTGCTTTGTGTGAAGAATAATAAAATAAATACCTATCTAATTTCAAACACACAAACTGCTATTCAGAACTCAAACAACAAATTCATAACTTCTTTACACCTCCCAAAACATATTATTTTACCTCAAGTCACATCATTCTTCCGTCAAAGACAATTTGTGATGCTTTTATTCTTGACAGCTCAGACCAATTAACAAGATGAAAAAAAAAAAACAACCAAGATCAACAAAAAATAAAAAGACTCCAGAAATATGTACGTCGTTTTCTTTAGGAATGTTTATTTAAGAGCAAAAAAAAAAAACAAAAGATACTATGGCGCCAAATGGGATCTCCCTCACTATGTATGTAAATACCCACTATAACTCCTCACAGCACAAATAAATACATTAAATAAAATGTATCCATTACTCAATTAGCATATTCAGTCGATACAAATGAAATTGAAGCGGAAAATCGATTAGATTTTGACCTCAAAAACCGTGACCGCCATTCATATTTATTTTTTTTTTTTCTCATCAAAAGATACAATTTCGTTTTGTATTTTTCTTATTCGATGAATATAATTATCACTTGTTTTATGTATATGCGCCTTTGAAACGGTATCTGCAACTAAATGATTCAATATCTACCTTCAGATTGGAGTATCATATTCAATGTGACAATAAAATCCAATGCATAGCCAAATAGTTCGATTAGATTTCATCGAAGAGAGTGGGTATTATGTAGGAATGTATAACTATATGAATATGCCTTTCCACACGAAGCACTGCTATTAAACGATGGTAATAAATAAAATTTCTCACTCACTCCGGACGGATCCTAATGCTCCCTATAAACCGAAACGTGTTCAAAATCACAACCAGAACTCAGGCAGAACAAATCAAAAACGATAAGTGTCAAAGGTTTTCGACATTGAAGACGGCCCAGGCAGGGGAAAAATGTATTCTTGTGGGACCTGCGCGGATTCTGACTGTGCGGCGGCGGACGTGTGAAAGTATCTACAAGAGCAGAACCTCCGTGTGTCCCAAAAAAAAATAAAACAAAACAAAAACTAACTAACAACCTATCTAGACGATGAACCCATTCTGATAAAGACACATACCGCACAAAGTATTCCCCCAAGGATTCACTCCACACTCTTTATAGGAAATCCATGCAACACGATCATCGAAAAGACGACAACGATATCTGAACAACCACGAACAACAAAAGTACTAAGGCAGCCGCACCACAGAATCCCCATCATGAAGCACCACCATTCTCTCCGGAGATCTGCAGCAGCTCTGGTTTGGCTCATCGGAAACCGAAAAAAAGAACGTATCGCACATTCACCTGCGCAATTCCGATTTGCAGGAATTACTTGCATTTCCAATTCAATTTGCATGCTCTCGCACACATTTGAATTGTTCGTAGTCGTATCTATGAGTTTGAACTGACATATGTCTTATTTACACTCTACGTCGACTGATTGATTCAGTCGCACAAGACGATTACTCGGCACGGTTTTCCTTTGCCATTTCAATTTGCAAACATTTAAGACCAATGTTTATCGACAACATCCCTTATTTTAACACTATAATGGTCTCTCAATGAACAATCGTCCACTACTGGGTGCAGAACTAACAGTATAACAGATTTGCATAACAGTTTCATGGGCTTATTCTTCACCAAGTGTCTTTGACTTTGAATTCAATAAATATTTAGGAGTCTCTATTTGAAGCTTGTGCAATTTTTTGAAGGTCCGTCTCACAGTGTGGAAGTTTGGGGTATGATCGGAATACATATTCGTAAGTCGCGATAAAAGCACGCACTGCTTAAACAACTTGTTAATTGGACGGGTGAATTTAGTGCGTTAATTTTTGTGTATAACACTTTTTGATTGAGATCGTCCACTTCTGTAGGTGTGTGGGACTATTTGTCCACTATACTCCGATTTAGAGCTTAGAAAAAAAAGCCCAATTTGCTTAAAATTTCCGACAAGACATTTTTATTTCATTCACTTAAGGAAAAAATCAAATTTCATCTAGAAATTTTTCAAATTTTAACGAAAACAGCTCTTATGATTTAAACTTTACTTAATGCTTTCGAAACGTCAATTAAAACATGATTTTACATGCAAATTTCGAAATGAGGGTATTTCAAATTATAAAATTAAAAAAAAAAACAAATGAAATGTTAAATAAACAAAACTACAAAATAGCCCTATTGAAACTAAAGTAAGAAATGATTGAATTCTTGTGTTGGGAGCCATTTTTTAGTCTTGACATTTCATTTATTATAGCTTTAAAATCCTTTCTCCTAATGTCAGACTTCTAATAATATGCCTGTTTATCTATGAACTTGCCCTCCCCCTCAAGTTGTCCAGTTTTAAGCTTACTTCTTTAAGGTTTATTTAGAGGTTCTTATGTACTTCATTGTGTTTTATTCTTTTTATAACAAAAAGGTGTTTTACTTGAATCTGTCAGAAAAATAAAGAATTGGTTTTAGGAAATAACCCAGTGGATTAACTATTTTGTATGTATTTCATTTTAAGTTGAGGGCTTCCAACTTGTTAAAAATTCCGAATGAGCACAGCACCTCCCAATTCTATATGAACCAACAAGTTTCAGTGGTACAAATTTTGTACTTGAGAACGTAAATCATTCAATGGGACATGTATATTTTCGCACCAATTTCCGAAATCGCAGATCACTCATCAGTTCAAGAAAGATCCCGAAGATCGAAAGCTTCTGAATGACAGGCAATACGGCTTTCGCGTGAATCGTTCCACCATTGATCTCAATGGAATATCTCACCGAAGAGTGGAACAGATTTTTACATTGTTTTGGGGAAAGTAAGATTATTGCACTTGATATTTCTAAGGCATTTTATAGAATTTGGCACCAGGCTCTCTTATCGAAAATGCGCGTGTTTAGTACCTATTAATGAAGCCTATATTATTTCGATTAGAAATTAACTTCTTAATTGTTTCAGATGGTTCGTTGGAAGGTTCAAGTCTGATATTCATAAAATAAATGCTGGTGCTCCCCAGGGTTCCGTATTATCTCCGACTCTTTTCATCGTTTTTATAAATGATCTCTTGTCTTAGAAGGGTACGGCAGCATCTAACTGATGAGCCCACTGTCGTACCTGGGCGAAACGAACCTTGGAGTTGAGGTCACTTGAGCTTTTAATTGAATTTAATTCAATTACTCCACTTAAACAGAAATTACTTTCTTTCTTCATTGATTTACTCTTGTCTGAAACTTCACATCCGCTTCATTCTTTTGCCGACGACTCTAACCTCAGATTTTCATACTGGTCTTTAAATTCAACGTTCATCTCCTTCGTGGAATTGCAACGGTATCGTATGATTAGCTCATAAAACTCCGATCATTACATTATTGTTAAATGTGGTATAAACAATCGTGTGGAGTTTAATGCTTCGAAAACTCAATCCTGTCTATTTTCGCTGAAGCATCGAAGAAATCGAAAAGCTTGCAGTACTCGGTATGTGTGTCAACAACGATATTCGTTGTAATGACCACATTCTCGAGACAGCCAAAACTGGCGCTGAATGCTTAGTATTTCTATGTATATCCCTGTAATAAATTTGTCTCCTCTTCATTAAGGCGTTTATACATCAAAAACTCGAGTATAACTCACATCTTTGGACATTTATTGGATAGAATCCAAAACAGATCGTACAAAATTATAGGAAATAGAACTACATATCACGGAATCATTTCTATTTCCAAGCACCGTGGGAATGTTTCATGTAATTCCTTGTTTTATCGCTTCTTTCACAAGTAATGCTCACTCGAAGTAGCTATCACCAATTCACCCTCGAGCCTTATTTTCGTCGTACCGTCAAAAACAGATATTCATTTTTTAGTCGCACAAGACGATTATGGTATTATTTACCTGGCACGGTTTTCCCTTGCCATTTCAATTTGCAAACATTCATCGACGCTTCCTTTCTCTTCACCCTTAATTTCCCTATTGATATATGTGGAGCTATGTTAATGTTTAACATTATAAGGGTCTCTCAACAAAGCATTGAGCGCGTTTAAAATATGAACAAAAAAAAAAAAGCGTCCACTACTGAGTGCCATAAAGCAGGGCCCTCATCGCGTAATTTTTAAGACGATCGTCGTCCAAACGATTGTCGAACACGACGCACGTCGTCAAAAGTTTGCTTCGTGAAAAGTTTCAATCGCATCGTTCGGTCGTGTCGTCCATCGTCCACAGTTTGAGAACATCAAGAAGCAATAAATGTCATTTGGGCTGTCTGGTTGTAATCAAACTAAAGTTTTCGTTGGAAGTGAGAGAGGATGCGATGCATTCCTTATGTTGATTTCCTTTACACATGAGAAATCAATTTCTGTATGAAGATTTCGACTAATCGACAGATTTTACGTTCCTTCACACCAAAAAAATCGATTTTTTTTTACAGAGATCAAAATCTTCGAATCCATATTTGAAGATGGATTTATCTATACGAAATACGCACACCAAAAGAAAACAAATTATCCGGGATCGAAATCCCTAGTGTTAAATAAAGGAAATCGAAATTAGTGTCCTTCGCATTCACATTTATTCGATAGTTTCGCTTTCATTTAATTCGCTTTCATTATCATCGAAAAATAACAAATTGTAATGTAGTAACATTTTTTTTTAAATTAATTTAAATTAAAAAAAAAAACTTTCAAAAAATCCAAAAAATGTATGAGACGATTGTAAAATAGCAATCGTTCAATCGCAATCGTTCAGTCGACCATATTTGACAGTTCAACAAGTTACATGAAGCTAAAGATGAATCGTCTTAACGACATCGTCCAGACGATTCAAGTTTGTATGTGTTACACGAAGCAGTTCAATCGTTCAAACGACGTCGTCAAACTATCGTCGTCAAACTATCGTCGTCTTACGCGATGAAGGCCCAGGACTGGCAGTATAACAGTTTTGTATAAATGTTTCCTGGCCTAATTTCCCACCAAGCCTCTACAATGATGTTTAACTTTGAAGTCAATGAAAATTTAGGAGTCTCTATTTGAAATGTGTCCAATTTTTGGAACATCTGGCTCACAGTGTGGAATTGGGTATGATCGGAAAACATTATGTATTCGTAAGTCCCGATGAAAGCATGTATTACTTAAACAGCTTGATTAATTAGATGGTTTAATTCAGTGCGTTAGCTTTTGAAGATAATGCAAAATATCTTCTTAGTTTCGTGTATAACACTTTTTTTTATTAGTTTATGTTCGTTTCGTTAAGTTTAACTTTCAGGTCGTTCTCTACTTTTGTTTCATTTGTATTATTCATTTTTGGCATTTCTTTGCTTCTCTGGTTTCTCTGATTAAAAACGTGTTTAAAATCCCAGATGGGTTGATGGTTGCTTACCAGTCTCTGAATTATTCATAAATTAATTTGAGATTACCATATTTTCATTAAAATTTGTGATATGCTTCCCCAACTTCTAACACGGATATTTAATAATTTGATAAGTTAAATTCAGCTTTGTCATTTAATTATAATTATATAGAACTTTAACTTTTTTTAAACGGTTCTTATAATTATAACTTCGTTGAAGATGAAACAAGTCATCGTGTTATAATCCGATTGGTTTGGTGAAGTTCGCTAAGAAATCGACCAAATTCAAGTAAAATAAAATCGAACAATACGAAAAATTCCCAAAGACGAAGGGCATTAACTCTTCAAATTTCTGTTATACGGATTTTTCTCGCAAAACACTAAAACATAATTTTAGTACAATTAGTTAGATTAACTAAAATCTTTAGATCAATTTTCGAGGATATTTGACTGCTAAATGATATTCAAAAAGCTAATTGTCTGCAACGACACATTCTCTCAAAAAAATGTCAGCAAGTGTCAAATGTCAAAAATGTTGAAAATAGTGATATTGAATTTCACCATTTTTTATCGAAGTCGAAGTAATCTGCGGAAATAATTTTCATTGTCGTTGCGGACATTTAGCTTTTCAAAGAGTTTGCTTGCGGGTATGAGTCGTGTGAACTACCCTTGTTCTATAGAGCAAGTGAAAACGATCACTATTCATAAGCTGAATCATTAGACCCAGAGTGTACATCTATAGATTGCAAAAATACAGTGCAAAAGCGATCACCCAAACAAAAAATGTATTATTTATTGCCATAGATATTTTTATGTTTCATTGAAAACTGGCTAATCGTGACTTATTCTCTAAACGCGCGGTAAACTGGTGCTTCTGCGCTCCCAAGTCACAGAACCCGAAGCACCACTGCTCGAAATGAAAACAAAAGCATGTCAGTTGTATAATAGTATACACAACAGTTGGACACAACTGATGTAACACCGCGAGCGTGTACTATTTTTGGATTTTTATACATCATCGTAGTTGAGTTGAGCCTTGAGCGAGCGAGCGTATGAGGAAAATATTAAAAGCCCGCACCAATCGATGGCGATGTACTCTTCCACAAGAAACCAGAGCTGCACTTCTTTTTGCTTCTATACATAAATACCGACTTCTAGAGCTCGAGGTCTTCTTCTTCTGTTCATCAACAACTATAGACTCTGGTATAGCTCGTCGTCGGTCGTGGTCGCCATCGCCAGCTCTTCGAAATCTGCACTTCATATAAGTTTGTTTGTTTTTGTTATAGTCAAAGTTTGGTCATGAATATTAATAAGTTTAGTTATTTTTTTTTTAAACTTCGACTACTGCTGTTTCGAACAAATTTGCTGTTTTTATTCTCGGAAAGATGTAGACTACGTTACAACTACGAAATCGTGGAAACCCATCTATACCTGGCTAGAGGTACCTTCTACCACCTTCACCATCGATTGTTCCATCCATATATTATAAAATACCTGTATATGAGATATCCAAGTTCTTGAAACAATGAATCGTAGCAATGAGAACAAAAGATACACTTCGATCCGAGAAGCAAAAAAAAGGAGCAAAAAGACATGTCCACCGGATGCCAATCATCTTTTTTTTGCATGATTTGTTCAATGTATACATATGTGCCTGCCTTAAAGGAGCGCGTAACAAGTGAAGTACCTGCTGTTAAGTGTCATCGTAGAAACAAATCAAAGATTCAAAAATCAAACCTTTATAGATAGTTTATTCAGAAACGAAACAATCTTGATGTTTAGCGAAGAAGTGGGCAGAGGGGGGAGGTCATATCAACAACTGCTGGATGTGTTCCTTCACATTCAACAGAGTTGGATGAAACATGCCTTGTCAAGATTTCTATCTTCAAGTTGTTGTCTTCTTTTCTATTCATCGGGTTTTGATGTGCTGGAACAATCTCAATGTGCGTAGGATGATGATTGCTAAGATTGAGATAGTTGAATCCATTGTCTTAGAAGTAACTATTGTAAGAGTGCCACCTCTCTCTCTAGGCTAGGTCATGGAAAATGGAAAGTATTTCTAGCATATTTTATGCAAATTTTATACAAAATGTGATCCATATCACAGATGACGCGTCCTTTTTTTCGAGGCGAACAAAAAGACTCAGTAATTGGTTCAGGGGGTCTTAAAATAAATGAAGATATATGGCTTTTTGATGAAGGAATTATGCTAATTGAAGCAGTTTAAGGTGGTTTCGAATTTCGTCTTCTTTTTTTGACAATAAATAAAAATATAGTATTTCAAGAGAAAATACGTGAGATAAATTTTGATCACACGCCAATAAAGAAGACGCGAAAATATTTTCGCAAAGGATTTTCTATCATGGAATTTGTATAGTTCAAACAAATCACATTGAATGGTTTGACGTGAAGTAAACGGATGTGGTTTTGCCGATATTTTAAAATGCTAAGACCTCCCAAAACAAAATTTCTTTTCGCACATTTCCGAAACGAGAGGATTTAAAAGAAGAATACAATGCACGTTGCGTGGAGGGGAATATTGAGGCCGGTAATAATTTTACATTCGTGAAGTACGGCTAAAAAATAATCTCTGAACTTAACAGTATATCCGATGTTTTTAAGCGGTAACTGATGGGCATTTCCTGAAGTGCGAGTATTTGCTTAATTTGTTTTAGTGGAGAAAAGGAGTTGGTTACTAGAAAATAGCGATAAGATAATGAGAGACATAAAATATTGCAAATTTTTTGGTTAAAGTTCTATTACCCATAATTAAAAAAAAAATGTTTTGGATTTATCCCAGAGACTAAAGGGGGTTTTTGGAGCGACTGGCCAAATATGGAAATCATACTCAAGCTTTGACGAATATAAGCCTTATAGATCAGAAGAGGTGAAAAATTTCTTGTATTGACGAAGGAAATCTAACGACTTCCGTTTTTGGCGACTTCGAATTTGTGGTTATTCTAAACAAGGTGGCCTGTGATGTGTGATGCACATACCAAGAACTGAAATCTGTTTTGTTTCCTCAATGCAAGTGTCGGTCATAAATAGCGACATTGGCGGTTGGTTTTGCTTCAACGATAGGAGACAGCATTGAGTTTTGGAAGCATTAAATGCTACGCGGTTTTTCATTCCCGATATGAAAATGTTATCGAGATCACAATTAGACGAACTAAACAAACACCGTCTTCTACTTTCAAATAAGGAAAGGACTTGAATCTGGATACAAATCTGAGAAACTGAAAATTTATTCGTCAGCAAAACAAAAAAGATGATTCATGAATATGATTCATGAAGAAAGTTGGAGAAAAAACGGAACCCTGTGGCACACCAGCATTTATTTAATGAATATCAGACTAGAAACCATCCAATACAACTTGTATTGAGTAATTCAATAGGCAGTTTCTAATGCAACGAAGAAGAGATTTATAAATACCAAATGCATGCGCATTTTTGATAAGAGATCTTGATGCTTAAGTCTTTCAAATTTCTTTAAAAGATCAAGTGCAATAATCTTACTTTTTCCAAAACAATATTAAGAAGATTTGTGCCACTGTTCCGTGAGATACACCATCAGACCACCAGATCTTTTGCTATGAGCTAATAATATACAGGGTGATTGGCATAAGGTGTGACAAAAAGCTAGGGCGTGTAGGTTGGACTTAGACAAGAAAAAAATCGTATGGGAGGGGGGGGTCTATTTCCCCCCGTTTAGGCGGGAGGGGCAATTTAAGAAAAAAATCACTTAAAACAGAAAAAAAATTATTAGAAAATAACGGTAATACCTACAGAGTAATGCTATAGCATTTTGAAAAGCCAGAAATACATTCTTTAATTTTGTTTTTAAATAAAGTTGTTCGAGTGAATAGTTTTTGAAAAATAAATTTTCAAAATCAAAATTTTGAAAAAAAAATTGAAATTTTTTTTTTTAAACAATTTTTTTTCAAAATTTTACGTAATTAAGTATAATTTTTTTATTCAATATTCAATGCTCTTATTAATTTTTGATCAAACACAAAAAACCGGATGTCAAAATATTTTGTAGTTTTTGAGAAAATCAAAAATAACAAAAACTACTTTTGTTCTAAGAAAAGCCTTTTATTTTAGTTTTAATACGTTTTTGGATTCTTAGGTGAATTTGCGATTGAAAGGATTAACTTTCTTTTTACTATTTTTTTAATTATCGTCTTATAAACATACAATAATCTGACAAAGTACTGGATTAACCATATTTCACACATTTTTTCATTGAGAACACCTGCGTGAGAGCATTGGATTAATATTGACCTGCGAATGTTTTTTAAATAATGCAACGTTACACGCCCTAACTAGTGACAGAAAAGTGCAATTGCGAAATAAGAACAAGAATGTTCCTGAATCTTGAAATCAATTAAAATAAGAAATACATGCATATTTAGATAAAATACATAATTACTGTTTATTTAAATTTTTAACTATTTGTTAATCCAGTACTTTGTCACTTTATTGTATGCTTATAAGACTGATAATAAAAAAATTTTACAAAAAAAGTTAATCCCTTTTTCCGTAAATGCACCTACGCCAAGCCTACCCCACCATAATAAAAAAGTGACAGGTCAATTTTAAACCAATGCTCTCACGCAGGTGTTCTCAATGAAAAAATGTGTGAAATATGGTTAATCCAGTACTTTGTCACATTATTGTATGTTTATAAGACGATAATTAAAAAAATAGTAAAAAGAAAGTTAATCCTTTCAATCGCAAATTCACCTAAGAATCCAAAAACGTATTAAAACTAAAATAAAAGGCTTTTCTTAGAACAAAAGTAGTTTTTGTTATTTTTGATTTTCTCAAAAACTACAAAACATTTTGACATCCGGTTTTTTGTGTTTGATCAAAAATTAATAAGAGCATTGAATATTGAATAAAAAAATTATACTTAATTACGTAAAATTTTGAAAAAAAATTGTTTAAAAAAAAAAATTTCAATTTTTTTTTCAAAATTTTGATTTTGAAAATTAATTTTTCAAAAACTATTCACTCGAACAACTTTATTTAAAAACAGGATTGAAGAGTGTATTTCTGGCTTTTCAAAATGCTACAGCAATACTCCGTAGGTATCACCGTTATTTTTTAATAATTTTTTTTCTGTTTTAAGTGATTTTTTTCTTAAATTGCCCCTCCCGCCTAAACGGGGGGAAATAGACCCCCCCCTCCCATACGATTTTTTTCTTGTCTAAGTCCAACCTACACGCCCTAGCTTTTTGTCACACCTTATGCCAATCACCCTGTATAACTTACTATGGTACCAACTATGAAGAAAGTTCACCGCTAAATAATATGTTGAAATTCTGTAATGTTAACCATAAATTATTAATTAATATTTCTAATGTATAAAATATCGTTTTTAAGAGAAATTTTTATAATATATAGATTTAAGAATAATATTGTTCGTTACATAATTACGAGTAGCTTGAAGTTTCAAATAAATAGACACATCTAATGTGATGGCGGATTGACCTGCAACATCATGAATCCGAGTAGACTCGTCATTAGGGTTGCCAGATTTTTCTTACACTTCGGCGGGACAAATGGTTAAAATGATGAAAAATCCCGGAATTTTAACATATTGTTCGGAATAAAATAAAAAATCATAATATGCGTGTAGATCAAAATAAATAAATTCTTTTATTAATTACTAATTAAATGACTTTTTTTGTCATTTGTCATTTGCAAATATTTTTCTTTTGTCAATTTTAATGACAGATGTCAGTTTGCAAAAATATATTCTTCGTTAAGTTAGGTTTGTTGGATTGAAAACTTAAAGGCAATTTGTTAAGGTGAAATCGCAATGCAGCGATTGTTCCTTATAAATGAAAGATATTTATGTAGGTACATTAGGCATTATTTTGTGAGTTTAAGTCGCAACCCGGGAAAAAAGCTGCCCGGCGGGACAGATAAATGTGTGTCTGAAATCCGGAACGTCCTGGATAAACCGAGACGTCTGGCAACTCTACTCGTCACCGCGATGAGTAAATTTGTTTAACTTAGCAAAAATCTCAGCACACCTAAAGTAAAACTTATATGATTTATGATAAGACCATGGTTTAAGAAAAATAGAGTCACTAAGTTAAAGGGTGTTTTTTTTATATTCGGAGATCTTTATTTTGAAATAAAACATAGACAAATGTTTTTAAATATCAATTAAATTGGCTTTATTTCAAACATAATTTTTTGTCATTAATGTTTGAATAAGATTTCGGACATATGGGCGCCGCCGCCGAAACATATGAAGTAAGATGGGAACAAGTTTAATTGTAGACCACGATGATTAATTGACACATTTCGATATTAGATCATCATCAACACTAAACGCTGCACATTATCAATCTCTTATTCTGTGCGCACTCTACGATGCCTTACAGGATGCGTATTTTCATTTTAAGTAGTATAAACGCATTGCATAGTTTTTCTAATTATGAACACCATAAAACGCACGTAACGCCCGATGTGTTTCTTGAATTGAACGACGTTTTTCAAATAAATTTTAATAATTTGCAACCATCGCTCCGGCATGAGTATATTCATGATGAATTATCAAACAAAACCAACCTCAAAAAACACCCCTTATTACCATTTACCATGTTTTCTGAATTTTGATTGATCAGAATTTTCCAAAAGTGGTGATCTGTTTTTAATAGTCTGGACATTTGCAGAACACATGTTGGATTTCCTACCTTTTATCTTTGGCGCTCGCTCCTTGATATAAAGAAAAAATGTTGACAATTATTTGCATATGGAATGAATCTTGAGAAATATTTTCTAATGTGTACAATTTGATCTGTTTTACTAGATAAATATTTTTTGGCTAACGGCAGGTCTAAAGTATACATATGCGTGTCTATTGTCGAAATATATTTTATCAAAAATATATGTTATTTATCTGCTTACAGAGCTCAAATATCTTACCTTATTCGTCATATTATGCTTTTCAGAGTATTTTTTTGGAAATCCTCCGATCGACCCTTTTTAATCTTTCTAATTTTTCTTGAAGAAGCAATTGTGCTGTATTATTCTTAACTTGTCCTATTCCAAAACCCATTTTTAAACAAAAGAAAATATCATTCCGAATTTCAGGTTCTTCACCAACACACATGTTGAAGTGGAAAACTATTTATTTTACCAAAAACCCACGAAGACGTAAATTATAGAAATTTTTCTTTTTCAGGTTTAGCTCAGTCCTTCAATGTTTCATCTTTAAATGAGCCAGTACAAATATATTTTCGAAAAATTGTTTGTTGGGCGCCATTTTTTTAATTTTCTGTCAAATATATGTACGTGGTGGAACATTTTGAAAACTTATATTGCAGTTCAAGATAGGCTTAAGCATTTCATAAATGATCTCATAAAAACAATATCTCTTCTGTCTCTTGAAGCCAGGTATATTATCCTCATACATCGAGGCCTTGGAATGATCATATGTATAGTTTAGATGATGGAAAAACCCGCATTTATCTGCCTTTTAAGCGATGCTCTTTGGATAATTACCATGTCCGATATGTTGAACGACCGATCGGCCAAGAAAAGCCAACTTTAATAAGAGAATTCAATTTGAAAGCTTTGAGGAAAACACATTGCCAGCATGACTCAACAACACCACCATATTCTTTTTCACTCAACCATAAACCCATCATCTTTCGAATCCAACTCTACCTACATCTCTTACTATTTTGCCTATTTCTATGAAACAAATTTTTAAATTAACCAATTTATTATGACTATTTCGAACCTTTATATCGGTCATGATTCAAAATCAAAACAAACTTAGTTTTTTTGATTTCCCGTGGTGTTATTGATGAATCCACAAGTGTTTAACTGCCGTACCCCCCTCTAAGTAAACAAAGAACAATACCATACTTTTCATACATTTACTCTTCTCCAAGCTGGTTAGACTTTAAAGAAATATTTGATTGAAGTTAGAGTTAGACATAGCAAAAGGTATGGACTGGCCTACACCCGCAATCATCGCTCACCGGACCTACGTACTACCCATATAAATTGTAATGGATTAACCTTCAAATAATAAACGCCGCATTGCTCGTACTCACAATAAAAAGTTGAAAATTCCCATGTCGAGTGTGCCCCCTCACAGCACCGACTCTTTAATCAGCCATCGATCGGATAAAGAATACAAAACAAAATCGATCATTGTGATCAGAAAATGAGGTGTTTACATCTTGGTGGCAAAATTCAAAGCAAATTGACGATACAAATCGACAATTAAATTGTAATTTCACAGGGTCCGCGTCGCTTTGCGTCTCCTCCGCATATCACCGTCACCGTGTCCGCATGTGTAAAGATACTCACATCCGATGCATACGAAATGCGCGCGCGATATTTCCATATCAATTGTGATGCATCGTCGCCTTCCCTTATTTGGATGCAAGCACAGGGCCTGCACCAGCAGCAGCGGCAATTCGATGGCCAAGAGGAGATTTGATTTCTTGCTAGGGCCACTTTTTTACGTCCTTCTTTTCAGGAGCTTCGTCCAAATCAACCAGTGCTATGGTATGGCTGCAGTGGCGTTAGTTATGTGGACTTGAGCTCCTGGGTCGTCCGGCAAGATTCATCGTTGTCATCATCATCATCAGCATCGTGGGCATTGACTCTCTTTTTCTCTCTACCGTTATTGAGTACATTAAAGTGTATAGAGAAGTGAAGGCTTAAAACCTCGTACAGTGGAGGCGCATCGGGCAATTTTTGGTTGGCCGCATACTGAAATAAAGATGGATTTTATAATCACTCTTCGATTTATGTAGCTTCGAATAAGGTCGATGACCGTCTCTTGATGACAGACTATATGTCTGTTTACTTCAATATTGGAAACATTTACTGTGTTCACACCTTAGTCTTCAAAGTGGACTATGGTGAAGGTCATTGGAGTCCAGTCTGGTTATTTTGGAGGCCCTGCGGAATGGGTTTTTTGGATTTTTCCTAAGCAGCACCCACATCATGTTGATTTGTGTGAATCAACATGGCTAATCAACAATGTTGAGTAAGTGTAAATCTAGACATACTGATTGACAGCGCCAATCAACTTTTGTTGACGTTCGGGTCAACCAACCAGATTCAAATAGATAAAAATCAACAAAGTTGCCTCGACTCGACTGAACAATAATTTCTAGCCTGAACGTGTTCATTAACAAAATTAATTGTCAGCTGTCAGATTTGTTTTGGCTGCGGCAGTGCATAATTCTAAGTTCTGTAATTTATTGTTTTTTTTTTTTTTTGTGAAATGAATCAGTCAGGTAAGAATACCCTGACCTTCATTTAATTGTACAACGATCATCAGTTGTTATGGGGATTAACGCAGGAAGATTTGAAGAACAAAAATGTATGAAATCTGTCCTCTTGGATATGGAAAAGGTAGACATTGAAAAAAAAGGTTGTGTGAACTCGTACGCGCGGTAAAAGTAAAACTTCTAAAATCATGTCCCTGTCTTTGACTAATAACTTGTCGTTTTGACATGTCTCTGACAGCTGCATATAAATTTTTTTACCCCCAATGCCGGAAAAGAAGTTTTACTTCAAAAACAAGGTGTTAGCAATCTCAATTTGGTAAGGAAAGGAAAGAGGAATATTCACAATCTGATGCAACAGGTCTAGTACAAAGGCTAAATTTTATTATTTTTGTGTAAGATTGTGAGCACTCATTTTGTAATCTGTGGCAATACTGAAGCAAATGTCAAAATTTGACATTTCCATTTCTCAATACTTATAACGAAAAAAGCAGCAAAGATCAAAGAACTAAATATTTGTTCACTGAATTTCGGATATGAGTCATCGACAGTAGAAAATGACAGTTGGTAAGCTGTCAAACAAAACTACAAAACTACAAAACCAAGGTATCTTTCTCTGGTAATGGGGTAAACGTATAGGTAAAAGTCTTGTAAGATTTTGCTGAGTATAATTTGCTTTTACTAGAACACATGCATAGTGTATATATACCCTTAATTTATTATGAAATTATTTTGAACAGAAATAACACCCTAGATGTCGAAATTGACAACTAAGCACAAACTAAGACTATGTGGAGAGATTAAAAATGTTGACCACGTTATCGAAAATGAAAATAGACGATGTTCATGGACATGCCTTCAGAATGCCTAGCGTTTGATTTCAAATTAGTTCATTCTCTGAGAAAGCAAAAAATACGATTTTGGAGGTGCAATTCCTAAATTTTTTCCAGTGTGTAAATTGACAAATTTTGACAGTTCAACATTTCCTATTATGGCTAGAAATGGCGACCAATGTTAGTGTAGCGCTTTGAGCCAATTAGCCCTGAAGTGCGCCATTTTAATACCATTGCTCGTATAAACCTGTGGATGTAATTAATATGTGAAATTGTGAACATTCTCACGGAATCATCAAGTAAAGATTATGTTCAATATGAAAGGATGAAGAAGGTTTTGAAATCTCTTATTGTGTGTTTGTTCTTGCATAATCATCCGAAAATTGGATCATTCACTCATCCGGCACCATCTACACTGTGCCAAGCTACATAGGTGGATTGTTGACTGGTACTGAAAAAGTAGCCAATCCTATTGATCCGATTACCCCGCACGGTAAGCCTCCGTCAAAGCTCTCAGTCCGCTAGCTCGGGATCTAAGGATTTCCTTTTATAGTTTTGTTAAATTGTGCATGGTTTTTTTTGTACAATGGTTGGCGCGTTGGACTGGAACACCAGAGGTCTGGGTATGCTCCCGAACCACTGATAACTAAAAATGAAAAAAAAAATTCTTTTGGTACTGACTTCTGCGAGGAAGTGGGAAATCCCCAAAAAAGAATTCTTGTCATAAAAAATGTCCGTTTGGACTTGGTGGAAAATTTTAGATCAACTCCACTCCTGCCGAGAGTGTGCATGTTACATAGAAGAGTGAGAGTTTTAAGTCACTAGGTTGAGTGTCAGAATTGGTCTTTCCAGAAGAGACAAAGAGAATTTTAAAAACCGGGACTTCGATTTGAACTTAAAATAGCTTGTACATATTTTTAAAAGAGACTGTTTTCAAACATTAACTGTGCCATAAGTCCTAAGATACTTTTTCAAGACCTTTATTTCGTCAGGTAAGATTGAAAGTTTGAGCTTTTCTGGAAACATCAATCAACCTAGATCTTTTTTGCAGCCCCAGTTTTTTCACATGGAATAATTAATATCATTAAACGACCACTTTGGCCCCACTGTGCGTTGTCATTCTTCATTGCCTGTCCAGTTGAGTCCGAAGGACGTTTAGAAGAAAGAAAATAGTCTTGCATGTGGGGATTATGAATTCAAGTTATGAGAATAATGGAAAATCATAGCCAACGACCGCTGGAACGTTTATTTCATATATTACCCCCGCTGCATGTGATGTGTGATGGCTCTTGCTCAGGCCGAAGCTAAAGCTAAATCTGAAGCCGAAGACCGTTCTCTGATGATGGGTAGCACTTGAAACTAATTCTGCAAAAATGTATGGCTATATAGATGCAAGATACATAATCGCCCCACATGTGTGTGATGGAGTGTTGGCAACGATGAAAAAACTATCTATCCACGACGATGTGGACGACGACGACGTCGAAGACTTGAGAACGTTTTTTCCAGTTCTTATACGTGAAAATTGTTTAAGAACTTCTTTGCGAGCGCAAAAACATCACAAAACGAAAGATAACTGCAGCCGCATCGCGCACGGATACGCTCCAAGATGCGCAGACGTAGAGCGCGCTGACCTAGGGCAAGAGGAGATGTCGGTCGGTTGGGCCGCCGCGACTGGTGCCGAGCGCACAGGTGGATCAGATCGGATTGGTTTTAGCTTCGACTTGGACTTTAGAAACGACTGGGCTGCTTCATTTTCTCTTGAACTTGCGCGCGATTATCTTGTATTATGCGGATGGCTTGACTGGGTATGGCCAACTGGATGCGGATGGATGGATGGATGGATAAATGGATGGATGGATAAAAGCCTCTCATACAGATGGAGTATGTTTTCAGGTAATGAACTGGCAAGATACAGTGTTGACTATACACACTTGTATACTTATGGTCAATGCCAAGGAATATGAAGATGACGACGAACGTCTTTGTCGTCGTCTTCCGTCGGTGATGGTCTTCAAAATCTCTTCGCGCACAGCTGTAAATAACTCGATGGCATAGTAATTTATTTTCAAGAACACAGCACCACCACCGGCCGATTCCTCCGATCCGATGTGATCTTCTTCATTTTTCTTGTTGTTGTTGTTTACGTATTTTTTTTCCGTATTTATAACCACGTTGTTGTGCATGGATTGTTTTTAGTGTTGATTTGCCTCTGTAATGCACTTTAATTTGGTGTTTTACGAATGGCAGGAATATATGGAGGAAGAATATCGATCGATATATGATGCATCTGGGAACACCAGGTTATTTTATGGAAGGAAATCAATGGATACGCTTGTCGGCTATGGACGGTGGCGCAGTGCAAAAGCGGCATAGTATAACTATAGATGGAGCATGTTCAAGCCAGCCTGTAAGTCGTGATAATTTCAACTAATTACAGCAAATCAAGAGAAAATTTTTACAAATACCAATAATGTTTATCTAGGAAATAATCTGAGTGGATCCTTCATGTTATGATCGGCCCTAAAGTTTGCCAAGACGGCATGGGGGTTATTCACCTGATACATATGGACAGGTAATTTTATGAACAAAGTTCCTGAGAACTTCATTAAGTGGCGATACATTTTTATATACGATATGGAATGTGGAACGAAATAAATGCAAAAAAGGATGTCTCCAAATCGGGAAACAATGCTTGGCTTACATTTCTGAAATGATTTATTTCATATCGCTTTCCATTGTCTTTTAAAAAATATCGTTTAAAAAAAAATTATATATATAATTGGTCTAAGAAATATAAATGGCAAATAATTGAAAATTTTGCTGTCAAAATGGGATTAAAGTATAAATCCAGTTATTTATCGGAAGAAGATGCTATTTTATCTATAAGAAATAGAAATAGGAACACCTCCGGGGTTGTCAAAATAACGCACTTCAGAGCTAATGGGTAACCAAGTGAAGCTATACTCTTGGCACAATTATCTAGTAGAAAACAAACTTCTATATTCGTTCATTTATATAGTATTATTTTATAACTTTGGGCGTACTAATGGGATTACGACTTCCCTTTAAATGTTTGAGCACAATGAGATCGTTTAGGAAAGTTCAAAAGGAGGTACTGATGCACATGGGCTTTGAATGTCTTAATTCCACATTCGTGTAGTACGGCTAAAGAAAGAATCTCTAATCTTTAAAATACGTCCGAAGTTGTTAAGGGTTTACTAATGGGTATTACCTGAAGCGCGAGTAATATGGTTGATTTGTTTGAGTGGAGAAGAGAAAGTGGCTATTTCACTACAATATAGTGTTAAGGTAATGAGAGACATGAAACATTGCAGCGGTGCTCGAGAGATGTAAATGGTTGGTTAAAGTTCTATCATACATAGTTTTTATAGATTTTTTTTTTGATTCTATGCAAGGGACTAAAGTGAGTTATTGAAGCACTAACCAACATATGGGAATTCGACGAATAAAGGCCTTAAAGATTACAGCAATATCAGAAGGGGTGAAATATTTCTTGCAACGTGCGTCGGAGGAAACCTAAGCAGCATTCCACATAAGTTGGTCTATGCTACACATATCGAGATCTAAAAGCTGTTCGGTTTCCTCAATATAAGTACCGCTTATGGATAGCGGTAGCATTAGGATTAGTTGCCCTAAAACGACAGGAGACAGTATTGAGTTTTTAAAGCATTAAATTCTACGTGGCTTATGGTTCCTCATTTGACTAGGACTAGGATGTGAATCTTATAACGAAGACGAGAAGCTGAGTGTATTATCGTTAGCAAAACAATTTTATAGATTAGAAGTTTAAGGCAAAAGATCATTGTAGAATATGAGAAAGAGAGCCGGAGACTAAGCGGAACCTTGTGGCACACCAGCATTTATTTCATGAATTTCAGACAAGAACATTTTTGATCGATATTGGTTGATATTGATCCAATACAACTTGTATTGAGCGATTCAAAATGTAGTTTCCAATCCAGCGAAGTAGAGATTTAATACACGTATTTTCGATAAGAGATTTTGTTGCCAAACTCTTTTGAATGCTTTTGAAATATCAAGTGAAATAACCTAACTTTCTCGAAAACGATGTAAAGATTTGTGCCACTGTTCGGTGAGATTATGTAGATATATGTAGGTATCATCAGATTACCAGTTGACATATTGCTAGGAAAGCCATACTGCCGGTCATTGAGAAGCTTTCGTTTTTCAAGATATTTCATATGCTGTTCCTTATGCACTTGGAACACTTGGAAAGCGACGAATAGAGTAGGGAAGATGAAATAGCTTACGCAGTGGTCTTACTAGATTTGTGTACATCGAGATGTTGTAGCACTTTTGCAACTGTGCGAGGGTGAAAGAAGATTTGTCATATAAAATCGTTTGCTCTTTCAAGAATAAGGGTTCATAACACTTTCTGTCAGCGTCGCATTAACAACAAACTGTACAGCAAGAAAATTGCGCTGACAAATCTAGTGTCATTGAAGATGATCGTTGGAACCGAAGACAAAGTAGATAGTATTTCGTAATGTTTTTTACCAATGACTAAATAATTGTACTATCTTTGGGACATTGTATAATTTATTGCCTTAATTGTTGGTGATTGTTCGTTGAATATGATCAATACAGGGGTGGAATCGCGTAAGGTGATAGTTGATTATCAATTTTTTGATTGTCGTTTTGATCATCGCTCTCTCTATAATTCTTAATTGATATGATAGAGACAGCTATAGGCAAAAACGACAATCAACGAATTGATAGTCAACAATCACCTTACGCGATTCCACCCCAGGTCTTTCTAGTTTATTTGAGCTTATTCCCGTTTTCCTAAGTAAGGTTGCCTGAATCAAACCAGAGATTCTTGATTATTGGTATAAAATTTCTCTTTGTAACACAATACAAGGTGGGCCAAAAGTTAATAACCCATTCGAAATAGACATACATTTTTCGAAGAGCGTCGCATTTCAATTCGGTTTTCAAATTTGTGAAGCAAGCAGAATAAGAGTTTGTGTGAATAAGTAATTGGACGCTATTCGCCGTTTGGTAGATGTCGACGGAGTTCCTGGGACAACCTCAGCTATGGAAGTGATACTCTCAACGCAACTAGAAATACTGGGCCTTCAATCGCTTGTTTGTTCCGTTATGTTGCAGTCTGTAAGATTCGCACGAAGGTACATTTATTAAAGCGCACCGTACTTCAAGAAGCTACAGAGAATATTTAAGCGATAAGTTAGATCAGCTATTAAAAATCAGATGACGACAAACATTTCAATAAGTAAATTCAATTTTTTGTTGAAAATTTTAAGATTCTATATTTTTCGGCCTTAATTTTCTCAACTTTTTGTATTATTAAAACAAATATTATTTATAGTTATGGTTCATGATAAAATTATGGAATCAAGTCCAGCTTTTGTACGACCGAAATATATCTGTCAATGTAGGTACTATATGACAAGTTATGTGTTCATAAAACGAATCGAACTCGAGATTCTGATCAGAATTGATAAGAACAATGATAAAGAAGAAAAAAAAGTAGGTCTCGCGATTCTACTGTCTAAACTTGGTAGATTGTATGTTTTAATATTTCACTAAACATTCCAAAAATAACCATACTTGGCATACCTACATTTTTTTTTGAAATTTTCAAAATATGTTTTGTGTTTTCAAAAACTATTTCACTTGTTTATTGTCTTAAAAAATGTGTTCCTAAAATTTGTTATATACTTTCAGATTTTCTTACTAACGGAATTTGATCAATACTTGTAAAGTTGAACAGTATTGTGCATGTATTTTGATTTTGAAAAAAAAAAACCTTTTATTGAATTGATAAAAAAATCACAGTTTTTTTTATTTTAATCAATATTTTGAAAATCACATCCTCAATTTTACCCACCATGCAAATCTTAATAAATGGTTTTCGAAAATCTTATTTTTCTCGAAAACAACGTCTATAATTATTTTAATATGAAAAATTAAAATAATTAAGACGACGGGACTTATAATTTTTGGATTTTTGACACTATATCTCAAAAATGGATCATTTATATATTTTCAAAAATTTAATTATCATTCAAATAATAATAAAAAATAAAAATTAGCATATCAATTTTTTTTTTAATTTTAGGTACAGACTTAATTAAAAAAAATTTAAATTTGTGTTCATGCATTAATCAACCTAACCAACGTCATTTTCATAAAATGACGGACCAATGACGCCACCGACCGGGCCGAAATACACCCTAGACGGTAAATTTTTGAGGATGCATTGTCAGTTATTGATCCTTGTGTAGGTTTGTGTGGTCTCATGTACGGCAATTTTGATTGTAAAGGGGCCGACCCATAGAATCCGTTGCGTCCGTTGCCGTGCCGTATTCAACTGACAGCTTGATTAAATATACGCTTTTTCATAATTGCGACGGACGCAAAGGAACAAGTAGCCGAACTTTTAACTTTTCTCTCCGGCAAATGCCGTGACAACCGTTGTCATCAGCAATTTGAAGTTTCATGTTTTTGCTAGTGATGGGGTGAGACAAACTGCTACCTTAGAGATGTTACTCTAGTTTTGATTTATACTGTCAGTGAAATAGCAATAACAGTCCATTGGCATTAACGATAAAGTTTTAAAATTGATACGTGGTTAATGAAATGGTAGACAAAATTGATTACATATATATATATATATATATATGTTATTATATATGTATATGTATGTATATACCATAGAGATCTTTTGTACAGAGAAAAAGTGAAGCTTTACGACCATTTTGTTGGAGGCAAAAAATGTAAGCAATGGAAATAAATGCATTTAACAAATGAATTGAACAAATAAAACTACTTAATTTTAGAAAAAATCACCTCCGCAAAAAAGAAATAGCACACAAAACACAATAGAATTGTTGTTGTATTCGCCTCCACCAAAATGGTGGCCGAGCTTCACTTATGAAAGCGATGTTGTTTATCTAGGTATATATTAAAATCTATGGTTTATACGTATAAGTTACCAACCTACACAACAAATGAAAATTCTCATTCATTCTGGAAGCGTGTCAATATTCAATCAGATTGATGTGCGTAATGGTTTGAATGTAATTTTTGACACTTTTCAATGCAAAAGAAAGAGACAGCATGTTGTTTTTTTAGCGCGCCAAATTGGAAAAAGTTGTGTTTTTGTAAACAAACTCAGATTTGATGTCAAAATGATTTAACATGTGATAAATTAAATAACTTATTTCTAATCATACCATAAAGTAACAACAATATGAGGACAAACCTCACACACATTTACTACGTTTACACGACCGCATATCCACTAAGACGTTAGATTAACAGAGCTTTCGATTCGATTCAGCTTGTTTAACCGGACCGAATCGAATAGGATAAAACTATTTCGATTCGATCTATGTATACACGGCACTGATTCTGAACCAATCACGATTCAATCAGCAATATCGAAATCCTCCACTAACTAAAATCCTGCGTGCATCCTTAAACATAATTGAAATTACTTCTAAAGCAGAACCAAAACCTGCTACTGAATAACACTAATTGAACCACTCTCAGTGATACATAAGCACATCTCTAGTACCGCTTCACTTTTTCTGACCAATTGACTCATCTCTAGTTCGTTTGAAGTTTGTGGTGCATTGAAAATTGAATGCGAAATCGTCAAAATATCGCAACAGATTCATTTGGTCACCCTCATTCCGTTAAATGCGACAACGGCACCGCATCCGTTGCCGAAACGGACGCAACGGATTCTATGGGTCGGCCCCTTTACACAGACATTCATTGAAAAATGCGCATCATTCAAGTCCCGAGTTCTTGTGCATGGCGCGGAATCGACTGCCTCGGGTTCTTCTGTACACTTTCACGGACCGCGGCGATGTTCTCGCCAGATCTTGTGTTCCTTTTACATTCGAATGTTCGCTGATTGGTAAAACATTCAATTTTATAATAAAGTTTTATCATTTGGACGTCTGGATTCAATTGTGTTACTTGCATTGCTGATTTCGCATAAGTAACTGAATGTAAACAACCGATTTGACAGATGTTTCCAAAACAATATGGCCGCAACAGGTCGCCAAAATCTACCCACACCAATTAAAAACCCCTTTATTAAAAAGAGTAATTCAAATGTGTGCTCTCAATTTTGAAGTTTTCGACGATTTTTTTATTTGTTGAATTTAATTCATGAATCAATCATTTTTGATAAAAATATTGTTAGTTTATAAAAAACATAAATCCGGCCAACGAGTTGTTTTTTTTTTTTTTTAATTTCAATATCAAATTCATAACAATGATATATTTCTCGTGTGACTTTGCCTATAAATAAATTTGTAATCTTTTAACAAATCGCCAAAACAAAGTGTCTTAATTCTCTCAAAACCATTTAACAAAATCAAAATTATCATAAAATGCTACCTTTATATACTTTATTAAAAGAAAGATTAATAGAAAATTAATAGATTCCGTTAAATTTAGACAAATTAAATTTACACTGCCAATGGCTCTTTGGGTCATACATATATACACAATTCCTATAATAGCTACATAATTTTGAATTTTGCTACTTAAAATAAACCCATGTATGTATTTGTGTGATGAATATTAACTTAGACACAAATCACCAATCTATCCAAATGAAAACCCATCAACTTGTGAATCATTTTTATCCAAAATTAATTCAATAGATTATACAGCATTTAACCGGCCATTCTCTAATAAATTTAAATACTTAATTCACTTCGAGCAAGCAGAATACCAAAAGAAAAAACGTTGAAGAACATTTTGCCTAATTAAGCCTAATGTCGGTCAGAGCTTTGGGAATAAACGCCAAAATAATAAAACACTAACAAATCTGCTAAATCGATTTTTCCAACAACTTTTTTTTAAACTTTATTTCTTTAAATATTCATGGGAATATTTTTAGTTTTTGAAAATCAATTCATTTCTTATAGAGACACTCGTGCGAGTATAATACTTGTACGTTAGAAATCCCAGCTTCATTTGAATAAACACTGTCAAGTTTGTGTATGAATGAATTAGGTAGTTTCAAAAAAAACCTACCTCTCGCCATATTTATTCAAGGTGTGAAAATAAGCTAAACAGTTTTTTTTGTTTGGTTTATTTAGGGGAAATTTATACAAAATCGATTGTAATCCCAGATTTCTGAGAGCTTAAAGTGGTGATACATGTTTAAACTTTGCTTAATTAAGAAGATAAAAACTTCAAGACTGACTTGACTTTACCTGCTGAATTTTCTTTGTGTCTGGCAAATGTTTGTCATGACTTAAGAGGCAATGAGTGGTTCTTTTGCAAACAAAGTTATATAGATTGACAAATGTGACCATTTAAGTATATGTACAAACAAGATTTTGTGGGTTGGAGTAAACCTGCCCCACAGGGGACTGTTTCATTAAACTATAACACCTTTTTGTGAATTCACTTGTAGTTTGGAAATTATTAGCGAATTTCATTTTCATATAAAAATTCAAATAACTACAAGTATTCAAGGAGGCAAGAAAATACGCTTTCAAGTGATTTCTTTAATCTCGATAAAGAGCAGATGGTGCGCAGGACACTATATTCAACAAATCTGTCCAACTGTTAGGCTATGCGGACGATATCGAAATCATCGGACGTTGCCAACGTTCTCCAATAGAGACCAGCAAGGGTGTTGAAGATCAGGCGAGACTTGTTGGTCTTGAAGTAAATGGAGACAAGACCAAGTATATGCTATCTACAAATAAACAAACATCTGTCCACCGAATCTGGCACACCTTCATTATTGATAACAAAGACTTCGGGGTATTTAAGGAGTTCATCTACCTCGGAGTTAATATTAACTCCTCGAACGACACCTTAGTGAAGAATTGCCCTAGGAAACCACTGCTACTTCAGTTTGGCAAAAAAATTGGGTTCAAGACTTCTCACTCGTAAGACCAAGTGCACACTCTACAAAACCCTTATACTACCAGTTCTACCTTACGGCGCGGCGCCGAGTGCTAGACCATAAGCAGAAAAAGAGAGATGACACTGGACTATTTCGGTCATTTTGTCTAGAACGTACAAAATTCAACTTCATCTTCGGTTGCAACGCTCATCTATAACGACAAACCGATAACTAGGTCTTCAGATAAGGCAATTGTACTCCCAGCCTGACATCAACATGCCCCTCCTGCATTTGCGAATCATTCAATGGGACAGGTATATTTTCGCAATCGTACATTTCAAGAGCCCCTCAATATCTTGATTTACACAAATCCGGTGTGCCACAGGGCTCCATTTTGTCTCCAACTCTCTTTCTCATATTCATCAATGATCTTTCGTCTGAAGCTTCTAATCCATTCAATTGTTTTGCTGACGACAGTGCTCTCAGCTTCTTATAGTCGTTTCCTGATGCATGTCCTTCTTCTTCGGATGTGGATTTAAAACGACAGCGTATGAAAAGCTTTTTAAATTTTGATCTCGATAGCATTGTCACATGCGGACTCATAACGTAGAATTTAGTTTTTCAAAAACTCAACGCTGTCGTTAAAACACAACCCACTGCCAGGCCGCTATCAATGAGCAGCACTTCTCTTGAGGAAATAGCTCTCAGTATTCGTCACGAGCAAGTTGGTCTTGTGTGGATTCACCTAATAGCCCAACTTCGGATGTACTGTTAAATTCAGAGATTCTTTCTTTAGCCGCACTGTACGAATGTGGACAGACATTCCAAAAAATATGTATCGTTATTTGCTCTCCGATTTTGCTAAAACGCTCGCTCAAATATTTTTAGGATGTGTGTCCAAAACTATTATAAAAAAGTTACGGACTCTTAGAATTCAAATCGCCTCTCATGTACTTCGAATTCGCTTAGCTACAAGTTTAGGAAAATGTTTATGAAACACAAAACTACAGCTTCATACTTTATTTCTACTTGTAGCTACAAGCTTACAAGTACAACACTATTAGTCGTAAATATGCCCCAGTACATAAACTAACAAAAAAAAAAACAATTCAAACATCTTGGTCACACTGACAAAGCCTTCAAAGCAAATACGCGAGAAGAGTGACGCCAACGTGATTGATATCCATAAATTAGAGTCAATAAGCCTATTTCATTGCCTTCATTATGCTGTGATGAACGTCATAAAGTTGTAGGAACCTCATAACCTCACAAAACACACCATAGTTTATCTATCTATCTATCCCTATATAGTCCTAATTGGGGGGCCTTACATGTACAATAATTATGATTAAATACTGTGTTTTCTCCGATCAAACCATCACGTAGCAACTAAACGTTCCGTGATCTATTGCAGACTATTGTTTTTCATATTAAATTGTTTTTATTTATTATTTGTGTAAAATATCTGATGTCGAAATGAAATAAAACCCCATGAGTCTTGATCTTATACTCTATAGCTCTACCTAGCTCTATCTCTTTCTATCTGAACTCGAACTCATAGATAGTAATTAAATGCAAACGACGTTTCTCAGCTGGAAGCCAGGAAATTCTCATTAAAATGTCTTTCTATTTAGTATCCTCGACTCGTAGTATATATCTTTTTTTTTTATTGAGTATGAGTATGCTCTCAACAACTGACCGACTGATGGACAAATCGGTGGGAAGAGGGCTTTCAATTACTATTATCTCATCCATGCACACGCATTGCATATCCATAAGATTCGTCGTATGTATCTTTTCTTCGTTTTTATTATGCTCCATCGACATTTAGCAATCAAAATAGATTTTTATTGGAAAGTGCAATAAATCAACTTGAGTTATTGGATTCAGGTCTACACTCAACCAAGAAATTTATACACTCAAACTAATTTTAAGGAAAATGCAATACGGAAGACTTGAAGTTATAATTGGATCAATGCGGAAAAAGATCCTGAAATCTCCATTGCAAAATTCCATAAGTAAAAACAGCAAAACTACATAGTTCAAAATTATATTAATTAAGTTTTTATGTGACGGGAGTGACACAACATTTTAATTCGAACCCAGTACAATTTTCAAATTCAATCAAATTTCATCTCAAGATAAACCGCAATATTCTTCTTATTTTTAGTTTTTCGTGAAAATAAGACATTACACTTTTTTGTAACGTGAGTGACACCATTTTATGAACCAACTATACAACTTTCTTTAAGTTTAGATGATGACGAAAAATTACAATCTTCAATTTGACATACAGCTAAATTGCAAATGCAGGGTTTCTAACTTAGGCTAAAAAATGACTAAGGGAGCAATAAACCACCAGGTAGCTTCGAAGCCAAAATAAGTAGCACAGAATTGAATAAATGATACTTCTGATAGATATGACAATGAGCAATTGAGCATCGAACCTTTTTAAATAATCGAAATATTTTCAAAGTCATATTTTCTTTTTATAAGTTAAGCACCGGTTTAAACGGAAAGACACTTATGTTTCGTTCTCACAAATATTTACTGGGAAATGCAGCAATCTCATTAAACTCTCGAACAATAAAGGATGATCAGATTGTTTTGTTTCAGCAGCTGTCAAAGCTATCAGTGACATCCAGCTGTCAAAATATTCAGTAAAGTTTACCATTTTATTTATATTTTATTATGTTGATAAACGTGACAACGGCGTGAATTAACTTGTTGCATGCTAACCTTTTTTAGTCAGGGATCCGGATTTTGGCCAAAAAATCGTCTTCTCGGACGAGGTCTATTTTTGGAGCAGCTGTTAAATCAACAAATAAAATGAACAGATTTTACTTCTTCAGCAGCTGTCAATACTTGTTTGTAGATTCTCAAATTGACATTGTCTTTGTTTCCGAAACATGGCTCCAATCAGATGTTTGTGACAATCTTTATCGAGTTGAGGGTTACAAACTTTTTCGGGCTGATCATAATATTTCAAGATGTGGTGGAGGCTCTGCACTTTATATTCGGGATAGGTTTAATTACAGGCTCGTTGGTAAATCAGATGATAAATGTTCTTTAGAATTTATATTTGTCAGTATCAAATGCAGCTCTGAAGATTTTTTGGTTGGCTCGGTCTACCGACCCTACAACAACATAAGTTTGGAGCCGTTAATAACAATGCTAGAGACGCTGCAAATTTTTCTTTTCAGTATTGTGTGGTGACTTCAATTGTAATCTGCTATAGATAACCGAATTTCAGATTTTTTTCTAAGTGCTTTTGAGGCTCTTGATTTGAATCTAATTAATCGTTCATCTCCAACCCATTTTACAGAATCTTCAAGTTAATTACTGGACAGATAATTCACTTCATTGCCGTGTTCATCATCAGATGTGGTTTGCAATGTTGAACAATTATTTTCAGCCAGTTTTTTTAGTTTCGATAGATTATCCGAGGAAGATGTTGTGGAGGCTATAATTTCGATCAAGTCAAATGTTTTTGGAATTGACTTAATTAACCCAAAATTCATCAAACTTTTGCTTCCCTACAGTCTGCGTTTTGTAATATATATATTTAAGAATATTTTGACAACATCTGAGTTTCCTACAGAACGGAAGAAAGCAAAAATCATTCCCAAGAACTGTCCAGGTACGGTAAAAGATCTCCGATCAATAGCCATTTAACCATTTCTGTTGAAAGTATTTGAAAAGACAATATCCAAACAGATACAAAACCATCTCACGTGTCAGACTACTAGATTTCTCCAAGGCTTTTGACACAGTAAATCACTCTATACTTTGTAGAAAACTGCAACAAGGTTTTGGATTTACAACCGACACGTGCAAACTGATCCGGTCATATCTAAGTAGCAGACAACAATGTGTTCTAGCAAATGGTAGATCGTCTAGTTTTGCTTATGTACTTCACGGGGTCCCACAAGGATCAATACATGGGCCTCTATTTTTCTCCATTTATATAAATGCTTTACCACACATAGTTAAAAATTCCTTTATCCATTTGTATGCTGACGATGTGCAACTTTTGATCAGCCGACCCCTATCTGCGAAGGACGAGGCAGTCTCTCTGATGAATGAGGACTTGCAAAAAATCTTACATTGGTCTAAAATAAATAATCTCCACCTAAATCCTACAAAGTCAAATACATTGCCTATTTATCGTAAGATATTTGATAAAACAATGCTAAGCCCTCTACAGATTGAGAATCAAACCATCGCTTATGTTGACTCCGCCCGTAATCTAGGTATGGTTTTCAATCAAACTCTTACTTGGAACGACCATGTTAACAGCTCTATAGGGAAGGCTTATAGTAGTCTAAGAGCTCTTCGAATCACCCAAGGCTTCATTCCACAGAAAACTAAGCTTCTGTTAGCAAAAACTCTTTTGATTCCAGTGCTGCTTTAATGTTGTGAAGTTTTTAGCGTTTTAGATTATGCGACGTCTAGAAAACTTAACGTTGTCTATAATAACATTGCCCGTTTCGTATATAATCTTCGTCCTTTTGATCACGTTTCTTTCTATTCTGAACAACTTTGTGGTTGTAGTAGGTACGGATAACCTATTAAAATTTCGGTCACTAAGCTACCTTCAACTCGTAATTCAAACAGAACAACCCGATTATCTACACCATAGACTGAATTTCCCTGATTCAGATAGATCTCTCTTACAACGCCAAGATTTAAATATCTGAATACTCAGGGTCAATTTTTTATTCATGTCATTAACCTTTGGAACTCTCTGCCAATATTTATAAGAGGAATAGGAAGCACAAGGAAATTTTCATCTTCACTTTTTAATTATTTGGCCAATCGTTGAAATTTAAAAAAATTAAAACTATGTATAAAAACTTTATTCAAAACTTAAAGTAATTTTAATTCATTCTCTTTTCTTTTCTTATTTTAATTTTAATTTACATAAAAAAAATCAAAATTCATTAAATTAAACTTTGTTATCCTACATTATATTCAAGGCTTGCAATATTTTACAAGATGTATATCTTACTTTGTAAGTGTTTTTAATTAATAATAAATACAAATACAAAACTTCTCCCAATGACATCCAGCTGTCAAAATATTCAGTAAAGTTTGTGGATGAACTTGACAATGCCGACGTGATTTTGAACAAAAAAAATCTCGGTCGAAGACCATTTCATGCTCCAGAGACTTACAACAAAAAAAAATTCCATTATTGGATCCAACACAATCCACAAGTTTTTGACCAAGGATCAATGCATCCACAAAGATTGACTGTTTGGTACGGTTTAGGGCATGGCGGTATAATCGGACCTTATTTTTTTCAATGGTTTCGGGTATATATGATGCTAAATGACTTTCTGTTGCCAAAGCACGACAGCGTCGATATGTCCGAGCTGTGGCTTTATCCAGACGGAGCAACATAGTACATCATACATCATACTTCAAGCGACGTAATGGTCGAAGTTGTGGTAAAGGAGAAATTTGGTAACGAGGAGATCGAGGGCCACATTCGAGACACCACCAAAATAAGGACGCGAGTCATCAAAAATTGCACCGACCAGTTGAAGCACTGTCAGCTAAGTCGAAGTGACCATTTGAATGCTTTGACAGATGAAGTAGGGCGAACAAAAATGTATTTCATTTCAGAGGGAGTACCGAGGACTCACAGTCAATATTGAGCTAGTAGGGCGACCAGAGAAGCATCCAATGCCAAACAGGTATCGAGGAATCCCAAAAATCTTTTGAGGCCACGAATTGTCGAGGAATATTCATTAAGTTAAAATTTTGTGTTAGCCTTCTGTGGGAGTACCGAGCACTCACAATAAATACTGAGCATAGGGGGTCCAAGAAGCTATCGAGTTCTTCTCAAAATCTTTTGGGGTCACTATAGTCTGTCAAAGCTCTTCAAATCCAGAAATCTCACCATAACTTCAAAACTACTGCTGTACAGGACCATGGTCCTGCCAGTACTCACATATGGATCCGAGACTTGGGTGCTTAGCAAAAGGCACTCCGACCTCTTAGCTGCGTTCGAGAGAAAAGTCTTAAGGAGAATTGTTGGCCCCGTATGTGAGGAAGGACGATTCCGGAGACGGTACAATCATGAACTGTACGCAATCTACCTTGAAGCAGATATCGTGACAAAAATTAAGCTCGGTAGACTCCGGTGGGCAGGGCACCTAGCTCGCATGAGCGAAGAGGAACCTGCTCGGAAAGTTCTTTGTGGTACATTCTATGGTAGACGACAGCGTGGTAGACCATGCTTGCGCTGGAGAGATGGCGTAGACCAGGACGCCCGAAGCCTTGGGGTGCGCAACTGGATGGCGTCGGCTAGAGACCGGGATAGGTGGAGAGACTTGTTGAAAGAGGCCAGGACCGGAACCCGGTTGTCGAGCCGATGATGATGATGAGGTGTTTATGTTTATTAAGCTAATAGGTATCTAGTTTAGGTTTTCAACTCCCACTTAAATTTGGACTCGCGATTTACTTACCAGGCTTACCAGATAAGATTTTTTCGCTAAGTTCGAAAGAAAATCGGTTCAAAATGTTGCTGGTAGTTAGTGAACTCAAAATAGAAAAAGTTTCCAATTTTGTTGAACTCAATCAATTTTTCTTACCCAAGTTGAGTTGTCTTTTTTGACCGTGTGTACTTGCAAGTTTTATGCAAGGAGTCTCAGTTATGTGAATTTAACCAAATATTGATTTATTTAAAAATTACTACATCGAGCTGTTGGGAACCCAAAAGGGCTTCAACACTCTGCTAAGCACCCAAGAATGACTGTTGGGACTTGACAGAATAACAGACAATATCGACGAAAACCAGGTGTGAACTTGACCAAAATATACAAAGTCACAACTTTTATTTAATTTTTTTTTTGTTGAGTGTAGATACTCTAAACAATCGTATACAATAATTTTGACCGAGTTCCCGGATTCTTCAACAAGAGATATCGATTTTGTGAGGTGCTTTAAAGAGAAGTTGGTGTGGTGCGCTTCAAAATAAATTCTCAGGAACTGTTGAGACAGGTCAAAAGGTGAAGAGACTACAACTACAACTGCTACTTCTACGACAACAACGACAACGACGACGACCGCGACGTCGCGAGACGTGACAAAATGATCTGCTCCATGCCACAGAAAAATAAATAACAAGACCATGCCCCTTATACCACATTTAATTCGTTATTTTCTATTTTACTTATTTTTTTTATTTCTTGCAATTTCAGAAGTCGTTTACGTTGATCCTACAAGCACTGGATATGTACAACACCTCCTATCCAGGTAATTATTGTTGCCAATATGCCATACCCACTTTGGAGTAGTCATGTGTGTTTCTGTTACTGGATTGTCGAGTAGCGCTTCCTCCTTTTGTTTGGCTTTATTTCCACAGAAATAGGTAAACGTGCAAGCAACAAACTAAGCCTTAGCGTCAACGGTTGCAAGTGTTATCTGTGGCTAAGGCTGTGGTGCATTTGCCTATTTTGCATATTGCACCACATCCAGTCGAATCAGCCAGCAAGCAGTATTGTAGAGGGCCAGAGGCTCTGTTTGGCATTTGAATGTGCACATGCGGGTAAAACATACGATTAATTAGCCGATGTCCTTATTTAAAATTCCAAATTTATTCCTCCGCCAAGGAGGACGAGCAAGAGGAAGAGTATGCAGGAGGAAGGCACTCGAGCAGTACCAGTAGGAGTTTTCTCAAAACATCTCAGGAGTATCTATCTTGTCTAATGTAAACAATTGTCTTTTCTTTCGTTTTTGTTTCCCTCTCGGTGCGGTTTTCTATTTCTCGACGAACGTTGCATGTGCCATGGTGGGTTTGTGGTGTTTTGTGGGTTTTGGAATATGTCGTCGGATTTCATCGACTTATTTTCACTTTGGTGGTCCATGTCGCGTCCCAACCAAGATGCTGAGAGGTTAATTGAAGAAGCAACTTTTTCGGGCGTCATCCTACCATCGCCCGAATGGAAGACACTCGATCACATTGGGAAGAATGCCCGCATAACATACCGGGTGAGAGTTCAGTGTGCAGTTACATACTACAATACGACATGTACAACGTTCTGTCGGCCCAGGAATGACCAGTTCGGGCATCATACATGCGGATCGGAGGGTCAGAAGGTGTGCCTTAATGGTTGGCAAGGAGTTAATTGCGAGAAGGCGATATGTAAACCAGGCTGTGATCCGACGCATGGGAAATGCGATCAACCAGGAGCATGCGAGTGAGTATTTATTTTTATTTTTTTATTAGCATTTTACCACATGACAGACATTTTCTTTAGTTGTTTAACTTTTGTTTACGTTTTTTTTTAACATTGTTGCAAATGGAATTGAGAATAAATTAGGCGAAAAGTTGATTTTTTTAACGGGCTACTATTTGAATTTGGTGTTTGTCTTTTTATTCAGGAATGGTAACAACTGACAAGTTTATAATTTTGGTGAAACAGTTTAGATGTTCGTCGATTTTAATTTTGAAAAAGGTTGACAATTTTCATGGTTTAAAGGTTAACATATTTAACGCCAAGCCAATTTTGGTTTTATTTCAATTACCAGTGTTGGGACTCTTGGACTTTTTTAAGTTTTTTCTCCTAGATTTTCGAATCGTTCTTATTAAAAAGGCTACAATAGCACCTGTCCATATTAAATATTTATTAAAACATGTGAGGCTTCTTCAACGACCGATTACTCACATTTGGGTATATGTCAACTTAGTCCTTAATTCATACGTTTCAAAGACGGTTTTTCGAAAATTTTTGTCATGTTGCTTTAAGCGAGTAGAGCTCTGAATAGAGTCCGAGAGTATAGAGAAACCCTTGAAAGACCACTTTGACTACTAAGCTTATTGAAAAACTAATCATATTTTTCGTCCTTTGAAATCCTGAAATAAAGATAAATCTTAAACGGATTATTCATGTAGATCATTTTAACATTTAACTGCCGAATCAGACATACCGCTCTAATTAGCCATATGTTTGTCTAATTTGTTGTCCTCTCTTTTTTCCGCCAGTAAAAACTGAAATATGTTTTGCTCAGCTTTTTATTCCGTCTTCTGTAATATACCATTATGATCACATTGAACGAGCTCTGAACATATTCAGAACGTAAAAAGAATTACAAATAAAGGATCTTGTCAGTGAATGACAATAAACAACTTTATGTAGGTTGTGTTCCAAATTAAAGAAATGGAAATCAGATGTTTATGGAAATTGATTTCAATTGGTGAAATATTAAAATTTGAGATTTAACGGAATGTTAGTGTTGAACGCTGTCTAAATACCCGTCTACCAATTGGACCCGAACGCAACCAATACAACGCATTCGAAGCCCTTCCCCAAGAATTATACCATTCATGTCAACCCTTTATAAGGGTTCAATGCAGGTTAAACGAGAAATAAACTCTGGAAATTATTAATTGAAGGTTATAGACGTTTTTTATTTTAGAGGCGATGTTTGAAGACTTTTTTTAGCGAGTGATTAAAGGTTGATTTCGGTCATTTAACGACAAAACATTTTGGTCCTTCGAGCCGGATTTCCCGTTGCGGTTACGGGTTCAAGATTAATATGCTGGGCTGGCGCTAGCCGTAGCATTTAATTCACGCAGGGGTTTGATCAGAACCCCTGGAATATTAACAATGAGACATATACGAGTATATTATGGCGATATATTCATGCAGTAAGGTTAGATTAAAGTAGTTGTCGGAGTCGCAGCTTACACACTTAGACCAGAGTTGACCCATTGTGATGCCACATAAATCTAGAGGTTTTCTCCCTCATTATTTAACCATTTGAAGCTATGTTTAATGGCCTCGAAAAGAGATGAATTTTGCACTGATGCGCCATCTCAATACGATATGAACGGTAGGACTGTTACAGAGTTAGTAGAGTTCAGAAATTTAATATCCGAGAAGATGCGGATTTAAGTAGTTGATAAAATGTTTTCTTTGATCGTCAAAAGTGCACCTTGAGCCGTTTAGGTACCAGAATTGTTCCCTCTAGAGACCTTTGACGTAAAGTCGCAATTGATCTATGCATTTTCTAGAATGCTTTTAGCTCATTTCATACTGCCGCTCAGCTCTGGTTTTCCTTGGAACTACGGTTTGTCACCAGTCTTGAGAATCCTAGGAAGCTGACCGCCCTTTCTTGTAGCTGTCCTAAGACGTCCTCTTATGACATTCTATTGAGAGCAACTACTCCAGCCCCTGAAAAGAGTACTCTTTAGAGACTGCTTTGGAGAGGTTTACTCCCCTTAGAAGTGGAAGGATCATTATCAGTACTACTGATAGAATTCCATATAATTCTCTTAGACCATGCCACAACTTCGAACTGGTACGAATCAAAGCAGTAACGGTAAATAGGTTTTGCGCAGTGCTGCCTCCTAGTTTTGAAGAAAAACCGGTCTCAAGAACATTCATCCGTTTATAAATTTTTTTTGTTCATTTTTAATCTCAGAAGTAGCACAGGAATTCGCATGTTCAGAAAATACTAGTTAATCCGGAGGTCGTCAGGTATCCGGTCGTGTAACACCTTAGATCCAGCCCAATAATAAGGAGATTGGAGTGGCGAGGATGGAGAAAAATATGGGATGGCAATTGATAGACAGCTTTTTTGCCGTACCGTCACGGAAGGAATAAATGTTGTAGAGCACCCGCCGAACAGCTATTCCCCCTACCGTCGAGGAGAATAAATCGCTGGGCAGCTATATGTCGCAATACAGAGGGGTGGAGATAAGAGGAAGGTATGGAATGGAAATATAACCGGAAGAGTTGAAGCGCCCCTTTGTTTCAGGACTCTGTTGAGGTTGAGGTTTTCTCGAGATTCTTTGACCTAACTCAGCTTTTCTATAACTCAACAAAAAATTAAAACTAAATTTTTGAATGATAAATATAACTGGTTCCTAAGACGGTACTTCTTCTGTTCCTGATCTGGAACATACTAGTATCAGAGCTTAGGGCGTGAATTTTATATAAATTGGAATATCTCACGATACACGATAGGAACGTTATAAATGGAAGGTCGACCTTTTCCAAGTCTAGAGAGTTTCAGAACATTATTTTCTATCACATGAGTACATGCATATATGTGTACTATAATGTAGAGGTTTTTCTATTAAACATTTCTTAATTTATACTTTCAATAAATCAAACTGAGAGTTATATATCATTGAATCTTTGTATTTATTTAAAAAACAAAAACATGGATGCCGCGCCTTCAATGTGTGGCCCGCATCCGAAACGTGCAATTTTCCATAGCACTGGCGCATAAATCACGCAAAATTTGTTCAATAGCATTGAGCTATTTTGGTTTTTAGGGCAATGATTGGCATTGACTTATGAGTTAAGAAAACCTCGCAAGAAGAAGTCTTATGGGGTCAAATCGGACGAAGGCATATTTCATTTTGATGGATCTCGTGTGGATTGTGATCGTGCCAAATTCGACAATTTTGCTTCTTGTCGAACCAGTTTATCCAGAAATGGCCTTCGTCCCGAATATGAAGACTATTACTCCCTATGTTGTTTGACACACTAAATATTTAAATGACAGCCAATTTGACAAATGTAGCTTAAACAATATGGCCGCAATCACCTTTCAAAATATCCCTATTGAGAAATCCTTTACTTCATCTCGCCAATTTTCTTACATTTCACAAGTTCCATTCAAGTTTTAAGCAAAAACTTTGCCTTTCACTATTAAGACTTCATTTTTCATAGACTCCATCACATAAGCTATCACCATTTATGCTTATCTATTTATTAATCGACTTTTTTCTCTCATTTCTAAATTTATTTTATTACAATCAATAACATTTATCTTAAGGATTTGAATAAAACCAATTTCAAGTAATATAATAAAAAATTAAATAAATCTGACAAATTTTCGTACTCATAAATTAATTTGTACTCATTTGAATTTGAATAAAAACTTTTATTGAGTATTGACAGAATGTTAATTTATTAGAACTAGAAAATGTGACTTCTTAATGAGCTGAACTGTTTTTTTTTTATTTTTTTGCATACAAAAAGAACACAAGTTCTAGCAATAAAAATTAAAATTTTATTTTCGTGAAGAATATGATATTTTTATTTTTTTTTTAAGGCTGTTTCATTTTTAACTTATATTTTACTTTTTGTACACACATTACGCGTGTATGAGTTTCTAAACTAATTCGAGAACAGTTTCAAATCTTTTAGATCGGTTTTGTTTGCCATTTTTTTTTTGAAAACTACTTTAAATTTTTTGATAAAATATCTTACCATTGATGTCTTTTCTAATTTTAATGAAAATGGTTGAAATGGGGACTAGTGATGAAAAAAAACATTTCGAATTTGTTTTGATTGCTTAAGATTGTGAAAAATAAAGAAAGATTTATTATGTTGTATGTACAAACATACCTGTCATTTTGTGTCTAGTTTGCATGAACTAAACAGATAAACCGATATCGACATTTTTTTATTTACATGGAAGCTTTTTAAATGTCTCTAAAAATGTTAGGTGTATTCGGACTCCACAGAAAATTATAAGACCTAACGATTCCTGCCAAAAATGCGTAAATAGAAATTATTGAGATGTTTTGAGTCACAAGGGCCTAGTGCTCTATTAGCTGTAGATTCCACAGTTTCATTTCGAAAGAAAATATTTCTATAACGTTTATGTAGTTATTATTGAATTCTTTTTCTAGTTTGTCAACTCTAAACTAAGATCAGAGAGTGACCCTCCCTCTCATTGCATAAACCATAAATAATAGCCAAATTTTTTGCTAGTTTTTTTAATCAATCTTTTACTGACGACTCCTTCATACCTGATTATTATTATTTCAATTATTTACCGAATATCTCCATCGGTCCATTTCTCATAGAAAATAAGCCAAATTAAATTAATGATGAGTTTATTCCCTGCTGCGACGGTATCCCCGCCAAATTTCTCAAAAAATACTTTTCGACATTCTTTCTTCACCTCTCGAAAATGTTGGTTTACCTTTATCTCAAATAGAATTGCCTCAGTTATGGAACAAATCTGTCATAACCCCCACAACTTAAAAGGACCCAATGTGTGAAGTTACAAACTACCGTTCAGTTGCTAAACTTGCACATATTCCCAAAATCTTTGAAAGTATTTTCTACGAAATTTTAAGTTTTCGTTTCAAGTCTCTCATTTCCCCTAGAAGACAACACGGCTTTATCAAGGTTAGGTCCAGAACGACTAATCCGTTGAATTCTTATCCTTTAGCCTCTCGGCCTTAGAGAACGGAAAAGAATTCCACGTTGTTTTAACCGATTTCATGAAGGCATTTGAAAAAATTTCACATAAGCTTATTTTATTCAAACTGTCCACGCTTAGGCTTGAACCAACCTATCTTCTTGAGATGAATTTCTTATTACCTTAAAAACCGTTCTTACAAAGTGCGATGCAGATCTACCTTCTCTGCTCAATTCTTAACTTACTCCGGGGTCACACAAGGCAGCCACTTAGGGCCTCTTCTTTTTATTCTTAATACTAATGAAATTGAAATGGTCATCAAACATTCCCATATCTCACTCTACGTCAACTAAGGTTCTTAAGACCATTTCCTCCACACGGGATTCTACTTTCCTTCAACTTGATTTCAACAGTTTCTCTGTCTGGTGCCTGAAAAATTGTTGGGGCTAAATATTACCTAAAGACAATCAATTACTTTTTCACCGCTAAGTCAATTCGAAGTCTTCGTCTTGTATGTGATAGGGCTCTCTTTCTCAAAGATATTGACGAAATTATTCTTAAAGCAAACTCTGCACTAGGCTTTGTGAAACGATGGTCCAAAGAATTCTCTGACTTCTACGGGACCCGATCTGCATATATAACTTTTGTTCGCCCCGTTCTTGAATATGCATATCAAGTATGGTTCTATTATAAACAAATTCATATATCTCGAATAGAGAGCATTCAACGTTGTTTCCTACGTTTCGCCCTTTGTGGTCTGTCTTGGAATATCCCTTTCATTCTACCTCCGCATCGAGACCGCCTTCTACTAAGTAACTTGAATACGCAATAAGCGACATTCTCTTTCTTCGTATCTATGTAATCGATATTTATGCATTTTTTCACCATCGGATTCTCTAATAGTAAAAATTGCAAAATTCTATGAATGCGAAATCTGTAATTTAGGTGAATAAAGATACTGATCAAGATCACATTTAACATTGAAAATGAGACCTTTATGCTCAAAATACATCTAAAGAAAAGAATTCAAATAAGAAAAATTTGAAAAATATGACTTTTTAGAGTCAAAAACGCAGTTTTAACTCGTTTCACCACTGTTATAACCAATCTTTTCCGAACAATGTATGCTTCTTTTACAAGTTTCCCATTCCTTTCATGTGTCTTTTGCGATCTTCCTAGTCTAACGAAGCAGCTTCATGCATCGTTTTGGCCTGTTTCGATCAATTATTTTGGTCCTTTGAGCCGGATTATGTATATAATCATAAAAAGTACTGAGTTACAATTCTAATCAGCCTTAATCTTTCTTTTTACTTGCGACTTATAGGTACTATAAGGCAAGTTATGCATTCGTAAAAAAAATCGAACTCGAGATTTTGATCAAAGTTGATATTACGATGATAGCGAAGACCAAAAAAGTGGGTCTCGCAATTCTGTCTGTCTGTCTGTCTGTCTGTCTGTCGGTTCGACTACAGCCTAAACGGCTCGGCCGATTTTCTTCAAACTTGGTAGATATGGGTTTTAATTTTTTACCCCCGGACGTTTTTTTCTATTTTTTTTTAAGACCAAAAATAACGGTACCTGCCATACGATTTTTTTTCGAAATTTTATAAATATTTTTTTTTCTCAAAAACTGTCCCACAGAATTTTTTAAAAAAAATTCCAAAAATTTCATTTGGTAAAAACTAGCTAATGGTTGAAAAAAATTTTACAAAAAATTGTTATTTTCGGTAGCCCCCCTGGGTCCATTTTTTTTGTTTTTGATTTTCTCGAAAACGGTGCAGCCGATTTTAATAATTTTTTTTATGCCAAAGCTCCTCCAAAGTTTGAATATTATTACATATTCAAATTTTCAATTTTTAATTTTTTGGATTTTTAAAAAAAAATTCAAAATTTTTTTTTGGAATCCCAATATTTCGAAAACCACTTGCTCGATTTTTTTCAAACTTGGCAAATAAAAGTTTCTTAATATAATCTACAAGATTTGAGAAAAAAAATTTTGTTTTATTTAAAACTAACGGTACCTTCCATACAAATTTTAAAAAATGGTTTTCGAAAATCGCATTTTTCTCGAAAACGGTTCCGAGAATTTTGCTAAAATTTTTTTTCTTTTGATTAATATTTACAATTTATAATTTAATAAAAAAAAATTTTAAATCTAGATATTACTGACTGTACCTACCATAGAACGATTTTTTCGAATTTTGAATTTCTCATTATCGACTTAACGGATTTTAATGAAATTTTTTATAAAAAGGCTCCTAAAAAGTTTAAAAAACATTGCATTTAAAAACTTAAGAAAAAATATTTTTTCAATTTTTAGAAAAAAAAGTAATTTTTTTTTTTTTGAAAAATTCGATATCTCAAGAACGGCTTAGTATTTTTTTTTGGAAATTAGACTTTTATTCGTACAATAATAAAAACTTAAGGTTGGCGTACCAAAATTTGTTCTTAAAAATGTTTTAAAAATTTTGTAAATAAAAGCTTATTTTTTTAAGGAACCACTACAAAGACTTATAGTTTTTGTTCCTGCATAAATTCATATTTGCATATCATTCTGTTTTTATCTCTTACTACTTAAAGAATTAAAAAAAATTCATTTTATCCTTATGAACAGTTTTCTCTAATAACATTCGTTTTTAAAATTCCTAGTCTATTACATAGGAGCAAGTTCGTGCGACCCAGTCGTGCATTTTATTTTATATACATATATATTTTTATCGGACACTAAATTATTAAAGTACCCATTATATAACAGACCCGTCCATCAACTAGCACTTTCTCACTTGGTTCAAAGTAATAATCTTATAATTTTTGTTGAAAACTTCGCTATTGCATAATTTATCTGACGAGGATTAGGCAACAACAGAGCTCTTTTGGGTCAGCATGAGATTAGATAAGGACCAAGCCAAAGCCCAGAACATCAGTTTCCATTTATTTCAACCTATCCACACCTCTCGCAATGAACCCAACAGTACTTCCAAAATCTCTGCCCAAAAAGAAACAAAAACAAGTTGTTTCTATGATCTTGGTGTGTAGCTACTTTGTGTGAACAGTACCGTTCGTTTAAGGTCGGCTTTTGTTAAAATAGCAAACAAAAAAAAATATAACTATAACAACTCATCTCCCATTCCATCGAAAGATAAGAAACAGCCAGAGTCTTTCATTTCATTTCAACTTTGAAAAGCCCCCGAACGCTACAAGCCAAGGATGAGCATCACATAAAATGTTTAACATAGAATACGTGATTGGTTTTCTCGGTTGGTTAGTTTGCGATGCAGTCAAAGTCTGACATGAGCCGACGGAAGAGGCTACAGAATGGCCAGGAAAAGCCTCCTAACACAGTACATCACCTACAATATAATGGCAGTTGGCCCATAGAGAGCGTTAGTGTACTCAACTAACCATAACATCACCACTCGGTCAGCAACAGCCATTATTCAATTCATGAAAATTGCAGCTTTGATGCATCTCTCCAGCATCAAAGCATCAGCAGCAGCTGCAGTCAGTTGATAGTGGAACGTGGAAGTAGGTATCTTTCTCTGTCTTCAGCATTTGTGTGAAATTCGAACTCCTCACAACATCATCGCAATCAAAAAGAGAACACCGTACTCACGATTGTGCTATTTAACAAGCATCGGGTATTTTTTGTTTTTTAACTTCCACCTCAAGCTCTAATCCGAAGAGCTATACGAGCGACTAGAGACGACGACGACAACGTCCTGGTGGTTGCTGGTTACCTCGTGGATGTTTTGTTGTCAGTCCGTCGTCGTTGTTATCGGCTCCAAAAAATTACTTCTTTTTTGCACGTTGTTGTTCGGATCTATGGATCTCTCTTAGCTTAGTTGAGGAGTCCCGAGACTACATGACATGCCATAGATTCGTCCGCAGATAAACCCTGTTTAATGAAATCATAAATTATACGTCTCCTCTCTATCCGGCCAGAGATTCCGTTGTTGACTATAGTGCGCCAGTGGTATGCGCAGTTGCATGCTCCGAAATAAAAATGAGAAGAATAAAGAAAACAAAACGCTAAGCAGCTTTGGCACACAGAGCTAGTAGACCAATCGTTCAGATCGGAATAGTTCAGTTTTCGCACAGTGGACAGTTTCAGACTCAAAAATAAGGAGACGCAATTTTTAATTAAAACTTTAGAACTTAACGAAAATCGCAAAGTAGTGGAAAACTTAACGAAACTTAGTTTTGAGCAATTCTAGTCGAATAATGGAAATCCTTTGTGTTGGCAAAGTAATGGATTAAACTCAAAGAATGTCTGAAAGGAAATTCTAAAGAAATAACGGTACCTGTGTAGCTAGCGTATATTTAATACGTTAATCTTAACACACAAATGTGAGTGCAATGTCATGAAAGTTCACATTCTGTTGGCTCATTTCGAAGAGATAAAACTCAAATTTTGTGGAACTTACTTGTCTTCTCTGAGTCTTTTACTTCTATGAAATATGAAACACGGTCCACTGTGCGGCACGACACGAAGCGGTGGTGGTGGCGTCGTCGCTCGCCCTCCTTCTTGTTAGTTGGCGAAATTGAAATTGCCTTCGATATCGATAACGTAGTGATGTATGTTGCGATGTTGGCCCGGATCGGAGACCTGTAGCGCTGCTCTGCCGCACTATGCCGGTACCGATACCGATACCGGTGCCCCATCCATCTCGGGGAGATAATTTGTGAAATCTTCTTTATTGTTCTGAGAAATTGTTATTAATTGAGTTGTTAGCTCAGCGCAGGGACCCAATCCAAAAGCCAAAGATGGAAAAAAGGGGTATCCGGGCCACTGTCGCGTCGTCGTCGTTCCATTCTGATATGCAATCGCAAACTAGCACTAATGAAGAGTATCACTTCACTTGACGGCGTCTACCACATTGGGAAGAGATGATGATGGTGACAAAACCGAGTTAATTGGTGGGCTGATACTGAGCTTGATTGCAACGACTGACTTGTCGTGGTAAATGACGTTATAATTAGGTGCAAAGATTCGGTGTCGTGGTAATTAAGCGTCTTCGTCGTCGTCACTTGCGCAGAACCACCGATGACGGACGACCCAGGAGAGAAGGCTTTCATAAATCTCCACACATAAGTCGCCGTCGGTCGGTCGGTCGGTCGTCTGACTGATGGACTGCTCCGGTCACATTTGCAATTTAAATGAAGATACCAATCAAACAGGTGTGCATCAGGACATTACGTGGAACATTTATTTCTGCTGCGCTGCTTGGTTCGTTCTTTGCTGCTTCTGGCTGGCTTTTTGTTATATGTTGGAAATTGGAAGCTGTGGCGTTGATATGGTGTTGTTGGTGTTTCTGCCAAGTTATTCCATTCCATCGTCATCGGGTCGGTCGGTCGTCGGTCGTTGTTGGACTTGAAACTCTGGTAAGCAACAGTTGGTTTGCTGTTAAATAAAAACAAAAGATCCCGAGAAGCAAGAGGAGGCAAGAGGGAGAGTGAAGACAGCGTTTACCAGAGGCAATTAAGACAATTGATCCGACCACAAAAACTAGGAAACATCACCCATCATTAGCGTATACCCCGTTTTTCGAATCGATTCGGGGCCGTCTTCGTCCTCGTCGTCATTGGACAGGCTACACACAACATACAGCTTCAGCATACTGCTCGTATGTATAGCTGACGGACGGACATAGCGCTTCTTGCACTCCACGACTCTATTCACTCTATAGAGAAGAACTTCACTTGGCCAGGAGATACAACATAGTGGTTTGGTTTCAGTGTTTTTATGTCCTCTTCACTTCGAAAATGAACAACAACAAAAAAAGAGGATGCAGCCGGAGCGGCGATAGTTGCCGCAGATACGTTTGTGTTCAATTAAGTTTTTCAACACGGAGGCATTTAAAAGTGATGTGGTTGTTATGCAAATAACGTTCAACCGAGCGTTACTCTTTTTTTCCTCATCTCCTCGCCGTTGTCGAAGTCGATTTTTTGTTCCTCCTCCAAAACGCCTTGACTTGATTTTTTTTGTTCTTAATCGTATTCCACAAAATAGCAAGTCAGTCACTTGGATTTATTTTGAAATCAAATTTCACCTCAGAACAATGATCACCGCAATGTTTAGATTCGGAGAAGGAAGAAAGAACCTCAGGATTACGGATATGGTGGTGTAGAGTAGACCTCGATCGGGAATGGTAATTAAAATCAAACACAATGCTGCAGTCCTGCTGTTGGTGATGTTGTTGTTATGCCATGGATCGGAAATAGAGAATCTTGTTGCACTACGGGACAAAATGTGTCACTTCGAGGGCGAGTACAAGACTTTTTGTTTGACTTGAAACATACTATCAGGAATGTTGCTTCGTCGTTGTCGTCGTCGGCGGCAGCGGCGGTGGTGGCAGCCAGGGTTCCACCATAAAACAGTGTAACTACCTCTTTGGTGACGGTTTTTGGGAGACCCTCGTCTTTTGGGTCGACGAAGCAACGTTGTAGCTACTGCAACACAAGTATCGTGCAATGTTATAGCTTGAGCTTGGGAGTTCTGCTTTTTGTATAAAGTGGATTGTATGTTTTTAGTTTAAACAAATTTGCCGGAGCTGCAACAACAAGGGTGGCTAAAAACTACTACCAACTAAGAAGACATGACAGTCGTGAAGGGTTCGACTGTTCGATAATAACATATTTAGAGAAAAAAAAATGTCAGAGTTTGTTGTTTTTTTCATATATATTTTGTGAATTCTAATTAAATAAAATTGAAAATAGTTTTTGTGAGTAGTTTAATTTGGATTTTCCATTTCAAGGTGGACATATGTCTTGGTGCAAGCTTTGCCTGTTTTAAAAGCTGTTTGAGAGCTACATGGAATGTTTCTTGGTAATTATTTGAATAGACACCTCCTTACTGAAATAGTTCACAATAAACCTACCTTAGACCAAGTTAGATTGCCGTCTTAGAGAATTTGATCTGAATTGTTAAATTGTGAGTTACACAAAAGCGGTGAACGCAAATGCGGTCGCACGAGTAGTTATTCGCAAATGATATAACACATGAGGTTCAATTTCATTGAATCTGAAACACGTGGAAATGTGGCGGATAGTATCCCTTGGCATAATGTTTAGTGAGTTATGGACTGTCATGCAAAGGTCTTGGGCTCGGTTCTCAACAGCTGGAAAAAGAAATGTTCAGGGGTTTACTGCATCCTGCGACGAAGTGACAAATCCTTAAATAGTATCCTTAACATAAAAAGTGCTTCTCATTTATACATCGTTTGAATTCAGCAGAAAATTGTAGGCTCTTAAAATTCCTGTCGACAACACCCTGTGTGCGTGGTTGAGAGTTGTAAGTCAAGGTGAGATTTTCAAAATCATGGTTTATCTGAACGTAGTCATTCAAGTAACAATTGATTTCCACTCCAGGAGAGGGCCGAATGATTCCGGAAATCTGGCTGATTTGCGATCACAGAATATCGATTCAAAAAGAAAGCTTCGACTACAAAGCCCTCTTCTGATCGTTCGAAAGCACGATGGTAGGAAAGAGAATTTGAGAATCAGATCACTTCTGCCTGCTTTGACCAATACAGTTTTAATAACTGTATTTTTTATTGATTGATCTTTGTGACTTCTATACTAAGAACTTGTACTTTTGGTGGGTTATTATTCATTTAAGCATCTTAGAAGCATAGAAAAAAAATAAATATGAAATTACCAAGTTGATGCTTATACAATACAGGGGTGCCACTTTGTTTCGATTGCAGTACATTTACTACATTTTCTACCACAAAATCAAACCTACTCCAATTTTGTTCAAAATACCTATCATCACGAAGGGTAAAAATGGCGGCCACTAGCAGTCTTGGCTAATGACTTAAATAGCGCTGGATGGCGGCACGGTTTTGATACACGTTTGACCTGTGGATTTAATGGGATAAGATGTGATATTCATGAGCTCCTTTTTATATGAAGTTCCCTAGCTAGCGGTTTTAAGATCAAAGTGAACCCTTAACATAAGTCATTAAGGTTCATCTCAGAGCCACTTCGTCCTATTGATACAAGAGACTGTGGTGATCAAAAATGATATAAGTTGTGAATATGAGTTCCTTGTCTTCTGGATTTTTCGAAGACCTTTGCGGCGTTAATCATAAAACACTTTGCAAATAACTAAAAAAAACAATTTTGACTTCCTTATAGAGCGGTGGGTCTAGTGGAGAGGTATTTGTGCAATCCCGAGTATTTGACTTTTCATATGGATGCACGACAAGGCTCTATTTCAGGGCCCTTATTATTCTGTACTTTTAAAAATGATCTCCTAAAAGTTTGCTCAAATTCACAGCAACATCTCTATGATGAGAACGTACAAGTTTATTTATCCCGGACGCTTGGTCTACAAGATGATTTGATATGTAGAGTTAATGAAGATCGCCTGGCAAGTTCCAAATGATCAACTTGCAATAGGCTAACTCTTAATCTTTCTTAACTTACCCCTATATTAAAAAAAAGTATTGATCCAGCTTTTCTCTCTCCCATCTTCAGTTATTTATAGTACCTTAAAATTGGACTTTTTGGTTAATTAAATTAAAAAGCTTTCTTTTTTTCACAAAACTTAGAGTAAATAATATAATACATATAAGTTAAAAAAAAATAATATTTGTAAGGTAATCACTTTCTAGTTAATGTTTTATAAAAATGTTTAACTAAAATTCCTTAAAATTAATTTTTAAAATTATGATATGCCTTTTATCTATTTTATCGCCAATGGTAAGGAGTTTCAGAGTTTAATGGCATATACAAAAACTAGCCTCGATGCATTTAGGTATGCACATATAGGTTAAATAAGATTCATGGTTCCATTTGTAAAAGTATCAAATTTTCGTCTAGAGATAACAATAACATGTGGTTAGTCGTTTATAAACATGCAGAACAAAATTGGACCTAAAATGGAACCCTGTGAGACACCAGCAAGTAAACTGATTGATTCAGAAGAATAATTGCCAACTCTGCGAGCTAAAAAAGAAGAGTGGTTACGACAAATAAATCTGGAAGTTTATGGGTATTGGTAGGTGCTTCACAAGAAAAATGCTTACGACGGAATTTAAGTTAGAAGTAAACCAGGGACAGTTCTTGTTTTTAATTATGACAGTTTTCAACGGAACATGCTTTATGTAGAGTTCTAGCAATAGAAGTTGAAAGAAATCGGCCTTATCATCAACATTATTCAAGTTATATCAAATACCAAATGGACAATTTTAAACTTCTTTTTGTAATGAAAAATTATTAATAGATTTCAAATCTTGAAATTGAAAAGAAGCCGGAGAAGAGATAAATTTGAAAAATCTATATTAAAGGTACAGAAAAGAAAGACAACTGGTCGAATAAAAGAACGTTGCATAAGAGGTGGCATTCGATCCAAAACGAGAAGCATTTGAATTCACTATAGAGAGGCCAGTAGCTGCAATTTTTTTTATAATTAGGGCACACTCAAAGGGTTTTTTTATACAGTTAATATGCCAGAGACACAGTGTGAGCATTAAGAAAAGGATAAACTTAAAATGCATTTAATGGTGCTACTATCATAAACTTCTACTATCCAAAACTCAATTCCGTAGCTATCAGATCTAAAAATAATATTTGTGTTTAAACTAGCCTTGCAGTAAATTAGCACCCTCTCCCCGATAGTATTGATGGCTCTATCGTTACGTATCAGCTTGTTATTGGGAAGCTGGTACATATAGTTAGACCTTACAGGCTTCAACTGCGGCTCCCTAGCCATATTAATACACTGAGCTGTACTTTATCATCGCTTATCAGGAATTTATATAGAAATCTTACAAATTTCACTGCAATAAAAATAACATCAACTTCTGATCCGCCAAAAACGTAAATTAAGGATGACGACCCACATAAGAAAAAACTCATTAATTCAACCAACGACAAAGAATCGCAATTCGAAATAGCATTCCATTCACCGGCGCAGAAAATCGATTTTTAATCGAATTCTGAATTTGCCAATGAAAACCCTATTAGAGCCAATGATCTTGAAAATAGTTATTGTTTGTAAGATGTCATTTATAGCGAACAGGAAAAAGCACCAGGAAAAGTTGAATATAATAAAATTGAATACTTTGTTTCAGATAGTCGTTTAAAACAAACACCAAAATTAAGTCAGATGAAAAGCTGTAATTTGTTCTTTTGACATTTCTGATTATAATATTTCAAAATGATTTCTAGTTACAGCTGTCATCTGTCATTGAAATGCATTATTGAAAATTTCGATTTAAATTTTTAAAATGATTAAACAAATTATATTGGCTTTTAGTGGTATTTGTTTAAAGGATTTCAGACATAAATTCATCTGTCCCGCTGGGGTAGCTTTTTTCCTGGGTTGCGACTGAAACTCACAAAATAATGCCTAATGTACCTTAATATCTTTCAGTGATAAGGAACAATAGCTGCATTGTGATTTAGCCTTAAAAAATTGTTTTTAAAATTTCAATCAAACAAACCTAAAATCTGTCATTAAAATTGACAAGAGAAAAATATTTGCAAATAACAAATGACAAAAAGTCATTAAATTAGTAATTAATAAAAGAATTTATTTACATATTTTGATCTACACGCATTTTTTTTATTTTATCCCGGGCAATATGTTGAAATCCCGGGATTTTTTATTATTTTAGCCATTTGTTCCGCCGAGGTGTAAGAAAACTCTGGTTACCCTAAAAGGCAATGAGTTATAGAATGTTTCAACATACATACATAGGTACTTCGAAATATAGTTAATTCTGTTTAAAACTTTATTTTAAATCCTTTTTATTTTTTTTCTTTGATTTGGAACATAATCGTTCCAACGAATTATATTTTCCTATTTCAGTTTCGTTTTGAATCCTCAAATTCTTATAGTTTTTTCTTATCATTCACTAACAGGATATTAGATAGTAATCAGAATCACCATTCGACTGATTTCTTTCAACGATGAATTTAGCTATGAATGAGAGTAAATTTGACATTTGCTCGGTGCAGTGCACTATGGGACCAAATGGTACAAACCATCTCAAAAATCCATAACTTTTTCGTTTCTCAATATTTTGTTTTTGAAATTTTGCACACTTATACTTGTATAATCAAAAATTTAAAATATTAAAACGTTTCAGATAGAAATAAATTATTTTATTTTTTTTTTAATAAAATAAAATAACAAATTTGTTTCATTTATATGGGAAAAATTTGTTGGAGCAAGAATTATTGCAACAATTTGGATGAAATTTGTAGTTTTCTTCTTTTACCGGTGAAAACATTTGAAAGTAGTTTTTTTGTAAAATCCGCCCACTACCACGCCCATGTTTTTCAGATTTTTGTTATTTTCTTATTTTTAGTGAACAGGAAGCCGAAAATTTGTATTTGAGGTTTTTTAAACTTAAGACATCGCATGTATATTTTTTCTGCCCACTTTCCCACCTACTTTCAGTCCCCTTTTTTTATTTTTAGCTTAAAGTTCATTAAGAGCAGGCATTTTTTAAATTAAGTTTTATATGAAGAAGTGAGTTTATGAAAAGTGTTATTTATTTTTAGTAAAATCCGTGTACTGCCACGCCCATTTTTAATATATGAAAGTTTTTCGCCTTAAGACAAAAAAAAAAGGAATTCAAAAGTACACCTTATTACTAGGTATATTAATTAATGTCTAAAAGTTCTTAAGCCTCGTCAAACAATGCAGGTGTTATTTATAACTATGTACCTACATTTGTATTATATGCAACCATAAACCACACACCCCCTCTCACCCTCAAATGCTTCGCATTTATTTTTATTTAATTATGATTTTTTTAATATAAATATGAGTAAGGAAGTTTAAAATTGGAAAACAAAAAATATTTTATTCTAAAAATAAAATTTAGAATTTTAATAATATTGGAAATAAATGATAAAAACTTATAAATTTTGTGGAAACATAGTCACTTATATGATGTTTATGAAAATGTGTTGCACATGTTTTAACAGTTATATTTTTTAACTTTTGACAAAAAATAACATTTTTTTTTTAAATTTTGAGCTAAAAGTAATAAAATAATTGTCTAAAACTTTTTGGAATACACATTTATGTGCATCAATAAAGGTTCCACATTTTTGCCAAATTTTAATTTTTTTCATCACTTAACAATAAAGTTATAAGAATACGAATTTTTATTCTAAAAACTTATTTTTCTTCCTCATCATACGTTTTTTCTTCTTAAACAAAAATGCATGAAAATGCGAAAGTTTTTATTTTTGCTTACAAATTTAGAATATTTTAAAAATATTAAACAGCCATTAACTAAACGGAGGCAGCCGGAACTAACAGAGAAAACTTCAATTGAAAACAAAAAAATGAAAAATATACTGCACCTTACTCATTTTTTTTATTAATTTACTGGTGAACTTAATTAAAAAACATATAACTGTTTTGTAAAGAAGATGGCTTGGGCTTTTCAAAAAGGTATAATACTTATACATTCTGTCCAGAAAAATACGAAATAATTGACCTCAAACTCTCACTTCTAATAATTCTAAAAAATAAAAATATCGAATTGTCATTTTTAACGGTAATTTTAGGTACCTAGAACAAAAGTAAGATACAAAAAGCTTACTGTGTTAGAAAGAACCCTATTTCTAGTATATAATTCCATCATTAGATTTTTCAAATTACGAAATTCACCAAAACCATTTTTGAGATGGATTTCATCATTTGGTCCCATAGTGCAGTGGTCAAAACTTTTAATTCTAGATTGCACCGTGGTATACGAGTACGTTTGTCCGAAACCCTAAATGGCGGAAAATCATCTTTACAATAGATCCCAATACCATGACCATTTATAGTATGTTTATGTATTTAAAAAAAATATAACTCATAAAAAAATATAACAGTACCAAAGTTACAACTTGCTTGACTTATTTCGTTCCGTTAGGATATCTATACCGAGCTTCTTGATTCCTACACAGTTCACTGATAAGTGTAGCAAGTTTTAATGACCTAACGATAATCTTATAACTGTTTCATGCTTAATCTTCTAAGCCATCTACATACCCCGGAGACCTCAAGTTCAAATTTCTCAAGCTTCTCTTTAAATCTTGTATCGCTTCCATCATAAGACCATACAATATTGAAGAAAATATGTACGAGTATGTATCGATTTTTATTTTCTGTTCCTACAGATATTTGTTCCTAATAGCTATTTGGTCTCAACATCCATAAAACCTATTAGAAACCATAAGTTTGTGGCAAGTTGATGGTGGGGCGAAATAGAGAGTCATCGCTGCTTAAGTCCCAAATAATTTCGTTATATTTTAACACAAGCGTCCATAATGCACCGCATTACTTGTACTCTTATGTATGCACTTCCCATAGACCATCTCCAATGCCGATAGCAAATCATATCGCATGCTGCACACCAGCTTCTTGGGGGAAGGGAGGGGGTTATTAAAAATTCCATTTGCAACATAACGCGAACGGTGCATCATCCCATTAGGCGCGCGAGAAAGACCTCAAGCGAAAAGACCATTAATTCGCAACTCCTAGCCGGTAACTCATTTGGGAAGAGTTCAAAGTTTAATTTGTTACCAACAACGGGTAATAATAATGGCTATGGCCGTGTGTCCCTTCCTCTTCTTACAGATGCCGGCCCGGATGGCGTGGACCCCTCTGCAACGAGTGCATGGTCTATCCCGGCTGCAAGCACGGATCATGTAATGGTATCGCCTGGCAATGTCTATGCGATACAAATTGGGGTGGCATCCTATGTGACCAAGGTAAGTTTATGAGGTTTTGGTTTTTCTGGTTTGGTTCTATATTGGCTACCTTGCCTGCTGAATTTCTGACTTGGCTAGCTTGGTTAGCTGGTTGGCTGGCTGATGAGGTCGCAGCATCGAATTAAGAAAAATGCTGCGAAAATCGAAAACGATAAGATTTAGCGAAGCGAATTTGACAACTAACATTAATTATTTCATTTAGATTTAAATTATTGTGGCACCCATGAGCCTTGCATGCACGGAGGGACATGCGAGAATACGGCACCTGATCAATATCGCTGCACATGCGCAGAAGGCCTCTCCGGCGAACGGTGCGAGATTGTGGAGCATCCGTGCGCGACGCAACCGTGTAAGAATGGAGGCACATGCACGCTCAAGGTATGTACCATATATACATATGTAGATACTTCTTGTTGGACCGTCTTTACAGATAGATTTTTGTTCATTTTACAATCGGTTGCACATTACATTAAGTTGTTGTTGCAGCGATATTCCGTGTGTGTGTTTTTTTAATGAATTTTTGCATTTTACAGGAATCGCAAAAAATGACTGATTCGATGGGAATGGCTACGGGACTAAGTGTGCGCGGCATGCGAGGCATGAGTTCCATGGGCAAACCAGTTGGACGCAATCGTAATCCTATGAACGGAGGCACCAGCAGCGGCAGTGCAATGCCAAGAATGAGTCCAACCACTCCACCTGTGGCTGAATTCACTTGTACCTGTGCACCCGGTTGGACGGGTCCCACATGCGAAATAAGTGAGTATTAGTCGTGTTAAAGTGTATCTTAGTATTTTTGTTGTTGTTGTTTTGTATTTCAAATACTAGAGTGGCGTTAGAGTGTGCGCACTCGAAGCGCATGAACACAATTTTTCGTTTTGATTTAAACTCAACGGACTAACATTCATGGTAGGAATAAAAAAAACGAACGCACTTTTAATGAGAAAGTTGTCAAAGTGAACATTTTTTATCGCAGGGAACCGATCAAGGAGTCAACGTTTGTGGCTTTTTGTAAGTCTTCGTGGTAGCTGTCATTCAAGTTGGAATTTGGAATGTTTTGCAATTTGTTTTGACGTTTTCCGTGAAATTAAATGATGAAAAATTAAAAAAAAAATAACAATATAAACATGACGTTGTTGTGTTAGTTGAGGATTAGATTTATGTTTGAAAGACAGTTGTGATTTGTTTAATCCTGATCATGGCTGCGAGAGAATATTAACAACCTTTAGTTTGAAGTAAATAAATAAACTGGCGCCCAATGTGAGATTTTTAGTGTAATATCCATTTCTCCTTTTACTTATTACTTCTTTCGAAAGTTCTCCTATATACCTACATACTTTTTGGACATATTCCCAAAATGTTCCAAATCTTTCATGGCCCTAGACGCACCTTAAAAAACAATTAATTTTTCTAAATTGACTCTTTGATCTTTAAGCTATTTAATCAAAACCTATTAATTATTATGTTCCCTTAACAATCGAGGAGTGGAAAATAAAAAACTCCAGAATCATATTTGATCTCACAAAATAGAAAAGAAAAACTAATCAAATCGTGGTAACAAAATTCTAGATCGATACAAACAAATGATACCAACCAACGTTCGCCCACCTTCAGACAGCTAAGCCTTCATTCTCAAACAAGGTAGTAACAACATTTTGTTGTTGATGATTATGTCCATCGAGAAAATAGTTTTTCTCATTTGCGTGTCGAAAAACAAAAAGGGTACACACAGAGGGTCATCCGAGCAATCACTCATCTGTCATTTAACTGATGGATTATACCAAAGACTTCCCTGATCATTTTCGGCAACAGTGGAACAGTCTACACGAATTATTTGAAAATAAAGAAAAAAAGTGTTTTGATGGCATAAGTGGTAAATTTATTTGTCAACATTTGAAATTTTCTATTTTATTAGTTGGAGAAAATCGTGGTTTTTCTAATAATGGTAAAGTGGCTTTGTAAAGTGTTTTTCAAGGGACATTTTAATCCGTCATCCTTGATGGATTCTGCACAATTTATCTAGCTGAGTTCTTGGAATTACTGATGGCATCAGATTTTTTAGGGATGTGAGAACAGTAGCGCCCATCTTTTAGATGTCATTGGCTCGTGTAGAGCCTATCAATACCGTTATTAAAAAAAAAAAGAAAAAAATGCCTGAGTAGTCAATACTTCCTTTCCTGCTAATAGCACTACAAAATGTTACATGGTTGGAAATAGTTTTGAAAGGATGCGCCTCTCTTAGCAAAATACCAGTCCCTGAATACAGGTAAGAGTAGAATCCATCTCGAAATATGCGAAGTCTGACTGTTTTCGTGTTTAAGACCTAAGAGCGTATTTTCGAATTCCATATTACAGACATCTTTAATAGATGTCCAGTCAACGTGCATAACTTAGTGCCTAGGTGAATGGAAACGGCCCCTCACGAATTAGTGCGTACATTTAGGAAAAATATCAACTACAAGGAATATATTCCCACTACCTTCTGGGTACAAGGTGGTGTGCAAGAGGTTTTCAAAAACGTTGTTACCGATTCCATTCATGCATAATTCATTGATTTTGGTGTAAAAATCCATCAGGGAGTGGATTTAAGGTGCCTTAGGTAATACAAAACTTCACCAAACACGTTAGTAGAGAAACACTAAATTGCAGTACTCTGCCCCCTCTTCTATGACTTTTGGTCTGTCATACAATTCTAGTTAAGTTTGAATGATTTGGCGGGAAGGCGGTTGCGTATGCAGATGATTTGGTACTATTGGTATCAAGAAAGTTCACGAACGCAGTTTTAAAAAGGTAACTAGGAAACTAGAATTTAAATAAATGAAAGCTAAACTACCCCCTCGACCCCGACCCAATGGTCAAACACTCTCGCTCTACGCCAGTGCAAAATTACCTTTCGACCTTTAATTAAACTGGAAACTAAAGAATTAAGAAAGGGTTCAGAAGCCCTGCAAAGCTGTCTATGCCTGCAGTACAAATTTTAGTAGAAGGCGGAGTCCTCAATCGAATATGATCTTGTGGACGACCAAAGCCTATAACATCGATAAACTGAAGAAGGTTCAAAGAACTATTACCGTAAGCATCCAAAATACCCTAAGATCTTGCCCAACTGATGGCTTAGCTGTTTTTTTCTGCACCTTTAACATATACAATATCAATTATCTTGCAACGCGCTTAGACTAAAAGAATCAAGATCTTGATTTACCAATCCCTAGTGCCAAAAATATCACTTTTGTTAATTCCAATTGAAATGTTTTTGGCTGCAACTATTTTTAATGTTTCCATACAAAAAAGACTAAGAGAATGACGTCGTGATGAAAGGCAATCTTCGGCATAACTACCTTTACTATAATGACTCAGAGATGGGATGTGGTTTGTTCAAAGATCTTTTCTGATTCTCAAAATACGTCTTGCTGGATTTGGCCTTGGTAGTGTCTTTGAAGCTGAATTACTAGCAATCAGAGAAGGAAGCATGTTAATCAAACAAGATCCAAACCAGAACCAGATTAAAGATATTATTATAGACAGTCAGGTGGCTATTCAAGCCACTAATTTCAGTACATTATCCTATGTACAAATTACCTTCCCGACCTAAACATTAACTTTGGTAACAATCTTATATGGGTTCCGGGACATAGTGGCAATGACGGGAATGAATAGGCTGATGAGCTGGATAGACAAAAATCAGCCCTTTGTGGTGATGCACTAATCAAACCGAGACATAGCCATCATGATCGCCAATAGGAGAGCGTGCATAAAACATAGTTATTCATCCTAAAACTCACTGTCGTAGTTAATGTAACAATGACAAGTAGGAAAAGGAAGCAGTATTTTCTCTGAAAATGCCCTTCTCTGCTCAAAATTTTTCGACATGGACGATTTTTCGGAAATGGCGATCAAAGACTTAATCTCTGTTACTTTTTGTATTCCCGAAAATTATTATTTTCATAAAGAAAAAATTACTTTTGACTTTTTCAAAATAAATTGGTCGTCATGATGTCTATTACGAAGTTTCAAACCCTATTCGTCATCCACATACCATCCACAATGCAACTATTGAAATGTTCGGTCGCCCCCAACCTCAAAATCATTCTTGTTTTTGTTTGTTTGTCTGTCGGAGGCCATAACGGCTCATAGAGAGCCTAAACCTTGTGACTTACGACTCCCAACCAAACCCGTGGGGGTGTTACCTGGAATGGAGGGGATCTTCAATTTTCTGCCGATTCTGAACGGCTGATCAGCAGCACTTTTCATGACAAGAGATACCTACTCTTATCGATTTGTAAATTCTTAGCAGCAGCTAAAAATCGAACCCAAGAACTTCTGCATGACAGTCCAACACACTAACCAATTTGCCATGGGGTTTTGTTTGGTTATTTGCTTAACGAAATATCAAAATTGACGAATGTTCATTCATTCGTAGATCGGTGTTCGCCCTTAAGGACTATTCACATGAAAGCAATCTACGACCGTGGAATGAACATTCGTTCATTTTGATATTTCCTTCACATATCGTAGGTTGCTGTGGAACACGAATAGAGTTTGCAAGTTCGTAACAATCAGATTGCTATTTGTGACGACCAATTTAGATTCCCAAATTTATCTTACTTTAGCAATTTACATTTTTACATTAATTTCAATAAATTTTCAACATCTTTGTCTAATTTTTGTGAAAAATTAAGGCTTACAAATGTTTTGAATCGAATTTGTTCTTTTATTCGTTCGTCGGTCGTTGGTCGCTCTCATGTCAACAGTCCTTAATGGGAATAAATACACTTCAGGCTTAATCAAAATTCGAATGCAAGGTCTTAATTTTATTCACTCAATGTTGATTTTAAGATGTGTGTACGTCTTTAAAGTATCCATGATAGGTTCATTTATTCTGAGCAAACATCATAAATAGTTCAATTTAAGTGAAAAACAGTAAAACTTTCAGTATTCTTTTAATTTTGGTTAGTTTATTTCGACTTTTAGGACACTCTGTGTCCCTCTGTAACTCACCGTTCCCTTTTTTCATGCGTGACCGTGTTTTGTTCATTGTGTGTACCCCCAAGTTAACCAAACGCGATAATTAATAAACAAACAAATCGTTTTGTGGTGGGTGTTGCATCCACACACTTAGCAATCAAGATTCAAATATTTATCCCATCTCAGGCCATTAGCGAGTTGCGTCCCGGAAAACAAAACAAAAATCAAACGCAATTACGAACAAAATATTAACAAAAAAAAAAAAACAAAAATTTACACGAAAAATGCCTTAAAACACTTGAAAAACAAAAACTCATTCTGTGGAAGTGCAAACAAGATGTCAAGTCAAGGCACCCATAACCTTAAGTTGTTTGCTCTTCTCGTCCGCGCATATATGTCATCATCGAAAAGGTTACATTTGCTCTTTGGCTCACACGCAGCATCCCCAGCATCCTCAGCATCTATTGTCCGGTATGTGGATGGTTGTTTGTATCTCATCAGCCATGAGGAACATTGTCCACTTCAGAGATAATTATGCAGAGATGCTTGCTCTACAAACTACAACAATTTGTGCCGTGTTCTCAGATACGCGCATCTGAGCTGAGCCCGAACAAAACAAAAAAAAAAACAGCCAACATTTAGGTTATGATGGGATTGCATATGTTCTACTGATCTCGGGCTCAACCACCACATCAGAGCCAATAAGAGGTTTTTCGAGCGCAGCTTGGTGTGCGAGCACAATTTATGCTCCGCGATCGGGTCCCCGAGATAAAGTTGTTCAAATTGTAGATTGTAGATTTGTGAACGGGACAACATTTTATATTAAAACAAGAAACAAAATAAAAATAAAAAAAAACTAAACACACAATCCAATCCACTTACAGACATTGACGAGTGCGCCGGAGGTCCCTGCGAGCACGGTGGCACTTGTATAGACCTCGTCGGGGGCTTTCGATGCGAATGCCCCCCCGAGTGGACCGGCGACATATGCCAGATGGATGTCAACGAATGTGAGCCGAATTCGGCCACAAATCTCGGGCCCTGCACCAATGCGGAAAAGTGTCATAATTTGCCGGGCTCCTTCTCATGTCAATGCCTCAAAGGCTGGGGCGGGCCAACCTGCGCCAAAGACCTGGACGATTGCAAAGGCCAGTGCAAGAACGGAGCAACCTGCATTGACTTGGTCAACGATTATCATTGTGCGTGTGCAACGGGCTACACAGGTGCGTTATATCTAACTCCTCGACATCGAACACGTCGTTGTGTATAGAAATGTGCTTCAATAACCAGTTTTTTTTTCGTTGATTTTTCTTCCTCTCTTTGACAGGACGGGACTGTGAGACGGACATCAATGAATGCGCGAAATCACCTTGTCGTAACAATGGCGAATGTGTGGACATGATTGGGAAATTTAAGTGCATATGTCCACTTGGATACTCGGGGTCGTTGTGTGAGGTAAGTGCAAACGTTTTTTTTTATTTCTTGATTTTTTTTTTGTTGAAAGCTTTTTGTTTTGTGTAATTAAGAGATTAGAAAGAAACTATGGGAAAATCACGTACCTATGTATGCCTAGCAGGCTACTACCGTGTGTGTTCACTTTGCTGGCTTAATTGGTGTATAAGAATGCAATTAGATTGGAGTCTTAATTAGATACACACACGCCCTCTATAAGGCTTTGGTGTTTACTTATGCTTGGATATCTTGGTCTTTAAGGTAGAAAAATCCGATTGGGGTCTCTAAAAAGATACCAAATTGGTTCTCTTGTTTTGTGGCTTAAGTGATTGGAAAAGTGTTAATTCCTAAGAAAAGAATTTTCAAACGAATATGAAGTGGGAAAAGGTGAAGTTTAAATGATGGAATACAAAAGTCAATATATGAGAGAATTCAGTTTTAGGAAAACTGGCGCCCAATGTGGAATATCTTTCTTCAGTATGCAATAAATTTCTTTTAAAATTAATTAAAATCTTCAAATTATACACAAATTGAACATTAAAATAAATAAATAAATCAGTTTAATGTCAAGCAGGTGTATGTTAAGAAGTCGCGATTAGAAGTTCAATAATAATAATAATTATTATTCTTGTGAATAATTTTGAAGAGTAGGAAACAGCATCGATATTTGAAAAAAGCATCCGAATTGCCTTCAAGAATTTAACGAGTTTCGAAAAAAATATGATCAAAGCTACAAAGGTTAAAAAACATAACGGGCTACTGAATTATTTAGGAATCCTGATATTTTGGAGTAACAGAGAATCAGGATCAGCAACCAAATCCCAACCATATGAAATAAAAATGATAGCAGCTATGACTGTTTTAACCAGGTATAACTTAAATTTTTTGGGCTAAATTGTCTTGTTATCGAGAGGTCTCTAAGCGTTGCATACACTTTAGATGTGCTAGAGTTTATGTGAGTATCCCAAGTTCATTTATTATTAAAAATTATACCAAGATTTTGTTCATGGTTTTCGTATTCGACTTGGCAGGAACTAAAATGGGTGTTCGATCCAGAAAATGTGGCTGGTGTTTAGAGATTGGTAGAGCTTTTGTTTTATCGGGGATAAGTATAAGACCGTTTCGTTTGGATTACTCATATACATTGGTATTCCATTTTTCTATTGCGTTTTCAACCATATTAATAGAAAAACTTATATATGAAAACGACAGACAGATACAATGTGGATTGTATGTCATTAATAAATATTGAGAACAATAATGGACCAAAAGCGGATCCTTGGGGAACGCCATTATTAGCAGGAGGAATATTTGGATTTACAAAGTTAAATTCTTTAGAGAAGTCCAACAATGTTATGACAGTCGTATAATTAATCAATGAATCTCTTCTTCCTTGGATTATAAATTATTATATTTCGGATCGATCACTAGAAGCAGTATTGGACGGTTTCAAATCTGATATCCACAAAATTAACGCTGGGGTGGCCCAGGGTTCCGTTTTGTCTGCGAGACTCTTCCTTATGTTCATAGACGATCTTTTGTCGAAACTTCTAATCCACTAAATTGTTTCGCGGACGAAGTACCCTCAGCTTTTCATAGATTTTTTAGATTCACATACTTTTCCTTCGGATATGGACTTCTAACGGCAGCGTAGGATAAGCTCATTTAATTCTAATCTTAACAGCATTGTCTAATGGGGAATCAATAACCATGTAGAATTTAATGCTCTTTACTGTTTACTGTCGTTAAGGCGTAACCCTCCCTCAATGCCACTATGCACCGAAGAAACTGAACAGCTTTCAGTTCTAGGTATGTGCATCATAGACCATGGTTTGTGGAATGATCCCATATTTGACGTCGCCAAAAACACTGCCAAGTGTTTAGGTTTTCTCCGCCGATGGAAGAAGGTTCTTACCCGTTCTTATCTGACCGTTATATATAAAGCCTGGAGCAGGTGCTCCAAAAACTCACTTGAGTCTCTTAGACATAATTCAAATGAAAGTTTTTAAAAATGATAGGTAACCGTTGTCTAATTGAAACATTTGTATTATTTTAACGCTATTTTCAAAAACAGTGCTCTAGTGAAACAGCCAGTTGCATTCCTCCCCTCAAACAATTCAAACCGTAATAGCCTTACTTCTAGAAATACTCGTAAGCTTACCCTTACCCTTGAGTCCAATTTCTGACATACTGTCAAGTACAGAGATTCTATTTTTACCCGCACTACACGAATGTGCTATGCTTTTACGGGCTCAACATTTCTCACTCATTGCAATGTACAGGCATTAAAAACCAAAGTACATCGGTATCTCCTTTCAAATACTATCATAACAATAAATTTTTTGAGATAGATAATTTTCAGGTACTGTTAGTTTCGGAGCCAAAAACAAATTTCAATTTCTCCTTACGAAGACCCTTAAGTACCGAATCTGAAGAAAATCGACTTAGGATGTAGATCGAGCTGCAGATATACAGACTTACAGACAGACAGACGGAATTCTGGGACACATCCCTTTTCCAATTGCAAAACTTGACCTATAGTACCGACTTCATATGTACATATATCACAAGTAAAAATATTTGATAAGCTGGAAAGATGTGAATTAAAATAAAAAGAACGACTTTTTAAGAGATAATGGTTTTGTGTACGATATCTTCCAACAGTCTTCTTAACATAACTTAAATGGCGCCCAACGCCAGGACTTAAATTCTTCTAAGTGAAAATGATTAAAGGAAAACTTGAACTTACACAAAAACTGAATACATCCCGTATGATACACACTGACCCTTTTTTGAAAGATGATTAAAAAATTGACAAGGATTTCGTACAGAATACTCGAAAAATAGTGTGGATTCGGATTGTGGTGTAAAATCTTAGATAATGACCTCTTAAATCTTAGAATCACTATTCTGATGCACCTTCAATTTCCAACAAAATCTAAAAAACCATGTAAACTTATGAATCGACTTAAGAACATATTTCAATTTTCACACTCAAAGGATTTCGATTTTAACACCTTGTTCTTAGAATTCTTCATCTCGGATGCATTTAAAATCATGTCATATTAAATTAGCCCCAGACTACCGTGCCATGAATTTCCGTATACATATGACCCATTCATTCCTTTTCCCTTCTAAGAATATACTTATAGAAAATCCATAAATCTGCTCTGGCGCGCGTGCATATTATAGTACCTTTACGACCAGAGAATCAAAATCAATTCACTTAATTTATAAAAAAAAGAAACAGACTTAACAATAAACAAAAAAAAATATGAAAACTTAAAAAAAAACACCTCACCTCAAGGCGACAAGCCCGAGAACGTGAGAAATTCAGTTCGTTTGAATTATTTTCTCATCACAGTTGATTGCTCGTAATACGATTAGTGCTATAGCAGGTATTAAAGCATTAAATTCATGTGACAGAAACATACCAACCGACATAGGGACCCCGAAGACAGAACATAATGACTTAACCCACACGAAGCCCGCGCCGCCACCGCTGCCGCAGTCGCAGCCGCCGACAGCGTTTAAGTATCGAATGACACATACGGCAAAATTGTACAAAAGAAAAGAAACCAACCAAAGTACCTAAATATTATAAACACACTTGAAAATGAACAAAAAAAAATTATAAAGCGACAACCACGGAGGATACCAAAACGATAATGTAGAAGTTGGAACGAACGCAATCGTTGGAAGGCAACCAAGACGATGGAGATGGAGCTGGAGCTGGATCAGAGGCAACAACGACGACAGAAACAACGATGACTATGTTCATAGAACTGTTGTCACCTTCTCATTTTGACAACGTATTGTCAATTAATTTTACGGTTCATGCATAAGATGCCGCCAATTAGGAGTCCTTTTTGATCTTCGAAGGGGAATTTTGATTTTTTTTGTCTCTCTATGAAAATTGTTGTTGTTTGTTTTAATATTTTTTATGCGGGTTAATTAGGGATGAATTAGTGATAAATATTTGTGTTTCTTCCAAATTGGCGCCAGATTGCGATGAGTAAGATCAAATCTGTGATTTTTAAAGCAAACATTCCTTATCTTTATGAATGAGATTTATGGTTTTTTACGGCTTATGGGCATTTTGATCTGAATGAATTTTAGCTCCCGGATTTTGTTTCATAAATCATCTCAAAAAAAAAAGTGCAAATCAACATTAATAGTTATGAATATTTTGAAGTGAAAATAAAATTAAAAAAATAACAAATATTTAAAGCATGTGTTTAAAGTGTTCACGTTGGGCGCCACTTAGACATATTGGTTGTTCATCAAACTCTGAATCAGCACATATTTTTCGGATAAATTTTATTTTATTTGAATCTTTGACAATATAGTATATTTTTCTGCAGCGTAAGATCGTAAAAAAATAAAATACTTTTCTTTTCGAAATATGTATAAAGAATCAAATTTTACTGAATTTCACTTAAAGAAAATAATTTTTTACTTTCGATAAAGGTACTATAGGGCAAGTTTTGCATATAAAAAAAATCGAATTCGATATTTTAATCAAAGTTGACATTGCAATGATAGAGACAACGTAAAAAGTGGGTTCAGCAATTCCACCTGTATGTCTGTATCTCAGCCTAAGCCGCTGAAGCCATTTCTTAAAATCGGTTGTAATTTAAGTTAAATTTCTCAAGAAAAAGCCATGAAATTTCCTAAAAACCTTTATATTTAACGGTGGGCGAATGCGCATCAGCTTACCCTTAAACCAAACTTCGGACGTACAGCTAAATTTGTGGATTTTTTTCTTTTTAGCCGCACTGTACGAATGTGTAATGCTTTACCCGACTCTATACATATATCCTTCCCATTATAATATTCCGACACTCAAAACCAATTTGCATCGGTATCTCCTTTTAAATCCTCTCCTACTTTTCTAAAACGCTCAAACTGTGCTCAAACATTTTAAGGGTAGTAATAATACCTTTAGTAGTAAAAAAAACTTAATGATTTCACGTTGGGCGCCATTAATTGATTTATTTCTTGTGTTTCAAACACTGAATAACTGTAATATAATTTCTGTTACATTACTGAAATTCTTTCCGAAAAGAAATTTCGAAATGACAGAATGAATGATAAATATAGATTATTTTTCCTTCCACGTTGGGCGCCATTTTGAATTGAAGTGATTAAATTGTAACTGATTATAACAGGTATTCTCCTAGACATTGCAAACTTAGGAGACACCTAGGCATAATTGGTGTATCTGCCTTATGTAGATATGTATGATATTGTACACTAATCACTAAAGAAATAAAATGCACGACTGGGTCGCACGAACTTGCTCTTATGTAAACATCTAAGATTTTAAAATATGAATGTTATTAGAGAAAAACTGTTATAAATAAATAAGTAAATTTGGTGGCGCAACAGCTCGAAGTGAACCAGGCCTAGTGACTTACAACTCTCAACCATTCCTGTGTGCGTGTTACCAGGAACAGAGGAACCTACAATTTTCTGCCGATTCCGAACAGCTAATGAGCAGTACTTTCCATGACAAGAGATTTATACTCTTAGAGGATTTGTCAATTCCTCGCAAGAGGCAGTACACCCCTAAAAAAAATTTTGCAGCGGCTGAGAATCGAACTCGAGAACATCCGCATTACAGTCCAACGCATTAACCATTATGCCAAGGGGTACTACTTGTTATAAGCATAAAATTCAATTTTTTTTAAATGACTAAAACAACTCCTTTAGTAGTTTAAGCTAAGCACAGGATGCCATGTGTCTTAAATAAATATTAGTTTGGGCGCGATGGATGTGTGCTCGCCTGTGAACCTTATGATCACAGCTTCGATCCCTGCCATCGTCTATGTCGTTTTAAATCCATTAAAAACCTTCTAAAATTGTCATCAATGGGTTGCTGGTTTATTCATTACATGTTGTTCAGGCACAACACTAACAACATGTAATTGAGTTAAACTACGAGTAGTATGCCCAACAAGGATGAACACGAATAAAATAATGTGAATTATAAGCGACATAGAAATAAGACACGACATTCTCCGCTTTAGTTCAGCTGCCATCCCTGGAGATAAAATATCTGAGACAACAACCTTCATTCTCAGAACATCGTGCCACACATCTTTCCTATCCTTCTTTCTCTTCCTTAACTTCACGCCCGCGCTGTGTTCAAACATTTAAAGGGTAATCATAATCCCTTGACCGCGTGTAGATTATAAAAAAAAAAAGAAAAGAACAAAAATTATAATTCGTTGTAGTGGTTTCTTAAAAAAAAGCTTTTATATAGAAAATTTTTAAAACATTTTTAAGAAAAAACTTTGGTACGCCAACCTTAAGTTTTTATTATTGTACGAATGAAAATTAAATTTCCAACAAAAAAAAATTTTAGCGGTTTTTGAGATTTTGAAATGCAATGTTTTTTAAACTTTTTAGAAGCATCTCTATAAAAAATTTCATTGAAATCCGTTATGTCGATAATGAGAAATCAAAAATTATTAAAAATGGTTTTATGGTAGGTACTGTAATATCTTTATTTCAAATTTTTTTTATTAATTTAAAGATCATAAAAAATAATTGAAAAAAAAAAATTATCAAAACTCTACACGACGTTTTCTAAAAAAAATGCGATTTTTGAAAACCATTTTTTAACATTTGTATGGTGGTTACCTTTAGTTTGAGATAAAACAAAATTTTTTCTTACATCTTGTAGATTATATTGAAAAAAATTATTTATCAAGTTTAAAAAAAATCTAGCATGAGGTTTTCGAAATATTGAGTTTTGAAAAAAAAAAATTAAATTTTTTTTGTAAATCCAAAAATTTTTTTTTGAAAATTTCAATACACAATAATATTGAAATTTTTGGGGAGCTTAAGCATAAAAATTGATCAAAATTGGTTGTACCATTTTTGAGAAAATCAAAATTGCTCAAAATAAATTGCTCAATGGGGGGTATCCTCAATAACCATTTCTCCGAAAAAATTTTTTCAACTATTTCCTAGTCTTAACTTAATGAAATTTTTTTGTATTTTTATTTCTTAAATACGTTGAACAGTTTTTGAGAAAAAAAAATTCGAAAAAAATTCGTATGGCAGGTATCGTTATTTTTGGTCTTTAAAAAAAAGAAAAAAACGTGTGGCGGAAAAAATTAAAAATGATATCTACCAAATTTAAAGAAAATCGGCCGAGTCGTTTACGTTGTAGTCGAACAGACAGAATTGCGAGACCCACTTTTTTAGTCTTCGCTATCATCGTAATGTCAACTTTGATCAAAATCTCGAGTTCGATTTTTTTTCCGAATGCATAACTTGCCTTATAGTACCTATAAGTCGCAAGTAAAAATTATCTGGGACCAGTTATCCGCTCTAAAGGTGCCCCAAATACTAAAATTTCTGAGAAAATTTCTGGCTCAGATTTTCCAACTAACTTTCGAATAAAACGAAATCAACAGGATGAAGAATCTTTTTCATTTAATGGTTTGAAATAGTTTAAGCTTCGTATTTAAGGTCGTATTTACAACATCAACTACTGAATAGTTATCATAAATTACAGACAAACCCCCCTGTATATATGGGCCTTTATGAAATACAAGACCTCACATTGGGCGCCATTTATTATATTTCGTATTATAATCTATATATTCTTTTGGATTAATGGAAATATTATTTTAAGATTTTCTAGTAGATTTAAGTATCCAATACGCCGCAAGAACTTATGACTTAAGCAGCACCATCTAACATTATAAATCTTATTTTATAAATCAATAAAATATATAAGCAAACAGATTAAAATAAATTTTTAAAATTTCCAGGAAGCCAAGGACCACTGTACACCATCTCCCTGCATTCAGGGAAGCTGTCTTAATACACCCGGTGGATATTACTGTCATTGCCCTCCCGATCATGAAGGTAAACACTGTGAGAATATGCGACCGCTCTGCTCTTCGCCCCACTGCAATGGTAAGTTTAAGTCGAACAAAAAAATCAAAGATACCATCTATTCATATCCCGCAAACGATCGTATGATATTATATTCACCTATAGATTGCCAGTGATGTAGTAATCCCCAAACAAATGTGAACATTTCGAAGGCTTTTAAAGGCCAAAAGAAGATCTATTTGTTTAGTTAAGAGAGATTTATTTGCTCTGACACTCTGGGCTTGTAAAATAGTTTCGAGATGTCATTGTATTTTTATTTGTACGTAGATATTATTGTGTGTGCTTCGGGGCAAAGTAATTTCCTTGGTTCATTTTGTCACCAAACAAAACATTAAAATTGTGTACGCATGTCACGTGAGCTATTCTTCAGATGTTGTTGGACAAATATGGCAAAATCTTTGTATATGAATCGGATTTCGAATGATGGATGAGAATGCACGAATGCGTGAAAATGCGTTCAAGTGAAGACATTTTTGGTATTGCCTCGTATATTTATCGATGTCACAGTTTTGCTAGTAAATTTAGTTTTATTGTTTGTAGGACAATGTAAATTGTTGACAAGTAGGCAGTGGGTGTTGTATCTTTTTTATTTGTAGAAACTTTTTGAAAGAATAATTTTGTGGGAGGATGTACCATATGAACATAAAATATAAATGCAATGTACTGCTTTCATCATTTGTCAAAACGTCAATTATTTATGATTTGTGGTATGGCGTTGCCGTCGGTGCCGGTGAGGTGGTTTGGCAAACGAGATTGACTCATTGAAGAAGGTAGAATGGCATTTCAATAGGATTTTTCTTCTGCTGTTGAGTTTGTAAGCTTCGAAGAAATGTGTAGTAAAAAAAAACTCTAAGAACTGACGGGACTTCGAAATTGTTGGGTAAAATAAATTCATAAGTATTCCTGCGTGGTTCGTAGTTTCTCAAATCTCTTATTGTGAAGAATTTTCTAAGCCTTCGCATGTATACCAAATAACCCATGAAAGCCCAAGAGTACCAGAATTTAATAAGAAGAAGAAATACATTTTTTTATGAAGCCAAACTAAATGCTGTTAAGTTTTGGAAAATATAGCTATTTCAGTGGAGAACCCTTCCTTGCCACAACTAGCGTAGGGAATCAGCTTTATTATACAAATTAATTTTGATGCAACTGATGCTCGTATGCGTCCCTTTGATTTTGCTTCTGCGATAGCTATTTTTTTAATTGGGTGAGATTCGGGGCTCCTAATCATCTTGGCCTTGTATCTAGAATTCAAAGACTCTTTTTGTTGAAAGCCGGAGAGTAAACATAGAGTTAGCGTGTCGTTCGGTATCCCCTCTCTCATAGGAAATAATATCCATTAATGAATGTATCTTTCGAGGCGAGCAATATCTGTTCTCTATCTCTGTTTATTGTCCAACACTCGATCCACAGATTTTTGTTTAATACACAATATTAAAATATTAATTTAAAATACTCGTAGTTCATCTAAGATTCTTTTTCTATAGTTAAGTGCAATCTTGACAAAATTTTAAAGGGCTTTCCATTATCTCATACCTTCGTTTAAGAGACCGATGATTTAATCTTCATTAAGTTTTTTCCAGTTTCAACAAAACAGGACACTTTCTCCAGGAATGAAACACATTTTCACTTTCTCTTAGGTTGCATAATCCACAAATATCTTCCAAATCACTCCTGTGAGGAATATAGCCCAGAGGAAGTATCTCCCCTCTTGCCTTTTAAACCAGTGACAAGAGATCGGTTGGATATTCCGCCCTGAAATAATTATTTGCTACCAAGTTATAGTTAAGCCTTGCATATACGTCCCTATGCAGTGATTTTCTGGCTTTCAGAATGTGGTCCTCTCTCTTTCCTTCGTCTACTTCAGCTAAGAGACTGTAGAATTCGCTTTTCCACATGTCCATTCTATCACTCCGGAGAAGAAGTGTATGTCCACAATACTCTGCTGAATCTCTGCAAGATTCAAGACAAGATACTTGCTTTTAAATCACAAGTATCGTAATTTTCTTTGGTAATCTCCTATCATTCTATCTGTAGGTTTAGAGTTGCAATAAACAAAGCAGGAAGACCAGTTTCAAGCATTAGTATATAGTTCACAGTACTATTGAAAACTTCAAACTCTTTGTGACCCCAAACTTCAGCTGCATAACACATTTTTGCTTTTGCTGTGAAATCAAAAATACGATATTTAAATTCGTAGTCAACACCTTTACAATAAACAACTCCATGAGGCGTTTAAACCGTGTTTGGACTTGGCCAACTTATCAACCATATGGATTTTCCAATTTATAATTATTCCAAGATAGTTGTATTCATTAACAACTTCAATGCTTTGAGCTCCGAATTTCCAAGTTCCACTGTTGCAGTTTCGGCCTCCAACGTTTCGAAAAATCATGATTTTGGACTTGTCTAAGTTCACCTATAGCCTCCACTTGTTGCAGTACTCAAACAAAATATTGATCATCAACTGAAGACTTCCAGTCGACTCTGCTAGCACCACAATATCATCAGCGAACATAAGTTCTTTGATTAAAAAATCCACCGAAACACGAGCTCTACCTTGCAATGTCTCTTCTAAGTCGTCTATGAATAGAGCAAATAATAGGGGACTCAAATATCATCCTTGTCTCAGTCCTATTTATACTTGAAATTCAGATACTTTGCTTTCAAAGCGACTGCAGACATTTTTGAATTATAGAGATGCTCCAAAACGTTCAAAAACTTCGACGATACTTCTTTATTACACAGCTTCAGCTTTAGTCAAGTTAGTTAGTAAAGTCTTCTATTTGATCCCACAAAAATTTTTGCTATATTGGTAAGCGAAAAAATTTGGTCGATTGTCGAATAATTCTTTAGAAATCCCGCTTGTGACTCGCTCAGTAAATTGTTGCTGTGAACCCAATCGTAGAGCCGTTTGCGTACAGGGTGCAGTTTTACTTTTGAAAACGGAGTACCTTTAAAACCAAATTGTTTCGAGAAACCGAAATATCAGTGATTTCTGTAAGTTATTCTTCGTTAGATGAACACCTAAACTGTCTGAACGCTTTTGCTATCAATATTGATATTTTGTCTCGTTCTAGTTCTCGTTTACTTTCGTTTAGTTGTTGCCCGATGTTCTTTTGTGTTCCACTTAAATCTAGTTAGTCAACCAAGACAGAAAACACGTATGTCAACTTTTCGTATCAGCACTAAACCACCAGAACTGGTTCTCTTTTCTGTTGTGTTCCTTTCGTTCTAATCGGAAAAAGTCCTACTGAACAGAAGCCAATGTATGCCGCTCGACTATAAAGGAACCGCATATCTACCACCATTCTGCCCTGGACCTTCATTTGACTGTCTTAGTAGATGAATGCTTCGGATGGAACAAAACGATTTAGACGCACACACACTCTCGTACTATTCGTCGTTAGGTTAATAAGCCTCAAAAATTAACTGTTTATATTAGACTCTGGGGTTCGGTATAATCCAATACAACGTCTAAGACACTGACTCTCAAATACCCGAATCTTTTTCATCTATATTGGGCAAAGTTGAACGACTCTGGGTACCCATACGCAATTATCGGGCGTACAAAAGTCCTGCAGTAAATCAAGCTATCAAGTCGGCAGCTATAGAACAATAATTTCGTCAGAGGCTTTCCTTGTCCTAGTCATAGCAGCATTCAAATGTCTGTCGAAATACAAATATTGATCCAAGCAGAGCCAACGTACTTCACTACACTACTAGCTTATGCCAGTTCTCTTCCGTTTCCCTTGATGCGCAACCTAAAGGAGTCCTAAGCAAAAAAGTTTCAGGTTTCTGAAAATTGCATTTAACTTCTAGTCACTGCAATATCTGCTTAAATTAGGGGCAATTCCTTAATTCCACATTGCACATTGGATCAGACCCCTATCTTGGAAATGCATGACGTAGTGGATGAAAATATTGGGAGTTACTTTAATTTTTAATTGAACATAGTTGAAGACATATTTGGGCAAGGCGCCTATAAGAGTGGTACGGAATTTTACTTTTTCAATAGTTAAAAGGTATTGGTTTTCTGCATAAAACTATCGACAATTTATTCAAAGTCTATAGTACACTACGAACATTATTATACCATAGCTGGATCTGAAGCCATCCAAAGATTTAAAATCTTTAAGTAGATCGCAAATAGACTCCGTAATAGGTGATATAACAGAACACTTCTTGATAGACAAGCACGCAACAAGCTTGCAATTTATTCTAACAATTTCTGCAGAAGCTGCATGGACGAAGAAGAATAAGATTTGATCCCTCACTTTCTCTGTATATGTACTGCTTTATCCCAAAGACGAAAGCTCCATCTAGGAGATTTCTATTACAATGATATTAGTGATCTGGCAAATATAGATACAAGAAATCCCTTTCACTTCATAAGAAGCTCTAATTGGTTCAACGATAAGGGAGAAAGTCTTCAGGATTCAAAATGGTATCACAATTAACTAGATCCAACCGTTCATTTTGAAAGATCGAATCAATCAATGATTGACTGGTTCAAGGATTCGATCTTTTCAATCAATCATTCATTCATATTTTTTTCCAATCGTTTCGTTCTGACTGAGATCGAAACAATTTGAAAATGAACGAAAGTTTGGCTTTATCTACTTCTTTTCGAGTTCGTTCACGCCATCTGCCATTAGATATAAAATGAAGAATATATAAATTCCCTTTCATTTTCATTGCTATTTAGTATTGTGAAATGACTGAGAACAAGTTGAATGAACGAACATAACTTTGTTTTGATCGTTTCGTTCACTTTATGTATAACGGTTGCAGGGGCAAGAGATTGACATTACGATTGATTGATTTGGTCTATTGTGATTGAAATCAATCAATCTTTTTGGTGAACGTTTCGCAAAGACCGAATCAATCGCGATTGACACAGCTCTACAATTAAACAACTCATAGTTGGCTCTCCTGCTGACAGTCACGCCAACCAAATCTAACCTAACTACGATTTTATCGAAGAGTCCAAAGATTACTTTTTCTTCTGTCTGTCAGTCTGTGCGTGTGTTCTTCGGCCAATCTGTATATTTGTGTGTCCGTACGTCCACTAATACTCATGCATCGAGCTAGAACCTGTACTTACGGTGTCTTTTATGATTCTAATAAAATAGCATTTTGGATTTTTGGTCAAAAATATTGCTCGTCACTTCTTAAATTTTTACAAAATAGAATTAGAATTCATATTCGTTTTAAAAATCTGCTTGTTGTTTGCATCTTTCCCCTTTTGTCTTATATTCTAAAGATACTCGTATAATTATTAGTGTTCCTCTAGTTTTAACGTATTTGAAAAATTCCTTCTAACTTCACATGCTTTTCCCACAGCACACATTTTTTCATTCCTTTTTTTCTAATGCCTGCTTCATTATAAATTGAACTTCTATATATCTTCCAATAAATCTCAATCAGCTTGTAGTTCGTCGAAATGTTTTAGTTAAAAAAAAAAGAATCTTGACCCCCTCGCATTGCACAAATTACAAAAACAAAACACAACAGACATTTTTCATTGAGACCTCGCACCCCCAGTGTCTTCAACTATTAACAGAACAAACATATTTCAAACTCATCAACAAATCGATAGCATTAATTCTTGATTCATTGAAATCATCATTAATTTCATCAATTTAATTCTTTTTTCTTTAATTTTTTTCGTTTTTTTTTTTTGTAGAAAGTTGTACACCACCCATAACTAACTCAACACAGTTCCCAGCATCTCCCTGTAGTGGACACGGGAATTGCGAAAACGGAGACGTTGGCACCTACTGCAAGTGTCATCCGGGACGTACAGGAACCTACTGTGAGCACAGTGAGTATCATCCTCTTGTCCACTTGTTAAAATTTATCGGTTATCCTCCCGAGCAACCAAAGTACCCAAAAAAAAGAAAATCACAAATCCACTCAACCAAACAAAATACCATCTTCATCCTTTAGCAAAGTGCGTGCTTTGACTCTGCCAGGGCCGGCCTATAAGGGTAGTGTGATCGGATGGGCGAACTTGAAAAATTACCATATTTCAGTCCTGAAATGAATTTTATCGTGATCGGAACTTTAACGAATCCCGACAAAAAGCTATCATCAAATCCGTTCTTAAGGAAAATTTTTATGAGATTTTCCACTACGATGGATTCTGTGACGGATCGTTGCGGGATTCATAACAAGTTTCCGATTACAATGGAATTTATAAGGCTAGTCGCGCACTGGCAACTGTGATCGAAATCAAATAGTTTAATCACCAGTTGAAAGAGAACCGCACACTGGCAACTCTTTACTCACGCTCGCACTCTTTTCTCTCTTGCACTTATAAAAAACAGCTCAACTGATGCGAGGCAATCGTTAAGTTTGTGTCAAAACACAAACTTTTTAGTTTCGAGAATCGAGTTGCTCTAAGTGCGCGGTGTCCCATATAAGCCCATATGTTTCATTTTAGCAACTAAACAGTTGCGAAACTAAAAATTGAATGTGCGCGCCTAGCCTAATTGGGCTGATGAATTTACTTATACATTTCTTCCAGAGACATTTATATATGAAATTATTGACACTTAATCATAACAAAAGGATTTCTCGAAAGAACTGTCAAAATTTCTCAGTGTTGCTGTCAAATACTGAAGAAAAACACTTGCTCACAACCGGCTGTCAAAATATTTTATAAAATACGTATATTGACTGCAATATGGAAATATTTACGAAATTTTCACAGAAACCCCTTTTTTTGCAGCATTTAGCTGAAAAACGTTTTTATGAATAACCCAATTGGCGGCCCCATTCAGACAAGCGTTTGCTCAGATCCCATCCTGCTCTCTGACGTGCACATTTTCAAAGTCTCGTAGACCTTTCGAAAAGATACGTACGTTAAATTATTTATTATTGATTAATCCGCTAATAAACTAATCTCTGAGATGCCACATACATACCCTGGTATACGAGATGACAGCACGCATTATCCCTCATTCCCCTTGTCCCATTTAAGAAGAGATTATAGATATTAAATTATCTTAAATAAGAGAAGGAGCAAAAAGAAGCTGCAACACCAGACGAGCATGCAAGCGAGCATCTTCTTCTTCTTCGTGGTGTGTCGGATGCTGCGATGCGCTGAGTTGTCTGCTTCTTAGTCGTCTTCTTCTTGTTCTTCCTTGGAATACCTTCCTTCCAGGAGATCACACAAAAAGAAAAAAAAAAGCTAATTAAAAATACCACACAATTTTATTTTTCTCCCGCAGATTTAAATGAATGCTCCCCGAATCCCTGCCGCAATGGAGGAATCTGCTTGGACGGAGAAGGTGATTTCACATGCGAATGCATATCAGGTTGGACAGGTAAGAAGAACCCAATAAACATTCGTCTTGGCCATCCGAATTCGAGTCCGAATATACGCGTTCCCCGCGTGCACACTTGCTTAAATGTTTTCCATCTCGGATTTATCGATGACTCCTCGCGGCGGTGGAGGATTTTCATTTCTGGCCGGGTGTCGTCGGTGGATGTTCCTTTCGCCGCATCCTCATTAGTTCCTCGCCCATCTTTTTGGCAATTTTTTTTATTTTGTACTTTTTTGTTTGCATGCATCAGCATCGTCAGAGTCACACACGAAGAGTCAATTTTTCTCCTCCTGGGCCGCTACTCTGGTCTGGTCCTGCTGGCATGTCTACCTGCTCCCGACTCGTAAGTAGACAGAGACAAAGAGAGGGAGAGTTATTTCTCGTAATGGTGCTGCATTCCTGCGCAGAGGGATATCGTTTGGCTCTGGTGCATCCGAATCCAAATTCGAATTTTCTACGTTGATCCGAGCCGCCATTTGAAGCGGGCAAGGATGATCGAAGGAAACAGTATCGGGCAATAGGCTCATACTCATGTTCACATGTCGTCGCCATCGCAGTGTCGTTGATGGTGTTTGCAGGCTTATTCCGCTGAAGACCAAGTTGTAGATCGGTTTCTTGGTTTCTTTGATTTTTTTTTTCTTGCTTTTCGGTGGACTCTTCCAGAGCCTGTTCTATCAGCACGCTGCAAACTGCTCGGTGCAGTGCAAAATAAAAATACAAAATATTTTAATTAAAAATTCCTAATCGTGTGTGAAGTATTCTTTATCTGATTGTGCCAGGCAGACTACTTGTAGAACGTAAAAGGGAATTAATACCGTGTCCGTGTGGAACACGCAGTGTCCGTGCAGAGATTATAATTTCTTTCTCCTTCTCCTTGGTTTGGCACTGCTGGGGCTGGCTGAGTGCGGCTACGTGAATCTTTTTAGATGGAAATTTTGCGCGCGAAATGAATAGAAGCAACAACTAGTTTCTCGTATATAGTCTTAGTAGTCACCACTTGTCGCTGGAAAATTGAACATAACGCCGAACAAATTATTTGCAGGTAAACGTTGCTCGGAGCGTGCGACTCAGTGCTACGCTGGACAGTGCCAAAACGGCGGAACATGTGTAACTGCCGACGGTGGAACGGCGCAATGTCGATGTGCGCCTGGCTGGAATGGGCAATTTTGCAGCGAAGCAATCGACCAGTGCCAGGGTCAGCCTTGTCATAACGGGGGCACCTGTGAGTCCGGATCGGGGTGGTTTCGCTGCCTGTGTGCTCAGGGCTTTTCTGGACCCGATTGTAGGATAAATGTAAACGAGTGTTCGCCACAACCGTGTCTGGGAGGTGCTCGTTGCATCGATGGCATCGGCGGATACACCTGTGTTTGTCCGCCCGGAAGGCAAGGACTCCGATGTGAGATTTGTAAGTTACACTGATGTTTGTTAGATTAAAGTGTTCATTAAGCTGACATTATTTTATGTGTCTTTTTGATTTCTGTAGCTCTCTCGGACCCCCAGTCGGCGTGCTTGAACATAACAACCCTTTCGCCGTATAATTCGTTGGTGAACAGCACAAATGTTACGTCACCGGCTGTTTCATTGGAGGAATCATGCAACGCGTGTACTTGTGTCAAGGGAAAACGAAAGTGTACGAATCTTTGGTGTGGTCTCCCGAATTGTTTTGGTGACGAATCAAAGACTTCGAATATGTCAATAGTTTGCCAGAGCCATGAAGTTTGTGTGCCATCACTGAGGGAATCTTGTTTATCGCCTCCCTGTTTGACCAGAGGTGATTGCAGAGAGCTGGAACCCTCACGAAGAGTAGCTCCTCCCAAGCTGCCTGCCAGAAGTGAATGTTGGCCAAATCAGGCCGTTCTCAATGAAAATTGTGCCAGATTGACAATTCTTGTGGAATTGGAGAGACTTTCTAAAGGAACGTCGGTAGAGAGTCTGTGTTCGACTATGCGTCTGCTGTTGGCCGGAAGAATGGTTAACGAGCCCACAAGTGAAGGCATGCTGATTCTAATTTGTGACTTAAAGACATCGACGAATGATACCATCGAGGTGACACTGGTAAGTTTTCATTAAATAAAGTGGTTATTAAAGATTTAGCGATTAAAAAAAGTAAATGTGCATATATATTCCTCTGATGCAATACAAGTGGAGTCAATTTCGTTTGGCATTTTGTAGTGAAAAAACTATTAAACTAGTGGGAATATGAAAGCTTATGGTGGATAAACATGTCTTGCAAATTTTCATAATTTCTGCCATTTTGATGTTTATTGGTTTTCTTTTCCCGCGGCTTTGGCAATAAAAGATTAAAATTATGACTTTTTGTCTGTCAAACGTTTGTATAGTAATTCTTTGTAATTTCATCAAAAGGAAAGGTTTTATTATTCAATAATAAATTAGACTGCCTCTAAATTTAAAAAACAAAAATTGAAGATTTTTAACTTTGATACATAAAAGGACGATGCAAATAAAGATTAACGATTTTTTAGTTTCTATAGGCAACATTTTGAGCAATAGTTTTGGATGGGTTCTAAAAAATCTGAAACTGACCTATTAAAACCCTCACAGAGTTTGTCAAAAAATCGAAACATTAATTTTTCATAATGGGTATCAACATTTTTGTGCTATTTTATATAAATTAAAACTAAAGTTTGGTTACTTTTCGAATTACTTATTTTGTATTACCCCGACCCGAAGTTATGACATAAATCCGCCAAGTAATTAGTATAAGTTTTTTTGAATTATTTAAATCTAAGGTTTTTGAGATTTCAGAGACGTACTCATTCAAGAGAATCGTATTTTTTAAATCAAGAAAATCTAGCAAAGTTACCTTCTAGGGACGAGTTAAAATTGATTAAAATAAGTCGAGTGTGAGCTTTCGTTGTTTTAATTTAAATAGTAATTTTAACTATCGAATATCGACTTAGTCGATAGTAGTTAAAAGTTCATTTATTCGATAGTACCCAGTCATTCAGTGCTAGTTTTAGTAACTTGTTTCAGTAACTAACACCTGTTCAGTAACTTGTTTTCATTTATTTTGGTACAATTACTTTTTCATTCGATTATTTGCTGTAATGTTTTTTAGTATACTTTTTTTTAATTCAACTACTTTTTCACTCGATAGTTACTTTGAACGTTTTCAGTATACTTTTTTCGTTCAATGAACAATTTCAATATACTTCTTTTGTTCAATTACATACTTACTCTTAACCGATAGTAAAACTGAACGTTTTATGCATTTTACTATTTTTTTTTTATCTTGTTTTTATCTTATTGAAGTTACTATTTTTACAATTAAATAGATTCTTTTTCAATACATATATTTCAATTTAAATATTTTATTTCAAATTATTAGAATGTTTTCGTAGGTTGCGTCAGTTATTCTGAAAAATTATATTATTATCAAGTAAAAGTCTCAGACTTCTATTTAAGAGAGAGGCATGAAAAACAAAACCTGGGGCCAAATTACCGCATCAGTTTTCGAGTAATACGCTATTGAATTATGTGAGTTTGGCTTACGTCGAGCAATCGATTACCCTAATTTGACATTTTCATTCGATCACTGATGGGACTCACTCACTCGGTCACTGAACCGGTAATTTGGCCCCTGGTGTTGCTACACACGGAGCAATCCAATAACTTTCTGCTAATGCTCTACCGCTTGGTAGACCTCGTATGGATTGGCATCATTCAGCAGTTTTACTTGTTGACGTACCCAGGGGCGTATTTACCCTAGGGCTAAAAGGGCTACAGCCCGGGGCGGCAAGGCTGCTAGGGGCGGCGCAAGCCAATTTATAATCATGTCTATTACAGAATTCGCAGAATTTTACTCCCGGTGAGTTTACTTGATTCGCATCCGCTTTAAAACTCAATTATGAAATTCGTCGGATGAACTACATTGTCGATTCCTAAAATTACCTTATCATTTATGAACTTTCGTATCGACACTGTCAGCTACAAACATTAGGTTTGTTCGTTGTACTTTACCCAGGGTTGACCCAGGTTTTCTTAACAACCCTCAGAGTTGTCAACAAAAACTGGGGTTTTCGGTTTTCAAAAAACACCCAAGGGCTGTCAACTGTTTTGTTGACAACTAAAAGAAAGACAAAATTATTTTGTGATCTGATAAAACTTTAAATTTGTTATAAACTAGTTTTAAAAATGAACGAAAACAATTTCGCGTTGTTGCTGAATGTTTCATCTGACACTTTTAATTGCAAACACAAGCAATAACATGCAACATGCGAATCGCCAAACGACAACAAAAGAAATACATATGAAATCTCATATGACTTTTGACAGTTTATTCTTTACCTGAACTCGCCCCAGCAAAATACCTAGATCTACTTCATGGCGAGTTCAGGGCGACCCCAGGTCTCAAAAAACACAGAATTTGCTAACCAGGGTGACTTCAGGTTTTTCAAAAAACGATTTAGGGCGACCCCAGGGTGACTTCAGGGCTCAACGAACAAACCTATTTATTCAACTGGAGAGTGGTTAGTTCGAAGATGGAGAACGGTTCAAAACCAACCGTGTGCTCTTTTTTTTTTTAGATTTCTTGCTCTCTGGTTGCGTTGCTATTTGTACGTTTTCTATTAAACAAACACTTTAGCATTCAGTATGATAAGGTTTTGACTTACATTTTTGTACTCTCCATTGTTTATTTTCGTTTAATCAAAATTTCACTTCAGATTCGTCTCGAAATTGGTGCGAATGTAAAATGATAGAAATTGTATGGAGTGGAAATGGATTGCGAATTCTGTAATACCATATAAGTTGAACAAAATGTCGGTGGTGCAGGGATTGTTACCGACATTCTTTCAACTTTCATTCGTCGGATTGAGTAATAGCAAAAGTTTGGAAATGAATTGAAACTGTCACTTTAGCTCATTCGCCGAATTCTGTAATAGGGGTGAATATTTTTTTCAAGTGATTGGAATTTCAAAACATTGAAGCAGAAGGACGCAAATCGCCCCTAAGCAATTGGCCAATTTATAATATTTTTTGAAGTGATTGGACTTTCAAAACATACAAGCAAAAAGAAAGCAGTATTGTCTAATTTACAATATTTTTGAAGGATAAAGAAAAAAGCATGACAATTTTTTCAGTGCCGTGCGTGTCCGGATATGAGAGAGTTCACTGTAACATGTCACTCACTTTTTTCACCATTTACTATTCTTATTTTTTATAAACGATTTTTTATAATGAAAATTCATAATTAAAATATTTACAGACATGTACCTATTCTTTGGAACAAATTCCAATGAAACGAAAACATTATAAAAAAAAAAAAAAACAAGCCGGACTTTACATATAAGGTCAGACACAAAATTTTATTCTTTTTATATATGTATATACATATGCATACCTAGCAAATCATCTTCAATTTGTTTAGCTTTGGCTGACTCGTGTCCCTATATACAAATACCCTTCCCTTCGTCAATAGTTTTGAACGACTTATGAATCAATAAAATGATTGGCGCAAAATTTTGAACAGCCTGTTATTAAGGTATTAGTATGATACTACTTAACAATTTGCTAACTTTATAGTAGTTTACTAACTCATTCTTAATTTTAAACATTTTCTAACTAGTATCGTACTAAGCCAATTTTCTTAATAAATTGCTTCTGAACACACCTAAAATAATGAAATTTCATGTAAAAAAGTAAGTACACGAACCTTTTTTGATGTTTGCAAATGTCAAAGAGTCATATGAAACTAGCACGATACTAAAAAAATAAAGTAGGTATTCGATGATTTTAACTTTAACAAAAGGGTAGAGAAAGTATAATGCTATATTCGATTAAAATTAGCAAATTCGATGTTTTAACTTAGTATCATACAAAAACAGCTTTAGCATCGTACTAATTCAATTAAAATTTTGCGCCATTGTTTTTTGTACAATAGTTAATAATGATGGATAAATAAAAGGATAGGTAATATTTTAAAAACTATTGGCGCAAAATTTTAGTGGAATTAGTACGATGTTAAAACTATTTTAGTATAATACTAGGTTAAAAAGACGATTTAGCTAATTTTAATCAAATTTAGCATTATGCTATCTCTAACATTTTACTAAAGTTAAAATCGTCGAATACCTATTTGATCTATTTTAGTATCGTGCTAACTTCATATGCCTCTTGCATATTTCCAGATGTCAAAAAACGTCTGTTTACTTAGTTTTTTGCACGAACTATCATTGTTTTAGGTTTGTTCAGAAGCAATTTAAACAAACTGTTTATGAGAGAAGAACGAGAATGCTTTGATGTTTTTGAAGAAATGGGAAAAAGCAAAACCTCTGAATATTACAAAATGGACCAAAAAAGTATCGTCAAGAGGAAAAAACGAGATGATGAGTGTCGCGAATGGTCGTGAAAATTTCAAAATAAATGCATTCATTCCTATTTGCGACCAATTATTGAGTGCGCTGAAGAGAATAAATTCCTCCTATGAAGCAATAACAAATGGTTTTATTTTTTTATCTAAGCTTGATCACATGAGTGAAGAAGAAATGCGAAAAAATGCAACCACTCTTCAGAAGTTATACCCGAACCCGGTTGATCTTGGGGAAGATTTTCAAGAAGAGTGTGTCCTACTTAAACATTTTCTGGACTAACACAACGCTGAAAATTTGAGTTTAAAGCAGCTTATCCTTCATATAAGAGAAAAAGAAGCATTTCCATGTGCTGAGGTTGCTTCAAGAATATACTTGTGCACTGCAGTGACAAATTGTAGTGCAGAAAGATCGTTGTCCGTATTGAATCGAATAAAAACCTATTTAAGGTTAATTTAGCTTTCTTAAATATAGAAGCTGAACTGAAAAAAAATGTAGATAACAAATCTATTCTAATCAATATATACACATAAACAAAATTTGAAAACATCAAATATTATGCATTTTGTGTTTTTGTATTATTATTTTTTATTACTATATTTTCATTGCTCCAAAAGGGCGGCAAAACTTATCAGCCCGTGGCGCCAAATCCTTAAATACGCCTCTGGACGTACCGGTTCGAAAGATTAACTTCGTCGCTGAAGATTTTTTTTTTATTGAAATCAGGGTCCGCTTAAAAGTGTTCTCGACGTTGTAACTCCCTACAGTGATTTTTATTTGAGGTAGGAAAATTAATAGCAGATAAACCAACATAGGAAAATATCTTCTGGTTTATTCTAGAATTGGTTACTCTTTTAAATTGATCCAAAGCTGAGTTTCGTTGTACTTGTCGTTAAATACTTGTCGTTTATCAATTGATCAAACACCCATTTTCGCGTCTTTTCACAAAATTATAAACGGAAATACTCGCAAAATAGCTTGTTGCTTTTAACTGAAAAGTTACTTTATCTTTGAAAGACAGACAAATTTTTGCCAACGTAGGTAAGGTATGTATTTCATCCTTTGTCAATTAAACACACATATTTGAGTTCTGATTAAATTCAAATTAAAGGTTATTTTTGTAATTTTTTCAATTTCTTATAAAAAGAAATTAATTTTGGAATCAAGTTCCTCTTTGGAATAATTCTTAACAAACGATTTTGATACAATTTAAACACAATTGAAATTGAATTTTTATTGAACAAAAAGACGAAATAAACTTCTTCCTTGCACCGAACACAAATTTCATTAAATATGAATACATATAAACGAGAACGACTGCTGTGAAAATCTGTTCATTGGCAACGAAAGTCGATTCAGAAAAGACCAAAGCAAAGGAAATAACGTTGAAAAACTAATTAAAAACTTTGTTCGTTGAGCCCTTAAGTCATGCTGGGTATTTTACTGTGAAAACGACCAAACTGTCAAAAATGCCATAAGATTTCATATCATTTTCCTTTCTTGTCATTTGTCGATTCACGACAAATATGTTTGCAATTAAATAATGTTTGTTGTACCTCATTATTCTCATCAGATGAAATATTGAGTAACAACGCAAAATTGTTTTTGTTCATTTTTAAAACTAATTTATTACAAATTTAAAGTTTTATCAGAGCACATCAGAATTATTTGTTTCTTGCTTTTAGTTGTCAACAAAACAATTGACAGCCCTTGGGTGTCATTTTCTTTATCAACTCTAGGGCTGTAAAGAAAACCTGGGTCAACTCTGGGTAAAGTTGAACGAAGGAACATAAAGTCACAATTGGAAATGAACTGTGATTCGTTCAAATATCAAATCAGAAGCTGTCAAACAATGTCAATTCAAATACAAGTGGAAATCTAGCATAATCTTATAATAGGCGTTTTTCTTTTTTAGTTCAGAACAGAGCCTGAGTTGTCAAAAAATAAATTGTGTTTCTTTTTTAGTTCAGAGCGTTCAGAGCTTCGTAAATGTGTTTCTTTTTTCGTTCTGAGCATGTTCTGAGCGTGTTCAGAGTGCGCTCTATAAGCTCAGAATAAAATAACTGAGCAGACAGAGTACAATGCTTAACACAGGCATTTGACAGATGGAAGAGCACGCTTGGTTCAGAGGATGTTCGGAACATGCTCGACATGCTCGGACTCTGTTCGGAGCTCTATACTGAACTAAAAAAGAAAAACGCCTAATAGATATTTTTTAGGGATATTGCAATTTTATATTTTAATAGATGTTCTAAGCCCACTCTTAAATTTTTTGTGCAACCTGTCAGTTTAAAAAAATCATCCAAGGCTAATATTTGTATTATGGCAGAGTTCAATCGAGCAAAGCTTGGAAATTATTACTACACACATTATCAGCAATCGATAGCAATTCAAAGAGCGCTTACTCAGATTTTTGGTCATAATAGCTAATTGTCTACTAGAAAGGCTGTCGATGATATTCATAGTGAATAAAGTCGACTCACCATAACTATTGAATATTCATGTGAAAGTGGGAGAACGCAACTCTTGATGTACCGAAAATTGTAATATCCTTCTGTCCAAAAATGATCGTTCATAAATTTTAGAAACTAGGAGTCTGCACCTGGAAAAGATCGAACTAAGTCGAGAACTGAAGCCTTAGATTTCATTTTGATGTATTTTCACATCGTTTTTATTGAATTGAATGGAAAAATCAATCCTAAGAAGGTATTCACTTACTAACCAGATTCATGTAGCGAATTCAAATCACATGATCTCGGTGGGCAATTAACATCGCCTAAGCGTGAGATAACCATGTTCAGAAATTTCCCGAGAAAAATGTCCATTGTGGCACGGGTTGCTTGTTGCTCGAAGGAAAGCCCCACTTTCATAACATAATTTATTCTTCTGCACGTGTTTTTGAATCTTGATTTGACAAGACAGGCTAAATAAATGACAGCCAATTTGACAGATAGAACAATATGGCCGTAATCACCTGTCAAAGTTTGAAAATCTTTTTAGTTATTTGATTTCATAAGGATTAGCACAGCGCAAGAATAATAAGTGAAAGGTTGATTTCTGGCTACATGTTCAATGAATTAAGACTTAAAGTAAAGTTTGAAAAGTAAAATGAATCAAAAATATCAGGAAAGGTTCATGAACAAAATAACAAAAATCCACAAATTCAAAATTCATACAAGTCTTTTTCATATTCCTAACTAATATCTTCTTTATTATATTTTTTTTACAGTCATCTACAAAGGTTGGCGATGCACAGCTCCCTCTGGCAATAAAACTCCTTGGTGAATTACTCTCACGTCAAAGTGGAATTTCGCACTCAAATCAGCAAGTCACAAAACCTAGCCTGGCGCCTTTGATTTCAATACTCGAAGTCAAAGTCGAAACTGCCTTGGAATCGAAGAACTCAAATAGTTCAGGGTTGCTGTTTGGCATTCTTTGTGGAATTGGAATAGTTCTGGTTGGTTTTGCAATTTTCATGGTCATGATCTGGAAACAAAAGACGACAATTAGAACTACGTCCGGCATCAACTTGACTTCATCGCTCGATGCTCTGCGACACGAGGAAGAAAAGTCAAATAACCTACAAAATGAAGAAATGCTAAAACGTTACACAAATCCCCTTAAAGGGAGCACGAGCTCCCTTCGTGCGAATGGCATGGAGTTGAGTCTGAATCCAGCTCCAGAGTTGTCTAGCATACCTCCGCTAGCGGCTGGGCCGAGTTCGCTGCATCATTCACAACCTCTTTATCCGCCGTGTGAGTCGAATTTTGACCACGAGCTGGACTCGTCGTCCAAGGCTATGCAGCAAAAGCGAAGCTCACAAATTCTGCTGCACAAAACACAAAACTCCGACATGAAGAAAAACACAGTTGGTTCGTTGGACAGTCCGCGGAAGGACTTTGGAAAACGCTCCATCAACTGTAAATCTGCGCCGCCCATCACTGGTGACCCAGACGTTTTAACGGTGCATGTGTAGTAAAGGGCCAAATATGGCGCAGTTTTAAGTTAACCGTAGGTTGTCATTGGTTGTAAATGTTAGATATTTATTCTAATCTAAGTTTCCGGTTGTCTTCCGATAGAGGGGGTTGTTGAAATGAAAAAAAAAAAAACAAAACAGAGATCTCGTACGATACGCACGAAAGTTGTTTAATTTGTTCTATGACATATTTAACTGAAGAGATGCACATAAGTTCCTCGCAAAATGCATTTAAAAGAGTAAAGAGAGAAAGAGACAATTTATGTTGAGTGAAGCGCCATCTATATATACTTCAGAGCCTACTTAAACAAATTTATAAAAGGAAAAAAATAAATCTCACGCAGTATTCAAGTTAATTAAAAAATATTAAACAGCAATATATTAATTGTTTTCAAATCCTAATGAGTGTGATATTATAAAATTAAATGTAACTTTAAATTAAGTTTAAATTTAAGAACAAAAAAACACGAGTTAACTTAAGAAAATTTCTTAATTAATTGTAAATAATGAATTAGAAAAAAGAATATTTTATATATATTTATGTAAATACAAAAAAGTGTATATAGTTTATTTTATATTTTAATTATGAACATAAATAAACAATAAGATATTTGATGCAATTCCAGTTATATTTTTTTTATTTCATTCACCCCTCGTTAGCTTAAGTTTTTTTTTTTTAATTTTGCAGTTATCTTAATTTCTTATGATATAAATTATTATTTATTTAGTTTAATAAAAAAGCAACAATTGTATTTTTCATTAAAATTTAAGTAGGTTTTAATGTTTAAAATTCAAAGGCTGATGTTGATGATTTTTAATTCATTATTTTGTGCAAAACAAAATAATGTATTTTTGAATATTTAATTTTTGATATAGATTTATAATTTTTAAAAAATATTTTTTTCTGTTAGGTAGATAGATAGATACACTTTAAGAATTCTAAATAATTGTAAATTGAATTAGTGAGGATATGTTCATAATATGTTCAAGAAAAAATGTGAATTTATGCAATAGTTGTCAATAATAATTTGTTTATAATATTAAAAAAAAAAAAAAAACGATTACTCTAAGGTTTATTATATAGAAAATACAATTTTACATTAAAAGAATTTAAACATTTGTTGTCTTATTTAACTTTGGTAACATTTTAGAGAAAGAATGGTAAAGGATAGTAAATTCGATTAAAATTAAGAAAATTTTTTTTAACCCTTGTATCATCATAAAATATTTTTACTCTTTACATGGTACTAATTTGACTAAAGTCTTGCGCAATAGGGTTTAAAAGCAGATACCGATTGTTCTGAATTTCGGAACAATAAAGTAAACCATTCCACATTCGTGTAGTGTGGTTAAATATTTGAATATCCGTCCCGGAAATTGCTTACGAAATTTAACGGGTAAGTTTAGGTTGAGGTCGCTGTCTGTCAGCAGGGAGCGGAAACACTTAGATCATTGAATCTTGGAGAGGAGAACATTTACTTGCTAAGCCATCCCCATCGGAAACGATCGGCAGTTAAGGGGTGTTATTTAGCTGGTAGAGACAGAGTCAAGAGATTTAATGGCTGCTAGACTGTCCGAGAAAATACGAATATCTTTTATTGATATCACGTTTTCTTTAAACCAAGACAGGACTTCTTTAATCTTCAAAAGTTCCGCTTGAAACACGCTAAAGTGATTGGAAAGATGTAAAGAGAGACTCAAATTTAATCTGGTTGAGTAAACACCTCCACCAACCACGTCATTAGTCTTTGATACATTGATGTAAAAATGGATTGAATCATCTTCAAGGAACGCCATATCCTCCCAGATATCTCTAAAAGGAATGGTTACCTGAATTTTTTTTATTAAATTGAATCTGAGGGATGGTGTAATCGATTTTTCTTGGAATTGAACCGAATTAGTTCAGAATGTTGGAGTGGTAAATTTCATTACTGATTCACTGCGACAAGGATTTTAGATGAATAGCTGTGTTTGCTTGGACTTTGCTTAGTATTAAACAATTAGGCGCAACATTTTAAACAGCCTATTTTTAAGGTAGTCGTATGATACTACTTATCAATTTACTTACTTTAAAGTATTTTACTAATTCGTTCTAATTTTTAACCATTTTCTAACTAGTATTGTATTAAACTAATTTTTTTAATAAATTGCTTTTGAACACACCTAGAACAATGACAGTTCGCACAAAAAACTTAGTAAACAGACCTTTTTTGACGTTTGTAAATGTCAAACAGTCATGTGAAGTTTAAAATTTAATAGGATGCTAAACTCAATTAAAATTTGCAAAATTGTCATTTCAACCAAGTATCATACTAAATCAGTTTTAACATCATACTAGTTCGACTAAAATTTTACACCTAAGTGTTTTTTTCTAGAGCTGTAGACCGTACGCCACGCCGCCGCCGCCGCCGTACGTTAGAATCGGTCTAATTACTTAATTGTATAGCAACCTAGTGATGCGGGGCTTGAGTCTCCATTTATTCCATTATAACCTATTGAGGAATTTCTGGTTCTTATATTTTAAGAATTGCACATGGGTTATGTTCTTCTGGATTATTTTGTTTAGCTAATATTACTTATGAACGATTAGAAAGACGAAGTTTATTAATTAATAAAATTTGCCTGAGAAGAGTGCTATTGTGGTATTTTAACACTTTTTTGAATGTTGAATAAGAAAAGAATATAATATTATTAAACCTTAACATTCTTATTAATTAGATTTCACTAATATTCCGCTTCTTCGGTGATTCCATAGAGGGGAAATTGAAATTTTTCTTAGCTCTAAAACTAACGGTACCCCATACACCCATAATGCATAATTGTTTTTATCTCGAAAACTGCTCTAACGATTCTGATAAAAAAATAGTTCAGATATTATGGACATAAACTACATTTTGATCAACAAAAATTTTGGGGCGAAATGTTATTAACGGTACCTGTCACAGAACGGTTTTTTGTATTTTCGAATTTGTCATCAACAGCTCTAACTATTTTAACCAAAAATTTTCAGCAGGAGCTGAATATACATATATATATAAGTATGTATATATATATGTATATGTATGTATATATATATATATCTAAAACATTTGTTTTTGGGTTTTTAGAAAAAAAAAACTATTCCACGTTTATTTTTTTGAAAAATTAATATCTCTAAAACGTGCTAGCGATTAGTTTTTGAAATTATTTCCTAAAATTTATACTACTAAATACTTAAAATTAGTATGCCAAATTTTCTTCTCGAAAAATTTTAAAGAAATTTGTTATATAAAAAATTACTTTATTTTTAAACCCATTTTTAAACTTTGTTTGCATAAATTCATACTTTTCTGGAAATCAGACGGCAATTCCATGACTTTAAAGGATTTAGCTCATTAAATCCATGTTGTATATTTAAAAAATGTATTTTAAATTCCAAAGTACTTTTACATAAGAGAAAATTCGTGAGATCCAGTCGCGCATTTTATTTTTGCATGAATTTCATCGCAAGAATCAACCGGACAACCGACGAAAAATCCAAACATATGCCGGTTGATCGCTTATTATCGGGCGTCATCGGACGATGTCGCTTTCAGTGGTGTACGCGCTCGCTTTCCTTTCTATACGTTTGGTTCGATCGGCCGAGTTCGGCTGACAACGCCCGAGTATACTTCGGCCGATGACGGATTAGGTGTACGCGAGCCGTTACACCTTGCGATTTCTTTTTATGGGGATACCTCAAATCAATGGTTTACAATAAGAATCCCCGGACAATTCAGGCCCTACAGGAAAATATTCGCCATAAAATTCAAAGCATTACTCCAGCGCTTTGCCGTCGCGTAATCGCAAATGTAAGAGTCCGACTGCAAGAGTGCATTGAAAAAAACGGCCATCATTTGGATGACTCTGCATTTAATTGAAATAAAAACGAGATAGTTTTTTTTATATTGAATTTTAAAGTTGAAAATATTCCACTGGACACCCTTCACTTCGAAATAGACTCTTTCCAAAGCTGACATTTCACCATTTTGGGATAGCCTCGACCTACGGAATTGTTAAATAATTTCAAATTATCAACTGCATCAAGAATATTTTCAAGCTACATTATACAACACTTCCAGTAAGATGCCGTAGATACAAATACGTTGCTGATGTAATATTGTAACCTATTCGAAAATATTTAATTTTTGCCGACAACTAAACCGAACTTAAGGGTAGGTGTCCATTCAAAAAAATAGGTTAGACTTTTGCGCTAAGCTGTATAACTTTCACAATTTTACGAATATTTCAATGAAATAAACGGTCATCGATTACAAAAATGTTATCCAAAATACTTTTGCAGTTTTGAAAAAAATATAAAAAAATTGTGTGCTTTAAAACTGCCACACAAGTGGAAAAATCATACATTTTAGTAAGGTCCTTATTCAAATGATAGGGAAATTTCGAAAATATTACTTTTTTATTTTTTTTATATTTTTTTTATAGAAACAACATATTCCCAAATCATGTATCGGTCTTCTTTTTTTATTCTGTTTTATTATTTATTCAAAAAAAAATATAGAAAACTATGAAAAACGAAGGAAATTTGCATAGTGGTGTGAATGCTCTACTGGATAAAACTTCATAAGTATAAAAGATAACGAAGTAAAATTCACTCTTATACAAAGCCAATAAGTATGTGCAATTCCGTTAATATTTTTTATTTTTTTTTTTATTTTTACAGTAACTTTTTACTAACAAAAGTCAAAAAACATACATTTTTTTACAAATATTTTGTTCCCTACCCTGGGAAATTGAGAGTTATATTTTTTAATTTTTGGAAATAATTTTTTAATCAAAGATTTATATTCTCTGAACAGCGTATCGGTCTTAAAAATTTAATTAAACTCATCTAAAGTTCATAAAAATGCAATTCAATATGACAGTATTTGTAATGCATTTGCAAGAAAAGTATTGACAATACAGTTCTCACATATTTTTTTTATTTTTGTTTGATATTTTATTTACTAAATTCAAAAATACAAAATACTTTTTTCATTCAATATTTATTTAATTTTATTTTTATAAAAGAGGTCTATTTTGCATTTTTTAACAAAAAGTTCCTTTGCACACGCACACAAAAGTAAGTTTTCAGTTCACAAGAATGCCACTGCAATATCAGCGCTTTGAAAGAGAAGGTTTCGTATTCTCTGTGCAAAAGAATTTTGTCCGCCCATCCGCTCTCTTGATTCTTTTTTTTTTGTCTGGGCTCATTTAGTTTTTTATTCTTGTTTATGACTTGTCATCTTGCATCTCGTATTACAAGAACAGAAAAAATAAAAAAAAACGTGTGAGAAATGATTGTTTTTAGTAGGTATATGATGCAACGACCATTCCACATTGTCGGAGGTAGGGTGGAAAAATGTTCTTTATGTATGTATAAATAAAATGCACGACTGGGTCGCACGAACTTGCTCCTATGTAAAAGACTAAGAATTTCAAAAATGAATGTTATTAGAGAAACTGTTTACTGAAAAAAACTTCTTTAGTAGTTTAAGGTCAGAATAGGATGCCATGTGATTCAAGCAAATATAGATTTATGCAAGAACAAAAATTATAAGTCTTTGTAGTAGTTTCTTAAAAAATAAGGTTTTATATAAGAAAATTTTAAAACATTTTTAAGAAAAAATGTTGGTACGCCAATTTGAAGTTTTTATTATTGTATGAATAAAAATTAAATTTACAAAAAAAGTATTGAGCCGTTTTCGAGACATTGAATTTTCAAAAAACAAAAAATTGATTTTTTTTTTTAAATTCAAAAAAATATTTTTCTTAAAGTTTTGAAATGCAATTTTTTTTAAACTTTTTAGAAGCTTCCCTCTACGAAATTTCATTAAAATCCATTGTGCTAATAATGAGAAATTCAAAATTTTAAAAAATCGTTCTATGGTAGGTACAGTCAGTAATATCTTGTTTTCAAATTTTTTTTTATTAAATTACAGATATTAAAAAATAATAGAAAGAAAAAAAATTTAAGCAAAATTCTCGGAACCGTTTTCGAGAAAAATACGATTTTCGAAAACCATTTTTTAACATTTGTATGGAAGGTACCATTATTTTTAGGTAAAATTAATTTATTTTTCTTATATCTTGTAGATTATTTTTCCAAACTTTTATTTATCAAGTTTTGAAAAAATCGAGCATGGGGTTTTCGAAATATTGAGTTTTCAAAAAAAAATTTTGAAAGTTTTTTTAAAAATCAAAAAAAATTGTTTTGGAAAATTTGAATACACAATAATATTCAAACTGCTGGGAAGCTTTAGCATAAAAAAAATGATCAAAATCGGTGGTACTATTTTTGAGAAAATCAAAAACAAAAAAAATGGTCCCAAGGGGGGTACCAAAACTACTCATTTTTTTGAAAAATTTTTTCGACCATTACTTAGGTTTAACTAAATTAAATTTTTTTAATTTTTTTTAAGAAAATCGCAGGGACAGTTTTTGAGAAAAAAAAATATTTATAAAATTTAGGAAAAAAATCGTATGGCAGGTACCGTTATTTTTGGTCATAAAAAATCAAATCAAAAAACATCCGGGGGTAAAAAATCAAAACCCATATCTACCAAGTTTGAAGAAAATCGGCCGAGCCGTTTAGCTGTAATCGAACAGACAGACAGACAGACAGACAGAATTGCCAGACCCACTTTTTTCGTCTTCGCTATCATCGTAATGTCAACTTTGATCAAAATCTCGAGTTCGATTTTTTTTACGAATACATAACTTGCCTTATAGTACCTATAAGTCGCAAGTAAAAAGAATATAAGTAGGTAATCACACATTCGCTGTCATAAATTTTGTTTTTTTGTATTTTTTGATTTGCGATCTATCATCATTCTACTGGTTTTTTTTTTGTTTCTTCTATGGAAAGCCATTTTAGGTACACACATAGTAATAAATTGCGATGCATAGTGATCTTCATTTTTATTTTGCCAAAGGGTGTGTACATGATGGAAGAAAGGAAATCTGCGATGTTGTGTATAGAATAAGATACATATGCATATAAGTATCTACAATAGATTTTGTGTTGTTTTTTCCGATAGGTCGGTTCATAGGTAATGTAGAGGTGCAACGCCTTGTATTGAATTGGTATCGTAAGGATTGTTTTGATTTAATTTTGCGTATAGGTAGGTAATGGATGTATCAAAAATATATTAGATGAGTACATGTTAATCCTGTGAATGAACGCAAATTGCATTTCACTGTAAGCGAATACGCAACAACCAAGGGATATGGCAAGTGGATGGTGCCAAAATATTATGTACAATATTATGCAGGTATCTATTAATCTAAATACCTATGTACATATTTATATAAATAAGTTAAGAAGGAAAATTCGATCACTTTTTGTTTTCGGTGGTGACTTATTCCACTGGTAGAAGAATGGTGAAAGTATGTAGAAAGAATATGGGAAGTGCGCTTCTTTTATGTATTTTTGTTGGTTTTACATAGGAAGAGTTGTCTCCTTTATTTCAATATGTCAGGGTGATAGATAATACTCTCGTTACAGTTATTTTCTGTTGTGTTTTTATTGTGCAAATCTATTTTGTACATACCTATAAATATTTTTTTGCAACAACTGCCTCCAAAAACAAACAAAGGAAACAAAAAACTCAAGCAAAAAAAATTGATAAAAAGTAAGCAAATAGAAAATACATACATATGTAATACCTACTTCGTTTTCATTAGGCCACATGATGTAATTTCGTTGAAAATTTCGAAATGAGATAATTTTTAACAAAGGACAATAGGCAAATCTGGCCTAGTTCTAATAAGAACGACCTTTATATAATATACATATGTATGTTCATAATATTCATTATCACTTAGTTTTTAATTTGTAAAAAAAACAAGTATTAGTTTTCCAATAATGTTGTTGGTGTCAAAATTAAAAAATGATATGAAAATAAGAGCACATTTTTTGTTTTTTTTTTTTTTTCGATGAAGATTTTGACATGTTTGAAAAACCAATATTAAGTTCGTTTTTATTAAAGCTTAACCGGTTATCTGTACATATCTGCCCATCAACATTTTTTTCTAACACGTTCTACTTACGACCACCAATTGTTACGTTGGTAGTTGACAAATTGTGAATAATTTCGAAATGACTTAATGAAATTCGTTTTTTTTTTTGAATAAGATCAGTTAAAATTAGTATAGGTACTAGTATACAAAGTAAAATTCAAATAATGATGTTATTGGAAATAAAATTGACAAACTTTTTCTACAAAATTTGTTTCAGCTAATGGGAACCAGTGGCACCATTTTACTTCAATTATAGTAAAGGGTTTTCCAATAAGAGGTGTTATTTTGATATTCAAAGAAAAATGGCATTTTTGGAGATAAATGATCGGATGTTTATTTCATTATAAAGAGGAAGGTATGCCGTTAATAATGGAACACAACATCAGCCAAATGGCCGCCAAGACCACCCTTACAGGACCATATCCTTTTCATGAAATTTTCCATAACCAAATCGCAAAGTGGCTGCCCTATGTCCTCGATAGCCTCACGAATTTCATCTTTGAGGTCTTGAATCGACGCTGGGCTGTTGGCGTAGACCTTATCTTTCACGTGGCCCCAAAGGAAGAAGTCGCAAGGTGTTAAATCACAAGATCTCGGTGGCCAATTGTGATCACCTCTTCGAGAGATAACACGGTCCGGAAACTTTTCCCGTAAAAGATCGATGGTTTCATTGCTTGTGTGGCACGTAGCGCCGTCTTGTTGAAAGTTAACGTTGTCCAGATCAATACCATCCAATTCAGGCCATAAAAAATCATTAATCATCTCTCGATAGCGCAATCCATTGACCGTAACTGTTGCTCCAGCCTCATTTTCGAAAAAGTAAGGTCCAATAACCCCGCGGGACCATAAACCGCACCAAACAGTCACGCGTTGAGGATGGAGAGGCTTTTCAACAATAACTCTTGGGTTTTCCGAGCCCCAGATGCGACAGTTTTGCTTGTTGACGTAGCCTCCGAGGTGGAAATGGGCCTCATCAGTCAAGATGATTTTTCGATGAAATTCCGGATAATTTTCATGCATTTCAAGGACCCAATCAGCAAAGACACACACACGGCCATTTGGCTGATGTTGTGTTCCATTATTAACGGCATACCTTCCTCTTTATAATGAAATAAACATCCGATCATTTATCTCCAAAAATGCCATTTTTCTTTGAATATCAAAATAACACCTCTTATTGGAAAACCCTTTAGATATAGTTTTTTTTTCAAAATATTTAAAATCTACTTCTTACTTCGCACCATCAGCCAAATACTGAAATCTACCTCATTTTAAAAATCTCTGTTTCAACCTACTTCAATTTTAAAAAAAAAAGTCCAAATCTAATTCTTTTTCTCTATTTCACTCTAGGTAGTATTTTTTTTTATATTAAACGCGCACTCAAGGTCAAGGGGTTATGAATAAAATTAAAATGTTAAACACAGTGCAAGAAATTAGAAAAGTAGGATAGGATGAGAAAGCAAATACAGATACACATTGGTTTTTAATGTCTGCACATAACAATGAGTGTGAAATATCGAGCCGGGTAAAGCATTCCAGATTCGTGTAGTGCGGCTAAAAAAAGAATCACTGTACTTGACAGTACGTCCGAAATTGGGCGAAAATGATGAGCAGTCCTAGAAGTACGGCTATTACGGTTGGTTGAATTGTTTGAGGGGGAGAACACAACTGGCTACTTCACTAGAGCACTGTTTGTGAAAATTGTGGCGGTGCTCGAGAGATTCAAATGTTTCAGTTAGACAACGGTCGCCTATAATTTTTAGAGCTCTCTTTTGAATTCTGTGCAAGAGACTAAAGAGGGTTTTTAGAGCACCTGCCTAGTGGGAATTGCACTCGAGCTTTGGACGCATAGGCCTTATAGATTACAGCCAAATTAGTAGGTGTAAAAAATTTCTTGCAACGTCGAAGGAAACCTAAACACTTGGCAGCGTTTTTGGCCACGTCGAATATGTGATCATTCCATACAAGGTGGTCTGTAATGTACATACCGAGCACAGAGAGTTGTTCAGTTTCCTCAATGCAAGTTCCAAACAGCATTGAGTTTTCGAAGCTTGAAATTCTATACGTTTTTTGATTCCCCATTGGACAATTCTATCAAGATCAGAATTTAATGAGCTTATCATACGCTGCCGTTGGTAGTCCACATCCGAAGGACAAGGATGTGAATCTAAAAACGAATATGAAAAGCTGAGGTTACTGTCGTCAGCAAAACAATTAAGCGGAATAATATTCAGAAACTGTCGGAGACAAAACGGACCCCTGGGGCACACCAGCATTTATTTATTTATTTATTCATCAAGCAGAGACACAGCTCTTAAAGACTACTTAGAACAATAGTAAATTTATATAAATAATAATAAATAAAACAAAACAAAAATAGAATGTACAATTAACATTAACCACCGAAGTTTATTATTAATAACAAGTTTTTTTTAAAACAGTCCCTACTTAAATATAAATTAAAATCAATAGCATTACAAACAGAATTAGCTTGTCTTAAACAGCGAGTTAAGGGTTCATTGATTCCATAATTGACCCTATGAAAGGGTACACAAAATAAACGATTATTACGTAATTCACGAAAAGGAACATGAAAGCCAATCAACGAAAGCAAGAATTACAAAAAAAAAGAATATCAAAACAATAAAAATACACAAATAAGTAGGCTTAAAAGCATAGGAACTCAACACACTGATTTGTACACGAATCCTATGTATGAAAATTTCGCTTGCATATGTGTTTTTAATTTAAAATTAAACTATATTTAAATATGGTAATTTAAATGTTATTTTTTATAAAAGAATGTTTTATTAATTAAATTAAATTAAATTTTTGTACACAATTTTCTTTAAAATTTAAAGAAATGTATTGACAATTTTAAGTATTTAAAAGTCTACATTTTAGGAAAACATTTGTCGTATACAATATTATTTCAAAATCAAAGAATCTGCGATGCAAAAATTTTGATCGAAATCGGAAGAGTCGCAAATGAAAAAGTAGAAAATAAAAAGATGGTTCTATGACAGGTACCGATAATAACATTTATTTTTTAACAAAGTGTGGACTGCATTGTTGGTACAGTTATCTATACATAATTTAAAAAAAAAAGCATGAGAGCCGTTTTCAAAATAATTATAATATTTCATAATGGCTGTATGGAAGGAACCGAGCTAAAGTAAAACAAACCATTTCAATTTCTCCTCTAGGCTGCAGATTGCGGTACAGAGTTGCAGATAGACGGAATCTTTTGTGTTGTAATGTCAACTTATGAAAATTCCCAGTTCAAATTTGTCTAAAAGCAAGTAAAAAGTCATTTTAAAATCTACTTCAATTTACTTCACTTTTTTCTTCAAATCTCCTTCCATTTTTTTCCGGAAGTGGTAACACCGATAGGGACTTCAAGTCTAAGATATGTAACAAATGCAAAACTATGAAAATTGTTATCATTGTTATTGTTTTTATTTTGATGATTAGGTACATAATATTCAGGAACAATAGACAACAAACGAACGTTTTGATCAACCAATTTCAAAATTGATAATCTGTTTGTTTAAAAAACAGTTCTCCACTTTTCTTAAATGAACGGTCAATTGTAAAAAATCAATTATGTATCTCCATAAATTGTTTCAAAGAATCCATTATCTATAACGAATTTATTCATGTTTTCAAAACTGCCCAATTTACCTTTTATGTTGTCAATTTTTACATGTAAATTAGTAGTCAAAAACGGAACCACTTTTTAATCTGAAACTATATTTTTTTATTTATTTATTTATTTATTTATTTAAAAAAAACAAAAGTGTAACCTAGGACCTTTACAGATCATCAAAGAGGCCACTAAGTCAAAATATAATAAGATTAATTTAAATATAAAAAAGTAATAACTTAAATTAAACTATTTTTATTTATTTTTGTTTGTTTGCCCTTCATACATACATATATCAATCCAGCACATCCATCGTACAAAAGAAAGAAAAGTAGGTACATGAACATAAATATATATAAAATAGGAAAAATCCGCAGCAAAAATTTAAAGTTGTATATTACATAATTAATAAAAAAAAATAAGTTCAACCATAATCGCTACTTTGTAAGTATTGAAGAATATCTTTTTTAAAAACGAGAAAAGACTTTGAAATGTTTCTGATATGATCAGGCATAGAATTCCATAATTGAAGTTGAACGAAACATATATGAACGGGTCATTATATTAGTTCTGTGAGAAACGGCTATTTGCACTTATTAATTTTATTAAATCATAAATAATCTCAAGACAATGAAGCTCTTTAAAAAATAAAATTTTAAAATGTTTAACTATGGATATTTTTTATTTTTAGAAACTCTGAAACAAGAAAAAGAAATATTTAAAACGCTTTTGGTTTCATCCCAATACGACCACTTTTCGCAGAGTTACAGCCCTTTGAAAAAAACTCAAAAGAACATTTATAGGTATAGGTACATAGTTACCATTATTATTTTTGAAAGTGTATTAATTTACTTGGGTTAGGAAATTTAATAATTTTTTTAGTTGAGCAATTTTTGAATTGTGAACTTTTTCCTAAAATTAATTGTCTACATTAAAAATGAATTATAAATATCAGAGCAAATTCCCCGGGTTCCTAATGTCTAAATCTGTGCTCCCTTTTCTTTATTTTTTAAAATATCCTGAAAAGTAAAAGTCCTAGAACCAACAGATTAACCTTGTATAAATACGCAAAGAATAAAAACGCTATCTACCTAAATGCAAAAAGTTTCAATTCACCTGCAACCAAAAATAAAACAGAAAACAAACCGTCTATTATTAGCTGTGTTTTATTTTCCCCCAGATCTGATCCGGATTGGATTTTGTTTTCAAAATAACATGTAAAACAACAAATACAAACAAAACTGGGCCTTGTGTTGTTTTTGTTATACATGCAATTTTGAATGAAGATCCAATCCGGATCAGATCTGGGGAAAAATAAAACACAGCTATTGTGTCTAATTGTGAGCGCTGAATGCAAAAAACTCAATTTGCCTTTCCTAAACCTCAAACAATCACGATTCACGAAAAATTAATTTTTCCACCCAAAATACAAAAGGAAAAAAAACTTTCATTTATCTTGTGCGCAATCCGAGTCAATTCAAAATCAAATGCTTGTGCGCTGCCTGTGCGGCTTGCCAGCTTGCCACTCGTGCCTTGTAGCGTCTACACGAGCAACTTATATTGCACTACATCCCTGCCTAATATTCTTGCTTCCTACTGTCAAAAAACTAATTGCCGCCATTGCATTTCCTTTTTATGAGTTTCAGTTTGTACCTTGGCTTCGACGACAGTAGATGTCTTTAAAATTTAACTCTTTTTATTGTAGCCCTAGATTAAGTTAAAATAAAGTAATTAAATAAATATTTAATAAAAAAGAAATAGTTATTCAATTTAATTAATAATAAAAAGTGTTGTGCCAAATAACCAGGGCACAAATTGGTGACCCCGACACCGACATCGCCGTTGTCAATTGCGTAATTTTGCAATCACCACCACATAAGTACGTCGTGCAGACTGCAGACCATCAGCCAATTGGTCATCATCAATCAACCACGTGATTTTTGCAATCACCACCACATAAGTACGTCGTGCAGACTGCAGACCATCAGCCAATTGGTCATCATCAATCAACCACGTGATTTTTGCAATCACCACCACATGTGTCGTGCAGACTATATCAGCCAAATCGTCGTCGCCAGCTATATCAAAACTATTTTGCGTCGCTATATATATACATATAAAAGTATATAAAAAACCACCACCACCATCGCCTCAGAAGATCTTCATCGTCATCAGTCGTCATCGCCTATTACAACAATTAATCGTCCAAAAAGTGCATACGCATATACATATGCACCACAGTCGTCTCTATTACCAACAAAAAAAAAAGCCAACAGCAGAGCACCGTCACCACCGTCGAAAAATACCACGCAGCAAGAACAAAGTTCTGGCCAGTGCCCCAGTGGAATTCATCGCCAAAGTAGCCGCCCAGAAGTCCAGACAATTATTTTTCTTGGTTGTGAGTATATTATCCAAAAACTCGCCATCTATATACTCGTATCAAAATCACCAATATCCAAAACAACAACCACGACACTTCCGCCACCGCTACCAAAGGCGTCAACTAGAAGAACATCAATTACCATATACTACAACCAATAGCGAAGTCACAACAAACCAGCAATCGGTTTATTAAATACCGCAACCACAGCAAAACTCAACTCATCAAATACAAACACCAATCAACATAACATTTATACAGTGGTACAGTGAGTAAAGTTATTTTAAAAAAAAAAAAAAAAATTTTCCAATTGCAAAATATTTTAATAAATAATAAAATTATTACGTATTGTAATTATAATTACTATTGAATATTTGAAAATTGATTTTTCTCTTTTTGGAATTATTTGTATTTTAAAGAAAAGGTTAGGTATATCGGTTGGTCGCGGTTATTAATTATTAAACGGTTATCATAGTCACGTTGTTATCTACAGTTACGTTAAACGTAGATACGGTTGTTTTGGAATTCCGTTTCTTGCCCTGCGTAGGGAGATATTGCCGTTCGGTTAGTAACAGTTTCTTAAGATTAGTACAGTTGTTTTAGAATCCCGTTTCTCTCCTCCCGATCGTTACGTATAGTATAGGTAATACATATTTCGCGCGTTAATATTTTATCGTTTTTACATAATGCCACTTGATGAGAAAACCACTGGAGATGTTGGTGGAAGTAATTCAGTTTCACCACCCAGTCCTCCAAATCCCGCCGCTACTGATCTTAATCAACAAGCCTCTCTGATATCAATTAAAATTCCACCTTTTTGGAACAATAGGCCTGATTTGTGGTTCCTACAGATTGAAACACAGTTTCGATTAAAAAATATAACCGCGTCAAATACCAAATACGATTATTTAGTAGCTTCATTAAACAACCAGACAATGGAATCAGTGGCAGATATACTCGTTTCACCCCCAACAAACGAAAAGTACGAAAATTTAAAGAAACATTTGCTTGAACGGAATAGGGAAAGTGAAGAACGACGTCTAGACGCACTGTTAAACAAGATCGAGTTGGGAGATTTGAAACCGTCCGAACTGTATAGGAACATGGAGAGTCTTGCAAGTGGAAACAACTTAGTCAATCCACCTCTAGTAAGAAAACTTTGGCTTAACCGGCTACCTCCGTCAATACGCGTTTGTCTTATTGCGGTTGAACATTCCCAGTCACAAAACGAACTTTTTACTCTTGCAGACAGACTACACGACTCATCCTTAGGACCTCAAGTGGCTCAGGTTAATGCACCACACAACTCAAATCTTAACAACGATCTCCTTCAAAAACTGATTTATCGCATTGAGCAACTCGAAGTCAATTATCCACGATCAAATCATTTTAACAGAACGTCTAGAAACTTTTCACGGGATAGGTCGAAAAATAGATACAGGTCTAATAGTAGAACGGACGAAAATAGGTCGATTTGCTGGTTTCATAAAAAATTTGGAGTTAACGCGAGAAATTGTTCAAAACAGTTCTGTTCGTTTAAATCGGATGCAGACAAAACGCCAAAAAACTAGTGCGCCAAATCTCAAATGCGGCTTTGAGTGAGGCAAACTTTTCGCGCCGCCTATTTATCCGCGACAAAAGTTCAAAACTACAATTTTTAATCGACACGGGAGCAGAAATTTCGATAATTCCTCGTAAATTCTGCCAGAATACCAATCAGCCTAACGATTTCATTCTACTTACTGCCAATGGTGGAAAAATCCACACCTACGGTTGCAAACGATTATCAGTTGACTTGAACCTCCGGCGTGTTTTCGATTTCACTTTCGTAATTGCTGATATTGATCACCCTATTATAGGAGCTGATTTTCTACACAAGTTTAACTTAATTGTCGACCTAGGCTGCCGTAGAGTTGTGGATAAAGAAACCAACCTTCAAGTTAGTTGTCTTTTCAAGTCTACAAACATCTCTTCACCGAAACTTTTTTCAATTCCAAGCGAATTCGGCGCTATCCTAGATGAGTTTCCTGAGCTTAAAGCTCCACCAGACTTCACGTTACCGGTAAAACATGACGTTGTTCATCGAATAATAACAAATGGTCAACTCCCTTCAGCCAGCGCCCGAAGACTCAATCCGGATAGCTTAGCAATCGCAAAGCGTCAGTTCCAGCAGATGATTGATTTAGGTATTTGTCGCGTTTCAAAATCACACGTCGCTTCACCACTTCACATGGTTCCAAAAAAGAACTCACTTGATTTCAGACCGTGTGGTGATTACAGATGGTTAAATCAAGCAACAATACCTGACAAACATCCGATTCCAAACGCTCAAGACTGCTCAGCTTACCTTGACGGTTGCTCAGTCTATTCGAAGATTGATTTGGTACGTGCTTACAACCAGATTCCAGTCGCAGAGGAAGATGTTCATAAAACCGCGGTCATAACACCTTTCGGGCTTTTCGAATTTCTTCGAATGCCTTTCGGCGTGCGCAACGGTGCGCAAACTTTCCAACGTTTTATGAACAGCATATTAGGCAATTTTCCATTCGTTTTTATTTACTTAGACGACATACTTATTTCAAGTAAATCAACCGAGGAACACAAAGAGCATTTGCGAAGCGTTTTTCGTAAATTACAAGAGCACGGACTAAACGTTAACGTGGCGAAATGCGAGCTAGGAGTTAGCGAACTCGATTTCTTAGGTTACAACATTTCCAGGCGTGGAATCATTCCTTCAGAAGAACGAGTTAAAGCCATCAATGAGTTTCCTAGACCCTGCTCTATCAAACAACTCCAGCGTTTCCTTGGTATGATTAATTTTTATAATCGTTTTATACCAAATATGGCGTCTAAAGCTAAACTTTTGTACGAACTTTTAAAAACATCAAAAAACGGAATTAAACCAAAGCCGAAACAGATTTTCGAATGGTCAGATATGTGTGAAGAAGCGTTCCAAGTTCTCAAGCGAGATCTGTCGCAGCGTACTATGCTTTTTCATCCAAAGCCTCTAGCGCTAACTAGTATTATGGTAGACGCTTCTAACGATGCCATCGGAGGAGTCCTCCAGCAATACCATAATGGTAGTTGGGAACCATTGGGTTTCTATTCCACACGTCTGACTCCGGCCGAAAGAAAGTACTCAACATTCGATCGCGAACTTCTTGCGATTTACAAAAACATCAAGCATTTTCGGTACTACGTGGAAGGTAGACGATTTACCATTTTTACTGACCACAAGCCCCTCACAAATGCGATCTGCTCTAAAACAGAAAAATCCCCTCGCCAAACTCGACACTTAGAATTTATTGCAGAATTTACAACCGACATTCGTTTCATAAAAGGCATTCAAAACATCGTTGCCGATACCTTGTCACGATCTTATGTCGAGTTGATAAATTTTAAAAATGTTAGCATTCCGAGTTTACTAAAAGAGCAAGAAAACGATGAAGAACTTAAAATCCTATTAACACAACCAAATCCATCTTTTAGACTAGAAAAAACACATATTCCGATTAATGACGTCGAAATTTGGTGCGAAATTTCCACCGGAAAAAATCGCCCATACATTCCCGAAATTTTTCGTCGAACAATTTTTGACAATCACCACACTCTTTCACACCCAGGCTCAAAAGCAATGCGTAAAATAATAACAGCAAAGTACTTTTGGCCTAAGATGAATGGTGATATCAACAGATGGACAAAGTGTTGCATCTCTTGTCAAAAATCTAAAATTTCAAGACATACCGTTTCCGAACATGGACATTTCCCCGTTCCTGAAAGTAAATTTTCACACATCCACATGGATTTAGTGGGTCCTCTACCACCATCACAGGGTTTCACTTATTTACTTACAGTCAAAGATCGTTTTTCTTCGTGGCCAGAGGCCATTCCAATCAAAAATATGAACGCTTCCACAGTCGTATCCGCTTTTGTACAAAACTGGGTTTCAAGATTTGGAGTGCCCCAAACGATCACTACAGATCAAGGAACTCAATTCGAGTCAAGCACTTTCAAAGAACTTTCAGAAATCCTCGGTACAAAACGGATCCGAACTACAACGTATCATCCACAAGCAAATGGCTTAGTTGAACGTTTTCACCGACAGCTTAAAGAAGCTTTACGGTCTCACGAAGATAAACAAAATTGGTTTTTAAATTTGCCTTGGACTCTTCTCGGTATTCGGTCTTCAATAATCGATGACATAAATGTTACGCCAGCTCAACTTTTGTACGGACAAAACTTACGTCTACCCGCAGAACTAATCGAACCCAAACCGCGGAACTCGATTTTAAATTCATCAACAGCGAGAGAAATCACTCAAGCCATATCGCTAACACGGCCGTGTCCTAGTAGAAATCGCGAGCAAAAATATATTTTCGTTCCAAAGAATTTAAAAACCTGCAAATATGTTTTCGTTCGGGAGGAGGTGAATCGCGGAAGTCTAAACCCACCGTACAAAGGCCCATTCGAAATAATTAATCGTTTTGAAAAAACTTTTTCAGTGCTCATAGATAATAAAGAGCAAGTAATATCTATTGATCGACTCAAACCAGCTTTTTACGCAAAAGACAATGATTCCCAGAAAAAAACCAAACAAGTAACTTTTAATTTGCATTAAAATGTAAACAAAACCAAACAAGTAACTTTCAATTTGCATTAAAAGGTAAACAAAACCAAATTATTGTAAGGCCTTCTGCCAAAGCTCACTGTACAAGAAATAAATAAAAACTTTGTTATTGTATAATTTCACAAACATATAAAATTTTTGCATTATATAAAAACTTCAATTGTAAATTAATATATAAAATTTTGTACGGCGGGGAGTAATGTAGCGTCTACACGAGCAACTTATATTGCACTACATCCCTGCCTAATATTCTTGCTTCCTACTGTCAAAAAACTAATTGCCGCCATTGCATTTCCTTTTTATGAGTTTCAGTTTGTACCTTGGCTTCGACGACAGTAGATGTCTTTAAAATTTAACTCTTTTTATTGTAGCCCTAGATTAAGTTAAAATAAAGTAATTAAATAAATATTTAATAAAAAAGAAATAGTTATTCAATTTAATTAATAATAAAAAGTGTTGTGCCAAATAACCAGGGCACATGCCTTGTTCCCGTTTTCTGTTATTTTTTTTTTGATATTCTATTCCATCTTTCTCTATCTCTATGCGTGTCGCGTGATGCGAAAAAAGAGGTATCCTGAAGAGACGAGACGAGCTAAATTTATTTTCTTAACACAAAAATTCTTAACTAAGAGAGCCATATTTGTGCACCAATACATGTACACGTTTTTACATGAGATTTGAGTTTGCTTCTGAGGTAGACCTACCCTTAAATGTGACGTGCACTTAGGCTGGTATTCACCGAGCGCTCTTAAACGGCTCTTAACTTTACGGTATTCACCAACCACTCACAATCACAAGTGTTTTTCGAAGTTCGAAAATGAGAGCCACTCTCTCTTGTTCAGGCATGCCCAAACTGTGAAATGTTGTGGAATGTTGGTCTTGACAGCAAATGGATACTCTTCTACTTGGCATCACATATGGATTCGAGTCAAATGCGTGCGTGGCACGTCTTTAGCGAACAAACTTTCGAAGAGAGCACTCGTAAGTTTAGGAGTGGTCCCGACCACTTTTAAGAGCGCTCGTAGATCTTCACTAATATTGCTTGGTGAATAGGTTTATAAGCTTCTTAAGTTATGAGCGCTCGGTGAATACCAGGTTTAATCTTTTATAAATATCGAAGGTTTACCATACAATTAAGTTCGTTAATTCATCTACAAGAAATTAATATTGTTTGAGAGATGAGAGTTTATGAGATGAATGGATGTAGGCATGACTATTTATTCTTTTTGTATTTCCAATTTATAAGAAACAATGAAACAGAGTATTTTCATTTTGAAAGATGTCAAAGTTAATGTTCTGGCTCGGGTTTACATTAGGTATGCAAAAAAAAATATGGAAACAGATTTTATAAACGTCTACTGGGCTACAAAACACGAAATTAACATTTTATTTTCTGCTCAAATGGTTATTAACAAAACTATAAACAATTTGAGTTTACCCTGTTTATATATGTATGCAAACTAGTAGCAGAGTTTTTTTTTTTCAAGTCCATATAGAATTGTAGAATAAACAGACATCACAAGTAATAATGTTCTGTTTTCCTAGATGTATGCAACACTTATGTATGTCAGAAGAATCGTTGGAATTTAAATTTATAAGATGTATAAGTATAAGAACTGACGACAAAGCGCCTATCTAGCGACATACCCCAAGCGGAGTAAAGGAGTTGCGTGAGCAGTTAAGAGGCCCCAAAAAGGGAGTTAAAATAATGAGAACTTTCAAAGCGGGTCAGTGCAGGTATTGTTTATTACAAAAACACTTGATAGCAATCCAACAGACGGACAAAAACTTTTTCCTACGCTTATTTTTCAATGTATTCTCTTAGTTAATCGTAAAATTTGCTGACATTAATTTTTTTAGGTGTTGTTATTGAGTAAATTACAATTCTGCTATGTTTCCACAAAACAGCAAATACGAAAATTCGAGTGAAAACTTTTGATATTTCCAAATTGATTTAACAAAATTTTATTGAGAATTCTGATTTTCAACGAAATCTCAATTAAATCTTGCTACGCTCATTAGAAATCTCAACATTTTTGAGCTGAATTCTCAGATTTCGGTTGGGTGGTGACATTGTACTATTTTCAATTCTTTAAATTGCTTTTAACAAATTTTGTTTCGCTTAATTTATGATTGTTATCTACTAATTAACAAGATAGTATTTAAAACGAAAAAGACAAAATAGAAATTTTGCAGTGCAAATGAAGCATTTTTCATTAAAGTAGTAAAAACAGTAATTGCTTATAACTTTCTTAATAACAATTTACGCACAAAATGCTTATTATTTTTTGTTTCGTAGCAAAGTGCACATATTATTTTGCCATCTTGCATGCTGGATCCTTTGGTGGAAGCATAGCATAAGGCTAGTCGCGCACTGGCAACTGTGATCGAAATCAAATAGTTTAATCACCAGTTGAAAGAGAACCGCGCACTGGCAACTCTTTACTCACACTCACTCTTTTCTCTCTTGCGCTTATAGAAGAAAACAGCTCAACTGTTGCGAATTAATTTTAGGCAATCGTTTAGTTTGTGTCAAAACATAAACTTTTTAGTTGCTCGAATCGAGTTGCTCTAAGTGCGCGGTGTCCCATATAAGCCCATATGTTTCATTTTAGCAACTAAAGCCTAGTACGCAGATCGGGAAAAATTTTGTCTCCCATACATTATTTTTCCTGGGACAAATTTTGTCTCGGATATTTTTCCGAGCAGTACGCAGTTCGCGCGCAAAATGCATACTAGATATTGTGAATTGCTCTACAAAATGTCTCCACTTAATTTTGCCAGGAAAAAGAATGATACAAGCATTATTTTGCGGGACAAATTTTGACAGCCACCGTATTTCCGAAAGTGATTTTTGTCAAAACTGGTTTTATGAAAAAGGTGCTGATGCTTCTCGAAAGCATCGAGAGGAGATTCCAAAAAGGTATAAACAACTTTTGTAAGACAACCCGTTCCAGAGATACACTACAAAACACATTAAATTATTTTTTAATTCTCCAACTTCAAACTTTTGCGCGAGATTTGGAAAAGTTTTGTAGAGATTAAAATTGTAGAGATAAAATTTGTCTTGTCTCGATCTGCGTACTAGGCTTAAACAGTTGCGAAAATTGAATGTGCGCGCCTGGCCTAAATTTGATGGAGAAATCGCCATTCTGTGAACAACTTAATACTTGAAAAAACGAAATTATCCACTGAACACACCCAATACAATCCACATTCCACAGGAAAGCTTTAATTTGTTTTGTAAACACATCTTGCCACGAAAGCAACTGTTATGCTGTCAGTGTCAGCTGTGATCTGTGAACAACAAAAACGAAAACAATGGTCGCGTTCGGGTTCGTATCCAAAGGTATCCGGATTTGTTGGTGTTGTTGTAATCCCATAGGAAAAAACAACTGATTAACGAAACAGCTGATGTCAAGCAGAAATCTCAAGCTATCCAAAAATTTTTGGTATACTAAACTATCCAAGGGGAATTTTGAAGAACAGCTGACATTTCAGCTGATTTATTTTCTTTTGTGTCGAGTGCAGGGTTGGCCGAACTATAACTTTTTAACATTTGTTGCGTCTAGTACTAATTTACTAATTGAGAAAAGTAAAGTTTGTTGCATTAAAGATCTCATTCGGATACTGCAAATCTTTTATTCTTTGAACTTCAGATTATTTCTTGATATAGGAGGTATTAAACTCAAATTCTTTTACGATTTTCATAGAAATATGAAATGATCTTAACTCTTAAACATGACTTGTTATGGGATTATATGGACATATTTAGAGCTGAGTTTTCAGAAAAGGATTCTTTTAAGACTATAAGCTTATATAATCTAATTGCAAGAAGAGAAAATAGTTTTGCTATAAGATTTAAGTAGATTTAAGTAGTTTTAAGCAGCAAAAGTGTTTACCTCTTAAAATAAAAATGTTTCGAAACCCAGTTCAGTTTCATAACAAGATATTAATACTTAGGTATAACAATGGGATATAAGAGAGTTGTATGTAGAGCTGTAGCGAATCGTATGTATTCGTTACTGAGTAACGGGTATTCAATGAAATACCAAGTAACGAAACGTTACTCACAAATAAGAGTCGTTACTCGCACGATGTCGTTACTTTTTTTTTGGCACACATTCAGTATCTAATAACGCACGCAGGTACCACATACGAGATACCACATACGGAATGCGAAAAGTATACACACAAATCGGAGTCGTTACTCGTACGATGTCGTTACTCGCACGATGTCGTTACTCGCACGACGTCGTTACTTTTGTTTTGGTACAAATTCAGTATCCACAGGTACGACATACGGAATATGCGTAAAGCATACACACAGGATGAGCTCGCGTTGGATGTTCATATTTTCTGCACAATTTTCATGAGCAAAAAAAATCGATTTTTCGTTAAAAAAAATTCAGATTTTGTAGATGATTTTTAATCCATCGAGATCTCAGCCATCCTCCAATGGAATTTGACAGTTTATGGCTTGGTTGATTGGTAATATACTATATTTTGACCTACTTAGAGTATTTCTTTCTAGATGCTTCCCAAAAGCCCTTAAATCGCAATTTTCCTGAACAAAAAAAAAATTTCGATTTTTCGGTGAAAAAAATTAGATTTTTTAGATGTTTTTTAATCCATCGAGATCTCAGCCATCCTCCAATGGAATTTGACAGTTTATGCCTTGGTTGATTGGTAATATACTATATTTTGACCTATATAGAGTATTTCTTTCTAGATGCTTTTCAAAAGCCCTAAAATCGCAATTTTCCTGAACAAAAAAAAATCAAAAAATTTCAATTTTTCGTTGAAAAAAATTAGATTTTTAAGATGTTTTTTAATCCATCGAGATCTCAGCCATCCTCCAATGGAATTTGACAGTTTATGCCTTGGTTGATTGGTAATATACTATATTTTGACCTACTTAGAGTATTTCTTTTTAGATGCTTTCCAAAAGCCCTAAAATCGCAATTTTCCGGGACAAAAAAAAATACAAAAAAATCAAGATTTTTCAGAAGTTTTTCAATCAATTGACAAAATAGACATGAAGCTTTATTTCCAAATGTCTGACATAATAAAAATCTCTGAGAAAAAAAGTTGCATTCCAGTACATCCCAGTATCAACCTTTCCAAAGCAATCATCGTATCTTCTTATTTGACTCAAATAAAACCAACCAATATTGCGTATGAAGTATGATATACGTATTTCGTTACAGTAACGATACTATGGCTAATACTATAACGTGATACATACGAATTGTATTGGAATACCTAAAGTAACGATAGTAACGAGTAACGACATTTTTGTAACGGGTACTCATACCTAAAGTAACGTATGCATACGGGTATTCATTTTGTCGTTACTTTTACAGCTCTAGTTGTATGGGAGTTTTTTTTTGTCAGATTTCAAGAGTTTAGCTCTGGAGAGTATGTTAGTTGGGCGTATTCATTTTTAATAAGCGAAGTGAAAATGGCTGGTCAAAAAGCTACAAAATTATTGGGCTGAAGGTGGATTTACTACACAATTAAAATAGAAAATGATCGTACTGCAGCTCTTTTCGACAAGTGTGATGCGCTCCTTTAAAATAAACAGTTTCAATATAATTACCAGTTCTTGGTTTTTATTATTTTTAAAAAGTTTTTTTGGTAATATTTATATGTACGTACCTTGAAACGTCAGCGTCTACTCACCAAATGCGAACAAGCACTAAAAGAAATTGTAGCTTAACTCTGTCGGCTTAAAGCTCACCGCTAATTAAAATCTCAAAAAAAAAGAAACCTCGTTGGCGTGAGATGATTTGTGGTTAAAAAATCTGCCCTTTTCAATTTACCTTTTCTCATTGCAGGATTAAATTATCAAAAATTTGAACTAAAAACTTAATAGAGACATTGCCAGTTGTATATATTTATAAGGGCTATACCATATTATATTCTTAAATATTTAATGAATTATTATAAAAAAAAAAAATCATAGGATTTGTAATCCAGTATACATACTTATGTATTATATTAATTGTTTGTTTTGCGGATTAGCAAATGCTATCTTGATGCAACTAACTCGTCGCAACATACCTTGTACAATAATTTCAGCATTAAAAAATATCTTTAAATCATGTGTTCATAATCCAAATCCTTTGATTATGCCAAAGAAAATTGTTTGTCTTCAAAAATAAACTTCACATCTATCATGTATAATTCCTACAATTCCTCATCCTTATGGTAAATGAAACATTTTCAGTTTTTGTACAAACCTTCATAAGATTAAGATCATAAATGTGCAAAATTGTTTGGTTTCCATTATTCTATTTTTTTTTATGAATTAACTACGTATGTAGCAGACGTAACAAATTGTAGTAAATTAGGCATGTAGTTGAATCGGCCAACCCTGGACGATCACGTCTTTTTTGACTTTGACAGTAAATGGTACCTATCCGGTTTTTGTCGTTCGCCAACGTATCGGATACTAAAGTATCTTAGATACCCTATCGGACTACGAGGTGAACGCGACCAATTCTTGTTTTCTTTTCTTTTTCCGTTTTATCATATTCTTCTTCGAATAATCTATAACTACTGATATTATTTATTTGTTTATATAAATATTATTAAGAAAAATGTTCGATTCCATTAAAAAATACATCTCAAATCTTTACTTCCAATACGAAATGGTGACGTGCATCTATATGTTCGAGCCCTGGGAGAAGAGGCTTATAAGTGAGTGCTATTAAAGTGACTATAGACGTGCTGGAATTTATTGTTTCACTTTTCAATTTCAATTACTTACAGACGGATTTGTTATATTCATTTTGGCGCTATTCACTTTCTCTAGCATTGTGTACTTACCAAAATACATCGAGACGTTTGTGCAGTTTCTATCGCCACTTCCGCCCACTACTGGCTACAGCCCCTCCTACCAGGCCGAAAAGATGTCCAGCAGTAGTTAAAAGGTACACACGGTAGACGCCGCACTGCACTGAATAGCCGACAGCTGAGTCACTCAAGAATGCAGTGTTTCGAAAGACTGTTTGCGTAGTTTATAAGAAAAGGTTTTTAAGGTTATATTCGTAATAACAACGGACACAAAATATAGTCTAGAATTAGAAACGTAGAATCTAATTTCGTACCTTTGTGGCTTTGTTTCTGATAAAATGCTTAAAATAGATCTTATTGCTTATTTTAAACGTAGAAGATTTTTTTGTTAATATTTGTGGCAATTCCTAAGTTATATGTAGCTGTTTAATCAAGGTCAAGGTCTATATGAACATCTTGCATCTGAATTATTTTTGGATGGCAAAACAGTGCGAGAAATAGACTTGAATATTGGCCAAAACTCACTGAAGAGCTTAAAATTCTAAGCAACCCCGGACTAATGTGATGACAACTTACTTTAAATTAATGGGATTTCAACGATCAAACGATGTCGATTTGAATTTTTTATTGTGGGATTGCTGATAGGTGGGGAGTATTGTAAATTAGCCACATACGCACTTTTTGGACTGTTTGCTTGAGATCGTTGTCTTGCTGGAAATAATTGTTATTGAAAAGACTTAGTTTCCTCGCACTTTCTTTTAAATTTTCTTTAAGAATATTGAGATAAACATGTTTATCCATTGTATTTTCTATTAAGACAAGATTTCCCACTCCAGATGCAGCCATATAGCCCCATACAATCACTCTTCCACCACCGTGTTTTACTGTCTTAATTGTGTTTTTCGGATTTAAGGCACCCCTCCTTTTCGCCAAACTTTAAAACGACCATCTGAGCCAGACAAGTTATACTTAGACTAGTCTAAAAAAATTACTTTACGCCAGAAGTCAGGAGTCTTCTTTAAAACCGGCTTCAACGAAGGTTCTTCGGACAGTTTCAGGATGAACTTTTTTTTCGTGATATTTTTCAAGCTCACCAATTATCTTGCTCGGGCTTATTAATGGATCTTGGGCCACCAAGTGCTTGATTTTTGTCTTATCTCTTGAAGTGAGTTTTGATGGACGCCCAGTACGCGGATTATTTTCTATGCGGTTTTCAATTTAATAGTGCTTTATAACATTTTGAATAGCGGAACGTCTTCTAGAAATGATTTTCGATATTTCAAAGTAAGATTTGTTTTGATTTTGATGAAGATCAATAACTAAACGCCTTTCTTCTCTGGTAAGCTCCTTTCCTTCAATTTTTTGACTAAGAAGTAATCACAAATCGAACTCAAACAATTTATTTACATAAACTGCATGTCCTTCTATCATTAGAATGTGAAACAAAAAATTTACCGTTGCGGGGTTGTTTAAAAATGCATGGGAGTTACCCATGTGTACCGTGACTTTTGTGGAAGAAAATTCCTGTGTTTACCTTAAGTTTTTTTTTCAATTTAAATATGGAAATAATGGTTACTTTCGTGATATAAAAATTAAGAAGAAATATGTATCTGTTAAAATAAATTGGAAAATTTCGGAATTTTCTGCTATTGCGAAATATTTTACCATGTTTTCCTTTAAAAGCACGTTGTACCATGACTTTAGTGGAACACTATTTATTCACAATTATTACGATATTACGATATATAGGCAAATATAGTTTCTGGAAGTTTATATTAAGAGCCGATTGTCGCTTTGCTTCTTATCGTATTAGCTCTACAAATAATGAATTATAGAGAAAAGGAGACGTAGCCTGCATTAAAATTACAAGAATTTTCCGCAATAGGAAACGTTAGATGAAATATTTAAAAAAAATCGTTGGATAACAACTAAGCTTTAAGGTAACCAAATACATTTCATATGTAGTATCACTGGGCGTTATAGTTAGTACGTTGAATAGGCAACCCGGAGGTAATGGATTCGATTTTCAGTCGACATAAAAACAACAAAATGTTTCCACGGAAGTAAAAAATCCCCAAATGTAACATTTGCCATGAAAAGTCCTCCTTATCTTAACCCTACAGACTCGGAAAGAAAATTATTTTTTTTTATAATTTGCACACATTTAAGAGATCACGACTACCAACGAAGGATATTTATATGAAAAATATTTCAGTTTTAAGTGGAGTGATTGAATTTAATTCAATAGAAAGTTTAAGCGACCTCAACTCCAAAGTGATTATGACTACCCTTATAATCAGCCCTATCACGAATTCCATCGTAATCGGAAATTTTTACGAATCCCGAAAAAAGCTAACACCAAATCGGTTCGTAATGACAATTTGTATGAGATTTTCACTACGATGGATTTTGTGATAGTTTTTTTCGGGATTCGTAACAAGTTTCCGATTACGATGGAATTCGTGATAGGGCTGAATGTCATGGTGTAACACAGTTCGAGCGCTTAGGTTAAATGGAGAGGATTTAATAAGGGATATCGATGCCTATTGGTCTTAAAAGTATTACACATTCTGGTCGTGCGGCTAAAGAAAGAACCTCTGTATTTGACAGTATGTACGTCCGAAGTTGGCTCAAGCGTAAACTGATGAGCATTCATAGCTAGACGAATTGTTAAGGGGAGGAATGCAACTGACTATTTCATTTGAACATTGTTGATATAAAAAGCGATAAAACAATGAAAGACAAGGGACGTTACGTCGATGGTTGAGAGGAACAAAAGTTACCTTTATGGATGTGTCTCTTATGTCTTAATACTGTATTTTGAATTCTATCCAACTAGGATGAAAAATTGCATCCAGCTCAGGATGGTGGCGCATTAGATCTTAAGGTTGCTGTGTTCTTCAAACCCAATATTAATTTATTAAATTCAGTCATAAGTGTAGAAAGAGGATTCATTAACCCTTGAATTTTTTTTGATTGAACTTTTCTTATTTTTAAATTGGGTTCTACATTTTTTTATAAATTTTGTATTTGTCTTTGGAGTGGAAATGGTTGAAGCCGATACAGAATTTTCAGGTTCCAAACTTTTTATTGGAATAATCCGCTTCTAGTCTTGAAATCATTGAAAGTTTGTTTCTAATCGTAGAATTTCTACGTTTGACACTCATTTTGCAATTTGTTCGCTTGAACCCTGTTGGAGTTTAAAAATAAAAACTGTCCTAACACTTTTACCCATATATAATATACCTAATTTCAAGAGATGGTAATGTTCCTACCCAAAAATGGGAGTTATGCTCGAGTTAAGAACGTGTCAACGCATAATGGATTGTAGTCCAATCAAGGAGGATGAAAAATTTCTTACATCGATATAGAGATTCTAAGCATTTTTGGGGGTCTCGAGAATTTGGTCATTCCAACGAAGATCGTCGTTAACACGCATACCGAGTACTGAGAGCTTTTCGGCTTCTTCGATCCCAGTGACAAACAAGGACAATGGCATAATTTGCTTCAAGTACAATACCAGCATTCAGTTTTACAAGCATTAAACTCCACACGATTTTGTATACCCCATTTAACAATGCTGTAAAGATCGCAGTCTAATGAGCTTATAAAACGATACCTTTGCAATTCCACTTCTGAAGGAGATGGACGTGAATTTGAGAACGAGTATGAGAAGCTGAGGGTAGAATTGTCGGCAAAACAATAAAGTGGATTAAAAGTTTCAGACAAGAGATTTTTTATAAAAATGAGGGAGAAACTTCCAATTCCAGTCAAAAACGAAAACAAAATGCATAACTCTAATAAAATAAAGGAATACATTTCTTGAAGGGATATCTTTCGAAAATGTTTGCTATAACTGATAGATTTTTCCGATTTTTATTTAAAACTGTTCGCTTTTACCGATAATTTGTTATAGCCGATGTCATTAAAAGCGATATACGGTTGCTGCAATTTGTATGAGCCTCAACTGGGACTAAGAATTTATTCGCAATATCCGATGTCGTTATAACCGATTTTGACGTATGTTTAACAAAATAAAATGCACGACTGGGTCGCACTAACTTGCTCCTATTAAATAGACTAGGAATTTTAAAAACGGATGTTATTAAAGAAAACTGTTCGCAAGGATAAAATGAATTTTTTAAATTCTTTTAGTAGTAAGAAATAAAAACAGAATGCAGAATATGAATTTATGCAGGAACAAAAATTATAAGTCGTTGTAGTGGTTCCCTAAAAAAATTAGCTTTTATGTACAAAATTTTTAAGAAAAAAATTTGGTTCGCCAACCTTAAGTTTTTATTATTGTACGAATAAAAGTCTAATTTCCAAAAAAATTACTAAGCCGTTCTTGAGATATCGAATTTTTCAAAAAAAAATTACTTTTTTTTCTAAAAATTGAAAAAAATATGTTTTTTAAACTTTTTAGGAGCTTCTTTACAAAAAATTTCGTTAAAATCTGTTACGCCGATAATGAGAAATTCAAAATTCGAAAAAATCGTTCTATGGTAGGTACAGTCTGTAATATCTAGATTTCAAAACTTTTTTTATTAAATTATAGATCGTAAAGATTAATCAAAAGAAAAAAATCTTAGCAAAATTCTCGGAACCGTTTTCGAGAAAAATACTATTTTCGAAAACCATTTTTTAAAATTTGTATGGAAGGTACCGTTAGTTTTAGATAAAACAAATTTTTTTTTCTCAAATCTTGTAGATTATTGAAGGGGTTTTTGTATGGTTACATACATGCAGTGTACCTGCGAAGCTTCATATATTTATGAATTTTTGAATATTACAACAACAACTTGAATGAACTACCACCAAGTGGGTTCTTATTTGGCTGGAGTTATAGCTATTTCACGGTTGCCAAGCCGATCATCAGACTCCTTTATTAGTGGTGCTTAGCCTTTATACTATCAAGTTTAATCGAAAAACTTTTTGCCTTGACTGAGATTTGAACCCAGACCTAGCGTCCTCAGAAGCCAATGCCCTACGCATCACGCTACCGAGACCACATGATCAGGTCCATCCCAATTTAGGTTTTATCGTTTATCAATTATCACTTGAGGACTAGCGTTTTTATTAGTCATTCGAGTTTTGTTGTTGTAAATTCGGTTTCTTTCTATTTCTCCGAACTCTGTTTATAAGCCAACAATTCGTTGTATATTATAAGGAGGGAGATTTTAATGAAAGATTTGACTCTGGTCAAGTTTTAAATCTATTGAAGGGGTTTTTGTATGGTTACATACATGCAGTGTACCTGCGAAGCTTCATATATTTATGAATTTTTGAATATTACAACAACAACTTGAATGAACTACCACCAAGTGGGTTCTTATTTGGCTGGAGTTATAGCTATTTCACGGTTGCCAAGCCGATCATCAGACTCCTTTATTAGTGGTGCTTAGCCTTTATACTATCAAGTTTAATCGAAAAACTTTTTGCCTTGACTGAGATTTGAACCCAGACCTAGCGTCCTCAGAAGCCAATGCCCTACGCATCACGCTACCGAGACCACATGATCAGGTCCATCCCAATTTAGGTTTTATCGTTTATCAATTATCACTTGAGGACTAGCGTTTTTATTAGTCATTCGAGTTTTGTTGTTGTAAATTCGGTTTCTTTCTATTTCTCCGAACTCTGTTTATAAGCCAACAATTCGTTGTATATTATAAGGAGGGAGATTTTAATGAAAGATTTGACTCTGGTCAAGTTTTAAATCTATTGAAGGGGTTTTTGTGTGGTTACATACATGCAGTGTACCTGAGGACGCTAGGTCTGGGTTCAAATCTCAGTCAAGGCAAAAAGTTTTTCGATTAAACTTGATAGTATAAAGGCTAAGCACCACTAATAAAGGAGTCTGATGATCGGCTTGGCAACCGTGAAATAGCTATAACTCCAGCCAAATAAGAACCCACTTGGTGGTAGTTCATTCAAGTTGTTGTTGTAATATTCAAAAATTCATAAATATATGAAGCTTCGCAGGTACACTGCATGTATGTAACCATACAAAAACCCCTTCAATAGATTTAAAACTTGACCAGAGTCAAATCTTTCATTAAAATCTCCCTCCTTATAATATACAACGAATTGTTGGCTTATAAACAGAGTTCGGAGAAATAGAAAGAAACCGAATTTACAACAACAAAACTCGAATGACTAATAAAAACGCTAGTCCTCAAGTGATAATTGATAAACGATAAAACCTAAATTGGGATGGACCTGATCATGTGGTCTCGGTAGCGTGATGCGTAGGGCATTGGCTTCTGAGGACGCTAGGTCTGGGTTCAAATCTCAGTCAAGGCAAAAAGTTTTTCGATTAAACTTGATAGTATAAAGGCTAAGCACCACTAATAAAGGAGTCTGATGATCGGCTTGGCAACCGTGAAATAGCTATAACTCCAGCCAAATAAGAACCCACTTGGTGGTAGTTCATTCAAGTTGTTGTTGTAATATTCAAAAATTCATAAATATATGAAGCTTCGCAGGTACACTGCATGTATGTATGTAACCATACAAAAACCCCTTCAATAGATTTAAAACTTGACCAGAGTCAAATCTTTCATTAAAATCTCCCTCCTTATAATATACAACGAATTGTTGGCTTATAAACAGAGTTCGGAGAAATAGAAAGAAACCGAATTTACAACAACAAAACTCGAATGACTAATAAAAACGCTAGTCCTCAAGTGATAATTGATAAACGATAAAACCTAAATTGGGATGGACCTGATCATGTGGTCTCGGTAGCGTGATGCGTAGGGCATTGGCTTCTGAGGACGCTAGGTCTGGGTTCAAATCTCAGTCAAGGCAAAAAGTTTTTCGATTAAACTTGATAGTATAAAGGCTAAGCACCACTAATAAAGGAGTCTGATGATCGGCTTGGCAACCGTGAAATAGCTATAACTCCAGCCAAATAAGAACCCACTTGGTGGTAGTTCATTCAAGTTGTTGTTGTAATATTCAAAAATTCATAAATATATGAAGCTTCGCAGGTACACTGCATGTATGTAACCATACAAAAACCCCTTCAATAGATTTAAAACTTGACCAGAGTCAAATCTTTCATTAAAATCTCCCTCCTTATAATATACAACGAATTGTTGGCTTATAAACAGAGTTCGGAGAAATAGAAAGAAACCGAATTTACAACAACAAAACTCGAATGACTAATAAAAACGCTAGTCCTCAAGTGATAATTGATAAACGATAAAACCTAAATTGGGATGGACCTGATCATGTGGTCTCGGTAGCGTGATGCGTAGGGCATTGGCTTCTGAGGACGCTAGGTCTGGGTTCAAATCTCAGTCAAGGCAAAAAGTTTTTCGATTAAACTTGATAGTATAAAGGCTAAGCACCACTAATAAAGGAGTCTGATGATCGGCTTGGCAACCGTGAAATAGCTATAACTCCAGCCAAATAAGAACCCACTTGGTGGTAGTTCATTCAAGTTGTTGTTGTAATATTCAAAAATTCATAAATATATGAAGCTTCGCAGGTACACTGCATGTATGTAACCATACAAAAACCCCTTCAATAGATTTAAAACTTGACCAGAGTCAAATCTTTCATTAAAATCTCCCTCCTTATAATATACAACGAATTGTTGGCTTATAAACAGAGTTCGGAGAAATAGAAAGAAACCGAATTTACAACAACAAAACTCGAATGACTAATAAAAACGCTAGTCCTCAAGTGATAATTGATAAACGATAAAACCTAAATTGGGATGGACCTGATCATGTGGTCTCGGTAGCGTGATGCGTAGGGCATTGGCTTCTGAGGACGCTAGGTCTGGGTTCAAATCTCAGTCAAGGCAAAAAGTTTTTCGATTAAACTTGATAGTATAAAGGCTAAGCACCACTAATAAAGGAGTCTGATGATCGGCTTGGCAACCGTGAAATAGCTATAACTCCAGCCAAATAAGAACCCACTTGGTGGTAGTTCATTCAAGTTGTTGTTGTAATATTCAAAAATTCATAAATATATGAAGCTTCGCAGGTACACTGCATGTATGTATGTAACCATACAAAAACCCCTTCAATAGATTTAAAACTTGACCAGAGTCAAATCTTTCATTAAAATCTCCCTCCTTATAATATACAACGAATTGTTGGCTTATAAACAGAGTTCGGAGAAATAGAAAGAAACCGAATTTACAACAACAAAACTCGAATGACTAATAAAAACGCTAGTCCTCAAGTGATAATTGATAAACGATAAAACCTAAATTGGGATGGACCTGATCATGTGGTCTCGGTAGCGTGATGCGTAGGGCATTGGCTTCTGAGGACGCTAGGTCTGGGTTCAAATCTCAGTCAAGGCAAAAAGTTTTTCGATTAAACTTGATAGTATAAAGGCTAAGCACCACTAATAAAGGAGTCTGATGATCGGCTTGGCAACCGTGAAATAGCTATAACTCCAGCCAAATAAGAACCCACTTGGTGGTAGTTCATTCAAGTTGTTGTTGTAATATTCAAAAATTCATAAATATATGAAGCTTCGCAGGTACACTGCATGTATGTAACCATACAAAAACCCCTTCAATAGATTTAAAACTTGACCAGAGTCAAATCTTTCATTAAAATCTCCCTCCTTATAATATACAACGAATTGTTGGCTTATAAACAGAGTTCGGAGAAATAGAAAGAAACCGAATTTACAACAACAAAACTCGAATGACTAATAAAAACGCTAGTCCTCAAGTGATAATTGATAAACGATAAAACCTAAATTGGGATGGACCTGATCATGTGGTCTCGGTAGCGTGATGCGTAGGGCATTGGCTTCTGAGGACGCTAGGTCTGGGTTCAAATCTCAGTCAAGGCAAAAAGTTTTTCGATTAAACTTGATAGTATAAAGGCTAAGCACCACTAATAAAGGAGTCTGATGATCGGCTTGGCAACCGTGAAATAGCTATAACTCCAGCCAAATAAGAACCCTTGGTGGTAGTTCATTCAAGTTGTTGTTGTAATATTCAAAAATTCTTGTAGATTATGTTAAGAAACTTTTATTTGTCAAGTTTGAAAAAAATCGAGCATGGAATTTTCGAAATATTGAGTTTCCAAAAAAAAATTTTGATTTTTTTTTTTAAATCCAAAAAATAAAAAATTTGAATATGTAATAGTATTTAAACTTTGGAGGAGCTTTGGCATAAAAAAAATTATTTAAATCGGCTGTACCGTTTTCGAGAAAATCAAAAACAAAAAAAAATGACCCTGGGGGGGCTACCAAAAATAACAATTTTTTGGAAAAATTTTTTCAACCATTAGCTAGTTTTAACCAAATGAATCAAATTTTTTTTAAAAAATTCTGTGGGACAGTTTTTGAAAAAAAAAAAATATTTATAAAATTTCGAAAAAATATCGTATGGCAGGTACCGTTATTTTTGGTCTTAAAAAAAACAGAAAAAAACGTCCGGGGGGAAAATTAAAACCCATATCTACCAAGTTTGAAGAAAATCGGCCGAGCCGTTTAGGCTGTATTCGAACCGACAGACAGACAGAATTGCGAGACCCACTTTTTTGGTCTTCGCTATCATCGTAATGTCAACTTTGATCAAAATCTCGAGTTCGATTTTTTTTACGAATGCATAACTTGCCTATAAGTCGCAAGTAAAAATAAATACGCACAATACAAGGGGGTCTAACTAAGCACGACGGTTTCCATTACCATTCTTAAGTGACATCAAACACATTTGCTCGGGCCTCCCATAAAGTAGTTTCTTAAATGTTTCTACATTCTTCCCGGAGTGACAGAAAAATTTTCACGAAGTTCAGAAATCAAACTTTTAAGTGCATTTTCGTAAAGCACCTTAAAAGACCTAAAACCTGTATTATACAATTTTTGTATAATTAAACAAATTTGTGTCCCACTTACCTTCCACAGAAAGATGTTTTTTAAACTTCCAACCTCCTTCCAATTGTCCTGAAGTTCTTGAACATTGAACTAAAACAAATTAAAATGCTTTAAGAAAAGAGCTCATGTTTTAAGCAGTCACCCAAAAAGAAGAAAACGCCATTAGTTTAACAGACTTTTTGTTCTTATATTTTTCTGATAAACAATTTTGTTTAAAGTGTATGTGTAGTGTATGTTGTGTATTCTTTTTTATTTAAATAGTTAAACTTGTTATGTGTGACCGGACACTTACAATTGGTGATTGTATTGTTTTGAGATGTTAGCAGCTTTATAGTTTCTCTAGCACTGCAAGTTATTTACAAATAAAACAAATATTTAAACGTATAATGAAAATAAAAATAAAGTATTAAAATAAAAAAAAAATACTCACTGGCAAGTCAATTAATTATTTTAAAAATAAAAATTTTCTTTTTTATATAAATTATTCTAAGGACACAAACATCACTAGGTTTTTTTTTTTATTGTTTAACGCCGCTATTCGGCTTTGAAGTAGTAGTGGTCGACGTTTTTTTTTTTTGTTTATTGTTTGTTAATGACTCGATGAATGAAAGAATACTGTTTTTTTTTAGCTTGATCTCTTTTGATATTGTCTCTCACTCCTCTGCTGAATTTAATTGAACGCACCACTATTTTTTTAAAGATAAGCTTAAGGCTACTTTACACTAAATAAATTAAATAAAAATAAATTAAAATGAGAGAGTGCAAGTTGGCCTAGCTAGCTGTTTTGTAATATGAGCTAAACATTACACTTATTTCTCTTTGAACAATTGGGTGGGTTCCAATTCGCGAGTTTTAAGTTCTTGGGGCTTGGGCCAGGGCCATGTCACTGGCATGGAACTCATGTAGTTGTGGTTATAAAGCTGTTTTTCCAGCCAGCTACGTTTGTCATTTGGTTCGGGATATGTGGATGCAAGTCCTAAAAAGGTTGAATAATTAAGATAAATCATTAGAACTATTTTTTTTTTATTATGCTAACCTTTAGCGTAGGCACATTCTGTGACGCCGATAGCAATTCGCATAGACACTTCTTTGATCTTGCTTAGCGGTGGGTAAAGTGAACCTTTTTCCAAGTCACTCTGTTCTACAAATTTCGACAGCTCCTGGGCAGCAATTAGGAACATATCGTCGGGAATATGATGTGTACCAGTTGCAATAACACCAAGTGCAACACCAGGGAAAATGTAGGCATTATTACCCTGTCCAGGGTAGTATGTCTTTCCATTGAATTCAACTGGTGGGAAAGGCGACCCGGAAGAGAAGATCACACGACCCTAAAATAATAAAATACAGACAATAACTCAACTGAACTTTGACGATGTCAATTTAAAACTTCTCACCTCGGTGGCATGATAAGCATCATGGGCAGTGCATTCAGCTTTGCTTGTTGGATTGGATAAGGCAAACACAATGGGACGTTCATTGTTTTCAGCCATAATGTTTAGAATTTCCTTGGAAAAAAGTCCAGTGGCAGCCGATGCTCCAATAAGAATCTGAAAAAATACAATTTCAATACAATCTCTTTATATTCGTTCATGCTGATGATAAATTTTGATAGTCCGACTTACAGATGGCTGAATTTTTTTGACTACTTGAAGTAAGTCCTTTTCTGGTTCAACGTCTTTGGCATAGAAAGCTTTGTGGCCAATTAAATCGCCAACTTGCCGGGTGGTTGTAAGAAGGCCATCGATGTCATACATCCATATGTTGTTGCGTGCTTCCTTGAATGGGATAAACATTTTGAGGTTAAATATTTAATTTTTATTAACTATTAATGTTTAAGAGAAAAATACAAAAATTATATCAAAGTTGCAGAAAGTTCCAAAAGGTGACTTGAGATTGCGGCTTATTGCGTGCAAGCAAGAGAAACAAATATTTTATAAGGCAGTGCTTGAAGGAATAATAGAAATTCAAGGCATAATTTCAAATATTTGAGGTAAATAATGGAAGCCATTTTGAGAAAAAAAGTCATGATGGGAACAATTCTTGAATGAATCGAAATATGAAGCATTTAGACCATATTTTAAGAGGAGTTCTAATAGCAAAATCACGAATATATTTACTTACTAAACTAACACTGCATTTTCTTTATTTAATCATGTTTTTTTGTTGAAGTTAAGATGAAAATGAAGCAAAAATAAAGAACTTTATTTTAGTATACATATGTGTGTATATCAGTATCAAGTAAAACGTTTGATAAACTCATACATATTTGTTCAAAAGTTTTTACTTGCATTATTAACAAATATATTGACTAGGTCATAAGAAGTATGCTTTCGCGTAATTTTTAGTGAATTTTGGCGATAATATTTCTTGCAAAGAAGTGAAAAAGACATACATTTTAGGTGTCTGTCAACCGACAAAAAGCACGCAGCAACGGTTAAGAGTCTTGATTACCAAGCCCTGTGTCTCCAAGAGCTGTTTCACTGCAAATTTTACATTAGTTATGGTCAATACAGATAAAATCCTCTCACGAGCGACTAAAGTGTGACTAATATGTATATATATAAATATTTTATAATTTTGCGCGCACTAAAGGGATTATAACTACCATTGAATATTTGAGCAAAGTATAAGCGTTTAGAAAAGTAGGAGGATTTAAGATATCGATGCACGTTGGTTTTGAATTTCTGACTATCATAATGGGAGGGAGATAGTGCGGCTAAAGAAAGAATATCTGAATTTAACAGTACGTTCGAGGTTGGGCTCAAGGGCAAATTGATAAGCTTTCCCTGCAACTGGCTATTTCACCTAAACACTTACCTTTTATGGCGACGTCGATGTGGTCATTCCATACAAGGTGGTCTGCGATGCACATACCGTTCTTAATCCACATCCGAAGGACAAGGAAGTGCATCTGGAAACGAATATGAGAAGCTGAGAGTACTTTTGCCAGCAAATCCATTTAATGGATCAGAAGTTTCGAATTAAAGATCATTGATAAATATAAGAAAGAAAGTCAGAGACAAAACGGGCACACCAGCATTTATTTTATGAATTTCAGACTTAAAACCGTCAAACAAAACTTGTATTAACCAGTTCGAAAGGTAGTTTCTAATCCAACGAAGAGATTGATCAATACCAAATGCACGCATTTTCGATAACAGAGCTTGCCAAAACTCTAGTTGGCTTTAGAAATATCAAGCGCATTAATCTTACTTTTTCCAAAACGATGTAAAGATTTGTGCCAATGTTCGGTGAGATATACATAGATCACTAGTGGACCTATTACTTCGAAAGCCATACATTCTTCAAGATATTTTTGAGGCTGATGATTTACCAGCGTTTCCATGACCTTGGAAAAAGGGACGTAAGTGCAATCAGACGATAGTTAAAGGGGGATATAACAGGGGGTTTGGAACACAATATAGTCGGGGACTGGAGAAAAGGATACAACAACGAAATGTTCGGAATGTACGACGACACGGACTTAGCAAAAATAGTAAAAATCCAACGATTGAGATGACTGGTTTGTTTGAGTGAATCCAACTACGGACAGCATAATAGAGGAAGAACGAGACTCAGGTAGTGCTCACAAGTGGAAAATGAGCACAACTAACTCGAAGAGACTGGAGACAGCTAGGGTCGAGCTGGCCGGAAGAAGCTTCTTATTTGAGATGCTGGTTCACTTCGGATTGTAGTATAAGTAAATGAAATTTGCGTACATACATTAACTTTCTTTGAGTATCCGGTGATACTAGCTTTCAAAACAAATTTCATGTTCCTGTCGTCGAACGGTGTACAAAAAATTTGTAATAAAAAAAAAACACTTCGATCGTTTTTTGTAGAAAGTTTTGTCTTCAAAATACATTTTTCTTATATTGATTTAGACTGAGTTAATCGGTTGAAAGAAAATTAAAACAAAAAAAAACTGAAATGTACAAATTTTCAACGAGTGACGGACAAAAACAAATTTTCTGCTTTCTTTCATCTTTATGTATAATAGTTTTTGACCAAATTCAAAATACTGCGCGTTAAGAATAATCTGTGATTGAAAATATCTAGTTTAAATATTTGAAAATAACTATTGACTACAAACTATGGTTAATGAATAAACTGAGTAACTGCTTTGCTAACGCCAAGACTTAACGAGAATATCGAGAAAAAAATTCTATAAGGCAACCAACGGTTAAACGACAGGACAGGTAGAATACATTTTTGAGCTACACTAAATGTCAATGTCGGCTCTAGCAAAGTTTGAAGAAAATAGTATCAGTGGTTTGCGGGCTAATCTAATCTATTTAAGCTAAATTCGAAAATGGAAAACAACGACAAATTTAAATCTAAACTTTGTACCACGGTAAAAACATTTCGATAACAGAAGATTCAAGTAAATTAGTCTACAAAATTTATGAGCCAACACCTTAAAAACGTTTTCTTCGTAATCTCAGGTTCATCCATGCTTTGGGGGGTCGCCTCGATTTGCACGTGTTATTACATCGCAAAAATATTTTACAATGTTCAATCGTGCTGTTAACATCGTCTCGTTATCATCATTTACACCCCAAAACCAATGAACATTTTTAAGAACATTGAATACGAATATGGGACATAAAGAAGAACGCAATGGATAAAAAGTTTTTCTAAATAAAGGAGAGATAGTCGAAGGAAAATGTCATCTTTTTTAATCACCAAAAAACAAGTTGCAAGTCTTTGTAGTTGGGAAGCCTGATGGATGATTAGAAAAATCAAAACTAGGAGTATCAACAACAAAGAAATAAGAACTTCACGCAATATTTGTTCTAATTTCTGGCGATAAACATTGTCTAACAAAGGGCTTCCAAAAATACATCGCGTTAGAAGTCAACAGACATAAAATAGGTATCAAATTTTTCTAATTTTTGTTCTTTGAATCTTTACTTAATACTAACCTCCTGGGAGAGTCCTTCAGCCATCATAGCTTTAACGCAAAGATCAGCAATACCGATAGCTGCTTCACCAGCACCAGCGAATAAAATCTTATTATCGGCAATATTTTTGCCAGTTATGCGTTTTGAAGCATATAGCCCCCCAACTGCTACAGCAGCTGTTCCCTGTATATCATCATTGAAAGTACAATGAGTGTTCTTATATTTGTCTAATAACGAGAATGCATGGTGATTGCCGAAATCCTCAAATTGAATAAGGGTATTTTGTCCATAACGCTTGACTACAGCATCCATGAATTCATCAATAAGTTCTTCATAGGCTTCGCCTGTTACTCTCTTCTGACGCAAACCAACATAAAGTGGATCCTCTAAAAGCTGTTGGTTATTTGTGCCCACGTCAATTTGAATAGGTAAACATTGATGTGGCATGATGCCGGCTAAGGCAGTGTAAAGGGCAAGTTTACCCACAGGAATACCCATGCCACAAGCTCCCAAATCACCCAAACCGAGAATACGTTCACCATCTGTTACACAAATTGCACGTACATCTGGATCGGGCCTGTCAAAAAAAAACGAGACAAATTTTGTTTAGAGTGATTATTGATTGGAAATGTTTTCTTACCAATTGCGAAGAACATCGTAAACGTGACCCCTATCATTGATTGTAATGAACAATCCACGAGGACGTCTGTAGATGAGACCGAACTTTTGACATGCTTGACCCACTGTTGGTGTATAAACAATAGGCATCAGATCTTCAATATTTTCCGATAGCAATCGGAAGAAGAGACGCTCATTACGATCTTGCAGATCAGTTAGATACAGGTATTTATTCAGATCTACGGTATATCGATTGATTGATATTTTACACAGTTCCAGTTGTTCCTCTTGTGTCTTGAAACGGGCTGGCTGCAAACCGTGGATTCCCAAAACTTGTCGTTCTTCCAACGTAAAGGCCAAACCCTTAAAGAAAAAAAAATAATATTAGAGGGAATAATTAATTATTTTGCAAATAAATATGTATTTAAAATAAAAATTCTTTAGGGATATGATTCAAATATAAAGATTGAGACTTCGATTGGCATATTTTCTTACGGTAGTAGCATATAATTCAAAAACTTCAAATACTTTCTTAAAAGTCAGCTCAATAAATAGCTTTATGCTACATAAATGCAAAGAAAAGACCTAATTCTGCCATTACCTAGCACAGGTTAGGTTGGGTTAGGTTAGGTGGGGTTATGATTGGCAAGCCGTATCAACTCACTCCGATCTCAATGAATCCATTGTGCTCCTCAGGGTGTGGGTAATGTAGGAATGGAATGGGTAAGAGGAAGTCTTTTGTGGAAGTCTTAGGTATGGGGTTCCTCCCTGTACCATCTTGATTTTTCTGAATTATGTTAAGGATGCTTTTTAGTGTCAAAAATGAGACGTCGCCCAGTTCGTCGAAAAAGTATTCTCCGAGGTTTTTTCTAGTTCTAGCTAGGCTGGAAAATTCACAAAGGAAGTGAGATGAGCCCTCTTTCACCTCTTCGTCCGGACACTCTCTGTAAAGTCATATGTGCTGTTACCCATTCTGTTCATGGGGTTGCCATTGAGTTGTGACCCGTTAGAGACAATTGAGGTCTGCTAAGCTTCAGTAGTTACTGTTTTTTTTTTAAATATCTGAAAAAAGATTCTTTGAAACCCGAAAGGTGTCAATTGCTAACTATTTGTCATTTGCGGTCTTAAAGAAACTTCCTCTAGTGCCATAAGAACCCAGGGTTGGTTCAAGTGATGAACCGTTTTTGGCACAGTTCATCAGTCATTACATTTCCATAAACGTTGCCCCGGAATCCGTCGAACGGTTACTAAGGAAGCAAGCATAGAAGAATAATAGAACAATATAGTAAATGAGCTGAAACTCGTAACAAACTTCTGGGAACCGATGACATACCCCATTCAAGTTGATTACAAATTAATGGCCAACTTTAGATTAAGTTATCAAGTACTAAAAGCTAACAATAGATTCTGGCAAACTATCGTACATAAGGATCCGTGATGTTAGTGATTGGTTAAGGTATTTATGGTCTCGATTGAATCTGGGATTATGAAAGCTGCTTTGAGTGGGAAGGATTTCTAGATTCACTGTAACTATTGTATTAAGATCATTTTGAAATGCCAAAAACTTAAAATTGAATCAAAATCGCCTTAACGAAACGCTCCAATACTATCAACTAGCCAATTGTGGTTGATAACTTATGTACATACATCTATTTGGAATAGACTGAGTGTCTCCAATGAATAAATCTAAAGTCTAAATAACATCTATGAAAACTCTCTTAAACGCGCGCTATAGCTTAGTTTGGAGAATCGATGACTAACTGATTTTTGCCCAAGTGTTTCCGACTCGATTTCAATAATTGTACCTACAGGCACTTCAAAAAAAAGATAACAACAGCCGCTACTTGAAAACCAAACTCATAATTTCATAAATCTGCTATCAATCGATAAGTGGATTTGTTGACTAGACAAGTACCAATAATACTATGAAGCAAGTGTTAAATAATGAGCCAGGAAAATCTTATCTAATATTTGTCTTTTGGATAAAAAAGAATGTGATAAGCTTATACACGACATGAGGTCAACCTTGAATTGAATTAAAGCAAAATAATTAAATCGCAAACAAAAAATCGATTCGGCTGATACTTGTTTAGTAGATCAAGAGATTCTAATTTTCCATCTTTCAAAAGAAAATACGTAATTAAGATAAATATACGTAAATTACCATCCAACTAACTAGCTCGTTGTAAAAATGTGGGAGCAGTGAAATTTTCCAAAATTTTCGGACTCAATTCATACATTCTCATAATATTAAATTAATCATCAGATGTTTGTGGCTGGCATTTCAAGAACGATTGATTCTTAAAAATATCTTTGCATTAGATATTTTTGTTTTTTGTTTTTTTTTTTTGTGAAATAAACAAATATCTTTGATAAAATTTGGCAAAAAGCCGCAATAGAAAATAAAAGTTTTGTTTTGTTTTTTAAGTTGTTTAATACAATTTAAGCTTTTAATAGAAAATGAAAGCAAAACAGATATGAAATAAGAGAAAAACAGCGGTTCGTTTATGTTGATAATAATAAAATGGGAATTTCTGTTGGATTTTGTTAGTAGTGTGACCTTGACTATGTCAAATTCTGGTTTTACTTGGAGGTGTAATTTAACTCGAACGGTTTGAGCTACATAAAGCCTTGGCTGCAGGATGTATGCAGTAGCGTTAGAAATGTATTTTTATTAAAGAAAAATTAATATTTTTAGTGTTGCCATCTTTGGCTTTTATGACTACTGCTATATTTTTAGCCATCAAGCTCACCAGCTTGCGGTATTCAACTGAACGCATTTTGTTCCATTCCTCTTTTAAAACATTTGGTATTGTCGGGTGCAACTTGGCAGGCAATGGAAGCAGGTGACTTCAATAAACGACCGCATGGAAAGAGCAGTTTTAGATTGTATTCTTTACCAACTTTTCGCCTCACAAAGTTTATACCAGGATTACCAAACAATAACAAAAAAAAAAACATTTATTTTAAAAGCTCAAAAAAGAATAGGCAATCTGTAGTACCCCTTGGTATAATGGTTAGTGCGTTGGACTGTAATGCAGAAAGTCTTGGTTGCGATACTCAGCCGCTGCAAAAAGTTTTTCAGGGGTGTACTGCCTCTTATAAGGAATTGACAAATTCTCTAAGAGTATTTCTTCTCATGAAAAGTGCTGCTCATTAGCCGTTCGGAATCGGCAGAAAATTACAGGTCCCCTCCATTTCTGGCAACACGCACACAGGAATGGTTGAGAGTTGTACTAGATATGTTCTTTTGGAGCTGTTGCACCACCAAATTTGTTTAACCTGACAACCTTAAACAACTATTAATGTTTGCAAATATGCGCTACAGTATGATGCTTACTTCGGAGTTTGATTCATCTGACCACAAGACGTAAAAAACTGTACCTCCTCGATACACTTCTATATACTTGAATCAACAATAAATCACTAATTATGAACTGTAAAATTATTTAACATAAGTAAATATTTTTATTCATAACGGCAGCCCCAGCAAATTATTCATTTTTGCAACCAAATTATTAACTTTCAAATGCAGTACAAGAAAACAAGTATTTAAGAGAATATAGCGAAAATTTAAAGGTGCCTTATGTATACTTTTGGTCAAGGCTATACATATTGAAACAAATAAAAATTAGAAATACACCGTTATAACAGTTGTCATCAATATATTTATAGTTTCCGAGTCAACGGCCTTGGCCTTGATGAAAGCATCGCTTCCCCCTCTCCCGAAAAAGAGAAAGGACAACTCCAATCCGGCGAATCTCCGGTCAATAAGTCTTCTACCGAGTATCAGCAAGGACTTTCTCGAATAGTCATAAATAGAGCTCTGTCCAAGTGGGCGGAGGACAATAATATCATACCGGATAATCAGTTCGGTTTTAAGGCGGGACATGACACCATTCATGCCGCGTCTAAACTCGTTTCTGATATCCAATGGAACAAAACTAAAAATCAGTGTACAGGTGCTTGTCTGGTTGATTTGGAGAAGGCTTTCGACACCGTATGGTTAGAGGGTCTCCATCTAAAACTGACTAGACTCGGAATAAATAAACCACTATGTACAACATACTTCTATGACATGCTCAATAGTAGAAAGTTTGTTATCAAAAGTGGCAATGTAACTTCTACCGCAATCTGTGATATCAAGAATGGTCTTCAGCAGGGAGCGGTGAACTCGCCGATTCTATTCAGCATTTACACCAGCGATCTGATAACTGATAGGTAGTCTAACTCAGGCAATTGCGTATGCCGATGATCTAATAGCGTACAGAACAGCTCCAAAAGTTGAGGTCATCAGAATTCTTTTGCGTGACTTCGACAAGATTCAGCGATATTGTGATGACGGAAAGTTGAAAATAAACTTTCAGGAATGTGAAACTATTCTCTTCAGGACTCCGTTGGCTAGAGCCCCTAGGGATACTAGAAAGAACTGGCGTAAGCTGATGATCGTAGGGCCGCACCGGCAACCACTGGCGAGTAAAAGTGTAGTAAAGTACCTTTGCATCTGGTTGGGTCAGTATTTGTATTTCGACAGACATATAAATGCTGCTCTGAACAGGGCTAGGGGAGCCTTTGCCTGACAAAACGGTTGTTTTACAGCAGCCGGCTTGACACCAGGGTGAAGGTGATTTGCTACTTGGCCCTCATCCGGCCGATGATTGCCTATAGGTGCCCGGTGTGGTTCAACGTCGCCCCATCTCAAATGGAAAAGATTCGAGTGTTTGAGAGGCAGTGTCTTAAACGTTGCCTTGGATTGCACAGCACACCAGAGTCGGAGAACAAACATTATTATTCCAACCAGGTTCTATACAACGGGACCAATATAAACAGAATTGATAATTTTTTGATAAAGCTGATTTGGGGTCACATTGCAAGAGCGATGTCCTCGACCAATAGCCTAATTTTTGGAGCTTACTTCCCTAACAACTATTACTATGAGAGTGTACGTATAAGCGGCTTTATCCTACCCGATGCATTTCTCTTTTTAGACAGTCGAGGGTTGATCCAGGATAGAATGCCGATTCCGCTAATCTACCACGTCAGCCGGAGGACTGTGGATAGGCGGCTCCTTTATAGTATAATAATTATACAGAAAGTTGACGAGGATTTTATGTTTTGGCCGACTTACATAGACTAAAAAAAAAAAAAAAATGCTGCTGTGGCTGTTCTAGTTTTTAAGTAGTTTAAGTTTATTTTAAGTACTCGTAGTTTAAGTAGTCTTAGGTAGTTTTTACTTTAGTTTTTCTTTAGTTTGTACGAGCAAGTTTTATATATAAAATTTAAAAACAAGATATAGAACCCGAGTTTTTTTTTAACATTTTCTCGAGAAAACAAAAAAAATTATATAGTTTAAATTAATAATAGTCTTTAGGCCGAAAGGTATTAGAATTAAGATATAGTTTAGCTTAGAGCGCCCGCATAGGGCCAGTAAGTTAGTTTTTAAGTAATTGGATAATTAGGCTAGTTTTTATGAATTTTTGTCTAGCTTTTAGATAGTTTTAAGATTAATAAAAATAAAAATGAATTAAAAAAAAAACATCGCTTCCCATCGATCAGCGAAATCAAGCATCATTGTGCGTGGTTGGTACTTGGATGGGGGACCGTTCCAGTACCAACCGTATGCTGTTGACATGTGTTTTCTTCTGTTGTTCTTTCTTTCCGTGTGCAATAAAATGAACAAAATTAAATTTTGTCCATATATTATGGCTTTGTTAGTAAGAGCAAAAATTCCCATTAATTATGGAACACAACCTCATTTAAGTGGCTGCCTCGAATAATCCGAGATCTTTGAAATGTTGAGATGGATGATGGATGGCGAGCTGATGTTCGGGTCTCACACTCTCGGCTACAGCAGCCAGATTCTCGTCTGTGCGCACCGTATGACGGTGAAGACAATGAGTTTTGTCCACTGGCATACCAGCCTTACGAAATTTTTGCACAAATTTGCGTACAGCAGGCGCGGTGGGTGCTTTATTTCATTCAAAACTTCATTAAAAAAAAAAACACACTGTTTGAGCTACACAGCACTCATTTTTCAAATAAGTATTCAATATTTCCCAATGTTTTTCAAGCGTAAAGCAACTCATTTCGTTCCGCGGAAATATGATGCTAGGTTTGTTCGTTTAGCCCGGAAGTCACCCCAGGGTCGCCCTAAATCGTTTTTTTTTTTGAAAAACCTGCAGTCACCCTGATAAGCAAATTCTGTTTTTTTTTTGAGACCTGGGATCGCCCTGAACTCGCACTGAAGTAGATCTAGGTATTTTGCTGTGGGGAGTTCAGGTAACGATCAAACTGTCAAAACTCAAAAGTCACATGAGATTTCATATCTATTGCTTTTGTTGTCATTTGCGGATTCGCATGTTGCATGTTATTGCTTGTGTTTGCAATTAAATGTTTGTTGTACTCATTAAACCCCTTGGCATAATGGTTAGTGCGTTGGACTGTCATGCGGAAAGTCTCGAGTTCGATTCTCAGCCACAGCAAGAAAGTTTTTTTCAGGGGTGTACTGCCTCTTGCAGAGAATTGACGAATTCTCCAAGAGTATCTCTTGTCATGGAAAGTGCTGCTCATTAGCCGTTCGGAATCGGCAGAAAATTGTAGGTCCCCTCCGTTCCTGGTAAAACGCACACAGGAATGGTTGAGAGTTGTAATTCACTAGGTCCTGGTTCACTCCGAGCTGTTGTTCATCAAATGAAATATTCAGCAACAACGGAAAATTGTCTTTGTTCATTTTTAAAACTAATTTATAACAAATTTAAAGTTTTATATAGCTTTTGGGTATTTTTTGAAAGCCGAAAACCCCAGTTGAGGGTTGTCAAGAAAACCTGGGGTCAACCCTGGGTAAAGTTAAACGAACGAATCTACTGACTTTCTGTCAAAAGTACGAGCGGGAAACAGCTGTCAGTATCAAAATAATCTATGATTTCAAAAGAAACCACTAGATGGCCAACCCTTTATATATTCGCGGCATCGAAAAAAGATCACAGTTGCATAGATATAATTTTCTCTTAAACTTAGAAGGAACAAAATTCCAAGCTCTTGCTTAAGTAACCATAAGACATACACAAACTTCTATGAAAATAATATAATATTTTTTTTTTAAGCCTAGGCACAAACTTTTTAAACATTTTTTCACAGAAACACAATAGTGGTTTTATTTTAAGAATTCTATTTGATATACATATTATTCAAAATAAACTTGTTCAAACAAATAATGTCTCCCAGACGATGGTGTAGATATACATATTTATGTATAACAGAAAAGGCGGAATACAAATTGCTTAAACAATGTCAATAACTGAATGTTAAAAACAATTACATAGGTACTAGGCATGGCACCTGACTACGCCTTTGAAAATAAAGTTATATTAAAACAATTTTTAGACATACGCTCCATCTATTAATAGGAAAGTATTTTTCAATCTAATATTTCTGAGTTACTATCAAGTCACAAGATGATGGGATCTGGTGTGTATCGTAGTTGATATCAACTCAAATTACTGCCACCGATATAGAAATCGTAGGTCAATTGAGTTCCATCAAACCAGTGCCAACCTGCTATCTGCTATCCGTTTATTGCTAATCAAAATAACTGGAAACACTTTGATATTTCTAGATAAATTTAAGCTCGCGACAACAAACTTGGGGATTTTTTAAAAGTTCTTATATTGGGATATAAAGTTTTGATTGAATTTTGTCCACACAATTTATTAATGGATGAACGTCACATAAAAGTCACAAGAGTTGATAAAGTATGGGTAAACAAAATTTACTACTTAACTGCTTCCCGATCCATGAAGGGTCGAGGTCTGAGAAGTTCAATTGTTTTGTTTTATTGAACATACTATTTACAATTTGGCATACAACTAATAAGATACTACATATGTATGAAAGTTTACATTTGTTGGCTCATAGGGGGCCTAACTATATACAGTGACTTAAGTTTAATTATTTTTATATAAAATTTACATGACGAAAAAAAAATTAAATTAAAAATGTCGGTTGTATTGTTCATTCCTGGTTGTCAGTGGTGATTTTTGTGGGCAGGGATGGCGTTTTAGCCGCGGTGGTAGGCTGACCCAATGTCAGCCGAGGTCTAAAAAGGTATTTTCATAAATTGTATACAAAACCATTTCGTTTGGAAATTAACTATTATAAGCAAAGGATTGAAATGTGACGGCTGTGCTGTCACTGTCAATAGTAAAAATAAAAAAAAACCCTTCATAATAGAAATTAAATAGGTACAATAATTATTATTTGCTTCTAATATTGTTTTTTTTTTTTTTCGGACCGATCAAAAATACGTCACACTCATGTATATGTATGCATTTAAAACAAACAAAATCCAATCGGTTATGTCACATTTTTATATTAACCGCCCCATTAATATAAAAATGTGACAGTGAATGTGAGAACGAACGTGATAAGTTTTCTTTTTAATTAAGTTATAAGAAAGCTTTCATATCGACAAAAGCTTTTTGCAAAATAATCGCAAAAGCGGATAAAACAAGAATTGATTAGGTACACCGCATTTTCATTGTTTGATAAAATAAATATTTTTTTTTCTACTCCGAGGGGGTAGATTTTGCGTTTGCTTCTATTTATAATTAAATTATGCGATGACATGGATACAGAAGTCAAAAGATAATTTCTTAAGATAAGAGGTCAATGATACATTTAAATTTTTTGTGGTGCCGAAAGTCGTCTACGTGTCTGTGTATGTTACTTAAATTTATCTTATTTAAAAAATCAACAATTAATTTTTTTTTTTAATATTTTTATGGGTGTGAAATGATTTATCACATGAAATTATTGACACTCCACAGCAATGGAATACGTAAATATGTACCAAGTTCACTGAATGAAAACAAAAGCACTTCAAGATCGGCTTTTGAAATTAATATTTGAATAGGGTAAATTTTAAGGCAGTTACTGAGCTTCAATCGTTACATAATAGGAACAAATTCATCAATAGAATTATGGTTCATATTCAAAACCTTTGATTTCCTTTATATAAATCTTAAATATTAAAATCCACGACTGAAAGCTTTTTTATTCATTTTAAGCGTTTCAGGGACATTTGGAGAGGCAACCTGTAGAATCTATTTAAATAAACAATTATAACATTCCCAACTTATATCGTGTCTGCCATTAGTTTTTGTTTTAATAATTTTGCGCGCACTAAAGCGATTACGACTACCCTTAAAATATTTATCTACAGTGCGAGCGTTTTAGGCAAGTTGGAGACGATTTAAATGGAGATACAGGTGCACATTTGTTTTGAATGTCTGAAAAAAATTGTGGCGGTGCTCAAGAGATTCCCATGTTTCAGTTATAGCTATTGATTTTAAAGCTCGTTTTTGGATTCTATCCAAGAGACTCAAGTCTTAGGACTCTCTGCCCAAATTTGGGAATTATATACAAGCTTTGGACGAATATAGGGTTCATAAATTACATCCATATCAGAAGGGGTGACAAATTTCTTGAGCTTGATGACACTCGACCTATTGCTAGCCTTACTGCCGGTCATTGAGAAGCTTTCGTTCTTCAAGATATTTCTTCAGCTGATAGTTTATCAGAGTTTGAATGACCTTGGAAAGAAGTGACACAAGTGCAATTGGACTATAATAAAGTCTTACGTACATGCATACAAAAAACAAATCTACAAATCGAGATATGTATATGAAAGTCAAAACATTCGAAATATACATACATATGTAATACTAGATGACCCGGTAAACTTCGTATCACCTATACTATTTTTGAAAAATAGCTAAAACTTAATAAAATAAAATGCAAAATGTAAAAGTACTTTGGAATTTAAAATACATTTTATAAATATAAAACATGGATTTAATGAAATAAAACTCTTCAAATGCATGGAATTGCCGTCTTATTTACGGAAAAGTATGAATTTACGCAAATAAAGTTTAAAATTCGTTTTATTGAAGTATAATAATCGTTCACACGTTTTCAAGATATTGATTTTTCAAAAAATAAATTGGAATTTAAAAAAAAAACAAAAAAAAATATTTTTTTCGAATATTTTTATATACAATATTACATATTTTAAACTTAAGGGGGCTCCTGGTGAAAATTTTTGGTTAAAATAGTTAGAGCCGTTAATGAGAAAGTAGGAAATAAAAAAAAAACGTTTCTATGACAGGTACCATTAATAAAGCTAAAAGCAGACGGCATATAAAAAGTCGCATACGTTTGCGGTGCTGACGTCACGTAAAAGGTTTAAAAAGCAGAGCAAATGCTATACGTAAATCAGTGTACGCAAACTCGCATAAAAGGATGTTCAGACGTTGTGCAGAATCTGTCCCAAAAGCCGCACATTTGTTTGCGTTGATTAACTCGCACATCAAGTGTACGCAAATGAGTGCGCAAATTTTGCGATCAATGTGCGACTTGTTCACACAATATGCGGAAAAATCCGCACATCACCCATTTGCGACCATATGCAGGTTTGTGATAATTCAATAGATACTCGTAGTTTAATATTGTGTTTTGCTCATAGTTTGTGATTGTTGGCGAACGTTCATATGTATGTAAATTATTTAATAAAGTGCTGAAATTAATTGAAAATGTCGAAAAGAAAGTGGACTGCTATTGTTATTTTGGCATTAGATATTAAAGAAGATGAAGTTGGAAAAAGTCCGGAAGAATCTGTTGTGGAGCAATTATGGGTACGCAGTGTGTGGATAAAGGACTGGCTTCTGCATTACCAGACGGAAGGATTCATCGACCACCTCACGCCAAAAGTCCAGCTTTCCGAGTTTGTATTCTGCCGAACCTGTATCCTAAAGCCTAGGGCGCTTCTCCACAGCAGTAATCAGAGATTTAACTTCGTCAGTCGTCCAATTGTCTGCACTATTCGACTACAAGACTCAGATTTTCTTATGCTGCGTATGTTACTTTGCCGAGACTCCTTGATATCTATTTGTGCTCATTTCTTTTTTTTTCCTTGAAATTGAACACCGATGCTATGACAACAACTTCACAATTACTATTGGAAATAAGCACATTTGCGTGGTCTTGTTTCCGTGTCATCGCAAATGAATGGAACGGTCGCACATGCTCTCACATGTACGCAAACTGTCACAAAAAATGTGCGAGAGTGTTCCGACGAAATGCAAAAACGCCGCACATTTATGTGCGATCTCGCCGTCGCACATCGTCTGCAAACCATTTGCGTGCATTTGTGGAATGTCCCAAAAGAGTGTTCAGAGGATAAGCGTCAATAGTCGCAACTGATGACGTAAAAATGACGTCAGAACCGCAAACATTTGCGGCTTTTATATGCCGTCTGCTCTTAGCTTAAATTTTGCCCCAAAATGTTGTTTTACCAAAATGTAGTCCATATTCATAATATCTAACTCAATTTTTTTTATTAAAATCGTTAGAGCCGTTTTCGAGGGGGCTACCGTTAGTTTTAGAGCTAAAAAAAAATTCAATTTCCCCTCTAGGGAAACACCGAAGACCCTTAAGTACCGAGTTTGAAGAAAGTAGGTTCAGTAGCTTAGGCTCTAGATCAAGGTACAGACATACAGACGGAATTGTCGGACCTACTTTATTCGTCTTCGCAATCATCGTAATGTCAACTTTGATCAAAATCTCGAGTTCGATTTTTTTTTTCAAATGCAGAACTTGCCCTATACATAGTAATTATATCGCAAGTAAAAAGTGTAGATAGGTATCCATCTCCAAAAAGGTACTTGACCACCACTTAAAACGAACCTGGGTTAAACCTTTTTTAAATCGATTTAAAGTACAAACATATACATATATGTATGTACTACATACACCTAAAATATAAATAACGAGCGGACATTCCGACCGAAACCTCGATTGTACAAACTCAAAAGCTGATTGTCATGGATTTGTTTTTGGATCTGCTTTAAAATCGATTTTTCAAAATCTTTTGAGAGAAATAGCAGAATTGAAATGGGTCTATAATCTGACACGCTACAGGTTAGCTTCTTGGAGATAGGAAAGATCTTAGCTTTTTTCCATTCCAAAGCGAAGATGTGGTCAATATGGAATTAAAATATAAGTAATGGAAAGTAATATAAAAGGCACACATAGTTTCACAAATTTAGGATACAATCCATCCATTCTCTAAATAAAAATGTTTCGCTCAAGATTTTGAAGATAGATATATAGTAACCTTAGCAAAATGGTAAATGCGTTGGACTGTCATGCAAGGACTCTTGGGTTTGATTCTCAGCCGCTGCAAAATAGTTTTTTTTTTTTTAATTAAATATGTAATAAAAACTCATATGGAATGTTCCTAAAAAAATTTCTTTTTCTTCGGTGGAACTCTACCAACTACCTTTTCTCAATGCTTTAAGCATTTAGGTAGGTAATTGTGGAACATAAATGGAGGAAATAAAAGTCCTAAAATCTCATTTAACATATTTATTTGTTTGGCTTATTTATTTTATATTTGAATCCTCAAATATTGGCGTCATTTAATTCGCACCCAGACTTGGTAATGACTCAAAAAAAAAGCAATAAATAAGAATTGTATAAATCAACGAACAAGTGGAAGCACTCATAATATTCCTTCTTCTACTCTTTTCAGATATAATAATAATCGCCCATTGTTTACGTAACTACTTGGGGATTTTCCATTCATCATCCTCTTTTTCTGCCAACATGAACATAATATCCCAAGAAACTTCAGCTCAATGTAGGTAGAGGTATATACACTCCATAATAGGAGCTAATGTATGTAGGTAGGTAGTATACATAATATTTCTCTACACGTGGAAGAAGAAGCATGACTTATTCTTTGCCATTCACAACATAACACTAGTTTCTCACTAAGGTTTTCCTAATTTACCAACAAAAGGGAAAAGTTCACGCATAGCTTAGCCAATAAATACATAAAAATAAACAAGTTTTTTTTTATCAAAATCTAATATTCTAATTTATGCAAACTTCGCGGGCATGGTGAAAGTGACCTTGATCTTAAGTTTTAATTTTTTTTTAATTCAATATTCGCACAAAGTGAATCTCTAATTACCTTATTCATCCTGGGATCCCTGAGATGGTCAATTCCCAGCACCTGTGACGGACATATGATATCACCGACCACTTCATGATATTGTCGGGTTACGATTTCGTTGCCACCACCGCATGTCGCCGCCGCCGCTGCCTGGTTGTTGGGTGATGTTATAGCTCCGTTATGCCGCGCCGTGGCGCAGATTTTTGCCAAATTAGAATTTAAGCTGAAACAAGAGACCGAGAATCAATTAACAGCGACTCAACTGCAAGTAGTCTATGAAGCTAAGAGAATGAAATAGTTTGTATCGTATTTGCCGGCTACACGTTACGATGTTGACATAGCTACCCGATTCGAGAGGCAATCTTCCTCTTGACACACAGCAGTCTAATTAGCCGCTTATGGTTTCAAGAGCATAATCAGCTTTGTGTTTATCCAAAGCCCAAACAATGCCAGTCATTTGGGGCTGACGGATCCGATACTTCTCACTTCCGTTCACACTGTCAAGAGCTTTCACGATATACACACTTTACAGCTGATTTGGAGTTAGGTATGTCGGTTGGTTGGTACCCCAATGCCGAACGTATTGCACATGGACGCACAGTCACACTTTCTGGGAATTATTATTCTAGTGTGTTTTCAGAAGATTTTCGAAATATTTGCTAATTTTAGACGTGAACGCTCGCCAAAGCATTATCGTCTTCCTTAAGTTGAGGTGTGTAGACCCATTTCGATTTCAAAATCTTCTTCGCTCGTTTATTTTTTTGTTTTATTTTTCGTGATTATGCAATGTAAGCAGATTTGGGACGAGCCAAGACTGGTAACTGGCTGCCCCAATGTCTGGTGGTTATTGTTGATGTGTAGCCATGCCCTGCTGCCCCTGAAGCAGCAGCTGCAGCCACGCAAATACCGTATTACAAGATTACGACAAACCCACCCCTACCCCACTAAAAACCATCCCTTGCGCAGGAGGTATGGAAAGGGAAACCAATTCTTAAATTCTGTATCTAGAATTCGGAATTTTATAGAGAAATAAAAGAAATTCAACCTCCTTTCGGTGGACGGGCGAGCAGTTATATAAAACATTCTTTTTCTCTATAAAACCAAAAAGAATTTCAAATGAATTCCAAAGGGTCGTTAAATCAAAGAAATAAAAGAAAAGCGCAATTTTTTTAATTCTTTATTGAGGTAAGCAATAACCACCAATCGATCAATAATATTTAATTCGAATTTGTATGAAAAGATAGACTAATTTTCAAACACTTACATTGGGCGAGTAAACATTATTGTTTATTGTTTTTAGAGCTTAGCAGATGAGATCGCTTCATTCAATTCAAATAAATTTAGTTTAGTTTTTGAGTGTGATTCTAGAGACCGAGAATCGTTTTTTTTTTTCTTTTGGTACAATGGAAAGGGTTTTTTATTTCTTTTTAACTCCGCCGAAACCTCTCCGACGCAAACACGACGAGTACAAATTTTTGACTGAGAAAAAAGTTTTGAAATTTTATTTGAAATGGAAAGAAACCGTGCGAAACTTTCAGAGGAATGACAGTGCGATGTAGAAAGATGTGATGACATTTGGTAAACTTTTGTTATTTACAGTGGAGGCGAGAACAGTGTCACAACACAAGAAGTTTCTTTTCGTAAAGTGGTATAACAGTTTTTGAAAATGGATGGTATTTGTGATTTCATCTGAGTGTAGGAAGATTTAGTTGAAATTCAGAGAGATTTGGTTAAAATCTTGAAATTAGCGCTCTTGATACCCGCATACCCGGCTAATTACCCGGGTACCCGAGTACCCGCACTTACGGGTATTACCCGGGTACCATAATTTCGGGTACCCGCTTTCTTGCGGGTACTCAGTAAAATCCGGGTACCCAAAACATATTCGTGTATATTTATAAAAAAAGACTTAAAGAAAGATTGAAGAACATAATTATATTATTTCTCTGCTGCTTACCACTTATAAAGGTTGGTTAAAGAAAGATGCACGATGTTAATTGTAAATACAACAAAAAGTTTTCTGAGAATTATTTTAATATTTTTCATTATGATAGAAGGATCTTTGACAATTATGTGTGAAACAAAATTGCGGCCAAATGCTCGCCACGGGTTCGGTGGCATACATCAATCCGATGGTCCATATTTTCAATGACTCTGAGACATAATTGATCGTGATTGTTTTGGTCAGCATAATCGACCAAATGTGTCCACAATCGGTAGAATTGTGCGCAAATTTCAGCAAACCGGGTCTGTAGCAAATGATAATCCACGAATGATTGTTGAAAAGCCTATGGATCCACAAAGAGTGACTGGTTGGTGCGGTTTATGGGCTGGCGGCGTCATCGGGCCGTACTTCTTCGAAAATGAGGTCGGCCAAGCAGTAACTGTGAATGGTGTACGTTGAAGAGATGATAACGGACTTCTTGTAGCCAGAAATTGAGGATATGGATATGGTCAATATGTGCTTCCAACAGAATGGTGCCACTTGCCACACAGCCAACGAAATTCAATGGCCGTGTTATCCCACATCGTGGCGATGTTAATTGGCAGCAGATTAAGATATGGATTCCTCCTCCTGCCACGCATGAGGACTCATCCATTATTAAACTGATGGCAAAACAAAATAAGGAGCTCCCCATATTGGAATGGAAGCTCTTGAATTCCAGAAAGAGTCTCAACGGGGAAGGAAAGGACCTTTTGTTCGCTATCGACAAAAAATCTGACCTCCTCCTGAAAGAAAAGGCAGACGTGGTGAGATATGGTCTCGGTACCGTAAGGGTAAAGAGGCATGAAGGCAAAGGGGAGTCAAAAGCTGCTGGTGGTGCAAAGTAATTTGCAGCACGCTAAAGCAGCAACGCACGACCTAATGCTCTACATGTCTCAGGAGAACGTGGATGTGGCCTTAATTCAAGAACCTTGGATTTGTAAGAATCAGGTGCTAGGGTTGAGGTCAAAAAATTACAACCTTTTCCACTCCACGTCAGAAGGTGATATTAGAAGTTGTATTCTAGCCAAAAAATCGATTAATGCTTTCTTTTTATCTAGGTACAGCAACGGCGTTGGCGTCGCATCCAATCACCAAAGGTGTCCCTCTTGCTGTGGTGTAATCCACAAGATCGCGGACCGTTTTTGATGGAGGATTTTCTTCATCTCCCGGCAATCAACGTTGAATCCAAGGAAGGCAACTTCGTCTTGGCGTCAACGTACATGCCGGGAGATGAAGAAAATCCTCCATCAAAAACGGTCCGCGATCTTGTGGATTACACCACAGCAAGAGGGACACCTTTGGTGATTGGATGCGACGCCAACGCCCATCATACACAATGGGGTGGCAAGGATATCAACAAAAGGGGTGAGTCAATTTTTGAATACATTCTCTGTTCTAATCTTATGTTATGTAATAGGGGCAATCACCCTACATTTCGTAACAAAATCAGGGAAGAAATTCTAGACCTCACTCTTATGAGTAATAATGATAAGATCTCTGTAGGGAATTGGAAAGTCTCTTCTGAGAAATCCTTTTCGGATCACTTAAGGATACTCTTTACCTTAGATAGGAGAATAAATGATATTAAACCTTTTAGGAACCCAACTAGGACGAATTGGACAAAGTATTCAAAATGGTTGATTGAACGAATCGATCCTCCAGAGGAAGAAACGCTTTCGGCAACCTCAATCATTGACAATACTGTTCAAAATCTTACTAGTAAAATGATAAAGGCATTTGAAAAACACTGCCCCATATCTCGTAACATTAAACCCACTAATCCACCATGGTGGAATAGCGATCTTAAGAAACGAAGAACAGGGGTCAGAAAACTTTTCAACAAAGCCAGACTGAGTAAATCGGAGGAAGATTGGAATATATATAGATCCGAACTTAACTCATACACCAAAGAGTTAAGAAGGGCCAAAAAGGATTCATGGACAAGACACTGTGAATCCATTGAGAACACAAGTGAGGCTGCGAGACTTCGAAAGATCCTTGCACACAATCCCACGATTCCGGGATACATTAAGCATCCCGATGGATGATGGTCGAACTCGAGCCAAGAAACACTTGAACTCTTTATGGAAACGCATTTCCCGGGCTGTAAGAATCATCAAGGACCGGGTTTTACACAACCACACACCTTAGATATCTTACAATCAGAACCAGAATTGGAACAGGTTATCACAGAGCAGAAGATTATGTGGGCAATAAACTCGTTCAAACCCTACAAATCAGCAGGACCAGATGAGATTATTCCGGCATTTCTTCAATATGCTCTACAGATAATCACCCCATGGCTTAGGGTAATCTTCAAAAGTTGTATCAAATGGAGATACGTCCCTATCAGTTGGAGGAGAGTTAAAGTAGTCTTTATTCCAAAAGCTGGAAAACCGACACACTCGACTGCAAAAGATTACAGACCGATAAGTCTCTCTTCGTTTCTCCTCAAGACACTAGAGAGAATTATTGATCTGCATGTTAGGGACCTACTCAAACCAAGCAACCTGTGCAACTACCAACACGCTTACCTGAAAGGTAAGTCATTGGAGACTGCGTTGCACGAGGTCGTCTCACAAATTGAGAAAAGTCTCGAGCACAAAGAATACACCATGGCAGCATTTTTGGACATCGAAGGAGCGTTTAACAACGTAAAAACGGAGTCCATTAAATCTGCTCTAGAAGAAGTTGGCGTTGAATCTGCTATTGTGGACTGGATTTATACCATGCTCAATGGCAGAATCATTAGCTCGCAACTTGGGGATAGGAAAGTAGAGAAATCGGTTACAAGAGGCACTCCACAAGGAGGAGTAATTTCACCTCTTCTCTGGGTCCTGGTTGTTAACAAAATTCTCACAAGATTTAAGAATCAGGGCATTAAAATAGTAGCCTATGCGGACGACATAGTAATTCTGATATCGGGTAAATATCTTACCACCATCAAGGATATTATGGAATCTTCACTTAAAGAACTATCTTCTTGGGCAGAACAAAACGGTCTCGGGGTTAACCCTTCCAAAACCGAACTAGTCCTGTTTACGAAGTAAAGGAAATTGGAGGACTTCACTCCTCCAAAACTCAACGACATTCCTCTGAAACTTTCCAACGAGGCTAAATATCTTGGAGTAGTTCTTGATTCCAAGCTAACATGGAAACGGAACACAGAGGAAAGAATGAAAAGAGCACTATGCGCTCTCTACACATGCAAAAAAACCTTCGGTACACGGTGGGGCATGCGACCGCAGGTCATCCAGTGGATGTACACGGCGATAGTTCGTCCCATACTTACCTATGGGTCGATCGTGTGGTGGAAAGCTGTAGAAAAAAGTAGCTATCTCAAAAACCTGAATAAGGTACAGAGACTAGCCTGTTTAGGAATAACGGGGGCACAGGGTTCTACGCCACAGGCAGGCCTGGAAATTATATTAAATCTTCCAGTCCTGGACGAGCACATAAGATGCACAGCAGCCAAAAGCGCAATTCGGCTTAAAGAAATGAACTTTTGGAAGCACAGTATAGTTATGGTCATGGGTCAATACTGCATAGGTATGACACAGTGGCAGGGCTTAATGTGACGACTGACTACTTACCACCCAAAATAGATTTTAACAAACAATTCTCTACTACAATACCCCAAAGGCAGGGATGGGAATCCAACTCACTAATTAGTGAACAAGGTATCTCCTTCTACACCGATGGGTCAAAAATGGAAGAGGGAACAGGAGCTGGGGTGTTCTGTGAAGCTCTAAATATTAAAGAATCATTCAAACTCCCAGATGAGTGTAGTGTCTTTCAGGCTGAGATCTATGCTATTGAAAAGGCGGCAGAATTGGTACGCACGAAAGAATTGAACTCGTCTGAGATCACATTTTTCGTGGACAGCCAAGCTGCCATCAATGCCTTAGCTAGTGAGACTATAAGATCCAAGTCAGTAACAAAATGTCGAGACATGCTGAACAATATTTGTAACACTAACCAAGTCAACCTCTGCTGGGTTCCCGGACATAGTAATATAGAAGGGAATGAAATAGCAGATGAACTGGCAAGGAAAGGATCACTATCAAATAAAAACAGCAGTAGCCATTTAAATTTAGAACCAAAAATCCCGATGGGAGTGATTAAAAGGAAAATAGACCTAATAACGAAAGAGCAAATCAACAACTCCTGGTCCTCCAGGGACGACTGTGTTATCTCTAGAAGTTTATGGCCTAGAATTAATGAAAAAGAAACTCGGTATATCTTATCGCTGAGTAAAAAGAACATCAGAATCCTGATAGGTGTACTAACGGGTCACTGCGCCATTGGCACAATGGCCACTAGAATGGGTGCATTTGCACCCTATTTCTGTAGGAGCTGCCAGGATGTCGAGGAGACTGAAACCATTAAACACTTGCTCTGTGACTGTCCGAACCTCCAAACAAATCGCCTTCGCTACTTCGGAAACAGGTTTGTTGGAGAACTAGACGATCTAACGCAGATCTCAATGGCAAATATGAGAAAATTCATTGTAAGTTCAGGCTGGTTCGAAAATGAACCAGTCTACATAAGGAATTAGTTAGGAGCATCTCTGCTTTTATTAATAGGGGATCACAATGGACCAATAGGCCCCCGTGTACGCAACAGCCCTTGGGCTGTGCACACCCCTCCTAACCTAACCTAACCTAATTGGCAGCCACGATCATGTGATTTGACACCGTTGGACTTTTTTCTTTGGGGATATTTAAAAAAAAAGTGTACGTCAATAAGCCAAGAACAATTCAAGAGTTAAAGAATGAGATAATTCGGCACATTAATGACATTGAACCTCAATTATGTCTCAGAGTCATTAAAAATATGGACCATCGGATAGAGGTATGCCACCGAAGCCGTGGCGAGCATTTGGCCGATATTTTGTTTCACACATAATTGTCATATATCCTTCTATGTACCTGGACACATTGACGTAAGTGCACATGAAACTTGCATGAACATATAAAAGAGAGAGAATGATTTTTAATAAGAGGGAAAGAGATGGACTGAAAAATAAAAAATCTGCACGAATCTCATAATTTATTATGAAACTCTGTGCAGTGAATCAAGTTCCGTTCTAATATCGTTCCTATTTTGACAGATAATTACATTTTTATTTTAGCGTCCAGCCGGTAACTTCAGTCCATCTCTTTCCCTCTTATTAAAAATCATTCTCTCTTTTATATGTTCATGCAAGTTTCATGTGCACTTGCGTCAATGTGTCCAGGTACTTACTTCGCAATATGCCGTGTTCTACTTTCCAACCGTTCTTCTACTGTCAATTTTCTTGCATCACCAAGTACGTTTATTTCTGTGTGTAGCCATTAAGTGCGCAGTGAAGCATTGCGATCTTCAGTCAATGTGTCCAGGCACTATTATAATGAAAAATATTAAGATAATTCTCAGAAAACTTTTTGTTTTATTTACAATTATTAACATCGTGCATCTTTGTTTAACCACCCTTTACAAAGTAGTCGGATTTTGATTCGACTATGTAGCCCTGGTTAAAAATAAACAGTAAAAATAAATATAAACAGATTCATAACAACATTTTTTATTTAAAAAGGGTAAACGGATTCATAACAAATTTTTTTATTAAAAAAAATGTATTTTCATATGAATGCATTCCCAAACATTATATTTTATAGTGTGTTTTACATTCGCGTCTCAACTATTTTGTCTCAGAATATTGGGCTCATTAGGGGGGTTCACATGGAAGAACATGGTTGCACAACATTGTTCCATGGGAAAATAACTGTACACACTACTTTGCGTTCACATAGGATACTGATGTTGTCGAACATCATTATTTTTATATCTTAGAAGTGAACGGAAGCAGTATGGCGATACAAATTTTGGCAGCCGTAATTATGAACGATATTCTTGAAGAGGAAGAAAATACGAAACTTGCATTTTCTTCCACTTCTTTATAATTTGTTAGGAGTTTTATTCTTATAAAATTTATTCTTTATAAATTTCACTTTTTATTTTCCACAATTCTGGTAAATTTCTTTTTAAAACTCATTATTTGGTATAGATGCCATTTTTCCGTTGAATGTTTTATGGTCGAGACAATTTACAGAATGAAAAAAAATATCAAAGTTGTCAACATCTGTTCACACAGGTTGGTTGGTTGCACGAACCACCCAGGTTTTCAAAATATTTTGAAAACCATGCAACATTGTTCGGTTTTGCGTTCATATGATAGAACATTGATGGTTATCGAACCATGTTGTACAAGATGTTCTTCCATGTGAACACCCCTATTCACTAACCTAGTCACTACGTTGTCAACTCGTTCTGATTAGGGGTGTTCACATGGAAGAACATCTTGTACAACATGGTTCGATAACCATCAATGTTCTATCATATGAACGCAAAACCGAACAATGGTCGCGTTCACCTCGTAGTCCAATAGGGTATCTAAGATACGTTTGTCGAACGACAAAAACCGGATAGGTACCATTTACTGTCAAAGTCAAAAAAAGACGTGAATCGTCCAGGGTTGGCCGATTCAATTACATGCCTAATTTACTACAATTTGTTACGTCTGGTACATACGTAGTTAATTCATATAAAAAAAAATAGAATAATGAAAACCAAACAATTTTGCACATTTATGATCTTATGAAGTTTGTACAAAAACTGAAAATGTTTCATTTACCATTAAGATGAGGAATTGTAGGAATGATACATGATAGATGGGGAGTTTATTTTTGCAGACAAACAATTTTCTTTGGCATAATCAAAGGATTTGGATTATGAACACATGATTTAAAGATATTTTTTAATGCTGAATTTATTGTACAAGGTATGTTGCGACGATTTTAGTTGCAGCAAGAGACCATTTGCTAATCTGCAAAACAAACAATTAATATTATACATATGTATGTATACTGGATTACAAATCCATTTCAACTCAACTCCAAATCGAGCTCTCAACTCAAATGACGAAAAACCTGGGTCGAAAATCCGACCCTAATCCAACTCGATCTTTCGATACTGCATATAAACGTAGGAAATGAGGAAAGGTAAATTGAAAAGGGCAGATTTTTTAACCACAAATCATCTCACGCCAACGAGGTTTCTTTTTTTGAGATTTTAGTGCTTGTTCGCATTTGGTGAGCAGACGCTGTCGTTTCAAGGTCCGTACATACATATAAATATTACCAAAAAAAACTTTTTAAAAATAATAAAAACCAAGAACTGGTAATTATATTGAAACTGTTTATTTTTAAGGAGCGCAGCACACTTGTCGAAGAGAGCTCCAGTACGATCATTTTCTATTTTAATTGTGTAGTAAATCCACCTTCAGCCCAATAATTATGTAGCTTTTTGACCAGCCTGGGTTTCATAACATTTTTATTTTAAGAGGTAAACACTTTTGCTGCTTAAAACTACTTAAATCTACTTAAAGGCTCGGTCAAACAGAACGCGTTTTCAACGCCGCGTTAAGATTTTTTAACGTGACGGTAAGATTATTTTGACGCGACGTTGCAACCGCCGCGTTAGAGGACGTCAAACAGAGAGCTGTTAAGCAATAAACAAACAAAAAAAATCATTCCTTAACAAAAATAATGTCAAGCAGCTCAGATTCAGAAGAGGAATTATTGCTTCTATTTGCTTTATATTACGAAATTCTCGTAAAAGAAAAAGAATTTGGGTAAATGCATATTAACAAAAAAAAGAGAAGAAAATGGCGAATATCATCGGCTGTGCTGGGAGCTAGAGTAAAACAACTCGAAGGCCAACAAACAGAAGACCTACCAATGCGGAATTTATGATAAGAGACAAATTTCTCTCATATTTCAATAATAATAATTAAATATGTATGTAAGACAATGTTCTTATACGATTTATCACCCATATCGTATAGACAAGGGTAATTTCTCACCAATTCAATTAATTTTTCCATCTTGAAAAAATTAAAAATTTCTTTGACTGCCGCAGCGTTAGAAATAATCTGTAATTTCACACAACGTCGCGTTTCACCGCCGCGTTGCAACGCCATGGTGAATTTAACGCGGCGTCAAAAACGCGTTCAGTGTGACATGGGACATGTATTGCAATGTAATACAACGCTTCGATTGAACGCGGCGGTGAAACGCGGCGTAAAAACGAGTTCTGTTTGACCGAGCCTTAAATCTTATAGCAAAACTATTTTCTCTTCTTGCAATAAGATTGTATAAGCTTATAGTCTTAAAAGAATCCTTTTCTGAAAACTCAGCTCTAAATATGTCCATATAATCCCATAACAAGTCATGTCTATGTCTATGAAAATCCTAAAAGAATTTGAGTTTAATACCTCCTATATCAAGAAACAATCTGAAGTTCAAAGAATAAAAGCTTTGCAGTAGGATCCGAATGAGATCTTTAATGCAACAAACTTTACTTTTCTCAATTAGTAAATTAGTACTAGACGCAACAAATGTTAAAAAGTTATAGTTCGGCCAACCCTGTACTCGACACAAAAGAAAATAAATCAGCTGAAATGTCAGCTGTTCTTCAAAATTCCCCTTGGATAGTTAAGTATACCAAAAATTTTTGGATAGCTTTAGATTTCTGCTTGACATCAGCTGTTTCGTTAATCAGTTGTTTTTTCCTATGGGATTACAACAACACCAACAAATCCGGATACCTTTGGATACGTACCCGAACGCGACCAATGTTGCATGGTTTTCAAAATATTTTGAAAACCTGGGTGGTTCGTGCAACCAACCAACCTGTGTGAACAGATGTTGACAACTTTGATATTTTTTTTCATTCTGTAAATTGTCTCGGCCATAAAACATTCAACGGAAAAATGGCATTTATACCAAATAATGAGTTTTAAAAAGATTTTTTGAACTTTATAATAAGAAATTTACCAGAATTATGGAAAATAAAAATTGAAATTTATAAAGAATAAATTTTATAAGAATAAAACTCCTAACAAAATATAAAGAAGTGGAAGAAAATGCAAGTTTCGTGTTTTCTTCCTCTTCAAGAATATCGTTCATAATTACGGCTGCCAAAATTTGTATCGCCATACTGCTTCCGTTCACTTCTAAGATATAAAAATAATGATGTTCGATGTTATTTTCCCATGGAACAATATGTTGTGCAACCATGTTCTTCCATGTGAACCCCCCTATTGGCTAAAGACAACTAAAAATTTAGTTGAAATTTCCCCTCAAACGTAGTGTAAAAATTTCTACTTCAAAGCTAGTGGATATTGATTTTGACATTTCACAATCAGCTGTTCGTTGAAAATACAAATTTAATTTTTGGTGGAAGATATTTTCGAAGTGAAATTATTAAACAAATTAATATTATATCTAATATTTGATGTTATTTAATTTAAACTGTAAAAAAAAGTTTATTTAAAGTTCTCAAAACACAATTTTTCTTATTTTATATGTTTACATCTGTCATTAATATGACAGTTTGAATTGACTAGCTTTGTAGTGCAATTTTGCATTCACAAAGCTAGTTGACTTTTTGACTACGTAGTAACTAGGTTAGTGAATGCGCCCATTGCTTTATTGTTGGGCAGTAGAGCTGTGTAAATCGTTCATTTCAAATGATCGAATCGTTCGACACCCTTATTCCGATAGTCGTTTTACTAAAACGCCAGTAAAACGACAAGGCTCTAGAAACAAAAATTGGAATTTTATTGAAACGACTATCGTTATAATGCTTAGAAAAGTGAAGAACATAGAGAATGCTACCCTTTTCGTATTATTTAAACCCAAAATGTGGTCTCTGGAGCCTTCTCGTTTTAAAGGCGTTTTATTAAAACGACTATCGGAATAAGGGTGATTAGTTGTGTTTTATTATTCACAAATCTATCTGGATCCGGATCTGGATCTTCCCCTGAAAATAAAACGATAAAAACGATACGGATCCTAGTGACAGCAGTCTTATAAGTCTGTCTCTTTTTATCCTTGGGTTTGTAAAATTTCAATTATTTCTTGTCTTTTTTCTTTACAGTATAGTGTGGCGACTACAAACGGATTTCACAACATTCAGTACAACGACATCTGGTTTCCAATATCAGAACAAACAGTATTTAAAACTAAAATTCAGTTTAGTAATTCAAGCGATTTGATATCACACCTGGACTGTTCTAAACAAGTAAAAACCAGTTATTTTTGCAATTCTTCTCTTGGCTACTAGACAGAGAACACGTATATTGTCTACCTTCATTTATTGTATTACGTTAATTTTTAAGATTTTGAATTTATAACGTTGATAAAGAAATAAGTAATAAAACGTAAAAGACTTGCTGTCATTTGAAATAAAAAGTTAAATAGTGCCATTAGAGCCTTTAATAGCTTACACTACCTTACCGTAAAAAGCCATCTACTCGTCAGTGTAATAACTGATTTTCGGATCTTTGAAATAATCCCGATACCGATAGAAAACAGGACCCCAAATTGTTTTTGTAATACATGTTAAAACTTAATCCAGATCCGGATCCAGATAGATTTGTGAATAATAAAACGCACCTATTATTTATAAAACATATGGTACGTTGAATTAGTTACGTTATTAGGTGCGTTTTAATATCTACAGATCTTATGGATATACTATATAATACCTTAAATTAAAAAAGTGATTCTGCTGATTAAAAGATGTTAATAACAACCAAAAAAGAGATTTTTTTTTGAATTGTATGAAGAAATTGCTTAAGGCTAGGCGCGCACATTCAATTTTTACTTGCACAACTGTTTGGTTGCTTATAGAAAACAGATGAACTATTTGGTTGAATGTCCGCGCAGGTGCATATAATTATATGTTACACAAAATTGTGAACTCATTTTAGGGCAATCGTTTAGTTTGTGTCAAAATACAAACTTTTTAGTTTCTAGAACCAAGCAGTTGCGAAACTAAAAACTGAATATGCGCGCCTAGCCTAAAATGACTTAGCCCTTTTGTGAAATGTCAAATGAAAAGTCACAATCTATATTTCTTTAGTTTATCAGGTTTATTTCTTCACTTTCCGAATCAAGTTCGTGAGATAATTTTATCAGATCTACAGAAAGTTTTTCCCATACAAATTTTGACAGTTCGTTTCTGCGGAGATAAAATTATCTAGTTTCCGAGGTTTATCAGGGTTTTCTGCGCTTACATGAATACCCTTAGTGTACATGTAAGATTAATGATTGATAACGCATCACAGTACGTTAAAGAGATTAGAACACAGCTCAACATAAGCACTGATTTAAATATTAAAATAGTAAACAAAAATTGTATGATCAAATGAAGCATGAATACACCTTCATAAGGCAAAAACGATTAATTGACTTTTCGACAAAGCATTGATACAGGTTGTGCATAACAAACTTTCTTGAAAGCATTTTTCTTGAAGCAAATTACTCGGATAAAATTTAAAAAATCTCAAAGAAATTCGTAAAAAGACAATTTTGCCGACAAAATTATAATTAACAATAGACTCAAGCTTAATGTGTGTATATTTGGAGTATAAACAACGCAATTTTGTACATGAAAAACCAAAGCAAAAATATTTGGAACTTATCCAGCAAGTCTTATCAAACAATTCTGTTAAATTACTAAAGCCTAGTACGCAGATGGCGCTAAATTTTATCTCCCACATTTTTCTCCAAACATCAGCTAAAATCCAAGCTAAATTTTGAAATAAAAACCTTGTGGTCACAGAAAATAGCTGTTCTCTAAATCATTTTTTTTTCAAAGATTTGAAAGAATATTTAAATTATAATTTTTTAAGAATTTTGAGTGAAAACGAATGAGAATTATGAATTATGTGTGATTTTTGCTGTGGAAAATCTTGTAGGACTTCCGTCACCAAATATTCTTCTAAATATTATTCATATATTATTCCATTTCAACTATTTCGTGCGCTAAATTTTGACAGATAAGTTATGTACAGTTCGAAGAAAAATTTTGATTTTTAGCTGGAGCAGCGTACCACTCGGCTTAAATGCTTGACATTAGTTTAGCTTGCCTAAATTTTGGAGAGAATTTTGTATGGGAGATAAAATTTAGCGCGATCTGCGCACTAGGCTTAATTGTGCATCAGCACTTGACTAGTAAGATTTGTTTTTATGTTTATTTTGAAAATGTCACCGTCAGGTAAATAACTTGATACTAAAATGGAAGTACAGTCAATAACTATATAAAATTTAAGGATGGGGAGGGGAATTTTTTAATCTGAGTCGCAGTAACAAAAATGATAACGAAATTATGATGGAAATGACAGAAGTTGTCATATTTTAAAAAGAATTTACTAATTCTTACGTTCCTACATCAATTTCTGTGTTTTTTCCGAAACTGCGTAATGTGTATACCCCGAATAGGGAAAAATCTATCAAACCAAAAGAGAATTCATGGTTTGATTCGAGGTGTAAAGAGATTATTTGGATCAGAGAAGTAAGTTCCCGATGTTAACCCTACTGAGGAAAACCGGAATAAGTTCAAACAAGCTAGAAAGACCTGTAATGATCATGTAGTCATGGAAACGCTGATAATTTACCAGCTAAATAAAAATATTGAAGAACGAAAGCTTCTTAATGACCAACAGTATGGTTTTCGTAGCAATAGGTCCGCTCGTCAATTGGTGGTATATCTCACGGAAGAGTGGTAAAAATCTTTACATTGTTTTGGAAGATTATTGCACTTGATATTTCGAAATCATTTGATATTGATATTTGGTATTGATAAATCTCTTCTTCGTTGGATTAGAAATTACATTTCAGGCTGCTCAATACAAGTCGTATTGGATTATCTTAAGTCTGAAACTCACAAAATAAATGCTGGTGTACCCTATCAGGGCTCCGTTTTGTCTCCGACTCTTTTCGTTATGTTTATCAATGATCCAATATCTGAAACATCTAATCTATTAAATTGTTTTCCTGATGATAGTACCCTCAACTTTTCATATTCGTTTCAAGATTCATTTCCTTGTTCTTCGAAAGTGGAAATGGAACTGCAGCGTATGATAAGCTCATTAAATTCTGATATTGACAGCATATTGTCCATTTAAAACTAATGTGCATCGGTATCTCCTCGTCAACCCTTCTTTATTGTCCTGACGCTCGTACTGTTATTATAATTTTAAGGGTAGTAATAACCCCTTGAGTGTGCGCTATTTATAAAAAAAGTAGGCTTCGTTATTTCATTTTAGACAATCGGTTAGTTTGTGTCAAAACACAAACTTTTAAGTTTCTCGAACCAAGCAGTAGCAAAACTAAAAATTTAATTTGCGCGCCTAGCCTAAGGATTTGCATTTGACACCCCTGGAGAAAAATTATATGGACTGGAAGAAGAAAATGGTGGATTTACTTTTATCTGCATTTGATTTCTGCAAAAAAATGCCCAATACAGAATACATATTTGTTGGATAGGGAGAAAAGAGCAAAATGCAGAAGAACTTCATTTCTGCATTATAGGAAATTCGAGAAATCTAGAAGTCGAGATTATAGTAAAGACGAACATGTTCATCTTTATTATAGCATCTTCATCTGGATTTTTGTAAATTTGCGACATTTTCACATTTTTCTATAATTTTTTTTTGACGGGCACATGATATGAAAAAAAAAACATTTAATTGAAATGGAAGAGAATAAGGGAGGTAAGTTCAATTTTCATTGCATTGTTTCGTATAATTTATTCTGTATTTTGTCTTTCAGATTATATTTGAATCAGACAAATAATATTCTCTAGTGAGAACTCACATTTGCGCAGATATTAATGCGATTCCATGGTAGAAAACCCATAAATCTGAATATCCAAATCTTTCAAAACTTGCAACAAATTTTCCATTCTTGCAAGAAGCGCTGCATCCGGGAGAGCATTTTCTTTAGCTTTCGCTCCAAAGACGATTGATAATATAATTTTTTTAAACTCAAAATGTAAAGATACAGAAAATGGATCATTTAAAAAAGTTAATATGAAATCTACAGTGAGTGTTAAAAGTGAGTAAACACCAATATGATTTCTGGGACCTTATTCGGAATTCCCCCCCCACCAAAATGAACTTTTTTTTTAACGAATCGATAAAAAAGTGTTTCCTATTGATAAAAAACATTAAATTATGGAGGAGAAACACTTTTTTATTGTAAAAAAGTGAAGTATAAGCGGACCACCCACAGTACTATTGGCCCTTATTCGGAATTCCCCCCCCCCACCAAAATGAACTTTTTTTTAACGAATCGATAAAACAATATTTGCTGTTGATAAAAAACATCAATATATGGAGGAGAAACACTTTTTTATGGTAAAAAAGTGAAGTATAAGCCGACCGCACCCACAGTACTATAACTAAAACTACTTTTTTATTATGGGATATTTGCTTTTTTTGCTTGCTTACGCATTACGGCGTATAAACAGTGAAATATGTATGGGGGGCATGCTGCCCCCTGCAACCCCCCTGCTTGGGCACACTATAGGATTTGGGGTAGGTGCGAGGTTGGGTGTATGCAAGGTTTCTTTTGCATTTACAGAATCTGGATTTAAAGAAACTTTGAATTTACCCTATGGCCTATATTCATTTTTTTATACTTCACTTTTTTACCATAAAAAAGTGTTTCTCCTCCTTAATTTGATGTTTTTTATCAACAGCAAATATTGTTTTATCGATTTGTTAAAAAAAAGTTCATTTTGGTGGGGGGGAATTCCGAATAAGGACCGATTTCTGGAGTTACATGAAATTACAATTCTAATAATAAAAATAAATCAAAACAAAAATAACTTCTCAATTTTTCCTAATGAAAACTAAACATACTCCATATTTAACGCGTCAGAAGTAAGAAAACATCATAAACAAAATATACGGAGCACAGTAAAACGTGATGGTGTGGCAATGTATGTCAACACATTCGATCGGGAATCTTGTTTTCGTTGAAAGACAATGAATAAACAAGACTATCTTAACATCTTAAGCAATAAACTTCAACCGAGCTTTAGCAAATTAGGTATGCTTTCCAATTGGATCTCTTAGCAAGACAATGATCCCAAGCATACCTTCCGGTCATTTAAAGAATGAATGCTTTATAGGACTTCAATCCCCAATCGCCGGACCTAGGCCCCATAGAACATTTATTGGATCATTTGGACCGGAAAATTTTGCAAAAGGACTATTAGGAACAAAGAAAAGACTTTAATTGAAGAACTGTCCCAAATATCTTCCGTTCTTAGAAATAACATTGTTGTTTCCATGTCAGGTCGACTATAACATGTTATGAAGTCTAATTGATTTAATAAATGTTTTTCTGCGAGTGATTCACAATGGCAAAGAGTACATTCATGCAGTGCTCTGATGAATGATGATCTCAGTCCATTAATTTATTTTTTTTTTTGTAGAATTGTCGTAAGAAGCAATAAAATTAACATACAACTATAAAAACAAAAATCAATTTATTTCACGTTTTATTTACAATTATTGTTTTCTTAAGACTTCTTACACTTACACCACGTACAATCTTATCTCGTTTACATATTATCTTAAAATAAATTGAAACCTAAGGACCTTTGATCTTCGCAAGTACTTGTCAAAGATTCCTTTTTAACTGATTGCTGTGGTTATGAGAAAGTACCAGAGATACCATTGACCATAAAAGACCTGTATAATATATTAAAACAAAATATTCATTATTTTCTTTAGTAGATGCATCATAATAATATAAGTACTTGTCAGACAAATCGAAGAACCTCTAGATTGCGCACTCTTCAAAGAGGTGTTCTCTGTGGTGACCATTTTTGTCTCAAACTCATACGAAGCTCGAAATCCTGTCTTGTCAAATCTGTCATTTGCATTAAATGATATCCGAAAGAACCGTCCATCCGAGCGGACATTGATTTCATCCTTCTTGCCACACATTTTGCCAAATTTTCTATCCGTGCTCATGAAATTTGAAAACTCTACATAATCACTCGCGGTAGATTCTCCACATCTATCAATTGGAGAATCAACATTAGATCATCAAAATGGCATGAATTTGATTTAAAATTTTCTTACGGATAAATGCCTTCCACATCAAAATATGTAAAACGGATGTTCACCCGCTCTCCAGGTTGTCCAAAGAAGTAGTAATTACATTTTAAATTTTTAGGATAGAACCCCGGAAAGTTTGGAGACGTAAACCAGCCAGTTTTATCAACCGAACTGTTGTATGCAAAAACACAGTGAGCTGACATTTGTTCACCAGTTGTGATTCCAAAATCTAGAAAAGTTAATAGAGAATAATTAATGACGGCATGAGGGAATTCACATTTAAGCTTACTTTTTAAAAATCTGTACTCAGCCTTGAAACCTCGTGTACCTTTGCCAATGCGTCTGCTCATATATTTCAGTAACATCATCGATCCATCAGACATAACTGGTTTCGGTATAATTGAACCACAAAACGTGTCTTCAAGTTCATATCTGCTCCGTTGAGGCAGAAATAATTGCAGGATATCGGCATTCTCACAATCAGTGCGGTTTGATTGTTTAGGCAAACTGAACTCGAAGAATTTGATCTAATAACAAAGTGAATAGTTCTTAGGTTTTTTTTTTTAAATCACGATGAAACAAACCTGAATTCTTTCTAGCTCGTCCGCTTTGAATTCGTAGCGGCACGTTAAAAATCCTGATTCCGAGTAGAGAGGCGAGTTTATTGTGCCGTTTTTGGTTGTTTTGGAGTCGAATACTTTATCACATTCGAATTCTGAAAAGAATACGAAAAATTTATTTGTTAATTGAATCGTTAATGTGTGCTACATATTTTAGTGTCCATCATATAAAATAAGTTTCGTTGATTCCGAATCATCTCATTTTCTACATAAATTCAAGTTTTTTTTTTATAAATGTGAATTTATAGGCCTAACCACAGCAATCAAGTTTAGAGATGATTTAAATATTTTAGTGGACTCTAAGCAATGAATCATACTAATAATCAATTTAATGGTCAGCTTAATGCTAAGCGTCACCCTAAATTTTAAAGTAAACAAATTCATCTTCAACTTCAAGGTTAAGTGTAAACGCCACGTTTGTTCTGTCGTTGTGACAGCTCAAAGCAAAAGAAACAAAATTTATTTTAATTTTTGTGCGGGTTCAATAAAATAAGTAGGTTAGTGAATATACAATACTAGTACTAATGGTTATCGGTAAACGTGCAAAGTAACTCGTCTTTAAAGTGTAACCTGATGTTTACATAAACACGTGCTTAGGAATTAATCATTGGTAAGGCTCTATGGGCCTTACCAACAATCAAATTAAGAGACGACTTTATTATTTGAGCGAAATGAAGCATTATTTAATGGACTCTATATAGCTGACCATATTATGCTGCATTTTTTTTTTTGTATAAAATATTTATAATATTTTTATCTTTAAATAATGGTCCATTTCGCTCAAATATTAAAGTCGTCTCTTAATTTGATTGTTGGGACGGCCCTATGTGTTTGTACGTTTACTTCCCTAAACTACTAATTTCTACGAATTTTATTCAAAAGTTTGTCGCAGTTCAATTATGCGAACATAAAGTAACACTTTTTTTTAAACAAATATCCATAATATGAAAAAAAAATTAGGAAAAATTGAAATCGTTGATGTTAAACTGCTGAGGACAAAAAAAAATAGTTTCTGCAGATCTGATAAAATTATCTCATGAACTTGAAAGTGAAAAAATAAACCTGATAAACTAAAGAAGTATCAATTGTGACTTTTAATTTGACATTTCACAAAAGCGTCATTTAAAGCAATTTCTTTATACAATTTTAAAAAAAATCTTTTTTTGCTTGTTCTTGGCATCTTTTAATCAACAGAATCACTTTTTAGGTTAAAGCATCAAATGAAATACATTTGTGATAAACAGTTTTTATGAGTTGATTTTGTCGTTTGCCAACAGCTGAATTTTACCCACATTTACACAAGTATTTTTTAGAGGGTGTTCATGAAAACATGTTGCGGAAAGTTATATCTTTCTGCAAAGCGGAAAATTATCTCATTGCATGAATATCCTTAATATCTCGTATAGAATAATATCCGGTGTAATAACTACAAAAAAAAACAAACAAAGAACATATCAATTCCGAGAGAATGAAAAGTTATAAATATGGCCACTACTGTCAAATGCCAATTTCCAACTGTTATACCGAAGAACGAACAGTTCCTGTTTACTGTCAACATTAAGTTCCCCAAAATGACATTTTAATTTGTAAACAATATTGTTCTGTTTTATTCGTTTAATCACCTACATAAATAATGCAATCACACGTTGTGAAATAAATTATTATTTTGTTATTCGCAAACGCGTCGTTTCTTGTTTCTTGATTAATAATATATTTGCGCAAAAATGTCCGCTATCAAGGATAATTTGTTAGAAACATTCATAAGTGTCTGTGATAAAGTAGCAAATGTTTCTAGTTACATCAGTAAATCAAAGATTTTGCAGGATTTCTTTCAAAAGGTTCAAACTATTTATGAAGTCCCTTCGAGATTAACTAATTTTATTTTGGTCTATCGTCTTACAGGGTTCGAGTGGCAAAGGCTTCAAAGGCGATATCCATTTGTGGATAAATATGCTCCTACCAAAGGCCAGTCAGAGAGTTTACAATTTACAAAATAAACAAATCATCAAACTCTTTTCGAGGATATTTCGTACGAATGCAGAGGATATGCTTATCGATTTAGAGCAAGGTAAATAGTCGAAAAAAAAAAAACAAAAATGTTCATATTTTGTTATTGAAAAATAATTCAAACTTTTAGGCGATGTCTCAGAAACGATTCGCAAGTATTTTGAGTCGTCGAATGGAATTTCACCAAGCACAAAAAGTACTCTAACCCTGCAACAGGTTGAAGAAATTCTCATCAACCTAACAAGTTCAGGCAAGGAAGATTACCAAATTGATATTTTCAGTAAACTATGCAAGAAGGCAACTGCAGAGGATTTAAAAATTGTAAGTTCTAAGAATAGATTTAAAAAAAATTATTACTTAAACCTTACTTCAGAAAGAAAACACGTTTTTAATTTGTGCGGTTTATACACCCGTCTGAACTTCTTCGACACAACAAAATGCGGTATATCAAGAAATAATTTGATAGTAATTATACAAAATATGGAAAGAATCGTCGATAACAATTTCTACTTTCATAATTTTTCCAGCTTTGAAGTACTTAAATTGATTTGTCGCTTCAATCTTCTAATTCAGTTTCTCATGACTCAATTTCATGACTGCAGATTATCTGGTAAAGATGCTGATGAATCCAAAGATTGTAGATCTGCTAGTGAACGGACTCCTTTTCCGGTGACTTCGTGCGTTCTGTTGAATATTTTTGATTAGTCCGTATAATATAAATTCACTTGTCTGATTAGAGAGCGCATAACACTCAGGTCACTTTGAGAAATAATCCATTTAAAGTCGTTTACTAAAAAAAATATACTGCCGATGTTCTTTGCTACATATCGAATCTACATATGTGTTAAAAAGGGTATTTTCCCAGATTCCTTCAAAACAGCTAAAGTACTCATATTACATACACAAGGAGGTACCTCAGAGTTAAATATAGACTTATTTCTCTCCTTTCAGTGTTTTCGAAAGGGGAGGAACAGAATTAGGTCTCTTCTATAGAGAACTGACTTTTTTTTATTGATCTACAGTTTGGCTTTAGAAAAGGTAAGACAACAGAAGACGTATTGTTAAAGTTCTGTAGTGAAATTTATAAGTCAATTAATGATTGAAAAATTTCAGCAGCTTTATTCGTTGAAATTACTAAAGCGTTTGATATGGTAGATCATAAACTCTTACTTAAATAAAATGCACGACTTGGGGCCTGTAACACAAAACTACGAGTCTACAAGTCAACAGCCAATTGTAGGATTATATTAATCTTACAGTTGTAGATTATTTCTGTAACACAAAAAAAAACTTAACACTTGTAGAAAACAAAAATTTCCCTACACTTGTAGGCATTCTGCTTACAAGTGCTCAATGAAAGAAAGATAAGCAACGTGATAGCATCTTAATAAAAATAAAATGCATGACTGGATCTCAGGAACTTGCTCTTATGTAAATGTACTTTGTAATTTAAAAATTATGCATGTGTAAATATAAAACATGGACTTAATGAGAAAATAATGTTCAAATGCATGGAATTGCCGTCTGATTTCCGCAGAAGTATGCATTGATGCAAACAAAGCTTAAAAATGTTTTATTATTAAAGTAATTTTCTTAAAACCCAAAATATGTTTTTTTCGAATATTTGTACATACAATATTATTTTAAACATAAGGGGGCTGTTGAAAATTTTTGGTTAAGATCGTTAGAGCCGTTAATGCGAAAGTCGAAATTCAAAAAGCCCTTCTATGACAGATATAAATGTAGTCCTTGTGTGTTATATCACACCTTTTTTTTTATTAAAGTCGTTAGAGACGTTTTTGAGATAAATAAGATTTTGCACTACGCTTGTATGATAAGGTGTACCGTTAGTTTGAGAGCTAACAAAAATTTCAATTTCCCCTCTAGAGAATCACTAAAGAACTTTATGAAAATAGCTCCAATCATATATAGGCTGTAGATCGAGGTACATGCAGATAGACAGACGGAATTGTCGGACCCACTTTATTCGTCTTCGCTATCATCTTAATTGAACTTTGATCAAAATCTCGAGTTCTATTTTTTTTTTAATGCAGAACTTGCCCTATAGTACCCATATCGCAAGTAAAAAGGATAAAGAATACGTTCGAAAATATGTAATTGCGGTCTTGGTAAAAATCCATGAAAAAAAAACATTCTTTTTGGTGCCGTTTTGGATTGGGATTGTATTTTTAATACAATTAAGCATTTTCTGTTCCTGGATCATTTTGCTTAGATTTCATATGTGTACCATTAGTACTAATTTTTTTTAAATACATACATATATCACTACATAAAAATTCAATTATTTTTAAGTAAATCTAAGAAAAGTAATAGAATGTATTATTTTGTGTTATGTTTAATTTTTTAGTTTACTGAGATTTAAAAATGTTTAACGTTTCAAAACCCTATACCTATAACACTTTTCTCTAAGTATGCATATATGTATATTGTATAACAATTACTACCGAAATAATTTACTATTGAAAAAAGATCACAAATATACACTTTACACAAGAATATATTCACAATTTGATATTGTTTTTTTGGTTAAAAATATCATAACTACGAAGAAAAAAATTATGGAAATGTTAATTAGTTGAAAATATTGTTTTTTTTCGTACATTTAAATACATCTTCTTCATCCTACAAGTTTTGAATCATCTGTAAGATTTAGCTGATTATTCTACAAGTAGGATTTAGTTTTTTTCTACACTTGTAGCTTTGTGTTACAGAAAGAGGGAAATCATATAATTTCCCACTTGTAATGTTCGCTCGTTACACTTGTAGAAGAGCCAGCAAACTTGTAGCTTTGTGTTACAGAAATTTGTTACACTTGTATTAATTCACTTGTATTACAAGTACTTGTAGTTTTGTGTTACAGGCCCTTGGTCGCACGAACTTGCTTCTATGTAATAGACTAGGAATTTTAAAAACGAATGTTATTAGAGAAAAATTAATTTTTTAAATTCTTTTAATAGTAAGAGACAAGAACAGAATGCTATACAAATATGAATTTATGCAAGAACAAAAATTATAAGTCGTTGTAGTTTCTTAAAAAAAGCTTTTATATAAAATTTTTAAAACATTAAAAAAAATTGGAATGCTAACTTTAAGTTTTTATTACTGTACGAATGAAAATTAAATTTCCAAAAAAAATATTGAGCCGTTTTTGAAATATCAAATTTTCCAAAAAAAAAATGATTTTTTTTTTCAAAAACTCAAAAAATGTTTTTTTTTTTAAGTTTTGAAATGCAATCGTTTTTAGACTTTTTAGAAGCATCTCTACAAAAAATTTCATTAAAATCTGTTATTTCGATAATGAGTAAATCAAAATTTGAAAAAATGGTTCTATGGTAGGTACAAGCTGTAATATCTTAATTTTAATTTTTTTTGTAATAAAGATCGTTAAAATTAATTGATAGAAAAAAATTTTATCAAAATTCTAGGCACCGTTTTTGAGTAAAATACGATTTTTGAAAACCATTTTTTAACATTTGTATGGTGGGTACCTTTATTTTTAGGTAAAATAAAACATTTTTTTAAAACATCTTGTAGATTATGTTGAGAAATTTTTATTTTTTTTTAATTTAAAAAAAATCTAGCATAAGGTATTGAGTTTTGAAAAAAAAAAAAATTATTTTTTTTTTTAAATCCAACAAAACTTTTTTTGAAAATTAGAATAAACAATTCTATTCAAGTTTTTGGGGAGCTTTGGCAAAAAATTGATCAAAATCGGTTGTACCGTTTTTGAGAAAATCAAAAACAAAAAATATGGTTCCTTGGGGGGGTACCCTCAATAACCATTTTTCGGAAAATTTTGTTCAACTAGTACCTAGCGCTAACTAAATGAAATTTTTTTGAGCAAAAAAAAATATTTACAAAATTTCGAAAAAATTCGTATGACAGGTACCGTTATTTTTAGTCTTAAAAAAAAAGAAAAAAACGTGTGGGGTGGAAAAATTAAAAATGATATCTACCAAGTTTGAAGAAAACGGCCGAGCCGTTTAGGCTGTAGTCGAACCGACAGACAGACAGACAGACAAAATTGCGAGACCCACTTTTTTAGTCTTCGCTATCATCATAATGTCAACTTTGATCAAAATCTCGATTTCGATTTTTTTTACGAATGCATAACTTGCCTTATAGTACCTATAAGTCGCAAGTAAAAAACTTTATAGGCGTGTTTTGTTGAGCTTCCTAATGTATACATTAAGAAATGTTACACATTAAGCTTATTTTGCACATGTAAATACAACAACAACAAGTTAACAGCACATTCACTCTTCAGTAATTTTAATGTACATGTCTTAATGTGTACATTAAGAAGCTCAACAAAACACGCCTTATATCGTTTATGATTGGTTTTGTTCCTACTTAACAAATCGTAACCAAATGACCAGAGTAAAAAATACAACTAGTTCGTTGACTTATCTAATGAATTGGAATTCCCCAGGGTTCTGTTTTAGGTCCTAAGTTATTTCTTATTTTTGACCATTAAATGGTAAACTATCTGCCTTTGCATACTCATATTTCGTACTCCAATAATAATTATTTTGAAACGTATGTCGATATGAATCATGATTGACAGATTCTCCGACATTGGTTTGGGTCTCATAAGTTAGTCATTAGCAGCAAGACTTAGTTCATGTTTTTTAATTTACAGGGGATAGTTCATGGGATGTTCATTATTAAGTTGGTCTGTTTTTCAGTGCTGTAAGGGATGCTTTGATATTAAACGTTTTGATCACTTTAAATACCTAGAAGTTTAACTCGTTAAAAAGCTGATTTGGGTTGACCAATAAATTGTCCGATGATTTCAAATGTGAGAGAAATGAACAAGATTTTTAGGTTAAGTTGAAAATTGTCTTTATTCTTTTAATCATTTCGAGATAGTTGTTGTTCTAAATCCAGTAATTTAATTGCATTTGTACAAACTTTTTATGCTAATATATATAAACTTATATTGGCTAACAGCTTTGTACAAATAATTATAGCTATGTATGTCGTTTTTATTTGGCAATCCGGAAGCCTTCTGGGCTCTTCACTTAGTGTTCACTTAGGAAAAATGACAGTTCTGAATCTGAAAAGTAGATAAATTTGCTTCTGGATTTGAAATCAGAATCGAAATCAGAAGCATTCACACATTCATATACTTAAGCGTCAGTTGTGATTTTTTGTATCCTAATTGCGCGAAATGATTTTCTTTCAACAAATATTATTCTTGATTTTCAAATGGATTTCATTATTAAAATTTTGAACCTCTGCCCTGATAAATACAATGCATTATCACCTCTAGGCACATCAGACAATTGTGTCATATCTGCAAATTTCACATGTCAACAAAACTTTTTTAGGGAAAAATCCTAGAGGAACCATTTGGTAACACGAAAAAGCCAACTGGGACGGACTCAACGATTTCTTCAGAAACTTTAATTGGTCACTATGCTTCCTCGATACTGACGTAGACTTTAGTGCAGATATGATTTCAAATTAAATTCTTTTCGGAATGAAAATTTTATCCCGAATAGGGAAAGTCCATCAAACCGAAAGAGAATTCTGGGAGTGATTCGAGTGGTAAATAGCTAAATAGGCTCATAGAAGCAAGTTTCCGATGTTATAAAGCCAAGCAAGCTAGAAAGACCTGTAATTATCATATTCGACGAACCAAACTTTTGCATGCAATGTGCTAAAGGTACTAAAAAAATTTAGTCAGCTCCCAAGAAAAAGCGAATTTGCTTGACGCTGCCAGAGCATTAACGATTTTATAGGACAAATCTTCTTCCTCACTTGTGCAGTTAGATGAATACTGAAAGATCTAGATATACACAATTCTGCTTGTCCGGATAGTATCCCTCCCATTGTTCTGAAAAAACATTCTTCAACGCTGTAAAAATTATTTCGCAAGCTTTCCCATCCGTTCTTATCATTTGGTTTCTTTCCAAGTGGATGGAAAACAGCATTGGTCCAGCCTGTTAGAAGTTGTATTGGATGATTTCAAGTCTGTTATTCATAAAATAAATGCTGGTGTGCCACATGGCTCCGTTTTGTCTCCAACCTTCTTTCTCATATTCATCAATGATCTTTTGTCTGAAACTTCTGAACCATTAAATTGTTTTGCTGATGACAGTACTATCAGCTTCTCATATTCGTTTCCAGATGCACGTCCTTGTTCTTCAGATGTGAATTTAGAACAGCAACGTAGGATAAACTCATTAAATTCTGATCTCGATAGCATTATCAGATGGGAAACCATAAACCGCGGAGAATTTAATGCTTGTTCTGTCGTTAAAGCGCAACACACCCCTCATGTCGCTATCAGTGAGCAGTACTTGCCTTGAGAAAACCGAATTGCCAACAGTTCTCGGTATGTATAATACAGACTACCTTGTGTGGAATAACGGCAAAAACGCAGTGTTTAAGTTTCCTTCCATGTTACAAGACATTTTTCACCCCTTCTGATATGGCTGTTATCTATAAGGCCTATACCCCCCCCCCCCCCAGAGTTTGATAAAAATTCAAATATTTGGACAGGTTATCCAATAACCCACTTGATTGATTCTCTTGGATAGTATCCAAAAAACAGAAATATTTTCTAGTGAAATAGCCAGTTGCTTTGCTCCTCTTAAACAACTACTTTAATGCTCGCGCTTCAGGGAAAGCTCATTAGTTTTTCTTTACGAATGTGCAACGCTTTGCCCGGCTCAATATTTCCCTCCCATTATGATATTCATACATTCAAAACCAATGTGCATCGGTATCTCAAACATTTTAAGGTTAGTCATGATCCATTAAGTGCGCGCAAAATTATAAAAACAAAAATATTTTGTGCCTGAGTTTTTGATAAACAGTCTGCAACGCTATTGTACGAAGTTAAATGAATTTGAACAAAATAGTTGAAAACCTTTTAAAAAAAAGTTTTGCCGCATAAACCAAAATTTGAAATTGTTTCATGGATTCACATTCAAATATTTTTCACATCTACCTATCCATGTAGTTGTAGCTTGATGTACAGATCGACCGAAAGTATACAAAAAAAGTTTAAAAATTTCTTAATAATCGTTATATTAGTCTTGGATAAGACAGCGATTCCTATTTTGTAGATGAAACCAATTTTAGAATTATTGATTAAATACAAATCTTAATCTAAAATAATGCATTACTTTATTTTAGGTGATCCGCCTCATTAAACAAGACTTAAAAATAAATGCAAAGGAAAGACACGTATTAGATGCCTTTGGCCCAGATGCTTATCCCGCATACCAGTCCACGCGTGATCTTACAGCTGTTGTCGATCAATTTGCCTCAAAAACTGCTGGCAAAAGCCCTATAAAGGGTAAAAAGGTAATATGACATCACATTTATATTATACTTGCAACCCTTAACTAGTAACCCACATTTTTAGGGTGCTGCTGGCTCGGTAAATGTGCAAATCATGACTCCAATAAGTCCTATGCTTGCTAGTGCTTGCAATTCTGTAGATACTGCTTTTAAAAAAAATCCCGGTGGCCTTTTCAGTGAGATAAAATACGATGGCGAACGTGTCCAAATTCATAAACATGGCAATGAATATCGTTTTTTCTCGAGAAATCTAAAACCTGTGATGGATCATAAAGTTCGACGATTTAAAGAAATTATTCCAAAGGTGTGTTTGTTGATAAATAATATTTTAGAATATTTTAATTGTAATGAATAGGCCTTTCCAAGTGCCTCGGATATGATAATCGATTCGGAAATTATTATGGTCGATACTGACACTGGTGAAATGCTGCCCTTCGGGACACTAGGAGTTCACAAGAAGCAAGAACACAGTAACTCAGAAGTGTGTCTTTTCATCTTCGATTGCATATATTTTAATGGAAGAGATTTGCAAAATGTGTAGGACTATTGAATGGAGCTATCTAAAATAACATAATTCATAAACATTATTCTTCTAGGACCTTTCGGGAAAGACGAAAAATTCTGGAAGCTAATATAACTCCGATAAAATCCTATGTTCAGCTATCTGAAAGTCATTTTCTTTCGACCAAAAAAGAATTAGCTTTAATGACAGCAAAGGTAAAATCGGTAAAACTGTTTCTTGTCAGAATAGCTACTTAAAATGTCTTCCCAATTTGAAGGTTCTCAAAGCTGGCATGGAAGGAATTGTTTTAAAAAGTGCCAATGGGCTATATCAACCAGGAAAAAGGGGATGGCTTAAAGTGAAAAAGGATTATCTTTTCGAAGGTTTGTGAAGTTTATACATAAAATCACCATAACAACAACTAAGTTCGAAGAAATCACACAAACAATATACTTTTCTTTCAGGTAAAATGGCAGATACAGCTGATTTGGTGGTGCTGGGTGGATGGTTTGGTTCTGGGAAAAAAGGTGGCATGCTTAGTATTTATCTAATGGGATGTCTTGACAAGAAAATAGATCTCTGGAAAACAGTTACAAAAGTCCATTCAGGTCTTGACGATGCAACCATGGAGGAGATCCACGACAAACTTATGCCCCGAATGGAACGAAGTGATGTCAAGAATTTACCTCCATGGTTCGTTTGTAACAAACCTTTAGTGCCTGATTATATAGCCAAATCACCGAATAATATGCCAGTTTGGGAAATAACAGGAGCTGAATTTACTAATTCAAATGCACATACAGCCAATGGAATTTCGATACGTTTTCCACGCATAACAAAATTAAGAGATGATAAGTCACCCAAAGAAGCAACAAGCTTACAAGAATTACAAAAACTATTTACTGCCTCTAAGAACAATGTTAATGTAGATTTGCTTCTAAAAAGCTGTGACACTGATGCAGATATTGATATCAAATCGAGTATGACCGGAAGTCCAATGAAGAAAGTTAAAATTGAAAAGACTAAAGCTTCTCCACCTGAAGATGAAGGTGCAACTCCAATTAAAATAGAAAAACCCTCTTTGAAAAGAGAAAAAATAGATGATGACGAAGGCGATGTTAAACCTGGAACTTCCAAAAAAATGCTTTTTGGATCTATCAAAAAGGAAAAGTTGGATAAATTTGAAATAGAATCAAAACAAAGTCCAGTTAAAATAGAAAAACGAACAACTAAGAGAGAGAACTCGATTGATATTGAGGATAATTCACTGCTACCTCATAAGAAACATATAAAAGCAGGAATATTCTTTGGCTACACAGCATATTTCCAAGCTAATAAGGGTTCAACTTTGCGTGATTATTTGAAGAAATTCGAAGATAATGGAGGTAATATAACACTAAATAGAAAAAAAGCCAATATTGTTCTCTACGAGGACGAATCGTTTGTCGAGTCAATTAGCCAAAGCAGGTGAGACGATAGAATGATTAAATATTAAATTTTTTTTTTAAATAATATTTCATTTTTTAGATTAAATTATAGTAAAAACTGCAGACATGTAAATGTTAAATGGATGCTAGATTGTATCAGCGATAACTCGGTTAAACCGATCCCCGAGTATGCTGTTCAAATAAAAATATAATTAAGTTAAAACTGCTCGAATTGTATATATTTATATTTTTATATTATTCATGTATGTACTAGTACATATATTTAAAATATTAAAATAATTTAGGCAAAAATATTCAAATTTAAGAAAAAAATGTCAACTTTATTCATTTATTTAATTTTGTATTTGCTTAACGTGTTTTAATTTATTCTATTAAACTTCTAAATAATAAAATTTTTGATAAATATTGAATTTTCGTACTATACCGGAACATTTGTTGCATTTAAAATGCGTGCATTATGACAAATAAATTAAATGTGCTCGAGATTTTCGAATTTCGAAAAAACGCGGGTTGCTCCTGGGACTCAAGTAATAGATCGCAAGCTTATTTATTTATTTAATTTAACTCGTTAAAGTACTAACGTTACAAAACTTAAAACTAGATAACATTACAAATATGAATTTACTTACAATTATGTATTAAAAAAGTTTTCTTTAAATTTACTACATTTTAAATTGTCATTAACTGAAGAAATTAAAAAATTATACTTATTGAAAACTGAAATCAATTGATTTAAGGGACTCTTCATAGTTTGTTCTGCTAAAGTTAGGATATAGAGACCGTTGATTTCTCAAGCTAGCTTGACTAAAACTAAAATTCAAGCGGCACAGAGCTGATGGAGATATTATTGATCCTTAGACTAATTTTATAATATAACATAGTTGTAGATATTGTCTATGCTTTGAGAGTAAAGGGAGATTTATTAAGATGAGTCTATTGTTATAGGGGGGCAGTGTCGATCTTTGTGACCAAGGAAGAAAACGAAGACAGAATCGTAAGAATCTCCTTTGGATTCCCTCAAGTCTGTTAATATGAACTGGGGCTCTATTTTGTAAAACGATTATCGTTGAAATTACTTCGTTATCGTTGAAATGCGATTATGTTTAACGAGAATCGTTTAATTTTAACGATACTCGTTAATTCTAACGACTGCCATATACCTATCGTTTAACTTTTGTTTTCGTTTAGCTGTCAAAATAAAATTGTGTCTGCCGGTGTGAAGATTGATGGAGCTTCAAGAATGTAAATAAAAATATAAATAATACATTTTTGAGTGAAAATTAATTAATAAAAAATTAATTAATTTTGTACGCCTTTTTCGTTTTACTTAATCGCTCTTTGTCGTGACTATCGTATTCCTCAGTATCGTTAACTTGCCGCTCGTTTCGTAATACAAAATAGGGCCCCTGAATAGTATGGCGGCCAGACTACACAGTAGGGTGTGTCACTTTTGTATGGCCGCAAAAAAGTACTCTTATTTTTAAATGTAATAGTGATCAAAAGTTGTATTAGGGTCTGAGTTTTAAGAACATGTAAAAAAAAAATAAGATTTTGTTCGTCTTTGGCTCGCTCAAATCGGTTGAAGTTGAAAAAAAAAATTTAATTTACAGTAAATTTTTTTTTTTTTACGTATACTAAAAAAAAAAACTAAACAAAATACAGAAAGAATTTTCGTCTTTACAAAAAGATATACCACGATATTGTAGGTGGTTCCGTTGATTTTTAAGAATTTTTTTTTGTAAAAAAAAACAAAACCATTTTACATAAAAAAATGATTTTTCTTCCTTCTTTTATTATTTCATAACTTCTTTATCAAGTGTTCAATTTAAGCAAATATAAGCTTAAAAGTGTTTCCTTGCAATTATCTTTGACTTGGAAGCCTAAAAATATTTTATATAATTTTTTTGTATCCACACGGTGCAATTTAAAACAACACCATATTTCAAAAATCTCGAAAAATCAAAATTTCTTGGATTTCATCCTATTTTTGAGCGAGCCAAAGATATTAATTAAAATGAAAATTGTAAACGCAGGATTTAATTTTGATAAGCAATGCAACTTTTAAAAGCTATTACATTTGAAAATACCATAGTTGAGCACTTTGACACACCCTACTACACAGCCATATTCGAGTAGGTCTGACAAAAGATATGTAGAGAAGCTTAAGAACGTAAGGATCCACGAAGTCACGGGAGAATCTTTTTATAAATCCCAAAGTTTTATTCGGCCCTACCAAGGTAACCGTCGGAGCGGAACTTTCTCCGCAACGCATTCTCCTTCGGAGGTTCAATTTCAGTTCAAAGTAGCTTTCATCGGAAGAAATTTTACAGAAATCCAACAACGCATTGCGATGGATATAAATTTCAGACAGAGATGTGCTAATTAACCGATATATCGAAAATGCGATATATTTTCGATAGTTTTTTATAAAATAAACACCATAAGCGTTTTAAACCATGAAAAACCGGTCAGAGAGTGTAGTTTATTGTTTATAAAAAATATTTTTTTTTCAATTATAATGCGCTAGCGTTTTTAAAAAATGTAATTAGATGCACCGATTTTTAAATCAAAACTATCGAATAAAGTCTCTTCCCTATTTCGAGACGTATGTTTTTTGTTTCCATTTGAAGTGTCAAACAAATAATAAATTGAAAAAAAAAACTTTGGAAACACAATATTTATATTTATTTGACTAATAGGTACTTTAATCACAATGGAAATGGATCAAAACACAAAACAAAAGATCACGAACATAGTTTTTTTCCATCCAAACATCGGTCCCAGTTAATTTAACTGATTGGGGCCAGATCTTCCCAAACACAGTTACAATTTCTGGTGTCTTTTTGGCGTTATCCGCTCATAGCTCATATTGTTGCTTGTTTTTTCGTTCTGCCTAAGAACAAAAAGTCTATTATAATTACATATGTAACACAAGTTAACGAAAATAAAGTTAATTTCTTTATTACTTACATTTTAATTAACTATTTCTCTAAAAAGAAAACACTTTCCGCAACAAGAACTTGTCGGAGGATTTCGGAGAAAATTTTGTTTTTTTAGAAGTGCTTCATCGCAAACAAAAGGCATGCGTTGAATTTCGTCGGACAGAATCTCCGATCAGCTGATCGGAGAAATACCTTGAAGCAAAATGTCTCCGATTCGGAGGAAATCGGAGAGAATTCCGCTCCGACGGTTACCTCGATAAGGCCGATTAGCTTTTTTAATAATAAAGTTAATCGGCCCTACCAAGGTAACCGAAATCCAACAACGCATTGCGATGGATATAAATTTCAGACAGAGATGTGCTAATTAACCGATATATCGAAAATGCGATATATTTTCGATAATTTTTTATAAAATAACACCATAAGCGTTTTAAACCATGAAAAACCGGTGAGAGAGTTTAGTTTATTGTTTATTAATAGTATTTTTTTCAATTATAAAGCGCTAGCGTTTTTAAGAAATGTAATTAGATGCACCGATTCTTGAATCAAAACTATCGAAGAAAGTCCCCTTCCTATTTCCATACATGATTTTTATTTCCATTTGAAGTGTCAAAAAAAGAATAAATTGAAAAAAAAAACTTTTGAAACACAATATTTTATATTTATTGGACTAATAGGTACTTTAATAACAATAGAAATTAATCAATGCACAAAACAAAAGATCACGAACATACTTTTTTTCCATCCGAACATCCATGTCTTGGTCCCAATTAATTTAACTGATTGGGCCAGATCTCCCCAAACACAGCTACAATTTCTGGTGTCTTTTTGGTGTAATCCGCTCATATTCGGCCCTACCAAGGTAACCGTCGGAGCGGAACTTTCTCCGCAACGCATCCTTCGTCGGAGGTTCAATTTCGGTTCGAAGTAGCTTTCATCGGAAGAAATTTTACAGAAATCCAACAACGCATTGCGATGGATATAAATTTCAGACAGAGATGTGCTAATTAACCGATATATCGAAAATGCGATATATTTTCGATAATTTTTTATAAAATAAACAGCATAAGCGTTTTAAACCATGAAAAACCGGTGAGAGAGTGTAGTTTATTGTTTATTAATAGTATTTTTTTCAATTATAAAGCGCTAGCGTTTTTAAGAAATTTAATTAGATGCACCGATTCTTGAATCAAAACTATCGAAGAAAGTCCCCTCCCTATTTCCATACATGTTTTTTATTTCCATTTGAAGTGTCAAAAAAAGAATAAATTGAAAAAAAAAACTTTTGAAACACAATATTTTATATTTATTGGACTAATAGGTACTTTAATAACAATAGAAATGGATCAATGCACAAAACAAAAGATCACGAACATACTTTTTTTCCATCCAAACATCCATGTCTTGGTCCCAATTAATTTAACTGATTGGGCGTGGGCCAGATCTTCCCAAACACAGCTACAATTTCTGATGTCTTTTTGGTGTAGCCCGCTCATTGTTGCGAAGTTTTTTTTTTCGTTCTGCCTAAGAACAAAAAGTCTATTATAAATAAGTAACACAAGTAACGCAAATAAAGTTAAATTCTTTGTTACTTACATTTTAATTAACTATTTCTTTAAAAAGAAAACACTTTCCGCAACAAGAACTTGTCGGACGATTTCGGAGAAAATTTTGTTTGTATGTGTCAAAAATAAGACCATTAGAAGTGCTTCATCGCATACAAATGGCATGCGTTGAATTTCGTCGGACAGAATTTCCGATCAGCTGATCGGAGAAATACCATGAAGCAAAATGTCTCCGATTCCTAGGAAATCGGAGAGAATTCCGCTCCGACGGTTACCTCGATAGGGCCGATTGTTGCGAACTTGTTTTTTCGTTCTGCCTAAGAACAAAAAGTCTATTATAAATAGGTAACACAAGTTAACTCAAATAAAGTTAATTTCCTTATTACTTACATTTTAATTAACAATTTCTTTAAAAAGAAAATAATTTCCGCAACAAGAACTTGTCGGAGGATTTCGGAGATGATTTTGTTTGTATGTGTCAAAAATAAGACCATTAGAAGTGCTTCGTCGCGCACAAATGGCATGCGTTGAATTTCGTCGGACAGAATTTCCGATCTGCTGATCGGAGAAATACCTTGAAGCAAAATGTCTCCGATTCGGAGGAAATCGGAGAGAATTCCGCTCCGACGGTTACCTCGATAAGGCCGAATGTGATCAAAAAATGTTAAATTAGAATCTAGAATAATCCCTAGATCGGAAAAAACGGACACTCTACATAATGTAAAAGAATCTAACATATAGTTGTAAGTAAACACATTTTTTTTGCGCGTAAAACACATTGTTTTACACTTGTCAATATTTAACAAAAGACGGTTAGTATTGCACCATTCCCTGAACCTATAAATGTCTTCTTGAAGTTGTTCACAGTCGCTGATGGAGGCTATTCTTTTAAAAATTTTGATATCATCCGCATAGATAAGCACAGATGAATTTTTTATAATTGATGTCAAGTCATTGATATATAGAACAAATAGTAATGGGCCTAGATGCCTCCCTTGTGGAACACCTGAGTTGACCAAAAATTGATCAGAACGCTCATTACGAAAAGTAACACTATACTTCCTGTTTTCTAAATAAGATGATATCCAGACTAGAAAGTTTTCATTGAACCCTAAGCCAATTAGTTTATTAATTAGAGTTTTGTGACAAAGCTTATCAAAGGTTTTGCTAAAATCAGTAAATACACAATCCACCTGTTTTCGATCTTCAAAGGAATCGATACAAAAAGAGGTAAATTCAAACAGATTTGTGACAGTTGACTTCTTTTGGACAAAACCATGTTGGCTATCACAAATAATAGATTTACAATTAAAAGATAAGACGTTACAGATAATGGATTCAAATAATTTGGGAATTACAGACAATTTAGCAATAGGGCGATAGTTAGTTATATCGTTTTTTGACCCTTTTTTATGGATGGGTATAATGAAAGCACTTTTCCACTTAGAAGGAAATATTGAAGAATTTAAGGATTCATTAAATAGAACATATAGGGGATAGGATAAATAAGATACACATTTCTTTAATACACTAGATGGTACTAGAGGGTTCGTAAGAACCGGACTCTACAAATGCATCTTTAAAAAAATTAGCAAACATATTAGATATTTCTCCAGAATCATGACTGGTTACGTTATTAAAAGACATAGAGTTGGGGTAGCCGTCAATTTTTCTTTTACTACTCACGAAGTTCCAGAAATGTTTAGGATTTCGTTTTAGATCATTTTCGATTTTTAAAATGTAATCGGAATATAAAATATTAGAGTAGTCAGAAAACATAGACTTCAGATCGGAGTAAGCGATATAATCTTCATCAGCTCTGGATTTGGAATATTTCAACCATGCTTTGTTTCTTCTATTTTTTAGATTTTTAAGCTCAGTGTTAAACCATGGTGGATTTTGAGATCTACTGCAAGATTTACGTAGTGGAGTTGTTTCATAAAACATTTAAAAAGGATATCATAAAATTTTAAACACATTTCGTTAATATTACAATTTAAAAAAACTTGATTCCAGTTAACATTACACAACAAATTAAATAATTGATCAAAATTACATTTTTTAAAGTTGAACTCAAGATTTTCATTTGATTTGTCAAAGTCATTGCACAGGCTAATGTTTAATGATATACATATCTAGAGTTGGGTGGTGCCGGTCTTCTTTTAATAGTATGATATCAGCAGGGGTTACAGATGTATCCGAATTTATAGTGTTCGAGAAAAAAACTAAGTCCAAAATATTGTTGAAATTGTTGAGAACCCCATTAAATTGACTAAGTCCACACGAGGCCAAACCATCAATTATTGAGAACTCATTAGCTGTGGAAGGGTTCGCAGGACATACGATGTTGAAGTCTGAAGATATTGTCCATCGCAAGTTTGAGAGATTAAAATCGCCTAATATCAAGAGCTCGTCATTTGTATCCATTTGGTTATGTATGCTTTCAACACATTTAATACAACTTTCATACACATTGTTTATAGATCTTGGAGGTATATAGACAGAGATAATGTAGAGGTAACCAGATACCATTTTAATTTTGATACATATTATTTCTATTTCAGAAGCTTCAAAAGCATCAACCAAATTACATATAAAAGAATTCTTCACAGCAATTAGGATTCCGCCACCAACTGTTTCAAGGTCATTTGAGTGGTGTCTGTCACGTCTAAAGACTTGGTATACGTTGTATCAAAAAGCTCAGTATCCAAGAATGAGTCATTCAGCCAAGTTTCTGTCATTACAATAATATCATGAGGAAGGTTATTGACATTTTTATAGATCGAATTGATCTTCGTTCTAAGTCCATTAACATTTTGATAGTAGATTAATATTTGTTGAAGCTGCTTCTTTGGTGATATAGCATTGTCGGCCCCAAGCGAAAAGGGTTTTGATGATTTGAAGTTTGTCTGTTATTTTGTTTATTTACAAATTCATGGATTATTATACCATTTGGTCAAAGTGATGATGAGTTGATTAAATGAAAAACTGAATCAGGAACTCGTATTTTGAATGAAGAGTACTTAGCTTTCGCGATCTCTAGCTTGGTGTCTTCAATTTTGAATACCAAGCCGGCGTGTATAACACTCTACTCAGCTTCTAGCCATCTTAACCGTTGAATACGTAGTTTTTTGACCAGTGACACGTCGGTTTACAGCTCGTATAGTTCGTGGTTGAATAGTCTTAGCCAGATGTTATTTTGCTTATCCACACAAACCGACCCATACACCGTGCGAGGTACCCTTACCTCAAAGACACCAATCGAGCTTTCATCGCCCTGATAGAGTCCATGCTTCTGTACCATAGAGCGAGATCGGGATGATATCAGTTTTGTTCAGCGTCTCCTTGGTACTTCTCGATAGGGCTTTATTGCTCAATTGCTTACTAAGCCCAAAGAAACGGCGATTAGAAAAATTGATTTAAGCACTGATTTAGGGGTTGCCGTGACGCGATGGTTGTGTGCTCGCCTGTCAATCTCAATATAACAGGTTCGATTCCTGCCGTCGTCTATGTCGTCTTTAATTCCATTAAAACCTTCTATAAATTGTCATCAATGGGATGCTGGTTTACTCATTACATGTTGTTTAGGCATAACACTAACAACATGTGATTGAGTTAAACTACGAGTATGCCCAACAAGGATGGAAAACGAATAAAATAATGCGAATTATAAGGGACATAAAAATAAGACACGGCAATTCTCCGCTTTAGTTCAGCCGCCATCCTTGGAGATAAAATATCTGAGACAACAACCTTCAGTCTCAGAACATCGTGCCACACATCTTTCCTATCCTTCTTTCTCTTCCTTAACTTCACTCCCGCGCTGTGTTCAAGCATTTAAAGGGTAATCATAATCCCTTGAGCGCGTGTAGATTATTAAAAAAAAAAAAAAAAAAAAAATGTCATTTGCCGAGTTCATAGCAGTGCCCATCTATCAATAGTCACGTTCTGACCAAGTCTGCGATGGGAATCGACTCTATTTGATGAGAGCATATTGTATCGATGCTGGAAAAGGCACCCGTAACTGCTCATTTGATACTTCCGTTATGTTGAAATCGTCTGCATATCTAAGATATTGCGTGAATTTTTGAAAGATAGTGTCAGTTGCGTTGGCTTGGGTGTTGTGCAACATTCTCTCAAGAACAATATTGAAGCAGCTACATGAAAGCGCGTCCCCTTGTCGCAGTCCTCTGGTAGTTTCGAAGGTTTCGGTTAAATCTCTTCCAAATTTGACGGAGCAGCGATCATTCTCCAAAGTTATCCTGATAAGGCGTATCAGTTTGGCAGGGATACCATAACTAGACTTATCACAGTATACCTCATGTCGTAAGCTGCTTTGAAATCAATGAAAAGGTGGTGTGTATCGATATTAAATGCTTGGATCTTCTCCAGGATTTGGCGCAATATGAAGATTTGGTCGATGGTTAACTTATCTCAGGTCTAAAACCACATACCACACGGATAAGAGCCAATCAAATGTTGTCAGTAAATTGCTTCAGACATTCACATAATAAGCAATTAGTGCATCTGTAGTTGGTGCAGAGAAGGCGATCTTTTTTATAATATTTTTATAATATTATTATAAAATAGTTTTTTTTTTTCAAAAATTCAAAAAATATTTTTTTTTAAGTTTTGAAATGCATAGTTTTTCAAACTTTTTAGAAGCTTCTCTATAAAAAATTTCATTAAGATCGATTATGTCGATAATGAGAAATTCTAAATTTGAAAAAATGGTTCTATGGTAGGTACAGTCAGTACTATCTTGATTTCAATTTTTTTTTAATTAAATAATAGATCGTAATAATTAATCAAAAGAAAAAAATTTAAGCAAAATTCTCGGGACCGTGTTAGAGAAAAATACGATTTTTTAGAACCAGTTTTTAACATTTGTATGGAGGGTACCTTTATTGTTATGGTAAAATAAAATAAAAATAAAAAAAAAATGTTGAGTTTAAAAAAAAAATGATTTTTTTTTTAAAATCCAAAACAAAATTTTTGGAAAATTTGAATACTCAATAATATTAAAACTGCTGGGGAGCTTTAGCATAAAAAAAAATTATAAAAATCGATTGTACCGTTTTTGAGAAAATCAAAAACCAAAAAAATTGGTTCCAAGAGGGGTACCAAAAATAACAATTTTTAAAACTTTTTTTTCCAACCATTTCCTAACTTTAACTAAATGTAATTTTTGGATTTTTTTTTTAAATCTGTGGGACAGTTTTTGAGAAAATAAAATGCACGACTGGATCGCACGAACTTGCTCTTATGTAAAAGTACTTTGGAAGTTAAGATACATTTTATAAATATAAAACATGGATTTAATGAGATAATAATGTTCAAATGCATAAAATTGCCGTCTGGTTTCCGGAAAAGTATGAATTTATGCAAATAAACTTTTAAAAATCGTTTTATTATTAAATAAATTTTTTATATAAGAAATTTCTCTTAGATTTTTCAAGAAAAAAATGTGGGATGCGAATTTTCAGTATTAAATAATATTGATTTTAGGAAATAATTTCAAAAAATAATCGTTCATAGGTTTTGAAAATATTGATTTAAAAAAAAAATGTTTTTTTCAAAAAAACCCAACAAATATTTTTTCGAATATTTTTGTATACAATATTATTTTAAACTTAAGGGGACTCCTGCTGAAAATTTTGGGTTAAAATCCTTAGAGCCGTTAATGAGAAAGTCGAAAATAAAAAAAACGGTTCTATGGAAGGTACCCCTAATAACATTTTGCCCCAAAATTTTGTTTGACCAAAATGTAGCTTATGTTCATAATATCACACTTAATTTTTTTTATCAAAATCGTTAGAGCCGTTTTCGAGATAAATAAGATTTTGCATTACGGGTGTATGGGGGGTACCCTTAGTTTTGGAGCTAAAAAAAAAATTTCAATTTCTCCTCTAGGGAATCACCGAAGACCCTTAAGTACCGAGTTTGAAGAAAATACCTCCAGTAGTTTAGGCTGTAGTTCGAGGTACAGACATACAGACATACAGACATACAGACAGACAGACAGACAGACGGAATTGCCGGACCCACTTTTTTCGTCTTCGCTATCATCGTAATGTCAACTTTGATCAAAATCTCGAGTTCGATTTTTTTTTCAAATGCAGAACTTGCCCTATAGTACCTATGTATATCGCAAGTAAAAAAGAAGATATTTATTAAATTTCGAAAAAAAAATCGTATGGCAGACCTGCAGACAGAACAGAATTACGAGACCCACTTTTTTAGTCTTCGCTATCATCGTAATGTCAACTTTAATCAAAATCTCGAGTTCGAAGTTTTTCCCAATGCATAACTTGCCTTATAGTACCTATAAGTCGCAAGCAACAATTTAAGAGTCAGATGGCGCCTATTGTTGACAATCCAACTCCGGCCTTTGGTAACTCGAATAATGACAATGTAGATTTAAAATATTTCCAAAATAATGCAGATATAACAAATATTGCTCCAAATTCCATTAGATTAGATTTATCCTAAAAAATTTGAGAAGGCTTTCTTATATGTATACATTATGTGAGCCTATACATATCTATATACTCGTATGCTTGGGTGCCTATGAATCCAACTTTTCTCAATATATTAATTCACGGTTCTGATATACATACATAGATTGGGAGACCCATAGGCTACGATATTCTCAGTGAAAGGGCTCAAAAAAATCGAAATAAATTTTTTTATTCCTACAAAGAATTCTTCGCAGCTAAACGGGCAATAATAATTATTGATAAAATCACTGGTATAATGAGTCGGTTGTTAATATCAGTCCCTTTTATAATTAAGTGTAATTTACAGAAAAATGTTTCATTATGAAGTACAGTCGACTCCGCTTATCTGCACTCCGCTTAACTGAAAATATCGGATATCTGAAACAATACATCTATCACCGATTTATTTTGTACTCTTTTCCAAATAAATAGGTTCGCTTAATTGGAACTCCGTTTAAGTGAACACTCCTTTTATTTGAAACAATTTTTTCCCCCAAATAAACAGTTTGTATTAAAATAACTCCGCTTAAGTGCAACTTAGAACGTGTCCAAAAATTTTCAAACGAACACACATAAAATTTTACTTTTGAAGTTACAATATGAAGTTACATTATCACCCTTCCATCAGTCATTCCAATCGTCACAGTCGTATTTTTACCTGAAATTTGAATTAAATGCAAATCGTCGGCTGGATGCTATCTTGTTCAAAAGGCCATTTTTTACGAAATCGAGTTATGTATGCAGTCCTCGTAATTTTGGGACGCTCTTTCATTTGGCGCAAACCATTTTGTTCTATCTCTTTTAGTTTTCAATTTACAGAGAACTGTTTTGTTCAATAAGACACTTTTTTAACGATTTTTCAATTCATTTTTGTTCAATAAACTGCTTTTCATCTTTTTTTGTATTATATTGAACAATTGTTAGTATATTAAAAAAAAATGCATAGTTTCTATCTTGTACAATATCCATACATATAAATGACTTCCTCGTTGATTTTAATTTATAACTAATTCAAAATAAAATAAAAACAATTTCTGTAGCTTGATTTATACAATTTATATATGATGATATTGTCAAGGCTTTCAGAAAAAAAATAATACCAATCAAATATTTTCTTACATACACAAAAACTTTCAATTTGAACTTTAAAAATCGATTTCCCAACATTTTGAAAAATGGACATTGAACAAGATAGCATCCAGCCGACGAAATATGCATAAAAGTAAATATAATTTGAAAACAACTCCGCTTAAATGAAAAAGAGTTGCATTTATCCGAAGTTCGCTTAAGTGCAACAAGGTTGCAGTTATCCGAAGTTCGCTTAAGTGAAAAATCCGCTTAATTGCAACGATTCTTTTGCATTTTGGGGTTGCAGTTAAGCGGAGTCGACTGTAATACACATATTTGAAGAAGAAAATAAATCTTAAAGCAAAGGCTAAATCCCGATAGCTGGATGGCCCAGTCTACCAGCTATAACTCTTTTAACCTTGGTGGAAGCTCATTAAACTGTAGGTTTATTCTCATTTGTAATATTAATTGATGATGCTTGAGAAGTCAATCCTGTGCTCCTAAGCCCAGCTGTGCAAATAAACCATCTGCAGTGGCGTAACTATAGGGTGGCAGGGCTGGCAAAATGCCACGGGCCCCCGACCCAAGATGGCCCCGATTAAAAAGGGGCCCCGGCCCAAGAGGCCACGAGCTCAGATATAACCTAACATTTTTAACAAAACCTAAGTACCTACTTAGAAGTTATAATTTTTTAAGTACCTAATTAAAATCAATCAGAGTGAGGCACAACTAAAGTGCATATATAAATTCAAACTAATCATTAAAATTTCAACACATTCAAAATAAAAAGATGTCGATTTTCAGAACGCTTCCATTGGTTGCTTCATTTTTTGTGGCGGTACATTGGTGATGCGGGCGAGCTAGTGACGGCCGGAAAATTCCCTCATTTTGTTAACCAAAAAGGCTAGAAGCCAGTGACACTGAAAGTCGTGTCATCGCGGATTTGAAAAATGTATATGTAAATCGATAGTTAACAATTATATGAATAAAATCAACTTAGTACGCGTTGACTTAGTAAGGCGAAAATATGTTAAACAAAATTTATTATTACAAAAAAGCAAAAATGTGTTTTATTGTTATCGCGGATTTTGATGAATTTTAGTTCATTCGATAGGAAATTTCGCGATTTAACGGAAAATTTTGCTGCCAAACTTCATTTGGCCGGAAGGGTATAGGTGATAGTGATAGGGGGTAAAAAAAATGTCTCTTAAATCACGAAATTTCCTATTGAATGCACTAAAATTCATCAAAAACTGCGGTAAAGTAAAACAGTTTTCAGGTTTCGATCCACTTTCAAAGATGAAAGCTTTCCTGAAATATGTACTATGTTACATTAATGTTACTTGTTACAATTCCTGTGACTACAGCTAGTGCTGAACGATCATTTTCGAAACTAAAATTAACAAAAACCTATTTAAGAAACTCTATGGCACAAGACAGGCTACGTAGCTTGGCTATTCTAACTTTTGAAAATTCTATGGCCCAATCTTTATACTTTGATGATCTTATAGATACTTTTGCGGAACAGAAAGCTCGGAGAAAAGAATTTTATTAATACAAAAATCTTATTGAAAGTAAATTGTTATTTTATTATAAATATTTGTATAAACCTATGCTCTTGAAAATAAAACTTATTAGATATTTAACTAAAATGCACATAATATTATCAATAGTTTTGGATAACTACTAACATCATTGGTTTATTAAAATAAAATTCTAACATGACTATTTTTACTACAACGCCGGAGGGCCCCATCCAAAAAATTTGCCACGGGCCTCAGATGGTATAGTTACGCCACTGACCATCTGTATACCTTTTACCATCAAAAGCAAAGGTTCTATAGTGCATCCCCCGTTTGAATATTTTGTTGAAAACCAAACTGGAAGTATGAAAAAAGCTTGATTTGTTTAAAAACATTGGGCCTTACCAAAAATTAAATTAAGAGACTACTTTAATAAAGGGTTTTTCAACAGGGACGCTACAAAAGTAGAGCGACAGGGACAGCAAACGACGCCACATTTCCTGCCGCTCTTTTGACATTTCTCTTCAGTAAGGTTTGCCATTTCATGATGGAAAGATATACTAGCCAACAACGAGTCAAAATTATTAAAATTTACTACCTAAATTCGGAGTCAGTGGCCTCAACGTTAAGAGCGCTACGTCCAATTTATGATCGTCATAATCGTCCTAGCAGATCAACAATATTGAGCGTCTAGTTGAAAAATTTGAATCCACAGGCACAGTACAAAATGTTCCCGTGCCAGTGAGACAAAGAAGTGCCCGTAGTGTCGAAAATATTGCTGCCGCTGAGGCTTCAGTTGCAGAAAGCCCAAATATGTCTCTCACACGTCGTTCTCAAGCGTTGGGCATCTTTGTGACGTCGTTGTGGCGAATTTTGCGAAAAGATCTATGTATGCTTGAAAACCGTCGAAAATTGGGTTCAGCGTCTGGACTTCTGCAAGCGTGCCCGTAGTGGCCATGCAAAAGAAATCGAGTTCTATACATAATGACATCGAACGTATGTACTTTCACAGGAATAACAGGAATAAAGAATTTCATTGATATCCGTTTTTGTTTTATTTAAAAAAACTTTTGAAGCGCTCTTATTAAAAACCCCGATATTTGAGCGAAATGAAGCATTATTTAATGGACTCTATAACTGACCATATACAGGGTGATTGGCATAAGGTGTGACAAAAAGCTAGGGCGTGTAGGTTGGACTTAGACAAGAAAAAAATCGTATGGGAGGGGGGGGTCTATTTCCCCCCGTTTAGGCGGGAGGGGCAATTTAAGAAAAAAATCACTCAAAACAGAAAAAAAATTATTAAAAAATAACGGTGATACCTACAGAGTAATGCTATAGCATTTTAAAAAGCCAGAAATACATTCTTTAATTTTGTTTTCAAATAAAGTTGTTCGAGTAAATAGTTTTTGAAAAATTAATTTTCAAAATCAAAATTTTGAAAAAAAAAATGAAATTTTTTTTTTAAACTATTTTTTTTTCAAAATTTTACGTAATTAAGTATTATTTTTTTATTCAATATTCAATGCTCATATTAATTTTTGATCAAACACAAAAAACCGGATGTCAAAATGTTTTGTAGTTTTTGAGAAAATCAAAAATAAGAAAAACTACTTTTGTTCTAAGAAAAGCCTTTTATTTTAGTTTTTATACGTTTTTGGATTCTTAGGTGAATTTACGATTGAAAGGATTAACTTTCTTTTTACTATTTTTTTAATTATCGTCTTATAAGCATACAATAATGTGACAAAGTACTGGATCAACCATATTTCACACATTTTTTCATTGAGAACATCTGCCTGAGAGCATTGGATTAATATTGACCTGCGACTTTTTTATTATGGTGGGGTCGGCTTGGCTTAAGTGCATATACGAAAGAAAGGATTAACTTTTTTTGTAAAATTTTTTTATTATCAGTCTTATAAGCATACAATAACACATTTTTTCATTGAGAACACCTGCGTGAGAGCATTGGATTAATATTTATCTGCGAATGTTTTTTAAATAATGCAGCGTTACACGCCCTAACTAGTGACAGAAAAATGCAATTGCGAAATAAGAAAAAAAATGTTCCTGAATCTTGAAATCAATTTAAATAATAAATACATGCATATTTAGATAAAATACATAATTACTGTTTATTTAAAGTTAATCCTTTCTTTCGTAAATGCACCTAAGCCAAGCCGACCCCACCATAATAAAAAAGTGGCAGGTCAATTTTAAACCAATGCTCTCACGCAGGTGTTCTCAATGGAAAAATGTGTGAAATATGGTTGATCCAGTACTTTGTCACATTATTGTATGCTTATAAGACGATAATTAAAAAAATAGTAAAAAGAAAGTTAATCCTTTCAATCGTAAATTCACCTAAGAATCCAAAAACGTATAAAAACTAAAATAAAAGGCTTTTCTTAGAACAAAAGTAGTTTTTCTTATTTTTGATTTTCTCAAAAACTACAAAACATTTTGACATCCGGTTTTTTGTGTTTGATCAAAAATTAATATGAGCATTGAATATTGAATAAAAAAATAATACTTAATTACGTAAAATTTTGAAAAAAAAATAGTTTAAAAAAAAATTTCATTTTTTTTTCAAAATTTTGATTTTGAAAATTAATTTTTCAAAAACTATTTACTCGAACAACTTTATTTGAAAACAAAATTAAAGAATGTATTTCTGGCTTTTTAAAATGCTAAAGCATTACTCTGTAGGTATCACTGTTATTTTTTAATAATTTTTTTTCTGTTTTAAGTGATTTTTTTCTTAAATTGCCCCTCCCGCCTAAACGGGGGGAAATAGACCCCCCCCCTCCCATACGATTTTTTTCTTGTCTATGTCCAACCTACACGCCCTAGCTTTTTGTCACACCTTATGCCAATCACCCTGTATATGCTAACAAAATGTCTAACATGTCTTAATAAAATAATCGTAAAATACCTTAAAATGTAGTACAGTAAAACCCGCTTAAGAGAAACGGCAAAATGTCACAGTTTTGCTTTCACTTAAGCGGGTTTTTCACTTAAGCGAACCCCGAACGGATATTTTTTTTATCTTTTGAACTTGCCTTGATAGAAGTTAAATAAAACAACGATTAAATAACACAAAAATAATTTATTGAAAAACGAAAACTAGCAAATTTTTGTTTTTTTTTTTCACTTAAGAGAGTTTTTTTCAATGAAAAATATTAAAAATTAACTGAAAATATGTTTCAGTTATCCGGGTTTTTCGCTTAAGCGGGTTTCACTTAAGCGGAGTGTTTTAAGAGAAATTGGTCGGAAAATACTTGGGGATGAAAAAGTGTTTCAGGTAAGCGGGTTTTTCTCTTAAGCGGGTTTTACTGTATACCCCTTTATAATAATGGTTAGTGGAATGCGGAAGGTCTCGAGTTCGATTCTCAGCCACTGCAAAAAGTTTTTCAGGAGTGTACTGTTTCTTGCGAGGAATTGACAAATCCTCTAAGATTATTATCTCGTGTCATTGTAAGCGCTGCTCATTAGCCGTTCGGCATCGGCACAAAATTGTAGGTCCCTTCCGTTCCTGGTTACACGCACACAGGAATGGTTGAGAGTTGTAAGTCACTAGGTCCTGGTTCACTTTGAGCTGTTGCACCACCAAATTTAATTTCATTAAAATACCTTAATAATAATTTTCTTTTATTTTCAACAAACTCTGTGGCATCGTTTTTGAAAAGAAGAATAATATCCTCACATTTAAGTGCGTCAGGAAATATGCCAGAAAAGATGCTTCTGCTAAAAATATGTACCAAGATTTCTACTACAATCCAAGAAATGTTTTTTTTACAGAAAATTCGACATTGTTATAACCACAGCTATAAAGCCCCATTTAGACGATCATTTCAGTTTCAGTTTCAGTTGAGCTATCAGTTAAGCGTATAATAAAGAGTTGAAAAAAGTAGAGCGCTCAAACATAAGTGGAATAGTGACGAATAATGTGTACGTGCCAAATCTGCGGTACTTTGATTTGCTGGATCTCTTTCAGCTTCGTGGGTGGATTGTAGGTATTTCCACATATTGTCCGCAAAAAATTGTGCAAGTTGCAGCATGTCAGTACAACAACATCCACATTTTCAATTTTTAAGTTTTATTTGATAAAATGCCAAATGCATTCTCAACAATGTGTCGAGCTCTTTATAATCTGTAGTTAAAACCATGCGATCATAATTCAACTGCTTTTTATTGAATGGTTTCAAGAAGTTGCGTCGTAGAGCAAATTCCTTATCTCCTACAAAATGTATTTCTTCTGACTTTCAACTGCTCACAAGTAAAATGAAAGCTCAACTGAACACCGGACTGACGTCTAAATACGCTGTCTTTTTTAACTGAACTGATAACTGAATTGAAAACTTGTCGTCTAAAAGGGGCTTTAAGAGTTTTGTTTTTTTATTGAACTGAATCTAAAGTCCTATCCAGCTATGACGGCTTTTAAACGAAGCAATATTACCTTGCGATTTTTAAGACCGTAGGAGAGAGACGTGTGTGGTGGCGGGGTTACATAAGGCGGAAGATGACTCCAAAAGAGAAACTAAGATTAAAAATCGCTTTCGTGTAAAAGCAGTATATCTTGTGAAATTAAAACGGGAGTAATTGAAAGGTACACTCGAGCCAAGTATTTCTCTAAATTCTGACGAAATATGAGTAAACAATGAGTAAAAGCTTCATTGAATCTAATGTTTGCATGGATGTTATCTTAAGCTTTAGGGTTGATTTCCTATATATACAATACATATGAGCATGAGCAATAGATAATCAAGTGAGCACTCGAAACCCAGAAGAGAAATCAATTCAAGTGCTGAATATAAATAGTTGCAGTTTAAGCTAGCACATTCAGCTAGCACAGTTTAAGAAGGTTTCACTAAATAAATTATTAACGATTATATATTTCAACCTTAATTTATTGTTGGTTTTGGATTGCAAAGAACCAAGTTACAAAATGATCGCTGAATCAATTGTGTTGTTCGGGATATTGGCCTTTATGTTCTACAAATGGTCTACATCGACATTTAATTTTTTCGAAAAACGTAATGTTCCCTATAAGAAACCTCTTCCACTTGTCGGAAATCAAAAGAATTTCATTCTTCGAAAAGTGTCAATGTTCGACAATGTGAGGAATATTTATAATCAATTCGATACCAAGTGAGTGTTCTACTTTTGAAACCACAAACGTGACAAAATAAAAACTTTGTTTCTATAAAAATGTATTTTGTCATTGCAGCATTTTTGGACTTTTTGATTTACGTTCCCCAGCTTATGTAATTCGCGATCCTGAACTCTTAAAACTCATTACCATCAAGGACTTTGATCATTTCGTAAATCATCGTGAATCTCTTAGAGATGGAGGTCTCCTGGACAAAGCTTTAAGTAATTTAAGAGATCAAAAGTGGAAAGACATGCGCTCTACTCTAAGCCCGGTGTTTACCGGTAGCAAAATGCGTCAAATATTTGTCCTTATCAACGAAGTCGCTCGAGAGTCTATGGAGTTTTTGAAAAAGAACCGGGAAGCTCAAATTGACTTCAATATCAAAGACTATTTCACTCGTTTTACAAACGATGTAATTGCCTCGGCGGTGTTTGGTATCAAAGTGAATTCTTACAAGGAAGAATCAAATAAGTTCTATGTCATGGGAAGAAGGATCACTAAACTCACCATTTGGCAAAATTTGGTGTTCTTTATGTATGCTAACCTAAAATATGTCATGAGGGTAAAGTGTACTGCCAGCTAAATTATTTTCACATTAATCTAAATTTTTGTCTTCTAGCTTTTTAAAATCCAACTGTTCAATAAGAAAGACACAGATTACTTCATGTACCTGGTTATGGACGCAATGCGTTATCGACACAAGAATAAAATCTTCCGACCGGATATGGTTAATATGATGATGGAAGCCAGAGGCTTGTTTATTAATAACGAAGACAAAAAGCATACAAAAAGTCACGAATGGACGGATGATGAGATTGTGGCTCAATTTTTCGTATTTTTCTTCGCCGGCTTTGAACCTACCTCGGTGTTGATGTCTTTTGCTGCACACGAACTCATGGTCAATCCCGATTGTCAGGAGAAACTCCGCGAAGAAATCTTGGAGGTGAAAGAAAATCTGGATGGTAAACCTCTGACCTATGAAGTTCTCCAGGGAATGAAGTATATGGACATGGTTATTTCTGAAACCTTACGTAGGTGGCCGCCAGCTGTTGTAACCGACAGGCTGTGTAATAAGGACTTTCACTATAAAGACGACAATGTTGATGTCACCATCGAAGCTGGTGATTACATTTGGATTCCCATTGCCGGATATCACATGGACGAGAAGTATTTTCCCGATCCATTGAAATTCGACCCGGAAAGATTTAGCGATGAAAATAAAGGCAATATTCAACCCTTTACGTATTTTCCGTTTGGTATCGGACCCAGAATTTGCATAGGTAAATTCTTATGTCAAAAGAGTTAAGAAGAGAAACTCTAATCCTTTTATTAATTCTTTCAGCTAATAGATTTGCCCTGTTAGAGGCGAAATCGATTTTATTCTATCTGTTAAGTGAGTTCGAAATTCAACCATCACAGAAGTCATCAATTCCAATGGAACTTACTACAGGAGCTTTAAATTTAGGACCTAAGAATGGATTTTGGATGAAGCTAGTTCAGCTTTCAAATGAGCCTTAATCTTAAATAAAATGTACTTTAAATATCAAATTAATTTTTTCTTTAATGTTCTTATGTGAAAAAACATTTTATCGCATTAATGACCTTTAAATAATTGCGGTCAAATATTCGATTACATTATCGTACAATTACTGGTTGAATTTGCTGGATGGCGTTCGTTAGGTTAATTTTGAAGGCATCTATTGTTTGTGGTTTATTTGCATGATCTTCGATTTGAGATAACCTCAAAGAGAGAAGTCCAAAGGTATGGTAGATCTAAGTTTTCAGGGGTTCCAACACGTAACTTGATAGAATCGAGTATAGGCAGTTCCGTATTTGACTTAATCGAATCAAAAACAATCGACTGATCCTAATTACGAAGTGCCTGTAATAGATTGTGTCAAGTTACATGCTAGAACTCCAGTTCCCAACGCTATAAAGGTTGTATTTTGCGGCAATTGCAGGTAAGAACCGAAGCGAAGTAGACGCGCGCCGTTTCAATGTTTAACCTTCTGACGGACTTACTTTTGGACAGCAACACTTAGACTCAGATTGCATATGCCCTTTTAAGACAATCGAAAATTGATAGCACTGATTAACTTACTTTTAGCTGGTTGTGTAACACCTGTGAGACAGTCACGCTTCATAGACATATGGGCGGAAGTCCTGTACAAAATTAACCCCGCCTTCCCCCGAACTACGCGCCTGTCGATACAGAACATAGCTGACCGCATGCTAACATGAGCACTTACTCTTCTCTACACACACAAAAGATCAACAACCAGCAAGGCCTGCACTGAGGACAGCAGCACGACAACTTTGATGGTGAATATCAAACTAAAATATATGTTGCAGAAGCTTCACCGCATATCAATAGGAGATATAGGATGACGTCGCTCGCGTCATTGATTTCTAAAGGAAAATAAATTTTAAAGCCATAAAGCTCACATTTAGTTTCACGAGAAAGCAATATAAATAAGAGCAGTGTTGTTCCATGTAGACAAAAAAATGTAGACTACACGATTGTCTACGTGTAGACAATTCAACGTATACAATTCCTGATTGTCTACATGCCAATGTCAACAATGTAGACAATGTAGACATTCAATTTTTCTTATTATGTTTCGTCTAATAAATCAGAGCTCGAGCCAAAATCATTGTCATCAATTAAAACAATCATAGAGACATCGCCGGATTAAGATGTCGCAGGTTATTGGGATTGCTTACAGGCATTGCTTTCGTAAATGAAAAATGTGAAGGCATTATTATTAGGATATGAATATGCTTTTTTTAACAAATTTGTATTTACCTGTGCAGTATTTTGTGGATTTTTGTTGCACACTGTACAATATGCTACAAATTTGTTATTGTTTTCCATTAAAAGAAAACCTAGGTGATCGAAACCTTTATTTTTTCGTCGACCAATATTTGAATAAAAACTCAAATTAACACCTGAAATTTTCTTAAATGAAGTAAACAATGTGACAGAGAAATCAAGAATGACAGATTGGCTGGCATGCTTTGTCTACATTGTCGACACCATAGTCGACATTGTCTACATTGTCGACACAATTGTCTACGCATTAATGTAGACAATCAAAGTCGACACGTAGAGGAACAACACTGAATAAGAGTCATGCGAGCCACTGAAAATAAGTCAAAATCAGGCACCCAACGAGGAAAGGACTCCGCCAGCTCCAGTAGAAGAAGGTAATTTATTCATTGGCTACCCCCCACCAGAGGTAAGGAGCCCTTGAAAAAAGGAATGTAAAGCCGGTGAAAGCCGTTGATAGCCGGGTAAAACCGTTGATAGCCGGCGTAAGCCGTTGATAGGCGGGTAAAACCGTTGATAGCCGGCGTAAGCTGTTGATAACCGGGTAAAACCATTTATAGCCGGCGTAAGTCGTTGATAGCCGGGTAAAACCGTTGATAGCCGGCGAAAACCGTTGATAACAAGTAAAAGCTGTTGATACCGTAAGCCGCTGAAAGATAGCGTGGACCGTCAAAATCGAGACCAGCCGGAACTCTTGAAAAAGCCAGTTGCAGAACTACTATACGAGGACCGTATCCAGTACCCGCTGCAAATAGTAAACCAGCTACGGACCTCAAGCCATCGATAAAATCAAGATTGAATACCAGAATTATAGTAAAATTAATATTGTATAATTAATATTGTAACTCTTTCTGTCAAATGTAATAAATGTTAACTATTTTAATGAATTGGATTTGTGAATAAAGAAACCCCTTTAAACTAAAGCTTCTGTACTTACTTTAGTTAGTACCCTGGACACCGGCGAGCGAAACCTCAGCCTTTGACAACAAAGTACATCACAGTCCCTGAGTTATATACTGTTAGTCAACGTTATCTAACCATAAGAGCAGTGTAAGTTTCACTTCATTTTACATCTTGGAATAGTTTTGTCTTGTCTCTCAAGCCGCATTCTCATCGGGTGGTACTCATCAGGTAATCCAGCAAACAGCAAAGTGGCCAACCCATTTGTCACTTATGCGCCGTACTAACTATTTTAGTAACGTATAACTTGATTGAATCGCTATCCTCCAACCATGGGCGTTAATCCTTAGTCTTCAAAAGCTCGTTCGAGATTATTGCTTACTTCTTTCGCAGACTGAACTTAGACGAATTTTATTGGCTCGATCAGTAGAATTATTTTCGCTCGGGCTCCTGAATCCTGATACTTTCTTCGGTACGTGTTGACTGCAAATTTCCATGAACGTCAATTTGTACGACCTTTGAATTTAGTGATGGACGGCAAGACGTTCTCTGACATTAGGACATCAATCTCAAAATACTTCCTTAAATGCTCACATTTCTTTAATTATATTATATTAAGCATAGAGTTTTGTAAGTAGACAGTAGCGACATGTCTGAGAAAATCACAGTAGACCCAGTTGTTTTCTGTCAGCCTTTTGGCTGACAAACAGTATTTATACCAAAACCAAAAGTAAACAGGAGGTGAACACGACTACGCTTATGGAATAAAAACGGTCTACTCCACCCATATACTTATTGTAAATCTCTCTTTACATCTTCTGTACTTTTGCGTCAATTATTCTACATATGAGTAGCAAATTGTAATGTACTCGTACACTCTAATTTCTTGAGTTGCTACATTAAGTCCACTTTACCACAATTAATGAATAAAGTGCTGGTGTATTATTTGCTTATTGTACAAGGAGGCGCAAAATGAATCACGCTATCGGAAGATGTTATAATTTTTGCAAATGGCGTCGTATATCAATAATATTTGACATTTGTGAACTAGACAGCTGCAGTATATATGTATATAACAGACAGGCAATAGAGTGCTATACTCCGCAAGAGCATGGAATAATTGTGTCGATTTTTGTGACCAATAATCGGTCGGTGGTTTTATTCAGCAGCATGAATTTCGACGTCGGTTATCTAATCGTGTCACACAAACTGTACAAATATTTTGGGAGCTTAGCTACTCGACTCAAACAGACTGGAACCATAGAAGACCATGAAGGCGTGGCAGCCACCGAACTGGTCGTTTGGCCGAGAATATAACGATCGCGACTGTGGCTGCCGATGTAGCTGAGAATGAAGTAACATCAACCAGGCAACGCGCCACTCAATTGGACATCTCCAGACGGACCTACATCGAATTTTAGTGAAAGACTTACGCATATTCCCGCCTGCTGACCATCTTTCGCGTGTGAATTACTGTCAAGCATTTCTCAATCTTGAGAATGACACGACGATTTTGAGTCGAAAATCATCATGAGCGGCGAAACGCATTTCCACTTAAGCGGTTACGTCAATAAGCAAAATCTTCCTTACTGGGGCTGGGGCATTGAAAATCCGCGCCGTTGGTCACTATTACTGGCGAATGCTACAGGGCATAATAAACTACTTCTTGCTGCCAGAGTTGGATCTTGGATGAGCGGGGCTTGGTGAACATGTGGTTTCAACAAGTCAGTCGCACACACAACGCGAGCCACAATGGATATTGTGAAAGAAGCGTTTTTTGGTAGCGTGAACTCCGATGTTGGCGATTGGGCATGGCTAGCAAGATCACCCGATTTAACTACCCCACTTCTTTCTTTGGGGCTACTTGAAGTCGCGCGCTTAGACCAACAAGTCTCAGGCAGTCGCACCCTTTTGACTCCAAAGCCCAATTATGCTAAGAAGTTTTGAAGCCTTCTTGTTAAATTAGTCGTTGGTTATTTTTAAGACTTAGTTGTTATTCTTAAGTTTTCGCTTCCATTAAGCTAATAAAGTTACACAAAGTCTTGGGACGGAAGGGGGTTCTGTTAATTCTAAAGTATAAACAAAGGGTTTGTAAAATTTAAAAAAAAAAAACATTTCTTCATGAAAAAAATGTATAGCTTAAACTGGTAACTAGCCAAAGTTCCTATGCTAGGAAAACGGAAACAAAATTATAGCCTGAAAAGTTTGAAAACGGATTTTTTGGTTGTACCTATATTTCATGTCGGCTCAAACAATGTTCTTAGCTCAATGCTCAAGAACCCAGATTTCGGAAAACTTATTAAAAATTTGTTTGAAGATTTGAATATTATTTCATTTAAAACGATTCTTTAATTGTATCATCAACGCTCTGAGAGAAGATTAAATTAATCAAATTCATTACATTACAACAATACTTTCGATTAAAATGTAATTCTATCTTTATCTTTCAAAAGAGCTTTTTTCTTTTGTCACGGTCACACTGACGCCTAATAAGCTTTCCATTGCGATCGTAATACATAGATATATGTACATAGATATAAAAATTAAAGCTTCAAATCATTAAATTCATTCAATTTTCTAGCTGAATTGTATCTTCCAAATTCAGTTTAAATTTAATAGATCTCCAAGGTGGTTTAGTGAATAATAATAAAAAAAAAAAACAATAACAGATATTTTGTTTGTTTTAATTTTGTGCTTGTACCTCTGTTTGAATTATTATGATTGTTGAGTTCATAGTTCTTTTGGGCTTGGCCCTGTTTATCTTTTACAAGTGGTCAACTGCAAGTTTTGACTTTTTTGAAAAGATCGGTATTCCTTATGACAAACCATTTCCACTGTTTGGCAGTCAAAAGGATATTGTTTTTCGGAGAGTTTCTATGTACGATAATGTGAACAGACTTTATAAGCAATTTAATACAAGGTGAGATTTCTTATTAAAATATAGTTCGAGATAAAAAAAAAAGTTAGGTAAGTGGTTTTTATTTGATTGTCCGAGGTTTTTGTGGCTTTGATTTATTGCGTGATATGTTCATTGAATTTCAACTTATTCGCTTAGGAAATGGTGCATTATGACATAAGTTAAACGAGCTACACATGTAGGGTCTAATGATGAATATTGATCTCGGTTGGTTTATGTGGCTATGCGTTTGCATGCTTATTTATTATAATTCTAACGCATCGCAGTTTATTCAATCCGTGATAGGACTTTAAATTTCAATATAGGTATTCGAAAACTATCTATAGAATAATCACTCATATTTCTGAAACATATTTAAATTACATATTTATAAGAAGAAAATTATTTGCAATTTATTATTATTACAAGTGAACTCCGTTCTATGTGTAAGTACGTCTTACATCATGTTTAACCCTTAGAACCTTGGGAAGGAAAAATATAGTAAATGTAAGTGCAGTTAAAATAGTTAGAAGAAATTTTATTTTAATTAAAAGATGAATGACAGAATACTCGTACAACCAGAGGAGCATACAATAATATCAACGTATCGAATTGAGAAGAGCTTAATTCGATTTACATGCAGATGGTGGAGTGAATATCAGAATTGAAGTGGCGGTTATTTTATAAGCTTGCAGATACACGTAAGTATTTACAAGGGATTGTGTGCGAGACAAAAAGGCGTTGTCGCAGTGAATAGGAATTTTCCAATTTATTAACAAAAAGGTGAACTTTGTAGGTATATGTTTTTCATCTAATTAAAATCCAGATTTTGACTAAAGGGTTCAAAATCTCATAAAAATATAAACTATGTTTCGTATACAATTTCAGAAACTTAAGTCACGATATGTGATATTTTCCTAGATCCTTTTTTAATACATTTTTAAATTTTATCAATATAGGAGTCATCCTTAAGATATTTCGATTTCAAAGCACTAATGTTGACAAGTGTGCGAATAACAAGATAGCTTTTTGAATTATTGGATGGTTCGAATTACTTACTTTCAAAATCAACGTGATTTCGCACGACTGGGTCGCACGAACTTGCTCTTTTGTAAAAGACTAAGAATTTCAAAAATGAATGTTATTAGAAAAAAACTGTTCATAAGCATAAAATTCATTTTGTAAATGACTAAATCAACTCCCTTAGTAGTAACAAAAATTATAAGTCGTTGTACATAGTAGTTTCTTAAAAAATAGGTTTTATACAGGGTGTCCCTTAATTCGTGCATAATATTTAAGGGCGTGGTTCTACAGTAAGAAAAGGCCTATTTTCTTGTACCCCGACCCATGTTAACGGTAATTGCGCTGTAAGTACTCACGATAGAAACTTTATTAAGGGATTTATTTTTAGAGGAAGTATCAGCCTTTGTAAATGCGTTCAAACAAATTTGATATCTAATCTCGATCTTGAGATATCCAGTTTCTAGCATGTTATGTTTTTGCTGCCCTTGCTAATTTTTTTACTTTGGGCTCAATTTTGTCCAGAATATGCGTAATAAACATACCGTTTTATTATTTTTTTTTTAAATGAACGTAACAATAATAAAAATAAAACTGAATTGCGGAAGAACCCATGGATTTATTGATCTGTGGGAAAACCTTTAAGAAAAAATGTTAGTAGATACACCAACTTAAAGTTTTTATTATTGCACGAATAAAAATAAATTTCCAAAAAAATATTGAGATCTTTTTGAGATATCGAATTTTCCAAGAAAAAAAAACATTTTTTTTTTTAAAGACTTGAAATGCAATGTTTTTTAAATTTTTCATTAAAATCCGATCTGCCGATAGTGAGAAGTTTAAAATTCGAAAAAATGGTTCTATGGTAGGTACAGTCAGTAATATCTTATTTTCAAACTTTTTTTTAAATTAAATTATGGATCGTAAAAATTATTCGAAAAGAAAAAACAATTATCGAAATTCTCGAACCGTTTTCGAGAAAAATACGATTTTCGAAAACCATTGTTAAGTCGACAATTCGCTCTTTAGAGACGCCTTACTTCTGGTAAGGGAAAGTAAAAAAAGAACGAACTGGTAGTTTGCCGTATTCACAGCATGTTACTTTATTGTTCTAAATATCCTACCTTTATACAAAATAAATGCTTATTTTACAATAAGTGTGAAGTGCCATTGGATTTCGTCTTTCACGAACTTTGCTGATGCGTCTTCCTCACAACGCCTTACGATCGCTTGCATCTGTTGTTGGATTTCTTTGTTAGCTGCAACGAATGTAGTTCCATTGTCACTGTAGAAATGCGAACATATTCCTCTTCTTGAGGTTAATCATTTCAATGCTGCCATGAATGCTGCTGAGGTGAGGTCACTCACAAGTTCAATGTGGATTGCCTTGGTAGCGAAGCACATGGATATGGCGATGCATCCCTTGGTCGATCGATTTCTTCGCCTCTTCTAGATAAGTATTTGAATTGGTCCAGCATAACCAACACCTGTGTGAGTAAAAAGTCTTGATGGTGTGACTCTAGCTGCTGGAAGTAGTCCCTTCTGTTGAGCTCCTGGCTGTGCAGTAAAACGAAAGCATTTCATACATTTATGTATGACTTGTAGAATACATCTTTTAGCTTGAATGATCCAGTAATGCTGCCTTAGTTTTGCAATTGTAAGTCGGATACCACCATGCAGCGTTAGCTCATGGGCGTCTTCAAATAGCAATTTCGTGAACCATTCTTCGTGAGGCAGGATGATTGGATGTTTTTCTGTGCTAGAAATTTCCGTATTTTGTAGTCGGCCGCTCACAAGGATATTCTCGTCATTTAAAAATGGATTTAGGGAAAGAACCTTACTTCTTTTGCTGATGTTCTTTCCGCTTCGTAGGCATTTTAGTTGTTCAGAATATACTTTTTCTTGAATATATCGTACAATTCCTTTGCTGGCAACATTCAACTCGTTTACTGTTAAAATGCCACTTTCTGTTGGGATTTTCAGTCTCTGTCAGTCTCTCGGTCGGTCTTCATTAAACTTGGTTTCTAATTTTGTCCTTAAGAAGATTGTGGTTGATTTGTTGATGCACATCTTTTTATTTAACTACCTCCATAAGAAGAAATCGGGAAGAATCAAATCTGACTGATTGATCCAATTCGAAAACAAAAAAGTTTTCCAACTTGTCCCGATAGCGGTCACTAGTAACTGTCACAGCATTCTTTATGACATCCTCAAAGAAATATGTGCCAATGACGCCGCCGATGGCTCTGTAATCACAGGTACTTTGCTCTTAGTTTCCTGAGCAAAATGTATACCAACCCAGAACTCACCACACACAATAACTATACCAACGTGAACGAGGGCTCTGTAATCACAGGTACTTTGCTCTTAGTTTCCTGAGCAAAATGTATACCAACACAGAAAAATCTGCTTTTGATCTGACACAGTATATAGTATGCTCTTAATTTGAATGAGCATTCTGTAGTCTATTATAGAGCGTCGGAGCTCTGTACTGATATACAGTTTGGCAATACGCGTCCGGGATGGTTAAATCGGGTGATCTTGTTGGCCATGCCAAATCGCCAAAACGGGAGATTACGCGACCAGGAAATATCCATTCTGTCTCGTGCTGTGTGCCTGTGCAGAGCTGAAGAATTTGCTTATTGAGGTTACCGCTTAAGTGGAAATGCGCCCTTTCGTTCATGATGATTTTCGACTCATGTATGGCTTGACAGACTATCAGCAGGCGTTAACTGATGCACTGTTTACATTTTGTAAAATTCGTTGTAGGTACTGTCTGGTGATGTATAATAATTATTCCATGCTTTTGCGGAGTATAGCGCTTCCATTGCTTGTCTGTTTGTATACTGCACTGTCTAGTTCACAAATGTCAAATATGATTGACGTACGACGCCATTTGCAAAATTTATTACATATGCAGATAGGGTAATTAATTTTGCGAGACATTGTATATGGCTGCGAAATATGTACATCGTTCGTGCAGTTATGGGTAATATAAGGCGTTTTTCTTTTTTAGTTCAGTATAGAGCTCTGAACAGAGTCCGAGCATGTGGAGCATGTTCCGAACATTCTCTGAACCAAGCGTGCTCTGAGCGCTCTGAGTATATTTTTGAAACACATCCCTGAACACTTATGTAGTGCTGTCGCCATTTTTTTTTTAATTTCCATGTGTCAAATGCTTGTGTTAAGCATTTTTCTCAGAACGAAAAAAGAAACACATTTTCGAAACTCTGAACACTCTGAACTAAAAAAGAAACACAATTTATTTTTTGCCAACTCAGGTTCTATGACACATGGAGTCACGGCACCTGGCAGTCAGCGCGTGAACCTTCAATTAGAGATAGATTTTCTTTCGATTTGACGTTCAATGTATTTCCCATAAGAAAAAAGCAAAAAAGGGTCGGAAAAACATTGATTTAACTAATCAAACTTATATGAACCGGTATGCATTTTATGATTTTAAAAGAATAATAATATGTGTTTATTTCTAAATCAAGTTGAAAATATAATAAGAAACTTAATTAATCTTTTGTAATTTGGCTTCAAAAATCGTAAACATATCGTATGTAAATGACAGATGAAACAATTTTGTTAAGAAGCAATTTGTATGGTATGTATGCAGGAAAATGTAAGAAACTTTGTTATTATTGTGACTTTATTCAAAAAATTCATGTTATCCATTTTCTTTAAGTATTTGTTGTTGTTTTCTTGCAATTTCCTTACTTTTTTTTAGCACAAATTGCACAGGATTAATCATGTTTTTGATATATTTTCCACCTGATTTAGAAATAAACACATATTATTATTCTGTTAAAATCATAATATTGATACCCGTTCATATAAAATTAATTAGTAAAATTTATGTTTTTCGAGCTCCTTTTTGCTTTTTTCTTATGGGAAATACATTGAACGACAAAGCGTAAAAAATTCTATCTCCATTTGTCAGTACACACACTGACTTCCAGGTGGTGTGGAAAGCAACTTACCAGGTGCCAATAAAGGCTCGGTTCAAACGCAGCGTTGTATTGCAATACAGGCCTCATGTCACACTGAACGCGTTGAATTCACCATGGCGTTGCAACGTGGCGTTGAAAAGCGACGTTGTGTGAAATTACAGATTATGTATTTCTAATAACGCTGCGGCTGTCAAAGAAATTTTAAATTTTCGCAAGGTGCAAAAATTGATTGAATTGGTGCGAAATTATCCGTCAGTGATGCCAGACTTTTAAAGCGTAAGATCCCTGAATGAATAGAAAAAAACCTTTTTATCCCACGGTATTACAAGAAAAAACCCACAAATATCCCACGAAGTGTAAAATCAAAATTTTATAGTTTTTTTTTCATTATAATCTATTTTAAAATTAAAAAAAAAAAAACAAGTTTTTTATAACAAAAAATACTTATTTATTATTCAGTCTTCAACAAACTTAAAAATAAAATAAAATTAACAATAAAAAACAAAAAACAGAAAAATCACATATTCAGTCTGATAAAAAAAAACTTATTTCACACTTAACTTATAAGAAAACAAAAAAAACTTAACTTATAAAAAAATCACATATGCAGTTATAAGAACTTATACCTATATGAACATTATTACATTTACATATTTTATATGTACATTTTTGAATTATGTACACATAAATATGTAAATGTGCTCCTTCTTAATTTCAAAATTGAAGCAATAAATATTTTTGGGCTGGAAGCATGATCTTAATAAACAAATTGAATTTATCATATCTTTTCCGAGGCGATTTTTTTTTAGATTTGATATCTGTTAAAATAGAGAAAATTCTCTCTGCTTCTGCATTCGAGTGCGGAAAACTTAAGGCCGTTTTGACCACATTATTTAAGCTTGGGAAAATTAGTTCGTATTTGAAATTCTTAATGTGGCAGATCTCGAACCTCATTTCGTCGATCGAAAGTTTCCTCAGTGAAGCTTTTTTCTCATCACTAAGAATGACAAAAATGCTTCTGAATTCTTCAAGTTTTAAAATGCTTCTGAATTCTTCAAGTTTTAATGCCAATTTGATTCAAAAGATCGACTATTGAAAAATTTCTACTGCTGGACACATTAAATGCTATATTTGGGTCAAGAAATTGAAGTTAACAACAACAGCATCCTCAAAGGGCATTCATCTTTTTATTTTTATTTATTTATTATTAAATTTATCTACAAGCAATATTACAGCTAACAGATATCAGCACTGCAAGAGCAAAATTGAAAAGTGAATAAATATAATACCTCGGTTTTAAATTTATTATACGTTTAAGACTAAGGAAATCAATATTTGAAGATACTTCATTGAAATAAGCAATGGATCTTGATAAAGTTTCCTTATAACCATAATTTGTCGTATGAGTTCTTTGGAATAAGAAGACTCTGGCTCGCACAGACCTAGCGGGAGCATAAATTGGAACTAGTGCAAGAAGTGCTGGACATTTAATATGGTAGCATAGTAAGTCTCTAATACAATGTCGACGCATCCGCAATCACATCTGCGCTGTCATCTCTAAAGGTGGATAAGTCAATCAGTAATTTGATAAATCATATGCTGATAAGCAGGATTATTAATTCAAAACTGGGCGATTTTACTACTCGAAGGACTGTCAGTAGGGGTACGCCGCAAGGCGGCGTCCTCTCTCCTCTCCTTTGGAACCTAGTCGTAAATGAACTACTAGTGATTCTTGAAGGGGAGGGGCACAGGGTGATTGCCTATGCGGACGATGTTGCGATAGCGATATCTGGTAAGCATCCTAATACTCTGAAGGAACTCCTACAAAATGCTCTAAACAAGCTTACTAACTGGGCAGATCAATGTGGACTCGGTGTCAACCCCACACAAAACTGAACTTGTCCTATTTACCAGGAAATATAAAATCCCACACATAGACCCTCCCCTCATCAAAGGTATACCGCTTAAATTCTCAGACAAAGCAAAATATCTGGGTCTTATTTTGGACAAGAAATTAAGCTGGAAGCCCAATATCCAAGAGAGAGTCAACAAAGCCAACACAGCTCTTTTCTCTTGCAAAAAAGCCGTAGGTAATAAATGGGGTCTACAAACTCATATAACACACTGGCTATACATCTGAGTCATTAGACCGATACTTACATATGGAGTGACAGTATGGTGGACTGCGCTGGAAACAGCAACTAACCGCGATAAGCTCAGCAAAGTCCAACGAACAGCCTGTTTAATCATGGGTGGAACTCTCCGCTCAACTCCTTCTGCTGCACTTGATGTTCTTTTTCATCTCATACCGCTAGATATTTTTAGCAAACAATCGGCCGCTAACACAGCCATTCGACTTAAAGCCTCCTCGCAGTGGATCAATAATGATATTGGTCACTCTACTATACTGAACTCGTTCAGTAGTCTACCTAGTAACGTCGATTACACCACCCCTCATCCAAAATTTGATAAAAATTTTCAAGTATCCATCCCTTCCAGGTCTTCATGGGAAAATGAGTCGTTTTTGATAGACGAAGCAATTCATTTCTATACAGATGGATCTAAAACCGATGACGGGGTCGGTGGAGGCGTATACTCCGAAAAATTAAATCTTTGTCTATCTTTTCGTCTTCCCAATCACTGTAGCGTGTTCCAGGCAGAGCTTTTAGCAATAAAAGAAGTCCTCTCTTGGCTAAAAGAAAACGTTATATCGACAACCGATATACGTATCTTCTCAGACAGTCAAGCTGCCTTAAAGTCACTGGACTCTGTCTCCATTAACTCACAAACAGCCCAAAATTGTCGATCATCTCTGGTGGAGATGTCAAAACAGTTTAACATTCACCTTACATGGGTGCCGGGGCATAGAGACATTCCAGGAAATTGCAAAGCTGACGAACTTGCAAAAAACGGAACAATATTACCTTTGTTGGATAGCAAATCTAACATCGGTATACCCCTAGCTACTTGTAAACTTATGCTAAAGCAAGATACCATAAAGAAAGCCAACCACAGGTGGACCAGCACCCCAACTTGCCGGTCTACTAAACTGATTTGGCCATTGTTTGATGCTAAATGCTCAAAACAACTAATTTCTATTGGTAGATTGCATATTAGCTCCATTATAGGTGTCCTTACTGGGCACTGCCTAATAGGAAGACATGCTTCTCGTCTTGGAGTTCCTGCAAATGACTTTTGCAGAAGCTGCATGGATGAAGAAGAGGAGGAGTCAATTCCCCACCTTCTATGCTCTTGTCCTGCCCTAGCGCAAAGACGTAGACTCCACTTGGGAGACTACTACTATAACGATCCTAGTGATCTAAATAATTCCGACATTCACTGTCTCAAACGCTTCATTATTAGCTCAAAATGGTTTAACGAGTAAGGGGGATTTTTGAAATCCTTGTGGTATCACAACGGACCAAATATTGGTCTAAGTGTGCTGTCCTTTTCCGGTCAGCAGCCACTTTAACCTAACCTAACCTAAGTCTCTAATAAGCATTATGCTATGAATTTGCCTTCTTGATTGTAATGATTTAATTCCAAGTAATTGGCATCTAGCTTCATAACTAGGGCTGAAATTCCAGCACATTTTTTTTAAATATATATTTCGTAAATCGTCTTTGGACTTTTTCAATCCGATCAGAATGAACTTTATAAATGGGGGTCCAAATAACATCTGCGTATTCTAAAAGTGATCTGACAAGAGATGTAAACAGGGATAGTAACACAAAAGGATCTCTAAAGTCTTTTCCATTTCGTTTTATTAAACCTACCAGCGAGTTGGCCTTTGGAACCAAATAATCGAGATGACTTTTAAAAGTCAAGTATAACACCTAAGTCTTTAACAATTGAAACCCTATTTAAAGTCACAGATTCTATTGGTTTGTTGAATAACACATTTTGAGATTTTCTGGAAAAGGAAAATCGCGTTAAACTTTTTGATATTCAATTTAAGCCCATTTATCTGATACCAGTCAGATAGGGAATCAATGTCAGATTGAATGAGTTGACAATCATCTGAACTCGAAACTTTTAAAAATAGTTTGAGATCGTCCGCATATAATAAACATTCACAATACTTAAAGACCGAAACAATGTCATTAATGGAAATTATAAAAAGGAGCGGCCCCAGATGGCTACCTTGGGGAACACCTGATGTACATTGTACACTGAATTCCTTTTGAATAAGTGTTTCCAATCTTGACTTGTTGTGTTCTTAAACATAAATATGATGATAACCAATGAAGAAAGTGAGAATGAAAACCAAAAATCTCAAGTTTATTCAAAAGTGTTTGGTGGTTCACAGAATCAAAGGCTTTACTAAAGTCAGTGTACACTGCGTCCACTTGAAATTTTTGTTCCATAGCGTTAGTGACATACGAAGCAAAATAAGTAAGATTGGTTATAGACGACCGACCGGAAACAAAACCATGCTGTACTTCTGACAGATATTCACTTGTAAGAAAATCAAGCTTAGTTTTAACCATACTTTCAAACAATTTGGGAACTGCGGAAAGTTTACAAATACCCCTTTAATTTTCTACATCGTTCTTGGAGCCTGATTTATGAATAGGGACCAAGTAAGAGAGCTTCCATTCTTGATTAGTTCTGAAACGGATGATTTATAAAAATTCAAACAATTTGTTTTTTAAATATGCTCTTTCGGCGCTGTCCAACGAGATCAAGGAATCCTCGCATTCTTGACCCAAAAATATATTTTCTGTAATATATAATTAGTAGGATTTTTTAAAATTGCGAGCTGAGCGTCCCACTGTAGCTCGAAAAACTCTGGTTTTATAAAAAATTAACACATTTTTAAAACTAAAATTTTGCATTCCTGAACTATGCAATGCACCAAAACTTTTCTGTTTTGAAAAAGGGGATTAAATTGATTGAAAATCGACAAAACATGTTTCAAGAAAAAGAAGATTTAACTTTATTTTGAAGGAGCTGCTCATAAATTTTTGTTGCTTTTTTTAGCTTGTCTTCAAAAGAAGCTAAGCGAAAAAACGATTTTAAAACATCCCAATTTTCTTAAAGTCTAATCATGCAGGGATGCACAGAAAGCCAGTGAATTTTTGTCGGCTTTAACATTTTTTTGGTTTCACAGACAAAATATTTTTGAAACTCAACTAACTCAGCTGAGCACTACCACTACATTTAGATGAAGGAAAAGTGGAAGTGATTCTAATTTAGAATTTTTTTTTAACAAACGAAAAACGAAAACTCTTATTATGAAAAAACGCTTTTTTTGTTCTACGAGCTTCAAAAAAACCCTTTATCCCTTTTTGCTTTTTTTAGACCAAAAAAAAAACCCACAGAAAGGGATAAAACCCACGATATGGCATCACTGTTACCCATGTCTATGTCTATGTCTTAAAGGCCGAAATTTGGGAGACAATAGGAAGTGAATCGAATGAAAACGGTAAGTAAGTAACTCTGTGAAGCTTTCAAATATTGCACTTGCTTTTGAGGAAGAGCGCACACACGTTCTGAATTGATTCCTTTCTTGACTAAAACCATACTATTGGCTCCTACTGACCAATTGGAAAACTTAATGATTCCACCACTAGACACTAGAAAGCTTGACTACTGTGGAAGAAACTGCTATCGATGATAAGGATCAAATAAACTTAGCTAATTCGAGTTAGAAGTTGAGATTGAATCCCTAAAGATTCAGTCCGTCTCCTGACAGTGGACGCTGCATTGAGCAGTTGCCTCCACGAGAGGATGTTGAGCATTTGTTGTTGTTTGCGCTTATGTGCAAGTGAGTCCGTGGCAGTCGGTCCTGAGATCACTCGGGCCTCTTGGAAGACGCCGAAGTATAAGTTTGTGCTGCAGATGCTAATAAAATGAAAGAATTCTGTTCTGGTTTTTTATTTTAATGCAAAACAACTCGCGACATTCGAAAGTACGAATAAAAGCGGTCCTCGTGCAACTCTAGCCGGTGATATTCGCCAATTTTTTTTTTTTTTGTTAATTGGACACAAATTCTTTTTCTTTTACGGGAGTTTCGTAAAATAGCAAATAGAAGCAATAATTCCTCTTTTCAATCTGAGCTGCTTGACATTATTTTTGTTAAGAATGATTGTTTTGTTTGTGCATTGGTTGACAGCTCTCTGTTTGATGTTCTCTAACGCGGCGGTTGCAACGTCCGTCTTCTTAATAATATTAAAGCGGCGTTAAAAACGCGTTCTGTTTGACCAAGCCTTAAGCGGAGGTTAATTACGGCTTTCACCAAACTACGCAATTCGTTACATTTTTTGATTCAGCATTTTCATTTCAACTTTTTAGGATGAGTTTTACTAGTATTCTGAAGTTTCGCGCCCTATCTTTGTTTACAGATATTTTGTTATCATACGAACCAGATTATCGTTATGATAGGATATGAATGCCCTCTTTGAATAGATCTGGGCAACTCATACGCCCAAGATATTCATCTTTAACATCCGAAGGTCAGTTTTTAATTAACAGTATTCGCCTTTGGAATTGCCTATCACGCGATAACAAAAGAATTGGAGATACAAGAAGAGTCAAAAAAGAGTAAAGAATATAATATTTCTTCTTTTTATTGAAAGCAATCTTAATCAGTAAAATATGGTGACGCCATTAAAGACTTTAAATAATCAGTCTTAACTGAATTGAGATTGTGCATGTCCGTAATAAATTTATATTTAAATAACAACTGTTGAGTTTTGTTTTAATTGCATTTATAAGCGTTCATAATAATTGGAAACAGGATGCTAGAGGTAGAGGTGGCCGGAAAGACTATATATGTTATGCATGTACTAAAGACGAACTTTTTACGAGCCAAAATGTCATTTCGTCGAAAGGAAAGATAACAAGTTTAAATGGGATCTAAGGATTGAAGTTATCGTTGCCTAGTATCTTAATCATTTCTAGACACGCTGTATGCTAATATTTATTTTTTTTTTTGTATTTATTCGTTAGTTTGACAGAAAAATAAATTAAATGGTTCTTAAATAACCATAAAATATATATACATACTACATAAAAAAGAAATTAAAAAAAAAATAAGCTAGACAAAAATTCTTCAAACTTCACAAATTTATTTATTTATTTCATTGAATTTATTTTCAATATGATAAGCACAATCACTTGATTGATAAATCAAGATAGATGTTACCTACATTCTTAAGGCAAAATACACAATATAATTAAGTATATTTCTGACTTAATTATATGTTTATAAAATACATTGGACTTTATTTGCATTCAAATAACTAATAATTATAAAACCTCAATTATGTATTTGTGTATACATATATTTAAAATGATGCAATGATTTTTTATACAATTAAAGTTTCCGCATCGTAAAATAACAACAAAGTATCTAAAAATAACAATGACTGTTAATTTTTGACGGCAGCTACACCTCCCCGAAAGCTCTTTTCAATAAAATAATCTTTTTAATAATATGTAAGTCTATTTTGTCAACAAAATATTTTAACAGTACTACAAAAACAACAAATTAAATTGAATTTAAAGCACTTTGATCTTTAATTCTTGTGAAGCTTAAAAAAGAGTTAAACTGGTATTTAATGAAGCAAATATTAGTAGAAGAGCCCGAGATCGGTTTTGTTTACTGGTAGATAGATACTTTAATTATAGTGTTAGATTCACTGCACCAACAAGCAGTGGTATTTTTCATTTAATTACAATTATAATCACAAACTTGTATTTGTTAAATACGTACTCACTTACTTACTTTACTATACTACTTTACTATAGTACCTCGAGCAATCTCGTTCTCTAGCTAGCTCCATCCAGTTACGCACTCCAAATTGGTTGAGGTTGTTTTCTACTTTTGTGCCCCACCATGGGTAGATTAGAAGATTTGTCGGGCTGATGAGTTGGTGTTCATACGCTCCACGTGTCCCAGCCGTCTCAGCCAATGTATTTTGAGCCTTTTTACCAGTTCGACGTCGTCGCTGTAAGGTCTGAAAAGCTCGTTGTTAACTCTCCTCCTCTATACCTCCATCGATACATACTGGACCGAAATCAACCGAAGAATAATTCTTTCAAAGCAATCAAGCTGATGCCCATTCACTTTTGACAGGGTCCATGCTTCTGCCCTATACAGCAGCATCGGCATGATTAGGGTGTTATATAAGATTGTCTTAGTTCTTTGATTGACGAGTGATTCTTGGTTTGATCTCTGCACTGATGTCATTTTGAAGCCCAGGTAGACAAAGTTGTGCCTATCCATCGTGACGTTTTGCCCTAGTCGACGCGACGATGGATGTTCAGATTCCTTTTTCGATGATACCCGATACCCTACCATTTTCGCCGCCTCTGCATCAACTCTTGCAAACGCGCAAGTATACAGCTTGCTTCGTTCTCCCAACGTCAATATCATATCATCTATATAAGCAAGTTGTTGAACGAACTTTTGAAAAACTTGGCCTCTGTTTTTGACTCGAGAGTTACGTACAATTGCTTCAACAACGATGTAAAAGGTTGTATGAAAACGAGTGGCCTCGCCTCAAACCTTCCTCGACATACAAGACTTCGGTGGTGTTCTTAGCGACTTTGACGGAGCTGCGAGATTTCTCCATCGTCATCATGCGCAAGCGGACGAGTTTGACAGGGATGCCGAAATGCGACATGGCTCCATCAGGCTCTTTTTATTTTGTTTCTGTCTACGCTATGATATGCGTATCCTCTGGTTTTTTTCAAATTAATCAGTGGGAATGTGAACATTAGGTCGTCGGTTAATTCTCTGGGCTTAAAACCACAAACAGCTTTAAATGATCCCACAGTATACAGATGACAAGATTTGTATGCAACGACCGACGTTGAGGAGAATTATTCCTCTGTAGTTGGCACACTGTACCGAGGTTCCATTGATGAGGCACTTTTTCAAAATTTTGGAGATAAGTTGGTGTACACTCCCTACCAAGTCATCTCCCCCTGTTTTGAATAGTTGGGCTGGCAAGCCATCCGCACCAGCAGCCTTGTACGATTTAAGCTTAGCTATCGCTTCCGCACTTCATTTAGGTCAGGTGAACGGAAATTTTGACCATCATCGCTCTTCTGGACTCTAAAGGTAAAGTGTTTTTCAATTGGCGCGGGTAGATTTTGGCGGCCATTTTGCGTTGGTGACATCTGTCAAACCCGTTGTTTATTATTCAGTAAATGATTCCGGTCAGCGGTCAGCCATCAGACGAATAGGGGGAACAACATGTAGCATACGAAAACATGCACGTGCCGTAACTATTCGGGACTGGTGGAAGTGTGATCATAGCCTCTCCGCGGCGGCCGCTAGAAACAAGCCTTTTAAAAAAGGTTTGGCTAATATGATCAGGCTGGTTCCTCAGGTTAATTCCCTGTCCCGTAAAACTAAAAGAATTACGAGACCGACAACAAGCCTCGGAAACGGACTGATCTCACGACGACAACCCACGCAAAGAAAAAGGAAAAACGATTTACGAATTTTCTTATGGAACGTACGATCGCTCTATAGAGCTCGAGCTGCTCAGCAGCTAGGCGATGCCCTGTCAAAGTATAAAGCTGACATAACAGCTCTTCAAGAAATCAGATGGACAGGGAATGGTGTTTTACAGAAGAAAGAATATGACATATACTACAGCTGTCATACAAAACACCATGTGCTCGGGGTAGGCTTCCTAGTCAGCGAAAAAATGAAGTCTACTATCATCGGCTTTAACGCTATAAGCGAAAGGCTATGCACCCTTCGCGTGCGAGGCAAATTTACAAACATCAGCCTCATTAACGTTCACGGACCTACGGAGGAGTCCTCAGACGAAGAAAAAGAGACTTACTACGAACAAGTCGAGAGGGCCCTCAATGCCTGTCCAAGGTATGATGTTAAAATCATCCTTGGGGATTTGAACGCAAAAATAGGTCGGAAGCCGGTATTCAGGCATTACGCAGGCACCCATAGTTTGCATGAGAACACTAATGACAATGGACTTCGAGTCTTAGAATTGGCAGCATCGAAAAACATGGTCGTTGCGAGTACCAGGTTCCCGCGTAAAGATATCTACAAAGCCACCTGGGTATCACCTGATGGAGTCACTCGTAACCAAATAGACCACGTGTTGATAGACCGTCGCCACTACTCGAACTTGATGACGGTACGAACGTACCGAGGTGCCAATATCGACTCGGATCACTATCTTGTTGGTATGGTTTTCCGAGGGCGGATTGCCTTGCGAAGACGCATTGCATCCGCCGATCAGGTTCGAATCAACACGGCTGCCCTGCGCAATGAAAACACCAGTAACACCTTTGGTAATGCGTTAGGACTCGCCCTAGAAACACCTGTCTTAGGGAGAGTAAGTCCTGGAGCCAGTATGCTGGACGTAAATGAGAAGTGGACACGTCTTAAAAATACTGTCATTAGTACTGCCAACTCCATCTTAGGCAGCAGTCGTAAAAATCGGAACGACTGGTTTGATGATGAATGCAAGCTAGCGACTGAACGTAAGAATGTTGCGTACCGAGCAATGCAACAATCTCATAGAACGCGGGCACGCGAAGAGGAATATAAAGAGCTCAGAAGAACAGAAAAACGGCTTCACAGACAAAAGAAATCAGCCTGGGAGAAGAACCTAATCTGTGAAATAGAAAACAGCTGAGAGCGAGGTCCGCATCAGGCGCGGAAGTTCTACCAATCCGTCCGAAACATGACGCAGTACACACCACGCTGCACATACTGCAAGGACGGAGAGGGAAATCTGATCACCGATTCTGAAAGCATACTGGAGCGATGGGAAGTGTACTTCAATGAACTGCTAAATGGTCAGCTCACTGCAGAAGTGGAGGCTCCACTACTTCAAGAAGAATACCCTATGTTGCCGCCACCAAGCATAGAAGAGGTTGAGAAGGCTATAGGCCGGCTTAAACAGAACAAATCCCCGGGAGCCGATGGCATACCAGCCGAATTATTTCATCACGGCGGGCCAGCCTTACGTCAAGCAATTCATGATATTATAGTGCACGTATGGGAGCAGGAAGAAATGCCAGAAGACTGGCGAAAAGGCATAATATGCCCCATACATAACGTGCAGCAATTATAGAGGTATCACGTTGTTGAGTACCGCCTATAAGATACTCTCCTCTATCCTACAAGACCGGATAACCCCATACGCTAAAACCGTCATCGGACAATATCAGTGTGGTTTCATTCCAGGCAAATCAACAACTGATCAGATCTTTACCCTTAGGCAGGCGATGGAAAAATGTCTAGAATTTAACATCCCAACATACCATCTGTTTATAGACTTTAAGGCCGCCTATGATAGCATAGCCAGGGTAGAACTTTACAAAGCCATGAGAGAATTCGGCATCCCAAATAAATTGACACGACTATGTAGGTTGACCATGACCAACGTAACAAGCCAAGTAAAAATAGCCGGATTGCTATCCAGACCAATCAAAATCTTTAATGGACTCCGACAAGGGGACGGTTTGGCCTGCCTCCTCTTCAACCTGGCGTTGGAGAAAACAATCCGTGACTCTGGCACGGCAACAAGAGGGACCATCGTCAACAGGTCCAGCCAGTTACTAGCTTACGCAGACGACATTGACATCATCGGAAGAACCGAACAAGCTGTACACGATTCCTTCATCCAGATCGAGCAGGCGGCACAAAATCTGGGGCTGCACATTAGTGAAGGTAAAACAAAGTACATGGTGGCGTCGAATGCGAGAGGAACAGTTGGTCAAACAATCAAGGTAGCGGAGCACGAATTTGAAGTGGTGCAATCCTTTAAATACCTTGGGTCAATAGTAGCAGCCGATAACAATATAGAAGAAGAAATACGCGGGCGGCTTCTCAAATCCAACAGAGCCTACTATAGTCTGTCAAAGCTTTTCAAATCCAGAAATCTCACCATAACTTCAAAACTGCTGCTGTACAGGACCATGGTCCTGCCAGTACTCACATATGGATCCGAGACTTGGGTGCTTAGCAAAAGGCACTCCGACCTCTTAGCTGCGTTCGAGAGAAAAGTCTTAAGGAGAATTGTTGGCCCCATATGTGAGGAAGGACGATTCCGGAGACGGTACAATCATGAATTGTACGCAATCTACCTAGAAGCAGATATCGTGACAAAAATTAAGCTCGGTAGACTCCGGTGGGCAGGGCACCTAGCTCGCATGAGCGAAGAGGAACCTGCTCGGAAAGTTCTTTGTGGTACATTCTATGGTAGACGACAGCGTGGTAGACCATGCTTGCGCTGGAGAGATGGCGTAGACCAGGACGCCCGAAGCCTTGGGGTGCGCAACTGGATGGCGTCGGCTAGAGACCGGGATAGGTGGAGAGACTTGTTGAAAGAGGCCAGGACCGGAACCCGGTTGTCGAGCCGATGATGATGATGAAATGATTCCAAATCACCATGACAAGTAACACGATTGAATAGCGGTGTTTCTCTTTTATTTAATCGTTTAAAGGGAATGGAGCCCTTCTGCTTTGGCTGTCATTCTAAAGTTATACAATGATGAAATAAGAGACGGCAGTTCTCCGCTTTAGTTCAGACGCCATCCCTGGAGATAAAAAATCTGAGACAACCACCTTCAATCTCAACATCGTGCCACACATCTTTACTATCCTTCTTTCTCTTCCGTAACTTCACGCCCGCGCTGTGTTGAAACATTTAAAGGGTAATCATAATCCCTTGAGCGCGAGTAAATAATCGGGAGATGTTTTTTTTTGCAAATGGCGTCTTACGTCAATCATATTTGGCATTTATGAACTAGACAGCTGCAGTATACAAACAGACAACTAGTGAACGCTATACACCGCAAGAGCATGGAATAATTGTGCCGTTTTTTTTTACCAATAAAATCGGTTGGTTGTGTTAGCATAAATTTTGACGTCTATTTCCTAATCGTGTTTCCCAAACTGGAAAAAAAATTCGCACGCTTAGCTGCTTGACTCGAACAGACTGGAACCCCAGGAGATCATGAAGGGCGTGACCGCCACTAGACTGATTTTTCGGCAGAGAATATCGCGGCTGTGGCTACCGATGTCGCTGAGAATGAAGAAACATTAACCCAATGACGAACCACCAGACAGACGCTACTGCGAATTTTGCTGAAAGGCTTATTATTTCATGTCCTCGTACAAAGTGCAAACAGTGTATTATTTAATGCCTGCTGATCGTCCGTCGCATGTGAATTACTGTCAAGTTATCCATGAGTCGAAAATCATCATGAACGACGAGGTGAATTTCCACTTAAGCGGTTACGTCAATAACCAAATTCTGGGGCACTGAAAAAGTGGAAATCCGTATCCGTGTATGATGAACGAAGGGCCATTACATCCACTCAAAACCAGTGTGTGGTGCGGCGTTCATGCGGGAGATCACTTCTCCCGGGCCCTATTTTGTTGAAGACGCCATCGGCAATACGGTCACTGTTACTGGCCAACGCTACAGGGCCATGATAAACGACTTCTTACTTCCGGAATTGAATGAGCTCTGCTCATTAGCTTTTCGGAATCGGCAGAAAATTGTAGGTCGCCTCCATTCCTGGCAACACACATAAATGAATTGTTGAGAGTTGTAAGTTTTGGTTCTCCTTGAGCTGTGGCGCCACCAAATTTATTTATTTTTATGGCAAAAAGAGCGGCATAATTGATTTTAAAAACGAAACATGCATTTCATTGACTTCTACAGCATTAGATTTCATTGATAAAAAAACTCTCTATTATGTCTGGATTGTTTATAGCCAAGAAGCTAATTATTGATTCAAAATTTAGTCCAAAAAAATTGGCGTTTGATCTCACATGGACTCATCAGTTGACTGTGAGGACCTTGTCAATACGCAATTTTTGTTAAATTCAATTCATCTTACATCGATTTTTTGACAAAAATCCAATGTGAACTCTATCCAACCAAGATTTCAGTAGTATATAGAATTTTTATTATGAAGCTAATACTGGAAATAACTAGAAGTTATGACTCTTTAATAATTACTGGTCTGTTAAGGGTTTCTCTGTTGCAGACAGTAGGTAAAGAAAGCAACGAAACGAATTTAAGATTTAGGGAGCTATTGTCACATTATTCTTCAACTTTCAAATTGAATTGAATCGGTCATTCCAAAAACCTCTTAATACATTTTTTCCAAAATACTTTTTTTTTGCTGAAAATGGTTCCTTAAAGGGAGATGCGTGTTCTGGGTAAGAACTACGTAAGTCTGTACATTCGTTCCCCTTCAAATAATACCGTGGGAAAGACGTTCATTGCATAAACAACATTAGTCAGTGACTTAAGAGGTTTTTGCATGCACTACCAAAATCGCGGGAGTAGTTTTATGACTGAGTTTTTTATATTTGCTTTGCTCTGATTGGTTCAACAATATTCAAATCTTCAATTTGATAACAACCGTCATTAATGTCATAATTGCATCTTTCACACAAATGTTTTCTGCGAAAAGTAATTTTAGTTTTAAAAATGTCTTCAAGTAAAACAGAGAGTGATGGTGCGTTGAAAAAGAAGAGAACGTGTAATTCCTTAATGAAATATTATAACAAATTATAAAATTGAAAGACAAGCATAAACTAATTATCTAAGAGATTTGAAAAACCGAGAAACTGTCGCAAGTTGCAGAAGAGTAGAATTATATGTCGAAGTAAGATCATTGAGCTTTACATTTCTAAGGCATTTGATAGATTTTGGCATCAAGCTTTTACGAGTATATCGAAAATACGTGAGTTTGCTATCAATGAAGCCCTTATTCGTTGGATTAGAAATTTTCTACTGGATTGTTCAATAAATTTTGTTTTGGAAGGTTTCAAATCGGATCTTCACAAAATAAATGCTGATGTTCTCAAGGGCTCCGTTTAGTCTTGGCCTCTCTTTCTCATTTTTATGATTGATCTCTGAAACTAAATGATTTTTTGCACTTCATTGTCTATCTCAGCTTTTCATACTCATCCGTCTCGTCCATCTCATTAGAAATTTAGAAAATATAGTCATAGAGCTAGAAACTGAAGATGTTTTGGAATTCATGAAATGGTGGCCAAATTTGTACAAAAAAACATGTTTGTAAACACTTAATCTTATAGAAAAAAAGTACCACAAAAACTATCTTAGGAATATATTGATGGATTGATTAAACATTCATTCTTATTAATAAAGAAAGTTACAACTTCTGTTTCACTTCTATCAGCCAAGGCTTATGTTTTAAAAGTGGCCATCAATAAGAAAATGTTGAAGATAATCAATCTATGTACCTTAAAGATATTAAAACATGACGAAACGTTATTCTTAAGTGTATCTAATTTTCAATAATATAAGCTATACAAAATATGATTACTACCATTGGTTTGGTTCAATTATATACCACTTACCCCAGTCCTTGCTAAAACAACTTAAGTTAAGAACAGTTTTTTAGGTTTTTTTCATTATTTTTATTAATAAACCGTGAATTTTTTTTCGCTTTTTAATTTTTTTACCACTAAAATACTTAATTAAGCATAAAAAAGTAGTTTAAAACTCAATTGTTTGTGCATGAAACAGTTTTTATTGATTCCTGAAAAATTCTAATTGAATGACTTATGAGGTTTTTGAAATGACCGATTCAATTAAATAAAATAAAAAAATTGGTGGTGCAACAGCTCGAAGAGAACCAGGACCTAGTGACTTACAACTCTCAACCGAGGGATTGGAGGATACTTACAATTTTCTGCCGATTCCGAACGGATAATGAGCAGCACTTTTCATGACAAGAGATACTTTTAGAGGATTTGTCAATTCCTCGCAAGACACAGTACAGCGCTGAAAAACCTTTTTGCAGAGTCTGAGAATCGAACCCAAGACCTTCTGCATGACATTTCAACGCACTTATCATTAAGTGAAGAGATACGACAGATTCCTTGCAGAAATATACTGAGATTATGTTTCTGGAGCATTCTGATCAGAAACTATCAGTGTTTACAAGTGCAGATTCTTTCATGCATTATTCTACTGTTCCTCCTCATTTATTGCAATACCTTAATAAATCTTAAAATTAACCAAACTTGAAGTGATCCGTATCTCTTTTTTGAATTTCAGAAATAGCCTTTTAGGACATTTTGATATTACTTAACCAAACTTTAACTTAATTTATTGTTTAACTTCTAGTTAGTGCTAAAAATGAAAACACTTACATGCAGTTTTAAACTGGACAGCATTCACTTCATAGCAGAGCAACATATTGAGAATTATCGTATATACAAAAACTAATTTTTTCATTTCAGAGTTTTTGGCGTCTTTGACCAACGCACTCCAGTCTACGTCATCCGCGATCCGGCACTTGTTAAGCAGATAACCGTAAAAGACTTCGATCATTTTACTAATCACCGAACGGTTTTCGATGATAGAGATGGTGGACTTTTTGGTAATTCTTTGTTTGTGATGCGAAATGACAAATGGAAAGATATGCGTTCAACTTTAAGTCCCGTATTTACCGGCAGTAAAATGCGTCAAATGTTTGTTCTTATAAATGAAGTCGCAAAAGAATCAATGGATTTCTTGAAAATCAATTCGAAGACCCAAAAAGAAGTCGATTTAAATATCAAAGATTATTTCACCAAATTCACAAATGATACAATTGCTTCTGCAGTTTTCGGCTTGAAGGTAAATTCTTTCAAGGAGGATCAAAATGAATTTTATCTGATGGGAAAGAGAGTGACAAAATTCACAGCCATTCAGAATTTGAAGTTTTTCTTGTTTTTTCACTTTAAATACATTATGCGAGTAAGTTTTCGATTCATTTTATTGTTAGTGTTCTTTGATTCTTTCTGATTCTGATTCTTTCTGATTCGTTCTATTGTCATTTAAGTTATTGAAAATGGAACTATTCAATAGAAAAGATACCGAATATTTTTTGCGCCTTGTGCTAGACGCAATGAAATATAGAGAACAAAACAAGATAATGCGGCCAGACATGGTTAACATGATGATGGAGGCCAAAGGCATCTTCATCAATAATGAAGGAGATAAAAAACCAACAACAGAAACCAAATGGACTGATGATGAAATTGTAGCTCAATTCTTCTTGTTCTTCTTTGCTGGTTTTGAGACAACTGCAACTATGATATCATTCGTTGCCATTGAACTTATGCAAAATCCTGATTGCCAAGATAAACTTCGTCAAGAAATCTGTGATGTCAAAGAGGCTCTCGATGGAAAGCCGCTATCCTACGAAGCTCTTCAAGGCATGAAGTATATGGACATGGTGATATCGGAAACATTGCGAAGGTGGCCTCCAGCAGTTAGTACCGATCGGCAGTGTAATAAGGATTTTTCGTACAAGGACAATGATATTGATCTAACTATTAAAGTTGGCGAAACTATTTGGGTTCCGATAGTTGGCTACCACATGGATGAAAAATACTTCCCAGAACCACAGAAATTCGACCCGGAAAGATTCAGCGAAGAAAATAAAGTTAATATTCAGCCATTTACTTATTTGCCATTCGGAGTCGGACCTAGAAATTGTATAGGTATATTTCAATTTAAAAAAAAAAACAGATTTATTTTGTTTAACACATACTGATGAATATTGTTTTTATTGTCATCAGGAAATAGATTTGCTTTGCTGGAATCTAAGGCCATATTGTTTCATATTTTGAGCGAGTTCCGCATCGAGGCATCACCGAAGAGTACAATACCAATTGTATTAGATTCAACAGGTTTTAATCTTCAACCAAAGGGTGGATTCTGGGTGAAATTAGTTCCACTTGAAAATGAATAATACACATGTATAAGTTTTAATTTACAATTAAGTTGAAGTGTTTTTGTTTGGAAAAACGCAAATGATTTGGTAAGAAAACAAAAATGTGTAGGAACGTACAAAATGTGTTTGTTTTTGTCTACATTACGTTTAATAAAATTAAACTACAGTCTTTCGGTTTGAACGAAATCTTGCGTTTTATTGTACCCCTTTATTTTTGGTACAAAAAATAAGTGAACTGGGATATTCTAGCTGTGCCAACAGGGTTTTAGTTGGAAATCCCTAAGTGCAATAAAGAACCAAAGATGGAGCGAATAAATTGTCACCAATACAAAATTAGTTTCCAACGAGTCCCACCAGATTTTTTTTTGGGAAATTTTGCTGGCAACATTTTGAAAGAGGCAAAAGGAATAAGCTGATACGCAATCTACTTTACTTTCTATTTTCGCGACCTTTTTTTTTAATTATTTATATGTTCTTATATGTTAATTTCTTAGCCTAATTTCTACCTTCTAGTTTCCAAATTATTTTCCTCACTTCTAGCCAGTTAGAGTGCTAATAACGTCAGATATTTCTAAATAAAATTTTATATTACAGCATTTTTATCCATAAAAGGTAAGAACTTGCTGAATCTCAATGTGTGAACTGAATACAAACATCAAAAATTCTAAAACGCTACCCTAATTAAACAACCGCTTTTAAATGTCCGCTTGCTTGCTTTGCTCTGGAGTTGGAACAGTTTAAATATTTACTCAAGTATATGAAATTAGCTTAACATATAAAGGATCATTTAAAAAACATAAATTTTTCGATTTTCGTTTCAGTGTTTTTGGGGTATTTGACCAACGCAATCCGGTCTATGGAATTCGTGATCCAGCACTGGTAAGGCAAATAACTGTGAAAGACTTCGATCACTTTATCAATCATCGTGAAGTTTTTAATAAAAACTTTGGGGGTCTGTTTGGCATATCTTTGTTCTTTATGCGAAATGACAAATGGAAAAATATGCGCCACACCTTGAGTCCCGTTTTTACCGGCAGCAAAATGCGTCAAATATTTGTACTTATCAATGAAGTCGCTAAAGAATCCATGGATTTCTTGAAAAATAAATCACAAACTCAAAAAGAAATCGATTTCAATATTAAAGATTACTTCACCAAGTTCACTAATGACACTATTGCATCGGCAGTTTTTGGCTTAAAGATTAATTCTTTCAAAGACGAAAGCAATACATTTTATCAGATGGGGAAGAGGGTAACTACACCCACAACTCTTCAAAACATCAAGTTTTACTTGTATCTCAACTTTAGATACATAACTGAAGTAAGTGTAAAATGATACCAGTTGTGTTCTTGCAATATTTTCTGAACAATTTTCTTGTCGTTAAAGTTATTGAATATTCAAATGTTTAGCAGAACTGATACTGATTATTTCTTACGGCTCGTGCTAGACGCGATGAAATATAGAGAAGAGAATAAAATTATCCGGCCAGATATGGTGCACATGTTAATGGAAGCTAAAGGTATATTCATGAATAAGAAAGACCATCAAACACAAACAACAGGTACACAGTGGACCGATGACGAAATTGTAGCTCAGTTTTTCTTGTTCCTGTTTGCGGGTTTTGAGATAACTGCAACCATGATGTCGTTCGCTGCCAATGAACTTATGCAGAATCCTGACTGCCAAGATAAACTTCGTCAAGAAATTTCCGATGTCAAAAAAGCACTCGATGGGAAACCCCTGTCCTACGAAGTTCTACAAAGCATGAAGTATATGGATATGGTAATTTCTGAAACACTGCGAAGATGGCCTCCAACAGTTATTACATTTCGGGAGTGCAATAAGGACTTCTCGTACAAGGACTATGATGTTGATATTACTATTAAGTCTGGTGAAACAATTTGTATACCAATTGTTGGTTTCCACATGGACGAGCAATATTTCCCAGATCCAGAAAAATTCGACCCGGAAAGGTTTAGTGAAGAAAATAGAGGAAATATTAAGCCATTTACGTACTTGCCATTCGGAATCGGACCAAGAAGCTGTATAGGTAGATAAGTATTTGACCTAAAATATGCGAAATGGAAAGATCTATTTTATTTCTTATTTTTAGGTAGTAGATTCGCCCTATTGGAGGGTAAGGCTATATTGTTTTACATTTTGAGTGAGTTCCGTATCGAGCCATCGCCTCAGAGCACAATACCAACTGTTTTAGAATTTGCCGGGTTCAATCTTGTTCCAAAAGGTGGTTCCTGGATGAAACTAGTTTCCCTCGAAAATGACTCTTAATTCAGCTCTGCATTTACATTATGTACATACATAATATACTAATATTGTTTTTATTTTCCGAATAAACAAGGGCTGCTGTGTTCTAAGCTAAACTTTTTTGTATGAAATGTGTACTAATAAAGAATGAGGTAATCATAAACAACGCAATAAGTTTATAATAAATAATTTGGTATGCTTAAATTTGAGCCCAGAATTTACATGAGAGCGCCCAACGACCGACGAATAGAACATTCTTCCATTTAGACATATCCTTCACATAGAATTTTTTTATTCGTCGCAAGAATAACTTCGAGGATAGCCGCACCCGAACAATATAGATATTCATTGCAGTATGAATTGAATGTAGAGTAGTAGTAGTAGAACTTTATTGAGATTTTAGTTTTTTTTTTTCCAATTTACATCACTTGATTACAAATGTTAATACACTTAATAACTAAAATAAAGAAATTTTTGCCGACTTAGACTTGGTCTGGCTATACAAAATTTGATTTTAATTTTTTATGATTGACAATTAAGACAAAATATTCAAGTAAAATTATATTAATGTTATTCAGGAAATTAAAATGGTCTACTCAACATGACCATGCAACTACAGAGTGAAGTGACTTAACCTAAGGAAATAATGACAAGTATAGACTGAGACAACTGAGGGTTGAATCAGTCAGAACACATCAGAGTGTGTGCAAAAACGAGAGAAGTTAACTCAGTTGAATACAAATATGAAAATAAGGAATTTTTTGTAAAGGCAGTTTTACAGTTTTACATATACATAGAGATTTTTTTTTTTTTTTTAATCTATACATTGTTAGAGCTATGTAATTAGATACTTATATATAATTATGTATATTTACAAAGCTATAGCCAGTGACTTTGAAGCAAGAATTACATTTAAAAATTTAAGAAGTTAATATGGATTTGAATAACTAACAATAAAAGAAAAAGGTTATTTCATCCAGTATTTTAAAATAATAATGTAAAATAAGTAATAAAGATTTATTTTGAAATTAAATTGTTATTGAAAAGATTTCTTAGAACAAATTTAAAAAAGTTTTTTTTTTTTTTTAATTTTTTTTTTTTTTTTAGTAGAATTAAATGCTTCTGTCATGGTTGTTAAAAAGTAAAGAAAGTTGCTTGTCGAAAAAGGTTTCTTGCATAAATAGAGCAGTTGGTTGAACTCCTTTAAGGGAAGTTCTACCTCAAGTTGCTTTTCATGGTGAAATGGGGGAAAGAGAGGCCAGGAAAGCCATATACGCTTCAGGCTTGTTAAATTCGTTTAACTTGGAGTATTGAGGCCAGAAGTCTCTGATTTTTGCAAAAAGTGCATTGAAAGGAAGTCCAAACAAATTTTTGGACTCATTTATGAATTCATGGATCAAGTTTCCAGGAATGTGATTTGATACATTTGGTACATTTGGTACATGAGTGGAAGGGACATTTTTCGAACCTCTAACCGCATCAGCGAAAGAGAAGCCCTGCTGAGGAGATATATTAGTGAAATTAGCAATGTTGTTTTTTATTTCAAACTTATTTTGTTTGGCAGAAACCTTCGCATCATGCCTTCTTTTTAAAATCTCGCTTCTTAAAGGACAACCCTTAAAGCTTGCCGGGTGCCCAGAATTACCACAATTTACACAAGAAGCACAAGAATCCTCACTTTTCTGCAATTCACATTTACCCGGTTCGTGCTCCCTCAAGCACTTCACGCATCTGATGGGGAAAGCGCAGTAGGCAGAGACGTGTCCAAACCTCTGGCAACGAAAACATTGTTCCATACCGGACCCTTTGACAGTGTCCCATCTGATTCTATGCCTAAGAATAAACTTAATTGCCTTAGCCCTGACCAGGCTATCCCTGTCGTCAAGAACGCATAAGAACAGGTCCAAGGGAATATCGTTTTCCCTTGACCACTTGGTCTCAAATTTTTTAACGTGGATTCTCAATGAGGGATCCAGCGTGAGGAGCTCCTTTTCGATTTCGGAAGGCAAAAAGTTTGCAGATATATTCCTTTAAGAACAATATTATATTTTTTCTTTTCCTTAGGAGTAAAAGAAAAAGCATGAATTTTACTTTCTTTAAGTACATTCAACAACCAGGAGTGAAGTTCTACTGTTTTGACAAAAATTTTAAGCTTACCGAAGCCCTTAGAATCAAATTTAACAAGGTTTAAATCCCTGTTCGAATTTATAAAAAACTCGATAATTGGTTTGGATGAGATACCATTACAAAATATAGGGGGGCACCAGCCCATTTGGTTAACTGTCTGAGATACATTTGAGTTAGAGTTGACATTGCTGCTGAAAGCATCGCTGCGTTGGTTGTTGTTAGATTCACTGCTGACATTGTTGTTGGAGTTGCTGTTGAAACTGTTGTCATTGTTGCTGCAATTGAAATTTCTTGGAGTCTTGTTACAAGAATTCGTGGCATCATTTTCATCATCTTCAGTGAGTTCACCAAGTAGTGCAAATCTGTTGCTGTTGGTCTTGTCTGGAACATTCAGAGCAGTTTTTTTTGCTAAATGGACAGAGGCCAGTTGTCTCCTCTTCCTCGCCATTACATTTGAAAAGATTCCTGGATCATTAGATAGTAGGTTCCTTAATCCATCCGAGGTTTTATTACCTCCATGATTTTGCAGAGAGAGACTCTGACTTGAGTTGGCATTGCCAATAACGGCACCACTTTCTAACTGTGTACGGCTACAGCCGGCACCAGTATATGTCTCACTCGCACTCCCAGATTGGGTACAAGCGTCAGTATCCATTTTTTGAGACGACACAATTTTTTTATTGGTAGCGTCAACTTCCCAACAATTTACATTTTTATAAATATTCAATATATCCTCAGCATTTAACATCTGGGACGGCAAATTTGGATTGTTATTACCAAACGAATTCATATTTTATTGATAGTTATTTGGAGGGGAAGAACCACCATCCATGAAACAATACCGCACTTGTGAAAAAAAAAACACACAGAAAAAGATTCTAGAAAGAACGAACAGACCACAAAGAAAGACGTCCGTACCGGTTGCCCAAAAGACGGCTCGATTGAATGTAGAACCTGAATAGAGTTTGACAGTTCGTAATAAACAGATGATGACTTTCAATGTTTCAATGATTAATTTCAATAAGTTTTCTTCCATTCTATCAAAGGGCACGGTAGTGCCCAGCCAAGTTCTGGCACTACACCCTTTTTACAGGAACAAACTCAGACGACTTTTGACCCCTCCCTATCTTCAGTACCAATGAAGTCAGAAACTTGAAATTCCGAATATATGCTAAGCTAGTCAGGCACAGGCGCCTTACCAAATTTCAATTTTCTAGCATAAGCGGTTCCTGAGATATTAAGCCTCAAAAATCACAAAAACCGTAACTGACTGACTCACTGACTGACTGACTGACTGACAGATCATCAAAATTATGGAGCACTTCCGGACATCGTAGAATCTTGTAGTTTTGCACAATGGTAGGTCTTGTCATGCAAGTAGAGGAAAAAATCGAAAATTTGAGGTTTTCCATTCAGGGTCCGTGGTATCCGCCCACTTTCTCCGAAATGGTGTTGGTTGAATGGAGCACTTCCGACTGCTGTAAAACGATGAAATTTGGTAAAGTGATAGGGCTTAAATCGCATATAAAGGACCAAAAATAAAAATTAAGGTTTTCCATTCCGGGGGCGTGGTATCCACCCACTTTCTGCGAAAATGTTTAATTTATATGGAGCACTTCTGATTGCTGTAATTAAGGTAGGTATGTTATAGGGTTAGGTATCTTGCCAGGACAAGAAGAAAAAATACCAAAAGAAATAGGAAGCTATAGACTAAGTTGATTTTAGTAGGTAGAGTCCAAACTTCTATCTTTCCGTATCTTTCGAGATTTTGACATGGAAAAATATTAAAATCTTTGCAAAAAGGAGTGAGATCAGACCAAAAACATAAATGTTAAAAAAAGAGCCAAGTTCTTCTATACAAAAACCTTTGTGTAACAAGTCAGCCGGTGAAAAGTACTGAGATCTAAAAGTACGCCAAGTTCTTACTTCATTAAGGTTTAATAGCGAATATTTAAAGTTGAATAATATTGAAACAGCTACAATGTAATAGAGAAATTTTATTATTTAATGATTACTGACTAAAATTTGATGGGCTTACTTGGCAAGTTTTTTCTTATGCCCAATTCAAAAGGTTTTGAAGTAATAAGAACTTGGCGTACTTTTAGATCTCAGTACTTTTTCACGGCTGACTTGTTACACAAAGGTTTTTGTATAGAAGAACTTGGCTCTTTTTTTAACATTTATGTTTTTTGGTCTGATCAATTGATATCTACTCACAATACCAAATTAGGGCTGTAAAGCTGAAGTTTCAATTTTACAGTAAACTTTAACGTTATCTAGAAATACACACTGGAGAAGTCGATGAATTGTTTTGGGGAAGTCGATAGACAGATTAGCGAAATGCTGAAACAAAAAATGATTGGGCCAAGTTTTGGATAGGCCTTACAATTCGCCAATCTGGATCGTACCTTAAAAAAGAGGATCATGATGGTTGTAAGAACCAATGGCAAATTGTTTTTAATTATAGGTTAGGATGACATTTGATCTTAAAAATGGCGCAAGGACGTTCAACAGCTCAATGTACCGAATTCTTAAAGATTTTATTAATGTGATCTGTGTTGTAGGCATATTTGCGTGACTTCCTTATGTTTTTGACTATTTTTTAAGAAAACTTACAATTTATATAGAAAATTGTTCAAGTCTTAAATTAAAAGATTCCAACTTAAATTCCAGATAAATAAATGGCGATTTCCCGATTTGTCAGGGTTCTAGACATAGAAGTAAATAAAATGCACGACGGGATCGCACGAACTTGCTCTTATGTAAAAGTACTTTGGAATTTAAGATACATTTTATAAATATAAAACATGGATTTAATGAGATAATAATGTTCAAATGCATAAAATTGCCGTCTGGTTTCCGGAAAAGTATGAATTTATGCAAATAAACTTTAAAAAAACGTTTTATTATTAAATAATTTTTTTATATTTGAAATTTCTCTAAAATTTTTCAAGAAAAAAATGTGGGATGTGAATTTTAAGTATTAAATAATATTGATTTTAGGAAATACAGTGATGGTCTAGTATAACGAATGATATAATGTCCAGAGTCAATTCGTTATATCAAAAATTCGTTATATCGAATACATTTTTTTCATACAAATTTTTAAGTAAATAGAAAGTACGAATGTATTTTTCATTATTTTATTTCACACTTCATTTAAGAAAAAAAAAAATCGTCAATGTGTATTTGTTTTTTTGGGCATTGTATGTTATGATTGAATGCCCGTAAACTACTTAGAACTAAGACTTTAGAATTTTCAGTGCAATTTTGTTCTGCCCATTGGATGCAATTGTCAAAATTTCCGACAGCTTCGTAATGACTCACTCTTTGAACTTCAGTTTCTGAACTAGCATTTTCATCGCTATCATTATCCACAATTTGGATTTCTTCAACATTGTTGCTATCAATATTTTCGGGTTAAAGGATTCCACCATGTGTATTGAATTTAGTCTGAAAAACTGATGTAACACTTCATAGCTTACAAAACAGTTTTTGCAATTGAAGATTGTGTTTACCTCTGGGAAAATATTTCTCATAAGAGCCACCGTATTTGCTACAACGATCATATCGTTTTGATTACGGAGAGCTGACAGAGGAATATCATACTCAGATATGAAAATGAGAGAACATCTTAAATATTCCAGACGCCACAAAACGTAAAACAACCAAAAATGCGACTAAAAATCCGGTACAGTTTTGTGCATAGCGAACGAAAATTTGAGCTCCTGCTTACATACACTACTTATGTGACAAAAAGATAGCACATATATGTATAGCTTTTTTGTAATTTTATAAATTTAAGCAGACAAAAAACATTTTTTTTTCTTGTGTATTAATCATTTAATGAAAAACTATTAAAATAGCAATGAAATACAATAATTTGAAGTACAAAAACAAAAAATATATTCAATATATTGTATTAGCACCTTCAATAATGCGACAAAATGATAGCACGAATACGTAGGATATAACAAAGCAAGCGAAAAAAAAAAACACTTGAGTAATGGAAAATTGTGTACGTATCTACCAATTTAATCATAAAGTAGATATTAACACATTTACAGTCAAGAGTTTCTTTCAATTCCTTGTTGGTATTTTTTTTTTTATTTTCTGAAATTAGTTATTTGTTCGTTATATATATGTAGGTAGAATACCTAATGGACTTGAAAAAAGTGTTGGTAATATCGATCATTCATTATATCGGCATTCGTTATACTGGACCACCACTGTAATTTCAAAAAAATATCGTTCATAGGTTTTGAAGATATTGATTTAAAAAAAAAAATTTTGTTCAAAAAAACCCAACAAATATTTTTGTATACAATATTATTTTAAACTTAAGGGGACTTCTGCTGAAAATTTTGGGTTAAAATCCTTAGAGCCGTTAATGAGAAAGTCGAAAATAAAAAAAAACCGGGTCTATGGCAGGTATCCCTAATAACATTTTGCCCCAAGACTTTGTTAGACCAAAATGTAGCTTATGTCCATAATATCACACCTAATTTTTTTTATCAAAATCGTTAGAGCTGTTTTCGAGATAAATTAGATTTTGCATTACGGGTGTATGGAGGGTACCGTTAGTTTTGGAGCTAAAACAAAATTTCAATTTCTCCTCTAGGGAATCACCGAAGACCCTTAACTACCGAGTTTGAAGAAAATACCTCCGGTAGTTTAGGCTGTAGTTCGAGGTACAGACATACATACAGACAGACGGAACTGTCGGACCCACTTTTTTCGACTTCGCTATCATCGTAATCTCAACTTTGATCAAAATCTCGAGTTCGATTTTTTTTCCAAATGCAGAACTTGCCCTATAGTACCTATATCGCAAGTAAAAATAGTATTAAGGCAGATTATATTCAAATTCTATTTTGAAAATAAACTCCCAACTAATGTTAAGGGTATAAAACAGTTTAATCTCCAGGACTTCTATTTTTAGTTTTAATTTATCCTTTCTATCATCATCATCATCGGCTCGACAACCGGGTTCCGGTCCTGGCCTCTTTCAACAAGTCTCTCCACCTATCCCGGTCTCTAGCCGACGCCATCCAGTTGCGCACCCCAAGGCTTCGGGCGTCCTGGTCTACGCCATCTCTCCAGCGCAAGCATGGTCTACCACGCTGTCGTCTACCATAGAATGTACCACAAAGAACTTTCCGAGCAGGTTCCTCTTCGCTCATGCGAGCTAGGTGCCCTGCCCACCGGAGTCTACCGAGCTTAATTTTTGTCACGATATCTGCTTCTAGGTAGATTGCGTACAATTCATGATTGTACCGTCTCCGGAATCGTCCTTCCTCACATATGGGGCCAACAATTCTCCTTAAGACTTTTCTCTCGAACGCAGCTAAGAGGTCGGAGTGCCTTTTGCTAAGCACCCAAGTCTCGGATCCATATGTGAGTACTGGCAGGACCATGGTCCTGTACAGCAGCAGTTTTGAAGTTATGGTGAGATTTCTGGATTTGAAGAGCTTTGACAGACTATAGTAGGCTCTGTTGGATTTGAGAAGCCGCCCGCGTATTTCTTCTTCTATGTTGTTATCGGCTGCTACTATTGACCCAAGGTATTTAAAGGATTGCACCACTTCAAATTCGTGCTCCGCTACCTTGATTGTTTGACCAACTGTTCCTCTCGCATTCGACGCCACCATGTACTTTGTTTTACCTTCACTAATGTGCAGCCCCAGATTTTGTGCCGCCTGCTCAATCTGGATGAAGGAATCGTGTACAGCTTGTTGGGTTCTTCCGATGATGTCAATGTCGTCTGCGTAAGCCAGTAACTGGCTGGACCTGTTGACGATGGTCCCTCTTGTTGCCGTGCCAGAGTCACGGATTGCTTTCTCCAACGCCAGGTTGAAGAGGAGGCAGGCCAAACCGTCCCCTTGTCGGAGTCCATTAAAGATGTTGATTGGTCTGGATAGCAATCCGGCTATTTTTACTTGGCTTGTTACGTTGGTCATGGTCAACCTACATAGTCGTGTCAATTTATTTGGGATGCCGAATTCTCTCATGGCTTTGTAAAGTTCTACCCTGGCTATGCTATCATAGGCGGCCTTAAAGTCTATAAACAGATGGTATGTTGGGATGTTAAATTCTAGACATTTTTCCATCGCCTGCCTAAGGGTAAAGATCTGATCAGTTGTTGATTTGCCTGGAATGAAACCACACTGATATTGCCCGATGACGGTTTTAGCGTATGGGGTTATCCGGTCTTGTAGGATAGAGGAGAGTATCTTATAGGCGGTACTCAACAACGTGATACCTCTATAATTGCTGCACGTTGTGACATCTCCCTTCTTATGTATGGGGCATATTAAACCTTTTCGCCAGTCTTCTGGCATTTATTCCTGCTCCCATACCTGTACTAACTATAATATCATGAATTGCTTGACGTAAGGCTGGCCCGCCGTGATGGAATAATTCGGCTGGTATGCCATCGACTCCCGGGGCTTTGTTCTGTTTAAGCCGGCCTCCACTTCTGCAGTGAGCTGACCATTTAGCAATTCATTAAAGTACACTTCCCATCGCTCCAGTATGCTTTCAGGATCGGTGATCAGATTTCCCTCTCCGTCCTTGCAGTATGTGCAGCGTGGTGTGTACTGCGTCATATTTCGGACGGATTGGTAGAACTTCCGCGCCTGGTGCGGACCTCGCTCTCGGCTGATTTCTATTTCACAGATTAGGTTCTTCTCCCAGGCTGATTTCTTTTGTCTGTGAAGCCGTTTTTCTGTTCTTCTGAGCTCTTTATATTCCTCTTCGCGTGCCCGCGTTCTATGAGATTGTTGCATTGCTCGGTACGCAACATTCTTACGTTCAGTCGCTAGCTTGCATTCATCATCAAACCAGTCGTTCCGATTTTTACGACTGCTGCCTAAGATGGAGTTGGCAGTACTAATGACAGTATTTTTAAGACGTGTCCACTTCTCATTTACGCCCAGCATACTGGCTCCAGGACTTACTCTCCCTGAATTAGGTGTTTCTAGGGCGAGTCCTAACGCATTACCAAAGGTGTTACTGGTGTTTTCATTGCGCAGGGCAGCCGTGTTGATTCGAACCTGATCGGCGGATGCAATGCGTCTTCGCAAGGCAATCCGTCCTCGGAAAACCATACCAACAAGATAGTGATCCGAGTCGATATTGGCACCTCGGTACGTTCGTACCGTCATCAAGTTCGAGTAGTGGCGACGGTCTATCAACACGTGGTCTATTTGGTTACGAGTGACTCCATCAGGTGATACCCAGGTGGCTTTGTAGATATCTTTACGCGGGAACCTTGTACTCGCAACTACCATGTTTTTCGATGCTGCCAATTCTAAGACTCGAAGTCCATTGTCATTAGTGTTCTCATGCAAACTATGGGTGCCTGCGTAATGCCTGAATACCGGCTCCCGACCTATTTTTGCGTTCCAATCCCCAAGGATGATTTTAACATCATACCTTGGACAGGCATTGAGGGCCCTCTCGACTCGTTCGTAGTAAGTCTCTTTTTCTTCGTCTGAGGACTCCTCCGTAGGTCCGTGAACGTTAATGAGGCTGATGTTCGTAAATTTGCCTCGCACGCGAAGGGTGCATAGCCTTTCGCTTATAGCGTTAAAGCCGATGATAGTAGACTTCATTTTTTCGCTGACAAGGAAGCCTACCCCGAGCACATGGTGTTTTGTATGACAGCTGTAGTATATGTCATATTCTTTCTTCTGTAAAACACCATTCCCTGTCCATCTGATTTCTTGAAGAGCTGTTATGTCAGCTTTATACTTTGACAGGGCATCGGCTAGCTGCTGAGCAGCTCGAGCTCTATAGAGCGATCGTACGTTCCATAAGAAAATTCGTAAATCGTTTTTCCTTTTTCTTTGCGTAGGTTGTCGTCGTGAAATCAGTCCGTTTCCGAGGCTTGTTGTCGTTCTCGAAATTCATTAAGTTTTACGGGACAGGGAATTAACCTGTCGCCAACCTGAGGAACCAGCCTGATCATATTAGCCAAACCTTTTTTAAAAGGCTTGTTTCTAGCGGCCGCCGCGAAGAGGCTATGATCACACTTCCACCAGTCCCGAAAAGTTACGGCACGTGCATGTTTTCGTATGCTACATGTTGTTCCCCCTATTCGTCAGATGGCTGACCGCCTTATCCTTTCTATATTCTTCCTTATTTTCTTTGTTTTCAGTCTGTAGAATTTCATCTTTTTGGCATATGTATGTACATATTTTTTAATATGGTTTTCAATTTCAATATTCTTCATGCTACTTCTCATTTTACCCATAAGATCTTGTATGTTCTCGTAGAACTCTTTATTATAGCCTTTCCACACCGAGCTGAAAACACGGTTTTCGCCAAAAAATCGGTTTTCGTCGAAAACCTGCATCGAAAACACAAGTTTTCCCATACATTTTTGTGAACTACAAGTTTTAGTTTCTGACAAGTTTTTGATAAAACCTCTCGAAAATCAGTTGAAATTCAGAGATGATGTAAACAAACACACCTAATGAAAAATTCAAATCCAATCAAAATGAAAACATTCAAATACCAATCAAACATAAAAAAAATACATCTGACAGCTACTGAGAAGAAAAATTTACAGTTTTAATTGACAGTAAGTGTCAAAATAATTTAAATGACAAGCGAAAACTTGTAAATACGAGTATTCGGTGTGAACACTAGGTTTTCGGTTCGGTGTGGAAAGGCTAGTAGGGTTGATTTTCTGGAATTCTTTTGCAAAAAGTCCTGTTTTTATTATAAGTAAGAAATATCATTTATCTATAAATGTGTTTTTTTGTTTGTTTGTCAGTTTGGCTGTATATGACAGCTGTTGACGGAGAGACTCTTTTGTCTCTACGAATAATGAATAATAGCCAGGGTACAATACCGTGACTATTTTATTTATGGAGGTTGTGGGAAACGGCACATAGATTTCTTGTCTGTTTTAATAATAATTATAACCTCTTAAATAAATAAACCATCATAACAATAATATAAATATATAATAATAACAATAATAATAATAATAATAATAATAATAATAATAATAATAATAATAATAATAATAATAATAATAATAATAATAATCATAATAATAATAATAATAATAACAATAATGATGTATATAATAACTTAACCACCTGGACTATAATAATATCAAAATTCAATTATAGAAATAATTTGGGAAAAACGGGGTATTGTCTTGCTACAAAATACCGGCACTCTACATGGAGTACATGTAGACTTAATTTTGTCAAACTGCACAAAATCTAACATTTCTCAGGATGACCGCTAATCCTTAGTAGCTGGACTTGATCATGTCATCGAACTTGGAAAAGCGCCGATAGTTTCAACTTTAAACTGCTTGAAAAGAGGCGGAGCCAATCTGCAGCTTGGGAAAGAGGAACTTTCTCTAGCATAGCAAAGGACAGTTGGTGGATAAGCTTTAGCAGTGCGGGTCGATACCGAAAATTAGAAGCCAAAGTAACGCGGTAATTAAGAACAAAAAAAGAAAATAATACCTATTCGTCTTAAAACTCATATACGCGCGCTATAAAAAGTGCCTCAATTTAATTGATAAAGAAAAAAATATAATAAAGTTAAAGTTTCAACAAACAAAAACTACATTGATCTACTTACACAAAAACAAAAAAAAAACAAAATCTAAAAGTATTTTATAAAATTAAGTGTTTGGGTATGCATCCCAAAATGCATAATCCATAAAACAAATGTAAAAGTTTTAGTACCTATAACAAAGAAAAAAACTAATATACATACGCAGTGATAACAAAAAAAAAACAGTGTGCCATAATACCGTGTGTCATACCTTCCTCTTAAGAAAAAAAAAAATATAGGAAAACTAATAGTGCACGATACAAATGAAAAAAGAAAAATCGGAACCTACCCTATAAAAAAATAAATAAATAAAAACCCTTTATAACCCCTCTGCTCACAAAAAAAAATTATCCCTAACAACTAAATAAACACACCAATTTTCTTACCTAAATTGAAAATAAAAATAAATACTCACCTTGAAAACCTGGGAAAAAATAAAGAAAAAGAAAAGAAAACAAAAATACAGAAAAAAAACGTTATACCTAATTGAACTTACCTGAAGTCCTGAATACCTACTTACCTGGAATATTTACTTACCTGACCTGGAGAATTCGAAAAAAAAAGTAACTTACCGGAGAAATAACCTGAACTCAACGGAGCAGCACCCTACAAACAAATTACTTACCTTGTGAAAAAAAAAGTGTGTCCAAAGTGTTCTTACTATGTACATACATACTTACCTACCTATCAATACCTACCTTCTTCATTTGTGTCTACCCCCCTTCCTTCCTCTTGTGTCTAGTGTGTCGTTAGTGTCTTAAATTTATAAGTACCTATAAGTCAAAATAAAGCAAAATAATATCCATATAAATGTAAAGTTGCCAAGAGTATAAAAAAAAAATATATATAATTAATTTAACCGATATAGTGTGATGGAAATGATTCTTTTTTAAGGAAAAAAAAAACTAATTACATATAATCAAAACAAAACAAGATAAACTTAATTAATTGCAGAACGTCATACTATAGGATAAGTACTCCAAAGCGGTGCACCTCCTTGGCAGTAACGATATTCGGATGACAAAGTAAGTTTTTCTTTTTATGACAAAGCCATACTTACCTCTTTAAAATTTTTTTGATTTGTTTTGGTATATAGATATATATTTTTTTTTTACAACAACAAATAATACTAGCTGAAAATTACACTACACTGAAAAAAAGAAAAATAAATAAATAGATATACAAATAAAAATAAAACTAAAAAAAAAAAGGAAAAATAAAGTTAAAAATTTTCAATTTGTTTTTAATAACAACAAATAATATTAGTTGAGAATTGCATTACACTGAAAAAAAAAATTTAATAAATATACAAATAAAATTAAAACTAAAAGAAAAAAAAAAGAAAGAAAACCTATAATTGGAAAGAAAATTAAAGTTAAAATTTTGCAACTATTAGGGTTGCCACCCCTACCAAAAAAATTAAGATTCGTAAACTTTTTCTTAAATTTTTTTTGCATTGTATTTTCAATCTTGTTTTTTTTTTATATGTTTATAACTTAATGTGATAATTTCATGCTTGGCCAACTACAATAAAACTACGATTATAATTCTGAGTAAATCCAATGTCGTCGTCTCTTACTTTTTATGGATTCAACCTGTCATGGTTTTCATTTCTGAATGATTGACGTGTTTTATTTTAGGAGGGAAGTTATTTCGCTATCATTACGTATTTTTTTTTTCTGAGATTGGATTAAGATGGAGTCGTAAACCTAAGGCTTGAGGTGGAAGGTGATACGCAACTGAGGTAGGTGTCGATGAAATGGTGAAGTGGTAAGCTGGTGTAATATCAGGTCTGGGGTTACTGCATAGCATTGGAGGAAACAGTAACCATGGTGGTATCTGTTGATACATTGGGTGGGTTAAATCCTCCGGAGGGCCAACAACATCATGGTCTCACTCCCCCCCTATAAGAATTACACCCTTCTAACGGAACGGATTCGGGTCTCATTTTTTTTTAATGAACCAACGTATTTTTTTTTCTTTCTCCGGCATGAAGTCGTAACGACAGTTCAGTGCTGCGGTAGCAAGAACCCCCCCGCCGACGAGCTAGTTTGTGCTAATGCAAGCATGCCACGCTGCCGTAGCCTGGACACCCTCTCCTCCTTGCTGCCCGGATCAGCCTCACGTTTCCTGTAGGCATGAGGTTGTAACGGTGGTATAGGGAGGAGAGGTCGGATTCTCAGATTGGACTAGGGACCTGGGGTTTGTTTATACCTCTACGTGGTAAGTCCTAACCTCCCGTTTAGGAATCCAGCCGACAACACCTTCGGTTTTTGTTACAGGTGGCGCCCAACGTGGGGCCCGAATTCGTTCAAATTTAGAACATCTTGAAGGGAAGTTTGGTTTGGTATACTTCGGTGAACATGCTGCGGACACGTAGTGTGTTTTGGACAAGGGAAATGTTTTGGTTTTTAAATAGAAACACCTTTACAAATGTTTTGATGTTCTTTTGTATGGAACATCCGATAAAGGGGTTTATGTACCCAACTTTATGCAGCTGTTGTTCCTTAAATTGAATTTGAATGAACATTATTTTTTTATTTTTTGTTGGTTCTCAGGAACGTCCGGTGAATTGGGTCTGTTGATCCACAGTTACGCAGTTGCGATGTCGCGAGTCAACAAATATATTTTAACACCTACACTTAACCTTTAAAAAAATTTTGAAGCCTAAGTTTGGAGACCTATTCCGACTTCAGTTGTTCAATTTTTTTTTGTTTGCCTTCTAAGTCTTTTTACTTTTCTGTTTTATTCATGCAGTGTTCTTGTGGCTTGTCTTTTAATTGGCTTAAAAGCCAGTTGAACAAAGCAAGCACAAGCACTGTCATACAATTCCTCCTACGTCCAGGATGCATTATTGTGAAAGCGGTATGGTTGATTGTATCCTGATCAAACTTACGTGATTTCTTGGGGGGGGTACCAGCCTTCATCGTCATCATGCTTCAGATCCTTCATAAGGTTGCGTCACTTCCACCTCGACTACATTTTATGAACTTTTTGGAACTTTTAAGGATTTATCTTTGATTATTCTTTTGAATTTGTTTTTTTACTTTATTGCTTTCGTTTGGATTCTGATAATCTTTTTTTTTAAATAAACTAAATCTAAATTTACACTCAACTTTTGAGATTTTATTTTGAATTTTTATTTCATTACTATTTTCATTTTTTTCATTCACTTTTTTATTATTATACTTTTTTTTGAGTTTTTTTTTGAATTCTTATTTTGAATTCAAAACTTTAATTCCTTTTTTAAATTTCTCTCAACGGTATCTTTTATTGTATTCAATCTTGATCTTAAACATGCCAAGTCGAATGCCAAAGGGCAAGGGTAAGAATCCCGCGATAGGACGTGTTCTACGGTCGGGTTTACTTACAGACTCCTTTACGGACCTAGCGGCCACAGCTCAGGGTCCACCTCTACCACCTCCACGACATTCTTTAGATGGGGCAAGTAGTAGCGAGGGAGCTGCATCATTACTAGCGCAAGCTATGGGTGGGATTTCTCAGAGTAAGCGACCATCACCTACTCCCAGACCACGCCAATCGATAGGCGGTGCAACTGAGGAACAGTTAACCGGGTATATCCAGGATGTCGTCACTGCTGCTGTTGGTGCGAGTCGAGCTGAAGATTTTCGGTTCTTCACGGGGGAGATGGAGCGAACCAGGAACGCGTTGCGAGACGAGCTGGCAGGTATAATGCGTGAGAAGCTGATGGAACCAACACCTGAAGTTATACCACGACCTTCACCACGAAATAAAACTCAACGCGAGGAAACGCCCCATTCTTCTAATGCCGTCAATGTTCTACCGAGATTTTCACCCGGCAACCGTTCGCCAACGCGAAATGAAACTCCATTTCGCCCTCGATCACCTCCACGTGGAAACGCAGCAGCTGATCACTCCAACATGGAGGAATTTCTGCGCCAATTACACAATCTGACCATGAGTGACCCCGTCAACACCACTCGGCCAGTGCCTCGATCCTATAGATTACAAAACTTTCACAAATGGGGGCTGAAATTCGATAACAAAGCAATGACCGTTGATGACTTTTTGTTCCGGCTAGAGAGGCTAAAAGTAAGCTACAACGCGACCTGGGATGAAATCGTCATCAACTTTCATCATTTCATCTCTGGTGGAGTTGAAACTTGGTTTTGGGTTTACGTGAAGGCTAACCCGGGTGTACCCTGGCTTACATTGAAAGACGCACTAGTGGAGCAGTTTAGGAGTCTGGAAACGGATTCAGAGCTGTCGAGAAAGCTGTACGACAGACATATGGGCCAGAACGAAACCTTTGACGACTTCTACTCTGCAATACAAAAACTGAACAGTAGGTTGAGAGTTCCTAAGACAGACACTGAAATTATTGACATTCTTAAAAACAACGTTCGACGACAAATGGGAATGCTACTGATTACTTTCAATACCAGTACCTTAGCTCAAATGGTCCATGTATGTAGGAAAGTGGAAAAATACATTCTCGACCGTGAAGCCGGAGCGCTAAAGCCACGAATGGGACCAACACCACCTCCACGTAGAAGCGCTGTCTCCGAGCTCGTTGCTGAGGAAAGGGAGGGACAGGATTTCGATCCCGAGTTAGAGGCATTCCACCCTAGGGGGTTGACTGCTAACTGTCAAAAAGTAAACAGCAAAAAATCGCGGCTCTTTAATTTTTATTTATAATTTAAAGTTAAATTAATTCGAAAACCCATAAATAGCACTCAAACAAGCAGCAAGTGGTTTTAAATTGATTAAGACGATAAAAGACACCTTTTATTTGCTAAAATATTCATTTATTTACACAAAAACGTAAAATATACATATACATATATATATATAAAACAAAACTTTGGCACACCGTAATCCACAAATGCCCAGCTCAAACAAACGAAGCTTAACCGACACCTCTCCAGAAACATCAGGAACACCGAAAAAAAATTATTCCCAAAAGATGTCGGTTCCTTCTATATCCGTTGCTGAACTGGAAGAAATAATAGATAGATTGCTAAATCGAAAAATATGCGAGCTTGCTCAAAAAACTGACACGGATCGTATACTAATACAGGTGGAAAGTCTAAAAACACAAAATGATATGATAACAAATGAACTACAACAGGTAAAAACAAAGAACGAAATACTTGAGCGCCGAATCGAACATCTTGAAAAACAATCGAAAGCAAAAAACATAATCTTCGCGATTCCCAACAACAAATGTGAAAACATAGAAGAAGCTACCAAACATTACATAGACCGTCTCATAGGCCAGAATAATATTTCTCCTGATGATATTTCCGAACTACCGTCAAAGGGAAATCAAAAGATTATTCTGGTAGAGACAAGTAGCAAAAACATAACCTCCAAAATGCTGAAAAATTCAAGCAAGTTGAAAGGTACTGGAGTCTTTGTCAATCCGGATTACACAAAAGAGGAGCAACAAAAACGACAAAAAATGCTACAGATACGACACGCAATCAAACAGAAACACCCGTCCGCAAAACCTTTGATTCGAGGATTAAAACTTCACATAAACAACAAAATCTTCACAACATCAAAAGAAGGAAAAGTTTCTTGCGCCGACGGACGCGATGGGATGGAATTACTCCAGGAAATGTTCGGGGAACTGCAAGTACAACAAATCAAAACAAAACAAATTTATAAGACGTCTTCAACGCCAAAGTCATCAACCACGAGTACGAGTTCATCAGCAGCTACTTATGTCAACATATCAACACCAACAATGCCATCTGGTAGTCAACATCAAAACCACCAAACAAGATGAAACAGTGCTGCCGTCTGTCAAAATGCAAGTACTAAATATAATACCAACAATAATATCTTTACAAAACAAAAAATTAAAGAAAATAAATTTAAAAATATAAGTTTATTATCTTATAACATTTCGGGGTTAGGCAATAAATTATTATTTTCAGATTTTTTTGAATTTGTCAAGAAACATGACATATTTTTTCTTTTCGAAACATTTGTTATACGTGAATCATTTGATATTTACAGCAAATACTTTAGCGAATTTAGATTATACTGGGGCTCTGCTACTCGTTCGGCTAATTTCGGGAGAGCCAGTGGGGGTTTTCTGTACGGATTTAAAGAATCCAACATAAAAGCAAATTACATAGAATTTAACGAAATGGTTTATGTTAAAATAAATGTTTGCAATACAAGTTACCACATTTTCCCAGTTTATATTAATTGTAACAATTGGAATAAAAACTTTGAAGAAGTAAATGAATTAATGAACAATGCTAATTTGGAAAATGTAATGCTAATAGGGGATATAAACGCTCGCACAGGTACGACACAAATAAAAACAGTACTTACCGAACCATTAACGACCGAATCGATAATCTTAGAAAAAAGATCCTCCATGGACACAACAACCAATAGAAATGGACACGATTTTTTAGAAATGTGTCAAATCAATGAACTTTTTATCCTTAACGGATGCAGTAAACAGGATAGTCAAGGTGCATACACCTTTATAGGCGGCCCAGGTAAATCAGTTGTAGACTACTGCGCAGTATCTCTAGGGTGGAGAAAACTAATTAAATCATTCAAAGTAGTTTCGCAAACATTTTCAGATCATATGCCACTGGTCGTTAGGTTCAACACCGTAGAAGATAGTGACATTTTTGCATATAACTTACCGCCAAAACTAAAATGGAAAGAAAGCAGAAAAGAAGCATACCAAAATAAAATTATACACAATTTGCAAAATTTAGATCTCTCTACTCCAAGCCCAGCTAATGCTGAAGGAAAAATATCTTTATTAAATAGCTGTATAATGAAAGCAAACCCTAATACGCACAATTCAAAAACACACAGCTACAAACAGCAATGGTTCGACAAAGAATGTTACACAGCCAGAACCATATCATTTGCATTATTAAGGGAAATGAGCTCCTCGTCTGATTTAAATGAAACCCTCACCAAAAAGTACATTATGGCCAACAAAAACTACAAACAGATGTGTAAATCAAAAAAAGAAGATTTCTTTCGATCAATAGCAATAGGTCTTTCAAACACTTACAATAGTAAAAACTTTTGGTACAAAATCAAACAACTAAAAGGTCAAAACATGATATGTGGGATTCGACTCAACGTCAACGATCTTGCAAACCATTTTAAACTTCTTCTGAATCCTCAGCCAGAACCTAATAATTTCTTGTACGCAGAGCCTTATATTTGTAGTGATCTATTGGATCGAGAGATATCAATGATCGAACTGCAAACTGCGTTATTCAAAGCTGCAAATAATAAAGCACCAGGGCCAGATAGAATTTCAAACGAATTTTATAAAAATGCTCCTATCGATTTTCAATCAAAAATGCTAGAGATATTCAATTATATCTTCGATTCGGGAGATGTACCGCAAAGCTTCAGGGATTCTATTGTGTATCCTATCTTCAAAAAAGGCGATGCAAATTTGCCGTGTAACTACAGGGGCATATCTTTTATGAATTCGGTAGTAAAAATTTTCACGTCTATTTTGTTAGAACGTATTAATTCATGGATAGATCTAAATGAGATACTGAGTGAGTTCCAATCCGGCTTTCGGAAAGGATACTCTACCATAGATAATATTTTTACACTAACGTCTATTTCACAATACTTCTTGAGACAAAAAAGAAAATTGTACGTTTTTTTCATAGATTTCAAGGCAGCTTTTGACTCGATAGATCGAAATGCATTGTTTTACAAACTATCTCAAAAAGGGTTGTCAACTAAACTCATTCGAATTTTAAGAAACATGTATAAAAATACCCGTCAGAGTGTTTGGAATGGAAAGAGTACGTCTGATTGGTTCGAGACAAAATCTGGAGTTAAGCAGGGATGTTTGCTAAGTGCAGTATTGTTCGCAATCTTTATAGATGATATTACGATGCACCTACCAGCTGGTGTGCAAATTAGTGATCTTGTAATAAAAGTACTACTTTATGCTGACGACATACTCTTGCTGGCAGAATCTCCTCAAAGCTTACAACTCATGATTAATAAGCTCTCAGAATTTTGTAAGACGTGGAATTTAACTGTGAACCTCGAAAAGTCAAAAATAATGATTGTTAGAAACAGGCAAACGAAACTTGAAAAAATTGAAAAATGGTATTTTGATGGTGAACAAATCGAAACAGTTACGGAATATAAATATCTTGGCATTCTTTTTCATCCAAACATGAATATGTCTTACCACCTAGAAAAAAAATTGGTATCGGCAAAAACAATGATCAACGTTTCTTGGAAAAGTGTTGTATCCCGTGCTGAAATTCCAACATCAGCTAAATATAGAGTGTTTGAAGCTGTCATGCGCTCAGTTATGTGCTACAGCTGTCAGACATGGGGTTATATCTCGTATGAAGAAGTTGAAAAACTACAACGCTTTTTCCTAAAAAAGTTATTTTATCTACCGCCAAACACACCAAACTACGTCTTAGCGCTTGAAACTGGGCTTCCAACTCTTTTTGTCCATACACTTAAATTGCATTTTGACTATATCTTAAAAGTTCTCACTTACAATCCTAAGAGGATACCAAATAGGCTTGTAAGATACACCTTTCAAAAGCAAGTGGAGTGGATAAAAGAGTGGCGTAATTGGGCGCAATTATGTGGTGTAGAGCTATCAATTCAATGCGATAACCTTTATTTATTAAAAAGTCAACTTTATAAATTATTAGAAGAGATAGACATTTTTCAACGGAATGACAGTATACGAAGATCAATCTCATCAACTGATAGAATACTATACTCAGAACTGACCCATGACTTTGTAGAAAACTATTTCGATGATAAATATAGCGTGCGTGCGATATCCCTCATTTGCAAAGCAAGAAGTGAAACACTAAATCTGAATGGATCACCTTACAGAAAATCCCTAGATACACGGTGCTCCTTATGTAACCTTAACTCAAAAGAAGATTGTTTTCACTTCTTATCAATATGCCCTGTATACAAAGAAATAAGAACTCTCTATCTTGGAAAAACAACTTTGTCAATGGAACAAACAAAAAACGTACTAAACGGCGAAAATTGGCTTAACTTATATCATTATCTCGAAGCAGCATCGGAATATAGAAACCTGATAATATCGAAATACAAATAAATCTAAAATTTCCGCAAATTATATCCAATAATTTATAGTATGTCATGTTTCACTCTACGATCCTTATGATTTATAGCACTTATGAAAATGTTTTTGTTTTAGCTAAACTAAAAGCCCAAACTGTCGTATAATAATACAGATATATCTTATTTTTGTTTTGACTAAACTAAAAGTCCCTCTAATTTCGTTTTCGCTAAACTAAAAGCCTATATTATGCATTAATAATTTCAAGATTCTTTTCATTTAAAATATTTTTTATAAATACTGATTATGATATAAAACTAAAATTTTATAACTTTTATTTTAATATTTTAATATAATATTGTTTTTCTACATATTTATCCAACCCCGTTAAACGATTGTAGTACTTTTACTCTAGAAAATAACTTGAATTTATGTATAAATTGAAAAAAGAAAAAAAAAATGTTTATAAATACTAATTATTACTATATACAAAGAACAGTTTTTATAGTCAATCAGGCAGACGGTAACACCATAGCCAATTATTTTATTTTTTACTCTTTTATTTTATATATTAAAAACCAAAATTGTAACTAATTTGAAGAAAAAATAAAAAATCTAATCTAAAAAAAAATCATTCCACCCTAGGAAGGAAAGGGATACTCGCAATTTCACCTGTTGGAATTGCAAGGCTAAGGGCCATTCGTTTTTCGAATGCCCTGACCCTCGGAGGTCCCTCTTCTGTTTTAAGTGTGGCTGGGACAATATCACCTCTCCGCAATGTCCTCGATGCTCGGGAAACGAGTCGAAGAGCAGTTTGAAGCCCCGGGGGAATTGCTCTCTGGAGAAGAACCCGGATGCTCAGTAAAATTGCCTGTTATTCATCCTCCTTCCCTCAGTAATTCTGAGTCCGTTCCAGTTACCAACTATGCTCCACCACCATCACCTGTGCCAGCCCTCAGGATTTTACAACGTCCTGGCCAACCCCCTAAAAATGAAGATCAACAACCACCCTTTGCTCCCAGAAGGCCAATCAAAACCCTACACGAAAGGCTACAAAATTACCTCGACGTGCGTAAAAGGATTTTTGGTGAGCGAAATACCATCGTTTCCGAGAAAGTGGCTAAGCTGAGGAAGAAGTTTCGGGAGAAGAAGAAGGCGCACCAAGCCATTGAAGCCACCACCTTATGCAGCTCAGAAGATCCGCGACCCTACGCTACGGTGCATATTTTTGGAGAGCCTCTGCTAGGTCTTCTCGATAGTGGGGCCAGCATAAGCTGCTTAGGCTCGAATGGTATCGAATTCCTTAGAAAACACGACCAGCATATCTCGAAAATTTCTTCTGAAGTGAAGACCGCGGACGGAAAGAACCAAGCCATCGTGGGAAAAGTCTGTGTGGAGGTTACCTATAAAGGGATGACGAGAACAATTCCTCTTTATCTGGTTCCGTCCTTGCAGCAGAAACTATACCTGGGAATCGACTTCTGGAGGGAGTTTGATATCGCTCCTCAGTTGATCTCCGAAATCTCTTGCACAAATGAAACAATACAGAACATAACAGATCCGAATGCCCATATATTAACCGAACAACAGTCCAAACGGTTAAAAGATGCCATTAGCTTGTTCCCATCCTCTGCTGTTGAAGGCTTAGGAAAAACTACGCTAGAGGTACATACAATTGATACAGGTGATGCAGAGCCCATTAAACAGCGGTATTACCCGATTTCTCCAGCGGTACAGAAACTGCTATATGAGGAAGTGGAACGTATGCTTAAACTCGGAGTTATCGAGGAAAGTACCAGCGCGTGGAGCTCTCCTGTAGTTCTAGTGCGTAAGCCCGGCAAAAATCGCTTATGCCTGGACTACAGGAAGGTCAACGCCAAGACAAAGAAAGATGCGTATCCGCTTTCTCATATAGAAGGATTGCTATCGCGTCTTCCAGATACACATTTCATTTCGAGTGTGGATCTGAAAGATGCTTTTTGGCAGATCCCGCTTGAGAAATCGTCACGGGAAAAGACGGCGTTTACTGTGCCCGGTATGCCCCTGTTGCAGTTTACGGTTATGCCCTTTGGCCTCTGCAATGCTCCTCAACGCATGGTCAGATTAATGGACAAGGTGGTTCCGCATAAACTGAGAGAGAAAATCTTCCCGTACCTGGACGACTTGTTGGTTGTATCAAGCACTTTCGAGGAGCATATTCAGTTGCTAGAGATTTTGGCCGGTCGACTGAAGGAAGCGGGATTGACAATGAACGTCCAGAAGTCAAAATTCTGCTTTAAGGAATTAAAGTACCTAGGATATATTGTCGGAGATGGTTGCCTGAAGACGGATCCAGACAAGGTAGCCGCCATAGCAGATTTTCCCACTCCGACTTCGGCGAAACAAGTGAGGCGATTCTTGGGAATGGCGGGATGGTACCGACGTTTTGTGAGGGACTTCTCTTCTTTATCAGCACCCATCACCGATACGCTGAAGAAAGGGAAAAAGTTTGCTTTCACTGAAGATGCGATCGATGCGTTCAACAAACTGAAGACGGCCCTGACTACTGCTCCGCTCTTGGTGAATCCGGATTTCTCAAAGGAGTTCATTGTTCTCTGCGACGCCTCGAATACCGGAATTGGTTGTGTGCTTAGCCAACTGGATGAGAGTGGAAACGAACGACCTATATATTACCACTCACAGAAACTCAACTCGGCCCAGCGCAATTACAGTGTGACCGAGCGTGAATGCCTGGCTGCTGTCATGGGAGTTCAGAAGTTTAGAGCTTACGTCGAAGGTCATGCCTTTAAAATTGTGACGGACCATGCGAGTTTGAGGTGGTTGATGAGCCAGAGAGACCTCAGTGGTAGGTTAGCGAGATGGAGCTTAAAGCTTCAGGGATTCGATTTCATCATCGAACACCGTAAAGGAACACAGAACGTCGTACCCGATGCGCTTTCACGAATACATGGGATGGACACACTGGCTTGCGATGTTTTGATGTTGAAAGATCCCTGTGATGTGTTGCATATTGATCTTGAGGATCCTAGTTTTAAATCTACGGAATACCTCAAGCTCATAGACAGCATCAAAGAACAACAGATAAGGCTACCTGACCTTCAAGTGTCGGAAAATTTCGTCTACAAGAAGGTCAAACATTGCACAGGGAATCCCGTAGAGGATGACCAAGTATGGAAGCTTTGGGTTCCAGAACCTCTGACTGAACGCTTGATCGCTCTGGCCCATCAGCCACCTCGGGCTTCGCATGGAGGAATTGCTAAAACCTTATATCGACTACAGCAACAATTTTTCTGGCCTAACATGGCAGCCCAGGTAAAGGCGTTTATCGGGATGTGCGACATCTGTAAGGCCTCGAAAGCCCCAAATGCAACGCTGAGACCTCCGATGGGCAAAGCATTTTTGGCTGAGAGACCATTCCAGATGTTGTACATCGATTTCCTGGGCCCGTATCCACGCTCGAGAGACGGCAACACTCACATTGTGATTGCGTTGGACCAGTTGACCAAGTTTGTAGTCGTAAAAGCTCTTCGAAAAGCAACAACCGATACGGTATTGAAGTTTCTGCGAGAACAGGTGTTTTGCGTTTTTGGAGTCCCGGAAACCATACTCTCCGACAACGGCAGACAATTTATTAGCCATGAGTTTGTGAAGTGCATGTCGATGTTAGGGATAAACCATGTCAGGACCGCCGCCTATGCACCTCAAGCAAACGCTAGCGAGAGGGTTAATAGGTCGATTCTCGCAGCTATTAGAGCCTACATTGATCCTGATCAAAGAAACTGGGACATTAATTTGCAGTCGACAGCTAGCGCCCTTCGTACAACAGTTCACTCGGCAATAAACATGTCTCCGTACGAAGCCTTATTTGGACAAAAATGCGTGGAGCATGGCTCTGACTATAAATTGCTCCGTAAACTTAATGGACTAAACAACTCAAACATCGATATCGTTTCCAAAGCTGCACATATGAACATTCTGCACGCTTATATAAAGAACTCTCTCGCTAATGCTCATAATAAATACGAAAACACCTATAATCTAAGAAGCAAGGATGTGAAATTTGCGATCGGAGATGTGGTCTTCCGCAGAAATTTCGCCTTAAGTGATGCGTCGAAGAAATTCTGTGCGAAGCTCGGTCCGAAATTTGTCAAAATGAGAATTTCAAAAATAATTGGAAATAATCTTTACGAGCTGGAGGACCTAAATGGGAAAAAAGTTGGGATTTTTCATTGCAAAGATCTAAAAAAATGAATTCTTTGAAGGCCCGGCAACAGTCAGCGCATGAGACTCGAGAAAAGTAGCTGGATTGTTTCTTTTCTTCCTCTTTCGACTCGAACGATCTCGTCGAAAGACGAAGCTTTGTGGGAAACGGCACATAGATTTCTTGTCTGTTTTAATAATAATTATAACCTCTTAAATAAATAAACCATCATAACAATAATATAAATATATAATAATAACAATAATAATAATAATAATAATAATAATAATAATAATAATAATAATAATAATAATAATAATAATAATAATCATAATAATAATAATAATAATAACAATAATGATGTATATAATAACTTAACCACCTGGACTATAATAATATCAAAATTCAATTATAGAAATAATTTGGGAAAAACGGGGTATTGTCTTGCTACAAAATACCGGCACTCTACATGGAGTACATGTAGACTTAATTTTGTCAAACTGCACAAAATCTAACATTTCTCAGGATGACCGCTAATCCTTAGTAGCTGGACTTGATCATGTCATCGAACTTGGAAAAGCGCCGATAGTTTCAACTTTAAACTGCTTGAAAAGAGGCGGAGCCAATCTGCAGCTTGGGAAAGAGGAACTTTCTCTAGCATAGCAAAGGACAGTTGGTGGATAAGCTTTAGCAGTGCGGGTCGATACCGAAAATTAGAAGCCAAAGTAACGCGGTAATTAAGAACAAAAAAAGAAAATAATACCTATTCGTCTTAAAACTCATATACGCGCGCTATAAAAAGTGCCTCAATTTAATTGATAAAGAAAAAAATATAATAAAGTTAAAGTTTCAACAAACAAAAACTACATTGATCTACTTACACAAAAACAAAAAAAAAACAAAATCTAAAAGTATTTTATAAAATTAAGTGTTTGGGTATGCATCCCAAAATGCATAATCCATAAAACAAATGTAAAAGTTTTAGTACCTATAACAAAGAAAAAAACTAATATACATACGCAGTGATAACAAAAAAAAAACAGTGTGCCATAATACCGTGTGTCATACCTTCCTCTTAAGAAAAAAAAAAATATAGGAAAACTAATAGTGCACGATACAAATGAAAAAAGAAAAATCGGAACCTACCCTATAAAAAAATAAATAAATAAAAACCCTTTATAACCCCTCTGCTCACAAAAAAAAATTATCCCTAACAACTAAATAAACACACCAATTTTCTTACCTAAATTGAAAATAAAAATAAATACTCACCTTGAAAACCTGGGAAAAAATAAAGAAAAAGAAAAGAAAACAAAAATACAGAAAAAAAACGTTATACCTAATTGAACTTACCTGAAGTCCTGAATACCTACTTACCTGGAATATTTACTTACCTGACCTGGAGAATTCGAAAAAAAAAGTAACTTACCGGAGAAATAACCTGAACTCAACGGAGCAGCACCCTACAAACAAATTACTTACCTTGTGAAAAAAAAAGTGTGTCCAAAGTGTTCTTACTATGTACATACATACTTACCTACCTATCAATACCTACCTTCTTCATTTGTGTCTACCCCCCTTCCTTCCTCTTGTGTCTAGTGTGTCGTTAGTGTCTTAAATTTATAAGTACCTATAAGTCAAAATAAAGCAAAATAATATCCATATAAATGTAAAGTTGCCAAGAGTATAAAAAAAAAATATATATAATTAATTTAACCGATATAGTGTGATGGAAATGATTCTTTTTTAAGGAAAAAAAAAACTAATTACATATAATCAAAACAAAACAAGATAAACTTAATTAATTGCAGAACGTCATACTATAGGATAAGTACTCCAAAGCGGTGCACCTCCTTGGCAGTAACGATATTCGGATGACAAAGTAAGTTTTTCTTTTTATGACAAAGCCATACTTACCTCTTTAAAATTTTTTTGATTTGTTTTGGTATATAGATATATATTTTTTTTTTACAACAACAAATAATACTAGCTGAAAATTACACTACACTGAAAAAAAGAAAAATAAATAAATAGATATACAAATAAAAATAAAACTAAAAAAAAAAAGGAAAAATAAAGTTAAAAATTTTCAATTTGTTTTTAATAACAACAAATAATATTAGTTGAGAATTGCATTACACTGAAAAAAAAAATTTAATAAATATACAAATAAAATTAAAACTAAAAGAAAAAAAAAAGAAAGAAAACCTATAATTGGAAAGAAAATTAAAGTTAAAATTTTGCAACTATTAGGGTTGCCACCCCTACCAAAAAAATTAAGATTCGTAAACTTTTTCTTAAATTTTTTTTGCATTGTATTTTCAATCTTGTTTTTTTTTTATATGTTTATAACTTAATGTGATAATTTCATGCTTGGCCAACTACAATAAAACTACGATTATAATTCTGAGTAAATCCAATGTCGTCGTCTCTTACTTTTTATGGATTCAACCTGTCATGGTTTTCATTTCTGAATGATTGACGTGTTTTATTTTAGGAGGGAAGTTATTTCGCTATCATTACGTATTTTTTTTTTTCTGAGATTGGATTAAGATGGAGTCGTAAACCTAAGGCTTGAGGTGGAAGGTGATACGCAACTGAGGTAGGTGTCGATGAAATGGTGAAGTGGTAAGCTGGTGTAATATCAGGTCTGGGGTTACTGCATAGCATTGGAGGAAACAGTAACCATGGTGGTATCTGTTGATACATTGGGTGGGTTAAATCCTCCGGAGGGCCAACAACATCATGGTCTCACTCCCCCCCTATAAGAATTACACCCTTCTAACGGAACGGATTCGGGTCTCATTTTTTTTTAATGAACCAACGTATTTTTTTTTCTTTCTCCGGCATGAAGTCGTAACGACAGTTCAGTGCTGCGGTAGCAAGAACCCCCCCGCCGACGAGCTAGTTTGTGCTAATGCAAGCATGCCACGCTGCCGTAGCCTGGACACCCTCTCCTCCTTGCTGCCCGGATCAGCCTCACGTTTCCTGTAGGCATGAGGTTGTAACGGTGGTATAGGGAGGAGAGGTCGGATTCTCAGATTGGACTAGGGACCTGGGGTTTGTTTATACCTCTACGTGGTAAGTCCTAACCTCCCGTTTAGGAATCCAGCCGACAACACCTTCGGTTTTTGTTACAAGGTGAAATCGGTTCATGTACCAATTCACAACTATTTTACTTGATTCGTTTAATATTAGCCACCTTACCACTGGTGGGGGGATAGCTAATACGAAATAACAACAACCAGTCTGGCGATTTTTGTTGGAATCTTTTATTGTCTTAAAATCGGGAATATTTATACTTAATAATATCTTACGTTAACAATAATTATTTTACAAATGATACTCATACAAATTATGCTTGTTTGACAAAATGCATTAATTGACGGTTCGAATGTCGTATACGCGAAACACATGCCAGTACTACACCATTAGTTTGTTAACCTGCAGTGGCAGTTCAAGGTGAATTTTCTTTTGGTTGGGCATTATGTTTCGAGCATCCGGCATTCTTGTCGTTTAATGAACTTTACTTTGCTGTTGCGTACTGAATGTATTCGCATAGTTTTTATGATATATAAAACCTACACTTATTTTGAGGTAGGTCGCGATTAAATTCAGTATGCATTTTGATTATAATGTGCATAAGTTTTTTATTCTTTCTGTTCGTGAACAACAGCAAAACTAATAAACAAACAAAATAATACATTAATTAAAAACTTTACTTATCTGTTATGTTATAAGCCAGATCTGAAATTGCTATATAAACTATGTATACTAATAAAATTAAAAACATACTAGGCGTGTTTTTTTTGCAGGTCCATATAGAATTGTAAAAAAACGACATCGGGACTAAGCGCTTTACATGCAAATGCAACAACTACTTAAATCTATACAGAGTTAGCTAAGACCAGATAATTTTCGAGAGTTAATCTAAGACCCGATAAAAATGGTGATTCCAAAATAGTATTATCTATATGTTATCGAAAATTTGCTCAGAGACGTCAAAAGTGACGTTTTTGGATGCTGTTGATGCTAGTCGTCAGTACAGCTGACACATGTCATAGCGTACACAGTGCTTCCAGCTATGTGGAAAAAAGCTCCTAAATCCCGATGTCGTTTTTTTTTACAATTCTATATGGACTTGCAAAAAAAACACACCTACTGTAAAAAAAATCATATGGAAACAATTCGAGGAATTCCATTTTTGAGTGTTTTGACGTTTCTCTAATATTCTTCTTATTTATGGTCAACTATAGCAGCACCAATGTTTATATTTGCCATCCACTTGAGGTGCGTTTACAAGCGTGTTTATAAAACCCTGTTTAGATTATACTCGTAACTTTTCATCACGCCATCCATGACAATGTTCTTGTCGATAAGATCCGTGAGGAGCTTTGTACACTATTGAAACAGATTTAAACGGGCATATTAAGGGTATTCATGTAACGAGATAATTTTCCGCTTTGTAGAAAGATATAACTTTCCGCAGCATGTTTTCATGAACACCCCCTAAGAAATACTTGCGTAAATGTGGGAAATATTTTGTGAAATGTCAAATTAAAAGTCAGAATCCATACTTCTTTAGTTTACGAGGTTTATTTCTGCACTTTCCGCAGCAAATTTGTGAGATAATTTTATGCGATTTGCAGAAACTTTTTCTCATACAAATTTTGACAGCTCGTTTCTGTGGAGATAAAATTATCTGGTTTACGAGGTTTACGAGGGTTTTCCGCGCTTACATGAATACCCCTATTATTCATTCGATTAGTCTAGATTAAAACTTAAATCCTGGCGTAAATTATACAAATTGAATGCACATAAATGTATCGATTGAATAATATGTCTGTAAGTGTCTGGTTTCATATTCATTTTACTGAAAAGCGCATATAGTGCGGCAGTTAGGTTTTATATCCGTAAAGAGATTCTATACCCACACAAAATCTACCGATGTGCCAATTTCCATGAATATTTTCCAATTTATCAAGAAAAATTATGCATTTTGTAAGAGGTAGATTGATTTTAATGCTACGTATTTTATGTAGTTAATGTAGTTAATTGTAGTTAATGTAAGAAATTGTAGCATTGCTGTCAATTAACTGTCAGTTATGCATTTGAAATTTAAATTTTTAAATTAAACGTTCAGTTATTCCTACAATTCTTCATCCTTATGGTAAATGAAACTTTTTTTTTACAAACCTTCATTAGATCATAAAAGTGCAAAATTGTTTTTTTTTTTCTTTATTATATTGATTTTTTATGAATTAACTACATACATATGTAGCAGACGTAACAAATTGTAGTAAATTAGGCATGTAGTTTCTTCAATAAACTACGCGTAGTTAAATACTACGTTTATATGCAGTATCGAAAGATCGAGTTGGATTAGGGTCGGATTTTCTACTCACATTTCTACTCGACACCGCTGAGCGATTGGGATCGAGTCGAACGAAGCTCATTTCAACTCAATACAGGTATATAAAGGTTCGAAGCGAGCTTCAAGCTTGCTTCAACACCTCATATAAACGTAGTAAATCATGTAGAAAATGTAGTGTAGTTAATTCGGCCAACCCTGGTTCGCACAATTTGGATACCAAAAATCACAGCTGTAGAGGTTGACGTTTAAGTACATGAATGTGTGAGTGCTTCTGGTTTTGCTTCTGATTTCAAATCCAGAAGCAAATTTCTCTTCTTTTCAGAATAAGAACTGTCATTTTTTCCCAATTGAACACTTTCAGAAGAGTCCGGAAGGCTTCCGGATTGCCAAATAAAAACGACATTATTCTTTTTTCATTTAATTTCAATTCAACTCTAAACCGATCGTTTCACTCATGGATCAAAAATCCTTTGTATAGAAAAACTATAGTACTCTCATGAAGAGGAACGAACGATGCGGCGCCATACGAGCGTATTCCATAACTTTTTACGAAGAGTTGTGGAGAGTAAGGACACAATTATATTGAAAGCTGAAATTTTGAAGAGTAGAATTTTGGAATGCATAATTTTGGGAAATTGAATTTTGATATGCATAAAAATTAATACATAAGTAAAATTTTGAAAAGCAGAAGTTTGAAAAAGCTTAATAACTAAAATTTTGAACAGCAGAAGTTTGAAAAAGGAATTTTGAAATGTAGAAAGCTTAGTAAGTAAAATTTTGAAAAGGAAAATTTTGAAATGCAGAATTTTAGGAAATAAAATTTTGAAATGGAGAAAACTTAAAAAGTAAAATTTTGAAAAAGATGTTTTGAGAAGTAGAATTCTGAAATGCAGAAAATTTAATATAAGCAAAATTTTGAAAAGCAGAATTTTGAAAAACGAATTTCGAGAAGTAGAATTTTGAAATGCAAAATTTTGGGAAATACAATTGTGAAAAAGGTATTTTGAGGAGTAGAATTCTGAAATGCAGAAAACTTAATAAGTAAAATTTTGAAAAAGGTATTTTGAGAAGTAGAATTTTGAAATGCAGAATTTTGAGAAGTAAAATTTTAAAATTCAGAATTTTGATAAGTAGAATTTCCAAATGCAAAATAAGGATAAAAAGAACCAACCAATATGAAATCCATTTCCACTCAAATAAATAAGTATATGCGACCCGGCCTATTAAAAGGTGGCTTATGACTAAAAAAATTATTTTTCACTTTTTTTTGATTAGGATAGTTTTTGAGACGCTCTTTCACATGGTGAAAAACAGAAACAATTACACCAACGGGATAACGAAAAAAAGCCGGCTCGATAGTGATGATAGCTGATAACATTCTCAAACTCACTTCAGTATTACCGATACGAAAATCCGAAAGTAGCAACGTGAAGCAATTCTAACATAACATTTGGAGCAAAAGCAACACTGTATCTTACTTGGTGCCCTTGAACAACGAGAAACACTGGGCAATGCGAAGGAAGGAGAACAACTACCGAGAAACTGACGAAATGCATTGTTTATCTTTAACAGCCGATTTATCGAAATTTTGTTTTTGAGTCATAAGCCACCTTTTAATAGACCTGGTCACATATTTCAAATCATAGTATGTATGTATTTTAATTAAATAGATAAGTAGATATCTCATATTGATAAATTCCTATAGATTTTTGAAAACAACTTTTTTCAAAAATAAATGTTTGTTAGTAAAATCTACAAATTGCAACTGTTTTTTATATATGGGGTTTCTTTTATCTTCTTTAAAATGCAAATTAAAATAATTCCATATTAACCTCCAAATAAAAATTCATTGTTGTTTCAAACAAAAACATCAAAAAAGTTTTTTTTTTTTTCTAAAAAAAAAATAATTTTCATATTTTTTACTTTTAATTAAAGAAAAATATATGAATTTTGTTTGGTTAATTTATAATTAACTTCAACTACTAAATCAGAAAAAAAACAATTTCTGCTAAAATAATTAACATGGCGATTTTTAAATGTGGCAATTATGTCTTATTTTTTAATAGTTCAACCTTTTTTAGAGGCATACAAATATTTTTTTTTTGGAAAAAAAGTTATTCGATTTTTTTTAATAGTTTATACGTGTGTATCAATAAGTTTTTAAGATTGGCTTACCATTTTTTTTTTATTTTTCAAAAATTACCTTTTTAATGTTATTTGATTTTTTTTCTAAATAATTTTTTTTTTAAATTGGTACAAATAAACTATTCAAAATTCTTTTTATTTTCACTTGCGATATACATATGTATGTATGTAGGTACTGTAGTGCAAGTTTTCCATTTGAAAAAAGAAAATAACTCGAGGTTTTGATCAAAGTTGACTTTACAATGATAGAGAGAACACGAAAAAATATTTTTTTTAAATAAAAAAAAATGTTTTTGAAAAACTTATGTGTTGAAAAAGTTTGAGCGATTCATTTTTGAAAATATTTCCTAGAATCTTTATTGTTAAATACTTAAAATTGGCATTCCAAATTTTTTTCTAGAACGATTTTAAAGAAATTTCTTATATACAAAATTAGTTTAACAATAAAACGTTGTTTAAACTTTGTTCGTCTAAATTCGAAGTTTTCGTATTTATGATAATAAAATGTATAGTTTAAGAATTTTTATTTTATTTTTATAAGTCGAAAAAAATCTAGGTGAAAAACCTTATAACTCTTTAAAATTGATATTTCGTCGGCTGAATACTTAAGTGCCCCTTGTACATAAACATTATTCTTCAGAAAACGAATTTTAAGTTTTGAAAAATAATTCCGTTATTTTTTCTTTACAATCACGACTTGTGAATTTTAATATATATTAATTGAAAACTCCTTTTTTGTATCTTGAAGTCCTGATGTCAAAAAACATCACGGTTATTTAAAAAAAAATTAAGTTTGAAAAAACTCAGAAATCGATATAGAACCCTCTTCAAATTTCCTATGGATATAGGACACTTATGCCCTGGACATTCCGAAATCAACGAAAGCAAAAATAGTAAGAAACTCAAAATTTCTAGCATTATTAATTTTTATAATTTTACTTTGGGTGATGAAAACATAAAACAAAAAGTAATATTAATTTAGTGGCTATGCCTTTCTCTATACCGCATTGGATTATTCTTAAGTCTATAAGAAACGTATGAAAATGATAAAGTATTTTAACACTTAATTATGAAAAATACTGAACATGAACCTTGGTCCATAAAATTTTCTTGAAAAATACATACATTCAATTTTATTCGGAATTAGTTTTAAAAATACTTCAACATTCGTAAGAGTAAGTTTTGGTATTTTTTTCACACTTTTTTTTATTAAATTAGTTTTTTTTTACATTTTTTGTTGTATCCATTTTAGTAAAAAAAATGCAGTGGGGCATTTAAGCATTAAGCGTGTGTTTTTCAAACTTTTATACAAAAATTGCCCCACCTAGTACCTAGTACACATTTTGGAAATACGGCAAATAAGCATCAAAAGAACCCAAAAATGTGTGGTTTATAGAACAAAAGTGCTTTCTGTAACTTCGTTAATAATGCAGATAGAGCAACGGGGATAGCGCCAAACGATAGAGAATATTCGAATTACTCGTAGTATAACTGCATCTTTAACTCAGTTTCCCGAAAAAGTGGTCTGTTGGGCACTTAAGTATTCGGTTGGCGATTTGCCCTGAATTTAGAACAAACATCAATTTTAAAAATAAGAAGGTCACGATGAAAGAAAACAGTTATAACTTTTTTTTTATTTTAATGAATTAATAATTTCCAAATTTGACTAAAATTCGTAGACAAACATGAAAAAAAATATTTGTTTGTTCAAAATTGGCACGCCAAATATCTTATTTTTTACAAAATATATGGATAAAAACTAATTTTTGTGAAAAAGTTTATTTTTTATTAAAAAAAAAAATTTCATGTGGGGTGCATCAATAAATTTTTAAAATTGATTAACTAAATTTCCTTTTTTTTATTTTTCTAAAATTTCTTATAAGCAGGTACATATGTAGATACATATGTATGTATGTATATTTTTTCCAAAAAAGGTATCTGATTTTTTTTTTTTCAAATATTATGTCAACAATAATTTTATTCTATTTATTCTGATTTTTTTTTAATTCATTTGAATTTTCTAAGCGAGTGAAAATTATTTTTTCTCGAAAAACTATTAAAGTATTAAAAATTTTCTATATTTGGTCCTTATTCGGAATTCCCCCCCCCCCCCCAACAAAATGAACTTTTTTTTTAACGAATCGATAAAAAAAAGTTTGCTGTTGATAAAAAACATCAAATTATGGAGGAGAAACACTTTTTTATGGTAAAAAAGTGAAGTATAAAAAAATGAATATAGGCCATAGTGTTAAATCTTCATCTTAATCATTTTAATTATACTTTGTTATTACTCATATAATATACTAGCGTAAAATACCCGGCATTGCCGGGTTCTTGTGGAGAAAATTTCTTTCGCACAGAAAGTCCTATGTAATAACAACTAATTATCCTAGAAAGTTTATTTCCGATACTAACAAATTCTGAGAGAATCTCTAGAGCATCATTCACCTACCCTAAGTTTAGTAAACGGGAAATATTCCGAGGAAAATTTATTCGCGAAAGCCCTTTACAGTTACATGATTTATCAAACCACAAATTGTTGGGGTAGATTTTTGCATATTTCATCCAAAATGAATATTATTGCATACCATGCACACGTAGAATAGGTGAACTAAACATATTTAGTATATTGATTACTATTTGTAAACATTGAAAAAGAATAAATTTATTGAAGCATATGCACCATTAACATATGTACATATGTTAAGCGCTTCAAACTTTTTTTTAGAGCATATTTTTATTTGCCGTAGTTATCACTATCTGTTGTTTCTTCATTTTGGGCTTCTTTAGTCACTTTATTTTAATTTATGTTTTTCATTTTCATAAAATGGATTGAAAAAAGTACTTGCCTTCAGATTCTAAATCGATTTTAATAATATTTCTGAAAAGACTCCGTAATTAGCGAAGAATTTCATTTTTGTTTCGTTCAAAAAAAAAATTTTGTCTCTACATTTAAAATGAAATTGCTTGAAACCACTAATACTTTCAAGAAATATGCATTTGGAATAACTTTATTTTTGCTGTCGATTTCATTTTTTTAAATATACATACCTAAGCATGCGATTTTAAATTATTGGCCATTAAATACTTTAAAAATGTATTTTATTAACTTCGTTAAGTAATTAATTTTATTGAATTTTTAAATAATTTTTAAATTATTTTTTATTGAAGCATATGTTCATATGTATGTATTTAATTAATAACATATTTTATTAAAACTAATATTTCAAAGCATATTTTTGCCCTAGTCATCACTATCTGTTTCGTCGGTTATTACTTCATTTTTATTATTTTTTTCATTTTCATCGTTTTTATTTGTATGTTCTTTTTCCTGGGATAAAGCGAAAATGTCATCTTCAAAATTAACAAAAGAGCAGCTCGAGAGTTCCATCAACTCAGCCCGCGAATAACTACAAAGAGTGAAAAAAGTGTAAACAAAGTGTAAAGGACGAATGCCAGTCAAATTCAAAGAAAATAGAGCAAACAAAGTGTAAGCAAAGAGTAAAAGAAAATGATAAAAAATTCACAACAATCAGTTTCTGTCTATTTTCTGTTTAATATAATCTTATGCAACTGCGCGCACATTCAACTAAATATTTGAGTTGTTTTTTAGCTAGTTTTTTCCTTCATATGTTCTTGATTGCATGGGAAGTGTTACACAATTCACATATTTCGGGTGAAACAAAACATTTTTTTCAACCAAAGAGGAAAATAGTACTACTTGAAGATACCCTGTTAAGATATCATAAAGACGTTTTAGTGAAAACGTCACAGAATATCTTCAAGATGTATTCGAAAGATTAAAATGAAAAACTCTTTCAGCATTTTATAATTACTCCTTTTAAAAAGGTTTTAAAGGGGTATACAGGGTGTCCCACAGTCACCGCCCCAAACGAAAACCATGGATTCCTGAGGTCATTTTAAGTCGAAAAACTTATGAGGTAATTTTTTCGTTTTCGTCCCGTTTTCGAGTAATAACGGTTTTTATGATTTTTGCTCTCTTTTCCCTTAATTGGCATTATCTTTGCTAAACTACGTCCGATTCGTAAGACTTTTTTTATAACCAATCAAGAATTTATTACAGGTTTAGTTTGTCTCAGAACTTTTTTTTCTGCGGGCAACCGTTTCTCCGCAATTTTGCATCAAACACAATTTTTTTCGTTTTTTAAGTTGTTTTTTTCACTTTGATATCATTTTTTTCAAAAAAACACGCTAATGAGTATTAATTTTTTTCGTTAATTATTAAAGCCCAGTTTATTTTCTGAAAAAAAAATATTTTTTTTTCCTTAAAAAAGAATACTAAATGTAATTAACAAAAAATAAACAAACAGTGAATTTAAAAAAAAAAATAATTTTTAAATACAAAATTAACTTTTTCTGAGCTATTGTGGTTAAGAAAAGGACAAATAGATAAAGTTAATTAGTAAGACCGTTAACTAATGTAAACAGTAAAGATTTGCATTATGATTTGAAGGTTGTAAATGTCTTTCTCTCGTGATCTAGTGTCCGCGTCGTATTCTTTCACTTGATACACCATTTTGGATTTGTTATTCAAATTGTATTTTTTTTTTTCAATTATTTGCGAACAATGGATTACACTTATCAAGAATATCTGGAAATATTATTATTATTAATATACGCTGAAATGGGACGATTAACTTTATCTATTTGTCCTTTCTTAACCACAACAGCTCAGAAAAAGTTACTTTTGTATTTAAAAATTATTTTTTTTTTTAAGTTCACTCAGTTTGTTTATTTTTTGTTAATTACATTTAGTATTCTTTTTAAGGAAACAAAATATATTTTTTTAAGGAAATGAACTGGGCTTTAATAATAAGTAAAAAAAATTAATACTCATTAACGTGTTTTTTTGAATAAAATGATATCAAAGTGAAAAAAATACTTAAAAAACGAAAATATTGTGTTTGATGCAAAATTGCGGAGAAACGGTTGTCCGCAGAAAAAAAAGTCTTTTGACAAACTAAAACTGTAATAAATTCTTGATTGGTTATAAAAAAAATCTTACGAATCGGACGCAGTTTGGCAAAGATAAAGCCAGTTAAGGGAAAAATCATAAAAACCGTTATAACTCGAAAACGGGACGAAAACGAGAAAATTGCCTCTTAAGTTTTTCGACTTAAAATGACCTCAGGAATCCATGGTTTTCTTTTGGGGCGGTGACTGTGGGACACCCTGTATAGAGAGTCAATATAATGACATTTGTCATGAATATCTTTAAGATGTTTAAAAGATGTTTTATTAGTAGTATAACAGAAAGAACACTTTTAAAGAGTGAATTAGGAGATTATAAAGTGAAATGGTATTAAAAAGATTGAACTAATAGCTTGTTAAGACCTGATGCATTTATTGAAGTACTCTCCAAGAGTTTATGTGTTGCTTGGGTATGTTATCGGGTTTTACCAACGATAAAAATAAACATTATATATTTCTGGATGCACCCTTTATCCAAAGAGCAATAAATTTGTCTGAACGCAGTCAAAACTTCCCCTTGCCACCATTGCAAATAGTTGCACATGTGTAAGTAGCTACATCTGTCCGAATTGAAACAAATACATGCTGAACTGAAATGGAACAAAGATAAACGGTTCAAGCCTAAACTGAAATGAAACAACTATTCACTTTCCTGTTTTCTTTCACCAAAAAGGATCTGATTACACGACTCATTTTTTGCGGCCATATGGTTTTTCAAGTAACTGACTTTATCAAACATCGATATTGCGAAATTTTGATAAACAAAAAGATGTGCTCAATGTGTAAACTTGTGCTTTTTTGATATTTAAAAATTTTGATCGCAGAAAATCGTGCGCAAAAGCTTGCATATATAAATGCTGACTCTGTAAGCATCGATGATTTTATCACTTGAATGTGAATGTTAAAACATAATTTCTGTAAAAATTAACATCATACAATATTGACGAAAGTAATATTGCAAGGCATTTCATGTGTAAACTAAAATCCACGCGTTTTTTGAACGAAGTTTGTATGCACACAAAGTCGTGTGAAATGTATTAACAGAAATCCGTGGCTTTATCGAACATCGATGTTGTAAAATTTTGATGCACAAAAAGTCGTGTTCAATGTGTCAACTAAGATCTGTGCTCTTTCGATTTGGCAAAATTTTGAACGGAGAAAATCATGCGCAAGAACTTGCATATATAAATGCTGTCTTTCTAAGCATCGATGATTTTATCACTTGAATGTGAATGTTAAAACATAATTTCTGTAAAAATTTACATCATACAAAATTGACGAAAGTAATATTGCAAAGCATTTTATGTGTAAACTAAAATCCGCAGGTTTTTTGAACAAAGTTTGTATGCACACAAAGTCGTGTGAAATGTATTAACAGAAATCCGTGGCTTTATCGAACATCGATGTTGTAAAATTTTGATGCACAAAAAGTCGTGTTCAATGTGTAAACTAAGATCTGTGCTCTTTCGATTTGGCAAAATTTTGAACGGAGAAAATCGTGCGCAAGAACTTGCATATATAAATGCTGTCTTTCTAAGCATCGATGAATTTATCACTTGAATGTGAATGTTAAAACATAATTTCTGTAAAAATTAACATCATACAATATTGACGAAAGTAAAATTGCAAGGCATTTTATGTGTAAACTAAAATCCACGCGTTTTTTGAACGAAGTTAATATGCACACAAAGTCGTGTGAAATGTATTAACAGAAATCCGTGGCTTTATCGAACATCGATGTTGTAAAATTTTGATGCACAAAAAGTCGTGTTCAATGTGTCAAATGTGTCAACTAAGATCTATGCTCTTTCGATTTGGCAAAATTTTGAACGGAGAAAATCGTGCGCAAGAACTTGCATATATAAATGCTGTCTTTCTAAGCATCGATGAATTTATCACTTGAATATGAATGTTAAAACATAATTTCTGCAAAAATTAACATCATACAAAATTGACGAAAGTAATATTAGGCGCGTTTTATTGGTAATCTATATCTAGCGCAGTAATACAAGTACCAAAAAAACGCTTCATTCACTCTTTAACTCACTCTTCCTTGTTCCTCCTACTTGTGGAATTAAGAATTAACTTACTCGGACTCGGATGTGTTCGAAAGATCTGTATCTCGTTTTTAAGCTGGAGTTGAAATATTCATGAAAATGCAGATTGAGTTGAATGTTCATGAAAATGCAAATCGAGTTGATTTAGAGTTCTTCTCACTGTTAAATTTGATTTAAAACTTACAAAAGTGCGAAAATATATCGCATATATATACTGAGTATTGGAGAAAAAAAACATAGTACTCAATAAAATGACATTGGCGCAAAATTTTAAACAGCCTCTTATTAAGGTAGTAGTATTATACTTCTTATATATTTCCTAACTTTAAAGTAGTTTTCTAATTTTGAACATTTTTTAACTAATATCGTCTTAAGGCTGGGAGCGCACATTCAATTTTTAGTTGCACAACACTGTTTTTATACTTATAGAAAACAGATGAACTATTTGGTTGAATGTCCGCGCAGGTGCATATAATTATATGTTACACAAAATAGCGAACTCATTTTAGGCAATCGTTTAGTTTGTGTCAAAACACAAACTTTTTAGTTTCTTAAACCAAACAGTTGCAAAAGAGCCTAGCCTAAGGCAATTTCTTTTAATAAATTGATTCTGAGCAACCTTAAAACAATAGTAGTTCGTGCAAAGAACTAAGTAAACAGACCTATTTTGACGTTTTTTAATGTTAAAGAGTCATATGAAGTTATAACGATACTAAAAAAATAAAATAAAAAATAAATAAAATAGGTGTTCTGAGAGTTTAGCTTTAATTTTTTTAGTTGTTATATAAATTCAGCAAATGCCAGTGAACTGATAAAACATATCAATCGAATTCAATATTTCAATATTCAATATTTTATGACAAAATTAGTGGCAGTAGTGTAAAGCCGGAATTATGGTATGAATTAAAGTTTTGCATTTGAAAAAATATTTGTTCTATAAATTTCGGAGCGATCACACTTTGGATTATCAAAGGCAAAGTATAACAAAATAAATACCAACGAACACACCCTCAAGTATGCCACATATATTTTTTCGGACACCACCTAAACACCTCCTACATTTCAACATCCGAAACTCCATCTTCACTAAATTATCCATTTCAATTACTAGCTTATTTTTATTCACTAATCGTTTGTTGTTGTTTTCCATGATAAATTTTGCGATGTAGTATATTCACTAACCAATAAAACACGGCTATTGCAAAGCATTTTATGTGTAAACTAAAATCCGCAGGTTTTTTGAACAAAGTTTGTATGCACACAAAGTCGTGTGAAATGTGTTAACAGAAATCCGTGGCTTTATCGGACATCGATGTTGCAAAATTTCGATGCACAAAAAGTCGTGTACAATGTGTCAACTTAGATCTGTGCTTTTTCGATTTGGCAAAATTTTGAACGTAGAAAATCGTGCACAAAAACTTGCATATATAAATGCTGTCTTTCTAAGCATCGATGAATTTATCACTTGAATATAAATGTTAGGATAGTCGCGCACTGGCAACTGTGATCGAAATCAAATAGTTTAATCATCAGTTGAAAGAGAACCGCGCACTGGCAACTCTTTACTCACGCTCACATTCTTGTCTCTCTTGCTCTTATAGAAAACAGCTCAACTGTTGCGAAGGCAATCGTTTAGTTTGTGTCAAAACACAAACTTTTTAGTTGCTCGAATCGAGTTGCTCTAAGTGCGCGGTGTCCCATATAAGCCCATATGTTTAATTTTAGCAACTAAACAGTTGCGAAACTAAAAATTGAATGTGCGCGCCTGGCCTTAAAAAATAATTTCTGCAAAAATTAACATCATACAAAATTGACGAAAGTAATATTGCAAAGCATTTTATGTGTAAAATAAAATCTGCAGGTTTTTTGAACAAAGTTTGTATGCACACAAAGTCGTGTGAAATGTGTTAACAGAAGTCCGTGGCTTTATCGAACATCGATGTTGCAAAATTTTGATGCACAAAAAGTCGTGTTCAATGTGTCAACTAAGATCTGTGCTCTTTCGATTTGGCAAAATTTTCAACGTAGAAAATCGTGCGCAAAAACTTGCATATGTAAAAGCTGTTTTTCTGAGAATCGATGATTTTATGACTTGAATATGAATGTTGAAACATAATTTCTGCAAAAATTGACGAAAGCAATATTGCAAGGCATTTCCTTTGTAAACTTAAATCCACACGTTTCTTTAACGAATTTTTTTGCACACAAAGTCGTGTGGAATGTGTTAACAGAAATCCCTGACTTTATCTAACGATTTTGCGAACTGTTGATGCACAGAGAGTTAAAACTAAAATCCGTGCCTTTTTTAAATATTGATAGATACTACAAAATTTATATGCACGAAAAAATCATGCGCTAGAACTTGCGTGTATCCATGGCCGTGTAAAAAGTTTCTTACTCCAATAGCCCAAGTAGGTGTTCAGCCTCAAAATATATAGAGGAATAAAATGAAATGAAATGCGGAATAGTTGGAAACGGCAGACAGTTCTCAATCTGCTGCTTTCAATTTTCTATTTTGGAAATATTTTTTGGAGGTAAGTGAAAGTAATTTAAATTTTAATATATTATTTATTAGTTTTTTTTCATTTTCAGATGGCCCTATGTTACTATCGACATACAAAGGTAAGTATATAAAATGTTTATAAAGTAATACTTTTGTTTGTTTGTCTGCTATTGGAGTATTTACAAACAAACTGACAAACAAACAAAAGTCTTACTTTATATAATAGTATAGATTGTACGTACTAAATATACTACTTAATAGTACTGCTTATTCCATATTTGGCCACTCGTTGTTTGAAACAACTAGCATTGGATGAGGAAGCCAATTTTCCTTCGGCTGCAGCGGCAGTGCTGAAGGACACTTACGTAGACGATATTATGACAGGTGCTTCGACTTTAGACAATGCCTATAAACTCCAAGACGACCTTATTCAAATGCTGGGCAAAACACATTTTGAACTTAGAAAGTTTTGCTCAAATAACAAAATACTTTTGAGTTCCGTTCCAAAGGAATATTGGGAGCCATATCGTAATATCGGCCAAACTGATGTAATAAAAACACTAGGTTTAACTTGGCAACCTGAAGCAGACGTATTCATGTTCCATATTATATCTGTCTCTGAACATCCCAGAATCACAAAACGCAGCGTTCTCTCTGACTTAGGCAAAATATTTGACCCCTTAGGATTGATAGGACCAGTCGTTGTCCTAGGAAAAATATTTTTGCAACAATTATGGAAACAACGAATTTCCTGGGATGAGGTTCTTTCGGATGAGAATCAACAAAAATGGTCTCAATATGTCCAGCAACTTTATCTGATCAGTGATTTACAAGTTCAACGGCATTTGCTCTCCGATAAGGAACCCAAACTCATTCAAATAAATTCTTTCTCGGATAGCAGTGAGTCAGCCTACGGAGCATGCTGCTACTTAAGATGTGAAGATAACCACGGAAACGTTATGATTCAATTGATCTGTTCAAAATCTAGGGTAGCTCCTACCAAATTCACCACATTGCCTCGATTAGAGTTATGTGCGGCTCTCCTTATGGCTGAACTAGTAGAACGCCTTGTAACAATTCTTCCTGTACAGATTCAAAACCGATTTTATTATTGTGACTCAAAGGTTGCTCTAGCATGGATTTCAAAACCATCATACATGTGGCAAACATTCGTTGCAAATCGTGTTGCAAAAATCCAAGAACTCACGAAGCCAAACGAATGGAGGTATGTCAGCAGCAAGGATAATCCGGCAGATATTATTTCTCGAGGAGCATTACCCCAAGTTCTCTTGCAGTCAACACTTTGGAAAAACGGACCCGAGTATTTAATGGCATCACCAGACCAATGGCCTCAGCAACCTATCCTGGAAGACTCATCTGATATTCCTGATCTACGTCACATTAAGACTACTTTTCTTTCAACAACAAACTATGAAGTCGACCTATTTTTAATGATTCTTCATCGCGGTTCCTTTCAGAAGCTTGAGCGCATAATTGCATATTGCTACATATACTGCAATAACTCCAGGCTTCCTAAATCAGAACGAAAATCTGGTCCCCTAACTAAAGTCGAGTTCGACGCAGCTTTGACTGGTATTTTACGAAATAATCAAAGATTTTATTTTCAAAGAGACTACAAACGTCTACTTAACGAAGAGAGGGTCGACAAGTCAAGTCGGCTTTCTAGTCTAAACCCTTTTTTGGATGAAAAAGGACTTATTCGTGTAGGCATTTATGTATGCATATGCATGTATGCATTAGGAACTTATGATTCTAAACATCAAATTATTCTTCCTAAATCTGAATTTACGAAATTTCTAATAACTTTTTTTCATTTCATGCACATGCACGCTGGACCCCAAACGCTACTTTCTATCACACGGCAACGTTACTGGCCTCTTGATGGGAAGCACATATGTCGCAACATCGTTCACAATAGTATAAGATGCTTCCGTGTCAAACCAAGGAAATCTGACTTGATCATGGGCAGCCTACCAAAGGAACGAGTTCGACCTGGGCGTGCATTCCTAACTTCCGGAATTGACTTCTGTGGTCCAGTGTGGACAACAACAAGAATTCGAGGGACGCCCACTCACAAAAACTTATCTGTGCATTTTCGTTTGTTTTACCACGAAGTTGTCAGCGATTTATCCACTGAGACCTTTTTGGCTGCACTGCGGCGTTTCATCTCGAGAAGAGGTCTTTGTTCAACGATTTTCTGCGACAATGCCACAAATTATATTGGTGCTAGGAGCCTGCTTGCAGAGCTCTATCAACTATTCCAACAACAATCCCATCAAACATTGGTTCAGGAGTTTTGTCAGATGTATCGGATTGAATGGAGGCCTATTCCACCAAGGTATATACACTTTGGCGGGCTTTGGGAAGCCGCCGCCGTGAAAACAGCGAAATACCATCTTGTACGTGTTGTGGCCCAATCATCACCTTCTTTCGAAGAACTATGCACTTTAGCCGCACAAATCGAGGCCATTTTAAATTCAAGGCCTATTACATCCCTCTCAGCGGATCCAGGCGACTTAAACGCGATCACACCAGGTCACTTTTTAATTGGTGCCACGTTGACTTCCTTTCCAGAACCAGAGATTTCTGAGCTCCCGATAAGTCGACTATCGAGATTTCGGCGGCTCCAACAAATACAACAAATCTTTTGGAAACAGTGGTCAACCGAATATTTGCATTTGCTCCAGCAGCGTTACAAATGGGAATCCAAGGGAACCAGTCTAAAGCCAGGTGCTTTGGTTCTTATACAAGACGATAATCTTCCGCCCTACCGATGGACACTTTCACGAGTAACCGAAACGTTTCCTGGGTCAGATGGCGTTCATCGTGTTGCCCAAGTTCGAACACAACTAGGTTCATTTAGACGAGCTACAGCGAAGTTATATCCGAATAAGGTCCCTATATTTTCTTGCAAATAAAGTTTAAATGAATAAATTTTAAAAACTGGTCTATACCTATATGAAATTTATTTTTTTTATTTTTAATTATATAAATACCTATCAGCGCATACAAATATTTTTTTTTTTGTAATCAAAATTATTTTCTACCATACTAAATTTCTTCTATTTTATTTTATATACCTACATAGGTAGGTATGTACAAATGTAAAAACTATTTTCTTTAATAAAAATGTACGTAAGTAGGTACCTATTTGATTTTCTTAAAGAAATAGTTTTATACCTACCTCCTGAACCAATGTTTGATGGGATTGTTGTTGGAATAGTTGGTAGAGCTCTGCAAGCAGGTTCCTAGCACCAATATAATTTGTGGCATTGTCGCAGAAAATCGTTGAACAAAGACCTCTTCTCGAGATGAAACGCCGCAGTGCAGCCAAAAAGGCCTCAGTGGATAAATCGCTGACAACTTCGATGTGTGTTGCCTTCGTGGTAAAACAAACGAAAATGCACAGATAAGTTTTTGTGAGTGGGCGTCCTCGAATTCTTGTTGTTGTCCACACTGGACCACAGAAGTCAATTCCGGAAGTTAGGAATGCACGCCCAGGTCGAACTCGTTCCTTTGGTAGGCTGCCCATCATCAAGTCAGATTTCCTTGGTTTGACACGGAAGCATCTTATAAAATTGTGAACGAGGTTGCGACATATGTGCTTCCCATCAAGGGACCATTAACTTTCTTGTTTAATAGTTTTCTTGAAGAGGGTTATTTTCTTGAGGATTGGAAAATCTCGTACGTTATTCCTATTCATAAATCAAGATCCAAGCAAGATGTTTCAAACTATCGCCCCATTAGCAAATTATCAACGATACCAAAAATTTTGGAAAAAATTGTCTCTGATATGCTTACTTTTGTTCTTAAAGAAATTATTTCCCTATTTCAACAACGACCAACCTCGCAATATTTAGTAATCAGATTATTAGTAATTTTGAAGATAGTTTCCAAACAGATGTCATGTATACCGAGTTTGCAAAGGCGTTCGATAGAGTAAACCGCCATATACTAATAAAAAAATTGGAATCCATTGGCTTCCACTCAAATATTTTAAAGTGTTTTGAATCTTACCTAAACGGAAATGAAATAGGTTGTGCATATTAATGACGTACTATCAGATGTAATTGAGGTCACATCGGGAGTACCACAAGGAAGTCACTTAGGCCCTCTTCTATTCTTGCTGCTGATCAATGATATCATTGATTTCTTAAAAAATGTTTCTTGTTTGATGGTTGCGGATTACAATAAAATATTCAGTCGTGTTACGTCAATTAATGATTGTCATTTACTCCAATCTGATCTTCATCGCTTGTCTGAATGGTGTTTAGCTAATCAGCTGTTCTTGAACGTATTAAAGTGTCAATATTTATCATGTTTTAGGAGCCTATCATCTATTCCTTTTCAATATTCTATAGAAGGTACGGAACTCTCAATACTTAACGCAAAGAAAGATCTCGGTATCATGTTTGATTCGAAACTCTGCTTTTAATCCCATATAGACTTGGATTGCTAAGGCTAACTTTATGTTAGGATTCATTAATCGGAACTCTAAAGAGTTTACTGATCCTTTTACTCTTCGATCTCTTTCTTTGCGTATGTAAGGTCATCGTTGGAATATTGCTGTGTGATTTGGGATCCATTTTTTCAAGTTTATTCTAATATGATTGAAAACATACAAACATACAATATTCACACCCCAACTTATAAAACTCGGTGTCAACTTCTTGACCTACAATCTCTTGTCGTTCGTCGTAAAAATTTTGCAATAATATTTTTGCGCGATATTAATACATACCATATAAATTGCGTTTTTCTTTTGTTTCTTGTGAATGTGTACGCTTTGTCAATGCATCTGCGATCCCGTTTCCTTTTTAATGAACCTCATCATCGGCTAAACTATAATCTAAATGAACCTTTAACTCGATGCATTAGAGAATCTAACATTATTATTTGTAATATAGATGATTTTTTTTTTTCAACAAAGTCGAGAATCTTTTAAGAAGCACATATTGCTTATATCATTGTATATATATCTTATAGTATTATCAATTGACGTGATTTTATGTTAGAGTCCCTAGCCTGTGATGCTGTGATGTCGCTGAAATCAGCAAAATTTGTCAGTGGAGAGTAGGATAAGAAAGATAGAAACAAGTAGTATGAAAGAGAGATTTTATTATTTTCATTTTTCAACGAAAGACAGAGTAAGGGAGATTTCCGAGAGGTGGAAATGAAAAAAAATTCTTTTTTGACCTTTTTCTGTTGGAATATATTTTCTTGTTCGTATGTTTTTGTGAGTATGTATGGAGGTAGATATATTTTTTGCTTGAACTTCTTTGGCTGAATACATTTTCTTGTTTGTATGGTGTTTGTAGGTATTGAAAAAAAGAGATATGCCTATCATTTGATTTGAAATTTTCAATTCTGGTGAAAAATCAAATAATTACTAGGTTGATATCTAAAACGAGAACTATCAACCAATGCTACAAAGATACAGTGTGTTCTAGAAAGCATAATAATTGCAATGACAAACTTTATAAAAAGTATATTGGCGATAAATTTTATGGAAATTAGTACCTAATTAAACTGTTTTAATTTTGAATAAATATCTGCCATAAATTTTTTTTTCCAAATCTTAGAAAATGTTTTTTTTTCTCTAGAATGTTTTTTTTTTTATTTTCGTAGGTATTTATTTACGGCGGATTGATGAAAAAAATGTCGAGGATGAAAAAAAATGTAATGGAATCGCCCATTCCAAATTATTTTTTTAAATTAAATTATAGATCGTAAGAATTAATTGAAAGGAAACAATTTTGGCAAAATTTTCGGAACTTTTTTTAGAGAAAAATGCGATTTTCGATAACCATTTTTTAGCATTTGTATGGAGGATACCCTTATTTTTTAGGTAAAATACATTTTTTTCTCATATCTTGTGGATTACATTAAGAAAATTTTATTTTTCAAATTTAAAAAAAAATCGAGAATGAGGGTTTCGAAATATGTATTGAGTTTCCAAAAAAAAAATTTTGAAAATTCTTAAAAAAATCTCAAAAATTATTGTTTGAAAATTTAAAGTCATAATAATATTCAAATCACAGAAAAATCCGTCGTACTGTTTTTAAGAAGATCAAAAACAAAAAAAAAATGTTCCAAAAATATCTAACAATTTCTTGCAATTTTTTTTTCAACTGGCACTGCAACTATTCAAAAAATCGGGAAAATTATTTGCAAGAAAATATTTTGATATGGCATATGTCTAAATAGTAAACAAAAATACAGTGCAACCCTAATATAACGTACCTAAATATAACGACTTACTCGATTTAACAAATTCTTCGTAATCCCCTTAAATTGTCCATAAGAGTTAATGTAAAATATACCTTTACATTGCGAACATTTTTTGCGAACAACCTCTTTATAACGAATTTTCAACTATCAAGAAAAAGGATAAACACCTTTAACTAAAGAATTTTCTCAACCCAAATCTTTATATAAAGTTCCCACCAATGTATGACCCTTAATCTCATAGTATGTGATTCATGTCGCTACAAGTTTCGACCCGCTTTTGTTCGTAAAACAATCATTGTTGTTTGATGGAAAGTAATGCAAATACTGCTGCTCGTCACTTTTACCTCTTATACCTCTTTATAACTAATTTTAGACCAATCTAACCTCAACATAACAAACCTCAGTTCAACGAATTACTTGATATAACGAATATTTACTTGTTCCCTTCCGATTTGGTATATCGAGGTTGAACTGTATTACATGTGTTCACAAATCCACAAAAAACCTTTAAAATTTGCAGAGGAAAAATCAGACAGAAAGTCATGGTTGCCAAATTGATTATTTTCAATGCATTATGATTCGAATCATTTGTTCCATATAATTTTGAGATTTTGATTAATTTTTTTATATTTTCTCAAAATGTGTCCCTTTACTTGCCCAAAACTAATAATTTCAATTTATTTAACCAAAAACTAACGCCGCTACCCACCATACAAATGTTAAAAACTGGTTTTCGAAAATTGTATTATTCTCGAAAACGGCATCTAGAATTTTAATAACATTTTTTTCTTTCGATTTATTCTTGCGATCTATAATTTAATAAAAAAAAATTGAAATTAAGATATTACTGTCTGTACCTACCATAGAACCATTTTTAGATTTTAATGAAATTTTGTATAGAGAAGATTTTAAAAAGTTTGAAAAATTTTGCATTTCAAAACTTAAAAAAAAAATATTTTTTGAATGTTTGAAAAATACCATTTTTTTTTGGAAAATTCGACATCCCAAAAACGGTTCAATATTTTATTTATGTTAATTCTTACAATAATAGAAGCTTTAAGTTGGCGTATACTAAATTTTTTCTTAATTCATATTTGCATAGCTTTCTTTTTTATCTCTTACTACTTAAGGAGTTTAAAAAAAAAATAATTTTATGCTTATGAATAGTTTTCTCTAACAAAATTCGTTTTTAAATTCCTATTCTATTACATTCTATTACATAGGAGCAAGTTCGTGCGACCCAGTTGTGCATTTTATTATTTAAAAAAATATAAGCCAGTAAGTGCAACAAACTCTGTTATTCTAACTGCCTATATTTCTATTAGTTTCGTAAATCGAGTTTGTACTGTTTATCCTAATAATGAACTGTACACATATTCATATATATTTTATTTTATTTACAAGTATTTAAGGTAAAATAAGTAAAATAAGGCTAACCAAAACATAAAAAACTTTCTTTTATTCTATATGCCATGATTACATTCTATATTTATATTTATTTGTTTGTGGCAACCATGGTCACAGATTTATATTTTTCCATACAAATATATTTTCCCTATCCTCACAAAACGTCACATATACATCCATGAATATAATTTTCTCGTTCTGTTATTACTCCTATTTTTTCTTTCAGCGCACATTCTCAACACAATTTATTTTTTCTCATTCTTCCATTATCTCTACATCCATATTTTGAAGTCTCCAAAATTTAGCAGAGACACATTTTAGCAAATGCGGTCCGTAGCCTGAAGATGCCGCCACAATATTTTGACTTCTCGATATTACTATAAGATATATATACAATGGTATTAAGTTGTTCTTGTATATTAAGTTTATAATTTTATTTTGTTTGCTCCATTAATTAATTATTTGGTTTTTCTATTTTTCAATAAAAAACTTTGATTCGGTAGTCTGTAAGATTACATATATATTATCTATATCTATATATAAATAGCCTTAAATAAATTTTGTGGTACCATTTTCTCCAAAAGTATTTAACCGATTTCGATAAATTTTTTATGGTTGGAAAGCCACAGTTGCGGAGGTGTGCAGAATATACTTCAGACACGCATTTACACACTGTGGGTCATTTTTGTTTTTGCACTGTCGAACACTGTGCACATTTCAAAAAAATAAAACTAAACAAAAAACTTACTTTAAATTTCAAATAATTTAGATTTTTTAAGCTACATATGTTTTTTAGATTTCATTTTCTGTCGAATTTCGACACAAGGTGAAAGGCTAGTTTGTATAAATCTGCTTGATGAAATAAAAATAAATAAATAAATAAATCGTATAGACATTTATTTTTTTTTTGCCGCTTGTTGTTCATTCGTTCGTTGTCCATTCATATATTGAATTAAAATATGGAAAAGTTATATAAATATTTAAATAATATTACTGGAGTGATTTATATTTTTTAAAGATATTTTAAGGTAATTCCCAAGATATCAAATCAGACGACAGAGTCAAGATTTGCTTCTGCTGCCTTCTACATAGATTTCAGAAAGGCATTAAATAAATAATGCATTAATAATAAATAAATAAGAATAAATACAAATGTTAATAAATTGTAGTTTAATGTTTTAAGGACGGATTTGTAAGTAAAATATTTGGTCCCAACTTTTGTCAAATGGCCCCCAAAAAATTTCGAAATGGCCCTCTCTGCTTTTTCTTTCGCGGCAACGCTGGTACCTACGTACATAATTATATTAATTGCAAAAAAAAAAAAAAAAACAATTTCCACTACCTAACAACCCATTGCATCTAATGTAGGCATTTAACCTAGTTGATTGCAATTATTATTTTTGTTCTTCAAAATTACGAGTACACCAATTATTATACTTTTGAATAACAAAAATAATAATAATTGCAATCAACATAGGTAAGTTACCTAATATATTAAGATAAAGTTCCTATGTAGATATACTAAAATTCAAAAAAGCCTAATCCTATCAAGAATCACTTTTCAAAATTATTCCTACTTAAATCTATTCAAATAGGTATGTACGAGTATGTGTGTCCATACAAATAAAAAGCAACGTTGTATTTTGGTTAGATATTCTTGACAAAAAAATATAACAAACACACAGAAGATCCCTCAAAAGGAAAATTATACAAAACAAATTTTATTTTCTCATTCTCGTCTTTCTCATTGCCAGAGCTGACCCCACCCTAAATCAAAAGTCTCCAATATTTTCCTACGAGAGCGCCATCGGTAGAGTGTATTCCATAACATTTTTGTCTGTTCCATGAGAGTACTATAGTTCTTATATACTAGCTGAATTGTGTCTTCGAAATTCAGTATAAGTTTAAAAGGTCTCCGAGACGGTAAAGTGGATTAAAAAAAAATATTTTTTTTTTTTTTTTTTTTTTTTTTTACTTTGTGGTTACAACTTTATTTAATATACGTTATAATAATGATTGTTGAGTTCATATTTCTTTTGGGTTTGGCCGTGTTTCTGTATTACAAGTGGTCAACTGCAAACTTCGACTTCTTTGAAAAGATCGGTATGCCTTATGACAAGCCATATCCCTTGTTTGGCAGTCAAAAGGATCTTTTTTTGCGGAAAATTTCTATGTACGATGATGTGAATAGTCTTTATAAGCGATTTAATAATTTAAGGTAAAGATTATGATTCAAATATTTTTTGGGATACGAAAGTATGTTTAGATAGAATTAATGTTATCATAGATTTATGAATCAAGTTTCAAATCTATTATTATTGAATATTTATATGTATATACAATTTGACTTACAACAGATAAGATACCATGGAAGATTTAGATTTTTTGGCACAAAAAGGCATATAGACATATAGAAGGATCTTGGTCACTTGGTCTGCTGGCTAAGCCGATGGAAGACTCTTAGTCAGGTTCTATACACGCTTTGCGGTACCCCTTGGCATAATGGTTAGCGCGTTGGACTGTCAGCAGGGAGCGGGGAACTCGCCGATTCTATTCAGCATTTACACCAGCGACATGATAGGTAGTCTAACTCAGAATTTCGTATGCCGATAATCTAATAGCGTACAGAACAGCTCCAAAAGTTGAGGTTATCAGAATTCTCTTGCAGCGTGGCTTCGACAAGATTCCGCGATATTGTGATGACTGGAAGTTGAAAATTAACTTTCAGAAATGTGAAACGATTTTTTTAGGACTACGTTGGCTAGAGCCCCTAGGGATACTAGAAAGAACTGGCGCAAGCTGGTGATCGTAGGGCCACATCGGCAGCCACTGGCGAGTAAAAGTGTAGTACAGTACCTTGGCATCTGGTTGGATCAGTATTTGTATTTCGACAGACATATAAATGCTGCTCTGAACAGGGCTAGGAGAGCCTTTGCCCTGACGAAACGGTTGTTTTATAGTAGCCGGCTTGACAGCAGGGTGAAGGTGATTTGCTACATGGCCCTCATACGGCCGATGATTGCCGTTGTGGTTCAACGTTGCCCCATCTCAAATGGAAAAGATATGGATAGGCGACTCTTTTGTAGTCGAGACGCCCTCGCACAAGACGGAGCAGAGTGCCTTCGATTCAGTAGGACTGTGTCCTATCGGGACCTGAAGGACAGGGTGAGACAGGAGAACCTGCAGTTTTGGTTGGTTGTCTAATGTTGATAGCGTTAGTTGACTAATTGTCTTGGTCGACTTACATAATTTTAAGGGAATTCTTAGGTAGGGACAGTCAGGGTGGCACAAAAAAAAAAAAAAAAAACAAAAAAAAACAAAAAAAAAAAAAAAAAAAAAAAAAAAAATCATTGCTGCTGTGGCTGTTTTTAGGTACTTTTAGTTTAATTTTAGTTTATTTCAAGTAGTTTTACTTTAGTTTGTAAGTTTTATATAAAAAATTTAAAAAAAGTTCCAAAATCCGAGTTTCTTAAATTTTTTCGAGAAAAAAAAAAAATAGATGTGAATTGAAAATAGTTTTTTAGGCCGAAAGGTATTAAATTTAAGATATAGTTTAGCTTAGAGCGCCAGCGTAGGGCCGCAAGTAAGTTAGTTTTAAGTTATTCGATAATTAGGCCAGTTTTTATGAATTTTTGTCTAGCTTTAAAATAGTTTTAAGATTAATGAAAATAAAAAATAATTAAAAAAAAAACAACAAAAAGAAAAGTGCGTTGGGCTGTCATGCGGAAGGCTTCGAGTTCGATTCTCATCCGCTGCAAAACGTTTTTCAGGGCTGTGCTGCCTCTTGAGAGGAATTGACAAATTCTCCAAGAGTATCTCTTGTCATGGAAAGTGCTGCTCATTAGCTGTTCGGAATCGGTAGAAAATTGTAGGTCCCCTCCGTTCCTGGTAACACGCACACATAAATGGTTTAGAGTTGTAAGTCACTAGGTCCTGGCTCACTTCGAGCTGTTGTACCACCAAATCTATTTATTTTATTTATCTATACACGATTTGTTTGGTTTAAAATTTTGATCTGTCAGAGAGTATTTCTGTATTTGCTGCAGATTAGTTCTGATTTTGAGGTGTTGATTTTGATTCCCCACTTTTAGTAGTAAAGTCTATGGATTTCGGATTCAACTTTCTTTAGAGCAACATGGCGTCAGAGATTAACAGCGAAGAGAAGGTTCTCGCAGTAGTCAGAGATAGACTGGTCGTAGGTCAATATGCTGTACCTACATGAGCGGCTCAATTTTCGAGCCCTGGGCGACTCCAGCACTGATGTTCTTTATTGTCAATGTGCATTTCTCCAGTTCTACAAAGAAGTTATTGGAAGACAGAAAGGAATGGATAATTTTCAGTAGTGCTATAGGAAAGCTAATTAAGTGAAGTTTGTGGATAAGGTCTTGAATACATACGCAATCAGATTCTTTCTCAATATCCAGGAAGCATCCGAAGGTGAATTGAAGTGTGTTTAGTGCAGTCTTGATGTCATGTTAGAACTTCACGAGTGGATAGAGTATTGGATGCTTCCGAAAACCAAACAATATGTCATAAAATTATGGAGTTTTTGCTGCAATACTTCTTTCTGACGGAAGAACTAATATTTCAAGAGTTTTGCTTAAGTTGCTGAAGAGGTACATCAGCCTTTATGTAGGTGAAGATGATGTTCAGGGCACCTTTTTTAGAAACCCGCCAAGATATGAGCAATTTTCTCTTTTTTGGGGAAGTAGTTGTTGTTGTGACAGTCGTTAAGCATTTATAGATACTGATATCGGGTTTTTCATTGTGGCTATTAATCCGCTTGACTTCTTGTTTATGTACATTTTTTAAAGCATCGCATTTTTATTTTTGAAATGGGCAATCCTTTATTTTTGATACATACAATACGGTACGTTGTTCATTTTTAAAAAATTAACCCGAGAAGATTTTCATCAAAATTGATACGATTAATGTATTAAACGTTTTGTTTCGTAATTTTGCAAAAAATAACCATACCTGCTACACAAAATGTTTTCGACGTAAAACGTCATTCATTTTGTGGTTCGGAGAGAAAATTTTAATAAAAAACAATGTTTAGATTGCGCATGGAATATAGCATCCATAAAATTTCCTCAATGGGAGTTCTTCCAGGACTCAATTCTGACAAGGTGTTGGACTACGACCGAGTGAAAAATGGGTCTCATCGGTGAAGAAAATTTCGTGTAAAAATGCCTATTGCAGCATCACTATTTTAGAAAGTAACCTTTCATAATTTTAGTACGTTCGGCGATTGTTAAATTATCCATATTTTAAAGTATCAAACCTAAAACTAAACACATACAGTAATAGATGATAGTTTGCTTTGGTATGTGATTGAAACAGGAATGTCAAATCAGGGCCACGAATTGAATAAGATTCTTGATATTCCAAGCTTCTTGAACAATAACATGGGAACTAGTAAGACTAGACTAGTAAGACGGAACAAGGTTCCTTCTTATATTTAATTAACTGGTTCAAAATCCTTGGAAAAAGACAAGATTCAAATTGGAATCTTATAACTTGAGGGCTAATAGTCGGATCATCAAGATTAAAATCATCGAACTATTGTACTCCATCTAAACTTAAATTCCAAATTTAGCTGTAACCCTCGGTGTATTGGTAACAATGATAATACCGTATCAACACATTTTTGATTAACTGATTTTTCAAACCACTTCAAATATTTATGATAACGTTTTTTTTTTGTCTATTTATTATTTTAATTCTTTATCAAAATTAAGAGATATAAATCTGATTGATTTTTATAATCAGCCAAGGCAACTATTAATTGTGGAAATTGGTTTGATGAAAGATTTTTTTAATTGAGGGACTTGCTTTTAATACTAAATGCTAGTTATAATCATTGATTAATGATCTACTTACGAGTACAAGGATTAGTCTTTTGATAACATTTGAATTCAGAAACGCATGGTTATACAAGGTCACGCAAAATTAATAATCTAATTTTGTTCTTGAATTACTTTTTTAAAAAAATTAAATAAATTTGGTGGTGCAACAGCTCGAAGTGAACCAGGACCTAGAGAGTTACAACTCTCAACCATTCCCGTGTTACCAGGAATGGAGGGGACCTACAATTTTCTGCCGGCTAATGAGCAGCACTTTCCATGACAAGAGATACTCTTGGAGAATTTGTCAATTCTTCGCAAGAGGCAGACCCCTGGAAAAAACTTTCTTGCAGCGGCTGAGAATCGAACTCGAGACCTTCCACATGACAGTCCAACGCACTAACCATTATGCCAAGGGGTACTACTTACTTTTTTACTAAATAAAAATAAATGATTTTATGCGATTGAAATCTTTATTTGGACTTTTACAATTCAGTTAAGTGGAAAAGGTGATATCCGTTGCAGTTTTTCCAAAAAGTCCCATAAATGCTCTATTGGGTTTAAGTCGGGACTATGTGGAGGAGAATACAATTGTCGGAAGGCATTGTATAGCAACCCTTCCTTTACTTTTTTTTTGCAGTGTGTTGTCCTGTTAAAAAATCCAATGACGACCCAGATTGAGTTTTTGCACTGATGCACCTAAATTTGCCCTTAGAATATCCAAATACATTCAATAAACTTCAACTTTCAACCGCCATATCAAATCATGACACTTCTTGCACCGTGCTTAACCGTTCTTTGAAGGTTTTGGCTTTCCATTGCTGTACCACTTTGTACTTGCTCTCGTTGGTGAATAAAACCTTTTTCCGAAAAAATTCTAGATCTGCGTCTTTGTGCAGAGGGTCAAATGCTTTGCGTTTCTTCTTATTCACAGCACTTATCAGTTTTTTCGGATTGTATTCAAAATGACCCTTTCGTTTTAAGGTAACTTACATCATGTATCCCCAAGTGACAATAGCTTTAAAAATTATCGCTTTAAGTACCTCAACTTTATGGTATATTAAAAAAAGGTCCAAAGAGATCTTCAAATGAATCCAAAATATTTTTGGAAATTCATAAACAGTAAAAAAAAAGTCTAGTCTGTATCCATCTGTTCCCAAGTCAAACGACATTTCTAATCATGATTCTCATGTGATAGCACAACTATTTAAAAATTTCTTTCAAAGTTATTTAAACTGTGATACAATGAACTGTCATGTTTCAAACTGTACTAATCTTTACGAAAAAAGCCACAACCTTGGCGTTAGATAATTAAGCCTATTCTGCCACATCTTCTATTCTGCTATAGATTTTCTGTTATGAATCATAAAAGATTTCCACTCTTTTCTTTCTGTGTGTCTCTCTCTGTTGTATTGTCTAAAGCCCATGGCCTCAGTTTCCAGTGCTTTTCAGTGTCTCTACTTCGTAAATTAATCTACGGAGTAGTGTAAAATGTAATGTAATGTAATGTAAGATTTCCACCTTAAAAGATCTTTTATGATTGGTATTCAGAGGTTCGAACTTATATAAAAATCTGTTATGTAACTTTGAAAACGAAATCTGTTATGAAGCAGAACTAAATCTGCTATCAAAATCGGCTGTTATTATGTAAAATATTTCATCTAACATAATAAAAACGGATGACGAACAAAAAAGTAAACTCTTACACATTATTGTTATCCATACAATTGAACATGATTTTACCATGTGTTTCAGGCAATATCATAGCAATTAATACTCTACGTATTTAAGAACATTTCGTTGACAAAATAATACTTTATATACCAGTGTAGTTTATTGAAAACTTTTATGATACAAGTCACAGAAGTTTGTCTTTTATTCTTTTATGATTTTAAGCAGATTTCATAACAGATTTTAGCATGCTGAATACCAAAAATGCGATTCTAGGTTCGAACTTTTGACAGTTCATAAAAGTTTTCTTATTTTATAACAGATTTTATAACAGATTTTTGCATGCCGAATACCAAAATTATAATTCATAAAAGATTTGTTGACAGCTCAAACTTTTGTATGGAAATTCATAGCAAAATAATAGAATAGAAGAATAAAAGATCTCGCCGAACAGGCCTAAATACTCGGTACTTTTCAATGGTCAAACCTCGAAAAGTTTGAACGTGGGTTTCGGAACACAACATGACAGCCATTTAGGCTCTTTACTTTTTATTTTATTCATAAATGGCTTACCATAGGAACTGCCTTATTCATGGATCATCTGCATGGTACAAATTTTTAAAACTATTTTAAATCCTCTCGATTGTGAATGATTGTAATTCGTAATTTGTTTTTTGAATGGTGTATCTATAACAAGTAACACGACTGAACAGCGCGTTCAAATGATAAATCTTTATTCTCAAAATTAGTGCAAATGTTGCTGCCATTTTACGGCAGACGTGGTGGCACAGTCGATTCTTTAACGATTGGTTGCCAAATCAGTCAGTCAACTTTCGTACTTCAAAGAAATGCTAGATCGGCCGAGAATATGGCTGCGGTTACTGCAGAAAATGGAAACACTTATCTGCATTTTTAAGCTGGACAGCGCTCACTTAAGAGCCGATCACCATAATGGGAACTATAGTATATACAAAAAATACTTTTTTTTCTTTCAGAGTTTTTGGCATCTTTGAGCAACGCACTCCAATCTATGTTATCCGTGATCCGGAACTTGTAAAGCAAATAACTGTAAAAGACTTCGATCATTTTATAAATCACCGAACGCTTCTAGATGATAGAGATAGTGGTATTTTTGGTAAAACTTTGATTAATATGCGAAATGACAAATGGAAGGATATGCGTTTAATCTTAAGTCCCGCATTTACCGGAAGCAAAATGCGTAAAATGTTTGTTCTTATGAATGAAGTCGCAAAAGAATCAATGGATTTCTTGAAAATCAATTCGAAGACCCAAAAAGAATTCGATTTAAATATCAAAGATTATTTTAGCAAATTCACAAGTGACATAATTGCTTCTGCAATTTTCGGCTTGAAGGTTAATTCTTTCAAGGATGAACAGAATGAATTTTATCAGATTGGAAAGAGAGTGACAGAATTCGAAGCCTTACAGACTTTGAGGGTCTTCCTGTTATTTAACTTTAATCCCATAATGCGGGTAAGCTTTCAATTGATACTAAAATTGAACTTTCTTTGTTAATGATTCGTTTTATTGTCCTTTAAGTTATTGAAAATAAAACTTTTGAGAAGAAAAGATAGCGAATATTTTTTGCGGATTGTGCTAGACACAATGAAGTATAGAGAACAAAACAAAATAATGCGGCCAGACATAGTTAACATGATGATGGAGGCCAAAGGTATCTTCATTAATAGGGAAGGAGATAAGAAACCGACAACAGAAAACAAATGGACTGATGACGAAATTGTAGCTCAATTTTTCATGTTCTTCTTTGCTGGTCTTGAGACAACTTCAACCTTGACAGCATTCGCGGCCATTGAACTTATGCAAAATCCTCATTGTCAAGATAAACTTCGTCGAGAAATATTTGATGTCAAAGAGGCTCTCGATGGAAAGCCTATATCTTACGAAGCTCTTCAAGGTATGAAGTATATGGACATGGTCATATCTGAAACATTGCGAAGGTGGCCTCCATCAGTTATTACCGGTCGACAGTGTAACAAGGATTTTTCGTACAAGGACAATGATATTGATGTAACTATTAAAGCTGGCGAAAGTATTTGGGTACCAATAGTTGGTTATCACATGGATGAAAAATACTTCCCAGAACCACAGAAATTCGATCCGGAAAGGTTCAGCGAAGAAAATAAAGTCAATATTCAGCCATTCACTTATTTGCCGTTCGGAGTTGGACCTAGAAATTGTTTAGGTATATTTCAATTAAAAAAAAACAGATTTATTTAGTTTAACACATACTGAATATATTGTTTTTATTGTCAACAGGAAGTAGATTTGCTTTGCTGGAATCTAAGGCTATATTGTTTTATATTCTGAGCGAGTTCCGCATCGAGGTATCACCCAAGAGCGCCCTACCAATTGTGTTAGATTCTAAGGGTTTCAATCTTCAACCAAAGGGTAGATCCTGGGTCAAATTAGTACCACTTGAATACCAATAAAATTTAACATTATATTATTATTTATTGATACTTTGATTTATGTTTAAGTTTAACTGTTTTTGATTTTCTGTTGTCTTCATAAAATTAAACTAGTGGCTTTCGGCTTAATTGAAATCTTGTTTTTTATTGTTCCTCTTGATTTTTTTAATAACAAACATCAACAGCTTTTGAGCTTGTGTTAATTAATAGGTGGCGTATGATAACGAGTCGCTTTGCCCCAAAGCTTTCTCGACGTCAAAGAGTTCGGTGGTGTTCTTACCGACTTTGACATATCAGGGAGATTTCTCCATCGTCATTCTGCACAAGTGGATGAGCTTGGAGTTTCTGTCTACGCTATGATATTCGAATTTAAAATCAATAAGGAGGTTGTGTTTATCGATTTGAAATTCTGGTGTACCACAGGGTTTCGTTTTCGCTCCGACTCTCTTCCTTATTTTTAAAAATGATCTCCTTCGAAAGTGGAATTGCAACAGTATCATATGGTAAGCGCATTAAACTCAAATTTCCACATCATTTTGCACCTCTTATACCATTGTCTTTGAATGGCACATGCATCAAAGAAACCGATAAGCTCTCAGTATTTGGTATGTGTGTCAACGACGATCTTCGTTGAAATACACATATTCTCGAGACCTCCAAAAATGCTGCTAAATTCATTTCTAAAGCGTTTATACGTCAAAAACCCGAGCATAGCTCACATCTTTGGGCAGGTGCAGCAAAAACTTCTCTCCACTTATTGGACAAAATTCAGAACACAGCGTTAAAACTAATAGGAAACATGTTTCCTTGCTTCTTTCACAAGCAATGCTCACTCGAAGTAGCCACTTGCATTCCTCCCCTTTATTAGTTCAACCATGATATGAGTACCCACTTTGCTAGGAATGCTCATCAGTTCACCCTGGAACCTAATTTTGATCGAACCGTCAAATAGGTATAGAGATTCGTTTTTAGGTTGCAGATTATGAAATAACTTAGCCGGCTCGGTTTTCCCTTGCCGTTTCAATTTCGAGTATTCAAGACCAATGTTCATCGACACCTCTTTTTTCTCCCCCTTTCTCGAAATTTGAATAAAGATTAAAATATAATTTTTGTGCAAAAGATTCTTCTATTGTATCAGAAACTGATCTGAAGGAGATTCGTTCACCTACCCAGATTTATTGTATTAATTATTGCAACAATTACGAGTAATTACAATGGAATTCTTTCCATTAAATTTTTTATTTTTCCATTGACTTAATGGTCACATTGACGCCCAATAAACTTTTTATTGTGAGTACTTGTGCAGTATTAAAAGTTTTAAATCAAAGATTTTGTCAATATTCCAACTTAATTGTGTCTTCCAAATTCAGTATAAGTTTAAAAGGTCTCCGAGACGGTAAAGTGGATTAAAAAAAAATTTTTTTTTTTAATTTTTTTTTAACTTTGTGGTTACAACTTTATTTAATATACGTTATAATAATGATTGTTGAGTTCATATTTCTTTTGGGTTTGGCCGTGTTTCTGTATTACAAGTGGTCAACTGCAAACTTCGACTTCTTTGAAAAGATCGGTATGCCTTATGACAAGCCATATCCCTTGTTTGGCAGTCAAAAGGACATTTTTTTGCGGAAAATTTCTATGTACGATGATGTGAATAGTCTTTATAAGCGATTTAATAATTTAAGGTAAGCTTTCTGATTCAAATATTTTTTTGGAAAGTATGTTTAGTAGATAGGAATGTTATTATAGATTTATAAACCAAGTTTCAATTCTATTATTATTAAACATTTACACCCAGTTTCACAGTGGAAGTTTAAACCCCACTTTGGTTTCACAGTCCTTGAACAGAGTTCATTCTGTAGTTTAAGTTAAACGACATTATTCTGTCGCTTGAATCTCAGTTCGACAATCCCTTCAAACATTTGAAAATATAATTTATGTTAATTTTTAATATTTGTTTCCTGTCAGAGGTCACAACTGAAACAAAGCAAACTTTCCTTAATTGTTTTTTCTTTGATTCAGATAGAAAGAGAAAACAATTTACTTAAACTACGTTTAATGAACTGGTTCAGATAAGACTTTGAAACCGGACGAGTTGAACTTCAAATTTAAACTCCAGTTAAGGTTCAGCAGAACTTAAGTTTAAACTCTCACTGTGAAACTGGGGGTTAGATATTCAATTTGATTTACAACAAATAAGATACCATGGAAGATTTAGATTTTTTGGCACAGAAGGGCTGGCGTAGTCCCTGTTGGGTTGTTATCCTTCTTATGTGCTGGTTTGGTTGACTGGTGGAGTTTCCTCCTAGGTTCTTAGTATGGGTGCTTGTCTAGAAATGTTATACAAGCTTCTGAGTATAGAAGTTTCTGCCTGTAGTGTTTTGGACATTGCCGGTAGAAAAATAGTCCGGTACATATCCTTAAAAGCTGATTCCGATAACTGGCCTTAACAGCTTCTTTTATAGAAGGATTTTAATCTGCGGGCTAATTCGGGTAGATATCTACTTTTTTTTCTTCAGTGGATGGATACAATGGTATGCACAGCTGGATTTTCTAAAAACACGCTTTTCATGAGGTTTTAAATTCGAACCTCATGTAGCTCGCCGAAGTAAATGCCAATGCCGTTTGATTACCAATGTTGATCCGTCAGGGAGTTTAAGGGTTATATTTCTGTATTATAGTATTCCTAAAATTTCCTCCATGTTAGTTCTTCCAGGACTCAATTCTCACAAGGTGAGACTATGACCGAGTGAAAAATGGGTCTCATAGGTGCCTATAACAGCATCACTATTTTAGAAAGTAACCTTTCACAATTTTAACACGTTCGCCGATTGTTAAATTATCCATATTTTAATGTAGCAAACCTAAAACTAAACACATACTCGTACAGTAATAGATTGTATTTTGGTTTGACGTATGTGATTGAAACAATTGGATAAAATTCTTGGTATTCAAAGCTTCTTGAGCATGAGAACTAGTAAGACTAATAGACTTTTAAAAAGGAATAAAATTCCATCTTATATTTAATTAACTGGTTTAAGATCCTTGGAAAAAGATAAGATTCAAGTTAGAAGCTTATAACTTGAGTTCTTATAGTCGGATCATCAAGATTAAAATCATCGATCTAATGTACTCCATCTAAACTTGAGTTCCAAATTTTGCTGTAACCCTCGGTTTATTGGTAACAATGATAATATTAACGCATTTTTGATTAACTCATTTTTCAAACCACTTCAAATTTTTATGATCTGATAACATTTTTGCTGTCTATTTTTTTTTTGTAATTTATTCTTTATCAAAATTAAGAGATAGAAATCTGAATGATTTTTATAATCAGGCAGACGTTTATTAATTATGGAAATTGGTTTGATGAAAGATTTTTAGAGTTGAGCCACTTACTTAATGATTAGTCTTTTGATAATAATTGAACGCATGGTTATAGAATTGATGCACAGTCAAAATATCTTCCGCGAAACATAAATGAATACAAATTTTTATAGCTTCACATAAACATGCTTACAAGAACCAGAAAATATAATTGAACTCTAAAGAAGACTAATTTTAAACTGACGAGCGATGTACTGTCCTTACGAGTATTACATTACTTTCGAGAGTATTTTTAAAACAGGACTATCAGAGACTTAAACCAAAATATTTGAATTATTAACGTTTCGAAGCATTCTTGTCACAGGTTCATTTTAGCTATGCTCAATACTATGGAAAGGAAATAATAAATCCAGGAAATAAATACGATAATGGGTTTTTTCCAAGCAGACCTGAGCAAGATATACGAGTATTAAGAAACTGCTGTACATAAATTATTTTATCGTGGCAAGCTATAAGGGCCATGCCGACCAAGAGCGCTAGCAGATTCGAAGTGTACAAACTAATTGCTGATATGCACAAACTGCGGTCACGCATAAGGTCTCCTATATTTCATTTATGAAATTAATTTAACAATTGTACATGAGTATCTATTTGTCAAATTTTGATTCCAGCACAAACTGTTACATCTTCCTTACACAGGGAATGTTAAATCATCTACAAGACGAACATTGTTCATTAAGATAAGAGGTAACATTTATGAAGGGCAAAGTATTCCACATTCTAGTAGTGCGGCTAAAGAAAGAACCTCTAAGTATATTTGACAACACGTTTGAGGTTAGGTTCAAAAGTAAACTGATGGGCATTCATATCTAGAAGATTATTACGGCGGAATTTATCAAGGGGAGGAATGCTATTTCATTTAGGCATTCTTATTTGAAAAAGCGACAAGATAATGAAAAACAGAAAACATGTACTAAAGAGAAACAAGACTTTCCGTAATTAATCTGTCTCCTATAAGTTTTAATAGCTCTGTTCTGGATTCTATCAAACGGGTTGTGGGGGCACCAGCCCAGATGTTCAGAAGGAGAACAAAATTTCTTGCAGCTTTAAAAAAAACCTAAGTATTTCGCTGTGTTTTTGGCTACTTCGAATATGCGATCATTCCATAAGAGATGGTAAGTAACATACATAACGACAATAGAAAGCCTTTCGTTTTTTCATTACAAGTGCCATTCATATGGATAATGGAAAGGGTGGAATATTTCGCTTGGCTGACAGAAGACAGCTTGATGTTTTCAGAGCATTAAGTTTACACGGTTTTCAATTCCCCATTCGATAATGCTGTTGAGATTGGAATCTGATAAGATTAACATACGCTGCTCTATCAAATGCCTAAGAAATATCAAGTGTTATAACTTTTTTTTCACCAAAACGCTGTAAAGATTGGTTCCATTTTTCGGTGTGATATGCCATCAAATCACAAGTGGATCTACTGCTACGAAAGCCGTACTACCGGTCATTTAAGAGCTTTCGTTGTGCGGCATATTTCTTGAGCTGATCAGCATTTCCACGACCTTAAAAAGAAGGGAGGCTAGTGAAATTGGACAGGGAGAAAGATTCTTCTATTTTAGAAACTGGCCGTTTTCCACCTATTCAAAAAGAGTCCCGAAGAGAAAGACAGATATAAAAGCTTACGCAATGGTTTTGTCGTAGAAGAACACCTCTTCAGAACTTAAAGGGATATACAGTATTGACCAGCGAATTTGGGTATGCCAAGATCTTTCAGGACTATTGCGACTAAACGAGTGCGAAAGAAGATTTGTCCCATAAAACCATTTACACTGTCAAGTACAGAAGGAATCATAACACCATGTGGCAAAGTTGAACTAGCAAGCAGATTGGCTTTTTCTTGTGAGATAACGAAAGGAGTGTTATTGTGAACTAGTTTTGAAACCGATGATTTAGAATTAGAAGCGCTTTTAATATTTTTTTTACAAAAGACCAAATTTTTTTTACTACCCTTGGTAGGTACGTAGGTTTTGGTCATGTTAGAAGTTTGTTCTTCGAATAAGAGCATTGCAGGTATTTCTGGCTTGCCTGAACTTTTTCCGGTTTTCCTCAGTGCAGTTTTCTTTACAGCCATATTCGTATCAAGAATTCTTTTTGGAAGTTACTTCTTTTATTCTGTTGGGCATAAAAGTTTTCATTCGATTGAGAACCTGTTACCATATCAGTGCAGAAATCTACGTCATTATCGAGGAGCCATCAGCGATGGAAAATGAAATTTTCCAATTGTACTGAAATCTGGAATAAAATTGTACCGAAATGACGTCAATTGTACCAAAAACGAATTTTTCAATTACATACGAGTATATAAAAGTTTTCCAAAGTATTTTATTTCAAAAAATCAAAGCAGAAATGATCAATTTGTTTTTTTTTTTTTTATAAAAAATATAAATAAATATAAATATGTATATGTAAATATAAATAGCTCCACAGAAAAAATACTATCTTCATTTTACAAATGAAAAAACCGCAATCACAAATCGCATCTACAGGTTTACAGTTTAGTGTTTAGTCCGGTATTACACGGCGCGTGTTTAGACTCGCTAGAATGAAGTGCAAAATAGATAGAAAGAACGAAAAAATGTGTTACGTATTTCCAAACGCGATCTTTACATTTGACGAAAGCTTGCTGCCAACCTGACGGAAATATATTAGATGGCAAAAATCCATACGATGTAAAAAAGCCAACGTGGTTTTTATTTCTTTTTCCTTCTTAGACTTCCGATCCATCTGGTCACAAATATGTAAGTTACTTAAACCCATTAAATAAAACGTGAATTGTATCTTATTGGACGGAAGCTTTTTATTTGACTGGAAAGAAGTATTCAACGCACAACAAAATGAAACAGAAATAAATTTTTCTGAACTGAACACGCACGGGTAGAAATTTCCTTGGGTGTTTCTAAAGTTTCTCTTTCTACTCTTTCTTTGTTTTTTTGGATTTGCCTTATTTCGTTTTGGATGTTGATGTATGAGGACAAATTAAAATGGCTGAGGAATTCAAATGGAGCAAGGAATAAACGTGTGAGCTCATTTGGAATTATGAAATGCACCCATTCTCTATAATCCTTGCCATCCGGCTTCCGTTTTTGCTATCAAAATTAATTTTTTGTTGAATCTAATACTGGGCAAGGTAGATAAAAGAAAAAACTTGTCAAATAAACGCGCAGTACTGAAATGAGAAAAAGGCTTCGTGTAATAACACGCGCGAGTTACGTGTACAACGTAGTTGGCAACCACGTCACGCTGACCAGATGAACCAGATTAGTTGCTAATGCTAATGCTAATGTTATATCTGAATTTATAATCTCTTCATAATCTCTTGTAATCTGTTATTGTAATTGAGTTGTTTGTTATAATAAGCTTACTGCTAGTTTCCCTGAATAATGTTACGAGTAGTTGTTGTTTTTTCTAATTTTTACAAATGTACATACATGTTTGCATAATTACTCATTAGAAGTTTAGTCTTAAGTTGAACTTTAATAAAGAAGCATTACCAAAACTCGGCTTAACACTTTTTTATATATTTCTAAACCATAACTCGCGTCACGGAATGAGTGTTCAAAAGAAAATAACCAAGAGTTGCGCGTTAAACTCACGCGCCGTGTAATACATGACTTAGTAACCACCAAAGTCCCCTATTACACGTTGCCTCATGAGACATGTCTCATTTCTGACTTTCCTTTTAAATTTGTATCCCGTGAGGCAAAAGCTATTACACGTTGGACGCTGTTCACATTGGACTTACTCAACCGATTTATTTTGACGTAAGGCCACCCTGTCGTGTTCAGACACAAAAATAGTGTGAACACTCCAGACTCACTTTGACGTCTTGTAGTTGTCATAATTGTTGGCAATTTGCTATGCCATTACAAATATACAGTGAATTATAAAAGTAAGTAAGCACCTCTTAGTTTAAAGATCATTTCCTTCAAACAATAGATAGTAATGTTAAAAAAAAAAAATAATATTTTTGTCTATAATTAATATGTATGTCGAACTAAAAAGTATCATTTCAAATAAAACAACTGTGTTCTAAAATTCTGCTTGTTTAGATTCATGGGTTTTTGCAAAGAAGAGCCGCTTTTAGCGATTTATTTTACTTATGTAAGGTTTCTTTCTAATATTTCGACCATGATAACCGGATTGGTAGAGCACTCGTAGAATAGTTTGAGGGTTACATGACTTGCCTGTTTTTTTGGTTTTTTCTGCTGATATCTTTGATGGACTAACTTTGTGATTTCTCTTTACTTTCCTAACAATAATACGGCATTTCTGCTTGTTATTGTCATTGATCGAGGATTATTTTGCAAACTTCCAATGTTATTTTATTTGGTTATTATTTTGTAGACTTTTGTTAACAATTTTACCATTCTCGCACTCCGATTTATTTTTCAAATAGTGTTTGATTATAATTTTTTTAAATGAGTGCTTACTTTTTTTTGTGATACACTGTACCTTCGCGTGTCATATTATGTCAGCCAAACAAATGTCAAAAAAAAATCCATTAATTTTCAATTTATTTTAAAAATCCTGCCTCACTTTCTCATCTCTTTCTTACCCTTAAGTGCGAATGAAAAAAAACACAGAGACGTCAAAATAAGTCGGCGGAGTGAGTCTAATCTGAACACCGTCTTGAATAGACTCATGTCTCAAATTTGACAGTTGTTCGTTTTTTTTTAATGCACAACACAACATAAAACGAACTTGAGAAAAAGAAACGTCAAAATGAGACTACTAAAAATCAGCCCGGTACTCATCGGGAATATTTTTTTGCATCTCATTTCCTCATAATATCTGCTTTCTTTTTCGCACTTGTGTGAGCCTCGTCTCGTGAGACATTGTGTAATAGGGGACAAACCGAAGCGATGATGTCTAAAAGAAAGCTGATCGATAAAGAGACAAAAAAGCAAGACGCCATCTAGTAATTAAGAGTTATAAGGATTTACAGCTGAGAGTTATTGTTCTGGTAAATGAATGCATTCAGGCCAGGATGATGTATTCAACTTTCAATTTTCTTCTATGTGTTTTTGTTTTGTTTTTTATTTTGTGAAATACATAAAATATGGAATTTTTGAAATTGTACTGAATTGAGACAAATTGTATTTTTGTACTTCTACAAACTCAATTGTATCGTATTTGGTACAAGTGTACCGAATTTTTCATCCCTGAAAAAGGCTTTTAACATTGAAAAATAGTTTTCTTTGGAAAATTTTCTTCAACTGTGTTGGTGTAGCTTGAGAGGTGCCTAGAGGTGCTAATACACTAACAGTTATATTTATTATTTTTCACTAATACCGGGTTCAATCTCAGAATGGTTAAAGCGAGCCGAAGCATTTATTTATAAATTACGAGTATTTTCTTAGCCGTTTTAGCTACGCCTTCCTCATGTCAAATATACTACCAAAAAAAATCACCAATCTTAAACTCTGGTTATTATACACTGAAGCAAATCCCAGCTTTCCATTTTTCCATTTTTAATCATTTTATTATAATTGTATGTATTATAATTGTATATTATAATTGTATGTGTTGGCAATACCCTTATTCAGACTACTAAACTTGTACTAAAATAAACGAGACTTGAGGAAGTTACTAAACAGGTCTTCTTGAAATAACCTTCCAAGAGTCAAGCCGATTGCTTTCCAACTACATAATTAGTTATAATTATTTGATTTAGAATAAATAAATTAGATATTTAAACATATAAATTGTTTGTCGTGTTTTTAATCCCGGAACACAACAAAGTGGCGACGAGGATTTTGCAAAGACTGCAAAGATTTTTAAAGATCACAATTGTTCTCCTTAAATTAACCTCATTCCATCATGCCGAATGGTCAACCAAATCCGCCGGTTCAACTACCAGCTAGCCAATCAATTCAGCCGACAGCCATGGACCCCATTCTGGTTCAGATTATCTCTCAAAACAGTGCCCTGCTTGAGAAAATAATCAATATGTCGATGGAAACTACAGCAACAGAGTTGAAAATGGATGCATTAGCAAAGAACATCAATGAATTCCACCGTGATCCAGAGAACGGACAAACATTTCCAGTGTGGTACAGGCGCTACGAGGATCTTTTTGCAGAAGACGCCAAAGAATTCGACGATGCAAGCAAGGTAAGATTGTTACTTCGCAAAATTCATCCTATAGCACATGACAAGTATGTAGACTACATTCTACCAAAGCTACCCAAAGAATTGAGTTTTGCAGAAACGGTGGACAAACTTTCAAAATTGTTTGGTCGCACCGAATCAGTTTTTGCCGCTAGATTCAGATGTATTCAAATGGCAAAAAGCGATGTTGACGATTATGTGACTTTTGCAGCAAAGGTTAATCGATGTTGCGAAAATTTCGAGCTAGATAAATTTACTATGAATCAACTCAAATGTATAGTTTATGTGATGGGACTCAAATCACCAACTGATGCTGACATACGCATCAAACTTCTTCCTCTTTTGGACAATAAGAAAGACATCACAGTCGACAATCTAGTTTCCGAAATTCTTCGTTGCAAGAACCTGCAAAAAGACACATACATGATTGAGTCTGGGAACTCAAAAGTTCAACACATCGCTGCTAAACAGACTCAACGCAACCATAGTCCATCTAGCAGAGCCAAGAGAAAAAACAGCCATGAGGTTAATAGCACAAAACCCAGAACACCATGTTGGAATTGTGGCAGTATGCACTTCTCGAGGGATTGCACTTACTTGCAGCACAAGTGTCGAGAATGCAACAAAATTGGCCACAAAGACGGTTATTGTCCTTGCTCTAGTAAGCAACTAAAGCAAGAGATCAATAAAACCAATATATCCAAGAAGCAGCATACCAGGTTTTCAAGAGTACCTTCAACAAAAAGCAATCGTGTTTTTGCTGTCAATCAACACATTTTGGCACAAAATCGGAAGTATATCAACATCAACATAAATGGCAGCAGTGTGAGACTTCAAATTGACACGGGTTCAGACATCACGATCATCTCAAAATCAACGTGGTCATCAATCGGGTCCCCAGTCATCATCAACGCTCATCACACAGCCAGAGATGCTTCATCGAATCAAATTCCAATCATCGGTGAATTCGAAGCTCAAATCACATTCGAAGAAAGTCGTCATCTCAGCACAGTCTACGTTTCCAAACTCAGCAATCTCAACATATTTGGAGTAGATTTAATGGGAAAACTTCACCTTTGGGAGAAACCAATTAGTGTTTTTTGCAAAACAATAAACACCGCCGAGAGAGGTTCTATCATAAAATCAATCAAGAACAAATTCCCAGAAGTTTTCCGTGATGGTCCCGGTCACTGTACAAAATTCAAAATAAACATACAAATTAAAGATAATGTGAAACCAGTCTTTATTCCAAAAAACAGGTAGCTTATTCCGCCTTGCCATCAATAGACAAGGAGCTCAACCGACTTCAGGATGCTGGCATAATCACACCCATTATCTACTCACCTTGGGCAGCTCCTATAGTCGTTGTTAAACGAGCAAATGGGGCCATCCTCATCTGCGCAGATTATTCAACAGGGTTGAATGCCTGCGTGGAACCCCACAGTCATCCGCTGCCACATCCTCAAGACATTTTTGCAAAAATGTCAAATTGCAAATGTTTTACGCGCATAGATTTATCAGATGCCTATCTACAAATGGAAGTCGACGACAAGACTAATTAAATACTTACTATACACACACATCGCGGCCTTTTCACGTTTAACAGGCTCGCACCAGGAGTCAAAGCAGCCCCCGCGCTTTTCAAAAAGCAATGGACACCATTCTTGCCGGAATTCAAAAAGCATCAACGTATATCGACGACATTTTGGTAGCAACAGAGACGGTAAGCGAAAACATCACGGCAGTAGAAGAAGTACTTAGAAGATTTGCAGAATACGGTCTCACAGTCAATTATGACAAATGCAAATTCTTCTCTCAAGAGTGCAAATATTTGGGACACATTATCAGTCATGAAGGACTTCGGTCCGATCCTCAGAAACTTACTGCCATTAAGCAATTACCGCCACCAACAAATATCAGTGAACTTCGATCGTTTCTAGGAGCCGTAAACTATTACGGCAAATTCATCAATGAGATGCGTTCTCTACGAGCACCCTTGGACGAGCTTCTTAAAAATAACAAAAAATGGTCATGGGCAGAAGAATGCAAGCGAAGTTTCGCGAAGTTCAAATCTCTTCTATCATCAGAATTGGTTGTCACCCACTACAATCCAGCACTTCCGATAGTCGTAGCTGCAGACGCGTGAATCGTTGGAATCGGTGCCCGTATTTCTCACGTCATGACCGATGGAACAGAAAAGGCTATTTACCACGCTTCTCGCTCACTAACGGAAGCTGAAAAAGGTTACAGCCAAATTGAGAAGGAAGCACTGGCTTTAATTTTCGCAGTCACAAAGTTCCACCGAATGATATACGGAAGAACATTCATCCTTCGCACCGACCACAAACCACTGCTTTCGATTTTCGGATCAAAAAAGGGGATACCAATGCACACGGCGAACAGACTTCAACGTTGGGCATTAACTTTAATGTCTTATGATTTCAACATACAGTACACATCAACACACGATTTCGGATACGTTGACGTTCTCTCTCGCCTTATCAGCAATCAGAGAAAACCCGAAGAAGATTTTGTTGTGGCCAGCGCTAGACTTGAATTGGAGGTCCAGACAGTTCTACAGGACAATGTTCAGTCACTCACTACCAATCAATTTTCACATGGTAAGTCAAGCTACACAAAAAGATAAAATTTTGCAACAGATCAAGCACTATATCCGCAATGGGTGGCCTCACAAACTCGAAGATAAAACCCTATCATCATTTTTCAACCGGAAAGATGCAATGTCAATTGTGGACAATTGCCTGTTATATGGCGAACGCATCGTCATTCCATCTATCTTCTACAAGCGAATTCTAACTCAACTCCACAAAGGGCATCAAGGGATAGTTAGAATGAAAGAAATCGCGCGATCATTTGTATATTGGCCCATAATAGATGCGGACATAACAACTTGGGTTCGCCAGTGTCACAGTTGTGCAACAGAAGCTCGAACTAAAGTAAAAACCCTGCTATCATCATGGCCAATACCGACGTCACCCATGCAACGTATACACATTGACATCGCAGGCCCAATCAACTCTACATATTATTTGGTGATCGTAGATGCTTTCTCCAAATATCCAGAGATTTACCAAACAGAAAACATCACTTCTGCTACAGTCATCGAAAAGCTCATACATTTTTTCTCGCTTTTTGGTCAGCCACAGCTCCGTATCACCCTCAATCCAATGGGCAAGCAGAGCGCTTCGTTGATACGCTGAAAAGAGCACTATCCAAAAACAAAGACGGAGGGACGGATAGCGAACATCTTCAGGAATTTCTTTTAGCCTACCGATCAACGCCGAACCGAAATGCTCCAGATGCCAAGTCACCAGCTGAATGTTTCATCGGAAGGAAAATTAGAACGAACATCGATCTTTTAAAGAAACCCGAGGAACAATTATCCAGCCGCAACACACAGATGGAAGAGCAGTTTAACCGAAGCAACAAAGCAAAACATCGCAGTTTCTGTAAAGGAGATTCAGTTTACGCAAAAGTTTTCAAAAGAAACAAAAGTTTTTGGATTCCAGCTGTTGTTGTCAACAAAAAAGGAAATGTCAACTACGATGTGAGTCTGCAGTCAGATGGTCGAACATGCTTAAGGCGAATGCACACTAATCAACTTCGTTTTCGTAACGCTGAAAACAGAATGGGTAACAAAAACACAAATGCGTTTAATGAATATTTTGATCTTTTTGACAGGTACAATTCTGTCACACCGGATGCAAGTAATCAAAATACAGTTTCACCAGCATCACAACCGAGAGTTAAGTCACCACCACCATGTAGTCCCAATCCAGTTCCACCATCATCTCCACCTCAACCGATTGAAGACTCAACGGAAGAACATGACGAGCTTCAAGAAATAAATATATGCTCTCCTCAACCAGTCAGACCAGATAGAAGTCAGCACCCCATTTCAACAGGTTCCTCTTCTCGCAAATCCACAAGAGTTCGACGTCCACCTGGTTGGCACGAAAATTACACCCAAGACTACGTCTAACATAACAGGGGGGATGTTGGCAATACTCTTATTCAGACTACTAAACTTGTACTAAAATGAACGAGACTTGAGGAAGTTACTAAACAGGTCTTCTTGAAATAACCTTCCGAGAGTCAAGTCGATTACTTTCCAACTACATAATTAGTTATAATTATTTGATTTAGAATAAATAAATTAGATATCTAAACATATAAATTGTTTGTCGTGTTTTTAATCCCAGAACACAACAGTATGTATATGGGAAATTGAATACATTTAAAATTAGATTGTATAATGTTCAAATCCAATATAAATGAATCTACCAACCACATTGCGTCCCCAATAACGGACAACTGTTAGAGCGTTTGAAAAATATAAATAATTTATTAATGCAGAATATCTATCCGTTTTGTCTTAGTAACAAACGAAAAAAAAATGTTTACACTCCTTTTTGTAAATTTTGCAAGATGTCATCACAAAATGACATTTAGATACTAAAACGGCCTTAAGCCTCTTATGAACCAGTTTTAGCTTATTCCGCCGCTATTCCTCGTGCATTTTCATTATAAATAAGCTTTTCAGGATTAGAGTCGTTGTAAAGTCGAAGTATCCTTACCCCGTCGGTCGCTAAAATGAGTTAGTAAATAAGGCTGTAAAAGTGTATGTATGTCGCGTGGTTGTGCTGTCCTGATAAAAGTGATATGTTATCTACTATACTCTGTTCAATTTATAATTGCAGTACAGGGAAGATAGGATATTTGCCTTTCAGTCTGACCATTATGAATTTCAATAAGCTATCTTTAATTTTAAGCTCTTACAGTATTGCCGTAGGTGCATTAAAAATTGCCGCAAATCTCAGAAAAATATTTGCTACCAAAAGCTCGAAAAAGCTTAAATCCTGAAAGTTACAAAGCACAAACCAAAGAAAATGCCATGTGAATTTCTATTAACTTGGCAATGGTAACTCTGATTCAGAGTTTTTTTTTAATAAACACAATAAGGGTTGGTTGCAAATTGGCGATCAGTGTCCTTTTACTATTTACTCATGGAGCAGATAGGTCATGGTGGGCTGTACGTGAGCTCAAAGAAGATTACACAAACAATTTTAATGTAACTCAGTGATTCTCTTTCTTATTTCAGTCGCAATTTCTTAAGTTAAGTAGCCGTGCAAACAGCATCAGGCACCAGTGTTTCTGAAAAAGCTCTCCCATAAGGCCTGTACTGCAAATATAAATTGAACAGAGTATAGTAACCTTAGATAAATTGATGATTTAATTCCACTGAGACTTAACCAATTTAATGATATTTTATATACCAAACGAAAGTTGCTGGATCTAGTGTTCACTACCATTAATGCTGCAATCATACTGGAAGAATCAACTTAGCCGCTTTTTTTTGAACACTGCCATTATCCGGAGTTAATTTTTTCTCTTCTTCTTCTATTTTTCTGTCCTCTTGAAATGCTTATATTTCAACATAAATCGCGAAAATGTGCGAATATAAAAATATGGCTTCGTTTACTATGTATAAAACTGCCCCCTAACTAAGATTACCGACCGCTTGCAGAGAAAAAACCTCAGCATCATTGAATGCTGGGCGCAAGGTGCTTGAGGTGAAACAGGGTTTTTCGGACAAATGAGTTGGTGTCCCTTTTAATTGTAACTCAGGACAGGAACAACGGTTTTCATCCTCTTAAATCAAGGTTTAAATAGCTTTTAAATTAAATTTTGATTTTATCCATAGTTGAATTGATGTATGCGAAACTTAATTTATTGTTTGACTTGCAGTCACTGCAGCAAATGGTAACACTTATCTGCATTTTTAAGCTGGATCTCACTTAAAAGCCGATCACCATAATGGGAACTTTATAGTATAAGTATACAAAAAATACTTTTTTTTTCTTTCAGAGTTTTTGGCATCTTTGAGCACCGCACTCCAATCTATGTTATCCGTGATCCGGAACTTGTAAAGCAAATAACCGTAAAAGACTTCGATCATTTTATAAATCACCGAACGCTTCTAGATGATAGAGATAGTGGTATTTTTGGTAATACTTTGATTGTTCTGCGAAATGACAAATGGAAGGATATGCGTTCAACCTTAAGTCCCGTATTTACCGGCAGCAAAATGCGTCAAATGTTTGTTCTTATGAATGAAGTCGCAAAAGATTCAATGGATTTCTTGAGAGTCAGTTTGAAGAACCAACAAGAAGTTGATTTAAATGTCAAAGATTTTTTCAGCAAATTCATAAGTGACATAATTGCTTCTGCAATTTTCGACTTCAAGGTTAATTCTTTCAAGGAGGAACAAAATGAATTTTATCAGATTGGAAAGAGATTGACAGAATTCACAGCCTTACAGGCTTTGAAGGTCTTCCTATTATTTAACTTTAATCCCATTATGCGGGTAAGCTTTCAATTGATACTAAAATTGAACTTTCTTTGTTAATGATTCGTTTTATTGTCCTTTAAGTTATTGAAAATAAGAATTTTGAGAAGAAAAGATACCGAATATTTTTTGCGCCTTGTGCTAGACACAATGAAGTATAGAGAACAAAACAAAATAATGCGGCCAGACATGGTTAACATGATGATGGAGGCCAAAGGTATCTTTATCAATAAGGAAGGAGATAAGAAGTCGACAACAGAAACCAAATGGACTGATGACGAAATTGTAGCTCAATTTGTCTTGTTCTTCTTTGCTGGTCTTGAGACAACTTCAACCTTGACAGCATTCACGGCCATTGAACTTATGCAAAATCCTCATTGTCAAGATAAACTTCGTCAAGAAATCTTTGATGTCAAAGAGGCTCTCGATGGAAAGCCGATATCTTACGAAGCTCTTCAAGGTATGAAGTATATGGACATGGTCATATCTGAAACATTGCGAAAGTGGCCTCCAGGAATTATTACCGGTCGACAGTGTAATAAGGATTTTTCGTACAAGGACAATGATATTGTTATAACTATTAAAGCTGGTGAATGTATTTGGGTTCCAATAGTTGGTTATCACATGGATGAAAAATACTTCCCAGAACCACAGAAATTCGATCCGGAAAGGTTCAGCGAAGAAAATAAAGTCAATATTCAGCCATTCACTTATTTGCCATTTGGAGTTGGACCTAGAAATTGTTTAGGTATATTTCAATAAAAAAAAACAGATTTATTTAGTTTAACACATACTGAATACATTGTTTTTATTGTCAACAGGAACTAGATTTGCTTTGCTGGAATCTAAGGCCATAATGTTTTATATTCTGAGCGAATTCCGCATCGAGGTATCATCCAAGATCACCCTACCAATTGTGTTAGATTCTAAAGGTTTCAATCTTCAACCAAAGGGTGGATCCTGGGTCAAATTAGTACCACTTGAATATCAATAAAGTTTAACATTATATTATTACTTATTTATGCTTTGATTTATATTTAAGTTTAAATGTTTTTGATTTTCTGTTGTCTACAAAAGTTAATAATGAATTGATAATTTATTGGAATGTGCTCTTGATGCTTACAAGAGAAGCATTTACTTAAAAGCTACTAGTAGTCTAGTAGTGATTTTCTATGAAACGGCTTGTCTTACAAAAGTCGTTGATACCTTTTTGGAATCCTTTATTGATATTTTCAAGAGAAGCATCAAGAGCTTTTACAGAAAAGCAGTATTGACAAAAATCACTTTAGGAATCCGGCGGCTGCTGTCAAAATTTTACCCGCAAAATAATGCTTCGATCTTAGTTTTTTACCTGGCAAAATTTAGTAGAGACTTTTCAACATATTAAAGTACAGCGGCGCACAAAAGTATCAGTTTTGCGCACGAACTGCGGACTGCTAAAAAAAATGCAAGATAAAATATGTCCCAGGAAAAAGTTTTATGGGAGACAAAATTTTTCCCTATCTGCGTACTAGTACTAGGCTTTAATTTCAATTCAACTCTAAACCGATAGTTCAACTCATGGAAGTGATGGCGCTGTACACGAAATAAAGGAACTTCTAAACGATTCTCCGTTTTAATGTGATGCGGATGAAAATGTTCCCTTTAATTTCAGAAAATGGGGAATAGGTGTGTTAATGTATTTTATTTATTTATATATCTACTTTGCACTTGACTTCAAGGATACGTTGGAAATTCCAGTAGATCTGTTTTTTTCACTAGGAATTTATAATTCAGAATGAATTTTGTAATTTATACCGAAGTAAATACTCAAAAAATGTGTTTTTTTATGAAGTACTTACCGCCAATGTGTGCGATCAGTAAGAGTTTGTTAATTCTATAAATGCATGTACTAATTTGCTTTTTATTCTCTTCAGCTCCTCTCTTACCAACTTACACAAGAAAGTCAATGATGATATTTTTTTAAGCAAACGTCGCACATAGAAGTTTTTATATAAAAAACCTGGCCAAATTTATTTTTCATAACTTTTGTCACTATATCTGTTTAAAATTAGTATTTATTCAATAAAACATAGTTTTTAATTGTTTTTTATTAATTTTAGCATATATGTATTTAAAAAAAAAGAAAATTAAGACGATACCTATAATCTGAAAGTTTTAAAAATAAATATACAGTGGACTCTCGTTAACTTGAACATATACGATAACTTCAAAATTCCAATAACTTGAACAAATATTTTTTCCCTTTACGGATTCTATACCTTGAACGGACTATTTTTCACACTCAATACCTTGAATTTTTCCCCTAAGTACTCTATAAATTGAAAAAGTAAAATTTATATGAACTCTGTAACTTGAACAAAGTTTAATATTGAATTTCTTAAATTTTTGAATGTATGCAAGGTACCTGAGTACCTTGGTACAGACTGCAAACGGTTTTTGTAAAGGGGAATCCCAGGAAATTTGTTTAGTATTTCCGTATAAGGTTTTATTCTTCATATGCGGTGAATCGGAATCGAAAAACGTTTCAATTAAAATTATTTATTAATAATATCATTATTTATGTTTAAAAACCATTAAAATGAATCATTATTAGATAAAAACAACAATTTTTTAACTTGATCCAGTAACTTGCACAATCCTATAGCTTGACCACTCCTGGTTTCGTCCATGTTCAAGTTAACGAGCGTTCACTGTATAATTGTTTAATGTATTTTTATTAACTAAAAAACGCTCACCTAAAGTGTCTGTTCCTGGATTCTGCTGCTTCTTCCGATAGCTGACCAATTGGAAGAAGGGTATTTTCTATGATAAAAGACCCGTGCATTAAGATTTTGTGCATAATCAGAGTGATAGGGTGCCATGGGTATAGATCAAGTCTGGCGTATCCATTGCATAAAAAAAACCTGCTCGCGGTAGATCCACAATGAGACCAAGCTTGTTTCTAAATTCTTGTTGAATTTGAATTTTTCTTATTTTACAAACTTCTTTCTCGTCTTGGGATCTAATTTGCCACTTTTTCTTACTAGAAGTTTGTTAGCTACATGCAAAATTCTCAAAAAGTCTGATTCTTGCATGTGTATTGATAAACCAAATTTAATGGAGTTTTCATTAATTTCGTTCATCGATGTATTTAATTTTATTTCTCCATCGACCATGGTAAAAAGCAATTTATGCTTCACTTCCATGGTCAAACTTATTATAGTCTTATTAAGTTAATCTATTTTTGACTGGGTATAGCTGATTTCGTTTGCTGGCCGGCAAAATCGTGAAGAAGATGGATTTGGGTTTTGTCAGATGGTTTCTGAAACACTAACCAACCGCACCGGAACAAATGAACTTTGAAATATAAGCGCATCTGACTCAGAGCTGTTTGCAAATGTCTGTTTGTATTGCGTTTGCTGGAATCCGTCACAACCCCCTTGGGTATAGTTCAAGAGATTGACATTCATTTTTATTAAGATTACTTACAACTTCTTGCATGAACTTGAGTAGTCTAATTGCAGTGTGATCCAACAAATCCTGCAGATTTTTTTCAGCTGATGTTTCCGTTACAGTAACCGATTCTTCTATTGGATAACAATCCTTTTTAGCTTTTTGAAGTATACTGTAAAGCGGAAAAAAACACTTATTCGTTGCGGCTACAATTTCATATTGTTTGCGGGATAGTCCGGCTTCAATAAACATAGAAAGAGCTTTTAGTATGGACAATTTTTCTTCTTTATCTGTGAGGCTGTTAAAATATGCTTCTTTGTACTTTTGCGCTCTTCCAGGAGATTTAAGGATTTCTGTGAAGACTTTTGAAGCAACAGTCTTCCCAGTTTCTCTTAACTTCATCTGAGTTGCAAAAGTTAGTTCCTTAGTTTTAAGTTCTTCGCGGATATTTTCTGTTTTCCTTCTTTTGGTCCTTTCACTCGATTCTTCAAATGATTTTTAAGGTCGCCCTACTGATCTGACAATCATAGATAATTGGAAGTGTGAAACTCCCTTCAAGCCACGCTTTATTGCTCTCTTAAAACAAATACTTTCTTCAACTAGAGGCTAACCATCTTTACTTCAAATCGAAAACAAATTTATCTACATTTGACTTCTAACTTCGAAGGTTTTCTTTTGAGCAAGAAATATCTAACAAATACTTCTTTAAATAGATTAATTTTTTTGGTTTATAGCAACAACTCCACTTTCTTCCATTATCTTAAAACAATATTTTTTAGCCACAACTCTCGAACCAGATGATCTTAAAAAATGATAGCTGTTAAAAAATAACTAAAATGCTAACTTTAACACACAAAAAACAATCACGACATGAACACGATAAAAAATCGTAATTTGACTTTTTGCCTTGCTTTTCGTCTTCAATCTCTTACCAATACCAACTCACGTTTTTGCTACACTAAAAACATATCCCAATGTATTTTTTATCTCGAAAACAAAAAAAAATGTATAGTAACATTGCAATAAGTAATCATTAAAACCGTTGTATGAGTGTTTTTTTCACACGATATCGAAAAACTAAAATCTTCATAAAATTTCGGAAAGCAGCTAGTAGCAGCCAAATCTTTTTGTATTACAAAGAAAGATATTAAATCTAACTCATTAAGAAGAAACCATTACAGAATAACACGGTATACTATATTAAAATGATTAAAACTAAAAAAATTCAAAGAAATACGACATCTCTTAACTGTATTGCGTCTGACACCCGAATTGAAACAAAATCAACAACATAAAGGTGTGTCCAGACCAAAGAAACATTTTTGAAACATTTCAGAAACATTTAAGAAACATTTCAGAAACATTTAAAAAACATTTCAGAAACAGAGAAACATTTCTGAAATATTTCTTAAATGTTTCTGAAATGTTTCAAAAATGTTTCTTTGGTCTGTACGCTCGCGAAACATTTCTGAAATGTTTATGAAATGTTTTTCTGTTTCCCATTCCGAATGGGAAACCTTATTTGTTTCCCAAGCATTTACATAGGTAGAAAGTGCGTGAGTAATTATTAATATAAATATAAAATGTCGCGAAAAGTGTGGAGCAACAAGAATGTTATCCAATTTATAAAAAATTATGAAATAAAAAAAGTTTTGTGGGATCAACTTGTCGAAAATTTTAAAAATAAAATCAAAAAAAGCCGGCGAAATATATGAAATTTACGAAAATATAAGTTGTGATAAAGATAAAGTAGAAAAAATAAATTAATGCGCTTAAAGTGCAACACAGGCGAGAAAGAAAATTACAGTGAATTCAATCTAGAAACAATGGGAAACAAAGAAACATTTCATAAATGTTTCTCAAAGCGTCCACACCAACAAAACAAATCAGAAACATTTCTGAAATGTTTTTGCAATGTTTCAGAAATGTTTTTTAAACAAATGGGAAACATTTCAGAAACGTTTTTTAAACAATGTTTCCTGAAATGTTTCTTTGGTGTGGACACACCTTAAGATTTCCAAAAATGTATTTTAATTGTCAATACATACCTGCAGTACAATTCTCCATTAAAAAAAAATAAAGATTTATATCACAACAACTTGAACAACAGTGTGTTGGCCCATGTATGTATATATAGGTTCCGCTATAACAAACTTTTACTTCTTGATTCTACTTTTTAGAAAATTGAATTTTTGGCCAGTTTTCGATGCAGATACTCCTATGTGCGTCGAGGAGACACAAGATTAAGAGAAAAAGCATAAGTTTTTAAAAAAATTAATGAAAAAAATGAAACTTAAAAATATAATATGAATTCCATGTGTACTTATAAAAACATCCTCTTAAAAACCTTAAAAAAATTTAAAATAATTCCGGGCTTGTGATGCGAAGTGAAGAAGTGGAAATTATGAATTAAAAAAGCGATTCTTATGTAATTATTATTACACCTATTTAGAAAAAAAACGCAATCTCAACAGACCTCTTATCACTATAATAGCCAAACCACATCCTCGCGTTTGGTCGGTCGGGCTTTGACATTTTGAATAAAAACAATAGACTCTTATGAGGCAATCTGAAAAATGTTACCTCCGGCGTTGCGACCGCTTTATATCGTAATATCGTAAACGCCAGACCAACGCCAGGCCAAAGCAAAAGTAGATCTATTTTCTATTCGGTCGGGCGTTTGACAGTTCATTGTCGGCCGTATTTTGTATTTGTTTTGAAAGTTGAAAATTGAAGTGAAATAAGAAGTAAGTAATTGAAGTTCCTTTTTTATAAATATGTAATTAAATCAAAAAAAGTGTGGTTCTGTTTTTATTTAAATAATTATATTGTTTCGGAAATCTTTAACCCGGCTGTATGAACCCTATTAACTTTGAACCACCAAACTATCAACAATCGGCGGCGCCGGCGTGGATAGCGGCACGGTGCACCATCATGAAAGCATTGGAAGCACATCTTGCGATTCTTTTGAACAGTTTGTATAATTTATTACAGCAGATAGAAATAAAGACAAAAAACCATAACAAAGTCCAGCAAAGCTGGCCAAGTTCTTTGTTTTCAATTAAAAACTAACCTAACTACCTACTTATCTTGGCCAGCGCACCAAGGAAGGTATATATTTCTTTTGTTTTTCAAACATATTATATTTATATAATAATTTTTTTTCACTACCTATGTACGGTGCATATAAACATAAATGCAGTCTTCATTCTGTCTGCAATAAAGATGTGCTTCTAAGAGCAAAAAGTTTTTCTTTGTTGACAAAGCCCTGTTTTTTAGTGCATTTTTAGCTTTGCTTAAGAAAAAGTAGCATGTTAAATACAACAACAATTTGGTATAGCTCCGTATTATTTTTGTATTTAACATGCTACTTTTTCTAAAGCGAAGATAAAAATGCACTAAAAAACAGGACTAATGTTGTTAAAATACGCAATATTATATACCTTGTAAATTAATAAAAAGTAACAAAATTCATTGGAATATAACAATTAAGTAGGTACTTATCAAAGATGTAATGGAAATGTCAGTCAACGCTCGAGGTTTGAAGCTAAATTTCGTTTTACAAATGCTACGGTCGCGCTTTTTGACACACAAAATCGTATATACGATCAAACGCCTATTTAACGCCGGACCGACGAACGCGAGATTGTGATTTGGCCATAAATCAAATAAGCGCACTACCATTGATTACGGTAGCTCATGACACACAAGTAGGGGACTATAGATAGGCTTTGTTAGCCATATAACAACATATTGTAATATTTAGTAAATGAATAAAACTTATTACTCTTTCTAGTATTTCTTCTTTATTTTTACTTTTAAAATCACAACAATAAATCTCAATTTATAATCAACTCAAATACTTTATTCAAATTAAAATCACGCTTGTTTTACACTTTCCACAATCCAATAAGCAGAGTTTTGCACACTTCCGTAATCAAAAATCAACAGTCCTCCGCTCACCGTGAACACTCCCTTAAGGTGTGTCCACACCAAAGAAACATTTCAGGAAACATTGTTTAAAAAACGTTTCTGAAATGTTTCCCATTTGTTTAAAAAAACATTTCAAGAACATGGCAGAAACATTTCAGAAATGTTTCTGATTTGGTTTTTTGGTGTGGACGCTTTGCGAAACATTTCTGAAATGTTTCTTTGTTTCCCATTGTTTCCAGATTGAGTAGTCTGTAATTTTTTTTCTCGCCTGTGTGGCACTTTAAGCGCATGAATTTTTTTTTCTACTTCATCTTTATCAAAATTTAAATTATCGCATATTTCAGATGTATGTAGCATAGGCTTTTTTGATTTAATTTTTAAAATTTTCGGCAAGTGTATCCCACAAAACTTTTTTTATTTCATACATTTTTATCAATTGGATAACATTCTCGTTGCTCCACACTTTTTGCGACATTTTATATTTATATTAATAACCACTCACGCACTTTCTACCTATGTAAATGCTTGGGAAACAAATAAAGTTTCCCATTCGGAATGGGAAACAGAGAAACATTTCATAAACATTTCAGAAATGTTTCGCGTGCGTCCAGACCAAAGAAAACATTTCAGAAACATTTAAGAAACATTTCAGAAATGTTTCTCTATTTCTGAAATGTTTTTAATATGTTTCTGAAATGTTTCTTAAATGTTTCTGAAATGTTTCAAAAATGTTTCTTTGGTCTGGACACACCTTTATATACTCAATTTAGTTGTTCTCAAAGGTTCTTGTCTGGGAATGTTCTAGTTGCTTGGAATAAGGGGAAATACATATGGAGGTTCTTGTTTAGAATGTTCTAGTTGTTTGGAATAAGGGAAATAAAGAGCTTTTTTTTGTTCCGTCAATAAAGTAGATATGCAATTCTCAATAGATGGCGCTGTAGGAGTATAAAGCTCTGTTCGCAACATTGCCCCCTTCTTAAGATTGTTCTACCCGAACAACTCTATTTCCCGCTTCGGCACTGTATCGGTGCAGTCGACCGCTATGCACAACTTTTAACTTTCCTCTTAACCCTCTTTGAATTCGGTAAACGACATCATTGATTTTCGTGATGACAGTATAATAGCCTTTTCACACCGAGCCGAAAACCCGGTTTTCGGCTAAAAGTTTTCGAAACCTCAAAAAGTGTTCACACCAAATATTTACAAGTTTTCGTTTGTCATTTGAATTATTTTGACACTTACTGTCGTACATTTTTCTTCTCAGTAGCTGTCAGATGTTTTTTTTTTATGTCTGATTGGTATTTGAATGTTTTCATTTCATTTCAATTGAGCTTTGAATTTTTCATTAGGTGTGTTTGTTTACATCATCTCTCAATTTCAACTGGTTTTCGAGAGGTTTTATCAAAAACTTGTCAAAAACGAAAACTTGTAGTTCACAAAAATGTATGGGAAAACTTGTGTTTTCGATGCAGGTTTTCGACGAAAACCGATTTTTTGGCGAAAACCGTGTTTTCGGCTCGGTGTGAAAAGGCTATAAGGGCCTTCACAGTTTTGTTTAAGCTTCGGCGACAATCCCTTTTAACGATGTGGATTATACAGTCAAACACGATCTCCTACTTGGAATCATGTCGTGTTTGCTCTTGTGTCGTATATTGTCTTCATTCGATCGCTTTAAGCGCTCATTCTAGTCGTGGTCCTTTCGTGGATGTCGATTAGCCTCTCTTTTATGTTGCTCACGTAATCCCCTCTTGTGGTGGGTGTCCAAACCTTATCTCTTTAGGCAGCCGTATGCTTTTTCCGAACAGGATTTCAGATGGTGTTTGTCCTGTTGAGCTATGTACTGCACTTTGATAGGCCATCAAAAATAGTGGTATGTGCCTATCCCAGTTTCTTTGGTAGTCGCCTACGACCATAGTGAGGTGCTCTTTTAAGATCCATCAGCAATCTGGTAGTCGTTGTTGTTTCGTTCTATTGTCTGTATTGTGACTAGTGCGTTCGAAATTCAGCATTTGTTTCAGCCCATCTCTTTCCTACAACCACTACATATAACCTGGCGTGTAACCTAATCTATGGTTGGCTGTAGTTCCAAGATGAACATCCACATGAACAAGGTTTTCGGATTTCGAATCTCTACCTCACGGAGAATCCGGTTGTACCTGATTCTGTGGACAGCCAAGACTCAAAATCTTCCAACCCTGTTCCTTTTTTGGAGTTGTCACCGACCCCAAGCTACCTCAAAAAAATGTCTGACTCTTGGCCTTAAGAATCGGATAGCCGCTTGTGATCTGTGACAAAACCAAAAGCTTTTAGTCTCTAGATTTGTGTATTCAAAAAAAAGAATTCTCAAAACGCAAAAACAAGTCCAAGGTGATGACCTTTAATACAAAAAATCATCCCCTTGGAGTTGCTTTATTCTTTTAAACTAAAAGAATCTTTAGGTCTTGTTGGGGACCATTGTTAGGAGCCAGGTTTCCACGGGGGACATCTTTGGTACACTAGAAGCCGAGCAACCGCAAGCGTGCCAGCCACTTCTATAGTGTACCAAGAATGTCCCCCGTGGAAACCTGGCTCCTAACAAGCATCTAAGGAAATTTTGATATTATAGTAGAATTAATGTATGCGGAACTTAATTTATTGTTTGACTTCCAGTAACTGCAAAAAATGGAAAAACATATGTGCATTTTTTAAGCTGGTCAGCGCTCACTTAATAACTGATCACCATAATGGGAACTATAGTATATACAAAAAGTACTTTTTTTTTCTTTCAGAGTTTTTGGCATCTTTGAGCAACGCACTCCAGTCTATGTTATCCGTGATCCGGAATTCACAGCCTTACAGACTTTAAAGGTCTTCCTGTTATTTAACTTTAAGCCCATAATGCGAGTAAGCTTTCAATTGATACCAAAATTCAACTTTCTTTGTTAATGATTCGTTTTATTGTCCTTTCTCGAAATTTGAATAAAGATTAAAATATAATTTTTGTGCAAAAGATTCTTTTATTGTATCAGAAACTGATCTGAAGGAGATTCGTTTACCTACCCAGATTTATTGTATTAATTATTGCAACAATTACGAGTAATTACAATGGAATTCTTTCCATTAAATTTTTTATTTTTCCATTAACTTAATGGTCACATTGACGCCCAATAAACTTTTTATTGTGAGTACTTCTGCAGTATCAAAAGTTTCAAATCATTATATTTCGTCAATATTCCAACTTAATTGTGTCTTCCAAATTCAGTATAAGTTTAAAAGGTCTCCGAGACGGTAAAGTGGATTAAAAAAAAAATATTTTTTTTTATTTTTTTTTTTTTAACTTTGTGGTTACAACTTTATTTAATATACGTTATAATAATGATTGTTGAGTTCATATTTCTTTTGGGTTTGGCCGTGTTTCTGTATTACAAGTGGTCAACTGCAAACTTCGACTTCTTTGAAAAGATCGGTATGCCTTATGACAAGCCATATGCCTTGTTTGGCAGTCAAAAGGACATTTTTTTGCGGAAAATTTCTATGTACGATGATGTGAATAGTCTTTATAAGCGATTTAATAATTTAAGGTAAGCTTTATGATTCAAATATTTTTTGGGATACGAAAGTATGTTTAGATATGTAGATTTAATGTTATTATAGATTTATGAATCAAGTTTCAAATCTATTAGTATTGAACATTTATATATTCAATTTGACTTACAACAAATAAGATACCATGGAAGATTTAGATTTTTTGAATTTTTGACACAAAAGGTCGGCCGTAGGCCCTGTTAGGTTGTTATCCTTTCTATGAGCTGGTTTGGTTGGCTGGTAGAGTTTTCTCCTAGGTTCTTAGTAGGGCTGCTTATCTAGAAATGTTAAACTCGTACAAGCTTCTGAGTATACATGTTTCTGCCTATAGTGTTTTGGACGTTGCCGGTAGAAAAATAGTCCGGTACATATCCTTAAAAGCTGATTCCGATAACTGGCCTTAAGAGCTTCTTTTATAGAAGGATTTCAATCTGCTAATTCGGATACTTTTTTCCGTCAGGGAGTTAAGGGTATTTCTGTATTTTGCTTCAGACTGACTGCGTTGTCTCCTGAATTAGATAAGTTCTGACACTGAGGTTTTGGTTTTCATTTCCCACTTTCTGTAGTATTTTAGTAAAGCCTATGGATGTGTGCTTCAACTTTCTTCACAGCAATCAATGGTGACTTCGATGAGTAGAGGTTCTGGCAGTTGTCAGGCATAATGGTTGTAGGCCATAATACCGTAGAGGAGCAGCCCAAGTTTCGCGCCTTGGGAAACTCCAGCTCTGTTGTTCTTCATTGTCAATGTACATTTCTCCACTTCTACAAAGAAGTTATTTGTAAACAGAAAGGTATGGAGGAAGTCATTTGAAGACAGAAAGGTATGAATAATTTTAATAAGTTTTATGGAAAAGCCAACTATGTGAAGTTTGTGGATAAGGCTTTGAATATGCATACGGTGTCGAATGCTTTCTCCACATCCAGGAGGCATTCGAAGGTGACTCGTCGTGTGTTAAGTGCAGTCTTTATGTCATGTTCGAACTTCAGGAGTGGATGTATAGCTGAATTTTTCTTCCTAAAACTAAACTGAATGTCAGGAATTATGGACTTTTCGCTGCAAGATTTTTTGAGATTCCTGAGAATTAGTTCTACGAGTACCAAGAGTTTGCTTAAATTGCTGAGAAGGGATATATTATGTAATTGGAGATGATGTTCAGGGCACCCTTTTTTTTAGCAGTTTTCCATTTTTTGGAGAAGTAGTTTTTGTTGAGACAGTTGTTGAAGATATATAGATACTGATCTCCGATTTTTCATTGTGGCTATCACTCCTCTTGACTGCTTATTTCTGTTATTTTTTTTAAAGCTTCGCATTATTATTTTTGAAATGGACATGCAATTATTTTGCACTTTAATAGTATGGCAGTATGGTAAGTTATGCATTCTTCACAAAATCCAAACCGGTCAAGCTTGGTATGATGGTTATGAAGGAAGACGAAAAAGTGGAACTCGTTAGCCTACGTATTATATGTTTTCTTGTATTTATTAAGACAAAAAATAACGATACCCGCTATACAAAATGTTTCCGAGATAACAAGTCATTCCTTTTGTGGTCCCGAGAAACCCTGTTTAATTCTGATTCGATGAGTGTAATATAATATCCCTTAAATTTCCTCTATGGGAGTTTTTCCAGGACTCAACTCTGACAAAGGTAGTGGACTATGACTCAGTGAAAAATGGGTCTAATAGGTGATGAAAATTTCGTGTGAAAATGCCTATTGCAGCATCACTATTTTAGAAAGTAACCTTGCACAATTTTAACACGTTTGGCGGTTGTTAAATTATGCATATTTTAAAGAAGCAAACCTAAAACTAAACACAAAACACATACAGTAATAGATGAAACGTTCTCTGAGTGGTTCGCTACTAAAGATGTCTTATCAGTGCCTTGCTGTTCTCTGTATTTATAAATGACATAGTTAATGATCTTCCTGGTGGAGTAAAAATTGCCAATTTAACGGTTACTGGGATTCTGTACGCTGATGATCTTGTCATTCTCTCCGAATCACCTGAGCAGATCCAACTGATGATTAATCGTTTAGCAAGTTATCGCAAAAGATAGGATCTAACAATTAATACACAAAAATCGAAAATGATGGTCTTCAAACGCAATTCCAGACTCTGGAACTATGACGGACAACCTCTTGAGACCGTATAAGAAATTAAATGTTTAGGTGTGAAACTCTATCCTACTCTTAATTACAAAATACGAGAAAGCCAAAAGCTCACAAATTAGGAACGATTAACTATCTACGCTCATTTATTCGCATTAACTTAAGAAAGAAAATATGTTTCGCTGGTCAGCATCACATGAAAAAGTACTGAACGATATTAATCTTTTAAACCTGATTTACCAATTATTATACAGACAGACGCATCAAAGAATGGCTTAGGCTGTTGCTTACTCCAAGAAGGAAAGTCAGTTTCTTTCGCGTCAAAAAGCATGACTAAAACCGAAACATCTTATGCACAGATCGAAAAAGAGTTCTTAGCGATCGTGTATGCATGTCAAAAATTTCATGATTATATTTATGGACGGCACATAACTATTCATACTGACCACAAGCCGCTTGTGTTCATTATAAATAGGCCAAAAGTCAAACTTTTTAAATACGATCTTGAAATTAAATATGTGCCGGGTAAAGATCTTCATATAGCTGATTTGCTTTCTCGAAACTCACAACCTGATTATGAAATATATTTTGAAAGCATTTTAACAGATGTTTTCCATAGCATTAGCATGAGCGACCCTAAGAAAAAACTGTATCAAGAACATACTACTCACGATGAAATTTTAACAAATTTAATAGAACTTCTAAGAAAAAGATGGCCTAACTCTAAGGTCAAATTACCAGATCATATGAAATTCTATTGGAATATAAAAGACAAATTTTTTTTTGAAGATCAATTAGTTTTTTTACGAAGATCGGATATTTGTTCCTAAAACATTAAGAAATGAAGTGGTTTGACTTAATAAAGCTACCAAACAAAACAGCTAAGAGCGTTGTTAAAATATTAAAAGAAATTTTTGCTACTCATGGAATACCGGAAATTGTGGTTTGTGATATCCAGCCATTTAATTCCTTTGAATGACATAATTTTGAAAACAAATGGGGTCTAAAGTTCATTTATTGAAATCTACGCTATCCTCGCGCTAATGGACTAGCAGAGAAGGCAGTTCATATTGCTAAAACTATGATGAGAAAGTCTAAGGAAAGTAATAAGGATATTAATATTTTTCTACCTGAATATCGAACAACAATCATTCCAAGTTTAGGTTATAATCCATCACCGTTACTAAATAGCAAGTTACTTAAAACAAAACATCCTGTTGCTAAAAGCCTACTTAAACCTAAAATAGTACTCTTTGAGGTAAGGGACAAGATGTCCCTTATGAAAGAGAAACAAAAGAATTGGTATAACAAAAACAGTAGGAATTACGAATTAGGTCTTATACAAAAGGGGTTAATGTTGTTTATAGAAGGGGTGAAAGATGGGAACCAGCCAAGATTGTAGGAGCAGCAGAATCTCCCAGGTCTTATTTACTACGCAATGAAAACAATCACATATTAGGCAGAAATAGTTTTGACTTACGCAAATCGTATAATGAGCCACAATTTAAGCCTCCAGAAGATTTAGGCCCATTTGCTGATACGGAACATAAATCTTATGCATAGTTATGTTCGACATAAATTCTATGTGATATTTAAATTTTTGTTAGTTGCACAAAATATTTTATGTTCATCATAGTAAGGGACGAGTTTTTGACTAACTTCAAGTCAGTTTGCGCAAATGTCAAAATATTGTGAGTTTTGGTGTGTTTTTGTGCTGAAGCGTGTTTCACGTTTTTTATTTTTCAAAGATGTCGGATTCAAATATGAAAAGAAGCCCGAATTTTTCTCAAAATTAAAAAACACTTCTTCTTCATTGCGCATTCAATGAAAAAGAAGTTATTGAAAATAAAAAAACAAATGGTATAACGTGGAAAGAGAAGGAAGCTGCTTGGAAACGCATCGAAAATAATTTTAACAGCCAGTCGGGGTTATGCTTTAGAAATTGCGAATCTTTTAAGAGATTTTATAGTAATTATAAAGGTGAAATAAGGAAAGAAGCGGCAAAAGAAAAAAGTTCGAGTCTACAAACAGGAGGAGGAAAGCCATACATACCTTCAGACCCTAATTTTGATCTTTCTGTAAGCATTATGAACCTGAAAACTGTGTATGGACTCGAGAATGAATTTGAGGGTGAAAGTTTAGTGGAACAAGAAAACGTAATTTTTAACTTATACATAAATGAAATTTTAAAATTTTCAAAAATTTGCTTCTAATAACTAAATTTTGTAGCGTGAAGAGGAGGACAAATCAAACGACTGGACCCATTATAAGCCATCCATGCTTAAAACCAAAGTTCATTCAAAATTGAAAACCCCAGCCCGCACCAAAAATGATAACAGTTTTGGGAACGAAATTTCGCCAGATCTGGAAAAAGGATCTACACCTGAAATCGTTATGGCAAAAGGTTTCAAAAAGCAATTCGGAAGCTCCGATCAAGTGGATAATACTCCATGGTCTTCAAGAAGAAGACCAGTTGCCTTTACATTGCAAAGCAGCAAGATATCGGAGCAGAATTCCGAGCTTTCCAAAATTAAGATCGAACTAGAGAAACTGCAATACGATACGCTTAAAGAAGAAAGCATTCAAAAAAAATTCCAAAGCAGTATTGAAAACGAACTTAAGCGGAAATCCTTGGAACTGGATATCGCAATCAAAAGCGAAGTTTTAAAAAAAATCCAAAAAGAAGACTGCACGGCAAAAGATGCCCACAATGTTTTGAAAGACATTGAATTATTTTTCAAAGAAATGAACTGAGTAAATTTTGTGATGCATATTCTGTTTTCTTTGTGTTTTTTTGTGTTCCTTCTTTGTAACTGCGAGTATTCTTTATTACTTTATTCACATGTCATAACTCTTTAAAGAATAAAAACTATGTAATTGTATTTTGAAATGAAATTTTGTTTTATTTGTATTGAGTTTTTTATGTATCAAATTTGATATAATGTTTACCTAAAAAAAATAGTTAGTTATCAAATCTGTACGTTTTTGCATATTCAAATTCAAGGAGTTCGAGCTTGAATTGTTAATTTGAAAAGGGTTTTCATTATGTATGTGTCCGTCCATCAGTAATAACACGTTGTATAGATCTTCTTCACTGAAATCGAAGCTTTCAGGAGGATCATCACATATACCATTTTCCCTCAATATATTATGCAAAGTACATGTCGCAATTAAAATTGTTAATACTGTACTCAGTTTTAACCGGGCACCATAAGCCAAAACGGGAAATCTTCTTTTTAAAATCCTAAAAGCTTTTTCTATTACACTTCGAGAACGAATTTGAGACTCATTATCTATATAATTGTCTGCTGAACTTCTTGTATTGAGAAGAGGTCTCATCAAATAAGATTTTTGAGGATAAGCCGAATCTCCTGTTTAAAAAAATATAAATGAAAAAAAAAAAAAAAATATAAATGTAGTTCTTGTACATACACAAACAAATTTAAATGAAACCTACCCAAGAGAAAACATTCTGCATTTGCATTTGACTGTCTCTCCAAAACATTTTTCATTCTACAATTACTGAAAATTGTTGCGTCATGTGTAGATCCGGGCCATCTATGTAGCTACCACATTAGTAAATATCATTTTAGCGTTGCAAATCGCTTGAACGTTGATAGAGAAATAACTTTTCCTGTTCCTAAAAATTTCTCCATCAGTTCCACCTTCATGTAACAGTAACAAACAAAATTATGTAAAGGGGTTTTCAACAGGGACGCTACAAAAGTAGAACGACAGGGACAGCAAACGACGCCATATTTCTTGCCGCTCTTTTGACGTTTCTCCTTAGTAAGGTTTGCCATCATTTCATGATGGAAAGATATACGACACAAGAGCCAACGAGTCGAAATTATTAAAATTTACTACCGAAATTCGGAGTCAGTGGCCTCAACGTTAAGAGCGCTACGTCCAATTTATGGTCGTCATAATCGTCCTAGCAAATCAACAACTGAGCGTCTAGTGGAAAAATTTGAATCCACAGGCACAGTACAAAATGTTCCCGTGCTAGTGAGACAAAGAAGTGTCGAGAATATTGCTGCCGCTGAGGCTTCAGTTGCAGAAAGCCCAAATGTGTCTCTCACACGTTCTCAAGCGTTGGGCATCTCTGTGACGTCTCTGTATCGGCCGATTTATGCTTGAAAACTGTCGAAAATTGGGTTCAGCGTCTGGACTTCTGCAAGCGTGCCCGTGGTGGCCATGCGAAAGAAATCGAGTTTCATACATAATGGCATCGAACGTACTTTCACAGGAATAAAAAATTTCATTGATATCCAAAACCGTTTTTGTTTTATTTAAAAAAAACTTTTGTAGCGCTCTTATTAAAAAATCCGATATATTAATTTTCAAGTCAATCTTAAATTATAATTTACCGGTGTACTGAATTTTGACATGAGTGCCATCAATTGCTCCAATTACATTAGGAAAAGATGCTATGTCAAAAAAATTACGTTTAGTTTTTGAAATGTCAGTTGATGTTTCGGGAAATTTTATATAATTATTTTCAAGTTAAGCTATTGCCCTCGAAACTCTCAAAACTATTTTTGAAACGGTTGAGACATGCATTCCACCAAAATCGGCTATACTTAGGAGATGGTTACCTGTTGCAAAAAAGCGTAGAGCAACCAAAAGTGGATTAATAGGAGCGATAGAATTATTCCTATAATAAGGGAAATACTTTCATATGTGCTAATACCTAATATTGTTCAGCATAACTGTACCTGTTGGATGGACATTCTAAAGAGCTTTCTATTCCTTTGCTAAACGAAATCTTTTGTAAAAAGATATGTCGGGTTTTTCAATAAGAGCGCTACAAAAGTTTTTTTTTAAATAAAACAAAAACGGTTTTGGATATAAATGAAATTTTTTATTCCTGTGAAAGTACGTTCGATGCCATTATGTATGGAACTCGATTTCTTTTGCATGGCCATCACGGGCACGCTTGCAGAAGTCCAGACGCTGAACCCAATTTTCGACGGTTTTCAAGCATAAATCGGCCGATAAAGAGACGTTACAGAGATGCCCAACGCTTGAGAACGACGTGTGAGTGACACATTTAGGCTTTCTGCAACTGAAGCCTCAGCGGCAGCAATATCTATTCTCGACACTTCTTTGTCTCACTGGAACGGGAACATTTTGTACTGTGCCTGTGGATTCAAATTTTTCCACTAGACGCTCAGTTGTTGATTTGCTAGGACGATTATGACGACCATAAATTGGACGTAGCGCTCTTAACGTTCAGGCCACTGACTCCGAATTTCGGTAGTAAATTTTAATAATTTCAACTCGTTGTTGGCTCTTGTGTCGTATATCAAAAGTGTAAGAACTCCCACTTCTAGAATTTCAAGAATTTCCACATCATCGTCGATCAAGTCCGATAGTTCAAAATCCATTTTTATTTATTTTTTAGCAATATTATACTAATAGTATGTATGTTCGGAATATTATTGGAAAATAAGTCAAAAACAACAGTAAATGAGGGTTTATGTGGAACATAAATATTTATGTTCCGTATCAGCAAATGGGCCTTAGTTACTGAAGATAAAAATGAAACTCAAATTGAAACTAATAAGGAGCCTACCTTGCCGAAACCGATTGAAAAGCCAACGACCTCGTCAACAAGCAATCACAAGCAAGATCACTACATTACCAGGTACGGTCGTAAATGTGTAAAACCTAATTTTTATAACCCGTAAAAACAAAATAATTTTAAATTGCATATGTCTCATCTGTAACCAGTTGTTGCGGGAGGTGTTGTATAAGTAAGATTGGCTGATGTATACTATCTCTCTCTCTCTCTCTCTCTTTATGAATAATAATTATGTATTTTAAATTATATATATTAGGTTAAGCTTGAATTGAGATTTTAAATAAAGTGTCACTTATAAATACCACAGTAGGTTAATTCAAAGTAGGTATTTGTAGAGTTCGTCAAAAAAAAAGCTGGTTTTATGTGGCCAGAGCCATTGACTTATTATACATGGACTGCCAGAGCCCAACTTCACGATGGTTCAACCTAAAACTATACGGAACTAGCGCTCTTGGTGCAAACTCGGAAAACATAGTGTAACTTTTGGTTTTGGTATTTGATATATCAATTTTTGACATAATTGAGTTTGTAAAGGGTGTTGAGCGGGAATTGTTTAAGTTTATTATTAAATAAAAACTTGAGGGCTATTTTCATGCTTTATTTGCCGATTTAAGAGTCATAATAGAATATATCATAGACAGGAGAAGAGCATTACTTATATCAATTTGAAAACACCTTACTGTTTAACACAAATCAAAATTTCAACTTTTCATTTCAATTTATTGTGAACATTGGCGCAAAATTTTAAACAGTTCTCGTTTAAGGAATAAAACCGACTCTACTTAACGCAGTCGTTTAGCTTGGAGACTTCGTCTAACTTTTGCATAATTTTAAACACGTTAGACAACTCTTCTAACTGATGTGGGTTCTTCAACAGAACCTAAGCGAATTTGCGTTGAACAACCCTTAATTTGACAGATACATAACTCACACAACTACAAAAACACAAAAAAAAAAGTAAAAAGAACAGCCAACTTTAAACCAAATAATTTTTCGCCGAAAAAAGTACATTTTATATACTACCTCGGTACAGATTTTGATTGTTTTTAAGTTATTTACATTATTTTATATGGAAATAAACTATAAATCGCAAATTCACAGCATAAAAACTCAATTTGTTGTTGCAAGGTGCAGATTCATTTAGCTATACTCGTCTCGGCCGGCGGCGGCGGCGGCGCGCGTGCATACATAAGATTATGTATGTACCTATATACATTTGTATTTACAGATTTGTTCATCGTAGAACACTTTCGTACGATTATTTCGAATTTATAATATTCAGTTATTCAGTCTATTTACAAAAAAAAAAATCTTTAAAAAATCGAATAAAACATCAGTAAACATTTTTTCTTCGATTTGCTTTGGTATGAAATGACCATTGTCAATATGGATAAAGTATACTTTTAAAAGATAAACTAGCTATTTGCTGCTGTTAAAGTAAGACGAGCTCTTTAACGTTAAAGTATACTTTATGTCCTTTAAAATTAACAAAAAGTCGGTTCTCGTTTTATACTCAATATTTAGAGTCGACTCCTATTCTAAAATTGATTTAGAGTAGGTTTTAAATGTTTAAAATTTTGCGCCATGTGTTCAAATCATGATGAAAACTATCTAGTAAAAAATGGATGCGATTCAACATGAAAAGATAAATTAAAAAGTTCATATTGTTCTACTTACATTTATGCAGATAGGTGATTTTTTTGAAATAATAGCAAATTCAGATAAATATAATGATAAAAATGCCATTTCCATTTTAAAATATAAATATAAATTTACGAAGAACTGGTTCTACCTTTTTATAAGGTTCCCTGTCAAAACCTTACAGCAACAATCGCCAAGCAATTCAGGCCCTAGAAGACAATATCCGCCGGAAAGCAGTTTTCATTAAACTAAATGCTTTGCTCTCGCGTGTTCACAAATTTCGCTGAACACCCTTTATATTATTGTTTTTATTTTGTCTTGGATAACGTTAAAATGTAAAGTTCAAATTTAGATAGATGGCTATAGTTTCTATGGCAAAAATCGTAGTTCAGGCCAGGAGCCAAGAGATGGCCTCTGGAATTAATATTTATTTTTACCACTTTTGCACCAAGAGCTCTAATGTCGGTAGGGAGAGGTGGAACCATTTCATTGAAATGTTTGTATAGAAATTTCAGACGACTAGCAGTCCATATATAATACGTCAATGGCCAGAGCATATTCGCGACAAGTTGGATCCAATTCAATGATTTGTTCTGACGCAAACGCAGCTTCTTCGATCTAGTAGAATACTACTGTTTTTTTTGTCCTCGTGCGAATATAAAAACATGGCTTTGTTTACTGTGTATAAAACTGCCCCCCCTTCTAAGATTACTGATCACTTGCAGAGAAAAAACCTCAACGTTCTTTAACGCTGGGCACTAGGTGCTTCAGGTGAAACATGGTTTTTCGTACAAATGAATTTCGTGTCCTTTGTAATTGTAACTCAGGGCAGGAACAACGGTTTTCATCCTCCTAAATCAAGGTTTAAAGAGCTTTTAAATAAAATTTTGATATTATTTATAGTTGAATTGATGTACTCGTACATAATTATGCGAAACTTAGTTTATTGTTTGACTTATTTTCTGTATTTTCAAGTTCGACTGTGCTCACTTAAAAGCCCATCACCATAATGGGAACTATAGTATATAAAAAAAAAACACTTTTTTTTTTCTTTCAGAGTTTTTGGTATCTTTGAGCAACGCACCCCAGTCTATGTTATCCGTGATCCGGAACTTGTAAAGCAAATTACCGTAAAAGAATTCGATCATTTTATAAATCACCGAACTCTTGTAGATGATAGAGATAGTGGTATTTTTGGTAATACTTTGATTGTTCTTCGAAATGACAAATGAAAGGATATGCGTTCAACCTTAAGTCGCGTGTTTACCGGCAGCAAAATGCGTCAAATGTTTGTTCTTATGAATGAAGTCGCAAAAGATTCAGTGGATTTCTTGAAAATCAATTCGAAGACCCAAAAAGAAGTAGATTTAAATGTCAAAGATTATTTCAGCAAATTCACAAGTGACATAATTGCTTATGCAATTTTCGGCTTCAAGGTTAATTCTTTCAAGGAGGAACAAAATGAATTTTATCAGATTGGAAAGAGATTGACAGAATTCACAGCCTTACAGAATTTGAAGGTCTTCCTTATATTTAACTTTAATCCCATTATGCGGGTAAGCTTTCAATTGATACTAAAATTCAACTTTCTTTGTTAATGATTCATTTTATTGTCAGTTATTAAAAATAAAGCTTTTGAGAAGAAAAGATACCGAATATTTTTTGCGCCTTGTGCTAGACACAATGAAGTATAGAGAACAAAACAAAATAATGCGGCCAGATATGGTTAACATGATGATGGAGGCAAAAGGTATCTTCATCAATAGGGAAGGAGATAAGAAGCCTACAACAGAAACCAAATGGACTGATGACGAAATTGTAGCTCAATTTTTCTTGTTCTTCTTTGCTGGTTTTGAGACAACTTCAACCTTGACAACATTCGCGGCCATTGAACTTATGCAAAATCCTCATTGTCAAGATAAACTTCGTCGAGAAATCTTTGATGTCAAAGAGGCTCTTTCTGGAAACCCGATATCTTACGAAGCTCTTCAAGGTATGAAGTATATGGACATGTTCATATCTGAAACATTGCGAAGGTGGCCTCCATCAGTTATTACCGGTCGACAGTGTAACAAGGATTTTTCGTACAAGGACAATGATATTGATGTAACTATTAAAGCTGGCGAAAGTATTTGGGTACCAATAGTTGGTTATCACATGGATGAAAAATACTTCCCAGAACCACAGAAATTTGATCCGGAAAGGTTCAGCGAAGAAAATAAAGTCAATATTCAGCCATTCACTTATTTTCCATTCGGAGTTGGACCTAGAAATTGTTTAGGTATATTTCAATTAAAAAAAAAAACAGATTTATTTAGTTTAACACATATGTACTGAATATATTGTTTTTATTGTCAACAGGAAGTAGATTTGCTTTGCTGAAATCTAAGGCCATATTGTTTTATATTCTGAGCGAGTTCCGCATCGAGGTATCACCCAAGAGCACTCTACCAATTGTGTTAGATTCTAAAGGTTTCAAACTTCACCCAAAGGGTGGATCCTGGGTCAAATTAGTACCACTTGAATAATCAATAAAGTTTAACATTATATTATTATTTATTTATACTTTGATTTATATTTAAGTTTAAATGTTTTTTATTTTCTGTTCTCTACATAAAATTAACTATAGTGGTTTTTGGCTTAATCGAAATCTTGGGTTTTATTGTTCCTCTTGATTTGTTTCATTACAAAAAAAAAATCAACGGGGAAATTCATCAGGCCACATCAACAGCTTTTGAGTTTTTGTTAATTAAACATTGTGGAATTCCAAACACATGTTTCCATCTCATATATGTCTTTTTCTCTTAATAAAATACTTTTTGTTGTAAGCTTTTTCTTTTATTTCAACACGTATCAATTGTAGCAAATTCTGCTGAAAGGCTTTACTTCTCCACGATGGAGAAAAGTATAACTTCGCTTCCTTACTTAAGGTGGCGCTACAGTCCGGAGTGGATCAGGGCCTTAACTTGGTGCCTAGTTTGCTGTCTCCAGTTTAGCACGTCAAGTTTGTTGAGGTCCTCTCTCACTTGAGAGCACCATCTGAGTCGTGGTTGGATTCAGCGACTTTCGGCCCGGAGTCATCTCAGTCAGACCCCTCTTTACCACTGGGCCCACTGGGCCCGGGCCCAGGGCCCCGCAATCACCAGGGGCCCCCAAATTGCTCAAACATCACTTAACCTTTATTGGCCTATTTTCAAGAAAAAAAAATATTTCGATGCAATTTTAGATGCATAAAGTATGATCAGATTTCGTACTTTCTTTGCTGAACAACAACCTTTCCTAAACATTTTAAATCACATTCCCTGCGAAATTATATTCAAATTAAAACAGAAATATGAAGCACCTATAAACAATGCTCCGCTGTGAATAACTAACTAAGTGGCAATGCAGTTTGCTTTCTGACAGAAACAAAAAAAAACACACATTTTGAATATTAATGTATGGAAAAATAAAGATAATGGTGTTTCTATATTTGCAACGCGCATACAAGTTTGCATCAACGCAGTAACTCATACTATAGTCCAGTCAAAGCGTCATGAAAAAGGGCCTGACCTTGAGCGGAGAGGCATGGTCTATTTGTTTTTTTTTGATGGATCGATAGGTGCTTATGAGAAAAGCTTAAGACCAAATTTGCACCACATGACAACTTTTTTTTACCAAAGTTATTGGTAAAAATGTGTTTTGTGTCATTTTTTGGTCATTTGCTAATATCTCGGCTCCACTATCTCGTAAAACCAAAAAATAAACATATATTTATTCCTAATAACACTATCTGTTGTGTTATATAAAAAAAAATTTGTTTAAACAAATGAAAAAAAAGTTAGGTATAGTAAGTTAAAATAATTTTCAGTTGTTAAAAAATCACTTTTTCGTGATTATTAAGAAAAAAGCTCATTTGACGATGAAATTCAATGAGATAGATGAAAGATTCTCACTATTTGTTCTACAGGTCAATAGTAAAGAAAAGGATAAGCGTATAGTCGAATCGTTTTTGCGCATGCGGAATTTTCAGATATACTCTGGTAGTGTTAGTGTGCGACTTTGCTCATTTGGTTTTTTGATCATCGTTCTGTGTAAAGTTTGCGTGTTTCATTTGTGTTTTTGAAGTGCATAAAAATATACTTAAATCAAAATACGTCTAAACGATCATATCTATATCTAAGTGGATCCGAAAAAAGGAAAAAATCTAAACAACAGAAAGAATTAATTGAAAAATTACCAAAACTGACATCGTATTTTACTTCAACTGTAGAAGAAACCTCTGTCCCTACACTTATCTTCACCTTAATGAAAAGGGGGCTAACATGGTCAAAAAATGGTTTCACATTATGGTTTCCTGAATAAAATTCGGCAACACCAATGACCATAGAATCTATAACAATTTCACATAGTGACTGCATGGTGCAGATTGAGAGTAGCGTCATCTATATTATTGAAGGGGATTGGGTACGAAATCCCGCATCACAAAATCCCGCATCACAAAATACCGATTCACAAAATCCCGAATCACGAAATCCCGAATCATGAAATCCCGCCGTTTCAATACTAAATTGACACAACAGTATGGATTTTCATTTCCATAGTAATGGTGACTCGAATCAATCAGAAGCAACGAGAACGAAGTTCCCTACTATTGTACTGGAATATTCAATACGAAGACGACCGCTCTGATTTAGTTAATTTTTAACGAGCTCTGATTTGCCTAAAGCTGAAGACAAGTACAGTATGAAGTCTTGAAAGTATCTTAAGTCAAAAAAATAAAACAAAATCAGAAAATTACAAAAAAAATATCCAAAAAAGTTTTAAAAAATATCATGTGATGATGATCTCCCTACAACACGAATATGCAATTTTTAACTCGCTAAGATGCCTAGTTTAGCCAGAAATCACGTTTGAAAATGTCAACTTTGGGGGGTCTGCGGAGATCCGTTTAGCCGCAAATCGCATTTAAAGATAAACATTTGTTTTTCGTTACATGCGATACGTGAAAGGTGGCACTCCCTAGATCACGAATATGCAATTTTTAACTCGCTGAGATGCCTAGTTTAGCCATAAATCACGTTTAAAAGTACATTGGGTGGCCTGCTCCGCGGGACTTAAAGGTTTTAAGTCCCTTTTTCGGGGACACACCCGCTCACGCGACTCCGTCGCTCCGCTTAGAGTATGTTAAGTCGCCTGGCAGGCGCCAATGTAAACAATTTTTTTGATTAAAAGTACATTGGGTGTCCCGCGGGACTTGAGGATTCTAACTACCTTTTTTGGGGAAACACCCGCTCACGCGACTCCGTCGCTCCGCTTAGGGTATGTTAAGTCGCCTGGCAGGCGCCAATGTAAACAATTTTTTTGATTGAAAGTACCTTGGGTGGCAAATTTTTGTCAAGAAATATATTAAAACGTTAATAAATTTCAAATGAGATGGTTAAAAGAAAGAGTATAAAAGCTCGTTTGTGAAAATTGTTAAATACCGTCGAATTTTAAATTTCTTTATTAAAATACATATATGTATGTGTATCTTCTTTGTAGCCGAAAAACAAATTTTGTTTTCTTAGCTATCTTTACAGGTATAAAAAAATCAAGTTTTTACACGGAAATTTCAATTCGCTTTGATGTCTAATGTCCAAACTTAGCTTCATTCGTAAAAAAAAAATTAAGTTTTTTTTTCTTTTTTAATTTTTTTATTTCCATGGAGTATAATCATACAGGGGCCCCATTTTCGAAAAGTGCCCAGGGCCCCCAAAAGGGTAAAGACGGCCTTGATCTCAGTCGTTGAAGTTTAATTCGTTTGACTAGGTCGGTTTCACTGTACAGCCCCTCCACTCCCCGTCTATGGCACCAAAGATCACACGAAGAATTTTCCTCTTTAAACATCCTCCTCTCATCCACTTTCAACAAGGTCCATATCTCTGCACCATACACAAGGATGGGGATGATGAGAGTTTTATAGATGGACACTTTAGTTGCTCGAGAGAGGACTTTGCTACCCAATTGCAGCGATTGGCAAGTTATTCTCCGTTTGATTTCAGCGCTTGTGTTATTGTCTGAATTAAAAGCTGGAGCCTCAAAATTATAGCTATCTATGGTGAGGGTGGTGGCGTTCTGCCCAAGACGTTTCGGTCTTGTGTATCCTTTCTTGATGACAGCATATACTTGATTCTACCCTCTTTGTCCGCTAAACCCATCTACTTCGCTTCCGTCTCAATGCTCACAAGCGTTCCACTGACATAACGCTTTGTTCTTCCAATTATGTCAATGACGTCGGCGTATCAAATTAATTGGGCGGTCTTTTAAAAGATTGGTCCTCTAGGTTTGACGTGTAAGTTTTACACTATTCCTTCAAGAACAATGTTGAAGAAGTCGCATGGCAGTGCATCGCTTTGCCTAAAACCTCTTTGGATATCAAATGCATCGGTGAGATTTTTTCTGACTTTGAAGATGCAGCGTGCGTTTGCATTTGAGCTAGTGCATACTCCAACCGGCTGCCGCTTTGAACAATTCAGCAATGAGGCCGTGAGCTCCAGCGGCCTTGTTGGATTTAAGATTCCATATAGCTGTCTCCACTTCGCGCAGGTCGGGTGGGCGGTATTGTTGGTCTGCATTGCCTAAGGTGAATGGTATTATCTCAAAAGCACCGGAATTCTCTGGTTTTGTCAGTCCCAGCATTGAAAGATTTCACATGCGCTGTGGACTTCTGAGTATCGACACAATCAAGCAATCAATTTGCTCTAGGTGAATCTGAAAGGGGATTTGCTTTGGGAAATGCTCATCGACGGACCTTCTTGGAAGATGAAAAATCAAGAAAGAACGAACCAGCCGAGTTAGTTCATGGCGATCTCTGTGGATGAATGCAGATTTCTTCCAAGTATTTTTTGCTAATCAAAAATGATTTTTCAAATTAAATACAAGTCTACTTCTTGAATGAGGAATCTGATACTGCATCCAAGTTCGACGAGTTCCTGATCAAAGGACGAGCCAGCTCCATCACTTCCTTGCGGAACCCCAAATGTACATTTCATATTTCTTGAAACTTTGGAATCAATCAGCGCACGCATTGAGTTCTACTCTTCAAATATGAATTGATTCATTTTCAATAAAAGATTGTAATCAACCGAATTAAATGCCATGCTTTAATCAGTGTAAATTACATCAACCCCGTTAATGCTCAAATTCTGAGAATGGCAGTGGACTTCTTTTCGAAATAATGCAATACCAAAACGATTAACAGTTATTTTTGTATATTGTTTTCAATATTCTTGATGTAATGTTATAATTTGTTACGATTGTATGAAATTTTTTTCTAAGGCCATTTGTATATCCTTACTCCAATGAAAATAAATGACCTCCAACTTCAATATAATTGAAATTCCCTTACCTGATGAATAATTTATCGATTCACCTCTTGCTAGTCTACCCGTATCTACCGATTAAGCTTTCTTATGAAATTAAAATGTGCGTAATCAAAAAGTCTTAGATACAATCGAACGAAGTATTTCTATTGCCACTTGAAGGTTCAAATTCTGACGAAATATTAGTAAACATAAAGTCCATTTTATTTAACGACTGCATGGACGTTATCTTAAGCCTTAGGATCGATTTCATGTATGTAAACAAAAGAAAGTAATAACTGTACAATAATAATGAAATATTGCAATATATTCGGACTTTTTTATTTACGTTTTCCAGCTGATGCAATTTGCCATCCTTGGTGTTTGGAATCAAAGTGAACTTTTGCAAAGTCAAATCGAATGAGCTCTACGAGTATATGCTGGAATATAGCTTTTGGCAAAATATGTTGTGCCTTATGTATGCAAACCTAAAAAAAAGACCTGCATATATTTTTCTAATAGCAACAGAGATTGCATTACAACACCTAAGATGGCTATTTAAAGTGAATCCTAATATGTAACGTTGTAAAAGCGAGGAATTATTTCTTCACTGAGAATATTTGGAGGGAAATCCACAAAGTTAATTTCTGCAACAAATCATAGCAAGTTTTAAAGGGGTTAAGTCTGAGTTTATTGTGACATACCCACAGTTGAGTTCGTTTTAGATCTTCATTAGTTCAAGCCACAGTGTCTTCCATCAATTCAAGTGGACGATGAATGTTCATATGAACAGAACAGTCTTTAATAACTTCAGGAAGATCTTTGATAAAGATTGAGAATAGAAGTGGTCCGAAAACAGAACCATGTGGCAATTCTGTGTTTACAAGAAAGGGGTTCAACTTAGGGTATAGAATAACTCCTAGATATTTTACACTTAAAGAGAGCAATAGTGTTTTGCCGTTGAGTCGGTGTAGAGAGAAGGGCTGTATCTTAGGTTGGTGGTAAATAGCTATTTATTTTAATATTAAATAAAAATCAAAATGAATCAAAAGTGGCTATTAATTTAATATAAATAAATTTTCAAAAAAAGTAAAGACCAAAAAAGATAAAGATAAATACAAGAAAAAAAAGTTGGAGCGGCTTTTTAAAGATTAAAAAAAAGGACAGATACCAAAACAAACAAAAAAATAAGATATATTTTTATTAATTAAAGTTGTAAGTATAATCATTTTTAATTTCCGTGTATATAATGTATATATGTTTTTATTTAAAATTTACTTCATAAATAAGTCTGAAGAAGGGTGTAATCACATCCAAAACGTCACAACATACAAAATAAAAAATAAAAACAAACAATGGACCTTGAGCCCACTTAAGGGCAAACATTATTTATACTACGATTTTTGTATTTCTGAATTAATTACATATAATTATATTTTTTGTTTTTCTTCAGTTGAATTAAATTAATTCAAATAAAAAAAAACAAAAAGGTAAAATACAAACATTATTATTAATCGAATATAGATTTTGCACTTGTTAAACTAAAATATAAAAACTCACAATAGATTTAAGGTTAGATTTACATAAATATTAAGCTTATCAGTACCATTATATTTATAAAAGTGTTCTTCGTTGTTTGTCACTTTGGCTGTATATGACAGCTAATAAACAAACAAAAAAAACACCCAAAATTATACATAAATTCAAAGTTTTACTTATCTGCTATGTTATAAGCCCCATCTGAAAGTAAAACATTCGCTAATCAAGCTATACTAAATCGTGTGAAAACAATCTGAGGAATTACATTTTTGAGTGTTTTGACGTTTCTCTAATATTCTTCTTATTTACGATCATCTTAATGATAGCAGCGCTATCCACTTAAGGTGCGCTTACACGTTGGTTTATAAGACCCTGTTGAGATTGTGACTTTACATGACGTCATCCATGACGATGTTTTTGTCGATGAAATCCGTCAGGAGCCCGTTAATCTAACGGGCATATTATTCATTCGATTCGTCCAGATTAAAACTTAAATCCAGTTGTATATTATACAAATTCAGTGTCAATACATCCGGATTTAAGTTTTAATCTTAATGTATCGAGTGAATAATATGGCGGTAAGTGTGTGTTTTCATATTAATTTTACTGAAAAGCGCATACAGTGCGATAGCTAGGATTTATATCCGTAAAGAGATTCAGTTTCCATAAATATTTTTCAAATTATCATGAAAATTATGTATTTTGTGGAAAATAGATTGATTTTAAGGGTATGGAATGAAAATCGTCCGCATGTACATCTCTGTTTCGATAGTCGAAACACATTTCCATAGTGTCGCACTTTGATTATGATTGATATTTGGCAATTGACAACTTGAGTTAATTCGTACTACGTTTATGAAGCGTTGAAGCGAGCTTGAAGCTTGCTTTGACCCTTTATATACTTGTATTGAGCGTCGTTCGACTTGGTCCCACTCGTTCAGTGGTGTCGAGTCGAAATATGAGATTAAAAACCTGTGTAGAGGAGTTGGTTTGACAAATTGTTTCAGAATCGTACAACACCATTTCAACTGAACTCCAAATCGTGCTCTTAACTCAAATGACGAAAAACCTGGGTCGAAAATTTGACCCTAATCCAACTCGATCTTTCGATATTGCATATAAACGTAGTATCTAAGTTGAAAAAGTATTTCTGAGATAACTTGGGTTCAATTTATTTGCAGGCTTAGCACTGAAATTTGGTCGCAAATAGAAACAACTAAAAAGTTGCATTACTGTGTTGAGACCAACTTGAATTACCCTTCGTTTTGGTGGACAAACACAGTACTCGCGTTATAATATATTTTGTTTGTTTTTTGTTACTCTTTGCCACGCAAAAGCTTAAATTTGGAGAAATAAAAAACCTTTAAAGTATCTGTCAAGCAATAAATATATAAATATATAAACAATTTGTTTGGAAACATGTCTGAAGTATCCGATTCCGAATCACAAACGGAAATTCTTACATCCAACGAATTAAAAAAGATTAATGATTTACTCAATCGTCTAGAGTCCCGTCGACGAAATTCTAAAAAATGCTAAATGTCGGCTCGACAAATTGTGTGGCGACGATTGTGACACATCTTTGGCAAATAACAGTGAGTGGTCGAATTAAGGAAATCCATATGATATATGTACACATATTATTAATCAATTTAATTTATTTAGGATGCAACAATCATTTTACAAAAATATTTTCTGATTTTAAAATTGATCACCCTGAAAGCTGAAACTATCAAGAACTGCAGCCCATAGATACACATGTCAATCCAAAAATACGTCAAATGATGTCTATTAGCGTCATCGGCTCTGCTTGACTTGGCAGCTTGGCACCCACCACCAACTAAGTTTGAGAAGATCTTATGGGGGGCTTTCTTAAATGTAGTGTTGCATCGTGGATTTTGATGCTCTCACAAAGTTTACCTCTTCACTAAAGTTCAACATTTACTGTTGCAATTCATTAAAAAAAGCTCTAAAATGTAGGATGCGAATTTTAAAACTTTATTTTATTGAAGCAAATGCATAAAAAAAGCATCAAAATTCACGATGTGATGCAAAACTTCATTTAGGAAATCGCCCGTTGACTTGTGATTTGAGGCTATTTGTATTTGCGTATTTTTCATGACTCACGACCCTTACAGCTGGCTTGTGGAAGTCATCGTCAATAAAATGTTTATTTCTTTTTGATATAAAAACACAAATTACACTGGTCGGCAAACAAAAAAAAAAAAAAAATCGGGAGCAAGAAATTTGTTAGGTATGTGATTACAATTGACTTTAGTGTGCTGAATTCGAAACTGTTTACAGATTTATTCTATCACTTCTAGCTTTTGAGCTTTTCTTATTTAAATAAAATGATCATACTTACATAATATTAAATACGGATTTATTATGAAAAAAGTACAAAAATCTGACAAATGACATGACTTATATGATGAAAATTAAAACCTGTAATGAATTAAAATACTAATATAATACTAAATAAATATAACTACCTAGTAGATCGATTTCTTTTATACCTTATCTTTTATTTCACGATTAATTTCCCATCAGAAATCGGCTAACATTGCTGGGGACCACTTGCCGTTATATCTTTTTTCCATATGCGCAATATCTTGGTGGAACCTCTCACCATGCTCATCGGATACGGCACCAAGATTTTCTGTAAAAAAATCTAAATGCGAATCCAAGAAGTGTATTTTTAAAGACATGTTGCATCCGAGTTCTTGATATGAAAATAGCAGTTCTTATACCAGTTCTTTGTAGTTTGCAGCCCTTATATTTCCAAGAAAATTGTGACATACATTTTCAAAAGCTGTCCATGTTCTTGTTTCTTTATCGACCAACTTAGATTTAAACAATTCGTCTTTAAAGATTTCTCTTATTTGGGGACCAACAAATATGCCTTCCTTCGATTTGGCCTCATTAATGCGTGGAAATTTACTCTTCAGGTGTTTAAATGCCTCTCCATCTTTGTCCATAGCTTTGACCATGTTTTTTATTAAGCCTAATTTGATATGAAGTGGCGGCAAAAATATTTGTTGGCTGTCAACCAAAGGCTCATTTGCGACGTTTTTACTTCCCGGAATTGCAATTGATCTTAAGGGCCAATTTCGTTGTATTGTATGCCACGCTTTTGCTTTGCTGTCCCTTTCACATAAAATACAACAACATTTTGTGTATCCTCTTTGTAACCCTGCTATTATAGCCACTACTTTTTAATCGGCATATAAAATCCAAAAATAGCGATCGTACTGAATTCTATTGAGCAGTAACTTCATGTTTTCGTAAGTCTCTTTCATATTCACTGCATGAGCCAATGGTACTGACGGATATTGATTTCCATTATGTATAGCAATACTGCTTTCAGACTCAGTGTGGATGAGTCAATGAAGAGTCTCCAAGCCGTTGGATCTTCAGGCAGCTTTAGTTCTTGAAGAAGTTTTAGAGGGTCAGTGCAGTAAACTAAATCATGATCTTTGGAAAACAATTCAGAGAACTGAGAATTCTCTTCCTAAAAAATGAAATATTGGTTTTTTTAACAGATTCCATTGTTGTAATCTGGAACCTAAAATTTGGGCCTTAGATTTCGAAAGTTCCAAATAGCGGACTATATCATTAAGTTCAGATTGGTTGAGTACATGTAGTTCTTCTATTAAACTAGATGAACTGCTAAGAGAAACTTCATTGGACTTTAGAGATAGTGATTCGAATATCGAATGACACGTCAGTTTGTACTTTCGAAGGGAGAACTGGCGCTGGTACTTCGTTTTTGCGAGGATGTGGACGTTGAGCCGAAGGAACAGAAGAATATTTTATTTTATTTTTTTTTTTTTCTAGAAAATCCTTTGACATCTGTCATGCAAAAATAGCAGTCATCTATATGGTTTTGTTGCTCCCTTCAGATCATAGGCTTACTAAATCGTAATGATTTTTTAGTTCCTTTCAACCAATCTGTCAGAGCTATTCCACATGTTTTGCAACACAAATTTGGACCCAACTTTTTTCTCTTTCGTCTATTTCAAATCCAAAATAATGAAGGTAAGCCGTTTTTATTAAGGGTGTCATCTTTCTGCGATGTAAGGCCACTACAAAATCACCACATATATGTATAACAAAATTTGTTTGGTGAATTTTTACATAAGCGTGGCATTCTCTTTAACCCAAACAATTTAAACACAAGGTATTGTATAATTTTATATTCATTAAAAGCTCTTACATTTTTATTGCATCATTTAATAAATAAATAGGAATAAGGAAAGAATACTCACTTGCCAAAAAACAATGAAAAGTACGAAATAACTCTTCTGTTTTTATAACTTTTTACACACGTGCGTCGGCGTCGGTAGCTCACTTATTCAAAACAATCACTGCGGTCGCGTATGTAACTTATTTTGTGGTAAACAAAAACAATATATTACTACCTATCTCTTTCTTACACCGAGATCAATACAAAGAATAGCGAAATTCTTGTCATCGATATGTTCACAAATAACATCAATATCAATTTTTGCTCTTATTTTGATGCCGACCAGTGTTATTGAACGGGACATTGTTTTATTTTTTATTGGGTCTTATTACTCGTATCCTTCTAGAAGAAGCTGATATCTATTTACAAAACTCTATCGAGATAATGGAATTGCAATTGATAAGAGGGCTCGCATTTTTTGAACGGTTAAAATGTTTTGGAGTGCAACTGTGGAACAGATAGTCCTACAAAAGTTGATAATTGATTATTGGAATCTGCTCTTTATGCTTACAAGATAAGCATTAACAGCTTTTACTTAAAAGCTGTATTGAAAGAAGCCCAACTTTGCATACGCATTATATGTATGTGAATTCTAGTAGTCTAGTAGTAATTTTTCTTACTGCATCTATTTTAAAGATTTCGATGCGTGTCTTGAAAGCACCAAGAGCGGATTCCAGAAAGGTATCAATAATGTTTGTAACTTGTAACACAAGCCACTCCAAAGAGACACTCCCAAATCTTTTATGAATGTACCGGCGGCTGTCAAAATTTTTCCCGCAAAATATTGCTTCGATCTACGTTTTTTTCCTGTCAAAATTTAGTGGAGACTTTTTGACATATTAAAGCACAGTGGTGCACAAAAGTATAAGTTTTGCGCGCGAACTGCGTACTGCTAAAAAAAATCCAAGATAAAATTTGTTCCAGAAAAAATTTTTTATGGAAGACAAAATTTTTCCCGATTTACGTGCTAGGCTTTAATTTCAATTCAACTCTAAACCGATAGTTCAACTCATGGATGTAATGGCGCTGTACACGAAAAAAAGAAACTTCAAAACGATTCTCCTTTTTAATGTTATGTGGATGAAGATGTTCACTTTAATTGTTGAAAATAGGGAATGGGTGTGTTCATGTATTTTATTTATTTATTTATTTACTTTGCATTTGACTTCAAGGGTTGGTATGTTGGAAATTACAGTAGATCAGTTTTTTCACTAGGAATTTATGATTCGGAATGCATTTTGTAATTTATACGGAAGTAAATACTCAAAAAATGTTTTTTCCGTTGTTTTTTTTACGGAGTATGTATGTGTGTGATCCATTGACTTATTAGGGGTATTCATGTAAGCGCGGAAAACCCTCGTAAACCTCGTAAACCAGATAATTTTATCTCCGCAGAAACGAGCTGTCAAAATTTGTATGGGAAAAAGTTTCTGCAAATCGCATAAAATTATCTCACAAATTTGCTGCGGAAAGTGCAGAAATAAACCTCGTAAACTAAAGAAGTATGGATTCTGACTTTTAATTTGACATTTCACAAAATATTTCCCACATTTACGCAAGTATTTCTTAGGGGGTGTTCATGAAAGCATGCTGCGGAAAGTTATATCCTTCTACAAAGCGGAAAATTATCTCGTTACATGAATACCCTTATTATTATATGTACATGGACTGCCAGAGCCCAACTTCACGATGGTTCAACCTAAAACTATACGGAACTAGCGCTCTTGGTGCAAACTCGGAAAACATAGTGTAACTTTTGGTTTTGGTATTTGATATATCAATTTTTGACATAATTGAGTTTGTAAAGGGTGTTGAGCGGGAATTGTTTAAGTTTATTATTAAATAAAAACTTTATTTGCCGATTTAAGAGTCATAATAGCATTTATCATAGATAGGAGGAGAGCATTACTTATATCCATTTGTAAACACCTTATTGTTTAACACAAATCAAAATCAAAAGGTTACCTGTCAAAACCTTATAGCAACAATCGCCAAGCAATTCAGGCCGTAGAAGACAATATCCGCCGTAAAGCAGTTTTCATTAAACTAAATGCTTTGCTCTCGCGTGTTCACAAATTTCGCTGAACACCCTTTATATTATTGTTTTTATTTTGTCTTGGATAACGTTAAAATGTAAAGTTCAAATTTAGATAGATGGCTATAGTTTCTATGGCAAAAATTGTAGTTCAGGCCAGGAGCCAAGAGATGGCCTCTGGAATTAATATTTATTTTTACCACTTTTGCACCAACAGCTCTAATGTTGGTAGTGAGAAGTTGAACCATTTCACAGAGCGTTTGTATGGAAATTTCATACGACTAGCAGTCCATAAATAATACGTCAATGGTGTGATCAGTAAGAGCATAGCATATCTTTGTTAATTCCATAAATGCATGCACTAATTGGCTTTTTATTCAATTCAGCTCCTCCCTTACCAACTTACACAAGAAAGTCGATGATGATATTTTTTCTAAGCAAACGTCGAGGAGACACAAGATTAAGACAAAAAACGTAAGTTTTAAAAAAAATTAACAACAAAAAATATAACTAAAAAATAAAATACGAGTATGAATACCATATTGTGTGTACTTATAAAAAAATAAAATGAAAAGTAGTTTAAACAAAAAAAGTGTCACGCGTCTACTACTTAAATTTTTAAATTTTTTGAATCATGATTTCAAATAATTTTTTTTTGCTTGATTTTAGTATTCAGTTTGAGGATTGCAGATTGCATTCATAAAGTTTTACCAAAAAAGATTTAAAAAGAAAAAAATTGGAACTGAACTGTTTTTAAAGAGCATGTCTTTTATCTCCTAAGCTACGCTACTGCTTCATTGCAATAATTGTTTATAAAACTAAATAATCTAGACGATCCTCTTAAAAACCTTAAAAACTTTTCAAACTAATTCCGGGCTTGTGATGCGAAGTGATGAATTGGAAATTATTATTGGGAAATTATGAATGGAAAAAGCGGATCTGATGTATTTATTACACCTATTTAGAAAACAAACGCAATCTGAACAGACCTCTTATCACTATAAATCAAGTGCAGTACCACTGATTACGGTAGCTCATGACACACAAGTAGGGGACTATAGATAGGCTTTGTTAGAAATATAACAACATGTGTTGAAGAACTCGAGAGATAAAGACCATTCCAACTATTTTTTTTTATTTATTCAGTTAGCGTATTTTATGTTTCTATATACCTATCGTCGGCTGGATGCTATCTTGTTCAATGTCCATTTTTTAAAATGTTGAGAAATCGATTTTTAAAGTTCAAATTAAAAGTTTTTGTATATATAAGAAAGTATTTGATTGGTATTATTTTTTTTCTGAAAGCCTTAACAATTTTGTTTATAAATCAAGTTACAGAAATTGTTTTTCTTTTATTTTGAATTGTTATAAATTAAAATCAACGAGGAAGTCATTTTGGATATTGAACAAAGTTATATGGGGTGACAACAATTTGGTAAAATTTTTGGATATTGAACAAAAAAAATCAATATTGGACAACATAGAAAAAAACAAAAAAGGAGAAAACATAAGGTTGATTATGTTATATAGAACAAAAAATTTTTATTTTTTAAAGCTGATTTTATAAAGAGCTTTCAAAGAAACAAGAAAAAATATAATAGGCGTGTTTTGTTAACTTTCTTAATGTGAGCATTAAGAAATGCTTCACAATAAGGAAAATTTTCAAAATTCCAAAAACAATGAGTTAACTTCACATTTGAACTTCAGTTACTTTATGACTGAAAGTGGATGTGGAACGTATCTTAATGTTCTGTTCACATTAAGGAGGTCAACGAAACACCCCTAATATTGTAATGTTTTCTTTTAGAGCGAATGAAATTCAAGGGGGCTTAAGTAAAAAGACTTATTTGTTTCTCAATTCAAATATTTATTTTACAAAAAAGTTAAAAAAAATATATCGTTCTTTTGGCAATGAAAAACAAAACAGAAATTCTTTTTCTCTAGTTTAAGTTCTTATTTTATACTTTATAACTATACGTACTACAATTAAATAATACAAGTAAATACATTTAATTAAAAAAAATAACAATAATACATAACAGCCCTTATTAATTCACTTTTGTCAAAGCGTCACAGCACTAGAATAATAGCATTTTATTACCCACATTTTATAATAATAAAAATATTAATTTGCTTCAAGCAAGAACTTACAAAAATAATAGTTATAACAATTTAATGATTTCTTATAACATTTTCATAAAAACTTCGGTGTTGTATGTTTGGCATCAGGGGCGAACGCAGGTAGGGGTTTTAGGGGTTCAAACCCCCCCCCCCCCCGAAACGACCAAAAAAAATAAGGGTTCATTTTGTTACAGAAAAAAAAAACAAAGTGTTATTTTCGTGCCATAAATTCTTCTGCTAGTGTTGTTTTTTCTTACGACTCATAAATACTTTAAGGCAAGTAATGCATTCGTAAGAAAAATCGAACTCAAGATTTCTATCAAAATTGATATTAATATGATAGTGAAGACGAAAAATGTGGGTCCCAAAATTCTGTCTGTTCGACTACGGCCTAAAAAGCTGGGCTGGTTTTCGTTAAACTTGGTAGATATCGTTTTGATTTTTTCGCCCCACACGCTTTTTTTCCTTTTCTTTTCAAGGCCAAAAAATAACGGTACCTGCCATACAATTTTTTTTCGAAATCTTATAAATATTTTTTTCTCAAAAACTGTCGCACAGAATTTTGAAAAAAAAATTCATAAAACTTCATTTCGTCATTTTAGGTAGACAATGGTTGAAAAAAAATTTTCCAAAAAATGGTTATACTTGGAAGCCCCCTTGGAACTTTTTTTTTGGTTTTTGATTTTCTCGAAAACAGTACAACCGATTTTAAACATTATGAAGCACCTTCAAGGTTTAAATATTATTGCGTATACAAATTTTAAAAGTTTTATTTTTTCCTGGAAACTCAATATTTCGAAAAACCCTTGCTCGATTTTTTTAAACTTGATAAATAAAAGTTTTTTAATATAATCTACAAGATCTGAGGAAAAAAATTTGTTTTACCTAAAAATAAAGGTACCCAGAATACAAATGTTAAAAAATGGTTTTCGAAAATCGTATTTTTCTCAAAACGGCTCCGAGAATTTGGATAGTTTCTTTTTGTTTCGATTAATCTTTACTTTTAGAGAAGCTTTTAAAAAGTTTAAAAAAACATTGCATTTTAAGGCTTTAAAAAAAAATATTTTTTTAGTTTTTGAAAGAAAAAAATTTATGTTTTTTTTTTTAAATTCGATACCTCAAAAACTGCACATTTTTTTTGTAAATTAAATTTTTATTCGAACAATAATAAAAAGTTTAAATATGCGTACCAACATTTTTTCTTAAATATGTTTTAAAAATTTTGTATACAAAAGCTTATTTATTTTCAGAAACCACTAAAACTATACTCTGTTCAACAAAAATATGCATTGTGGGCAAGATAGGACGTTTGCTTCGCATTCTGGCTACAGTGAATTGCATAAATCTGTCCTTCATTAAAGCTCTCACAGGATTATTGTAGTGTTGATTTTAAACGGACCCTTTTTTTAAAGCTCTAAAAATTTGCAGTCAATAGGACGTCGGGCCAGTGTTCCCAGGTTTTCAAACAAAAAATCCCCTTTTTTTGGCACCAAAACCTTTTCGTTTCCCCTTTTTTTTTCTTTGAAATTCCCTTTTTTTCCCCGAAGAAAAAAAACGAGTTTTTAATTGTTTTTCATACATTTTTTTATTCCTTATAAAAAAAAATTATTATAATTCATGAAAAATAACAAAAATAAAAAATAAACATAACAAAGGTCTTCAGGACTAAAAACGAAATCACAAAAACAAAAAATATAGGCGCAAAATTTTAAACATTTAAAACCTGCTCTATGTCAGGTTTAGAATGGGAGTCAACTCTAAATATTGAGTATAAAACGAGATCCGATTTTTTTGTTAATTTTAAAGGACATAAACTATACTTTAACGTTAAAGAGCTCGTCTTACTTTAACAGCAGCAAATAGCTAGTTTATCTATATACTTTATCCATATTGACAATGGTCATTTCATACTAAAGCAAATAGAAGAAAAAATGTTTACTGATTATTCGATTTTTTTAAAGATGTTTTTTGTAAATAGACTGAATCACTAAATATTATAAATTCGAAACAATCGTACGAAAGTGCTCTACGATTAACAAATCTGTATACATAAAATGTACAGCTAGTAAACGAGTATAGCTAAATGAATCTGCACCTTGCAATAACAAATTGAGATTTTATGAGAGGAATTTGCGATTTTTACTTTATTTCCATCTAAAATAATGTAAATACGAGTAACTTATAAACAATCAAAATCTGTACCGAGGTAGTATCTATATTAAATGTACTTTTTTCGGCGAAAAATTATTTGGTTTGAAGTTCTGTTCTTTTTATTTTTTTTGTGTTTTTGTAGTTGTGTGAGTTATATATCTGTCAAATTAAGGGTTGTTCAAAGAAATTCGTTTAGGTTCTGTTGTAAAACCCACATTAGTTAGAAGAGTTGCCTTACGCGATTAAAATTATGAAAAAGTTAGACAAAGTCTCCAAGCTAAACGATTGCGTTAAGTAGAGCCGGTTTTATTGCTTAAACGAGAACTCTTTAAAGTTTTGAACCATATTCTTTAATTATGATGTTAAAGTGGTCTTTTTTGATCAAATTGTTTTAGATGCAAATAAAAACAAATTATTTCATCTTTCCCAACGTTTCGTCGATTTTCTCGACTTTTTCAAGGGTTTAATTTATAAATGTTTTTTGATTATTTTTAAATAAACGAATTAGTAACCACATTTTAGTAAATTAACATAGAAAACAATACTAAATAAACTATCATTTATAAAATGTCAAAAGAATTAATAAGAAGTTGCATGCGCTGTTTTTTAGAGCATGTTGTTTTTTATTTTTGCTAATTAGTTGTTTAGATTTGTAAATTTTTAAAGACTGTTTTTGATAAGATTATATTTTCCCCGTTTAGGTTTTTTTGCCCCTTTATTCTCCCCGTCCCCTTTTTTTCCCCTATTGGCGTAAAAAATCGGCAAAAATGGTGGTTTTCCCCTCAACCTGGGAACACTGCGTCGGGCCTGCGTCAGATGCAAACGAAAATTTATGGGCGCACAAACACTTTTTTATAAAGGAGTTCTTTCAATTTAGTATGGTACAAAAATATAGAACGCTACTGATTTTGAAAAAGCTCTCCCATAAGACGTGTACTGCATATTTTTGTTGGATGAAGTATAATTACAATTTTGTTCTTGCATAAACTAATATTTGCTCAAAACACATGTCATCCTGTGTTTAGCTCCAACTACTAAAGGAGTTTTAGTCATTTAAAAAATGAATTTTATGCTTTTTCTCTAACAACATTAATTTTTGATTTCGTATAACTCTTTTTCCTACGATCGCAAAAGTACAACAAGTTATAACTGCACGTATTAATATATGCCGGATTTAGTTTTGCAGATTTGGACCACTAGGTGAACCTAGAACTTATTATAACTCTATTGTTAGGTACACCTATGGAATCACTTACATTCTTTTTCTTTAGTTTCGTTAATAATATTATACGAACCAAATAATGGCCTCCATCACAGGGCCCGTAGTAAAAGTTTAACAATTAATTCCGGAATAAAAATGCCCAAATGGGAAGCACCAAAAACGCCCACGTAGTGAATATTTTCCAACTTTTGGTAACATTATTCAAATTTGCCAAATAGGTATCCATTGTAACATCCTTATGATGTTTTGTTTTTGCGATTAGCTGTATGAAATTGTTCCGATAGGTCCTATCCCTAAGAGCAAATATTAGGTGCGTTTTATTATTCACAA